>OX424513.1:13662498-15046873 GCA_949152395.1 Agrochola litura | reverse complement strand
CCCGCGTGGTGGATTACGGCCCACTCCCTCTCACAGAGAGGAGGCCTGTGTCCCAGCAGTGGGAACATTTATAGGCTGATGATGATGATGATGATGAATGAATTTATGTGTGGTCGAGTAATTTTGGCGGACAAAAAAAGAAGTGGCCGCCCTATGACGGTTGTTACATAACAAAACGTGCTGGCTGTGAAAAATTTAATTCAAGAGAATAGGCGAATTACATATGAAGAGGTTCAGCATATACTGCCGATTGGATCGGGAAGTGTGCATGAAATTCTACACAGGCATCTTCGGTTATGGAAGATAGTTTCAAGGAGGTTTGGGTAGAATGGTGCCGAGACATGATAGCAAAATTTGTAGCAGGCTCGTCTCGGCGCGTTTAAGATATCATTACAGGTGATGAATCTTGGATTTATTAATATGATCCAGAAATTAAGCGTCAGTAAACCGTGTGGCGGTTTCAAAATGAACCAACGCCTACCAAAGTGAAGCGAGCCAGAAGTGCAGGCAAAATTTAGATCGCAAGTTTTTTTTCTTTGCCGGGTTATCTGGTATCAGTACCCTGACGAGATCAAAGGAGCATCAATGCTGAATGGTATGTTACCAAGTGTTTGCCAGAAGTTGCGACCGAACACTGGCCTCCGTGGGCTACTGCTTCACCACGACAACGCGCTGGCTCACTCGGCGCTCAAAACAAGGGATTTTCTGGACAGCACAACGATCATCCTCCTTACAATCCCGATTTAGCTCCGTGCGACTTTTTCTTGTTCCCCAAAATAAATCAACTCAAAGGAAAACAGTTTTCATCACCTGAAGATGCACTGGCTGCATTTGAGAACGAGATTGGAGAGGTGTCTGATGCGGACTGGAAGACGTGTTATAAAAATTGGTTTAGACGTATAAAACTGTGTATAAACGCCAATGGAGAGTTCTTTGAAAAGATATAATAAAAAAAATTATAACCTGTAGTATATTTTTTTCTAGTATCACACAACTTTCTGAGTGCCCCACGTAATCTAGTTTAAATTTATTTCACCCCATGGGAGATGGCACTGCAGTGATTGATGTACATGCAATCCAGCCTGCTAGCAATCTTTTTTAGGACATTGTTGGAGCTGGCCCGTACTCTGCGCACCAGGGATGCACACCTGATTCGCATCTTTGCGTAAAAGCAATTAATATGTGCGTCCGCGAACATTCCCGATGCGCTACAAAAACGGGGCAGCCCCACCAATACCCTGAAAGCGTTGTTGTATTGGACACGAAGGGCGTTGCACGACCTTTGGGTATATCTAGCCCACGGGCTGCACGTGTAAAACGTTGTACAATAAGCTCGAAACAGAGTAATTTTGACTTTTTAAGTGAGCAGCGTACAAACCTGCGAGCCAGCATGTTTGCCCTTACCGACAACGCTCTACGTTCCCGCTCAATATCGAGTCCGTCATTGAGGTCAGGGGTATATATGACCAAGATATTTAAATGTAAATACTCTTTGTAGTGGAGTCCCATTGAGTAATACAGGTGGTACATAACCCGGTCTACCCCCAGCCTCAAAGACCATGATCTCCGACTTATTGGAGTTATACATCAAACCATGTGTTTTGGCATACTGCTCACATTTGGCGACCAACTTTCTGAGACCACAGATTGACACGCTCAGAAGCACCATTACATCTGCATAGCTAATATTATTTACACAAATACCATCTATATAGCAACCCACTCTGGTGTTGCTGAGCTCGCCAATCCTGCCTCCATTCCACCCCGCATTCCAACCTGTATGGCCTGGAAAAAGTTCCAGCCCTTCGTACACTATTAATCTGGTTACTATACCACAATTTAAAAATGTTTATAAGCTCCGTTGGCAACCTATCCTTCTCCATCTTTCTCCACAATACGTCATAAGCAACCAGATCAGAAGCCTTGAATAAATCTAGGAAGCTAGCATATATCGGCGTCCCACGCTGTGTATAGTAAGTATGTGATAGTATGCTCAATGCACAACACTGCACTTTCTGTTGACAAACCACGCCGAAACCCAAATTGGTTGTCATGAACACTTATAGGTTTTATTTATTTGTGTATTAAGTAGACGGTCAAACACTTTTGATATTATGATATTATAGTAGCTAGAGAGATGGGCCTATTGGATGCCGAGCGACGAAATGTAAGTTTTTACGCACAATATTGAGAGATTTACCATGTTATTTTAAGACCATAGACTTCTTATAGGTTTTCCTGTAATCTATGAGTAAAGAGCCATACTATGTATTTTTTTCAAATTTTTCGGTCCAGTAGTTTCGGAGATAAGGGGGGGGGAATGGTAAATTTTCATTGAATTTATTCAATATCTTTAAAAGTATTTATTTTAAAATTATATAAAAAATATATTTGAGATTCTCGTAACAAGCCCTTTCATTTGATATGTCACACGGTACTGTTAGCAAAACTTTTTTTTAAATTTTCTTGTTTGCGCCCCAAAAGTGACCCCTATATTCAAAATTAATTTATTTACGTTACTTATTCGTGTTTGGGTCACAGAAATACATATGTGTACCAAATTTCAAATTAATCGGTCCATTAGATTCGGAGTAAATTGGCTGTGACAGACGGACAGACAGACAGACAGACAGACAGACAGACAGACAGACAGACAGACAGACAGACACACGAGTGATCCTATAAGGGTTCCGTTTTTTCCTTTTGAGGTACGGAACCCTAATAGACTTAATAAAAATAGAGTACCAGTTAGTCAACTATTTAAATTCCAAAGAATTTATAAAATCTTCACCTTAAATATTCTCTCAAAGCGTTCCAGACTGTCTACTTTACCAGTACCTAGTACTTATTTAAAGTATTCGTTTGGTCTGAATTTTCAATGGTTAAGCTAGCTTTAAATATCTGTATATAATTGAAGCAAAACTTTTGCGGTATTGTGGCTAGCGGCTAGACAAAGCTAAAATTATTATCTGACTGGAATGATTAAAATAATTTCTGGACCAAACTTTGAATACAAACAGTATAATGGGTATTTAGAATTCTGTTATTGATGTGAAATAATAACTATTAATATTTACAAGTAAATACTGATCAGAAAATAGAGCAGAATAAAATATTTGTTTAGCTCGTATTAAACATTGTTTTCCATTTCCAGAACAAAATAAGGTTTTTTTTCGAAAATTGACAGGAGACGATTTATTGGTAGCAAACTTGCGTTTGTTGTTTTACCAAGTCTGTGAAAGCTTCCTTTTTAAGTTGCCTTTTGAAGCACTTTTGAAACTATCCCTTAGTATTTTACAATTCTCAGGAAAGAACCACAAGGTAGATGTGGGGGGAATGGTAAATTTTCATCTATTTTCTTAAATATCTTTAAAAGTATTTATTTTAAAATTATAAAAAAAATAACAGAGGTCCTCGCAATAAGCCCTTTCATTTTGTATGTCACACGATACAGTTTGCAATACTTTTTTTTTCTTGTTTGCCCTCCAAAAGTGACCTCCATATTCCAAATTCACTTATTTACGTTACACGTCCGTTTGGTCACAGAAATAGATATGTATACCAAACAACTTAATCGGTCCATTATATTTGAAGCAAATTGGCTGTGACAGACGTACAGACAGACAGACACACGAATGATCCTATAAGGGTTCCGTTTTTTTCCTTTTGAGGTACGGAACCCAAAAAATGGTCAGTATAACGATTGAGAAGAAGAAGGAGCATTGGCAGACCAATAGCCTGGTGGGGACGACCTACAGAAGATCGCGGGAAGACCTGGATGAGACTCGCACAGACCTGGGAAGTATGGCACAAAAGGGTGAAGGCATATACTCAGCAGTGGGTGAAACAAGGCTGCCAATGATGACGATGATGATGAGATGATGATGACGAATAGAATGATCCCTTTAACAACTGCAGGTGACTAAAGAACAACAACCTGCTTAGCGTTTTCCCAACTATGTTGGGGTCGGCTTCCAGTCTGATCGGATGCAGCTGAATACCAGTATTTTACATGGAGCGACTGCCTATCTAACCTCCACAACCCAGTAACTGGGTAATACGATACCCCTTGGTAAGACTGGTTGCAGCGCTGGCCCGAGAATTCCTGGCACCCTAGGCGAAAGGATGGAACGGCGCCTTTTTAAGAAAATTTGTGACTTAATAAAACAATGTTCTTTCTTTTTCGTGTGGTTAGCAGAGTTTTAGAGCCACCTATGGGCCTTAGTCGAGAAATATATCTCAAGCATGCCGGTTTCTTCACGATGTTTTCCTTCACCGTGTTTTAAGCAAGTGATAATTATATAATACGCACATGAATCCGAAAAGTCAGAGGAGCGTGCCTTGGGATTGAACTCGAGTTTTATTCAAGTCATAGGGACTTGAATGACAATTCAAAAGTGCCTGTAAATGGTTTAATTGAAATAAATGGTTTGAGTTTGAATAAAACAATAATGTAAACAGATTACCTAGGTGTGTAATTTTATATAAAAAAATAAGAGTTCTTATTATATACATAACAAGCTTTTGCCCGCCGCTTCGCCCGCGTGGATGTCGCAAAATATCCCACGGGAACATGCTACCGGAATTCAGAGTATCTTATGTTCTAAGCCTATGGCCTATCCGTATGTATGCCTTTCAGCCTTTACGGTATTAAAAGGAAACAGGCAGATAATAAATCTGTACTCAAAATGCAAAATTTAACCCGTTAAAGGATAACTTCGTTGTCTGTCAAGACCTTTTTTCTCAGAACGCCTGGAGGCATCAAGTTCAAATAGATATCAAAAACTTAGATCTACCCTTGGAGCTGTAAAGAAAATCAAACTTCCAAGTCAATACAATAAAAAAATACGGCCATTAAATTATACCGCATATTTATATTGACACTCACAAATAAAACAAAGCCTAATGGTACTTCCCGTTGTCCTAGCAGCATGAAGTTTGGCGAGAAAACTTTCATTACGTAGATATCACCTCCTTTAGGATGCAGTTTATCCCCTTGGCAAATTTGATCGAAATCGAATTCTTTGGAATTTGATTGTGGTTTAGGCTTAACATACAGACAGACATTCTTGTACTCAAACCTCAGTTGGCTCGATATAGTTTTTGGAAAAGTTTTTGTGAAAATTGGCAATTTTTAAGAAATCTGTGAATGCAGATCAACATGTTTCAAAAAGTTAAGGACAGTCTCGTTAGGCCCTTTCGTTTCGGTACCGATTCTGTACCGTTTCGGTACTGCTTATGTTTCCTCACTGGTCGGTAAACCGAAACGATACCGCACGCGCGCACTGCTTTCATTTAGAATTCCAAATTCAAATTAATTCTATTGGTTGGCGAGCCCATGACCAACATTTTTGCCTCATCGTTTTACGAACAAAATCGTATGAAATCGATAGATTTGGTTATTCAGAAATACAAAAATCCTAATTTTAGAAAATTTCCGCGTTACTTCTGACCTGACCGCATTATTAAATTTATGTCAAAAAAAAATATTTTCAACAGTTCGGTAATAACCAACTGTTTTATAGCAATCTGTCTGATTTTCAGAATGTAGTTGAACGATAGATTTTAGATACCGAAAACACAATTTTCAGAAACGTAGCGTGACACGTATAGACCGCGCAAATCACGAAGACAAGCCCCACTCCGCTCCGTACAGAGTCCGCGATTACTGTACAGCACGCGTAGCATGAAAACCATAGAAACGGGTTTTGTCGACGGACGAATAGACAAACTGACAGATTGTGATTGTTTATCTGTAATTTTGTCTATTTTTCCGTCGACAAAACCCGTTTCTATTGTGGTCATGCTAAGCGAGCAGTACAGTAATCGCGGAGTGGGGCGCGTCGTCGTGGATTGCACGGACTATACCAAGGAGACCATAATTTGAGAAAATTAAAAATGAGGCAAAAATAAAACCCATAGCATCCCGTCTGAAAATCTTGTTTTTATGTGAAGATTGGTCAGTTGATGCGAATGTTGGCAACGTCGCAAATAGCTGTCAAATATTTACCTGTTTTGATTAATTTGACAATATTACTGTATGGAAATATGAAATATTAGTAGAACACTAGTTAGGAGCGCCAACCCTGCTGCCCATCAATTTCATGTGGCGGCCGTTATTCGGCAGCGGTTGTGTCGGCCACTATGTGGAGGCCGTTATTTGGCGGCCGCTATATGGCGGCTGTTATATGGCGGCTGTTATATGGCGGCCGTTATTTGGCGGCCGTCATCTAGCGGCCGTTATGTGGCGGCCGTAAAGTGGCGGCCGTAATGTGGCGGTTGCAATGTGGCGGCCGCCATGTGGCGGCTGTTATATAGCGGCCGTTGTTTGGCGGCCATCATCTAGCGGCCGTCGTAAAGTGGCGGCTGCAATTAGGCGCCCGTAATGTGGCGGCCGTAAAGTGGCGGCCGTAATGTGGCAGTCACAATGTGGCGGCTGCCATGTGGCTGCCGTTTTCTTGCGGACGTTATATAAGGGCCGTTATTTGTAGGCCATCATCTAGCGGCCGTTACGTGGCAGCTGTGAAGTGGCGACCGTAAAGTGACGGCCGTAAAGTGGCGGCCGTAATGTGGCGGCCGCCATGTGGCGGCTGTTATATGGCGGCCATTATTTAGCGGCCGTCATCTAGCGGCCGTTATGTGGCGGCCGTAAAGTGGCGGCCGCAATTTGGCGGCCGTAATGTGGCGGTCGCAATGTGGCGGCCGTTGTGTTGCAGCCGTTATGTTGCGGCCGTTACGTGGCGGCCCTAATGTGGTGGTTGCAATGTGGCGGCCGCCATGTGGCAGCTGTTATATAGCGGCCGTTATTTGGCGGCCATCATCTAGCGGCTGTCGTAAAGTGGCGGCTGCAATTTGGCGCCCGTAATGTGGCGGCTGTAAAGTGGCGGCCGTAATGTGGCGGTCGCAATGTGGCGGCTGCTATGTGTCGGCCGTTTTCTTGCGAACGTTATATGAGGGCCGTTATTTGTAGGCCATCATCTAGCGGCCGTTACGTGGCAGCCGTAAAGTGGCGGCCGTAAAGTGACGGCCGTAAAGTGGCGGCCGTAATGTGGCGGCCGCCATGTGGCGGCTGTTATATGGCGGCCGTTATTTGGCGGCCGTCATCTAGCGGCCGTTATGTGGAGGCTGAAAAGTGGCGGCCGCAATTTGGTGGCCGTAATGTGGCGGTCGCAATGTGACGGCCGTTGTGTTGCGGCCGTTATGTGGCGGCCGTAAAGTGACGGCCGTAAAGTGGCGGCCGTAATGTGGCGGCCGTAATGTGGCGGCCGCCATGTGGCGTGGCGGCTGTAAAGTGGCGGCCGTAAAGTGGAGGCCGTAAAGTGGCGGCCGTAATGTGGCGGTCGCAATGTGGCGGCCGCTATGTGGTGACCGTTTTGTTGCGGCCGTAATGTGGCGGCCGCCATATGGCGGCCGTTATTTGGCGGCCGTCATCTAGTGGCCGTTATGTGGCGGCCGTAAAGTGGCAGCAGCAATTTGGTGGCCGTAATGTGGCGGTCGCAATGTGGCGTCTGTTGTGTTGAGGCCGTTATGTGGCGACCGTTACGTGGCGGCCGTAAAGTGGCGGCCGTTTTGTTGCGGCCGTTATGTGGCGGCTGCCATGTGGCGGCTGTTATATGGGGGCCGTTATTTGTAGGCCGGTATCTAGTTAACCAAGCCACCTCAGGGCCGCGCCGACCCTCGGCAGCGCCTGGGTGCAAAACCTATGAAGCTCCTCTTTTTGTCGTCCTGTTTCGCCGCGTTATTTTTTTTGTTTCAAATTTTTACAGTACATGTGTTCTCTAGTTTTATATTATTTTCGTAAATAAATTTAAAAAAACCGTTCGCTACCGCTTGGCGATTACTGAGAAAAGGAAAAGTTATTTACATTCTATATCAAGATATGACTGTCTTTTTTTCTCGAAGGGTAAAAAAAAAAAAATTGACGCTGATATTTAATTAAGGGCATGAGCAGGGCACTAGGACCAGGGCGCCTGAGTGCGCCGCACACTTCACACGTATGTGCGAAGTGTGCGGCGCCCGTATGGGCGACGCGGCCCTGATCGCCGCCTCCCCTGTCCTCCCCTGTAAAAATGAATACCCCTTTTCGCCCGGTTAGGGGTAGAAGTAGAGGGTAGGCGCAGCGCAGACGACACACTTTTTGTGCGATCGAGTCTGTGGTATCTTATTCGTAATGTGAGCTACGGAGTAAAGATTCAAGTTAATGGTTCCAGTATTTAAATTTTGAAAATGAAAAAATTAAAAATGTTTTATTAATTATCATACAAGTAAAATTTAACAACTAGTGATTGGAGTCTCCTTTTAAGCAAAAAAGCCTGTGTTAGGAGACTCCGCTCTTCCAAAACTTAAAATAATAACATAAGATTACTTGTTTTAAGTGTTATAAAAACAGGCGGTTTAAAATAAAAAGAGAAAATTAAAACTAGACAAGAAGCATGCAAATGTGTGAGTGAGAGTAGGGGTGTGTGAATGTGAGTATGAGGGTGCGTGAATGTGACTATGACTATGAAGGTGTGTAATGTGAAAATGGGGGTGTGTGAGTGTGAATACTAAGGAGTGTTACTGTGAGTATAAAGGTGTGTAAATGTGAATTTGAATGTTGAATGTGAGCACCGGTGTGTATGAAAGTTGAGTGATAGTGTGAGGGTTTGTTAAATTTAATGTTAAATACAGAGTGCGTGTAAGTGGCAATGAATGAATCAGACTTTATACGACAAGTACGAGAGATGAGAGCAGTAAGTGTAAGGCTTTATTTTATTCCAGTAGCTTCTCCGTGTCATCATAAGTAAGTGGTTTTATCCAGTTAGTTACTATTTTTTTACTTTCAGTTAATTGTTTATTGTATATGTAGATCTCTTTGTTAACTCGATTGTAAAGCTGAGCTGAGCGTTTGTCGTATTGAATACGGGCGAGCTTGGTTTTAGTTTTAGGAACTTCAACTATTATATCCTTTCTTCTTTTAAGGGTTAAGCTGGGATCAAATTTAAGAGTTTTATGTTTCCTGAGAATAGTTTTAACTATATATAGTTTGCGAACAGAGTGTAAATTACTTATTTGATAGAGACTTTGAGTAGGGAACCTTAGGTTTTTGAAGTACGTTAATTTTATTAGAGCCCGCTGTCCCCGCTCCAGGTCTATGAATTTAGTCTTAGCAGCCCCACCCCAAATGGGGATGCAATATACTAAGACAGACTGGACTATAGCTATGTAAATTTCATTGAGTAGATTTCTGGGTTTATTTGTGTTAGCGGTTATTTTAGTTGGCACGATATGCCTTAAATTTTTGAAAATCCAACTCAGTTTTCTAATTCTGTTGGTAACTTGTTCCAGATGGGAGTACCAAGATAATCTTTGGTCAACAACAATACCAAGATATTTGGTTTGAGAAACTTTGACTAATGTTGGACATAGGCAGTTAATTGGATTTTCACAATCGTGTACCTTTATAATAAAGTCGGGGTTTGGTTGTGTCCTGTGTGATATGCTAAAACATATGTAATTTGTTTTAGCTGTGTTAAGTGTAAGTAAGTTATTTGAGAGCCATTTAGCAATTTGAGTAAAAAAATTTTAAACTGACAGAAATTACTATCACGCGACACATCGTATAAAAAATAACCTGCATGCGGAAAAAAATCGGGGACAAATAAGAGATTATGTGTGCTACAGACTCGATCGCACAAAAAGTGTGTCGTCTGCGCTGCACCTAAAGGTCGAATTTCCAAAAATCCGTTCTTAGTGAACGTCTGCTAACTATGAACTACCAACCTACCAACTTTAATCTTTATACGTCAAGCGGTTTTCGAGATTTCGTGATGAATGAGTGAATGAGTGAGTGAGTGAGTGACCTTTCGCTTTTATATATTTAGATGGAGATTGTATACACAGTAGCGTTGTGAGCGGCCTCAATTACAATTAGTCGAGTGATTCTCAATTAGTAAGTAACTAACCACATCACTACAAACGTGGCACAACACTAATTTACTAAGGACACTCTGTCATTTCGACTGCCACTTGCCTTCCTGAAGGAATTGTCCTCAGGGCTGTGTGCCCCAACCTAGGGTGAGTTCCACATTAGTGATATTGTTATACACCGTGAAATTTGAATCACAGTTTTGCTAGAACAAACGTTATTCACACCATGGTCTACCACAATTCTACAGCATCCAATAAAAAAAAAAACAAATCGGTTTTTGAAAAAACATAAAAAGACAAAGTTTAAAATGTCAAGATTATCTACTGCTTACTAAGTTTCGTTTATGGAGGTACATTTCTCTGTAAACAATGCTGTGTCCCATGCGTGGTGTCTGTGTTGCAGGGAGTAACGATAATCTTGACATTTTAAACATTGTTTTTTTGTGTTTTTTCAAAAACCAATTATGTTTTTTTATTGGATTCTGCAGAATGGTACGAGTAGTAGACTATGGTCTGAACAACATTTGTTCTAGCAAAACTGTAATTCAAATTTCACGGTGTATTTTAGCTATTAATGAGCCATCAGCTATAATGATCTATTGATCTTGTATTCTATGCTCGCGTGTTCACCATACTTAACCTCACTTTACATCTGTCATTGTGCCACGCTAGCTCTGCTCTTTCACTCTCTGCCTGTAAGCCGCTGCGATGTGTTAGCTACTACCTACTCTGCTTTCCCCATACCGTACCTTGGTCACTGAAAGGGGAAGAAGCTGATACATCGCATGCGGCCTGCTACTGCTCGCACCCACCTGACATGCGCTTCCTACCGCGCCTTTCAGGGCTCTGTACGGGCTCAAGGGCACGCTGACGAAGGCCTGCCTACCTGTGGCCTACAGCCGCGCGGCTGTGCTGACAGGTTATCTCCACGTGCTCCCAATGCCTTACCTACCTGCGGCATACCGCGACGAGCCTATGCTGCCAGGCGACCTCTACGTGCTGCCGTCGCTAACTACCAGCAGCCTACGAGGGCCCTCCGACCTACCACGGAGCCTGTGCTGAGCAGGCCTCCCACATCTACCATGTGCTACCAAGGACGGTACCCTTCCTTTCTATCCTAAGTGTGCGAGTGCTTAGAACTCAGTGTCAGGACCTAACCCACGACCTAGCCGTGTACTTTCTACCTACTACTGTGTTGAAAATATATGTATTAACTTGTCTAGCTGTTTTACTATCTACCTCTACTTTCTACCTAACCGTTAACGGCCTGCGCAGCCTACCCTGCGCAGCCCTAGCCGTTATAACACCTTCTTTTTTGCGGAAAAAAAGAGTAAAGCTTATGAAATAAATGTTAGCAGGTTAGGTAAGATTTATTTTTCTTGCCTTAATTTTGACGATGAGTGAACTTTACACCGTGTTCGGAAGTTTTATTCTGCATGTTTGGAAGATCAAAAACATAGTTAATATTTTTTATCTGAGTAAACCTTTCATCGATTGCATTTATTTCACTATCCAGCACGACAAAATAAAAATAAACATTTTTCACCTCAACACCTCAAACAAGCAGGTTTTGCTGTGTATAAACAGTGAGCAAAATTCGATTTTGCTGCGAGCGTGAGACAAAGTAACTTTTTTTTTTAAATGCCGAGAGCTGTGCTGGGTGTACTCACAAAATTCGAAAGATATGAACTTCACTTTGTTTTGTCACTTTCACTTCGATACGAAAAGAGCGAGAGATAGAAACAAGTCGAATCGAAGTTCGATTTTAAAATTCCATAGCTAGTAGACCCAAAAAAGAAACAACAATAAAACGTTCGGATACACATAAAACCGTAAAATTGCAAATCATTTGTATGCTGTTTTGTTATATTTTTGGAACGAAGTTCTTTAACGCGGCTTACAGTAACACTGCACTGGCAGAAATCGTCACGCGAAAGGGCGCTTGCGACTATCTTCTTCTAATTCAAAGAGAAAGAGAGAGATAGATAGTGTGAATTTGGCCAATAAGCAAATCCAAGATGGCGGCTGCGAAAATTTTGACATTTTTCGTCATGGGTGTCATTTTTATAGTTTTTGAAGGTTCTAAAGCCGATCGTGAGGTCAACATTAAAATCCAAGATGGTTGCTGCGAAAATTTTGTCGTTTTTCGTCATGGGTGTCGTTTTCGTAGTTTTTAAAGGCCCTAAAGCCGATTAAGAGGTCAAAATGTAAATCCAAGATGACGGCTGCAAATTTTTTTTTTTTTTATAGTTTTGAGGGTGCTAAAGCCGATAATGACATTAAAATGTAAATCCAAGATGGCAATTTTGATATTTTTCAAATTTTTCGTCATGGTTATCGTTTTCATAGTTTTTGAGGGTGCTTAAGTCGATAGAGAGGTCAAAATATAAATCGGCTGCGAAAATTTTGTTTCTATTTTAAATCATACGTGAGAAGGAATTTCGTTCCGAAGAAAAAAACTTTTTTGTATTTTTTACCTTTAGGTATATGTATATGTTCTCGCTGCTGAGGTGAAAAGTTGTATGTGTTACACGAGACCAAAGTTATTTGCATCTCGTGTCTTTGAATCCTTTGCTTACTCGGGATTCAAAATCAACACTCGCAGCAAAAACCAACTTTGCTCACTTGTTGCACAAATAACTATTGAACTTGTCTTTCTCATCATGTTTGAACTAAACTACCTTTTCTTTTTTCTTAAGCGGACTGGATTCGAGTCTGATGCGAATGATAAAGGAATGTTGGCTTCTTCTGAAATTTCTCTTGCTTCTACCAGCATTTTTTCGTAACCCTAATCACTTCTACAACTTTCGAGAAAGGTTTTTGTTTTTAGGAGAGCATTTTGTAGAAGCGGTAAGATCAAATTCCTTTAATTAAAGAAGTTTGCTATAGTTTGACTTAGACTGCTGTACCGCGCCTTAAGAATGCGTGGTGAGACGGGACGAATGAGCGGTGGGACGCCGTGGGCGTTGACGAATGAGAGGCCTGAAATGCCCCCCAACTCGTCAGGCACATACCTATAGCGCGGTACAGCGATCGCGGTCAAACTATAGTCAAATTAATTTTGAACAAAATATCATACCATACAACAAGAGAAGCAATAAATTTGAAATCGCGATTTTTTTAGCAATGGACTGGCCTCAACTCTCTTTTGATTTCCAGATGAACCGTACCGATGACTTCGTAAATGTCCATGAGTGCATCATGCACGTCAGCTAATTGGTAACTTAGATAAGAATATTTTAGAAGAAAAATTGGTAAAAATTGGGAGTATTTTCAAGTTGTAAATAAAAAACAAATGTACCTACTGTACATTTTTTTGAGAGTGAAAACTTCTATATGCACGTTGGGCATTTTCGAGATGGGACTAAACCATTGATTTTGCGACACACTGTGACAACACCAGATTTTGATCATTAAAAACACATCAACGCGTTGATTACCGCAGTGCCGATTTTTTCCAAGTTTTCACCTCTGTCGGCACTCCCGGAGTGCCACTGTTTTTACCCGACTTTTATTTCCATGCCACAGTTTGCCTTCCCCCTAATACCAGCGCCCTAGGCCGTCGCCTAGTTCGCCTATATGAACGGGCCGGCTCTGACTGGTTGTCAGACTTTCGGGCTTCTGACGACCCGTAACGACTGTCAAAGATCCACGAATGAGAGCCGGGACCAACGGCTTAACGTGCTTTCCGAGGCTCGGAAAGTACGTTAAGCCGACCGAGAGTGTAGAAATGGTCACCCATCTACGGACCAACCCGGCAAGCGTAGCTTAACCAGATGGATCGCCCCATGCGGCTGTTATTACTTAGCTACTAGCTCCTCTGCAAGTGACTAAACAACCATACTGTATATTAAAGTAGGAGTTTACTTCAACACGAGATAAATGAGGCTGTCCAACGGGAAACAGATCTTCATTATTTATGCACATCTATCAGCTCTGAAGCCTTGTTGCACTAGATTTTGCCATTATATTCAGTGGTCATTTATAACTCCGTCAACGTATACAGGTGCATAATAATCTTTTTTATAAACAACTGCTGCTTAAGGCTGCCTGTCCATTCACGCGGAGCAAGGCAGCGGAGCGGAGCAGATTTGCGGACTGTGCGGAGCTAAACTGAGTTCACGCGACGAGGAATGCCCCGCGGCCGGTTCTTTTCCGCTTCCCCTCACTCCGGTTCTCCGCTCCACTTCCCCGCTCCGTTCGCAAATCCCTGTTCACTGAAGCGGAGCGGAGATTTTATGCAACTCCATTGGTTAATATTAGCACAGCTCCACTCCGCTCCTCTTCTCTCCGCCACAGTCGGCCTTAGGCTATGCCTTTCAAAGTTGACTACGTCGCAAATAGCTGTCAAATATTTCTCAGTTTTTATTAAATCAATAATGTTCTAAATTAAATATCGCTCTGTGTTGCACTAAAATATTGTTCATGAATTGCAATTCAAATTGGAATTTTATCAATTGCTTTATAAAATATTATGATTTATTATATAAGTATAGTCTTGAAACCAAATATTCAAGAAAGTAGAAACGCTACAATCTTGACCCAATAGGGAATATTACGCAAAGCTGAGACAGCAGATGGCGCCACTTTGACAAGAGGTAAACAAAACAAATTATCAAAGGCAAAATTTTTCGCTGTTTTTCTATATTATTTCAGCTTTATTTCTTGTTTGTTAAATTGTAGGTTAAAATAATACCAAAAGGTTAAAAACAAAACTTACAAGAATTTCAAACAAAGTTTTTGCGATATTGAACTGCTTTGCTTGCTGTTCAGGGTGCGCAGGGCATTTTGTATCGCAGTTCGATTTATGTTTACGCCGCTCGGGGAGGCTCCTTTCAGTCACATAAATATTTATTTTTTATTACCATAAAGAAGCCAGAAACCGAAAGGCCTAAACTTCATGTTTTTCTGTTAATGTTATTTATTTATTTATTCACCATTAGCTAATGAAACCAGTACCCTAATTGCGTAATACGATCAATAACAATCTGAATCATTTTGAAACGGATTGATAATCCATTGCATCATAAGTTCGAAAAAAATATCTGCCCAACAACGTAAATAACGCAATGAATGTTGTTGAACTGTCAAAATAAAACAGATTAATCTCAATCGTTTACGTAAATATGTGACGTAATTAGATAGCTGTGATAATAGTTTTAAGGAAGATCCTTATAACTATCATAACAGGTTTGATATCCCCTTGACTGTCACGAGCTATTCAAGAGATCGATAACGATAAAAATTAAATTGTGTCTCATTAATGACAGTTGAGCTCATAACCTAATACCATTAATAAAAATTATTTAAAATTACATAATACATAACATCACGCCTGTAATCCCCAAAGGGCTAGGCAGAGATGTACCTATAGTAAACCCACATTTCGCCAGTTATGTTAAGTCCCATGTGATAGGGGGCGAACCTATTGCCATCAACCGGGCACAAACCCAGACTCCGGGCTGCTACTGAGAAATTCCAGATGGAAAAACCCAATAACACTTTGCCCGACACGGGAATCGAACCCAGAACCTCATACTCAGCAGTAGTGCTTGTGACCACTAGACCAACAAGGCAGGCAGTTATTTAAAATTATTGAGAACTTAATCCTTTATAATATAACCTTTTTGTTATCTAATGCAATGATGCCCTCTAGCAGGAACAAGTGGCAGTAAGATTCAACTAAACAGCAAATCGCCCATTTCTTTAGGCTGTGTCAATAAATTCAACACGTATCACGAACAAATCTGCTCTCTTGCCATAAGATTACAATGACATACTACACAGAGTAGGAATATCCACGCAATCGGCACCCATAACTCTTTTCCTTTCAATATATTTTTACGATCTTGCGAGATATACAGGAGGTCCATTGGGAACAATTGACGATATCTAACCGATTGAAAAGAAACATTATTTGATTAAAAAACGCCGTATTTTATCGTATCTGGTAAACTTTGACCCTGTATTAGTAAGGTGAGAATAGGGCAGGAAGAAGAGACATCTCAGCTATGTGTATGTGCAGCGCATCTGACATGCCTTTTTTTTTCTGGGTGGGAAATTATCAAATAACTTCTCTCGCTCTGGGTGGAGCGGGAGGGCGTGTCAGACTCTTACTGACTAAAACCCACCCGAGTTCCTTCGCTTGCCCTGTTGCCGGGGGCCACGATTTCCCTTTAGGACTTCTTCGTAACCCCGGCAGACATAGGCCCTAGCGGACCCCGTCAATTCTGCGCACGCGCGCGCGTGGAACTCAACGCGCCGTCGACCCGGGCCTGGTCCTTATCGGACGGCGAGCTATCCATTGCTCACCGTCCGCAAGCCCGCGCCTACGGTGGTCGGAAATCGGCTCGCGATTCCCGACGCCCAGGGCGTCTCCTCTTGATCTGATATGCCTCTGGTATTCTAGGTGTCACTAGGTTAGGCGGCGTTGACACTTAACATTAGATGGACCATCACATTGTTGCCTAATGATAGCCTAGTGGTTTGACCGTCGGACTGCCAAGTCACTCACACACATCACACTCACATCACACGTACACAAACACATCAGATATACCATACAACACCTGAAATCACCTCTCTAGTCTTCAGTCTGGAATTCCTACCCCAATCCCCAAGATACAGACTAATTGTCTAGTTTGGGGCTCACTGGTAAATAATATTTTGTAACCTAGCTGTAGGTAATATTTTAAGCTACTCATGTCATCTCAACTTGGTGTTAACCTGTAAACCTGCTCACTGTATTACCTGGACAATAAACTCTTTATATTTCTATTCTATCTTTATAGGGCTCGAGTTTAAATCCAAAGTATGCACCTCTGACTTTTCGGATTCATGTCAATCAATCTGCCTAGCTTTTTCTCAACTATGTTGGGGTCGGCTTTCAGTCTAACCGGATGCAGCTGAATACCAGTATTTTACATGGAGCGACTGCCTATAAACACAAATATTTGTCAGCTATTTGAAACGTTGCCAACTTATAAAATTCACGCAGTTTTATCATCATTATTAGTCCACTGTCATAAATCTTAACAAGGTTTACTGAGGTTTAATAATTGACAGGCTGTTGCCTTGGCTTGCATAGCGAACTGATTGTCAGTCGCAGTATCTATATATCCAACTATCCGTACCTAGAGATGCGATTATTTGATATAGCAATGCGTTCTTACCAATAATCTTGACATGTTCAATGAGTCGCTTTTGCCAGATCTAGTGAACATATTTTTTTTGAAGTGAAAACACCTTTAGGCGCTTTAGGCATTTTTGAGATCGGACTAAACCATTGATTTCGTGACACTGTAACCGAGTTTACCGACACCGTGGAGTAAAAGACGTCCGACGATTACCGCGGTGCCGATTCTTTTTCAAGTTTTCACTTCTGTCGGCACTCCCCGAGTGTCATTGTTTTTTTTTTAACATATAAATGTTTCAGTACTTAATAGTAAAACTTTTGTGAAAAAGTACATTTATGCTGTTTCAAAAGTATCTGAAGAAAATGTAAATTAATGGATCAGAAAACGAACCTGTGAATCCCAAACGTACCATCGCGGAAAGCCATAACTAACCACCATAAGGACTATTCTTGCTTGCAGTGCTCGGCCTCTATAGAACCGGGGCGGTACCAGATGTGGTCATCGTGTGCATGGGATTTAGTTTTCAAAATGGTTAGTTATGGGTTTCCGCGATCGTATCTGTCAATGCTTTGATTGGATTATTTGAATACTTAAACCTGAAATTCTAATTTTAAATATAAGTCTTTAAGGTGATTAAAGATATATATATATATATATTTTTTTTTTTTTTTTTTATTATTATTCCTCAATTTTCGTCGATGATTTTTCAATTGAAATGAAATATTAATTGTTAGAAAAAAGTGGCGTAATAAAGTTAAAACCCTATAAGTACAGACGAATGTGTTATCAATTACCTTTAGTTTATTTAAACTTTCATCTGATAGGTTTTTAGAACAGAGCATAGTAAATAATTTCTGCATACAAGCATCAATGCTGTGTTCCACTTAAATTATCAGTCCATGCGACGCAGGTGTCCCTCCGGCGGTAACAACATTTGATCACGCTGTTAGTCAACATAAAATATTAAAACCGGTCAAGTGTACAGTGAAGGGTTCTGTAGTCGGGATAAGTATTTACAAATGCACAGTATTGATTTCTTCGGCCGGAAAATAAATTGGTATTACAAAGTATTTCTCGAAAAATACGTGAATAAAATAAAGTTGTGAAGAAGAGCAGTGGTGGCCCAGTGGTAACGGCCGCGACTTACGAGTTGTAGGTCACAGGTTCGAACCCAGACAGGCGCTTTACTTTGTGTAAGTTATTTCATCACCACTGCTCTCAAAACGGTAAAGGAAAACATCGTGAGGAAACCGGCATATCCTAGAACCGAAAATTCGAAGACATGTGACTTCTACCAACCCGCAATGGGCCCGCGTGGTGAATTACGGCCCACTCCCTCTCACAGAGAGGAACAGGCCTCATCTCTGTGTCCCAGCAGTGGGAACATTTATAGGCCGATGATGATGATGAAAATAAAGTTATTTTTGCGGTTTTAAAAACTATTGACTTAAAAACATCACAACCCCATCCTATCTGCGGGAACGCTTTTTCGACGCCCCGCCCGTCCTTTTGATGCATCTTGCAGGTTGCATCTTAAAAACCTCCTTAAACCCCCTTCCCACACAACCGACTTCTATTCCTACTCCTTCACTGTGCAGGCGGTTTAGTTGTGGAAGTCACTTTCGCCTGACATTAGGGACTGTCATACTGTTGAAGCATTTAAACGAGGAGTGAAAGAACACTATCTTTCCACTTCGTCATAGTTGCATAGTTATTTTAAATCACATTGTGATTATATATATTCTAGTGATATTTATTTTAGAAGTATGTTTGTAAGTAATATATTCTCATACTGTATGTTTAAATTGAAATTAGTGAACTGTTTTTTTTTCTTCTTTGATTTATGTTTTTGTTTTCTTTTCTACTGCTACACACGTTGTCTACATCTCTTTTTATATACTTTCTTGTCACAGGTATGCTGGAAGAGATTTCTTTAGAAATAAGCATTGCCTCAAGCAAATATTTTCTCAAACGTCAAGCAAATATTTTATGACAGCTACGCGCACAGATTGTAATAAGTCTGCGGCGCGTGAGTCGCCGACGGCACGAAATGTTGCCATTTTAAATATTATATTTGTATAAACATTTAGGACTAGTATTGTATTTATTTTATTTTTTGTTTTGTTATTTCACTATTATGCTGCACCGGTCGACGTCATCACGTCAGCGCCGGCTATCGTGGCTCTGTCTCGCATGGGGTCGCAGCTTTATGCTGAGTGATGGCCGTTTTGCGTGGATGTGACTCATATTTTCTCCCAAATTGTTATTTACGTGTTTTTTTTAATCTTTCTTTGCGTCATGTTTACCGCAAATAAACGAATTTTCTTTCTTTTCTTTCTTTCTTTCGTTGTACGTATTTTTCTGTTCCTTTCTTCTTGTCTGTTTATATGTGTGTGCATAAATGGTTAGATTTTTTTTGCTATAGGTTTCTACAACACCCCACCCACACGCTTATGTGTATCTATTTTTTTATCATCCCTCGATTACATGTATGGAGAGGCTACCCTAATTATTTTTTTCATAATTTGATTATAAAGCGGTGCACAGAATATACCTTCTTTCTAATTTAATCTAGACAAAATCAAACTGGTTGCTAATTTAATTGTGTAATTAATTATAATAACATTTATTTTACATTCTGTGATTACTTGAACTCACACACGGACTTATTAGTATTACTTGTATTTTTTTTAGGAATATCGTATAGGTACCTACTTTTACAATGCTTGTAAATATGTGAATACCATGTATCCATATTACATAATTATTTTTTCTGTCATTGCTTCATTTTAAATTATTTTTACCTATTGTGGTATAGTAATCTTATTCCAGGTGCATCGTCTTCACATATAATTAATGTATACAAAATATTGTAAAACATTTTAAAAGAGTAACGGTGGAGTTTCTTCCCCATTCTTCTCCATACGAAAACTACCTTTTGAAAGGGGCGACTAGAATCAATTCTATTTTTTGTAAGTTTTGACGTTCAAAAGTGCTTTTTTGTGCCTAATTGAAATAAATTATTTGACTTTGACATCAAATAGTCTCCGAGTAAAATTGGCTGTATGACATTTGGACAGACGGACACAAGGTCATGATGAAATTATAAGAGGTTCGCTAGGGCCGATGCCTGCCGGGGTTGTGGGTTTGTCCGAAAGGGTTACCGTGGCCCCTGGCAACAAACAGGCAACTGAAGGAACACGGGTGGGTTTTAGTCAGTAAGAGTCTGACACGGCCTCCCGCTCCGCCCAGAGCGGGAGAAGTTATTTGATAAATTCCCACCCAAAAAAAATAGGGTTCCGTTTTTTCCACTTAGCTACGGAACCCTAAAAGTTTCCTTTTAGCTCGTGCAAAGCATAATAATATTTCCCGTTAGCCTGAATAGCCAGAGAGTCTTAATAAGGCTTCATATTTCGACGTTGCAGCTACAACCTGAAACTACCGAGTTCATTATTTACTAAATAATAACTTCTCCAATGGGCTATGTCAAGAAAAAATTATAGAACAAGTTGGTTAAAGTTTTGTTGTACTGTTTTGTTTAGTAAAGAGTTTAGTTTGTAGGAAAGCCGGGAAAGGACGCCATGAAAGAATAAATACCGACCTTAAAGTTATTTGTAACGTGGATAGATACACATACTTACATAACATAAAATCACGCCTGTAATCCCTGAAGGGTTAGGCAGTGTTGTATCAATAGTACACCCATATTTCGCCAGGTATGTTTAAGTCCCAAGTAATAGGGAGCGAGTGCATTGCCATCAACTGGCCACAAATCCAAACTCCAGGCTGCTAGTGTGAAATTCCTGATGGAAAAGCCCAATAACACTTTGTTCAACTTGGGTTTATCAATTATCAAATAACTTCTCCCACTTTGGGTGGAGCGGGAGGGCGTGTCAGACTTTTAGACTAAAACCCACCCGTGTTCCTTCAGTTGCATATATTTTGCCAGGGGCCACGGTATCCCTTTCAGACATTCCCGCGACCCCGGCAGGCATCGGCCCTAGCGGACCCCGTCAGTTGTGCTGACATCTCTTTGAGGCGCGCTTGGAACACAACGCGTCATCGACTTTATCCAACTTGGGAATCGAATTCAGGACCTCACACTCAGCAGTAGCGCTTGCAACCACTAAACGAACGAAGCAGTTATTTGTATTGTCCTTCAAAATGGTGAATCAAGCGCAGTTCTAGTAACCTTGACTCTAATATTACCAGAAACCCTAGCACGAACGCGCGACGTAAACGTACCGTAAACTCCATACCGATTGTGTTATAGTTGGTTGGTTGGTGGTTGGTTGGTGATTGGTTGGTGGTTGGTTGGTTTGTTGGTTGTTGTCCTGGACAAAGTGTACATACGTCCCATCACTACAAACTGTATGCAGGTGCTGTTTGGAGACTGAAAATAATATTAATAAACTGTTCCACTGAACCGGACTTATCAAAATTTTGTTTCAGTGCGGTTAGTGGAAGTGCTCAGGTGCGGTTCAGACAAGTGCTGTTGAAATCAGTGCTCTGAATTACATACCTTAATTTTTTTAATAAAAAATTCACACGTTCTCTTTAGTTTTGGTTACATTTTTTGCCTAAGTAAATATTATGTGCGAAACGAGTATTCACAGATTTTTTAATCGTTCTAAATAACAGTCTGACTATTTTCTTAATGTCCCTCGGGAATCATTTCCAAATACAAACGAGTGCTAATTTCCATGTCCATCAATCGTCGTCATCAGATTTATTGTGTACAATAATTTGAATTCAGAACTAAGTACTTTATTGTTGTTTTGTTTTCCGTGTCAACTATATAGAGCTGTAAGAATATTTTCGTGCCTGCGACTTTAGCAGCTTTCCTCCCATTTTTAAATAAATTATATTAAGTTAAAGAGTATAAACAACTCTATATACTTCCAAGTCAATTGAAGGCGTCCGGTCTGCAGCAAAATCTGCAGAAATCCGATCTGCAGAAATCTGACGACTGACAGAACACGAAGTTTGCCGAAGGACATTAAGAAAATAGTTATACTGTACGTAACGTTTACTCCGCGCGTTCGTGCTAGCTCACTGCCACACATGTATAAACGAGAACGGAGCAAAAACATCGTAACATGAGAGAAGGCGTGTATTTATTTTTGTATTTAGTTTGTGGGAGTAGCCAACAAGTGTGTATGAGCATGTGGATATCGTATATCTTTTACTGCCTGACTTCTTTATAATAATAATAATCCATTTAATTCCCTTTCTTATACCAATTAACAGTCAATCGTTATAAAGAAAGTCGGTGCAGTAAGTCTTCGGGCCCCTAGCGGATGGCAGGGGAGAGCATCGAGGGGGATTCCTCTATCTGCCAGCGCACACTGACAAGAAAAATTCTCTGCGATACCGCGAGCGTCCGCCAGCTTACCGGACCATCCGCCGGTATGCCGAGGCATGCACCGGTATGCTCCAAGGTTGATCACCCAGCATTGAAATAAAATAGGTACCTTATTTCGGTTGGATAAGTAGACTTGGCAGACTCCAGCGCATACCGGCGCATACCACCGCATACCGCTGCATGCTGCTGCATACCGCCGCCCCCCGCTGCGTTATTCTCCAGCGTGTTCTTCGATGCTCCAGAGAAAACTGCGCTGCGATGCTCCAAGGTCGATCACCGAGTATTGAAATATACTTTATTTCGATTGGATAAGTATTCAATTCAACAGATAAATTTAAAATCCTCTGCCGTCCCGTCCGCAAGTCTACGCAGGCCCTTCTTCTTCCTTACATCTATCTCTATTACTTTAAATGTTTTGTCATCTCAGTATTCAACCCCTTACTGCCAATATCATCTTTTGTCTATCGAAAGAATGAAAAAAATTGCAATTATTTAATTTGAAAAATACCTTGAAACCGCTTGATCGCTTTAGGATGGGCCATAGAACTAGCTTCATCTGTTTAACTGACTGACTCTTTGACAATTCAAAAGAGCCTGTAAATGATTTGATTGAAATAAATGCGAGTATTTATTTAAGATAAATTTATTTTAAGCTCAAACCAAAACTCAGATCTTTACTAAAGTAATGCCTATGTACATGCTCGTGTATAGTAATTAGTATATTAATGAGACAAGTTGGCGCCTATTAATACGTGTAGGCATTCTAATGACTCCAATCTTCTAATTGTCGATCAGGCTGGGCCTTACTGTTAGCGTTTGATGAAATGATAAATGATACCTAAATGATTTTATTTCTGTAAGTAGGTTTGTAAAAACACTTTTACACGTCAATCATATTTTAAAAGTAGATGAGGCTGGCGTTTCCTATCTGACTACTCTGAGAAGAAAGGCTAAAATAAACTTAGAGGTCTCGTCAAAGTCTCTTTTAAAGTCCAGACATAATCTTGGTCAGATCATGTGAAGACTAAAGTACAAAGTACTCAAAACTGCCAGATTATCATTAAAAGTAACTGAGAAAAAAAATTAAAAGAAAATATATATATATGACCCACATAGTCCTCACATTCACAATAATTAAAATAATGATAATATTATACTTCACAAAGTAAATATTCATGTCATTGTATATATAATTTTAAAGTTAGCAATAAACAAAGTCCCAAAAGTAAAAATTCAAAATAAATTGGAGCAGCTCAATCCCAAGCCTTTTTGTCCTCTATATAATCTTTAACGGTATAGAAATTTTTGTGATTTAAGGCAAGTACATCTCATCTTTATATATCGGTACCATGTTCAAAAGGTGAGCAACAGTGTTTACTCTTCGGTAAGTACAAAATACTGCAATCACCAGTCTGTCTTCTATGGGTAACAGCAGTGAGCAGAGCAGTGAATGTGACCGTCAGACTGCCAAGTCATATTTTTCGAGTTCGAACCCAAGGCACGCACCTCTGACTTTTCGGATTCATGTGCGTATTGTATAATTATCACTTGCTTCAAAAACGGTGAAAGAAAACATCGTGAGGAAACCTGCATGCCTGAATGATGTTTTGTGAAGCCAAGTCAGAGGCCCATGGGTAGCTTTATAACTCTGACACCAGTTTGGTCACTAACCACACGAAAAGAAGAAGCAGTCATTCTGAATCTGTTTAGCAGTAACGCCATCTAGTTGATGAGAGTAAACTTCTTACAAATATGCTCAAACAAATCTGCTATAAAACAAACATAATTACGATGATGGATAGGAAGGTGAAAAATACAACAAAAATACTTGAAAATCGCCTGAAGGGTTTTTACAATTTGTTATTGTGTGTGTTATCATTTTATTTTTCAAACTTATGATGAAAAAAATCGTATTCCTACCTGCATACACACGATCAATCACAATTTGTTTCATTTTGACAGTTCAACAACATTCATTACGTTATTTACGTTGTTGAGCAGACAATTTTTTCGAACATATGATTCAGATTGTGACTGATCATGGTAACGCAATTAAGATCAATCTTGTCAAGAATTGTTCAAAGCCCAGATAATCATTTTATACAGTGTGATTCTTCATAATGTGCCCATATCGAAATGGGGAATCTATGCTTAATTTTATCGACGGTTTTTTTTAATATTTTCTTTGGCATCTTATTTATAAATTTTACAATTATTGTAAAAATGTATGAAACAAATACAGATTTTTGCTAAAAAACATGTCTATTTTCAATTGAGGTTAGTTTTTTCTCAATTTTAATTTTATATGGACGCCTAATTACTTCCAATCATTATGGAGTTTGTTTCATCGCGATAGATGGTTTAGTTTAAAAGTTACACAGTTTTGTTACAATTGCTTTTTAATTCTATAAAAAGTATTTAAAAAATGTTAAATATTTTATCTATCGTTAAAATTAAGCATAGATTCCCTCATTTCGATATGTGCACATTATGAAGAATCAAACTGTATGTATTAATAAAATCAATCGCTCCCCGTACTCTCTCGCCAAACCCTTACACAAACAAACTCGTATCCATTAACCAGCGCTCTTAACGCTCACTTTGACTTGAAGTCACAAAGATTAAACTCATGTTAACTTAAATGACTGCTTGAAATGAGCGAGGAATGAGCTAGGTTTTGGTGAACTTTTAGTAAGGGCTTGACCTTGATTGGTTGATGACAAGCTATTCCAACAAAACTGTCCATCGAGTTTCTTGCTCATTCTTCTCCATAGACCTACTAAGCTTTGAAATAGGCAACTTCATTCACCAGCTTCATCTTCTCGACTGACTTACTTGACAATTCAAAAGTGCCTGTAATTGGTTTAGCTGAATTATGCCTGCGGTTTTGAGTCCAGATCGTGTATATCTTAGAGAACTACTCATGTATTCGCACAAAAAGTATCTTGTATTAATCTAGAAGATGCTGGTGTATCTACATTGAAATTGAATGAAGAAGCAATAAAAATTAGGTTTAATAACCTTTGGGATCTACCTCATACCAGATGCCGCAGATAGACACACAAATCCAGTCATTTTATTAAACTTATGTAGGTTCAGTCACAGAATAAAACAGATGTTTCACTCAGCAAAATCATTTAAAGGAAAGCGACTCTTGCTACAACACAATAAAGTGCAATTCAGAGTACATCTTAGAGAACTACTACATGTTTCGCACAAAAAGTATCTTGTGTTAATCTAGAAGATGCAGGTGTATCTATATACCCAATTTTATTTAAATCCCTTAAGTTGTTTACGCGTGATTAAGTAACAAACAGACATGTCCACAAGTTGCTTTGCTGGAGATGAGCGTGGAATGAGCAAGATTAGTTGAGTGAAGTATGAGGGCCGATTTGAGTGGTCACAGCATAATCATCCTATAATGTTCCCACTGCTGGGACAGGCCTCCTGTCTTCGAGAGGGAGTGGGCTGTAATCTACTACCACGCCGGCCCAGTGCGGGTTGGTAATGTCACATAGCTTCGAATTTCTGGTTCCAGGACATGCCGGTTTCCTCACGATGTTTTCCTTCACCGTTTTGAGAGCAGTGGTGATGAAATTATTTATGTACACAAAGTGAAGCGCCTGCCTGGGTTCGAACCCGCGACCTACAACTCGTAAGTCGGGGCCGTTATCACTGGGCCACCGCTGCTAACTCTGTTAGCTACGATGGTAATCTTAAATTACTGTCTTGCAGATGAGCGAGAAATTCGACAAGGTAGTGAAAGTTTGTGATGTCGTTGGTCCGTGGTTGGGAACAGCTGGTCATTCTTTGAAGGTATATACCTTCAGCAACGAGGGTAAACTTCAATGACTGTTCTGAGATGAGCGAGGAATGAGTGAAGTTACAAGGTAATGAATTTATAGTGAGGTTTTTGTGGAATCTTGACTGCGAAATGCCAGTCGGTTATTAAGATTGTATACCGCAACATGGTTATGGAAGATGAATAAATTTAGATAGGTATATTATACGTGTGTCCGGACATGGACTAGCGATATTCTGAATACTTAAATATAAACTATTTTAAAGTACAATTATACTCTAAGCTTGGGTCCAATACACTTCCTCATTTTTGTGGTAATTAACAAATTATTGGTTGAAATGCATAATTTTTTGTTTTTTTTTTCGATTTTCACATTTTTTTTCAATAGTTTTGGAATAGTGAATACATTGTTTTGTAATGCAGAGGTAGACAATATTATTGCCTTTCGAATAAGTCTATTTTTATCTCAGTATGACTAAAACTTTGGAGATTTGATTTTTTTTGTACTAGCATAGAGAATATTTCAACAAAAAAAAAACAAAATGGCTGCTACATAGCGGGGAAGTGTATTGGACCCAAAATTTGAGTGTAATTGTACTTTTAAATAGTTTACATTTAAGTATTTAGAATATCGCTAGTCCATGTCCGGACACATTGTCTATAAGCCGTAGAATTCACGAGTTAGCTGCCAACATCATAATGTATTCTATGAAAATGAATTGGACAAGAAGAGAATAATGTACTGGCGAATTCTTTGCCAAGAACCACCCACGTGTTTGGCAACTAAAACAGCGCTCATCGAGCAAGACTAATGTTTTATTTTTGTACAATAGGTTGCACGTCAGTGGTAACTCTTTGACCTTGAGCTGACACAAGATTGTACGGAGTTACAATAGAATAAGAGGTCAATTTACCCTGGTTTTGTTTCCACTGATGTGCACTCTCCCTTTCCAACAATTTGTACCCAGTACAATCACAAATTAGTACAGATGGTACACTCCGCAAAATCATTTAAATAAAAACCGACTCTTGCTACTATACAATAAAGTGCAATTCAGGTCGCGCAGCGCTAATTACCAACAGTTATATTCTTCTAGAAGTTTCCTCTCTTTCTATCGCGTAACTCTTATATCTTCTGATTACGTTATGCCCACTGACTTCGACAAGTCGAGCCCGCCGCGTATCTACTTGTAGCATCACACTTAAAATGCGGAGTGTCCCGCTCCCTTCAAAATGGTTGAGCTGAATGGTGCTAATCCATGCGTCGTGTGAACGGGCGCCGTTAGTTGGGACTGGTCATCTCTTAGCTGCCATGGCTTATTTTTAATTTTTGAATTGTTCTTTGTTTTACTTTTTTATTACGGACGCTTCTAACGTGCACGTCTTTCTATATTGTTCTCACATGTGTAATTTCAACATGAATGATGTAACCAATATTTTGTAACAATTTTTTATTTGAAAGAGTGTCCGTGGAGTTTCTTGCCCATTCTTCTCCATAGGTACCTTTGGAATGGGCAACTAGCTTCATATTTCTGACTGACCGATTCCTTGACAATTCAAAAGTGCCTGTAGGTAAATGGTTTAATTGAAATAAATGCTTTGAGTTTGAGTTTGCCATCTGTATTCATCTGTGGTACAACTAGAAGTAGTCTCCATTGATCATTGAAAATGTGTAGTTTCCTTCAAGTCAGACAGTAGCTATTGCTTATTACAGTCTGCAAATGTTTGCCCTCAGTCTGGATCTTTGTACAATGACTGCATACAAATGAGACAGGTCTTTGGTCTTAACGCTAAGACTGACTTTGAACATTCCAGTCGTGGCTATTAAATACCTACGATGATCACTTCGAATAATACATACCAATAAGAGAAAAACATTTTACAAAAAAAAAAAAAAACAAACGGCTTCTAAAATAACACTACAAAGTGAAAAATAACTTATGTTTCGGAAGTCGGTGTCTTTGGTTTTTTTATATTTGTTACTTGCCACCGACTTCCGAAATATAAGTTATTTTTCACTTTGTAGTGTTTTTTTTAGAATTCTTTTGTTTTTTTTTTCAAACCAACAACAAAACGCATTGAAAACCTACATTCTCGCAAAAAAATGAATTTGAAAAACCGACAACCGCACAAATTCCTTGCACATAATAGATCTTAAATTTTTATTGCAATGTCAAAAAAAAAAATGTTAGGCCCCTATCCCCCATATCTCCGCCCCCGTCCATTTGGGGTTCATTCGGACGGTACGGGGCCCGGTTCGGTATCACTTCAAGACCCAGATTACCACTCGCCATCCGCCTTGAATATTATTCAACAGAGTGTAAGAGACATCGACGTGAAAACTGTTACCATGAATTCGGAACCCACCACTCCAAGCTTAGTTGAAATGTTTCATAAATATTTCTTCATTTATATTTTTTCGCGGTTATAAAAAAAAAACATACATTGACCGTGTCTGATTTGTAGGTTTCCATAGCCGAAGGGTGCCAAACGGAACCCTATTACCTAGCCTCCGTAGACAGTTGAAATTACAGATAGTAAGAATAGCAAGAATTTGTGTATTTCTATTGCCGCTTTAACAACAAATAATACAAGAAACGTGTTTTTTTAGGCATTTTTGCTCGATCTTACGGTACAGAACCCTTAGTGTGCGAGTCCGACTCACACATGGCCGGTTTTTTTGTAACTAGAACCGACGTACTATTCTGGGTCTAGAATAATTTATTTACATCCTGTATGTATGTGTTTAATAAAATAATTAATGGTCACAAAAACAAAAAAAACAGTGGCACTCCGACAGAAGTGAAAACTTGAACAAGATCGCCTTGGTGGAAGAAAAATACTTGTATAGAACATTGGTCCGTAACATTATCTAAATAAAGAGCACAATCGCGTTTACAAAAAAAATACTTGCATAGAAAATTGATACGTAACATAATGTAAATAAAGAGCACAATCGTGTTTACAAAAATGAGATGTCGTCACAATGTCGCGAAATCAAAGTCCCATCTCAAAAATGCCCAACGCGCCTAAATAAGTTTTCATTTCAAAAACCTGCCTAGCCTTGCCTAGAGAAATATAAATCAAATAGTTTTTCTTTATTACAGCTTCAAAAGATTACATTATTGCTAGAAACGCACAGAATATGCGTAAAAAGCTTCACATAATACTAAATATCGCTGTCCCCGGCGAATAAAATGGTAATCGTAAAAACCAAATTTTACAGGAAAAATATAAACAGTTTTTTGTGAAAATCTTGATAATTAATATACATAGCGGAATTGTTCAAGTATCAAGAGAAAAATGATTTTTTACATTCATTACAATACACCTTAAAATCTTGTAACTTCTGAAATAACCGTAGGAAATTAATAAAAAAAATTGACAGAGTGTAATCGGACCTCTTAATATCGAATATGCAATAAAGTTAAAACTATTGTAATAGCACATTACCATTTTATTCGCCGGGGACAACGATATGTATTTATGTAGTATGTACGTCTTCTTACCTAGTTTAAATCACATGAAATGTTCTCTTAAATAATTCAATTACGCGTGCCATTACGACACAAGTTTTACATGTCAAAGTTAGCATGTACTGTAACTTATATACTTCGGCTCATTTAGTTACTGTTTCAGGGATTATTTTATGTCTTTGAGAAACAAACTCTAGCAAGGTTTAGACTTAGTTTGAAGTTTGTTCGTGTAGACTAATTGAATTTGCAAGATTTAGTATTTGGTGATTTTGTTTTCATGTTAGTATGGAGCCATTAATACTGATTAGGTAAGTGACGCAGTATAACGCAGTATGAGTATTAAACCCACAACAAAAAAAATAAAACAAATGACTTCCAAAAAAAAAAAACACATAACATCACTCCTTGTTTCCCCGAAGGGTTGGGCAGAGGTGTCCCTGTAGCAGGTACACCCACATTTCGCCAGTTATGTTTTTAAGTCCTATGTAATAGAGGGCAAGCCTACTGCCATCAACCGGGCACAAATCCAGACTCCGAGCTGCTACTGAGAAATTCCAGATAGAAAAACTCAATAACACTTTGCCCAACCCGGGAATCGAACCCAGGACCTCATGCTCAGCAGTAGCGCTTGCGACCACTAGACCAACGAGGCAGGCGAAGTGAAAAATTACTTTAATTTCGGAAGTAGGTGTCTTTAGTTGTGAATTTTCATTTTTTGCCACCGACTTCCGAAATTAAAGTTATTTTTCACTTTGTAGTGTTTTTTTTGGAAGTTGGTTGTTTTTTTTGTAAAAAGTTTTTATTTTTCACTTTTTAGTTGTGGTACCTTACCTACCCCACACAAATTCGAATACCAGTGACTTGCAATGTGAATAACCGTGACAGGAACTTATTATAACATTATTACATCATCCATATCGTCGCCGTGCAGTGAAAACCTCGTGATTGCAATAAACGTTATTTTACAAGAGAAAATAAAAGCTGTCTGAAAAATGGCCGCCATTGACGTTCTCCGAGGTTCTCATTATCATAAATAGAAGGCATTAAAACCATCTTAGAGCTGTGCACGTTCGTTCTAAACTAAATTATGCATTACGAGGTTTTCTACCCAACAAATAAATTAAAAAAAAATACAACAAAAAAAATACTTTACAAGGTTTTCACTGCACGGCGACGATATACAGATCGTGCGATCCACGAAGACGCGCCCCAGTTCGCGATTATTGTACTGTAAGCTGTACTTTAGTACGGGGCGGAGCGGAGTGGGGCGCGTCTTCGTGGATTGCACTATCTATAGATTAAGTGGGAAAAATACGTATTATTGAAGCTAACTCAAAAAGTACTCAAGCAAAGTAAATAAAATTTATACGGGACTCTGAAGTATGACCTACCAAACAAAAAAAGAATTATCAAAATCAATTCATAATTGGCGGAGTAAAAAACATACTGTCGAATTGAGAACCTCCTCCTTTTTAAATCGGTTAAAAAAATATTCAGTCAAGGAGAAGCCGACAGAAGAGAAAACTTAAAACTGTTATTAGTGACATCTAGCTTCTATAGTACAGCACTACGGCGCGAGCATGTCGGTTATGCGAATCCATAAGTTTATCTCTACCAAATATTGCTCAACGCGAAGAAGAAGAAAGAAGTTTTCACTTCAAAAAGTTGTTTTTTGACTAGCGGTCTGTATGCGTGTCGTTGCGCCCCAACATTATGCCAAAATTCAAATTCCTACGTTGCGTATATCTCGAGAAATATCTCTGTGACAAACGGACAAAAAAGTGATCTTATAAAGGGTCCGTTAATCGTAAATTAACGTGCCTATATTTAAATGATTAGTTTGGTAGAAAATGCATTACCGTAAAAAATATTGTAATTATTTTCGATATACTGTTTAACAAACTTTAAATGCAAAAATACTCTTCGCTCCTTCTTTCTAAACCTTAAGAGGCCTGCGGACATGGCTCTCAACTACAAATCGAGACATTTGCATAATTCAATTCCAAGCACGTTTCGCTATTATTGCTTGACGCGATAGCACTACTAGCTTTCGAAAATTTATGAAAAATATGGATGTGTTCCGTAATACCAAAAATGATGAATGAAACTTAATATTTTTCGATTTTTTTTTCAATAATTTGTAACTTGATAATATAAGCTATAGGTACAGTACCGACCAAAAGTCCATGAGCAATCTCACAAAGCAATAGACTGACGATTCGGTTTGACTTACGACCTTCTTCTATAAGTTGTTACAATACTGTAGACACGCACATTACACACACACACTCACTTTGTCTGCAACCAATGACTAGTTCAATAATCATCATTCGTTTTTAGTTTCATTCGTCTTGTTCACATAAATATTAAAGTTTAGCAGGTAGACCACAAAAAACTAAGTAAATTATTTCGATTTCTGTGGGGTAGATGCAGTTTGTTACGAGTATTTAATTAATAGAACTTTTTTGGTTCGTGGATAATATTGGTGACGAGTATTTAGCGCAGTGTTGTGGTTATTATTATCAAAAAGCAGGCATAAAATATATTGAAGAGATCAGATCAGATCAGAGAATATTATTGCGCTGCGTAAAAGTGAAGTGAATATCTAATGAAACCGGACTAAGTGTGAGTGTTATCATTAATATATTTCATATTTTACTAAACATAAATCTTAATCAAGGGTATTGTTGATAGAACAGAGGTATTGTTGAGACAGAAGATGCCTTTAAAGTTTTAAATTCATTGTGAGGTTTAATTCGATTAGTGAATAATAAATAATAAGGTATTATGTGTAATAAAAACAATGTTTTTCTTTGTTCTAGAGAAATACTGTGAGGGTTAAGAGATATGAGGAAGGGGCTTATTATCGAGTAGCAGCGACGTCAAATGGTGAATGAAACAAATGGTTTCATACCAACGAGACATTTTGCTGAATTATTAAAAACACGTCATTATGAACCGTTCGCCGTGCACTCTGAAGGCTTGCATCACTGAAGACCAGCTAGAAAACCGTTTTTGACCTTAAAATATTGACCGTACCAACTTAATAAACAACAGATTCGTTATTGCATGAATTTATGGTAACGAATTTTTTAAGCACGTTTCAATAGGGTGTTTGTCGTATTTCTTGCAGATATACCAAAATTGTTTAATATTATTTTAGTAATAGTATTATTTTAGGATAAAAAATTGGGGTTTAGTTTCAATCTTCTTTTCGTAAAGAAAATGAATACTTAAGCTTTAACCTCAATAACAACCAATATTTACTAAAGTCAAATAAAATGTAAAATAATTAATACAAATAAAATATAAATAAACTGCCCATATTTAACCTTAAAATTACCTATTTTGTAAGTAGTTTTTTACATTTTAAGTAGTCTAATATTCTTATTTATTACTTAATTACTTCGACTATGATCAAAGCTTAATATTTATGGTGAAAAAATCCATTAAAAATTTAAAATATTTCATAATTTAAATATGTCAAAATAATACAAACTGCTTCTAAGTTTCTTGACATCTATTTCACATCTTATTCAGCTGAAGTAATGATAAATAATTGTAGCAGTTTATTAACTTATGTAAAATAAATATAACGAATAAACATATTTTTTTTAATTTTGTTATCATATATCACGCATTTTTTATTCTAAAACCTTTATTGCAATAACAACATAAAAAAGCAGCAATATTTAAAAAATATTATTATCGAAAACAAAAATAATAATATTTGCAAAAAACCGCACTGTGTTTCACGAGATTAGAACCTGAGGCAGTTTGAATTCCATACCAACGCTTAACGCTTTCTGCTATCTGCACTTGTTAAGTTACTATCGAATTTTAGCAATGCCATTAACTGGTCAAGTTCACGCGCATAGTGCGTGTGTGCTAGCATGTTTAAAGCGACGGAAATATATTGTTGTTTCGTGTAGCTCAAAACTGCGTTATCTGTGGTGTGTGTATCGTGTTGCTTACACATACAAATGTACGAGCTATACCGCGTGTTCACAGCAATACGACTCTTAGCGTGCTCATGCACTTTTGAGCGCTTACTGTACTTCTGCAAAAACAAAATTATAAATATTGTTGTTTATAATTCAGAAAATAATATGAAGACATGTCATTTACGCTGTAAAAATGTGCGAAATTAAATTCGTTTAAACTTCATTTTAGAAAAGCTTTTTGGAAAAAAAAAGATGTAGGAGCCTAGATAAACACTGTATAAATCCGAATAACAACATAATATGGTGGAAATATGCCCAAATTGCAAAAGATTTAGATATTACGTTTGTATGGACAATTCATGTGTCGCCGCGTTCTTAACTACGACAAAACTGAAGAATTCCTAAAAAAAAGTGATCACTCAAACACACACATACATCACACACTTCATAAATTAACGAAATACTCACCAGAGTAACAAAATACTCACATTTCACTCGTTGTATTCATAAAGTTGTTTTTCCAAAATTGCTATTTTTAGATTTAAATTTTTTAAAGTATTTTACACTTTTTATTTTTTGTTGTTTAATAACCTTAATTTTTATCATTTTGTAGCTTGCTGTAATGATTACTTTAAACATAATAATTTAACACATGCTTTTATTTAGTCAACCATTTATGACGGGGATCGGAACTGTTTTTCCTAAACGCAGGTTATTTTGTAATCTATCCAGGAGAACAATAGGTAAGGCACCCACTAACTAGATTAAGAATCTTTATGCTTGTGCTTTATACATATATTACCTTGCCAAATCTTTATTATTATTTATATAATTTTAATTTAGTGTACTATAACGTCATCTCAAAGTTAATCAATTAACAAACCATTAAAATAAAAATTATAATAACCTAACATACCTAAAACTATTAATGAACTAAAATACGGTGTAATGGTAAATTGTAGGTATTTTTAATGCCAAGATTACAATATAAAGTTTTAAATATTTTCAAATAGTTTTTCCTATGTTTCAGTTTCAGATTGCGAAAAGCTTGCATAATGTAAAGTTAGGTGGCCAGATGTTACAAATTATGCCGCTGTGCAAAATGCTTGCAGAATAAATCTATGGTATACTTTATTTCGAAAAAATAAAAGGTTTGCTCAGGATTGGAATAATTTTGTAATTACTTAGCACCAACGACTTTTCAAATATAATTACATAGAAAAACATACATTAACCTTATTGAAAGAGCTCGTGGCTACATATTAACAGCTTGTCGCGGTCGGTACGTGGACGAGTGACCAACTATTACATATGGAGACCTCTCCGTGACTCGGAAAGCACGTTAGCTCGTTGCTTCCGCCTGTTATTCGTAGTCAGAATCCCAAAAGTCTGACAACCAGTCTTTGCAATGGAAATCGTGTTACCGTTGAGGTTTAAGGTACACTTATCAACTCGGAAAGGTATTGTCACCGTTTCAACTCGAGCCATTCAGTATTCTTTGTATGAAACTCCCTATTGCAACACACACTAATCGGAATCGTAACGTAATCGCCTCGCCTCGGGACAGGCCCACGAACCGCGGTGTGGTGCTTATCAACTTGCAGTTTTCGCGCTTACGGCTCGTCGTCCCCGCACTTACGTTTATCCGTACCCGAGCTTACATCATCGTCCACCCTTGCTCCTCTCACCCTTCCTGAGGCCTGCTTTCAGCACGCTACGCCTAGCCGTAGCCAAGTCAACATATCGGAGCTGCTGATCCGCTTTGGTTACGTGCTTACGTTAGGTGGACGCCTGTTTGACGGCGAGGCGAAAGTCGATACGGTGACGATCCCTTTCCGAGTTGATATATGTACCTTTAGTGTGAACTAGAGCAGCTATTACAAATTAGAGGTGTGTCCCGCAGATGTCAAATGTGACAACCGCGGTGTATGCGTATTCAGGTAAATAGACTGAGACGTTTGTGGTCCCGGACAACAGAATGTTGCGCAAAAATTTTGTTCGCGGTGTCTGCTCTAGTTTACACTGAACCTCATTGTGCGTGTTACCCAGTAACTGGATTGTGGAGGTTCATTCCATGCAATATACTGGTATTCAGTTGGTCCGGTTAGACTAGAAGCCGAACCCAACATAGTTGGGAAAAGGCTAAAATTGACTTGACATCTTCGTGACTTTTCAAATATTATAACACAGAAGTAGTACCTATTTCCTTATTACCTTATTGGTGCTGTTCTTCAGACAGTTTTGAAGCATAGTACCTACTTGCAACCGGCGTGCGGGTATGACCAGATGTATGAACGGAAACAAAGCAAAAGGACTATGTAAGGATCGTAGCAACAGTTCTGTAGTTTCTGCCTACATGAGAAAAAGACGTGAATTTATGTCAAATGTTATTATTTATTTGTTTTTATTTTAAGTAGGCTCGATTATTAGGAAAGTGCTCAATGACCCATAAATATAGCTCCAGTAAGAAAACGTATTTTTCCTCATCACCTTTTTATTTATCTCTTATAAAAGTTATTAAGATTGACATGACGTGTCCGTGTTCGGTGATATTTTCCTTTAGTATCCACCAAAAATAGCCCGAAATAAAATGCGAGACACACTTGTTCCTCTTATATTTATTTGATTGCTATTACATACATCAAAAGTGTCTAGGGATCAAGTACGTTTTAGAGTATCGCCGCAATTGAGGTTTATTATTATATTTGTTTGGATCGTAATTGATAATTTTTTGTGAATTTCACTAATTGAATAAAGAATTTTCTTTAAATATTGATTAAAAATAGAAAATCAACGGCCTGTCCTGGCCTGTCTCCTGTCACGGTCGCCAATATGACTCGCTTGGAAATTGATTTAATGCAGATATACACCATGAAATTTGAATCACAGTTTTGCTAGAACAAATTTTATTCAGACCATGGTCTACTTCCATTCTACAGCATCCATTAAAAAAAACATAATTGGTTTATGAAAAAACACAAAAAAGACAAAGTTTAAAATGTCAAGATTATCTGCTGCTTACTAAATTTCGTTTATGGAGGTACATTTCCCTGTGGACAATGCTGTGTCCCGTGCGTGGTATGTAGTAACGATAAATCTTGACATTTTAAACTATGTCTATTTTGTGTTTTTTCAAAAACCGATTAGGTTTTTTTTTATTGGCTGCGTAGAATGGTAGTAGACCATGATCTGAACAACGTTTGTTCTAGCAAAACTGTGATTCTTATTCCAGTTACAAACTATAATTTTTAACTAGATCATACGGTACGTCCGTCGATGATCGTCTCTGTTGGCGAGTGGTAGGGCGCCACCGTTGGCTCGATCAGCTGTGTGAACCCTCTACCTTCGCGTCCCCCGCCGCTGCTGGTACACGCGTATGATGCGTGAACAGAGTGTAATAGCGTTTTTACAAAACTATTACAATTTCTGCATCGAAACTGAAAAAATTGCATCGATATGGAGCGACGATATCATTTGAAACGATTTATAATTAAAATTTACTTGATCCCTAGACACTTTTGATGTGTGTACTTTTCCTTATTCCGAATTTATTGAATTCCGATTTTTTTGCGATTGTCTGAGTACTCGTATACACTTATTTAGAGAATCGAGTACCTACTTATCTTATGCTTGTAGAGCTTTCTTGTTCCTTTTTAATATAATATCACACCTGTATTCGCCAAAGAGTGAGGCAGAAATGTAGGCAATAGTACATCCTCATTTCGCCAGTTATGTTTAAGTCCCATGTTATTGGGGGCAAGCCTTTTACCATCAATCGCGTCCACAAATCTGTGACTGTTACTGAGAAATTTAATAAGCTAAAACCCAAGTATACTTTGCCTGACCTGGGAATCGAACCCAGGACCACAGAGACGAGATCAACGAGGTAGGCTTTATTGAAAAACTATTTTTAGCACAAAGCTGAGAGCATGTTTTATTTTTTTAAATGAAGTCTGACCTACTTTGTCATATTGAGGACAGTGATGTAAATTCAGAAAGCTTTGGAAAAAAGTCGATAGATATACGATTTCAATGTATAAACAATAACCCGATATAGTGCAAGCATACATGAACTGGCATGGACTATCCTGGAAATTGTTTTGATGAATATTTTGCGGAATTATTTCACAGCAAAATCATTTGAGTTTTGTTTTAGGTTTCTGTATCCAAAGTATGCCAACTGGACCTTATTACTGCTTACGCCATCTGTAATGCTATTCTGTAAGAATCTCACCGTGAAGACTTAGGTTAAGTAAATGAGCTGTCATTCCACCAGAGGGGCAATTCCCGTAATTTTTAAGAACGTTCGCATTTGCACCGCATTCGCAATCTGTCAAAAATACAATCAATTTACCAATATTTTTGACAAGTTTGACAGATCGCGACTTGAATGTAAACGTTTTTTACGTACGGGAATTGGCCTTCTGGTACTAGGGATTGACACTTTTGACAGGCTCACTTCACCTAAGTTTTCACGGCGAGATTTTTACGGAATAAACCTGCTGTTTTTTAGTCTGTATGTCTGTTACAGAGCTGTATCTTTTAGAAGAAATACCTAGTATTTGTTTTTTGGAGCATAGTGCATACATCGTAATATTGTTTATATTTACATTTATTTACAGAACGACATAGTCGTGTTGTAGTTACAAAGGGGACTCGAACATAACTGAACCAGTACCGTGATAACTTTGGTGAAATGATCTTGAAGTGAACTGTCAATGGTGATGTGATCTACATGCGATCTATGCATCAAAGTCCTGACTTCACACAAAATCCTGCATCGCGCAAACAGCGTTTACCACACGATCAGCATATTTATAACTTTCCGACATCAATCTTTGGGCAGTTTCCCACCAGACACGATACCCACCTGGTTGGAGGATCGTTTCTACAAAAGATGAGTGTACTTTACACCCTGTTCCTCATACCTCTAAACTGGTGACCCCGAGTGTGAACGTCAGCGCAGCATTAATTTGTGCAAATACGTCAGTGTGACGTCATCATCATCATCACTCCCGCAAACTTTCGTGAAGCGAGTCACACAGCCAGTCAGCACCCACGGCTTCAACGGGTATCCTGACCACCAGCATGCAGTGGACGTGCATTCGAGGTCATCACCCTCAGCCTCATCAGCAACCTTGGCACAGCAAACTGCACTTTCGGCCGGTCCACAAGCAGAGCCCTTTCTACCCAGTAATTTGTCAATATCCAGTATCAGGTTAAAGGCAGTTCACTTTAAGCACTCTTCATCAAAGCTACAAAGCAGTCAGATTTTTACAGAACAGACCGGTAGAATCTAAGTCTTGACTGATTGTAAATCTGCTGAATATTGTTCACCCAGCTGTGGGCACCGCCAGGCTTATTTTCAGGGGGGTGCATCTTTAGCTCCACGAAGCGATCTCGAAAATTTTTGCAGTTCACCTCGAATATGTTAGGTTATCGTTTGTCCATTCATACAAGAAGTAACTTTGCCAACTTATGCAGAAAAGCTAATAAGGGAATGTAGGATTCAAGAGCGAGCGAAGCGAACTCGATAGTTTTTGCATCTCGCCTCGAATGGGATGGGTTTTATTTTGTCCATTCATACAGAAAGAGGACTGTGTCGATTATAAAAAAAAGCTTAAGAATTAAGATAAAGTAGGATGCAAGAGCGAGCGAAGCAAGCTCGATAATGCTAGCACCTTACCAAGGGCCGATTAGATTTTCGGAAAAAGGAGTTCGCTACTTTCACGACAAATGCACAGACGCAATTCCAAATTTGAGAGATGGTAGAATGCAAGAGCGAGCGAAGCGAGCTCGTCACTTGTAGGTAGTCGCCTCGTTTATGTTAAGTTCCCTATATTGTGTTAGGCGTTTTCGGATATTTCTTTAGTTCTGTTTTAAACCTTTATTTTGCTTTGAAGCCAGGGACGTGCACCCTGCTTCCAGCGCCCATACCCACCCCAGTTAGGATAAAGGTAAAGAAGTTCGAATGTGCACGAATAATCAAACAAAATTATACATTTTATACTTTTATTACAGTTTACTTACAACTACCTAATTTACGACATTAACACGTTGCAACAATACTCAATTATTAATTGTATTTAAACATAAAAACATTATTATTGAATTTACACACAACTATTATTTCCGTTTACATCTATTATTGCTCTTATTTATGTTATTAATAATTCCATTTACAATATATACAGTTATGCTTATTAAGTATTAAAAGCGCTTGATGCATTTATAATAAAGAGATCCAAATACAGTAAATGCACGAAATAAATTATGTATGTTAATTTTACATAACATAACATCAGGCTTCTATTCCCCAAAGGTTTATGGCCTATGGTACACCTACATGTCCTCAGTTATTTTTAATTCCCATGTAACAGGGGGCGAGCCTGTTGCCATCAACCGGGCACAAATACAGACCACGTTGATGAAAATAATGAAAATATTTTTTATGGCGTAGATTACTAATATTATAAAAGTACACAGAATAAACAATTATAAATATTATAAAAGGCCTTTGCCCAGCAGTGGGACACAATATGGGTTGAAAAAAAAATTAAATAAATATTATAAAATATCATCTCCCTAGCCTAACCGAATGCAACTGAATACCAGTATTTTACATGGAGCGACTGCCTATCTGACCTCCACAACCTAGTTACTAAGTAACACGATACCCCTTGGTAAGACTGGTTGTCAGACTTTTGGGCTTCTAACTACTCGTAACGACTGTCAAAGGTCTACAAATGACAGCCGAGACCAACGGCTTAAAACGTGCTTTCCGAGGCACGGAGGGGTCTTGGTATGTAAAGATGGTCACCCATCCACGGATCAACCGCGGCAAGCGTAGCTTAACCTGATCGATCGACCGGTGCGGCTGTTATTACTTAGCCACAATCCCCTTTTGATTTTATTGTTTCACCAAATAATATAAATAATAAAACCATTTAAATGACATGACAGCCCCACAAAATTGAAGTTCAAAGTCTTTGTGCAATTAAAAGACGATTTATCAAAGGATTTCATTTCAAATAGTTTCGTTAAAAATCAATTAATTTTGCATTGTGTATGTGACATTTTCCAATCTCTCATCACCCACCAAAGAATAAAATAAAATATATAGGCATAGGACGCCCAGAATACTTGTGTTTATAAATAAAATTGACTCAATAGTGGCAGTTAATTTCTATCACGTGCGATAAGATAAGTATCAACAAAGATACCTTCTTTCTTTTAAAAGTAAAAAAAGATACAAAGCTACAAAAGATACAATACCTAATAGCAAAAACATCACCTTCGTTTTACATTACCTTTTTTTACTTAAAATCTCGATACATTTACATTTTAACCTAAGCTTTCTATAAAAAGCTTTCGTTTACAACCAATTTCTTTAATAATAATTCTATGTACAACTGTAAATTAACTTAATAATTATTATTTTAACACTTATTAGTTACGTATTTCTTTTCCCCTTTTGCAAACTTCCTACAAAGGGCGGCTGCACCAAACTCCATCTTTAATCACAACTTTAACCGCAGTTAATAGTTGAACTTCGTTAGTATTAATTGAATTTTCTTGTTCTCGATACAGAGCGTGGGTAACAGTTAAACTTTGGAACTAGCTGGTATTGTATTTTAGTTGACAAATCTGCTTACAATATTAAGACAAAATGTCATAAATTTTTCGCAACATTACACAGAAATGCAATATCCTAAATTTGGTATTCGGTATCGGTCACATGTGCAAAATACCCAGATCTCAATATATCAAATAATTCAAACTCCGAACATGGTGGAAAATATTTCGAGTGTGAAAGTTCCGGCACACATTGCACATGCATTAAAATTAAACGAGAATGTCCGCGGTTATTTTTCCTGTATGTTGTTGTTGTACTTATAATTTAAAGTTTTTTTATTGTGGAAATTATTTTCTGAGGAAGATCATAATCTTCATAGAAATAATATTTTAATTAAAAGAAATGGAATACCGTAAACGTAAAGTTTAACGAAGCTTGACATAAAAAGTTTGGTGTAACCGTCCCTAATCGCCACTAAGACTAAAGTTAGATTCACAATTTAATCATAAATAAGCCTCGGCTTTAACACTAGCCGAACTAAATAGAAACTGCGGTTTATAACGCATAAATAATTCTATGTCTTAGCGTAATATAATATGACAGATATATATATAAATACTTAAGTATGTAAATTTAATTGGAGTCACTAACGTTACACGAGGGATTTTTGAGACGTATTTTGATTTTACAACAAAAATACGATGTTACTAACGTTGGACGAAATTTAATGAGTGCAAAACTGATCCTGAAGATTTTAAATTCTGCACAATATCATGGCGATTTCGATTAAATTTTCAGAGATTCATAATTTAGACTTCTGTTTTCTTAAACAATTTAAATTAAGCAGGAAAAAATTTTACTGTAGCGAACTAGTAGAAGCTATAATATAAAATAATCACAGTAGGTACCTACAACGTAAAGAAATTACAATAAAATCTGTCATTTTCTAAACACGCCTACTAATAGTATCACAATCAATCTAATTAGTGACTAGATTATACAAAACAAGTGCATTTAATTCTAATAACAGTTAGGAATATAGAGGGAAAGATTTAAGCGATGGTTAGTTTAACGAGGAGCTATTTTACATGGTGTAAACAACCGTTTTAAGCTTTAGGCATAAAACGCATTTGGCAGTATAACAAAACTAATAACTTTTAAACCTGGGAACATTTCCTGCCTGGTGCGTAATTAACCTTTTACATAAGTTTTATTTACAGTAAAAAAATATAAGTAATCTCAATATCACAAGTAGGGTTGACTTAGAGTTTTCCACATTGCATTATAAAAAAAAACATTTCCTGTATTTTCCAAAAAACACAGGAAATACATTTTCCAAAAATTATAAAATGTGGTTCTTCTTGGTACAATAAAATATGACAGTCTTTTGAAATATTTTGTATGCCGATTTGATATTTTCTGCTTTTTGACATCATGATCTAGATTTTCCGTAACCAGGCCACGACGCTTTTCAGTGCCTCTTAATGAAAACCTGAAGCTCTCAAATGAATTTAGTTTCTATAGACCACTTTCGCATTATGAGATTAAAGACAGTTTGAAACTTCGGTCTTTGAAACCAAGTCGTTGCTTTTAAAACTTATTAAGCTAGCTTTTGCTCGATAATTTGGTTACGAGAATTTCAGAAAAAAAGCCAGTTTCATAAGCAATTAAACTTCGATGCTCGGGTTTGAGTTTTGAATAAATTTTCATACAACACATTTTCTCCTTTATAAGATCATTAGCTTCTGTCTGTAACTTCGTCTGCGAGCCTATAACCTTCCTCAAGATTTTTTAGGAGATTACCTCTTACATACAAACTTACAAACAAACAAAGAAATAAATATACATACAAACAAAAAAACAATACCTGTTTATAATCCTAATATATATTTATATCATTCTTCTGTACATGTGTTTGTCACCTAGTTCTTCCTAAAATTGTGTGTGTATATTTGAGTGGGTCCGTAGATGGTTTGAAAATACAATTAGATCCGGCAGGTGGCGCTGTTTGGGCAGGAAAACGTCTGCCAGGTCCACTAGTATTAGTATAGATATAAATTAAGAAGCATTGATTGCAAGCACCTTGGATCGATGATCAAAATGAAAATACTGCTATTCAGGTGCAACTGGTTAGACTGGAATCCGGCCCCAACATAGTTCGGAAGAGGCTAGGCAGATTGATTGACCTTGAACCGATGATATTGTGAAGACCGCAGGAATCCGCTGAATTTGAGAAGCACAGAATCGGTCGAAGTGGCGATGCTTGGGGGAAGCCTATGTCCAGCAGTGGACGTCTTTCGGCTGAAATGATGATGATTATGATTGCAAGCACAAAATGTAAGACAAGTACACACAGCAAACTAAAGCAATTGTCAGGTTTGTAAGATTGTCAGCACAATTGAAGGGGTCCGATAGGGCCGATGCCTGCCGGGATTGCGGGTTTGTCTGAAAGAATTACCGTCGTTTTAGTCAGTAAGAGTCTGACACGCCCTCCCGCTCCGCCCAGAACGGGAGAAGTTATTTGATAATTTCCCACCCAAAAAAAAAAAAAGGTTTCTAAGATTATGTTGTCTTACAAACCTGACAATTGCTTCTGTTTTCATTGGTTCAGGCTGTGCGTTCTCTATCAGTCTGTCAATCAGTCACAGAATTATTTTGAAAAAAATGCGCTATGTTGTTTAAAACCTTGGTATCGGAAGACCAGACAAAAAAAACTTCTTTAAAAAAATAAACATTTTTACTAAGTGTCCATAACTATAATAAGTATGATTGAGTACAGTACTCGCTTAAACAAAGACACAGGTGTAGTATCGTCCCCTAATTTTGCTGTTAGGGTATTAGATCCTAATGCGATAAGGAAGCTTATCGCCTCTATCGGGCACGGTGCCAATCTTCAGCTAAAATTGAGATATATTCTTCAAGAGACATCTGTATTGCATTTTGGCTTTAATAAAAGACCGATGAAAAAAAGTGACAAAGGGAGATTAAAATATTAACACATTGAAGGACAATATATGCCCATAGGCGTCATAACAATAAAACTTCTATTGTGTCTCGTGTACTGTCCTTCAAAGTGTTAATATAGCTAGCTTTTGCCACGTTCTCATCCGACATATTTTAAACATCATTCTATCTCTGTCATTTTCAAACGATTGACAGAAACAGAACGATGTTTCGATGATTCGTTTAGCGTTAAACGTGTTTTGTGATTTGTGGTGCAAACGGGCCTAAGTCAGAACTCCACTTTGTAGCATTTAGGGCATTTTTTATGAGCACATAATTATTGTGTGGGCATCTATAACGCCACATGCCAACTACGCATCACACTTACGTCACGCAAAATCCTGCATCTCGCAAGCAAAGTTTACCGCGCAACTAGCATATATACAACTTCCCGACATCAATCGACAGGCACCAGCCCACGACATCCGACATGATATCCGTCTGGTCGGAGGATCCTCTCTTTTCTATAATAATAAATAATAATAATATTTTCCATGCAGCATGATTGAACTTTACACCCTGTTCTTCATCCTGAATGAACCAAACTGTTTGCACCGAACTATCTCTCTCCAGCCGTGATGTAGTTGACGATGGTGCACACTTAGAAGAAAGAACATCGAGTCTCAATCCAAAACCGATCAGTCTTCTTTCATCAGGTTATTTGCAGTCCGCTTTTGTATTGACGAAACCTTCCCCAGTTTTTGTCAAAAAGCGAACTTCAATCAACCTTACCTCGCGTCTATTTAAAAGTGATCGTCACGCTAATGTACGATCGTTCGATTTTTTTGTTCGGTGAACCTGAACGCGTTTAAAAAAAAAAGAGTTGTCACTCCGGGAGTGCCGAAAGAAGTGAAAACTTGAACAAGATCGCCTTGGTGGAAGAAAAGTACTGGTATAGAACATTGGTCCGTAACCTTATCCAAATAAAGAGCACAATCACGTTTACAAAAAATAATACTTCCGAAACCTTTAAAGTAAAAATACTTGCATGGAACATTGATCCGTAACGTGATATAAATTAAGAGCATAATCGCGTTTACAAAACCTTTAAAGTAAAAATACCTGCATAGAACATTGATCCGTAACATAATATAAATAAAGAGCACAATCGCGTTTAAAAAAATGAGGTGTCGCGAAATCAATGGTTTAGTCCCATCTCAAAAATGCCCAACGCGCCAAAAGAAGTTTTCATTAAAAAAAAATATGAGTTTTAGATGATCTTTTTAGTTGTTATTACTGTTTGTATTTCCTGTGCGTGTCCCAAATAAAATATATTTCTTTCTTTCCGGTTTTCCGAGTAAATGGTGGCATAATAATATTATTATATGCATGAGACCGATCGCATCACTCGATCTTAAACATCTAATCAATCAAGCGTTTTTCTAACAGCTCTCAAAATAACTTAAAAAAAAATACCATCAAAACACTAAAAATAGTCCTTTTAAAAACCACCAACCCGTTAGGTTTTCTGTTCAGTACATTAGCCAATCGTAGTCTACTGCGTTCCGATTCACGCACCGATTGGTGGCGCGCGGCGATGCGTTCCAACTTCCATTGTTAGATCACTCAACTAAAACGGATCGTAACGTAAGGGAAAGATTGATTCATGGGCTGTGAAAATTGTTATTATTATGCATGTTATGGAGGCTCTGAATAGGTGAAGGCTAGTTGTTCAAGGTAAACGGAAAACCACCTTTTGTTTGGAAATTAAAAAGATATTTTGTTTAATTTTGATCGTGAAAAATATGGTCTTATAAACAAGTCATTAGTAAAGGTAATGATGTTCCTTATTAAACCCCTAACACAGGTCCAACTATGTACCTTCAATCATGTGGTACACACATGTTTCATTGTAAATCCTTTTGTTTATAGTTTTAAGGGTTAGAGGAGCTCGTGGCTAAATACTAACAGCCGCACGGGTCGATCCATCTGGTTAAGCTACGCTTGCCGGGGTTGGTCCGTGGATGGGTGACCATTTCTACATACCGAGACTCTTCTGTGCCTCGGAAAGCACGTTAAGCCGTTGGTCCCGGCTGTCATTCGTGACATTTGACAGTCGTTACGGGTCGTCAGAAGCCCGAAAGTCTGACAACCAGTCTTACCAAGAGGTATCGTATTACCTAGTTACTGGGTTGTGGAGGTCAGATAGGCAGTCGCTCCATGTAAAATAATGATATTCAGCTGCACCCGGTTAGACTGGAAGTCGACTCAAATATAGTTGGGAAAAGGTTATGCAGATTGACTGTTTTAAGGTTCTCATGTCAAACGTAGTTGTTATTTGTTGTTTATTGTTTTACAAGGCTTTTTAGTAAGTGGCTTCGTTCGTATTTGTTTCCAGCTAGAAATCAACAGCTTCTTGGTCACTATGGCCGATAGGGTGGAAGGTCTAATACTCAGGCACTGGACCAAGACACAGGTATTACCGTCAAATCGTGCCTTGAAATGATGTTTAATTAATTGTTGCATATTGGGTTCTCTTATTAGTGATTTTGACATTGTTAATGGTGATTTTGACATTAGATATTAATAGTGATTTTGACATTATAGTTATGATTTTGACATTGTTATTGATTGTTTTGACATTACTACTAATTAGTACTAGTGTTTATGATGAGTATGTAATTACTAACAAATTGGGTAGTAGATCTGAAAATAAAATTATTTGATTGATTGAATACATTTTTCAAGCACTTCCTGGCACTCGATTGAGCTGAAAGTTGTTAAATAAATTATAATATAGAGGAGGAACACATTGAAAACTAGGTAGGTACTTGAAACAAAATATTTCCGTAAAACCAAATTCCTAAACGTTCAATAGATTTTTTTTCAAATGCTCCAATTTTCGGTCCCTTTGATCGAACGATCTACATTATGCTCCACGCATAATGCTCTTACAAACATTTATTTGACATATCGGCTAAATATTTACGGGCTATTAGGTACCGTGTCGAAGTGCTGTCACGCGTGAAACGGAATTTTTTAGACGCGACGTACTCTCGTGCGTGAATCGGAACGTTTGAGCAAGCACCAATTATTTTGAGAACCGCTTAGATTTTTTTATGGGTGAATAAAAATTGAGATCATGTTTTCGTGTATGAAAACTTCCGTGAACATTTTTGGGCCGTATTTTTTTTTACTTTATTGTTTACTGTTTTTAAGGCTCCGTACGTATCTCAATAAGAAAAATGGAACCCATATAGAATCACTTCGTTGTGCGTCCGTCAGTCTATCAAGCCCCATTTTCTCAGGAACGCGTGGAACTTTTCCAACTCTAACATAGCTAGAAATAGTTGATAATGTAAGTTTTTAAGACAAAAAGTCGTCATGACTTATCGCTGGTTGTCGTGTACAAACCCTAATCGAGATTTTTATTAGGGTTGACTAATTGTGACTAACAAATTTTTATAAGCTTTTGTAGTACCTTTAATTAATATCCCGGTTGACTAATTGAAGCATTTATTTCTAAAATACCAAGACCTTTATTACTAGAAGTAATAACAACCGTAAAAAAAAAATTACATAAGCCAAAAATATTACATTTCCGACGCCACAAATCATTAGATATAATTTAATATTTCGTTATTTTTCACACTTATCACGGAACATCGCATGTTGATAGTCCGTTGCGGTTTCATATAAAATAATCATGGTCGCTGTTTGCGGCATGATTTCAGTTTTAATTACAACATGTACACGTATCTTAATGTGTGCGACCTCTGTATAGTAGATAATATAAACTTTATGACTGTTTTATGATAGAAGGGCGCATTAGTAAGGGGCTTAGCAGATCTGCTACTTTTAGCATCAACAATGAGTGATTTCATGGCTTTTCGTAAGCTCAGTACATGGATTGCCGAGATATATAAACGTTACTTGGCTTGTGCTTTGACTTGTCGTTATTCCTGTCTCTAATTTGCACGTGTAGTATGACAGTTGTGCGAAAGTGACAGGACTAAACCGTACTGTTTATACGTCTCGGCTTGTTAACACACAAAACATCAGCAATTAGCAATTTAGTTACTTTTAGGAAGCTCAACTCAGCGACCAACAGTCAACAGACCATACACTGCCGTACTTTGCTTCATAATACACGCGATTTTAATAAACGCACTCAAACGCAGGAAGGCGCCAAAACGCGATATGGCAACGAAACAATCGTTAGTTAAGTATTATTATGTCGTGTATCCAAATAATAGGCATCTAGTCGCAGCCCTGGTGACATATAATACAGTACCCTAATTTTGTAATACAACACAATCACAATTTGTTTCGATTTGAAACAGATTGCTAATCCATTGCTTCATAAGTTGGAAAAAAAATTGCCCAACAACGTAATTAACGGAATTAATGTTATTGAAATGTCAAAATGAAACAAATTAGGCAGAATTGTTTACGAAAATAAGTTACGCAACAAAGTTACTTCCTTGTTTGTGCATTAAGTTCATTACTTGTGTGGAGAAAATAAACATTTTATATTATCACTGATAGTTAATTGATTCAGGCGTGACCTTGCGGAAATCCAGGTCTCACTCTGCGTTCAGCGCTCGGTGTGGCAACACGCTGTGTTCAGGTTCGCGACAAGTCAACCGTCATCCCGAGGATGAAACACGTATCGATTTTTTCAGGGTTTTTATAGCTCTTTAGAAATAGCTAAGCGGAACAGGTTACTAAATATATCCACGTCTATTGTATTTTATTATTGATCATTGAAACGCGCGTTTTTTTGCAACCGAACTCAGAAAGTCGCAAAACGTAAAATAGCATTTTGCAAAAGTCGCAAAATCGCTGCTGTTAAAAGTAGCAAGTTTGCTAAGGCTTTCAGATAAAGGCAGGCAGGCTTTGAGAATAATATGACAGTCACTAAGTCGTCACGGGTAGTTAGGAGCTCTAATCTTGGGGTTGGCCGCTTTAATTGGGGAGGGGATATAGGACTATTACACAATGTGAAAGGAGATCATTCGCCGTCCATACATTTTTGGGCTAAATGTGAAAGTGCCGGCTAAACAAAAAAAAAGTGATATTCCTTTAGAACATATTATTTTCTTCACTTTTCACTATGGGACCAAATTTGTAAGGCCATTCCCTGTGTTGTTATTTATGAGTTTGTAAAATACTGTTTTCAGTATGTATTAGTTAAAAGAATAACAGTAATCTAATTATAGTAATAGCTTTTTATGCCAGTAAACATTACAGTTATCATCTTTTACTGTGAAACTAAGGCTCTTTGGTTATTCTCCACATAACTACAGCATGCGAAATTGATTTTTTTTTCAACAGTACTAGTATTAGCTAATTTAAATAGGTATCACTCGTATTAACCGGTTTTAGGTTTACTTAGTGGTTATATTCACGCAAAAACAGAGAAATAAAATAACACATTATTTTAGGTACATAAATAACGGATGTAAAACGAAGCTTAACGAAGCTGTTTCCTACATTTATGTTCGCATACCTCGTCAAAATGATTGATGGCAGCTGATTTCTTTTTCGCGATTTCTCGTTTGGTCCCATAGTGAAAGTTGTTCATAATGATGAGTACAATGACCCCTTAAGAGGATGAAAACGAATTAAATTTCACCTTGTATTTGATTTAGAAAAGTTTTAGTACAAAAATTCATGAAAACATCATCATCATCATGTTCATTTTACTCAAAAAGCAATCGGTTATGTGATAGATATTTAAACTGATAGCTTTGTTCTGAAAATACTAGAGGTGGAGGTTAGATGACAGCTTACATACATAAACTCACGCCTTCTTCCCATGGGGGTAGGCAGAAGCCACAGAACGCCACCTGCTACGATCCTTCGACTCCTTTTGCCTCGATTAAGTTCAAACATCTATTCAAACACACCCCGGTCGCGAGTACTACGCACCTGACGTTTCTGAAGAACACCATCAATAAGGTTACTATTATGTCCTACAGCGTCCATAAAATCGGACTTTTAAGATCAAATCAGCATACAACAAATTCATTGAAGCATAACAAATAAAAGGCCAGTACGAGTAAGTCGTAATAAATATAGGCATGATTGATTTTTATAATAAAGAAAGTTCGATTAGAATGTATACATTAGTACCACAACTATTTCAACGCGTTTCTATTATGTATAAATTATTTTTATCGATATTCGAGCAGTTTTGTCTCGAGCAAGACTTTAATATAACGAAAACTTATTGAAATAGTTGTAATATCGACGCTTAAGTATAATACATTGTTATAGACTTCTAAGAAAATAGAGGAAATTCTATCACTATGCAGTATAGAGGGTGGCAGGGACATTGACGCGCAACCTGTTATCTTGGATTCAGAACATTTTGGACCCTTTGCGTTGACATTTTCACTTGGTTATTTAAAAAAATGCAATACCTACGCTGTCAAAATGTCATCATCATCTTCCTGCCCTTGTCCCATGTTACTTAGGGGTCGGTGCACCACGTTTTCTTCTTCCACTCTCCCCTGTCAACCGTCACACTATCATTCACTCCCTTCTCTTTCATATCATTCCTCTCACAATCCTTCCATCTTTTCTTTGGCCTTCCTCTCCCGCTCCATCCATCAACATTTATATTCATCACTCTTTTAGTCACATGCGTTTCCTCTCTCCTCATCACATGCCCATACTAGGCCAAATGATTTCCTTTCAACTTTTCTGTCACTGGCGCCACTTTTAAACTTCAAGGGGAAGTTTAAAAGTAAAGTATACTCATTTCTTACTTTATCCATTTTCGTCACTCCACACATCCATCTCAACATTCTTATCTCCGCTACATGCGATCTTTTTTCATGCGTCTTCTTCACGGTCCAGCATTCCGATCCATACAGACGACAGGCCTTATCACGGACTTGTCGATTTTCCCCTTTAACCTGATCCGTGGGTTACAAGTTGTCCCTGTAATATGTCGCCATTTCATCCATCCTGAGTTGATGGAACAGCAATTTTTTTTTTAAATAGCTTACAAGGAATTTCAATGCAGAGGGCTCGGGAATCATGTACAGAATGAATTGTAACAGGTTAGGCGTCGTTGTCTGTGCCACATTTTATACAATCATATTTATAACAAATATCTCAACTATGTATTTTAGTAATATAAAATTCCTATATAGTCTAAATGCTTTCATCATGCTTATTGCCATCAAATGGACAATTTGAGCAACTATTTATTGTTACAACGCTAATATTTCTATGGCAAATATAATACTATCTACAAATCAAATGCTATCTACAAATATAATACATTATTATAATATTCAATGAGGTGTGTTTGTCCCCCTATCAATTCCAGGGTTATTTATACTTGGGGGACAAATTGACCCCACAAAATAGAACACTATAAAATAATGTTAGATTATTGCTATTTCACTGATAATACTATCAATATTACAAGCTAAATATTTGACTAGATATTATTGCACCCGTACTACGAACTTGCGAAATATATTGCAAAGCGCTTTTCTCAACAAAACCTTAAACATTATTCTTACAAAATATGTTCTAGCCTCGACGCTTCGCGATTTTGAATCGCATTTTTTACCGAATTTAGAACTACCACTTTACCTAGAGAAGGACTTTTCAAGTGTAACACACAGTACAAACAGTACACACAGTTTATTTACTTACTTTGTGTAGCTAATCAAGATCTTTGACATTGACACACGGATGACAGTACCAGTTGTTACCAAAAAAAAAAGGTTACGATCTGCATTTAAAATCAGAACGTGTACGAATGAGCCACAGCTCACGGCAATTTTTTCTTTACCTTTGACCATCTGCACAAAGTAAGATTTATAAATATAAGACTGTGGGTATACTATCAACTAATAGATATTACATACATTCACCATCTTGACATATCAATTTCTTAAACAAAGCCTTAACTAAAGATGGCGCGAGCGAACACACAAACATTCACGACAACACTTAGTTAACATTGCCGTTATTTTTACAAAAAAAGAGAAATTTTGTTTCAATACCGCTCCAATTTTTCGAGAATTTTGCATTCATACATCCCTTTTGGGACAACGTTTCTAAAGACTAACTTCCAGATACAAAAAAAACATATTCAACGCGCTTGAATAAAAGCTTACATACAAAATTTTTGCAGTATTCGATGCTCTATTCTACACACTAACACCACACACATATCGTTCTTACGACTTTGCGACTGCGATTTTTAGCCGCATCGCTGTAGTTACTACACAAACTGGGCTGTCCCTGTGTCCTTCCAGCAACTGAAACAGCAGGGCAGTGCACACATGAGCGTGTTTTTGAACGCGTCTCGAAAGTCGCGGTTGAAATACGCGTAAATGAGCGGGTTGAGCGCTGAGTTGAAGTAACCGATCCAAAATAGAACGCCGACCACAACTGATGGTGTTTCGCACGGCTCGCCACATAGGTTTGTTGTGACGTACCTGTAGAAAAATATTGTATTTATTCAAATGTAAAGTAGGTACAAACTAAAATGAATAGATTTGTAATTTGTAGACTTGTAATTCTTATCGTGAAAGTGTACTATTCAATTTAATTAGGAAAGAATGGGTCCCTTCACTACAGCATGTGTATCTTTTAAGACTTTACTTGTACAATTGTTTATGTATTTACTTCATTCCCTTCTTTGTCAGCCATTTTTTTTATATTTTATTTTTTAATGTTTTTGTATTTCTGATCGTATTTGTGACCATAGCTCATCTTTAATTCTTATTTATTTTATAACTCATATGTGATTTAACTAACGAACGATATCTTGTACGTACTATTGATTTTTCTGTTAGTGCTGTACATTTCTGTAAGTGACAAATTCACAATTTCTAAAACAGTATGTGATTTTTGTTTGTGTGTCTTAGTGAATAAGTCGTTGAAGAGCCATAACAATAAATAAATTACCCACATAGGTACGAATATTCAAAAAGATTTTAAAAAATATTTAAAAAAAAAATATTTTAAATATTTAAAAAAAAAAATATTATCGTAGGTGGTTATTTATTTACTAACATATAAAATACATATTATTTTTATTTAATCCAAGAGATAACAGTTGAATAAAAGACTCACCAAAGAAAAAATGGAAGCCAGCATAACAAAAACGCTCCAACTATGATGCCAAGTGTGCGCGCAGCCTTATGTTCTGCTCGCCACGACTTGCCGGCTGCTCGAAGAGACGCACCTGTTGGCGAAAACAACTTATTGTAAAATATTTATTATTAATTGCATACAACTTCCTCATAAAAAGTTTACAAAGAACAATGTATTTGTGTCCCATGCAAATACATAAAAATATCATTTGTGCGTACGAGATCGCACCTGCGGTTTTTAAGAAAAGTCAAAGCTCAACATAGGGTTGAGAACTTCAGAATCTGTTTTTTCAATAACCCACTCTATTGACGGGGAATATGGTATTGTATCGAGACTACTATTTTCTCATCCTAAGATCACCTAAAACTTATGACAAACGAATTCGAAGGGATCTATCCCTACAAAAACGCGTAAAAAGTCTAACGCGTGACTACAAAAAACATCCCGATGGAAACATCCACTATCACTTTGCCCGATCCGGGGTCCAATAGTAACCCACGCTTATTAGCAGTCACGCCTACAACTAATAGGTACCTAACGCAACGAGGCAGTGTGTCTAAAAAGTTCCGACTTCCTTTTCGTGTGGTTAGTGACTAACCTATTGTCAGAGTTTTAAAGCCGCCATGGGTTTCTTCACATGCCGTCGAGAAATATCTCTCAAGCATGCCGGTTTCCTCACGATGTTTTCCTTCACCGTTTCTGAAGCAAGTGATAATTATACAATACGTACATGAATCCGAAAAGTCAGAGGTGCGTGCCTTGGGTTTGAACTCAAGACCTATGACTCGGCAGTCCGTCGGTCCCACCACTAGGCTATCACTGCTATTTTTGACTGCTATTCCGACTGCCCAAGTTCCATTATTACCCAACTGCAGAAGGAGGGTAATGTTTTTATGAAGAAATACGCTAACATGGAAAACTCATTACGCATGCAACGTTTCTTTACGAGTTCAGAACTCGTAACAGGTGGTCTTACATAGAACTTGCGAAGTTTTCTTGTTTCGCGAAGATAATATTGCGGTCTCGTCCAAATTGTCGAAAGAAAAGTTTGTTATTTCGTACGAGTGTCGGAATGGCGGATTGGGGGATTATTATGAGGCTCATGGGCGTCAACAAAAGCATATTAATATTTTATCTATACCCAGGCTATAAATCCTCTATAAAAGTTTCTGAAACAGTTAATTTATTGCCAAAATTAAAACAGCCAGTGTCATAGTAAGCATTATATCATCCAAACGAGTGTTATAATGTTGTACTAAATTTCATTATGCAAGTCATTTCAACGTTTAAGCGGGGGACAGCAGCACCCGCTGCATGTATGTGCGGTGATGTGCTGGTGCAGGCGTCATTCATACATGCATTTGTACTAAATTTCGTGGGTATTTTTTTATTCAAACACCAAATGTTTTCAGAACCCACACAGGTTTACACAGGATTCATATCCTGGGAAGTTTTGTATGCAACTGTACATAATTAGGTATTAAAACACTCAACACACTCGATTCTGAAACCATTGGGTGTTTGTAATTCAAGATCAAGAATAAAAAATTCCCACGAAATTCAGTACAACTGCACGTATGTATGTCGCCTGAACCAGCACATCACCGTGCGTGCAGGTGCTGCTGTTCCCCGCATAAACGTTGAAACGAGTTGAATAATTTTGGATGATATTATGGTTACTATGAAACTGGCTGTTTTAATATTGGCAATAAGCTAACTGTTTCAGAAACTTTTAAAGAGGATTTATAGAATGGGTGTAGATAAATAACTATATAAAGATGATGTGAAGATTATGATAGCTTAACCCTTCAAAACATGGGTAGGCCCTCATAAGGTGGACAGATGATCAGGTGAAAGTCGCAGGAATCAGCTTAATGTGAGAAGCACAGGAGCGGTTGATGTAGCGATGTTTGGGGGAGGCCTATGTCCAGCAGCGAGTCTTTCGGCTGAATAGAGATGATGACAAAAAAATTTTTTTTTGTCTGTCTTACAGATTGTTAAAAAATATTGAACAGCTATTTTTTTCTTTTGTTACGTTATCAAAAGAGTACGGCAATAAATTGAGTTAAAATGTGCCATGACGTCACGAGTATGTAGATTTTATACTTACTTGTGACATAGCGACCTATACTCCCCAAATTTAATGCGTTTTAACCAAGTAATTTTTTATTAATATGATGAAGCAAAAAATATATATGTCAAATAATTTTTTATTATCGGACTGACGGACTAAATAAAATTTCTTTTTTTTGACCCAGGCATCATCCCTATTATGATGTCGGAGTGTTCTCAACCCATAAAAGATTTCATATTATGGGTTTATCCAAGCGGCATACCGCTTGGATAAACCCATAATATGAAATCTTTTATGCTATGGCCAGAGGCATGGAATTCCCACAAACTAGCCACATGTCGTATTGATGTGAGTCGGTTAGTGACCCCGTGAAGTCTAAGCATCCTATTTTTATGACGAATCTTATATAAGTTGTTTTTTTTTGGACTAGATTATATTCTACGACATTCATTATTCAGCTGCATCCAGTTAGACTGGAAGCTGACCTAAAAGGGAAAAGACAGGAAGAAATTCTAGGTTGATTGATTGAAGATGTCCTACGATATGTGAAGTGATAATAATACTCGTACAACATAAATTGTTATCCCCATGTTGCCTTTCCTCTCCTAGAAGCCAGAATTATTAGTTTACCGTTGTGGGGTTTATAGCGGTGTAGGAATTCCTCCGTCCTAGCAGACCTCTGTGACGGACTGTCACTAACGTGGCAGTCAGACAGATTGACACTTATGACAAGAGCTTGCCAAGAGGTCCCGAAATGGGCACGTTATCCTATCCTATTCTGTAATATTAAACGAGCAATATTTGTATATAATATTGTATACCATTAAATGAGCAATATATATAGGTACCTATATATTTGTAATCACGTTCTCAAAAACGGCTCTAACGATTTTGATGAAAGTTGCAATACCTATTGGGGTTTACGGGGGCGAAAAATCGATCTAGCTAGGTCTCATATCTGGGAAAATTCGTTTTCTTCATATTTTCACTCGAGCAAAGCTCGGTCGCCCAAAGTTTAGAACAAGATGGCAACCTTAGAATAATGACATGGCAGCATGGAATTAGTATGTACTTTAAATGGAATTAGTATAAACTATCCTATGCTATTAAATGAGCATTCTCTATTTTCAACAGAGCAGAGCTCGGTCGCCCAGGAAATGTTGTAAAATGTGTTATGGAACCCTTTTCAATAGCCTGACCCACTTCGACCACAGGTTTCAGTTTACAAATTATCTTCCTTCATTAATCGAGGGTAAACTTTGTCTGATCGTCTAACTGTAAATTACTAAAAAAAATTATATGCAAACAATGTAAACTTCTACTTAATTACCTGCCAATTCCGAAGCGAAACTTAGTACTAACTTCAAATAACAGTGTAACTTACACCTCTAGTGCTTCTAACAAATTGCATGCGTATCCTATGTTTCTAGTTGATTGCAAAACTTTGACTCATCCGAACATTGAAGAACATTAAAATGGCTTTCTTGAATAGGGGCAGACATGATACTTTTAGCATCGACAATCGGCGATTGCATCAATATAGCTTCGCATTTTGGCGACTCGCTGCGTGCGGTCGCTTTTCACTGATTTGCACGTGCATAGTTAAATAAGAGCTTAGTTAGACATCAGTCCACTTAGGCTAAACGTATGCTGAAACGCAGGTGACACAGCACAGCACAGTACAGATTTTGCAGGGTAGGGCAGGCGAGGCAGACATAGGCTGCGAGCGCATGCTGCAAAGATACATTCACGTCCTAGCTAGTACAAACAATAGACGATTGCAACAAAATCATGAATCAACGGTAAACAAGTGACAACCTGCACGCGTCGCGCAGAAATCTGTGTACAACGAGACGCAGAGCAGGTCAGACACATGTCTGCGTCTCACGTGCCTACGCCGCAGCGTACGCAGCTGTCAGTACGTTCATGCATTACAAAATCTGCTCTGCCCTGCGCTGCGTGGACCTGCGTCACCTGCATCTCAGCATACGCTTACCCTCATAGACGTCAAGTTCCTGTCTGTCCGTAAATCGGCCATTTGAGCGATGTATCAAAATTGCACATATTCTATCCATTGTTTTTTGTCAGTCGCTGTATCGAGCTTCCAAAAATCACTGGTTGCTGGTGCTAAAATTATCGTGTCTGCTATAGGCCTAAAGCACAAATGAATAGAGATGGTTCACTCCACATTTTGGGTATGAAGCTACAAGTACGCAACGAGCTCGTCTTGTCAGGCCAATTCAGTGCGCGTAACGTAGTCAAAAGATATAAGGGTAACGCGATATAGAGGCAACTTCTAGGTGAAAATAACTATTGGTAATTAGCGCTGTGCAACCTGAATTGCACTTTATTGTGCCGTAGCAAGAGTCGCTTTTTATTTAAATGATTTTGCGGAGTGCACCATCTGTATTTATCTGTGCCTGAAGTCATTTCTGACGAACTTTGGGCTGTTGACTCCGATAGCACCTTCGGCTAATAGTTTTATAACGACGTGAGCTATAAAAGTTAGTGCCAATACGAGAGAAAGCGAATTGGTCTTTAAGTGATGATGATCGTCATCAGCATTCTGTGTATCTAACAAATACATAGAACTGTCTGTACACGAGCTATTTAATGAGTTGCGTCATTGTCCCGTCTTCTACATCAGGGTGTGTAAGAAGAGAGAGAAATAAGAAATAGGTACAGGACATTACCACTAAATAACATAAAAACTACTTTTCTGAGATGCCAAACTCAAAGCATTTATTTCAATTAAACCATTTACAGGACACTTTTGAATTGTTAAGGAATCGGTCAGTCAGAAATATGAAGCTAGTTGCCCATTCCAAAGCGTAGTAGGTACCTACCTACTTAATAGTATAGTATGTATCCTATACTATACTATTAAACGAGCAATATTCGTATATATATAATATTTGTACTCACGTTCTCGAAATCGGCTCTAACAATTTCAATGAAAGTTGCAATGTAGGGGCTTACGGGGGCGAAAGATCGATCTAGCTAGGTCTACATTTGGGAAAATTCGTTTTCTCCGTATTTTCACCCGAGCAGAGCTCGGTCACCCAAAGTTTAGAACAAGATGGCAACCTTAGAATGAAATGGAATTAGTATAAACTATCCTATGCTGCTAAATGAGCATTCTCTATTTTCAACAGAGCAGAGCTCGGTCGTCCAGGTACTGTTGTAAAATGTGTGGCAAGATAATGAATAATGACATGACAGCATGGAATTAGTAAGTACCCTACTATCATGGCAGCATGGAATAAGTAGGTACTGTACATGGATTAGTATGAACTAAGCATAATCAGCCTATTATGTTCCCACTGTTGGGACACAGGCCTCTCTGCGAGTGGGAGTGGGCCGCAGTCCACCAACCGACCGGTCGCTGCCGAATAATTTCTGTTTTATGCTCGCGTTGATGTTGTTTTCTGATTACTCTTCTCTTTTATGTATGCACGTGTTTCTGTGATAAATAAACCAATTTTTCTTACACCACGCGGGCCCAGTGCGGACAGGTGCCTACATTTAATTAAAATATATACCTACATAACTCCCATTTACTACAGTAATGAGAAAGATAAAAATGTGATGGATGGCCTCATTTTACTTCGCGACTGTTACGGGTACTAATGTCTTTAGAGATAAAAGTACGTTTCAAGTCTCAGAACATTATAATATAGCAAAATGAACAGAAATTTTCTGTATTTCTACACTTATCCTTGGTTAAGAATGGGTTATGTTTGGAATTGTCATCTTCATGAACATCATCTCAGTCAAAAGGTGTCTATTGCTGGATATCCCTCTCCAAACTTTGGCACGACATTTTCAGCTATACCTACATATTTTTTTAAATATTTTTGGAAAAAAAAAACGAAAATATCGTTGTTATTAGTCTGTTGGTATTTTCCAGATTAGCGCAAAAACGGCTTAACAGATTTGGATGAAGTTTAGCACACAGTTTATTTATTTATTTAATACTTCAAGCACACAAATGTACAGAGGCGGACTTAATGCCATAGGCATTTTCTACCAATCAACCTTTGGGTGATGCAAAGACAAACTGGTAGATGCAATTACAAAAATGGAGGAAAAAAAAAAAACAAATATGAAGATACACATATACTTATTACAAACTATAAATATAATATATAGGCCTAATCTTCTATAATATAAAAATGAATCGCAAAATGTGTATGGTAAGCGCATAACTCAACAACGCCTAGACAATTTGGCCAATTCTTTTTTTTCAATGTTCGTTATTCTCAGGACAAGGTTTTAGGTAGGTAGGGTAGGTAGGGTAGGTAGGGTAGGTAGGGTAGGTAGGGTAGGTAGGGTAGGTAGGGTAGGTAGGGTAGGTAGGGTAGGTAGGGTAGGTAGGGTAGGTAGGGTAGGTAGGGTAGGTAGGGTAGGTAGGGTAGGTAGGGTAGGTAGGGTAGGTAGGGTAGGTAGGGTAGGTAGGGTAGGTAGGGTAGGTAGGGTAGGTAGGGTAGGTAGGGTAGGTAGGGTAGGTAGGGTAGGTAGGGTAGGTAGGGTAGGTAGGGTAGGTAGGGTAGGTAGGGTAGGTAGGGTAGGTAGGGTAGGTAGGGTAGGTAGGGTAGGTAGGGTAGGTAGGGTAGGTAGGGTAGGTAGGGTAGGTAGGGTAGGTAGGGTAGGTAGGGTAGGTAGGGTAGGTAGGGTAGGTAGGGTAGGTAGGGTAGGTAGGGTAGGTAGGGTAGGTAGGGTAGGTAGGGTAGGTAGGGTAGGTAGGGTAGGTAGGGTAGGTAGGGTAGGTAGGGTAGGTAGGGTAGGTAGGGTAGGTAGGGTAGGTAGATATGTAGGTGTGCCGTAGGTAAGTACTAAGAGCTACCCGTGCGAAGCCGGGGCGGGCAGCTAGTTACATATATAAAATAAGCACAAATAAATATATACATGAATATACTAAATCAAATAAGACAAACAATGCGAAAACATTAACGTTGTGATGATACTGCCAGCTTCTTACGAATGTGCTCACGAACTTTAGCTTTAAAAGGAACTTTAAGTTTATAAGCTGGATTAACACACAGGTGTTAATCCACCTTATCCACATGGTTGAAGCTGTAATATTTAATTCGGAGAACCTAATTAAATATTTCCAGTTTCCATCACCCATTAAAGTATTAATGAGTGTGTGACGTTCTATTTAAATTTTAAGTGATTTTGCCACTATAAAATCCGCATCTATAAATTCAGCATGTCCTATGTTTTTAATAACATCACATCATACCTAACATAGTAATTATGTATTTAAGTCTAGTACGAGAATCACATTTAAATGCCCTCTGCATAGCTGTCAAATGCTTCGTGCTTTGCATGAAAATCACCGAAAATTATTTGGAAAATCCATTTGATGAGAAACCGTTCGTGCTTGAACAAAATAAGTATTGTCTATTACAACTTTTACTCCTCTTTATAAATGCATGTTATAACTAGTGTCCAACTGAGAATAGATTTTTAGCCGAAAACGAAAAAGAAGCTTCGGCTTTCGTCTTATTTTCGGCCGAAAACGAAAATTATTTAGACATAAAAAATGTTAATATTTCTGCTGTACACTGAAATCTTGTGTGTTTTTTGTTACATATAAGGAGAGAAAGAGCTATATAAGCTTTAAAAAATACAACACGATAATTCTATTATAGGCCATACAAAATTTCGTGTATTTCTTGTTGTATTGATTCGCCTGATATTGCCGAGCTCTACGAAGTAGGCCAAACGACGCGCGACAATTCACGAACTTCTGATTTTCGGCTTTGCCGATGCTTTGGCTGGTTCATGGCCGAAAACTAAAATTTGGCCGAATCGTGATTATTTTGGCCGAAAATGGCCGAAAACGAAAACGAAGCTTCGGTCAGTCTCTAGTTATAACGTAAGCTTCTACTACACTCTGTTAGAGTTTTAATTAAAGTTTCTAAAAAACGTTAACTTTATTAAATACCTCCAAGCCAACGTAGTAACAGTGTAGTTAACATCTATCTTTGATGAATTAATGTCCTCATAATATCAATTTTCTTAATGCAGTCTATTCTCCGGGAAAATTGACTTTAATAGAATTTAGTCATTAATTAGTTAGTGTCTCAGTTTAATGATGGGTTATTCGACAAAATGTATCTAATTTTGTGGCAGATTTTACTTAGAAGACTTTTATCTGAACAGTAAGTAACTTTTAAAATTAATCATCTTGGATGTGGAATTAGAAATAGAGCTTGTAGCTAAATGCTAACAGCTGCACGGGTTGATCGAAGGAAAAACTACGCTTGCTGCGGTCTGTTCCGCGATGGGTGATCATCCATTACATATCGAGACTCCTTGCCCTGGAAAGCACGTTAATCCGTTGGTTCCGGCTGTCATTCGTAGATCTTTGACAGTCGTTACGGGTACTCAGAAGCCCAAAAGTCTGACAACCAGTCTTACTAAGGAGTGCCGTGTTACCCAGTTGCTGGGTTAAGGAGGTCAGATAGGCAGTCGCTTCATGTAAAATACCGGTATTCAGCTACAACCGGTTAGACTAGAAGCCGACCCCAACATAGTTGGGATAAGGCTAGGCAGATTGGTTGGAAGTAGAAATAAAAGTTACATCCAAGATTTAAGGAATTGGCCTTGGCTCGATGGCCCCAAAAAGTTATTTGACACTTCCCGTGACCCAAGGGCTGGTTTTTACCTTGGCCAGAGGCTAAGCATTGCCATACAACGTGGCAATGCCGCCAGTCTCTTGGGTACATTACCAGTCGACAGCGATGCGGATGAATTTTCGATGCTATATTTTAGTTTGTGAATACTTTTAGCTAAGTTAGTGTACAATTTTGATGTTCATATCAATTAATTCGTTATAATGTTGTTACTAGTGGTCGCAAGCGCTACTGCTGAGCATGAGGTCCTGGGTTCGATTCCCGGGTCGGGCAAAGTGTAATTGGGTTTTCCTATCTGAAATTTCTTAGTAGCAGCTCGGAGTATGGATTTGTGCCCAGTTGATGGCAATAGGCTCGCCCCCTATCACATGGGACTTAAACATAACTGGCGAAATGTGGGTGTACCTGCTACAGGGACACTTCTGCCCAACCCTTCGGGAAAACAAGGCGTGATTTTATGTTATGTTGTTACTTAATTATTTATAATATTATCTTAGTAATATACTGTATACACATTAATAAATAAAATTCCTTGTTTATTAATAAAATTTCTGACAAAAAAAATGGATTCCAAATTCTCCAAGTAATTCAGAGGATATGAGATGACGTCCTTGAGGTAGGTATCATGACAGATGACAAGATTATCATGTTGTCAAGAAACCAGACACCCCAGTAATCGTTACTGCGGCTAATAAGATTCGTGTAGCAGTAATGGAGACGCAGAGGGTATATTTACGTGAAGATATTATTGATTAATACAAACAACGAGAAAATAGACGGAGTACTAATGAAATCTTAGATAATTCTGTACCAGACTTATGAGCCGTGTTATTAAAGGTTCTCTTTTAAATCTTTCTCTTTTTTTTAGCCAACTGCCTGGTAGGTGTTATGTTTTTCGCGCTTATCTTGTATATATGTATATTTGTTATTTATTATACCTCATATCTTCCAGACGGCTGAATGGATTTCGACAGTTAAGGTATCGCTATATTTATCTTAAAAACCCAAGTGTCCTTAGATAGGTGTTTGAAAAAAAAAATGCCGGATTTTTGACGCGAAATAGTAATACCTTGATTGTGGCTTTGAGTTTTTATGAACTTTAATGTTGGGTGAAACTGACGCCACTGGGGCAGGTTAAGCAGTCGACAACCTCCTAGGTTAACCTGCAATATACCAAAAAACAGTGGCACTCCGGGAGTGCCAACAAAAGTGAAAACTTGAACAAGATCGCCTTGGTGGAAGAAAAATACTTGTATAGAAAATTGGTCCGTAACCTTCTCTAAATCAAGAGCACAATCGCGTTTACAAAAAAATACTTCCAAAACCTTTAACCTAAAAATACTTGCATAGAACATTGATCCGTAACGTAATATAAATAAAGAGCACAATCGCGTTTACTAAAATAAGGTGTCGTCATGGTGTCGCGAAATCAATACAGTAAGCTGAGTAGAATTCAGTATTCACTACTTTTGACAGTGGAATATATTTTTATTTAGAACTTCCACCATGGTCCACCGTCCGTCCTCGCAGTGATTAGTGTTATGTCGATTTACCACCCAATCCAGCGCAATCGTGCGACCCATCGCACAAATTCCAAACTTGAAAAGCTGTTGCAAGCTATGAATTACCTAGAAACAGTAACTAGTGAAACATAATTAAATCTACTGCATTACACGCATTGAATGCAGTCAGCATAAAGCGATTTCATTTGGTATTGAGTACAGGCGAGGTAGTGGATATTGAATGGCATGCATTTGCTCCGTGAATGGCACCCAATTAGGAATCGACCTCAGCAATTTGCAATCCGTGCAGGATTGCGGAGTATGTGGGTACCGAAATGTAGTGATCTGTCACGCGATTATCGATTCTCTAATTCATAACTCCTGTTTTAGGCCCGTATACTTAAAGATTTAAGCCATTTGATTGGTTGAAACTAGTTTTAAGTAATGCTTGAGTTTTGAGTGACGTTCTGTAATACGGGCCTTAGTGCCTGAGTCATTAAAAAGTTTGATAATGTTTTACGATAGTAAATTAACTTTTACGGCAACTTGTGGATTGCTAATTGCTGACAATTGATTCTTATTTAATTTAATTATTCATAATACTGTTCTGCATTTTATTGTTACATATTAGACTTTTTAATTACCTCATCATCATCATCATCAGCCTATAAATGTTCCCACTGCTGGGACACAGGCGTCCTCTCTGTGAGAGGGAGTGGGCCGTAATCCACCACGCGGGCCCAGTGCGGATTGGTAGATGTCACATGTCTTCGAATTTTCGGTTCTAGGACATGCCGGTTTCCTCACGAATTACCTACTATACCTAATTATTTAACTTAATTTGATTCATTGATTGTATTTTTATTATTGATTTATTTAATGTAATTATTATTCATTTATTTGACTTTATTATTATTAACTTTTGATTTTTTATTTTTTTTATTACTTTAATTATAAATAGGCAAACTATGTAATTGACAAGATCGCAGTAGTTTATAAGTTATAATAATATGATATGCTCTCTGTAAATGTTTTTGTGATTTAGTCGTTGGAGTGCCATAATAAATAAATATTAAATAAACTTCAGTGTATTCAGTTATTAATAGTGTAAAACCAATAACAGTGTCAACTAGGTATCAGCGTGTTTTAAATTGGTTATATTTATACTTATTATGCTTACTGCTCTACTTAAAGATTATACACCTATTCGGTAGCAATAAGAAAATGCTGCAGCATAATTTTTTGTTACATTTATTTCTTTATTTTCAGTTGCTTCCTTTTTCTGTAGTGTAAACAAACGTTGGTAAATTTAGTTAGCAAAGTGTTCTATTTGGAGTAAAATGTTGTTTTTTATTTAAAAGATGAATATTTAAACCCAGTTTCGAGGCGATTCATTTTAAACTAGGTCCAACCTGCCTATACAAAGGCCTCATTAATTTTCCGACATAAATATCCCAATTTAGAACGGATCAGACCAATTTATTTATCTAGTTTTATTTCACATTTCTGAAAAGTGATGGTATTTTCAAAAATATTCTTACTACAAGTTGACCGCACGATAGTGGACTGCACTTATTTAATTGAAATTCCGTACTACGAGATTTGTAGTGATTTTAAGTATTAAAAATATATAAAATTTAAAGTTTGTGAATTGCCTCAAATGATTTTAGTATCAGTGTAGTCATAAAGTATAAAAGTATCTCATTTGACAGTTACCGTAAAATTTATGGTTTTTTAACGGAACGGAATGAAAGTATTCGGAACGTCGCGCGTCGTCGCCTAGTTTTCTAGGTAGTTCTCATCAAGCTTCGATACCGAAAGGTTGTCTTCAAGAAGTCTATAATTGATATAATATTGAGTAACTAATTAAATAGTTTGTTAAATGTTTGTGTGTGTGGAAGAATGTAAAAACAGAAACGTTTATACCGGAAAAGGCGTATTCATTTCAGAATAGGCCAGCTTAGGGTCAAAGTGTTATAACCGTGCGGTTGACTATACAAGAAATTCTTTCCGTACTCATGGATGGCCAAATTTTCTATACCTACCAAAGACAAGTAACATTTTGTTTAAATGTCACTGAAACATATGCATGTAAAAATAAAATGTATCTTCTTTAATTTCTAAAATAATCGACAAAAACCAGTAACTAGGTTGTGGAGGTCAGATAGGCAGGCGCTCCACGTAAAATACTAGTATTCAGTTGCATCCGGATAGACTAGAAGCCAACCCCAACATAGTTGGGAAAACGCTAGGCAGATGATGAATTGACAAAAACACAGTACCAACACAACATAACAAGCGAAATGCGGGTGTACTAGCTATCAGGTCAACTCTGCCTAACCCTTCGGGAAAAAGAGTCGTGATGTTATTGTATTCAGTATCAACAAAAAAAAAAAAAAAAAAAGGTTTATTGCAGAAACTTATACAACTTTTACAGTAAATCTTACATAGGGACCTCTATAAGTAAATGATATACCTGTGCTAGGAAATCCCGCTCTCCAATGACATAATAATTAATTGGTAAAAGTGATATACTAAATGAAAATAGAATTGAAACAACAAAAAAAAAAAAAATTGAGATTTATCCTAAAATAGTATGTACGTGTATGTGTGTGTGTGTGTGTGTGTGCATGGAGGTTTGTGTAAGGGTGCATGTGAGTGTGTGACTGTGTATTTGTGTGTCTATATTTTAAAACTCATATTGACGAAGCTTGCAGCAATAATTCAATGTCATCATAAGTGTTCAGTTTTAGCCATTGAACTATTGCCTTTTTGCAGTCTTTAGTAGTAATTAAAAACAAGGAAAAAACAAATAACAAGGAAATCAGCAAAACCATTACATTAATTACGTAGAACGTAGTTCAGAATAACCAAAACACGATTAATCGCATTTCTGATTCCTGTCGAACATTTAGAGAAGGTCCTAACGAACCTCTGTCGTAAGCAATTAAAGACAAATCTAAATTGCATTAACTCAATCTTCGGTGCTGGATTAAACTCCTTGGGTTGTACAAACAGCTTTATAGAGATTAATTTGGGGACTTCAAAACACCATTGGGGCGAAGAGAAGGTCTTTTAGTTTCAGTTTGTGTTTTGCTTTAACTGGAAATGGTTGAAATTGACATTAAGTTTTCTCAATGCAATGGTCAGCGTAAATTGAGTTCTCCTAACGCATTAAAAAACATTAGATTTGTCTAATTAAAATAATGAAATTAGAAACGATTACTAACGTGTCCAAGGAATACAACATAAGTTTTTGGCTTTGATTATATTATCTATATCTATACTAATATTATAAAGAGGAAAGATTTGTATTTTATATTTTTGTATGTAACGAATAAACTTAAAAACTACTGGACCGATTTGAAAAATTCTTTCAGTAATAGATAGCTACATTATCAGCGAGTAATATATTTTATCCCCGTACTCCCACGGGAACGGGAACTATGTGGGTGAAACCGCGTGACGTCCGCTAATATATATACATAGATGAAGTGTAGCGCTGCAAAAGAACTAAATGAAACAAGCCATCTTTTTTATGCTGGTGTGCGTGACAGGTACGTCTTACACTCGCGCTACGTCATTTACTTTTCTAGTGTGCATGCATTTACTGGCCAATAGTTGGACGCAATTTTTTCGATGAGTTCACAACATGAACTATCTATCTAGACATATTTACATCTTTGGTTGTTGGATGTAAAGTCAAGGAAATTAATCGTTTATCAAATTAATACACTACGTCAATTTGCCATTTCATACAATTGTCAAAGAATGACAGTTGCAATTTGAATATAGGTACGGATAATTTAACATGGCAGTCAATTTGCTAAACAATTTATTTCCCTGACTGTCCCTTACTGTTATATCGAAAAGACAAAATAATGTTATGTATCTAAAAAAATACAATAGACGTGGATATATCTAGTAACCTGTTCCACTTAGCTATTTCTAAAGAACCATAAAAAATTCTTAAAAAAATCGACACGTTTTTCACCACTCAATGAGGCATCTTCAGGATGACGATTGACTTGTCGCGAACCCGAACACAGGGTGTTTTCACACCGAGCGCTGAACGCAAAGTGAGTCATGTATCTATCTTGAATACACAAGACAGCTGAGTCTCTCTCAATTCCCCAGATAACATCGATTGATAAAAAAAAACACTCAAAGTACGTTCCAGAATATCGAAACACCAACTGTTACTTATTGGCAACTCCGTTCAAGTTGCAATTCAGATGGGGATACTATTCATTCGCTTCGCAAGACGATGCCAGCAATCTGTCTTCCCTCGCAATTTAAATGTCCAATCCAGCTGTAAAAGTGACTCTGGAAAGTCTGACGCAATTAGTTTTAGTGTCGCTAAGGGAGTGATCCGCTGCGTGACCTAGATCCCTAGACCCTTCATTATAATATATTATGTATAGTGAAATAGAGGATTTGGATCAAAATGACCGGCGCAGATCCTTTTACGAGGTTTCGTGACGTTAATGTTCCTCTGTGTGTTTATCAGCTGACATTTACACCACAGCCTGAAGCCCGTACCACTGAACTGTTACCATGAATTTAGTACATGATTCTGAACCCCCTGCATTGTAATTTTTCGTCGTTTATTAAAAATCAAATCTGCTGTTTTATAGAAAAGTGCAATAGTTACCTACAGGGTCAAAATGTGTGGAACAGCAGATTTTTTTTTAACAACCGACGAAAACTTTCAGTGCATGGGAATGCAAAATTATGTTCTGAATCCATGGTAACAGTTTTTTCGTCGATATCTCTGCCACCCTGAATGTATGGGGTTGAATAGGGGATGAAATTTTGTATGGAATTTTGTCATTTTAGCTGATGGTAATTAATACCCATTGTGCTCACGGGTTGTAAGTAATACTAGCAATCAAGAGCCTGGGCCTAAATGGCTATGGGCTCACCCCCTATTACATAGAACATACAGAATTGCTGAAATATGTGTGGAAGATACACCTCTGCCGTACACCTTAGGATAAGACAGGCGTGATGTTATGTGCCTAGAAAAACTGCAATCGTGACCAATTTGTCTAAAAATGTAACTTCCGGAGGTCTTTACCACAATCTCGTTAGACTTCAAGCTGACCTCAATTATTGTGCAAAAGGTTAAATGAAATTCAATGTTTGAGTATACTGCCATCTTTAAACAGTAAAACATTAAACGTCTGATAAATTTTTGGTCATTATCAGTGACCAGGAGTAGGTAGATTGAATATACTATTATTAATAGAATCCCACTTTACGTTTGCTACTTTTTACTCAAGTTTAGCCATACCATAGTTTTTTTACTATAGAAGGCCGATCACTTATTATATACTATTAAAAATACAACATTTGAAATTCCTTTAAAAATCTTGATAATTTAAAAATCCCGGAATCCCGGAGGCATATCCATACTAATATATACGTGCCAGTTCATTGACCCCAAATCAATCTACCTACTCCGATCACTGGTCATTTTATAACTGACACAAGTGCACACATGTTTAAAATTTGGGCCCAGAGAGGAAGTAGAATAAAAACATCTAAGTAAGTATCATCGGGAGAGGTCAAGTAGGATCATTTCATTGGGGACTTTGAGCAAACTTTGTACAGGGTATAGGGTAGATCTTTACTTTTTCTGTTTATATTTTTTGTAAAAAGAAAAATAAAGGTTTCATCCGGGCTCAAAGATAAACATGACGTTGCCAAGTGGCCATTAGTCGTGCAGCTTCATGATAATTTTTTAGAGAAAATAATGAGTGCGTGCTCGAACATAATTATTATTTTGCTGAATTCTCCCTAATGATACCTACTTTGAAAAAACCGTCCAATTGCGTGTCGGACTACGCACAATGAAGGGTTCCGTAGTTGTGATGAATTGATCTCAAATACAAACTTAACATTGTAGTTGAAATACATGTTCTCCCATACATTCCAACTGCAAATGTAAGTTTGTAAGAAAAGAAAGAAAAACATTTATTTGGACACAGTTCGTGAAACACAAATAACACAGTGAAAATAAAAATAAAAAATGTTTTAAAAACAATAGTATATGCCTCACGACTGCGCCAAAAAGGTAAGGGTAAGGTACGCACAATATTGAGAGATTTACTATGATATTTTAAAACCATAGACTTTTTATAAGTTTTTCTGTAGTCTATGAGTAAAGAACCAATCTATGTATTTTTTTCAAAAATTTTGGCCCAGTGGATTCGGAGATAAGGGGGAATGGTCAATTTTCAACGATTTTCTTAATTATCTTTAAAAGTATTTATTTTAAAATTATATAAAAAATATATTTGAGATCCTCGCAAGAAGCCCTTTCATTTGATATGTCACACGGTACTGTTTGCAAAACTTCTATTTTTAATTTTCTTATTTGCCTCCAAAAGTGACCCACATATTCAAAATTCATTTATTTACGTTACACATTCGTGTTTGGGTCACAGAAATACATAATGTGTACCAAATTTCAACTTATTCGGTCCATTAGATTCAGAGCAAATTGGCTGTGACAGACGGACAGACACACACGAATGATCCTATAAGGGTTCCGTTTTTTTTCTTTTGAGGTACGGAACCCTAAAAAAGGCGTGAGTACCAAATTAAAGATTATTAACAGAGTAATAAAAAAAACTGCCTCGTTGGTCTAGTGGATGCAAGCGCTACTGCTGAGCATGAGGTCCTGGGTTCGATTCCCGGGTCGGGCAAAGTGTTATTGGGTTTTTCTATCTGAAATTTCTCAGTAGCAGCTCGGAGTCTGGATTTGTGCCCGGTTGATGGCAATAGGCTCGCCCCCTATTACATGGGACTTAAACATAACTGGCGAAATGTGGGTGTACCTGCTACAGGGACACCTCTGCCTAACCCTTCGGGAAAACATGGCGTGATGTTATGTTATGTAATAAAAAAAACTTACCACATTAAGAAATGATGGTGTTCGCTATGTGATAGTATAAATTATATGTAAAACATAAACTAACAGTATTTCAAACGTAATAAGAGTAGAACAGAATTCTGTAAAAAACAGCAGAATTTTCAAACTAAATAAAAATGCATAGTTCACTATCCAAATTACGTACTTCATAAAATGGCGGTGAATCTATAAGAAAAGTTTTAGATGTTGCTATTACACAAAGACTGCCATTTTGTTTAATACACCACTTTACAAGTCTATCTTGAACATTCCTCTCAAAGATATTACGTGAATTGCACAATTTTGTTAAGATATAGAGTTAGAAAGTTATCGTTAGTATTAATATGCGTTTTATTACCTGATGTTAAAGGAGAGATAGCTGCTAAGGATTTAATGTCGACTATGATTTTTTTACGCTGGTTCCAATACGTATTTAAAGTTTTTGAATTTTCCATTGGGGTTTTTCTTCTCTCTTTTTCACTGTTTTTTAGGTTTCCGTACCCAAAGGGCAAAACGGGACCCTATTACTAAGACTCCGCTGTCCGTCCGTCTTTCTGACTATCCGTCTGTCACCAGGCTGTATCTCATGAACCGTGATAGTTAGACAGTTGCAATGTTCACAAATGATGTATTTCTGTTGCTGCTTTAACTACAAATACAAAAAAATAGAATAAAAAAATATTTAAGGGGGCTCCCATACAACAGACATGATTTTTTGCCGTTTTTATAGACAATGGTACGGAACCCTTCGTGCGCGAATCCGACTCGCACTTGGTCGGTTTTCTTAAATAATATTTGTTATCGACATAAATAATTTTTCCACCTGCTACGTTTTCAATACAGCGTTTTCTATAAATTCAAACTCCGTATAGGTCAAACTTTCAGCTATTACAAGGGTCTCCCGGTATCGAGAAACTGCCAAACTGATGATATCTTCATGACAAACGGTAAAATTTAACTTTCCCACCCTTTAGATGCTTGAACATCTACTTAGTTCCGATTTGTTATCTTTATTAGTTCAGACGACTCACTTTGCTTCGACAATCTTGGTTTAAAATAAAAAGTTCGTGTATTAATCGCTTGAGCACTATCTAGAATCTAAGACGCCTGGAGACTTAAAGAAAAACTGCTAACTTGCTTATCGTTCAAAATAAGAAACAAGCTCAATTTATTCTAGACGTAAGCTCAGCAATATTTTTTCTCTTAGATGGGCAGTTTTCAAAGATTCACTAGAATATTCGACTGTTTTTCTCAAGAGTTGTTATTTTTTCAGAATATAAACGAAATAAATGGAGGATTTACGAGAAAAGTATAACAAGGACATGTAATCGTATTTCAATGATACTAGATTTAAAGGGGCCGATCCTAGCTTAGTCGGATATATCCCGACCCTTTCTTGTTCGATAGATACCATTTAGGCTAAATAATTGGACAACACAATCCGCTTTGTTTTAGAATATTCTGACTATGGCAGAAATCCCTAACGTGAAATTGATTTTACGAGACAATCTAATGTTTATCTCGTAAGATCAATTTAGACGGCAACATACCTTGAGTATTCAGTTCTGTAGCAGCTTTTGCCAAATCTCTTGTCGCCACAGCTGAAGAACAGCTCGGTCTCCAGCCAGGTGGGGGCTGTCCACTCGAAGACCTCTTGTTAGACCCTCCGGAACAGTACCCAGAACTTGCCGTATCACAGCTTACATTTACCGACTTCCTCGGACTAGCTTCCTTACTTGGACAAATGTCCCCAATAGCCATCATAACTTCTCCACCAAATTCAGTCTCTTCTGGCCCTACTTCTGTAAACGTGCTGTAGTTAGGGCTGATATCGGAAGGTCTTCTGTCAGGATGTAAATAGTGAGAGTGATGAGCCGAATGTGAAGTGTGCTTCATATGGACAGAATTCAGCAGAATGTTCGATGATGTCCTCGTTAATGCTTCTCTCTGTCTGATAGCTTCCCTAAATATCCGACAGTACATTGAAATCATGACTAGACTTGGAATCCAGAATGAAACACTTGATGATACAATAGCGTAGACCATATTTACTTTGAACATACATACATCTGGATGGTGTAATCTTTCTTGTCGGTGTTGTTCCGTTGTGTACCAGCCCATGAATATTGGCACAAAACTGATAAATGCAGGCCACAACCACACGTTTGCCAGCATGAAGCAAACAGTTCTATGAGTCATTGTGACTGGGTATTCCAAAGGTCTGACTATGGCGTAGTATCTGTCGACGGATATGCAGCAAAGGTGCAGTATAGACGCGCTGGAGAAGTAAACATCGAGGGAGTTGAAGATATCACAGACTAAAGGGCCGAAAAGCCATGTGTCAGTCAGTTCAGCGCTTGCATTGAAGGTCATCGCGCACAGAGCGACGAGCATATCGGCCACGGCTAGACTAACGACGTAATAGTTCGTCAGGACGCGAAGCTTTCTGTGTCTGTGGACTGAGATGATGACGAGGGCGTTGCCGAAGAGAGCTCCGATGATGATGATCGCGAAGATGAGGCCTTTGAGTATGAGTGAGAGGGTGTGCTGCCAGTCGTGGTCGGGCGCGGCAGGGGGCGCCAGCGTCGAGTGTAGCTCGCCAAGGAACGCTGACTCCGTACCGCGCCCACGCGCTTCTACCTCATGCCTGAATACGCCATCTGAGAACAAAGGGAAAGGGTTGTTGTAATTTTTTTACAGAATGGAGGAAGGTAAACGGTTTCCCTTAAAAAATATTAAAACAAATGTATTAAATTAAAATACAACACAGTCATTTCAATACTTAATTTTATGGTGAACAGTGATTCGTTTTAGATGTTTGTTTAAATAATATTTATTTAAATTTTATTCCAGATCAACAAAAATAAAACATGTCCGTATTTTCAGCGATGCGGACGAGTACTTCGGCGCTTAACTGATCTTTTGTCTTTATTTGTATAGTTAGTTAGTTAGTCATTTAATTTAGTGTTAGATTGTATATTGTATTTATGTGATTTATAAATAAAGATAAAAACCGAAACTCAGTAAAGTAAATCAAAAATAAAAACAACAAACAAATACTATATCAAAAGTGCTGAATCTCCAAAATCTGCTCAAGTTTATTCGATTTCTTTTAACTAGTTTCGCTTCTTATAAGATTTCTTTTGATCAGCAAAGAGTAAATCATCCAGGTAAATAATAAAGATCGCCCTAAAATAACTAAGGTAAAGCGATATTCGGAAAACGTTTTCGGAAATCCAATATTTCCTGTTATCCAAAGAAAGGTATAACTTTAGCTTCCAATCAAATTAAGAGAGGCTTCAGAAGTATGATAGGTTTTCTTTGTAAGTACTGTCAAACAGAGATAGGCGTAGGCAGCTAACTTGCAAGTATTTTTTTAACAATGTTGGGAGTGTGCTGAGTAGTCAAGTCACTACTGGTTACTGTCTGCGTACATCGACCTACTACTGCGCAAAGGCCTGTATCCATGAGTTCTTTCGATTCAGGGTTAACAGTTTTTTACATCCCTGCTTTAAGTGCGTTACACACACGATAAAAATGATTATTGGTAGTGTCGTGGATAGATAAATATTTTTATCTGTAGGTATGACTAACTCTTTGGCTGACTGTACGTAAAGTTATACAACTATGATCATATTAATAAAGTGTTTCAAAGTTCTTATTCTGTTAATCTGATAGGGTAGATCAAAATATTGACGACGTTGACGTAAAGAACTAAGATAAGTTTATGGTATACAATTTGAAAAGGCGCACACCACATGTCATACTAAATACTTTATTTGAAAAGATAATAAACTAGAAGAAACTGAACGTTTTGGCTAAGTTAAGTAGCTATTTCAAAAACAGATACATGATAACACGCTGAACATATGTAAAGCAAAATATTTAAATCAAATGCCTACACATTCAACAATATTGAATAACCAGAAAATGTCAAAGTTCAAAATGATTATACTAATGATAATGACTTCTGAAAGGGCATGCAAGAATAAATAATATTCACCAATGATACGCTGTACCAATGAAATGAACATTCTAATAATATTAAATTTTCCAATTAATTTTAATTAAAATTTAATCAAATGTATGACGTATACATGCCCGGAAATGTAATCAAATAAAGGGTTTAGAGACCTCGTGACCCAGTTAAAAGTTTCAGATGAAAATAATAACGCTAAATAAAAACCATCTCATTTCATGTTGCTGTTTGATTCCAGATATAAATTGGCATAGTAGGTGTCGTGAAGAGAGACAAAAAATTGGGTTACGGTATCTTATTATGTAGCTAGTACCTGGTCGACCGAGCTCTGCTCGGGTGAAAATAGAGAATGCTCTTTTAATATAATAGTATTGGATGCTCATTTAATAGTAGTTCATACTGATTCCATGTAAAGTACATACTAATTCCCTGCTGCTATGATAGTAGGTACTTACTAATTCCATGTTGCCATGTCATTAATCTAAAGTAGCCATCTTGTTTTAAACTTTGGGCGATCGAGCTCTGCTCGGGTGAAAATACGGAGTCAACGAATTTTTTCAGATATGAGACCTAGCTAGATTGATTTTTCGCCCCCGTAAACCCCTACAATGCAACTTTCATGGAAATCGTTAGAGCCGTTTTCAAGAACGTGATTACAAATAGGTATATATTTATAAAAATATAAATGAATACAAATGTTGCTCATTTAATAGTATAGGATAGGTGCATGTGACGGTCATCGATACGTTTTTTTAATTGATCCGTAAGGAAAACCATTTCAAAGAAGAGCGGTGGCTGTGACGGCCGTGACGAAAATAATGGCACCGGGATTTTACGGTGTCAAAATACGCTATTTATAAAAAAAAACACCAATTTCATTTCCGTTTCAGTGACGTCATCCGACGGTAAATTGCAGACGCTATGTGGCGGCCACCGCAGTCTTAGGAAACCTTTTTTATGCCCCGATCTAAAATCAAACTTGTTCCGTTATTGGATCAAATCTTCAATGTCCCTATCTGTGCTCAAATTTCATTTAATTTCTCAAAAGCACACTCCGTTACAAATTAAATTGAGAGACTACAATTCCAACGTTCGACAAAGAGTTCTTAATGCTGACTCCATTTTATATCGTTTTGGAAGGCAGCTTTCAAAGACAAAAACTTCTTTTAAGACTTAGCTGTTGGGTGACTTTCAAACTGAGACCTCTATGCAGCTTGAATCTTTTAAGTTTATTTTTGCTGCTGTAAACTCAATACTATCTGGAAGGAAGATATAAAAGGCTTTAGCACGAATCCTAATAATTTAGAAAGGTTTTTCCGTATCAAGATGTTTTTCCACTGTAGATACATGATATATTTCGTATCTGCCACATCTGTGACCCTAAAAGAGGATTCCCGGAGGTCTACAGAGGTGTTTGATTAGATTGGAGGTTCTTAAGCCGCTTATCTTACATAGATGTGAGACATTTCAAAATGTTGGAAGAGATCTCTTAAAACATTTTCAAATTCACATTTTCGAATTTTCACAGGCGGTTTCTTATGGTGGGCTCAGATGGCCTAAACGAATTGTTGTTTACCACTGTATGTTAAAAATTAGGCCTTTAATATTACTTTAGTATTACTACCATAGAGACACTATTTTATCTACAGAGTTTTCATCATTTTAGAAGGCTTTTTACTATCGAGTATATTCACGAAACCAGGCCTATAACGGTATTATTTTACCTACCTACGTAGTTAGCATCATTTAGAAGGCTTCACTAAGTGCGGAACTTAAGATAAACGTCTTAATTTTAAACTTTGAAACCTTAGACATTCATAGTAATCAACCATGATACCTAAAACTGTATGAGATTCGTGTTTGTGTATATTTTAGTGACTAAGTCGTTGAAGTGTCATATCGATCAATCAATCTGCCTAGCCTTTTCTCAACTATGTTGGGGTTGGCTTCCAGTCTAACCGGATGCAGCTGAATACCAGTATTATACATGGAGCGACTGCCTATCTGACCTCCACAATTCAGTTACTGGGTAACACGATACCCCTAGGTAAAACAGGTTGTCAGACTTTTGGGCTTCTGACTATCCGTAATGACTGTCAAAGATCTATGAATGACAGCCGGGACCAAACGGCTTATCGTGCTTTCCGAGGCACGGACGGGTCTCGATAAGACAAGTAATGGATGGTCACCTATCCACGAATAGACCGTGGCACGCGTACCTTAACCTTCGATCGACAATAAATAAATAAAGCCCTTCCAATTTGATAATGCAAAACAGAAAATCTGATAATTGACTATCACACATCGCAAAACAATACACCAAAATACATTGTGATTGGTTTGTCGTCGTTTATGCGACGCAAATCCAATCTTGTTTTCTGGAAAAGCCAATCACAGTTTTCCCCGAACTGGGAAATGCTAGGATCTGAAATCTTTCTTTTAGGATTGGAATAGTATGGAAGTGACGTCATGTTTTGGTATAGCTGTTTCTGAGGCTTCACTCACCTGTGTGTTACTTTCTTTTGACATTATAAGATAATGAGAATGTGAAGTCATAGTATTATTGTAAGAAATTCAACCTAACCTTTCTACATATAAACTAACAAATTGCTAGCCTATAGAGGTATGTATGAGGAACAGAGTGTAAAGTTCACTCATCTTCTATAGAAAAGGGAGCATCCTCCGACCAGACGGGTGTCGTGTCTGGTGGGCAACTACCCGACGATTTTTTTTTTTGTATGTCTTCTTTCAGGTCAACCTAGGAAGTTGTCGGCTGCTTAACCAGACTTTCCTGTGGCTGCCTCAATAAATTAATGCCTCCAGCAAGGACATAAAATTTAGAAACTAAGCGACTATATGCTAAGGGTACCCCCTGTGGGGTACGGACCTCGGCTTAGTGCGTCGCTGGTGGAGGATAGCAAGGGACAGGTTGGATTGGATTTAGCCCGACGATTAATGTCGGAAAGTTATATATATGCTGATCGCGCAGAAAACTCTGCTTGCGCGATGCAGGATTTGTGTTACGTCAGGTTTTTTATGCGTAGTTCGCATGTAATATAACATAACATCACGCCTTGTTTCCCCGAAGGGTTGGGCAGAGGTGTCCCTGTAGCAGGTACACCCACATTTCGCCAGTTATGTTTAAGTCCCATGTAATAGGGGGCGAGCCTATTGCCATCAACCGGGCACAAATCCAGACTCCGAGCTGCTACTGAGAAATTTCAGATAGAAAAACCCAATAACACTTTGCCGACCCGGGAATCGAACCCAGGACCTCATGCTCAGCAGTAGCGCTTGCGACCACTAGACCAACGAGGCAGTCATCAGATTCTTTTCTTCATGGTTAGATGGATAATTATGGTATGCTGCACGCCAATGCAGAAAAAGATTTGATAATCTCTGGAAAATCTTTTATTTAACCCACCCATGTGTAGAAAAATCTGGCTTTTTCAATTGGCAGGTAGGTTCCAGGTATGCAAAAGCATAATTATCAGCCTGAGATCCCTCTGCTGGGAAACAAACCTATATGAAAGGGAGTGAGCCGTAATGTAACACAGGGACCCAAGGCGGTTTGATGGTCACAATATGGCCTAAACTTAATTAGAGGTTTCTATGGGATTCATAAAACGGAGCAGCCACGTTTTCGTATATTAGACATTTACATGCCTTCCAATTCCTTTTTATTATTGCACCAGTTGCGAACAGTTTAAGTGGATTCAGGCAGGTAGCACGCAAATCAGGCAATAAAATTTAAATATGTACATGTTTGCCCTTAGAGCGGGTGGTTGGGAGCAGGTGTTGCTAAAAACCACGTGGAAGTTTAGTGGGTCAGGTTCGAAAGTATCAGCTGTGTTCTATGGTTATACGAGGCTTCTAGTCTTTATCAAGCTGTATTTTATACCACAGATTAGTATCTGTGGTCATTATCTGCCAAGCCTTTTCCCAACTATGTTGAGGTCGGCTTCTTGTCTAACCGAATGTGGCTGAATACCAGCATTTTACATGGAGCGACTGCCTATCTGAACTTCATAACCCTGTATGACGATACCCCTTGGTAAGACTGGTTGTCAGACTTTCTTTCAGGCTTCTGACGACCCGTTACGACTGTTCGATCCACGAATGACAGCCGGGATCAAGGCTTAACGTGCTTTCCGAAGCATGTAAAGATGGTCACCCATCCATGGAACAACCGCGGCAAACGTAGCTTAACTTGATCGATCGACCGCCACAAGTACTGATTACTATACAACGAATAGATTAGTATCTTTGGTACAAAATAATCATCATAAACAAAACAACAAACGAGGGAAATTACAACGGAGGGGGGTTCAGAATCATGTATTGAATTTAAGGTAACAGTTTTCGCGTCGATGTCTCTGCCACCCTGAATTATTTTGTTACTTAAATGTAAGTCTTCATGGCTCTATTTGAGTGACATTTTGATCCCCGATGACTGTTTTCTAGATCATCATCATTATCTTGTCCATGTCCCAAATTATTCAAGGTCGCCGCAACTTTTTATGTTCATTACAACGTACTGACCCATAGCATTGATCAATTGTGGGCATTCCATAACCCTCAATAATACAGGCTTTGGTAACTTTCATCGTTTTACTTTATTACTTGTCTTCGCAATTTCAGATATTTCCCTACCAAAATTCATTACAATTTTATTTCACTGACAAATTTTCCGAAGACCACCAAAAATATGAAAATATGTAATGCGAAACCTATTACCATTTTCGATATAATCTAATATCGAATTCCTTACGAACGCGTAGTTACAAAATCCGGTATCGATCTGGAACAGCTGAAGGTCATTATCTGACCCTCATTTGGCAGGCTGTCTTGGAAACGAGCCAGGACCGGTTTTGGACCGCATCGGGAAACGCGCAACAGGGGAGGGATGAAATTTTATTGTCTGAAATGTAGTGTAATTTTTATGAGGGGTTTTTAAGAGCCAAGGTCGGGTGGATTTCCGATTTGACCTTTCGGAGTCAAGTGCGGTCCCAGGTAATATTGTTTTAGTTCTTGTTTGCGCGTTCGACCGTCGTTAAGGATGAAAATAGGCGTTATTAAGCTAGAACTTATTGTTTTTATGATATTATGCTGATGGCGGGAGAATGGGACGGGATTGTGGGTGAGGGCTTTTCATTACACGAATTTATGGACCACAAAAAGTCTTGTCTCGTCTATTGTGACAGTTATTATTATAAATGAGTGTTTCTACTGCAGCTATCTTTGTTGATATACTTTTGTATGTACTGCATGATAATCTTTTGAAACAACATTGTTTGAATCTTAAACCTTGTGTAAGACGCTAGTAGATTACTTAAAGGCTTCAAAATTGCCCAAACGCGATACCTAGATGTCACTGATTTGTATCATTATCATTATATCCAGTTAGAAGTCAACTGCTATTAGGTTGCTTCGCACGGTTTTTACGACTTAACAGAACATCGAGATTTCTTGATCTGTAAGTTTAATACACACGGAATAAATTATCTAAATGATGGTGAAAACCGCATCAAAATGGGTAGCGTAGTTTCGAAGAACATCGCGGTTACACAGACAGACATGAAAACGACATTTATAATATGTATACATACGTCAACAGTTTCTGTTTATTCTCTCCCAACTTCTCTGTTGCCATCTGCCAGTGAGCATAGTAACCAATTTATCACTGCAGCAAAGTTTGCTTAATTTAACAAGTTATACAATTTACCAGCAGTAGTGCCAAGTGTAAGTCTCGAACATTTTTCAAGTACAAGAAAAGTGTGGAGCCAAGTGTGTCGTAAAATTAAGTGTGGAAGTTTACCAGCAGTTGTGTGCTAGTAAAATACACGTGTATATACAGTGTATAACATCGTTAACAGCACGTGCTCAGTAGAGATCGGTAGCGCAATGCGTCGAATTTATTTATATAGCTATATAGTGTGCAATTGCTGGCTGGCCAGTTTGAAGCAATTCTGATGTAGGTAGCTCTTTTTTCCTTCCGATTGTGGATTTTTTATACCGTAAATAAATTAACTGTTTTGCTGAAGAAAATTCTACAATAACTTAATCATGGTTCCTTTGCATTCATTTAAATGAATTAATCATAGTCATGTTATTGCCATACCAATTAGTCACGCTGCCAGCCTGGCACATAAATTAATAGTCAGGCCAAAATAATATTAAACATTTTTAATTTTAATAAAACTAGCGAGATATTTCATCCTAGAGAAATTCCATCTTTTTGTATCCGAGATAACAATGTAACGACTTTATAATATTTTTGCATTAAAATGCATTTGAGTAAAAAAAGAAACTGTAGTGGCAGCAAAAATACGTCGTATTTGAAACGATTGCTGCAAATCCCGCCAAACGTTTTCCATCATTTCACTAAATGGCGTTTCGCTAAACATAGCCCTCATTATAACCTCAATGAGCTTGAAAAAATATAAATTTATTTTTTCTTGGAAAGAGTCCGATTGCAATCTCAATGTAGGTAATTATGTTTAGTTTTTTATTTTGCTCATTTGCCGTGCGGTTTCCGGATACTTTTGCAGACGTTAATGGTTTTTTTCTCGCGAAATATCAGGTAGATGGGACTTGTGGTCTTCAAAGGTTCCCGAGTTGTTTAATCAAGGTATGAAAAGTCGTGTGGTGAAATGGCTGATATACTTTCTGAATTTGGTTTCCCAACAAAAAAAAACTGAAAAGGACCAGCAGTGGACGTCTTTCAGCTGAACTAATGATTATGATGGAAAAAAAAAACGATAAATGAAGACAATACCCACGGTAAAGTGGAATCTTGGTCTGGTGGGGTCCACGCCAACTCGACCAGCTTAGACTCGACCCGAAGAATAATTAATACTTAATACCATAGTCAGATAGAAAAGTGAAAAGAGAGAAATTAAATAATGTTGGGAAAAATTTATCAATAATTAGACAAGTAAGTAGGTACTTATCCTTTTTAACCGATTTCCAAAAAGGAGGAGGTTATATGTTCGTCGCGTATGTTTGTTTTTTTTTATGTTGGTCCACCGATTTCTCCGCCAATTGTGGACTGATTTTCAAAATTCTTTTTTTCTTTGAAAGAATATGCTCTCGAAGTGATTTCATATAAATTTTATTAACTTTGCTTTGATAGTTTTTGAGTTAGCTTCACTTAGTATGTGGATGATATGATAAGTTCCTGTCACTGTTATTTACATAGCAGGTAGTGGTTTTCGAATTTATGTGGGGTAGGTACCACAACTAAAAAGTGAAAAATAAAAACTTTTTACAAAAAAAAAAACAACCGCCTTCCAAAAAACACTACAAAGTGAAAAATAACTTTAATTTCGGAAGTCGGTGACAAAAAACGAAAATTCAAAACCAAAGACACCGCCACAAACCAGTGACAAAAACGAAAATTCAAAACCAAAGACACCGACTTCCGAAATTAAAGTTATTTTTCACTTTGTAGTGTTTTTTGGAAGTCGGTTGTTTTTTTTGTAAAAAGTTTTTTTTAATATAGTATACGCTTTGTACTTTGTAGTAAAAATCACAGATTATTGTTAATTATCTTTAAAATCTTATACATAGCTTGAGGCACGGTGATATTTATTTGTGATTATAATTATTAGGTTAACTAGTAGGCACTAACTTATAAACTATGAAAAAAAACATGATTGATTAAATTATCTTTAAAAAATAAACATTCGGTATCTTAAAGGGCTAGGTAGGAATAACACAAATAAAAGATTAAAGTTTTCATGTTTGTTTGTTTTGTTTTGTTGACACTTTGCTTGACTGTACAAATGGCACTGAATTGGTAGTGAAACATCTGGTATTTATTCTTCGGGTCGAGTGGGCGTGGACCCGTTTGGTGTACTGTATTTTCAAAATAAGTCTATCTATAAATAAATAAATAATAAATTCTTTATTGCCATACAAATATTACAGAAAACTATACAATGTTCATTTTATACAAGCCTACGCAATTCACTACAAACCATCGTTTACCTACGAACAACACTTAACAACCCTGCTTCCTATGTCTTACCACGATTGGCAATTAAGGCCTTGGCAGTCCATCGTCTCAGCGGACCCTAATTTACACATCAGGAACAGGCCTGGCACTAGTCGAGATTAATCACTGGTTGAGAGAAAAAGGTTGATGTGTAGGAAGGTACAGTCAAACAAGCTATTTGGTATACAGGATAATATTCAACTTTCCAATACACGGCCACTATTCATTTTTATGGCATAGGGCTTGTGACTAAATAATATTCGATCGAAGGTTAAGATATGCTTGCCGAAGTCGCTTCGTAAATGGGTGACCATCCACACACCGAAAACCCGCTGTGGCTCAGAAAGCACGTTAAAGTCTTTGGTTCCGGCTGTCATTCGTAGATCTTTGACAGTCTTTACGGTTAGAAGCCGTCAGTCGCGGGTTCTAGGTATCGTGTACTCAGTGAGTTGTGCAGGCCAACCCCAACATAGTTGGGTAAGGGCTAGGCAGATGATGACTTAAGACAGTTAAGTGAAAGATTAGACTACTCGGCACTTTTCATCCGTCTTCTTCACGGCCCAGCATTCCGATCCATACAGTACGATAGGCCTTATCACGGACTTGTAGATTTTCCCCTTTAACTTGAGTGGCATCTGTGAGTCGCAAGTTGTTCCTGTGACCTCAACACACTCACAACATTACTTAAAAGTAGTTGCAAGTTAGCTGCCGGTATACCTACCTACCTATTTGTTTGACTGTACGAAAGAAAAACGAGGAAAGAGAGTACCGTGTTCCTTTGCTATTTTTCCTTATAAAATAAATAAAGCTTTGTATGACACTAATACCAAATATATTGGGCACGTAGAGGGGAGAAAAGCCTAAATATAAATAATACTGGTGGCGCAGAAATTACTGCCTACACAGATGTTTGACAGAATGTTCCTTGAATGTGCATGTTGTAGCAAAAATAAGATTGTTTTGTTCTTTTCTGTGTAAGTTTACTTCTTCGTGATGTTTTTACCAAAACTTTGTGTGTCAATTACTTGATTTTATGACTTGGTGATATTGAGTTCCACAGAAGTATAACTAAATATTGTTCTGCCAATAAAAAAAAAAAATATATATATATTCAGTATTTTAGGTACATTATATATTTAAATTGCAGTTTAAATATTTGGGCTGTAATTAGAATTAGACCGAACCACTGAAATAAAATTTGGTAACTTTTAAATTATACTAATGGACACGATGTACCATCTGTTGCTGAATATAAATACGAGTAATGATTTAGGTATCTCTCAAGGACCCATTGATTTCACAAAAGCATTCGACAAGGTTCAGCATTCCACAAAAAGTTGTAATTCAGTTAACGATGAAAAATACAAATACTTAACGAAGCCATGTTTATTTATGTAGATTGCCATTAAGTATTTCCCAGAAACACTTTCACACAGCGCGGTTGTTTCAATACAACTGAACCGAACCGTATTTAATGAGGTCGAAATGAATGAGCCCGGTGTGAGGAAATAAAATAATCTTATTTTGGTATTGCATTATGATGAGTGGAATTGGTTTTCTTTGTGTGTGTAAGTGATTTTAGTCGTGATGTTAAAAGAAATACAGATGTTATAATTTTCAATGAAGAGGAAGAAAATTAGGAAGTAAATAGGCAATTTTATGTGAATGTGTGAAAGTAGGTAAATGATAATAACATAACATAACTTGTAATCCCAAAGGGTTAAGCAGAAGTGTAGGTACCTATTAGTACTCCCACATGTAAGGTCTATATTCTTTTACCACCATAATGATTTACTAGAAAACGTACAATATCCAAAAAAATAACCATATCAGGATTAATATTATTTAATCTTGTAATTCGAAGACATGTGACATCTACGAACCCGTGCTGGGCCCGCATGGTAGATTATAGCTCATTCCCTCGGAAGGAGAGGAGGCCTATGTCCGAACAGTGGGGACATTATAGGATGATTATGCTTAATCTTGTAACTAACCCAACTATGAACAACCCTAGTGTACTTATATTGTATCATAACGACGAAGAAACTAGATCCCATGACACAGGGTATCCTAGTATGTGGTTTAGTTTTCCTTAATTGCGCAATAAATAATTGTACTTAATATTATGTATGTTTTGTGCTTAGTATGTCTCAATAAAATTATCATATCTATATAGGGTGGCAGGGACGTATGCTCCACCGTGTCCTCAGGCCGATCCACACAATGGTGACACCCGGGTGTTTCCTCCCGCCTTATCCTAAACAGGAACCTCCCGAAGCAGCCGTGTCCGGTGAGGACCTGCGTCAGGTGGAAGGTGAGGACGCCGTGGCGTCTCTCAAGCCACTCCTCAAAGAGGGGTCTTATCGCCGCAATTGTGGCGTGCCCATGAAACCCCTTGCGTTGAAATATATCGTCAGCTGTTTCATAGAATGTGCAATATCTACGCGATCGAAATGTTTGGAACAGCAGATTTAAAAAAAAATAACTAACGAAAAATTTCAACGAATTCTGAACCAACTTTTTTTTTTTTTTTTGGGTGGTAAATTATCAAATAACTTCTCCCGCTCTGGGCGGAGCGGGTGGGCGTGTCAGACTCTTACTGACTAAAACCTACCCGTATTCCTTCGGTTGCCTTATTGCCAGCGGCCACGATTTCCCTATCGGTTTTCTTCGCACCCCCGGCAGGCCAAGTCAATTCTGCTGACATCTCTTTGAGGCGTGCGTGGAACAAAACGCGCCGTCGATCCAGGCCTGGTCCTTATCGGACGGCGAGCTACCCATTGCTTACCGTCCGCAAGCCCGCGCCTACGGTGGTCGGAAATCGGCTCTTGGTTCCCGACGCCCAGGGCGCCAAAAAAAAATGTGGGGATTCAGAATCATGTACTGAATCCATGGTAACAGTTTTCGCGTCGATGCCACCATGCCACCCTGTATCATCATCATCATTTCAGCCGAAAGACGTCCACTGCTGAACATAAGCCTCCCCCAAGCACCTCCACTTCGACCGATTCTGTGCTTTCCGCATCCAGCGAATTCCTGCGGCCTTCACAAGGTCATCGGTCCATCTTGTGGGAGGCCTTCCAACGCTACGTCTTCCGGTACGCGGTCGCCACTCCAGAACCTTTCGGCCCCATCGGCCATCCGTTCTACGAGCAATGTGCCCTGCCCATTGCCACTTAAGTTTCGCAATTCTTCGGGCTATGTCGGTTACCTTGATTCTCCTGCGGATCTCCTCATTTGTGAATCGATCACGTAGGGAAACTCCAAGCATAGCTATCTCCATTGCCCTTTGGGTGACTTTTAGCCTTCTGATAAGGCCCTTTGTGAGCGACCACGTTTCGGTACCATAGGTCATCACTGGCAACACGCACTGGTCAAAAACTTTCGTCTTGAGACACTGTGGTATGTGGGACGAAAAGATATTGCGTAGTTTCCCGAACGCTGCCCTGCCGAGTCGGATTCGACGATTGACTAGCTAGGTAGGTCCAACTTTGAGAAAGAGGTCAATCGTCGAATCCACCCTGTATACATATAATAAAATAGTAATTAAGTCAAAACTGTACATTGAATATTTATGAAAAAAGTAATTGCTAAAAGGTCGAACGGACGTTCCGGATTGGTGCAAAAAGGGCTAAATTTCTTTGGATGAAATTTGGCATACAAATAGTTTATAACTTGGATTAACACATAGGGTACTTTTGATCCCCGTAATTCGTTCCCGTAGTAGATTTTCCGACATCCACGCGGGCGAAGCTGCTAGCTAGTTTTATATAAGTCTGAGAATAATTTTGACAAGAAAAAGACGTCCCCAGTATAAAGTTGTTGTTTACTAGAACAGAACGGATTAACAAATCTGTCTCCATGAAAGTACCGTCTCAAGTCTTATTAATGTGTCTGCTAGCTTAACTTATTTTCTCAAGGTGACCCGAACTTCCAACAAACACAGAAGGATTACGTAAGGGATCAAGTGTCCACAAATACTAAATGTACTGAAAACTTAAATTTATTTTGCGGATTACATGGGTACTGGGATCAGGGTCGGTACTGCACTTTGACCTTTAAATCTCCGGCTGGAGTGTTTGGAAATTTTGTTGATTTTAGCTTTTGCGTATGTTACTTAATGAAGTAATTATAAACTTGGCGTAAAGTGGTAACGAATGTTCAAATTTGAAACTTAATTTACTAGCGATTGATTTGGTAGTTAATCAGTTGGAACTAGTGGTACTTGATCTAGTTTATATAACAACTAATTCCCAATCAAAAGTTAAAATCTGAGGTTTTTGCCACGATTGTACTGTTTGTAACTTGGGCTTGATTCACACAAAGAGAAGAGAGGAGGAGTGAGAGAGAACCTTGAGAGTGATGAAAGAGATTGCACCTGTATCTGCGCACACACTTGTGCACTAAAATATGTCCCGCGCTGAAGGCTAGTCTGTGTTGAGATTGGCCTCCATGGCCGAAATACGGTCTGGAGGACTATTAATAGATTCAACCCCTTGTTTATAATAACGTGCATGCTGGATAACATTAAAAAAAATACAGGTTCAGACAACATGTATGCCACATACTATGGCGTGCAAATATAAATAGTTATTGTTAATAATAATAATTTAAAGTTAGTATCATTCATTCATTCATATTTTCCCCCAATTTGTTATTTACGTGTTCTTTTTTAATCTTTTTTTGCGTCATGTTTACCGCAAATAAACGAATTTTCTTTCTTTTTCTTTTCTTTCTATTTATGTGCTTACATATCTCGGGACCGTGGGGTCCCAGTCCTTTGGAGAGAGAGAGGCCCCTTGGACATTTTTAAATGGAATGGCACCGACCAACGATTATCCCTGTATGCACTATTTAGTGCGTTAGTATCATTATCTTTATCACCATTATTTTGTCTGAATTAGAGTAAATTTTTCAAACGTCAGATAAATTTTATATAACGAAAAAATTTTGCGGTTTGACAGCTCTTCTATAGAAAATAAGTCAAAATGTCATATTTATGCTTCAGATAAATTTATCTGACTATTGAAAAATCCGCCCTTAGCTTTTAAAACGAAAGCATTTATCTCGTGAAAAATATAATCTCCCGTGCAGGAAACGTCTGTGATCCAGCTTAAATTCAGTATCAAGATAACACTGATGGTTTTCAGGATTTAAAATGGATTTTGTATCGAAATAAAATCCAGCAACGTTTCGAGAGCGATCGAGCTATTTGAAAGAGACTTATGTTGTAGTTGATTGATTAAACGATAACGGGAAAGGTGTGCTGTTGGATTCAGAACTATTCGATAACAATCCGAATTGATTAACAACTTTCCCATATTAAAATTGTTTTATAATTTGTACGGTGGACAATAATCAAAACTTTTTACAAAAAAAAAAACAACCGACTTCAAAAAAAAACACTACAAAGTGAAAAATAACTTTAATTTCGGAAGTCGGTGTCTTTGGTTTTGAATTTTCGTTCTTTGTCACCGACTTCCGAAATTAAAGTTATTTTTCACTTTGTAGTGTTTTTTTTTAAAGTCGATTGTTGTTTTTTAGTTGTGGTACCTACCCCACAGAAATTCGAATACCACTACCTGCTATGTAAATAACAGTGACAAGAAGTTATCATATCATTTACATAGTGGGAAAAAAAATACGTATAATTGAAGCTAACTCAAAAACTACCCAAGCGAAGTTAATAAAATTTATATGGGACCACTTTGAGAACCTCCTCCTTTTGGAAGTCGGTTAAAAATACGACTCATTGTGAGTGATATTTTTATTGAATTTTATTTTTATTACAGAATGGGCCTGCTCTTGACTCCGATCTCGCCTGATGGAAAGCAATGGATGATGGAACGAGCGTGCCTAGAAGATATCTGTTCACACTTGCTTTGAAAGCAGACGGGTTGTGCATTAAATAGAAAGGAACACAGACGCTGGCAGAGAGTTCCACACTTTAGCTGTACGTGATAATTAACGTGGAGGAGAAGCGCTGAGTACGACTTGTTTTAATTAGAACATCTATATGTCAATAGTTATTTGTTTTGTTTTGCATAAAAAGAGTATCGAAATTGTTTTTCCTTATATTTTAATCCATTCTGACGTTCCAATTATGGATATTGCACCTGAAGCAGTCACGTAAGCTGATGGCACTTCTTCAGTCCACGCAGTGACTTCCACCGAGACGTCAAGATCGATGTTGTAAACACAGTAATTCAAACATATGCAGAAGCTAATGAACACAGACTTCATCATCACGCGAATGTCGAAGCGATCCAACTCCTTGACAACACTGATCTAGTGCAAAGACTGAAAAGGGTAAAACCTTTTGAGTTAGTTTAGTGCAGTGTGAGTGAACATGAACTGCAGTGCAAGTGATGACGAATATAAAGAACACATAATTCAATAGTGTCTTCCCCTTTAAATAGTGAATAAGAAAGATGATTCTTAATGTTATAGTTACTTAGCAGTTTAAGTTGTATTTAAAATTTTGAGGGACACTAAACACCCATAGGTATTATAACATTAAAACTTAAATTGTTTCGTTCAGTGTCCTTGAATGCGTCATGTGAATCTTTATTCACATTCACCGACTGTGATACATTATACAAATAAACGTTTTCTCTATGCAAAACATCGGTTTTTTCAAAAATTCAAGGTTCATTTTGCTCCTGAGAAATGCGAAAAGACGAAACGGAAATAGTGAGTGACTGGTTTCAAAACCACATATTTTTTTTTTCTTTTACTACCTTACAAAAATATGTAAGGTATCTCGATTCAAGCGACCGGGAGTGTAGTAGCTAACTCGATCTTCCTTACTACTTCAGTATTTACAGCACTTATTTAAGATCTAGAAATCAGAGTCCCTAACTTTCTTTTAAGACCTACAGAAATAAATAATGATGTGTGTTTAACATTTTATTTTCCAGCAAAATAAGCTTTTATATTTAAAAAAATATTTTAGAAGATCGTTGCGAACAAGATATCAGTTACTGGGAAAAAAGCGAAAACAAAACCTATTTTTATTTTAAATATTAAAGCGGTTCGAGGTCGTACTGGGAATACATTGTTTCATTATCATCTGCTCCTCCTGGGGTTTGTAAGATGGCTTAAGTGGTGATGTTAAGGGGATGTGTAAGGGATTGCTAACGGGATTATATTGGACAGGATGATTGCCTATCCTTCTATTCCATAAATAAATTTGCTTAGAAGTAAATATAAGTCCTTATATATACGTAATTATGAGGTACGTTAGTTTAAAATCTATCGGTATTCTTTCCGTTAGATTATTATCAACTGTCGAAAAATTCTGAACTGTATTTACAATTTAACGCATTATTTTTCAATAGTTTAATCTATCCATGGGAATCCGACAAATTGTGAACTGGTATCAAATTTGCTTACGACAAAACGCACCTTGCGCTAATACTAAATAGCCTGCCTGGCTGCGAGTAACTTGGAAGTAGCGCTCGCTCAGCTCGCGCGCGGTTTGTCACAGTTCTAACCTAACCTATTTCACCCATTTCACAATTTTTCTCTTGTTCTGGTGTGGCTAATGTGTATCTATCTACTTACCAAGTTTATAATAATCGGTTCCACAGGATTCCGAAGTTATTCTATGATAATATCTATAAACATAAATGATAAACTTTTTAGTGGGTTGGTTTGTAATTTATCTAAGTTACAATAGCCTTATGTCAACTGCTCATCAAAAATACCCAAATCGTTATAGATGTGCCTATAATATTTGAAGAGTTCCTTCGATTTCTCCAAGATTCCATCATCAGATCGTGACCAAATGACAATGGGACTAACTTGAAAGTATACCCTTTCAAACAAAAATATAATTTTTCAAATCGGTCCAGCCGTTTTTGAATAATCGGGGAACATACATAAAAAAAAATATATATATATATATCCCGACGAATTGAGAACCTCCTCCTTTTTTTTGAAGTCGATTAAAAAACAATTAAGGGTATATAGTGAAAATCAAATCAAAAATCAAACCAAATCAAATCATCAATCGAATAACAAATGAATATCGTGAGGTTTTGAATCTGGCTACTCGATAAAGTGGATGAAATGAATCTTTGGAACATTTGAAGTAAGTTATAAATATTTATTAATACTATTTTGGTAAAAGGATAAATTTAAAAATTGTGCTGGTTCAGTGGTAGACGGCAAAATGTTTGAAACTAAAAACAATGGTAGTCATAAAAAAAACATATCGTCAATGGAAAGGAGAAAATGCTAATGGCGCTTTAGTATTTTCTCTTTTCCAGTGACGATATGTTGCCTTGGTAACATTCTGATCTTCTCTATATTTCATTATCTCGTCCACCTAAAATACGTTTTCATTTTTGCGGTTTCAATTAGGGATGCGAAAACCCGATAGTTTCGTATATTTGGATCCGAACTGTTTGGTCGTTCCAGGTATCTAATTTAATAAGGCAATGGTACGGCTCATACATAAAATATAGCTTGGTAAAATGCTTGAAGCAAATCTCAGGAATTGCTTATTAATGAGCCTAATCAGAACATTCTTCCGCGCTTGAGTTTGATAACTTAAACCTTAATCAGATTAATTACTTTATGTTTAAGTAAGATAGGCAGGTCGCAGGCTGGAAACCATGTCTTCTATATTTAGCGTAAAACCTCGTTAGATCGACTATAAATCAAAACAAAGATATAAATAGAAATAAATTTTCTTACATCAACAAAGAGTAGTAATACTTTTTATTTGTTTCCAAACATTTTTGTTTGCTTCGTGTTTGAAGGAAGCTTTAACCTTGAGGTTTATGGATACAAACAGTCACGCAATAGGTTGGGAATTTCAAATTAGGAATATACTAATAAATTGAGGGCTTGAGGAGCATGTAATATAAGTATTAAGATAAGAAATGAATGTCTATTAGAAAAGAGAGACCTAAGAAAAGAAAAATGGGTTGTCTGAAAGATAATGTAGCAAGGAAGGAAGTTAACTCTCAAATGCCGAATGGAAGAAAAACACCCTAAAAATATTTGGATTAGGACAGGAGGTTGATGCATTCTTGTGGAAGATAATCCAAACACAACTTATGATAAAGAAACATCATGAAAGATCCCAGTCTTAATAGTCTGAAATCGCTAACATTATAGCACAGTTATATGCGTTGATACTGGTGACGATTCTGTTGTGGCCTAAAACTTCCATACAGATATAGTTGACAAATCAGAACGCATATACAAAAAACACGGTGAAGTTCAAGGTGTAAAAGAATTTGTCATCTCTAATTTATTTCATATGTGTCACCGTCCATTGCACGAGCTGTTTGTAAGTAAGAGGTATCAATTCTCTCATTTTCGTTCCAATATCCTACTACACTATCATGTCTAAGAACCATTATCCCTGGAAAGCCTAATAGCTATTGAACCAGACCGATTTCATGGCTTTAAAACACCACAACATATTGATTATTCTTAGAACTGCAGGCAAGGGCATGGTGGCTTTGCATTATAATTTCCACAGCCTGAGTTGAATATTTCATCAAGTAATTTAAACTAGTAAGTCTTTTGGACACTTTCCTGTTGACAGCGATGCGGACAAATTTTTTGATGGCCTATAATTCTTTCCTTTCCTTTTTTATGTAATATATTTTTATTTTAAGTCTGTTAACGAATGTTAATATTATCTGGTTTTGAAAAAAAGTAACTTAAACTTGAATTAAAGGGTTGGCGAACTATGCTTGAAGCCGTTCAAAAGTTTCGATGATAAATCTTTTTTGTGCGCTTTTTAAAATTATCTTATTATAATTAACGAAGTTTTGATTTCGGGTTATCAAACTATTCGTTGTATAAATTTAATTCGATAAATTTCAAATGATTTGAATACTAATTTGATATTTTTTGCGAAGGGAATTTACGGCTAAGATATCAATGCATTTTAAAAACACTTGGTAGAGAAATTACTTTAATTAGTTACGTGTAAAACTACAGCAGTCTATACTCATCAGGCCTATGCTGAAACAAACTTTTAAAGGTATAATTATAGTTATAAATTCTTTGGACAGAAAGGTGATGGACTGGCATATCGCCTATCAAAGATAATTATGATAGTTTTTTGGTCTAGTTTTCATATTATTGTACCTACATTGACAAGCACAAGACGCGCCATTAGAAAATCTGGCAAAGTAGCCTACTTAGGCTGACTGTCCACTGGAGCAGAGAGGAGAGGAGTGGAGCTGTACCAATATTAACCAATAGAATTGCTTAAAACCTCCACTCCGTTTCAGTGGACAGGGATTTCCGAACTAGTTCAAAATTCCTACAAAACCGGGAAGCGGAGCGGGGAACTGCCGCCCGCTCAAATTACTCGTCGCGTGAACTCGGCCTAGCTCTGCACAGTCCATAACTCCGCTCCGCACTACCTCGCTCCGCATCAATGGACAGACACAGTCCGCAACTCCGCTCCACATTACGTCCTGGCGATGATTGCTCAGCGACTGGATTGCCTCTACGTTGGGCATTGTTGTAGCAAGCATATTGCTGGTGCTTAATTTGTCATTTTATTTAAGGTTATTAATATTATAATTAAAATTTTTGCTTTTAAAATAACTTCACACACTTTTAATTCATTGTCCTATTTCATTTTATTTTTATTTTGCTGTGTGCGTGTGACATTAATTTATTTGTTCTGACATTTGTCTGTGACTCAAATAGTGACATTTATAAAATTGGCAGATATTATTTCTATATTTTTATTATTTTTGTATTTAATATGGGTCTTGGACCTGAAATAAATGAATTTTATTTAATTTATTTATTTTATTACTCTCTCGCTCCGCTCCGCTGACTCGCTCCGCGTCAATGAGCGGAGCGAGGCAGCAGAGTGGAGAAATGTGCCAATATTAACCAATAGAATCTAAACTTCGCTTCAGAGCTCCGCTTCTATTGGTTAATGATGTCACATTTCTCCACTCCGCTGCCTCGCTCAGCTCCAGTGGACAGGCAGCCTAATATTGGAATTTCTCCAAATCACCTATAGAGAAATACAGGCACTAGGTACTTATTTTAAACGTAATAAATTAACCTAAAACCAGCCATTGTTTCGAAGCTCTCTAACAATACAACCGCAGAGCCGTAATTCCCTTTAATTATTCGTATTTGTTCGCCGATCGTGACGCCATTGGCTTCGGCAAACTTCGGCCGTAACTTTTTAAACAAACTTGGTACTAATTCTCGCGATTCCACCAAAATGGCGACCCTCAAAATGTTACAATAAGTTCGTCTCAAAGAATCGCTTTTTCGGATTATGGAAATGGGGTCTTTTAGGGTTCCGTATCCAAAGGGTGCTAACGGGACCCTATTACTAAGGCTGTCTGTCATAGAGCTATATCTTTTGATCCGTAATAGTAGACACTAGACACTTGAAATTTTCACAGTGTTTACTACCATGACCGCTATAACAAAAAATTATAAAAATTAAATAAATTAAAAATTTAAGAAAAGAAACATGTTAAGGGGGAAACGTCAGGGTAGCCCGTAAAATTCAAATTTTCTTACGTTTTTTGCAATTTGCAGGTCGGTGTCATGTTGTATGTTGTTCTAAATATGATTCGCGGCCGTAACAAATATGGTTTTATTCAATTATAATAATTACAATCAGCAATACATTTCTATAAGTTAGCAAAGGTGTCAAATGTCAAGATTTCATGAAATTATATCGGCCGCGAATCATATTTTAATCAATATAAAACCTGACACTGACCTGCAAATTGCAAAAAACATAACAAAATTTGAATTTCGCGGGCTACTCTGACGCTTTCGCTTTAAAGAAATAATGTAGTGTTAAATATTTTACAGTAGTACGGGACCCTTCATTTGCGAGTCCGACTCGCGCTTGGCCATTTTTTTGAGTGAAATATGCTGTAATTTCTTTTTGATCATTTTTCTTTTCAGATTCCAAGCGGGGTGGCAGGTGCTAGTAATTTTGAACGAGTTAGGTGAAATAATGGATCAGAAAGTTGAGAATAATTTGTCACGCTCTAAAAGGCTGGATGATTTTTTTCTGTCAGCATTGCAGTAATTAATCTCAGACGTTTTACAGTGTACTCTATCTAGATGTTGAACGTAAACATGATTCTGTTATGATGGATAAGTCCCGAATTAAAAAGAACCGGCCAAGTGCGAGTCGGACTCGCGCACCGAGGGTTCCGTACAAACCTGTAGGACTACGCCTACTGCGAATATTTGATATGAATTTCAATTTAATACCTCTACGCGTTCATGAGGAAAGGGGTAGTAAGTATAAAATGATTAAAATATTTTTATTATATGATGTAACAAAAATTTTATGCTTTTCGCAATTTTTCCTTTATCTGTGCTATAAGACGTTACTTCGTAACAAATTTCGAGATTCTGAGTTCACTAAAAGTACCCTGTAGGTTTTGATTCCCTTGTGAGTGTCGAAAATTTGCAGCATAAACGGCTGTATCTTTTGATTGCGTTGGCTTAGAAGTTTGATTTTTTCACAGCTCCAAGGGACAATAGACCAGATAGAATTCAGCTTGATGCCTCCACGCGTTCCTGAAAAAAGGGTCTTGACAGACAGACAGACGGACAACAAACTGATCCTATAAGGGTTCCATTTTTTCCTTTTGAGGTACGGAATCCTAAAAAGAAGGTTTATTGGCCTATAGAATTCTTTGGGAAAACTCGGTGTACGTTCTAACTCATTGGATGCCAAATCCGAACTGACTGGATGCAGATGAGCAAAGATGTTTTAGAAGGGCCGGTGCTGACTGCAGCATTAGTGTCAGCATTTACTAGTACAAAGTAGGGATGTAACAGTTCGGTGGACATTGGTGTGGAAATTAAATATCAAATACCGCTTAGGCCGCCGTTACTATTTATGTGTAACATCTTGTCGCTTGGTTTCTCTGAATTCTAAATCAAAATTATCAAATATGGAGGAGTGATTTTGTGAAAAGGGACGGAAGTGTGTAACAGGAAGCTGGGGAAGCGCGCGCTATTTGCTTTGCCCAATGAGCACGCGTGGTGCTAGAGATGGTCAGAAACGACCTTGACGAGGCCCCGCCCCTTTAATGTTGCTTATTACCTTAATGTTGCTTATTACCTTAATGTTGCTTATTACCTTAATGTTGCTTATTACCAAGTGCAGCATAACTCTGCATTATCAAACTTTTTTACGCGTACATCATAGGCCGCCTTATTTTTTTCCTCTTTTCTTGAAGTTGACGCAAATTCAAAATTTTTAAATGAAAAGAATATTGAATTTTTCTGGGTTGACATCAGTCAGTCGTCAGCCAAGAGAATCCATGGATAGACACCAAAATTTAACTCGTTGAAGATTTATATTGAAATTATTTCCTGAATATTCGTGAGCAGACAAGCAGCAAGTCAATTTAAAGCCGTTGCTGCCAGCTGGTGCCCATTTCCGGGACCAATCGGGGATACGAGTATTCTCCCCGATCCCAAATTGTTCCTTTGATTGTTTTACTGTGAGTATTCCAATTGGTTCATCATTACCCACTATCAATCTTCACAATTTTGCCTTGCTTTCTGGTCCTAATATCCTGTTTATCTTGGATCCAGTCAGACAAGGCCGATTCCGGCTCCACCCCCAGGCCAGGGACGGCAACCTATTTGGTGCGGGTTCCCGCCACATCCACGCTTGGGCCAGAGCCAGCCAACCAGCCCTATTCACTGCGGGGTCCCTCCGTATCCGCGTTTCGCCTGTGGTCCGGGCAGAGAAGCTGGTCGTGCGTAGCCGAGCGCCGCGGCGGGACGAAGGACGGACGGAAGCGGTGCGCGGTGAAGTGCCACCCTCGAGCGGATCAACCTTTTTTTTTTCTCTTATTCTTACTTTAGCTATTTATTCTTAAATCTTGTTAGCGCGTTCTAATCGTTTTTCTAATTACGTAATCCGATATTTAGGTTCATCGCGACTACTTTTGATATGCGTGCGTCCTATATGACGCGGGGTCGACATTAGCTATTGGCGATAAATCCGCGTCGTTTCGTCGTTCACCAAAATTTAAATTACGAAAGTCGCGACTACTCATTTTCTATTTGATTTGTTTTATTTATAATTGTTTGTGTTTAGTTTTACAAATCTAATTATACAGTGTTATTTTACCACAATTAAACTTTTCATTTCTTAACCTTACAACGCACTGGGTTCGATCCCCGGGTGTCGTTGGATATGTGGCAAGAGAAACCATTTATTTATGCTACACAAGGTGAGATGTCACATTTTACACATCATGCGAGTACAGTAAAGCTCGCTCGTTTTTGGAACGAAGTTCTATAACGGGGCCTGTCAACTTACAGAAATCGTCACGCTAAAAAGTGTTAATACTTGCGACTGTTTTCTTCTAATTCACAGAGAAAGAAAGAGAGAGAGAGAGAGAACGCCGGCAGAAAATAACAAAAGAAAAGAGTAAAGTGATTACAGTATCGTCGGATAAAATTGTACGCATCGGCCCGAGTACACTGCATGAAAGAGAGAGAAAGTGTGAATTTGGTCAAAATGAAAATCCAAGATGGCGGCTGCGAAAATTTTCAAAATTTTCGTCATGTGTGTCGTTTTCATAGTTTCCGAGGGTGCTAAAGCCGATAGTGAGGTCGAAATGTAAATCCAAAACGGCAGCTGCAAAAGTTTTTAAATTTTTCGTCATGGGTGTCTTTTTCATAGTTTTCAACGGTGCTAAAGTCGATAGAGGTCAAAATATAAATTCAAGATGGCGGCTGCAAAACTTTTTTTTTTTAATCATACGTGTGAAAGAACTTCGTTCCTAACGGGGGTCCCCCGACCGCACACGTTTTTTTTAATTATTTTAAATATTACCGGAATAAGCCAATATTACTGATTTCGTATTAAGCGTAGGCCACACTGGGAACAAAGCGAAACGAGTCTAAGTTCGTTTAGCTTTCCTCCACGTTTTTCATACTTCCGTTTTTTTTCGTTTCGCTTAGGTGTGAAGGCTCCTTCAAACATGCGTGACACGTGACGCGCTGGTCTGCACGAGCCTTGACATGGCCACACTGGGTGATCGGGTCCGCTAGGCATGGCAGGCTGATACCAGTTGGGGGTGTGGCGAATGTACAAGTATCTCGCGGGCCCCCGACTCATGGTACTAGAAGGAACTGTGGGGTTTTAGTCGGTAGGAGTCCGACGTAACCCTCCGTTCTCCCAAGATGAAGGGTAACCAAGAGAAGTTCAACAAGAAAAAAAAAACAGTGGTACTCCGGGAGTATCGACAAAAGTGAAAACTTGAACAATTTATTGTGCAGGAAATACTTTTATTTTTCAAGTCGATAAAAAAAAAGGGAAATGTCAATCATGTCGTTGTCATATCTCAATGTTTGGAATGTCATTAATCCCAAAGAAAATTTATCGCGCGTTGATGTCTTTTTAATGGTCAAAAGCTGGTGTCGGTAACAGTGTCGTGAGTTCAATTTTTTTTTTCATCTCAAAAATTTCCAATGCGCTTAAAAAAGTTATCACTTAAAAAATGGTACTCAGGTATCAAACAAAAATCTTCAGTAGCAATAAAAACCACAGCTGTCCTAAGAAGGCTTTTAAAGGAGGTAATAAAGAGTACCTACCTTCGTCTACTCAGTAGGTACTTAATAGCACTCTAACTAAAGTTACCGAGACATTGAGCTAATGATAATGAGTCCTAATTAGCGCGGCTAATAACTAAGGGCTTGAAGGAATGTCTGAGTTTTGTTGGTGAACGAATGAAATGAATTCATTTGAATGTCATAAGAGTGAAGATTTTTTTTTTCAAAACTGTGGAGGAATACGTCGGAGGTGTAGTTTGTGGCTAAGTATTAACATCCGCACGGGTCGATCGATTAGGTTAAGCTACACTTGCCGCGGTTGGTCCGTAGATGGGTGACCATCTTTACACACGAAGACCCCTCCGTGCCTCGGAAACCAAGTACACGTTAAGCCTTTGGTCCCGGCTGTCATTCGTGGATCTTCGACAGTTATTACGGGTCGTCCGAAGCCCGAAAGTTTGACAACCAGACTTACCAAGGGGTATTGTATTACCCAGTAACTGGGTTGTGGAGGTCAGATAGGCAGTCACTCCATGTAAAATACTGGTATTCAGCTGCATCTGGTTAGACTGGAAGCTGACCCCAACATAGTTCAGAAAAGGCTAGGCTACCTACTAGAAAGCACTATTACATCGGCAATAACAATAACGAAACACGCACAAAAGTTTTTAGATTCATACACTATTTATGATAGATCAATTTTAGCTCAGCATAGCGTTGATTTATCAAAACACTGCAAAAAAAAATAGTTGGATAATAATTTATGGTTAACTTCAAATTATCACGCGGTTAAATTGAAAGCTATAAACTTGATTTATCTAATCCAGCAATTAAAATTCCCAATTTTCAAGTTAGTTGTCCAACTTTTAATCCTGCAATGGATGGAGGTATCAGATGGGACTAATCATTGTGAGTCAAAACTGTCTTCCAATAGCGAAATGGACGAGCCAATAAACTTTTATATTAATATGGACATATAAAATTATCGTATAAATCATACTAGCTGCACCCCGCGGTTTCATCCGCACAAGTCTGGATCCCGTTGGAATATCGGGATAAAAAGTATCCTTTGTCCTAATTTTATATTATTTTTGAAAAATTTTTTGGAAGGCTTACAGACTAATAACAATAATATAAGACTAAATTGCTAATAACAAGCCCCCACAGATAAATGCAAAATGATTAGGTACTTCCTCATAGTCTCAGTTTCAACCAATTTGTATACCAACATTTAAGCATATAAATGATAACCATTCTAATTAAACTAGTTATTTCTTCAAAGTGGGTTATATGCGAATTTTAATCCGGAAAACAAACTGTTCAAGTGAACTCCAGTAACTAATCCAGGTCATGGTCTACCCATGTGCCAAATTCCATCCAAATCTGTTCAGTCGTTTTACCGTAAAAGCGTAACAAATAAACAAACAAACTTGCTTTCGCATTCTTAATAAGTTAGGATAACTTAAGTATGTGTTGGGGTGGTTAATTGATTCAGGCGTGACCTTTCGGAAATCCATTATAAAATACAATAGAAATGGATATATTTAGTAACCTGTTCCGCTTAGCTATTTCTAAAGAGTCATAAAATACCCCTGAAATAAATCGACACGTGTTTCACCTCTCAACGAGGCATCCTCAGGATGACGATATACTTGTTGGGAACTCAAACACGGCGTGTTGCTACACCAAGCGCCGAGCGCCGAGCGAGCAGTCTGTTGGGGTGCACAAAAATTGCCTACAAGATTAGTGTAAGCATGAGTAAACGTTTGGTGACTGCTAATATTTTCATGACAGCATAAGCTATACGGTACTCAAGGATTTATGTGTTCAACTGACAGCGCACAATCCAACCCACTGAAGATATAAACATAAAAGGATGATACTAACAGGTAGGTATCTATGTTTCTAAGCCTTGTGTTCACCAACATTTAAATCAACTGTTTATATAATTATTTAATCAGTTCAATAATAAGGAGCTCGTGGCTTAGTAATAACAACCGCACGGGTCGATCGATCAGGTTAAGCTACGCTTGCCGGAGTTGGTCCGTGGGTGGGTAACCATCTTTACAAATCGAGACTCCTCCGTGCCTCGGAAAGCACGTTAAGCCGGTTGGTCCCGGTAGTCATTTGTGGATCTTTGACAGTCGTTACGGGTCGTCAGAAGCCCGAAAGTCTGACAACCAGTCTTACCAAGGGGTATCGTATTACCCAGTTTCTAGGTTCTGGAGGTCAGATAGGCAGTCGCTCCATGTAAAATACTGATATTTAGCTGCATCCGGGTAGACTGGAAGCCGACCCCAACATAATTGGGAAAAGGCTAGGCCCTAGGCAGATGATGAGTTAAAATTCCCTTAGGGAATTTGACATAAACCAACTATTTAAATACGTAACCGGTGGTTTGAATGCTGGTGAACACAGGGCTTAGAGGAGGTAGACGTACCGTGCACTAAGAGTTTGTCAAACTTAAAGGCACACTAAAGCCAAGCGCACATGACAATCGCAACGGGCCTCAACGCAAGATCAGAAATTAAATTATCCGGAAAAGAACAGGAGTTACCAACATAGCTTGCAGAGTAAGCAAATTGAAATGGCAGTGGGCTGGCCATATTTGTGGAAGGACCGATAGCCGTTGGAGCAGACTCCATGAGTGGAGAACGCGTATCGGCAAGCGTAGTGTGGGAAGCCCCCCACAACTTGATGAACCGACGACCTCAAAAGGATTCCAGTGCTGAATTGAAATACTGGATCAGTGTAAATCAGCCTACCATCAGAAGGGCATCCCGTATTTTTAAAAACGTTCGCGTTCTTACCTCAATCTGTCAAAAAACCCATTATATTTGACAAGTTTTTTGACATTTGTTGTCACTGAGATTTTAAGTACAATAATTGGCTTTTACGTCTTGTGGTTGAAGTTTTTATGAGACCGAAGTTGAACTGAAAACAGCGACTGCTGAGCTCGATTTTTCATTACGAAATTCTCAGTGACAGCTCGGCATACCGACGTGATGTTATGTATGCGAACGAAGTCACGTGCACGCAGGGTTGGGCAGTATTTGAATTACTTGTAATTATAATACAAATACGTATTCAGTATTTGTAATTCAATTACTTCTTAAAAATGTAATTTGTAATTGGTATTTCAAATATTTGACGTTGAGGTATTTTGTTGTTAGTATTTCAAATACTTATGGCTTCAAAATACATTTGAACATAAATACATTTAGCGATCTTATTAATGGGTGCGTTCTGCAAAAAAATGCCCTCGATAGCTCTCGTAAGCAAAATGGCGACCGCTAAATATGTAAATCTTTAAAGTTTGCAACACTGGGCTGTATTAGTTATATTCTATTTACATAACCTAACACCTGACTGAATTTTGTAATTTGTATTTTAAATAAAAATAATAAAAATACTGTATTTTGTATTTTATATTTCAAATACACGACTTAAAAATACTTTGTATTTCTTATTTTAAATACGTGTGAGATAGTATTTTGTAATTTTTATTTTAATTACAGCAAAGCATGTATTTTGCCCAGCTCTGCGTGCACGTGCTAGTAAAATTAGTACAATGAACGAGATGAAAATTAAAATTGTGTCTCCACAAAGAGTCTTAATTGGACCTATTACAGCCATTTTGATTTAAATCATTTGACTTTTTTTCTTTAATTGGATCGAACAATGGTTTTGTCGAGGCTTTTTGATCAAAGATTTATTTTTATATGGTTGATGGATTTTCTTTAATCTGCATTTTGAAAGACGTTTAAGAAATTGAATTGACATTATTAGTTAATGGTGCGATTTTTTAATAGTATGATAAGTTTTATCTGATAGAAAATTAATATATCGAGCCGCCCCGCCGAAGAAAAATACAATTTTACGATTGAAAATTCGGCTTACAGACTTACAGTAATTAATTTTACAAGTACAATCGCACTTTTATATTAATATCTAGATATTAATCATTTGAAAGGGAAAATTCGAACGATGGTTAAGACATAATCCGTAATGAAAAAAATAATTCGAATTTCATTGTGAGAGGTTCACTTGTGTTATAGAAGATAAATCATTTTATTTCTGTAAGTTGGTTTGTACAAACACTTTTACACGTCTAAATTAAATTATGTTTTAATTTGATGAGTTCGGTGTTTCATAACCGACTACTCTGAGAAGAAAGGTCAAAACAACGTCTCTGTTAAGGTTCAGATACAATCATGGTCAGATCATGACCATGTAGGTTGTTGTATGAAATCGTCTTTTGAAGAAAGAACCACACAGATTTGAGTGGACCTGTCCAGTTAGTGCATGAATTTGATAGTTGTTAGAATCGAAGTATAGTTGAGAATATTAGTTGTGGTACCTACCCCACACACAGTCAAATACCACTACCTGCTATCAGTGACAGGAACTTATCATATCACCTACATACAAAGTGGGAAAAAAATACGTATTTTGTAGTTAACTCAAAAACTACCCAAGCAAAGTTAATAAAATTTATATTGGACCAATTTGGAAGCATACCCTTTCAAACAAAAAAAGAATTTTCAAAATCGGTGGACATACATTAAAAAAAAAAAGAAAAAAAAAAAAAACAAACATACGCGACGAACATATAACCTCCTCCTTTTTGGAAGTCGGTTAAAAACATAATGATAATTAACATGAAATAAAGTGCAGAAATTTTATACAGAGTGGCGATGGGGTTGGTTGGTTGGAGGTAGGTTGGATGACGAGGATATTAATGAAACCACGTATCCTACATGTCATTTGAAAATATACAATAAAAAACAATGAAAGTACCTTTTTTTGTTGTAATATCATTTATACGTATAGAGATATCAACTAATTAATATTAGTACCAGTCAACGACCCATGACCTGCGTAGATAGTTCAAACTTTGCCATTCCGAATTACTCAAATGAATTTTAATACTTTTCTTGGATTTACATTACCTACTGTATATCATCATTAATAACACAGAGGTAAAATTTTTGTTTGTTTGTTTGTATGTAGGGCAGTGGTTCCTAACCTTTTCAATATTGTTACCCCTGTGACCTATTAGGAAAACTGATTTTACCCCGACCTTAAAATGTTATCAATACAAACAATACAAGCTTAAAATTCTTACGTAATTTATATTTAAATGTCATTGAATTAAGTAAAAATACATAGTTAGTGTGATGGTTGGTATTGTTTTGCACTCAAAATTATTTTATGTAAGGTTTATTTTAGCGCATCTTAAGTCATGTTCCACACTGAAACGGTGCCTTTGTTTTCAGTGTAGCCAAAGTTGAAAAACCACTCTCACATCTATAGGTGGTGGCAAAGGGTATCCATAAGTATTTTTATTAAAGCTCTGTTAGCTATTAACAGTATATTCGTCACCAGTTGTGGTCCCACCAGATTAGGTCTTAATTATTAGGTTCTTTGTCACCCCCACAGAATAGCTGATTTACTCCCGCGGGGGTAATTACCCCCAAGTTCGGAACCCAGGCTGTAGGGGCTAATCTCTGGAACTACCAGTCAATTTTGAAAAATTATTTTTGCATTGGATAGCCCAATTCTTGAGGAAGGTCGACGGGCGGCGGACGAAGTCATGGACAGAAGTTAGTCATTGATAAAGTGAAGGCAAAAAAATAACGTGCTTATTACCAATTCTCTACGCGCGAAATTGAACGGGGGTGAGTGTTGTCGAGATTCGTATTTCTCCGGCGCTTGCGACGACGCCGACGGTATCACTCACAATCCGACGCCGCCGCCGCCGCCGGTGACCTTGACTGAGTCGCCGAATCGCTAACACGCCTTTCAAATTTTTGTAGATTGTTTTGGTTTTGTGGGCATTTTGATAAGTTTCGTGTTTTATTCGTGATAAAACACGGTAATTAATACGATAATAATTGTAGGTTAGTGAAGCGGTGAGGTTTTTGCGAAATTAAATAATTTCACCGTTGTTTAATCTTCATTTATAAGACAGGTGGGTGTAAAAACAGGTGTTGTAAATAAAGTAGATATACACACTATGTTTTTGAACATTTATATTATGTAATGTTCGAGTTGCACGGACCGTAGGACGCAGAACGCATCCAGTGTGACAAGTCCCTATGGTTGACGTCTTTCCTTCCAAGTTTGTTTAATTTTTTGATTAACTGAACAATACGTGGTGATTATAAAACTTGAATAATTTGTGATTATTTGGATAGTAAAGTTTGTGTTAAATTGTGCAAACAAATCATACCTTTTTTTTTGTTTTTGTTTTGGAAATGATCAAATAACTTCTCCCGCTCTGGGCGGAGCGGGAGGGCGCCGGGCGTGTCAGACACTTACACTAAAACCCACCCGTGTTCCTTCTGTTCCTTCAGTCACCATGTTGCCAGGGGCCACGATCTTCCTTTCGGACTTCTTTGCAACCCCGGCAGACTTCATCGCAATCCCGGCAGAAACAAATTAAACCTACGTACATGAATGCGCGGAGCACTGGTAAAATATAACTATACTTACCTGTAGCCCATGCAGGCAGTAGGTAGGTAGGTAGGCTACAGGTAACAAAACTAATATTATCAAGGGTGTTTATTTCTTGACAATAGGGATGATGACTAAAAATATTTTTTTGTTCATCAGATTATTAAAAATATTGGACACGAATTTTTTATTTTTTTACGTACTCTAAAGATTACGGCAATACATTGAGCTAAAATGTGCCATGACGTAAGTATGTAGATTTTATACTTACTTGTGAGGTGGCAACCCCCACTCCCCAACTTTAATGCGTTTTATAGAAGTAATTTTTTATTAATATGATAAAGCAAAATAATATTTAACATTTTTTTATTATGTGACTGACGGACTAAATAGAATTTCTTTTTTTTTGCACAGGCATCATTCCTATTCTTACGCTATTTATTTTGTATGATCAATGTTTTTTTTTTTGTAAGTATGTAAATCATCTTGTATGTACCGCTGTTTTATTTAATGTGATAACCGTATTGCCACTCTGTTTAAAAGCACGTACAAAATGAGCAATTAAAAACGTCTACGTTTTCACAGATTCCTAATGTGTCTGTTCTGAAAGGCCACCCAACCCTGTTCTTAATCTTATGTCTTAAGTAATAATACACACAATAACATGCTAATTACCTACTTAGAATATAGTGAAGGGTCGTTAGTTGCCGGCTCACTTGCTTTTATTGCAGCTCTGATTACTTCTACTTACTCCTCGTATTTTTTAGAGACGTTACACATATAAAACCTGAAATGTAAATAAACCATTGCTTAGAATTTTTTTTCTAACTCAGACAGCTGTGCTGTTGGGAAGTTTGTTGCGCCACTTCTTCTTCCCAGCTAAAGCACTAGGTCCCCCAAAACGCCCACCCTTCACCACTTGTGAAGGGTGGGCGTTTTGGGGTACTGTCTTATGTAATTTTGACGTTTGAAAAGTGCTGATTCTCAGCCTAGTTTGAATAAATGACTATTGAATTGAATTGAAAACGCTTAAACAAGGTTAGTCTATCCATGCGAAGAAAATGCCATCATCATCATCATCAGCCTACAGCAGTCCACTGCTGGACATAGGCCTCTCCAATTGAAAGAAAGAAATAAAAATCGTTTATTCTACACAAACTAAACGCACATTACAAAAAAACGGCAGTGGCAGTCCGTGAGTGCCGACAAGTGAAAACTTGAACAAGATCGCCTTGGTGGAAGAAAAATACTTGTGCAGAACATTGGTCCGTAACCTTATCTAAATAAATATCACAATCGCGTTTACGAAAAAAAATACATCTAAAACCTTTAAAGTAAAAATACTTGCATAGAACATTGATCCGTAACGTAATATAAATAAATAAAGAGCACAATCGCGTTTACAAAAATGAGGTGTCGGTTGGCCACATCGTCGCGAGTTCAATTGTTTTTTCCCATCTCAAAAATGCCCAACGCGCCTAGAGAAGTTTTCACTTCAAAAATTACTTAGAATACACATTTACAAATTAGCCAAAAGCCTCGTATTTAAGATTCATAACTAGTAAAAGTTTGACAAATTTTGTCTATAGCTTGATGTCAGGGATATGTCTTGATATGTCTATGGGGCCAGACAAAGAGATAGATACAGACCAAATACTATTTACAAATTGCTTGAGTAATATAATATGTTGCGACAATAGCAAATAAAAAGAAACAACAATCAAAACATAAACAAAATGCCGATTGCAGAGTGGAAAAATATTAATTTTTCTAACAAGCAAACAACAATAACAAAAACACTGTGCCTCACATCTGTGCAAGAATAGGTCATTGCTCAGCGAAATGCCGTAGTTTAGGACGAACCTAAGGTTAACAGCGGCAGCGCTGATTGTCAGCAAAAACCTTGCGAATGGACATAATGACGCTGAATTGCAAGCCATTCAACTCGATTCTCGGCAACTCTCAACCAGCTGCTACCAGCCACCCTGCAAAGATCGTCACTCCACCTAGCCTGAGGGCGTAAGTACTACCTTACGTTTGGCGATTCGCGGTATCCCCTCAAGAACACGTCTACCCCACCGGTCATCAGTTCTACGGCTAATATGGCCGGCCAATTACCACTTCAGAATGCAGAATATCCTCAAAAAAAATCCTGGACCGAACGTACCTACACCGTTTCAAACGCACGTCATTTGAGCTTCGAAAACCGATCTTACTGCATAACATAACATAACGCCTTGTTTCCCCGAAGGGTTGGGCAGAGGTGTCCCTGTAGCAGGTACCTACAGGTACACCCACATTTCGCCAGTTATGTTTTTAAGTCCCATGTAATAGGGGGCGAGCCTATTGCCATCAACCGGGCACAAATCCAGACTCCAAGCTGCTATTGAGAAATTTCAGATAGAAAAACCCAATAACACTTTGCCCGACCCGGGAATCGAACCCAGGACCTCATGCTCAGCAGTAGCGCTTGCGACCACTAGACCAACGAGGTAGTCTAGTGGTCGCAAGCGCTAGTCTTTGCGATAAAAACGCTTTCAGTCATTCTGTTACCATGAAAAAAAAGGAGGAGATGACTTGGTAGCCTACCTTGTAGATTATGATTTCAATGTGCATAGATCCAACTAATATTCGTGTCCTAAATATCTATGTCTCATCAAATGTCCCAGCTTTATTGTGTTTATACATGTCTTGACCAGACAGTACAAAATGACAAATAAAAATACAAGCGAGCCTGACAGTAGTCGCATATGATATGTGAAGCCGCGTCCCCACTGGGGCTGCGTGGCTCCGTGAGGTCAAGCCGCGCGGCTCTAATAATTAACATCTGACATCTTGGCTGACGTATAAGTACATGATATAAACAATAATCATCATCACCATCATCATTATCGTCATCATCATCCTGTTTACAACCTCTCAGAAAACGGGTTGGTACCATCTGACGGCCAACTCTAGCACCGCGCGCGCTCATTGGTCAAATCAAATAGCGCGCGCTTCCCCGACTTCCTGTTACACACCTCCGTCCCTTTTCACGAAATCACTTTCACAAATTGCAGTAATGTGAGAGGAAAGATGTCACAACATTTTTTTTTTTAAATTATGATCTAACTCTTAATTGCTGACACCAAAAGCACTGAACCAACAAAACCATCAAACAATCTTGGATCATCATCATCGTCGTCATCATCATCCTGTTTACAACCTCTCAGAAAATGGGTTGGTACCATCTAATGGCCAACTCTAGCACCGCGCGCGCTCATTGGTCAAATCAAATAGCGCGCGCATCCCCGGTTTCCTGTTACACACTTCCGTCCCTTTTCACGAAATCACTTTCACAAATTGCAGTAATGTGAGAGGAAAGATGTTACACAACAATATTTTTTTTTTAATTATGAGCTAAAAACTCTTAATTACTGACACCAAAAGCACTGAACCAACAAAACCATCAAACAATCTTGGATAAAGACATCTATCAGCTAAAACTGCCAATTGAGTTAATTAAAGGTTTACCCTAGCATAAACAAATACAGACAACGGTTAGTGGTCCCTTGTTATCCATTTCTATGTAACCGCCAATTATTTCTCAAACAAGTCGATTTGATAGTGGACGAGTTCTGTTGGCTTCGCTTAGAATTGAGAATTTAATTCAGGACAAAGTGTTTGATTTTGAATTGTCAATTAACGTCAAAGTCGTATTTGATCTTTGAGTAGTAGTAGTAGGTACCTAGGTTAAAAAGGCAAAACCCATCAGACTATAAGGCCTGGACTCCACCAAAGCGGAGATGTACGGAGATGTCCGAAGCGGAGACGAGAAGAGATGTTTTTCAGCTAGGGTGTATCCACAAAGCTGTAGATGCGTAGGTACTGGCTAGACTGGAGCGGAGATGCGTGCTAGTTAGAGCGGAACTGAGCTGCGTGCGGCGAGCGTTGGATGTTGACCGCTCACTGCACGCCGCTCACAATTTCTTCACATCTCCGCTTCGATCGCGCCATACAAATATGATACAACTCCACTCAGTGGTGGATACCACTGAGTGGATACTGAAGCTGAGTAGAGACGAGATGTGTGAATAACGATTCAATTCAATTCAATTTATTTATTAATTTTGTGAACATAGGGTAAAAATTATACAGATGTTTTACAAAGAAATATCGGTCCATACTACGTCCCGCCAGAAGGCATACAAAATTGTTGTGGTAATCATAATGTCGCATTAATAAATAAAAAAAATATAAAGTCAAGAAAATTACATGTCACAATTTCATGCCAAACACTAATGGCTAATAATAATAATAAAATGTCAATAAATTAAGACGTCACATAAACAAATAGGTAGTATATAGTCACAATTTCGTATACAATAATAAATTAAATAGGAATATTTTAAACAGACAGATGTAAAATTATAAAAATATTATTTAAATTTGTCATTAAGATATTCATTAACAGAATAATACGCCTTGTTAGTTAATAATTTACGAAATTCTATTGGTTGTTTAAAACACAAATCTCCTCTCCTCTCGTCTCTCGTCTCTGCTTTGGTGGAGTCCGGGCCTAACTGTGGGAAGAGAGAGCGCACCTGTGTCTTGCAAACACTTGTACACTATAATATTTTTCACACCGAAGACTGGTCTTTGCTGAAATTGACCACCATGGCTGAAATTCGGTCTGTAGAACTATTATTTTAAGAAAGCATTTAGAGTTTTAGGGCGAAACACATTAAATAATTATGAGCGACTGCGCAGATACTTGCATATAATAATATGATATAAGAGCAATTCCAAAAAATTCAAATGATTAGAAGGAGGAACCCAACTTATGAACGTACTCAATATTTGAAGTGGCTTACTTGAAATATCGAGTAACAGGTGCATAAGTAAGGGCTTGTACACAAAACTGCGATGCGACGTCGCATCGTAAAAATCTGCGAGCTCGGTCTAGGCCACGCGTACTGCAAGGTCGCAGATTTTTACGATGCGACGTCGCATCGCAGTTTTGTGTACAAGCCCTCAAACTTGTACCTAGGCTTTTACGGTGTTTAACAATAACTAAAATACTTTTCTGTAAAATAAATCGAAGTATTAAAAAGAGATATTTATTGCTTTTCTTTTTCACGTGGTTAGTGACTAACCTGGTGTTAAAAGTTTTTGTGTCGCCCATGGGCCTCTGACTTGGCTTCACATGCCGTCGAGAGATATTTCTCAGACATGCCATGTTTCCTCACAAAGTTTTCCTTCACTGTTTTTGAAGCAAGTGAATTATGCAATACGCACATGAATCCGAAAAGACAGAGGTGCGTGCCTTGGGTTCGAACTTAAGACCTACGACTTGACAGTCTGACGGTCACACCACTATAGGCTATCACTGCTTAAAAAGAGATAAGAGATATGTATGTTTTAACAAAAAAGCCATTAAAGACGTTTTAAAAATAAAACGCGGTGTAACCAAACTTCGAAATCACGCGATCGCAAAAACGCAACGTTAAAATCACGCAACATTGGATCGACGAAATGGTCCAAAACTTTTCTCCCTGAATGAAAATTGAAGGAAATTTTCCACCTTCAAAATTGTTCGAGTCAGCTTTCAGTTCCAGTTGCGTCGAACTTTTGTAGAACCGACGCCTTTTGGCTTCTGTAATACTTTACGTGTCGTGTCATACGTCATGATTTCTTTGACGCCTTTGTCGTATGTAGTTGGGTTGGATTTTGAGAACTGCTATGGGGCTTAGAAATGTAGGTGATTTTCATTTAGCCTGAAGTCTGTATTCTGCTCGGTTGATGGCTATAGGCTCACCCCCTATTACATGGAGCTTAAACATAACTGGCGAAACGTGGGTGTACTAATTATGTACACCCCTGCCTAACCCTTCGGGGATTACAGGCGTGATGTTATGTTATGTTATATTGACATGCTAAGAAAAATGCTTATTCAAGACCAAGGGCGGAAGAAAATCTAAGTTTTTACAGAATTTCAAAGAAAATAAGTTTATTACTTTAATTGCTACCTTAATTGGCCGCCAATTGAGACACATAACAATGAATTTATCATTATTATAGTCGCTAGTATGATAGGTAAAAAGCGTAATTAAAGATGATTTTGTTAGCACCATTACCAATCCATCAATGTAAATTATATAGGTATTAGATTCAATCCAAAAACAAACGTTTATTAAGTTTTTAAAACACTCGTTTATGACACTGATACAATAACAATGTTTCATTATAATTCCATCAATTGATTTTCATTTACACTTGACATTTGAACCAAGTTAATAGTTCGAAAGTATCAGTTACTCTTTGTTCGGTATTGATTACTTGGTATCTACTAAATTTAACCGTCGTCGGTAATTTATAACTACATGTCAACTTTATAAGCTATAAATCTATAAGGGCCTTAGCAGACGGCACGCTATCGGCGCATTGGCAACTTTATCATTAAAATACTGGTATTCAGCTGCATCCTGTTAGACTGGGTGCCGACCCCAACGTAGTTGGGAAAAGGCTAGACATTGATTTTAACTTATTGACAGGCTTACATTATCCTCTCATTAACACTTATTTTTAAAAGTGTAACCATGAACTTTATTGTAGGGGAAACAACCAATTGAATCTGTGCACCTAGCTTTTGACGTTTCAAATGTGGGTTTCTGTGAAATAAAATATTTTGAATTTAAAAGTAAATGGTTCGACTCTCTGCGTTCGGTCGCGATGGCAAAATCACGCGTTTCAATGATAGCTTTGATGCTGTATCTAGTTTTGATGACTCACTGCGTTTCAATGTCGTATCAAATTTTATGTATTTTCTATTTGAGTAGTAGTTCTGTAAGTCCCTATATCGAACGAGTAAATCGCTGATATCGATGTTAGAAATATGCAGCCTTTAAGAGCATTTATCCAAAAAGTTGGCAACGTCGCAAATAACTATCAAATATTTAATTGTTATGATTAATTTGGCAATATTACTGTATGGGAATAAGAAATATTGCTAACTACATAACACGTAACATCACGCCTTGTTTCCCCAAAGGGTTGGGCAGAGGTGTCCTTGTAGCAAATACACTCACACTTCATTTCTTCTTTGTTATGGCTAACTAGTGAACTAGAATATTAATAATGAATTGCAATTATAACACTTCTAACCGTTTTAGGTGTAAAAAAGACATTTGGAAAGTTTTTAAATACTTTTTAAATAATTATCTAAAACTAAATAATTATTTGGTGTTACGATATTAATGATTGCATAATCAATATTTTAATTCACTTTCTGTGTAAACGCTCTTAAGTCAGTCACTGTATCATCAGCTGCTTAACTTTTTCCTAACTATGTTGGGGTCGGTTTTTTGTCTTACTAGATACAGCTGATACGGCTTTAAGTGCTTTCCAAGACCTGTGCGACTGTTATTACTAAGCCACGAACTCCTCTGCTTTTTTGAAGCACGATACAAAGACCAAGTAGTATTCGTATCGTGCTTCAAAAAAGCGACTAAATCGCTGATCGCCGATGCTAAAAGCAACATGTCTGCTAAGGCTCTAAGGTAAACAAACTTTCAATTATGAGACGTTCCTTACACTCATGTCATGGATGTAATTGTACCGCTGTATCTGTATATAGCGGTATAATTACATCCATGACATGAACCTAGCTTGAGTCTGTACACAAGCTAGGTTCGAAGTACTACGCATCGTGAATAAACCTTGAAGGAATGTAATTTGACATTCATTAGTGAGTTACGGAATTTAAACTAAATCATAAAGTAGATTTTGGCTTTGTGGAACGTTGTCATTGTCACTCACACTTGTGTGACAGTGTATCTTGGAGAAAAATCGTTGGTTTTTCTCTCAACACTACTTTAAATTTCGAACGGTGTCGATGTGTGAATCCGCAATGTTTTAGTTTAGAAACAAATGAATGCACTTTCGAGTTTTGTAATGTTACTTGAGGTTCGACTGTGCTGACCCCGACATGGTTGGGAAAAGGCTAGGTCGATTGACTTGAGGTCTTCTTTTGCCTGTACATTTTGGTCACGCACGGTTTTCACGACTTGGCAAAACATCAATATTTCTTTATTAATGTTAGTTTAATATTAATGTTTTATACACATAAAACTTCCGGAATACATTTGCAAAATGATGGCAAAACCACATCAAAATGCACTGCGTAGTTTAGAAAAACAACGTGGTCAAAGACACACATGAGAAGCGAGTTTAAAATATGTATAGATTTATAATATTCGCAAAAGCGAACCAAATAAAATCATCTAGCTATAGCGACTTAAAATAAAACCATTATTGTCATCTTTTAATTCAACCATGTTTTCATTAAAGATTGTGGCTTCCAGCGCTGCGCCGCCGTGTGCACGCAGCGCTGAAGCCGCTTGAATTTCCGCTGAAGGAAATGGAGTGTGAAGATTATGAGCTTTTTCTCCGCTCTCAAGAATATAATGCCGTTATGTTAGAAATATTATTTCTGTTAATGTTTTGAAAATGACATAAAAATATTAGGGGCTTATCCATGCAATTGAACTTGCCGGAAAAGAATGTTGTGAACTTGTGACGGAGTTTTTTTTAAACAAACATATAAAAATATACATGAATTTTTCAATTTCAATGTGCTTTCTCCATTTATTTTGAAATAGCATAGAATACTCTTATTATGTACACCGTATGAATTACAAAAATAAATGTCGAAATTTTACATCTAGTGTGTCTTATCGCTCAATGCACTACTGACATAATGGTGTCCGTCAGACAGTGTGATGGAAATCAGAGCATTGATCAGCGCGCTTGCTCAATGTGTCTTGGCATATAGAGCATCCTTCTCTCCATTGAACTCATCTATTGGCCTGACCCTTGGGAGTCCATAATACCTCAGCTCAAATTCACTCTTTATCTCGCTCGCACACTACTTACTGCTCGCGGACTGAGTGAGAGCGAAACTGAGCGGCGGGGAGAAGGCTCCAAGGCGCCGATAGTTTAGGTTATTTATTTTTACGGTGAAAATAACGGTAATAAAAAAAATAGGCAGTCATGAGGACTGCCGATAGTAGTGAAAACTTGAAACTGGTATTAGCGCATCTAGATTCTATAGTACAGCACTATGGTGCAAGCATGTTCGTGATGCGAGTGCATAAGTTTATCCCCTACCAAAAATCGCTCAAAGCGCCTAAAGAAGTTTTAATTTTTTTTTAAACACAGTTTGTATCTGCTCTATACAGGGTGGCATCTGCATCGACACGAAAACTGTTACCGTAATTTTTTGTCGGTTATTTTTAAAAAAATTGTTAGTCCCATACATTTTGACCCCATAGGTATTACACTTTTCTATGAAACAGCAGATTTTTTTCCCCCGCCAAGTCGAGCAAAACATTTGAAGTATTTTTTTTAATAATATGTGGTTTATTGTTGTTCGGTTACGAGGTAACTTTGTATTATTTTTCCGTCGAGAAAACTTTATGGAATCGAGTTTTCGTCAAACATAGTAACTGACATTAATCCTCAACTTTGCTATGTATTTATTTCAAAATTAATGCTGCAGTATTTTCAATATGATGGAGGATCATGCTGTGGCGGCATCTACATCGCCACATTCAAACTACGCATCAAAGACCTGACGTCACACAAAGTCCTGACAACCCACAAATCCTGCATCGCGCTAACAGAGTTTACCGCGCAATCGACATATACACATTTAACTTTCCGACATCAATCGGGCAGTTGCCCGCCAGACACGACACCCGTCTGGTCGGAGGATCCTCCCTTTTCTATAGAGGATGAGTGAACTTTACACCCTCAAAATCAAAATCAAAATATTTTATTTCACATAAACCTACAGGGGCACTTATGAAACGTCAGAAGCTAGGTGCACGGTTCCAATTGGTCGTTTCCTATGGAGAAGAGCCGGCAAGAAACTCCACGGTTACTCTTTTAAAAATAATTGGCTTTTACAATACTTTCAAATAACAGTGTTTCTAGGTATGGGAGGACAGTGTAGGTCTTTCAATAAGTACCAAGTACTTAACAAAATAGAAAATGATCAACAGGTCTACAATCCACTAAGCCTACAGCGTTCTCACATTCATAAAATATGTATAAATAAATCTATACAAAAAAATAAATTAATTAATAAAAGTAAAAAAATTAAACGCAATTATGTGATTGCTATTACAACTGTAGTCAATCTGAATAATTATCATGTCCACAATAGTAACAAACAAAAAAAAAAATGTTTCTGATACCTCTAAAATGCAAAGCAATTTGAGGTATTAAACATCTATATATTTAAAAATCAATTGCTGTTCGTTAGTCTCACTAAAACTCGAGAACGGCTGGGCCGATTTAGCTGATTTTGGTTTTGAAATGTTTGTCGTAGTCCAGGGAAGGTTTAAATGATGAGAAAATATGGAAAAACTCACGAAAAAAAAATATATGAAGAAAATTCACGTTCTCATACATTTTGTGTGGATCGGCTTTTTTGATATCTCGGTAGGTAGGTAGGGTAGGTTGGGTAGGTAGGGTAGGTAGGGCAGAAATTTTAAAATCCTTAACATGCACATTTTGCTGGGTCAGCTAGTTATTTATAAATTCTATCTATTCTATTCCCAGTTGTGCATTTGTTTCCTACAAACGTCATTGTAATTTAAAACTTAGCTCAGTAAACTTAGCCTCTGTTTCCAGTTTTCTTCATATTTTATGCATGATCTTTTCTTCTTATAGGTGAACAAAGTAGCTTCCTGTTTTAAATGCAAAAGGAAGTTTGTCTGTCTGCTACATTTTCAAGGTAGGAAACTGTAATTTGATGGAGGAAGTACTTAGTAACACGGATGAGAATAATTTTGGTTTAACGGAAAATGGGTATAGAGACGGTTCAAGTAAAGGCGCGTTTATGCGAGGCGAATTTTTCTAGTTTTGAGAGACGAGAATGTCTATGTTGCAAGACTCGGCAGGTGATTCGTCTTTGGGGGACTTATAGTTTTGGTTGCCAAGGAACCGGTTCTGTCATAATTATTATAACAGCCGTCATGAAAATCTGTCACATTGTGTGTGTGGAGCTGTAATTGTGTGACCGTTCACTACTTTCTTAGGAAACCAAAGCTTAAGAGGAGGCTCCCTAAGTTGTATGTTAATTTGCATTAATATTCTGAAAAAGTCACGCATACAATCAAAATTGAACTTTAGTATATGATTTATGGGATCTTTTTCTTTCCATACATAAGACGTAATTAGAACATTTTCACTCGATCCATTTTTCTTTCGAAAATCATGACTTTTTTAAAAGATTATTTGAAACAGAGTACTCGGCTTTTGTGTCTTAAATAATTATTGACAGTAAGGGAATATAGTTTGTATCCAAATATAAGATATTTTTTCTCTAGATCAATTATTACTTTAGTTATAAACGAAATAAGAATTGAGACTTACGACATTTAGTTCCGTGCTCGAAGACGACCAAAGAGCGCACGCGATATTCAACTTTATTACTGATGTGTTAGCGTTTAGCACACGGTAGAGTGGTGGGGTGCATGGGGGTGGAGTTTGCATGGAAATTGTCCATTATGAAAACTCTCAAGATAATCAACGCACAGACGCCAGCACATCAGGCTACTACAATCTGTCAAATTTATTTAATAGATTTTCAACTTTATCGCTGATACATAAGGTCCAAAGTTGATTGGGAAAATTTGACAGTTTCGGGTAGCTTGATGTGCTGGCGTCTGTACAACGCTAAAAGGTTATAGTGGCGTGTGGTCAAAATCGGAACTAACGTCGCCGCCATCTAGTTTTGTCAATTTAATTTACATTACATCACGCCTGCATTCCCGAAGGGTTTGACAGAGATGCACCCATAGTACACCCACATTTCGCCAGTTACGTTTAAGTCCCATGTAATAGGGGGCGAAACTATTGCCATCAATCGGGCACAAATCCAGAGTCCTGACTACTACTGAGAATTTTTTGATGGAAAAATCCAATAACAATTTGCCCGATCTGGGAATCGAACCCAGGACCTCACGCTAAGCAGTCACGCTTGCGACCACTAGACCAACGAGGCAGCTATTCTTGATAGTTCGTAGTAGATAATACCTCATCAATGTCCTTTAAGAAGGTTTAACATTTGCGATATGTGATAACCTGACTAAAATACAAGGCATTCATTTAAGTCAAATAAATGCATAAATTAAATATCAGTTTCAATAAGGCTAAGTAATAACAGCCACACGGGTCGATCGATCAGATTAAGCTACGCTTGCTGCAGTTGGTCCTTGGATGGGCGACCATCTTTACATACTAAGACCCCTCCGTGCATTTTTTTTTCGGAAATCTCTATAAGAATGCGGCGACGCATGAATTGTCAATACAAACGTAGTACATAAATCATTTGCAATTTAAGCATATTTCCACTATATTATGTTGATATTCGGATTGAGACAGTATTTATCTAGGCTCCTACGTCTTTTTATTTCCAAAAACTTACCTTTAAATGAAGTGTACATTTTGTACATTTTTACAGCGTAAATGAAATGTTTTCATATTGTTTTTTCTAAATGTTTTTATGTTGTTTATAACAACAATATTTGTAATATTGTTTCCGCAGAAACATAGTTTATGTTATCAAGTTACAAATTATCGAAAAAAAATGGAAATACATTAAGTTTTCATTCATAATTTTTTGTATTATGGAACACATCCAAATTTATCATAAATTTTCGAAAGCTAGTAGTACTATCGCGTCAAGCAATAACTGTCAATGTGTGCGTGGTAGTATTGTTCACTGTAGGTGTATATCGCTCCGACAGGCACTCACACTAGCGCAACGTGCTTGGAATTGAATTTTGCAAACATCTCGATTTGTAGTTGCGAGCCGTGTCGCCGGCCTCTTAAGCTATTGGTCCCGGCCGTCATTTGTAGAATCTTTGACATTAGTTACGGGTAGTTAGAAGCCCAAGTCTGACAACCAGTCTTACCAAGGGGTATCGTGTTACTTAGTAACTAGGTTATGGAGGTCAGATAGGTAATCGCACCATGTAAATACTGGTATTCAGCTGCATCCGGGTTGGAAGCCAACCCCAACATAGTTGGCAAAAGTCTAGGCAGATGATGATGATGAATTTCAATATATTAACGAATTGTTTGCCCTATTAATATTCTACAAAAACTTATTCACAGGCTTAGAGGTATTTGAAAGACATATAGAAAATAGCCATTCAAATGCAGTCCTAACCACATTCATTTCAGATTTCCTTTAAAACAATATCGTTTGCCACTGCTATAAAGGCAACCTTTTGTAAAAAAGACTTATCAAAATTCACTGTGGTTATAAAGGCATCCATTTTAAATAATATTGGCTGCGGTTACAAAATATGAAAGTCACAACCATTTTGGTAAATTATTACAATACGAATGCTTATTTAAGCCGATTGCTACTGCACTGAAACTGAAACAATTGTTTGGTTTGTGAGTCTGTATATTATCATTATTTGAATATTTGATTATTACAGGAGATAAAACCTAGTTCGCCTCATAGTAATAAATAATGTATTATTGACCAACTGTTGTCAATAATTGTTGTTTTAATTGTGTGTGCATATCGTTGTGTGGTGCATTATTAAATTAAATTGATCGGTTATCGCTTAAGCGTTATTGTGGCGCATTTTATTTACTAGTCTAATTTTATTTTCGGGAAGTCATCTATTTAATGAAAATCATGAATAATTTGATTAAGATCTAAAAAACCGGCCAAGTGCGTGTCTGACTACGCACAATGAAGGTTTCCGTAGTTGGGATGAATTTATTCCAAGAGCAAACTTTGTGGTTGAAAAACGTGTTCTCCCATACATTCCAACTGCAAATGTAAGTTTGTACGTACAATATTGAGAAATTTACTATGTTATTTTAAGACCATAGACTTCTCATAGGTTTTCCTGTAATCTATAAAGAACCATTCTCTGTTGTTTTATGCAAAAAATGTAGTAGTTTCGGAGATAAGGGGGATAGTCAATTTTCATCTCTTTTCTTAAATATCTTTAAAAGTATTTTTTTTAAATGTTTGAGATCCTCGCAATAAGCCTTTTCATTTGATATGTCACTCGGTATAGTTTACAAATTTTCTTTTTTTTTTTCTTAAATGCCCCCGAAAAGTGACCCCCATATTCAATTTTTTTTTTTGACGTTATACATCCGTGTTTCCGTGTAAAATGGTTGTGACCGGCGTGTGTATGACCAGATGTATGAACGTAAACGAAGCAAAAGGAGTATGTAAGGATCGTAGCGGGTGGCGTTTCCCATGGGAAGAAGGTGTGAGTTTATATTATGTATGTAAACGGTTGTAAAGTAATAATGCTGTAATCGCCATTTTTAGACAGCAGATTGGTTATAGGGAATTCGTGAACACTTTGTCGTTAGCACCAAGACTCATCAGAATGATCTATAATTTATAGTAATTCAGCTATTCAATGTAGCTTCTAAAATGGTACACTCGATGAAGACTGAAGATAGCGTATGGAAGTTACGGACTTTAAATATACTGTCCTTGGATCGAATAAGTGACAATCAAATTATCGTTTTTAACCAAACAAAACCTTCAAATACAAGACAACCTTCTAAAAATTTAAATCACTTTACAAACCTCATAAAAATACAGGAGTAAGCCACTATGGTGGATTCCAACAATCTTTCCCGTTATAACGGCCATCAGAAATAGATCAATTGCAACTTTGCCCTTGTGAATCAAGATTTTTTTAGAAATCGTCATCTTTGATTAAAAAAGACTCAGTCTAATAATCATTTAATAACCTAACAAAACCTTCAAACACAAGACATAACCCTCTTACAGCCATTCAAATACAAACCCCATAAAAATACAAAAGGAAGCCATTATGGTGGATTCCGACAATCTTTCTCTTTAATTTCCCGTTAAAACGGTCATCAGAAATAGATCAATTGCAATAGCTACATTGTGAGTAAAGATTTTTTTGGAAATCGTCATTTTTGTTGAAAAAAGACAGTCTAATAATCATTTAATAACCTAAAAAAACCTTCATCAACCACAAGACAACAATCTTCCAGCCATTCAACTTAAAAATCCCATAAAATACAGAAATAAGCCATTATGGTGGATTCCGACAATCTTTCCCGTTAAAACGGCCATCAGAAATAGATCAATTGCAACTTTGCCCTTGTGAATCAAGGTTATTTCGGCCAAGGGCAGCCATGGCGTGTTGGGCCGGGGGTAATTTCTCCAACCTTGCCACTTATGGGGGCCGATATTTTTTTTTCTTCAACTTTTTGATTACTCTGTTTAAGTTCATGCATGCGATTGTTAAAATGTGTAGTGAGTTGTTTTTTGAAGTTTCTGAAGATAACATCACGTTTTACTTTCCATGAAGAACTAGGGTTTATTCGCCGTGTGTAAGTACGGTCGTCAGTGTTCTATGGATCATTATGGAAGTTTGTTGACGACACGGTGGCGTAGTGCCGCCGGCTTGGCGCCGTCGCCGTATACCATACAACCGTGTCATATACAAGGACACATATTTTTTTTACGGCGCGGTTAACACCGTATCGTGTACAAAATGCCTAAAGGGGACAGCAGGAGTTTAAAATTCATTCACCAGCAAGTTATGTTTTATGTTCCGATCTTTTTCCTTTCAACTAAGTCCAGTCAGGGAATTGAATTGTTTATCAAATTAACACACCCCGTAAATTTTCCGTGTTTTACCCACAGCTGTCATTATTGTATTTCATAGTGACAGCTAAAGACTATTCTATTCTATTTTTTAATAAATAGCAAGCAAAGCCGATGTCGACTATTCTGCCAACGTCTGAAGTGAGCTGGAATAAACAAGTTTGAATGAAAAAAAAAAACAGTGGCACTCCGGGAGTGCCGACAGAAGTCAAAACTTAAACAATTTTATCTTGCAGGAAATACTTTTAATGAAGTGTCGGTACCGGTAACAGTGTCGCGAGTTCAATTGTTTTTTCCTATCTCAAAAATGACCAACGCGCCTAAAGAAGTTTTCATTAGAAAAAAAAATATCTTTAAAGACAACTAAAGACATTATGAAATACAACGTAACCACTTGTAGTCCATCTTCTTGGCCTAATAATCCTAATATAAGAAGACTTATTTGAAGTGAAAACTTCTTTAGGCGCGTTGGGCATTTTTGAGATGGGAAAAAACAATTGAGCTCGCGACACCATTACCGACACCTCATTTTTGTAAACGCGATTGTGCTCATTATTTATATTACGTTACGGATCAATGTTCTATGCAAGTATTTTTAGTTTAATGGTTTTGGAAGTATTTTTCTTTTGTAAACGCGATTGTGCTCTTTATTTAGAATTTTAGATAAGGTTACGAACCAATGTTCTATACAAGTATTTTTCTTCCACCAAGGCGATCTTGTTCAAGTTTTTACTTCTGTCGGCACTCCCGGAGTGCCACTGTTTTTTTTTCCATCCTTTTCCCCTATTACTTGTGGTCGGCACAACAAGTTTTGTTCTTCCAAACTCCCTTGTTAGCCACTCTCACTTTCACTCTATCATTCACTTCTTCTTCTTTCATTTCATTCCTGACACAAAAAAAAAAATCTGCCAGCCTTTTCTCAAGTATATTGGGGTCGGCTTCCAGTCTAACCAGATGCAGCTGAACACCAGCGGATTGTGTCAGGGATTTCATCCCTGAGAATCCCTACATTTTTTCTTTGGTCTTCCGGAGAGAAAAAAGAAAATAAAAATCTCTCCATCCACCTTCTGCCTAGCCTTTTCCCAACTATGTTGGGGTCAGCTTCCAGTCTAACCGGATGCAGTTCAATACCAGTATTTTACATGAAGCGAATGCCTATCTGACCTCCACAACCCAGTTACTGGGTAATACAATACCACTTGGTAAGACTGGTTGTCGGGGATCAATGGTTTAACGTACTTTCCGAGGTATAGCTTATCTAGTCTGAAATGACGCACCCCACTACGTCTCGATATGGATGGTCACCCATCCACGGATTAACCTTGGCAAGCGTAGCTTAACCTTCGATCATCGTGGCTGCTATTATTTAGCCACGAGCCCCTCCATCTCCATTAACATTATATTCGTCACACTTTTAATTATTTGCATTTTATTTTTTCCATTTTTTTTGTTTTTATATACCTACTTACTAAGCCATAAACGTGCACAGCTGAACACGCGTGCCTTTTCAATCGCCTCAATGATATAAATACAGTGCCTACCTTCGTTTTATAGTTCATAATGGATATTATATTGATCTCTTACTATTATAGTGCCTTTGTTCTTGTGCCCTTTATAGACTACTCAAAGGTTTTCGTTGATGGAATATGGCAGTTAAAGGCAGATATTATCGTAGACTAGTTACAGGAGCTACGTAGCGGTATTTTAAAATAACCTCTATGCAGGGCGACTTTAAATCAATCTTTAAATAGCTATAAATTGGGTCATATTGTTAGGGTTCCGTACTACAAAAGGAAAAAAACGGAACCCTTATACGATCACTCGTGTGTGTCTCCGAATCTAATGGAACGATTAACTTGAAATTTGGTACACATATCAATTTTTGTGACCCAAACATGGATGTGTAATGAAAATAAATTAATTTTGAAAATAGTGGCCATTTTTCGGGGGCAAATTGGAAAATTCAAAAAAATGTTTTGCTAACTGTACAGTGTGACATATCAAATGCAAGGGCTTAATTTGAAGATCTCAAATACAATTTTTTTATAATTTCAACATAAATACTTATCTTTAAGAAAATTGACGAAAATTTACCATTCCCTCCTTATCTCCGATACTATAGAACCTTAAATATTTAAAAAAAAAATACATAAAATAGTTCTATACTTACAGATTACAGAAAAACCTTTATGAAGTCTATGGTCTTAAAATAACATGGTAAATCTCTCAATATTGTGCGTACAAACTTACATTTGCATATGGGAGAACATGTTTTTCAACTACAATGTTGATGCCCTATGATTATCTCCCCCCCCCTTTGTTATATACTTGTAAATATTATTATTTTAAGTCTGTTAGTTTTTAAATAATGTAACTATAATGTTAAGTTTGTCCTTGGGATAAATTCATGCCAACTACGGAACCCTTCATTCCGACACTCACTTGGCCGTTTTTTTATTATAAAATTGCAAGTTATTTTCAGAGTTGGCCCCAGTGGCCAGTATGAAGTCAATGTTCCCCGTTTAATGTGTCTTTATTCACATCATGCTTGTTTCTTTCTGTTAACCAACTTCGAATATTAATTTATTCATTCTTTACAATAATCTTACACTAAATTATTTATATTATGTTCAAGTATATGAAAGAAAAAAAATGGGAATCGCTCATTGGGCATCGTTCGTCCGCATCGCTGTCAGTGGAAAAAGTACCCAAAAGGCTGGCAGCATTGCCACATTGGATAGCAATTCTGATTATTTGGCCTAAAGATAGGCTGCGGGATCACATGAACAGTCTAAGACATAAATGCATATCTTCCCTGTGCAAATGCACAATTTTAATTCAATTCAATTTCTTTGACAGTTATGACATAAATATATCTTAGATTGTTTCCGACAGAAAATCATACAGGTATAATTTTTTTAAAGAAGTTTTTGAAGTGAAAACTTCTTTAGTCGCGTTGGGCATTTTTGAGATGGGACTAAACCATTGATTTCGCGACACTGTGACGACACCTCATTTTTGTAAACGTGATTGTGCTCTTACTACGGACCAATGTTCTATACAAGTATTTTTCTTCCACCAAGGCGATCTCGTTCAAGTTTTCACTTCTGTCGGCACTCCCGGAGTGCCACTGTGTTTTTTTTTTAAATAAAATTAAATAAAGTTTTCGCTGACCGGCAGTTTTATTAATGCTAATCGGTGAACCCGGTTACGACAGTGCATGAAAGCCTAGAACTCATAACAGAAATACTTCAAAGTGCCTCAAAACACAACAATGTTTTAAAAATAGAAGTTCACTGAACCTTGTTTGATTTCTTGCTACATTTTTTACACACCAAAAAACGCAAATAAAACCATTTCATACAAGAACCACAGTAACGACGACCATTTCCCTGTGCCATTTAAACAAAATAGCTTTCATTAATAATTTCTGAAACAAAATGCGTAAAATTTATAGAAGTTCTTCATTCATTTTCTTCATACATTCGATGAAGAAAATGAATGAAGAACGTAATTTAGACATGATGACTGGGCGTTGTATAATAAATTGAGTTGCGGGAAGCTTTGTATACACTTATTATTTGTACCAGCGACGTTTAAAGTTATTTTTGGATGCGTTAGATCAGGTGTAAAAATTCTAAACTCGTTTACATACTACATGAGCATACTCGTATTTATGATTATACTAGCTTTTGCCCGCGTCTTCGCCCGCGTGGATGTCGGAAAATATCCCACGGGAACGTACTACCGAGATTTCATGCCTAATAACATAGGAAAAGGTAATTGACTCCTACCGCTGCGCCCGCGTTGCTACGCGTAATTTTGAAACTGTGATATCTTTAAAACTATTCATTTAAATTATATGATTCAAGACATATTTGAATCTAAATGAAATGCCCAATTTAAATAACATATTTTTTTGGATAAGGATTAATACTATACCGGTCAAAAAAGCTTCGGAAATAACAATAAAATTTTTATCAAATTCTGAAAGATAAAAATAGTTATTGTGGGTCATCCTTAGAAGATAGACATATGCCATTGTAGACTTTTTCTTGAACTATTTAAGATAAACAATACCGTAGAACATAAATTTGATGTATCTTTTTCAGTTAACGCAGCGCACGCCAGTAAAGCTCCCAGTCGGCATGATTTTTTCCGACTTCTTCAACAATAATCGTCATATTTCAGCAAATTTACACAAAATCGTAATGAATTATACACTAAAATTTTTCGCATGAATCACTCCGTCTATTGGTTAAAAAAAACCGTTTGAAAATCCGTTCGATAGTTTTTGAGTTTATTGCGTTCAGACAGACAGACGCGGCGGAGGACTTTGTTTTATAATATGCAAGGATAAGGATTTTTGGCAGGTCAGTTCTTTTGGGTCCGTTAAGCCTCGCTTACGTTCATGTGTTTACATTCGGCATAAATGAGTGCGATTGACCGAAAACTCTTCTCGTGTTACGATTATTTAATAGTTTATTAAGTCTTCACAATCACAATGACATTTAAAGTACGTCTGGCGGACGGCAGTCTCGCTTTATTTTGAATCGCTGAACCGTTTAACATAGCATTAGGTATTCTCGGAAAATAAACAATTATATAGTCGCAAATACTTCTTCATAGCATGCCAATGGTTTTAATATTTTATTAGAATATGGTGGCCACCTCAATTACCTTAGAAATTACCTCTACTAGGAAGTTTTTACCACTTAGTAAAGTTTAGACCACTGTTTGAATTTGTATTGCTTTCTTGAACAATAAAGTTTTTATTATTATCAAGTATTAACTCGTGTGTTAGATTCCTCATATGCCTTCAGTATCCTGCAGGTATCTGGAGATGATGATCAACATAGTTGAGAAAATGCTAGGCAGGTGATAAAACGTTCTTGCGGACGGTGAGCAAGCTCGCCGTCCGATAAGGACCAGGCCCGAGTCGACAGCACGTTGTGTTCCACGCGCGCCTCAAAGAGATGTCAGCAGAACTAACGGGGTATGCAAAGGCCGATGTCTGCCGGGGTCGTGGGAAAGTCCGAAAGGGATACCGTGGCCCCTGGCAACATGGCAACTGAAGGAACACGAGTGGGTTTTAGTCAGTAAGAGTCTGACATAGTCTCCCGCTCCGCCCAGAGCGGCGAATTTTGAATCGCTGAATCTTTTAAATAATAACTTATTTTATTATAGGTATATTGTGTCTTTACAATCGACATTTAAAGTACCTACGTCTGGCGGACGTCAGCTCGTTTAATTTTCAATCGCTGAATCTTTTAGCACGGCAGAAGGTATTCTCGTAAACTAAAAATAGACTAAAAAAGAAAAAAAAGGAGTGAAAGAAAAAAAGTTTAGTCTGCACAAACTAAACGCACATTTCAATTAAAAATAAAAGCCAAAAGCCTTGTATTTAAGATTCATAGCTAGTAAAAGTTTGACAAATTTTGTCTATAGCTTGATGTCAGGAACACACAACAAAGGAACCACTCAATGATGTAATCGCAAAGCACCGACTCATTCGCTTGCGTGTCAATGATTCAAATATTATTGAAGTGAAAACTTCTTTAAGCGCGTTGGGTATTTCTGAGATGAGAAAAAACAATTGAACTCGCAACACCGTTACCGACTCATCAGTTTTGTAAAATGCGATTGTTCTCTTTATTTACATTACGTTACGGATCAATGTTCTATGCAAGTATTTTTACTTTAAAGGTTTTGGAACTTTTTTTTTGTAAACGCGATTGTTCTTTATTTAGATAAGGTTACGGACCAATGTTTTATACAAGTATTTTTCTTCCACCAAGGCGATCTTGTTCAAGTTTTCACTTCTGTCGGCACTCCCGGAGTACCACTGTTTTTTTTTTATTTGAATATGTGGCCGCCTCAGTTATCTTAGAAATTACTGCGTAGAGGTAGGTCATCTAAGTAGATCTTCGATGGTGGAGGTATTAACTTGTGTGTTCGATTCCTCATGTTTTGTACAGTATTCTGCTAGTATCTTGAAAGAGTTAAATTGTATGGAAGCTAACCCCAATATTAGGAAAATGGCTAGATAGATGATGAGGATATCTTGAGATATCGTAACTATAATTAACAGGAAAAAATATATATTATTTCTCACTAAATCACTCTTATAATAAACAAAACTTCATCAACCGTAGTTTCGTCTAAAGTCATCTATCTTTACGCACACGTAAAGCCAGCAATATCTCACACGAGACAAGTTCCGACATGTTCCAACAGTAAGTGATGTGGACCACTTATCTTGGCCCAGAGTTCACGTGGCCCACGTTAAGACCGGCTTTTGAATTTACTACTTTTAAGGGATGCGTGACTTTGAGTGGATGGTTTTATTTCGTGTGGTTTGTGGGTCGGTAACATATTTTTTGTGGCTAAAAATAGCTTACGTTCTACTTTCACAGAATCTTGGATTTCCTGTTTTTATACAATGCCGCTCATGGGCATGTAACTGTATTTTGCTGAATATTCATGAAAAATTATCGAAAATTAACTTTAAAAGGGGGGTCTATAACTTTCTTTGCCTTGTTTTTTTTTCAAAATCCCATGATTTTATGGACTTACACTTGTGTTTTTTAAAAATAAATACTTTTTTTTTTTAATTGTCTCCTCTGTTTTTTTTCATATTCGACAAATTTTAATGAAAATGTTAGTTAATCCGATAAAATAACTCATAAGCTTTTAGAAAAAAATTAAAAGAATCCAAACCACATCGGAGAAATGGCAAACGCTACTCAAAAAATAAAAAATGAATAACATGAAAATGAATTAAAGATAAAGTTAATTTTCGATAAAAAATAAATTATTAAAATAATAATGATTCATTCATGATTTTATGAAAATTAGATAGTGATTCTAGAACCCAAATTAAAAAAAAAGTCCCTCGTCGGTTGATAAAAATATCTGATTTTCCATACTTTTTGACCGTGGAGGTACAAGTGTACCTCCATGGTCAAAATGTATGGAAAATTAGATATTTTTATATGAAACAGCAGATATATTTGACGTGTAACATCTTTCCTCTAGCTTTCCTCCAATCTGCAATCCATGGGATCCTGCAATCTGTTGGAGTGATTTCGTGAAAAGGGACGGAAGTGTGTAACAGGAAGCCGGGGAAGCGCGCGCTATTTGATTTGACCAATTAACGCTAGTTGGCCGTCAGATGGTGCCAACCCATTTTCTGAGAGGTTGTAAACAGGATGATGATGATGATGATGAATATTGTTTAAATCATAATTATATACGTCAGCCAAGATGTCAGATGTTACACAATATATGCGCTTCTGTAATTTTAATGACCGGCAGTTCTAGAATCATGTGCTGAATTCATTCATGGTAACAGTTTTCGTACCGATGTATGTATTGAAAATCCAAAAGCTGTGAATGTAGAACGTCACACGTTACTAAAAATATTTTTCTTTGTTCATTTTATATTGTGGGTTCAGAGTTGACAGATCAAAGAAGGTGCAAAGAAAAGACGGTCAAGAGGCTCTTTAAATATTTAAGGATGTTTTTTTAATGATGTTCATTTTAAAGATGAACATAAGACAATATCTTGTAAATAACAAGGTTTTAATCAATATTATTCGTCTGTTCAAAGATGTACGTTCATCTTTGTCATATTAATTGATAAATATTTTATTTATCTGTGTAGGTTGGTGTAAAATAGTAAGTAGTTAATGAAACTATTGCATAATGAGGGGTATTAAAACATGAGTAGGCGAGGTTTTTAATAGTATCACACTCATGTTTTAATACCTAGTTATGTGCAGTTTCATACACTACTTTATCTACTCTCATACATTAGGATTGAACCTAATACTAAATAAAAGATCAAAGTTAAAGATCAAAAATAAATTTGAAAAATCCCACGAAATTCAGTACAACAAAACAAATGAATGTCGTCTGCACCAGCACATCACCGCACATGTGCTACAGCGGGTGCTGCTGTCCCCCGTTTAAACGTTCCAATGCAAAAGTTGATGGAAACTCCTTGGTGATTTTAATTTCTTGGAATAGTCCTGTATCGTAATAGAAAAAAAATTGTTTTGTAGTATTATTTTGTTAGAGAAAAATATTTATATTATGATTCTATTTTAAAATTTCGGTATTGTGTTTATAAAGTATGTTAATATGAACTCGTTTTGAATTTTATAATTCGAATATTACGCTATGAGAGTAGATAAACACTTTTACACGTCAATTATATTTTTGAAACTAGATGAGGTTAGTTTCGTCTATCTGGCTATTCTGATAAGAAAGGCCGAAACAAAGTCAGCAGTCGCAGTCTCTTTTAAAGTCCAGGCATAATCTTGATCAGATCATGTGAAGACTATGTAGATAGGTGTCTGAAAGTGTCTTTTGAGGAAAGAATCACGTATGAGTATTCAGTCAGTGCACGCATTTGTCAGTACCTAGGTAATCGTGCAGCTCAACTCAGAACTTAAAGACCTTAATATTGCCTTACGAAACATTTTGTATACCTACTTCAATCTTGGCTTAGCAAAAGAATATTTTCATAGGCCATCATTCATCATGAAAAAAAATATTAATAATAATGAATTCATCATCAGCCTATAAATGTTCCCACTGCTGGGACACAGGCCTCCTCTCTGTGAGAGGGAGTGGGCCGTAATCCACCACGCGGGCCCAGTGCGGGTTGGTAGATGTCACATGTCTTCGAATTTTCGGTTCTAGGACATGCCGGTTTCCTCACGATGTTTTCCTTCACCGTTTTTGAGAGCAGTGGTGATGAAATAATTCACACAAAGTAAAGCGCCTGTCTGGGTTCAAACCTACGACCACCAACTCGTAAGTCGCGGCCGTTACCACTAGGCCATCATTGCTCAATAATGAATTAATTATTATTAATTTTAATTTAATTTTTTGAGCATCATTTTTCATTTGCCTATGGCTTTAAATCCGCCTTTGCATGTATGTGCTTAAAGTATTAAATAAATAAATAGGCAAAACTAATTTCTCAAATAGTATTTTTTTTCGTTAAATAATCAAGATTCCGCTATTAATTTCTCGACAGTTGATAAACCAAGAAAACTTATTTAAAAATTTATTGAAATAAATAATTTTACCCAGTTTCATGCGCGCCATCTTAAAATACTTGTAATTTAATGAGTTATTCGGAACAAAGCCATAACTAAGTTTGGCGTAGACATTATGCGAGTCTGTTATAATTTAATTTCTTTGCTAATTATTTTCGTTCGTCGTACTAGTTAATTACGTTAAGTAATTAGGTTAGGAAGTGTTTTTAATTAATATGCTAGGACTTTTTTTGCCTTTATAAATTGTCTTAGTTACATAGTAATTATCTTGTAAATGTAAATCCTTGTACAATTTATGTCATCATGGTGTGTTCGATAAAGATTACTAATAGGGACCGTGTTTTAGATAAGACACAGTTTTCATAATAATTTACGATAACTGTCTATTTTTTTTAACCGACTTCAAAAAAAGGAGGAGGTTCTCAATTCGACTGTATTTTTTATGTTGGTTACCTCAGAACTTTCGACTGGGTGAACCGATTTTGATGATTTTTTTTGTTTGAAAGCTGGTGCTTCCTTTGTAGTCCCATATAAATTTTATTAGCTTTGCTTGGATGGTTTTTGAGTAGGGTTCAATAATACGTTTTTTTTTCCCACTTAATATAATGGATGATATCTTAAGTTCCTGTCACTGTTATTTACATAGCAGGTAGTAGAATTCGAATTTGTGTTGGGTAGCTACCACAATTAAAAACTGAAAAATAAAAACTTTTACAAAAAAAAAACAACCGAAAAAAAACCGGCAAAAAATGAAAATTTAAAACCAAAGACACCGAAATTAAAGTTATTTTTTGCTTTGTAGTGTTTTTTTTTGGAAGTCGGTTGATTTTTTTTGTAAAAAGTTTTTTTTTAAATTCTTATTTTAATTATGTCAGCAATAATTAAAAAATCAGTAAGTAGTAATTAAGAATATTCCTCTTTATATGCAGTCTTTACAGACATTCAAAAGCGTTAAATGATATGGGTCTACAGAGAGATAATTTTGTTGAGTAAATGAAATGTTCCAGGTACAACAGTCTGGATCAAAATTCGTTCCAACCCGGAAATCAAACTTGTGGTCTAAAGCACAATTTCTACGCATCGGACGCTGATTGAGGTCGCCAAATTTATTCAGTATTCAACCAATCAAAAGCCAGTAAACGTCAATTACAGAAAATCGGCTAGCTTCGCAAACTGGCACCGTTTTGGTCCTATCAAAATGTAATTTTCTCAAACATGCTTGGAAATTCGAACATTATTTTGATAACCTTCTTCGAGATAAATCGAAATAGGTAGTAATAAACGCCCCAAAAAAGAGTATTTAAATATGTGCATACTCAAAATATGAAATTTACGGCTATAAATACAAATTTTCCGACAACTTAATACAAATAAAGAAACGACCGAATAAAATACTGAAAATTCCGAAAAATCAATACAAAATTTGCTGACGTAATATTTTTCAAACAATCATACACCATGCATGCAGCATGCAAGCGAGCATGCAGTATGCAGCAGGCATGGTTTCTGTCACGGCTCCGGCGCTGTGAGGCTCCGGCGGTCCTTCGCGAGCGATTACGTACTTAGCCACCCTCAACCATACCATTTTTAAGGTTCCCAACCCATAGGGGGCCAAACGGAACCCCATTACTAAGCCTCCGCTGTCCATCTGTCCATCCATTTGTCTATCAGTGGGCTGTATATCATGAACTGTAATAGGTAGATAGTTGGAATTTTCACAGATTGTGTATTTCTATTGCCACTATAATAGCAAATAATAAAATTACATAAAGTTTAAAATTAAAGGGGGTCCCCATACAAGAAACGTGTTTTTACGACGTTTTTTCTTCGATTTGACTACAGTACGGAACCCTTCGTGTGCGAATCTGATTTGAACTTGGACAGTTTTTAATCAACTTCTAAAAAGAGGAGGTTCTCAATTCGACTGTATGTTTTTTTGTTTGTTTGTTACGCTATTACTCCGCCAATTATGAATTGATTTTGATGATTATTTTTTTGTTTGGTAGGACATCTTCAGAGGTAGTCCCATATAAATACCGCCATATCTTACGATTACCGATTCGCGTAAGCGCATTTTAAAATCTTTGGACACAGTTAAATTAAGACCAAAATATTCACCGAAACCTCATGAGAAACTGACCTAATTTCCCAGTAGTTCACAAGATTAGTTCCTAGCTACATATTATATACAGGCGGTTGAAACCTCATCGTGTAATATGCCGTGATTTATTAATATGGCAACAAGCCAGTTACACTAATGAAATTCCTTTCACTCAGTGCCCTTGTTGAAGTTTTGACATGCTGTTTAGTAATTTACATTGTTATTACATCGTAAACGTACATTGGTGTCACATTACTGAACTTGAGTTTTCTTTATAAGTGATTCCGAGCACCGATGCCTGACACTAGTATTCGTGGTTTACTTCTCGACAGTTGTCAACACTCACGTGCTATCGCTGTGATGAACGCTGCAATACTGGTCTGCTGCAGCGGCAGGGCGACACTGCCACGCAGCAGTGCCGTCGCAGCATTGCTGTCGTGCTCGGAATGTAATCTCATATAAACCCATTGAAAATGTTTGGGGACCAGTAGTAACGCGGCTGCACTGCCGCGTGCAGCGTTGTTCGAAATCATACCTTCAGTTATTATTATTATTTTCATCACGACTTTGGGTCTAGTTTTTTGAGTCTAGTCTGTTTTTATGGAAAAGTTTAAAATTTTAAAATATTAATTATTGTGTCTGTTTAGCTGTAAGTTTTCCAAAAAATAAAATAAATAAATAAATAAATAAATATAGAGTCTGGTCACGCTAAGTCTGCATTAGTGCATTAAAAACGGTGGAATTTGAAAATCTATAGACGGCAACACCATCCTGTCCTACAAAAAAGAAATTATACTTTGTTTGACTTTTTGTTTTTGATAAGTTATTTTGTTTATATTCTGATTTATTCCTGGTAAAGAATAGTCAGTTTAGCACGACGCAGTGTGGATTTGAGAAAGTTTTGTCATCGTATGGAGGAAGAGCATGGGTACGACATAGTCTATTATTACACATCGCACCTTTGGGAACAAAGGGTCATTTCTGCATGTTTTCCAACTTTACAGGAAGAGCATTTTAATTATTTTTTTGACGTAATTTTTTAATAGCTCTGTACTATTTTAGAGTCTTAAGGCGATTCTCACAGTCTTAAATTGATTAGTTCTTCACGGACAACCGTGACTATTTTTTTTAAATATAAGAATGGATTTCTGAGAAACAAGCCATAAACTGAGGGAAGGCTACCAAAAATGACTTTTTGTTACAAATCTCTTACTGTAATATTGCAGAAGAGACAATTAGAAAAAAAAAAACATGTAAGTACGTATTTTTCATGTTTACACTTTACTGAACCATCTTTGGTTCAGTAAAGTTGTATTTGATTGGAAACCAATACAAAAAAGCACACTACTGGAGGAAAAGAACAAGAATCGGTAAAATACTATATTTATAAATAAAATGGTGGATTATTAAATGAAATAGGTGTTATTATCAAGTTTTTTATTTGAAATTCAAACAAAATGTCATCAAAATGAAAAATAATAATAATATACATTTCGAAAGAAATGGAAAATGGCTTTCAAGTTACTGTATAAGTTATACAGTAACTTGAAAGCCATTTTCCATTTCTTTCGAAATGTATATTATTATTATTTTAGTTTATACTAAGGTTTTATTAGTTATACAGTATAACTAATAAAACCTTAGTATAAACTAAAAAAATACTGTCACTTGTATACAGAAGTAACGTTTTGGTTCCAATGAAAACAAAAAAGTTTTATGCTATAATATCATAGACAAATATTATTTATAAAGCGAAGTGACGTTATGTTTACAGCAAACAAATACCAAGATTTGGTAACAAAACGTGATTCTTAACCAGAAGTAACATTATTATTGCAAGAAATATGTAAACAAATAGTCATTACTTATCGCCTTCCCGTCACAAATGCGCAAGGTCACACTTCGCAAGGTCACGACAGATAGTTGAGTTTGACCAACAATAAATTCAGAGCATGTTGGCAATTTCAGACCATGATAAGTCCAACATTAATCAGAGATTTCTAAAATATACAAAATTATATGAAAAAAAAAATCGTAGGCATATTCAAACGAAATTCCAACCCGCAATCATGTGCTCAAGAAACATATCCCTTAACCACCAGACCAACACTTTCTCCTTCTAAATACCAAATTATTTTATCCCCCAAAATACCCGAAAGATTTATATAAATAAGTTCCTTCTAATCATTAAATCTTAGGTCAACTCGCTGTACGGCTCATTAGGGACTCAATGGCTTGCAAATAATCTGCGCGCCGAAGTTAGTTATCGAAGGCAGAGGTATTGTACTTATGTGTAGATATTTTGGCGTAGGTAATTACAATGGGAACTATTTACTGATCCTCTAAAAACTTATTGATGTTCTAATATTGCACACTTTTTTTAAATAAATGAGCCTCTCTTTAACTTTCTGGCCTTTTTTTACAGTTTGTCGCAGTACTAAGGTAGGTACAGTAACTAGGGTACCTCGACCAAACGGGTTAGGTTAGGTTAGAACTTTAACCAACCCCGAGCGAGCCGGACGAGCGCTACATCCAAGTTAGTCGCGCAGTTTCTTTTAATTTGTATTTTTGTAACCCAAAAATAGGAATTATTTTTGATGTTCACAAAAAGAGGCGCATTCATTATATTAGAGTGTTCAATAATATATTTAGGAAAGCAAAATGGGAATTATTTGACATTTACGCATTTTAGATAAAAAGTATTGACAATTTTGTTGGGTGCGGATTCATAGTCACACCAGATTATCACACTAAATTCACGCCCTCACGCCCCTAACCGCCGCAGGAGGAAACGCCCTAGGCGTCGGGAATCGCGAGCCGATTTCCGGCCACCGTAGGCGCGGGCTTGCGGACGGTGAGCAATGGTTAGCTCGCCGTCCGATAAGGACCAGGCCCAGGTCGACGGCGCGTTGTGTTCCACGCGCACCTCAAATACCTAGATGTCAGCAGAATTGACGGGGTCCGCTAGGGTCGATGCCTGCCGGGGTTGCGAATAAGGCCGAAAGGGAAATCGTGGCCCCCAGCAACATGGCAACTGAAGGAACACGGGTGGGTTTTAGTCAGTAAGAGTCTGACACGCCCTCCTGCTCCACCCAGAGTAGGAGAAGTTGTTTGATAATTTCCCAATCAAAAAAAAAAAAAAGGTTCAGTGTGACTAACAGGATTTTTTTGCTGTTGACAAACATCTGGTACGTTTTCTACACCATTTACCACTTATAATCCAAATACAATCCATAATGCACACATACAGGTGGTAGGGAAATATAAATTGAAACAATTATGGACCCTGTCGGGCACAGCAAAATTTTAAATAAGTAGGAGAGAGGAAGCTTGTTACTAAATATTTAAATTATGTCCTACCCGTCAATTTTTTTTTTTTGCAGCAACAGCTGTATTAGTTATTATATTTATTTATGTATTACTCATTAATTTATTCTCTGAATATAATATGTGTAGGTCAATATATTTATTTATTTTTGTATTAGATTATATATTATTAATGATTATATAATTATTACCTTGAATATTTTATATTGTTATTAGTGTGGTGAATGCAGTTTTTTTTATTCAAAATATTTTCATATCTTTATTTGCATTTCATAATGTTGATAAGATGTTACAAGGTTGTCAAGAACATTTCACGAATCCTGTAGTAAACAAAAAAAAAAGAAAAAAAAATCTAATTAAGTAATAATCATTTTTTTTTATAACATCTAATAATTATTAACATTTTTGGCACGCTATACAAGGTGGCACGGACATCGACGTGAAAACTGAAACCATGGATTCAGTACATGATTCTGAACCCCCCTGCGTTGAAACTTTTCGTCGGTTATTGAAAAAAATAATCTGCTGCTTCATCAAAATGTATGGAACAGCAGATTTTTTTTAAAATAACCGACAAAAAATTTCGACGCAGGGGGTTCAAAATCATGTACTGAATCCATGGTTTCAGTTTTCACGCTTTTCTTAATACTTTATACTGGGAAAAAGACTCCGACCAAATCTTCCTATCCTAAATTACCTCTAATCTTGGTAAATTAACGTTGAAGGCTTTAATTTTGGTCGACAGCCAAAACCCCAAACAACATTGACACATTAATAATCTAAATACCACAACTTCACAAATAATTCAACCGACTGTCTTAATTCCGGTCACCCATCCAATTACCGGAGATACTAACTAGAGCTTAACTTCATTACCCTAATGACGCGGGTCCCCAATTTAATTTTGTACGCAGTTCACAATATCTTGGACAACAGACCAGGCTTATGTAAAGTCAGGGAATTTAATTGAATAACAAATTTAAGTTAGTAGAACTTAAATTGTCCGTATATTCGAATCACAACTGTCATTCTTTGACAGTTGTATGAAATAGTTATAACACAGCCAATGAGGGTTTTCTGAAATGACGTTCACTGGGTGACAGCACTGAGATGTCAGGTCCGGGGCACCTGTCAAAAGTGTCAAAGCGCCTATATTTACTTTAGTTTTGACTGAATGATAACCGAATGAATGAAACTAAAGGGCGCTGACCACCTTGTTTTCATTTCTTGACTCTCCCACTTTCAGTATATTTACGCCAACCACAATAGAAATCTACGTTCATCTCACAATCGTCTTCTTCAATGTCCCACTCACCGCACAGACTTCATTCACTCTTCCTTCTTCATTCAGTCTATCTCTCTGTGGAATACGCTCCCCCAGGAAATCAGGATGGCGACCAACCGATTATCGTTTAAAGTTAAAGTTTGCGAGCACTTTCGCTAGAAGCTGGCAGTATCATCACAACGGTAATGTTTTCCCATTGTTTGCCTTATTTGTTTTAGTATAAGTGTACCTATGTGTACCTATTTATTTGTATTTATATATAATTAAATGTATTTATTATATTTATAGTTTTTAATAGGTATTTGATTATCTTTATATTTAAATACATATTTATTTCTCAATTCTCGCTATTGCACCTACCACCTTTGTTTGTCTCTGCATCACCCAAAGGTTGACTGGTAGAAAATGCCTATGGCATTAAGTCCGCCTCTGCACATTTGTGTGCTTGCAGTATTAAATAAATAAAGTTGAACGTCATCATAAATTTTATATACATTATCAAAATGGCGCCACTTTGACAACTAGATCTTCCACCTAGTTGTCAAAGTGGCGCCTACTGATGGCATAAAAATCCTCATTGACGTAGTGAGGTGTTCAAAAGTGCTTTATAAGGGCTTATTTGAAATAAACGATTTGACTTGACTTTGAAGCAATTTGATAAACAATTTATTTCCCTGATGTATCAAGGTTGTCAATTGTTATTAAGGAAAGTAAACTGTAGGTATTTTTTAATATTTAAAACCAACTAAATTATAGGGCAAATGTTAATGGAAATACCGGAAGGGGGCGTTCTGAAAGATTATACTTTGACAATTTCGTTAACCTTCAAAATGAACACGTTGTACTCGCAATGAATGTATATGTATGGACGTGGACGAACTAAAAGAAGTATAGTATAGTGCCTGTAATGATGTTGAGATAAATTAGAGTTGAGAGAAAGAAATAAAGAATTACATTTATTTTAAAAACATGAAACCCAAAATACACATTAAAAAAACTTTTTACAAAAAAAAAACAACCGACTTCAAAAAAAAAAACACTACAAAGTGAAAAATAAATTTAATTTCGGAAATCGGTGGCAAAAAACAAAAATACAAAACCCAGGAAACCGACTTCCGAAATTAAAGTTATTTTTCACTTTGTAGTGTTTTTTTTTAAGTCGGTTGTTTTTTTTTTTTTGTAAAAAGTTTTTTTAATGTGTATTTTGGGTTTCATGTTTTTTGGAAGTCGGTTTAAAAAGTGAAGTGTTTTTTACTTATTTATTAAAATCTCTATTACAGGTGTATTTACATACTGCGACAGTGCGGTCATTTACAAATCCTACCTACTAAATTATTTACAATTTAAATTTATACTAATATTATAAAGAGGTAAAATTTGTTTGTTTGTAAGTTTGTATGGAGGAGGTAATCTCTGGAACTGCTAGTTGATTTGTATTTTGCATTGGATAGCCCAATTCTTGAAGTCGCGAGCAGAAGCTAGTATAATATAAAAGCTAAAACAACTTGTAACATAGTAGGAGTACAACACAATAATATACTACCTACATTAATCTACATTATAACATAAATTATATAATTAGTGTCCTTGCGAATTCACTCAAAATTATTTTAAACGAGACTTCTTGAGTTCCATGCCTTGCAGTTCTGGCGTAAATCTACTTACAAGTACTAGCAAAACCTTACGGCGCGGTAAAAACAAAGCAAATCTTTAGGTATTGAAGGAGGTGAAGCGACAGTAGTGCATCGCGGTGTACAAATACGGTTGAAAATGGCGATGCGTCAATAATATGACAGTTATTTCGCAGTTTTTTTATATTTTTTTATATACACAAATAAGTTAAAACATTTTTACATATTTCTTTAGTTGACAAATTTTCCTTTTTTAGTTAAGTAAGTACAAAAAAATAAATAGTTGTCGCTCAAAATATTGAGCATTTCGAGACGAAAAGTTTATTCGTGGTCTTTTTGCTTTTATTATTTTAAGCTTCTAGATCATTTCTATACAATATCTTTGTATAAGTCTTTTTTAAACACTTGATTATACACTGTGAAATTTGAATCACAGTTTTGCTAGAACAAACGTTGTTCAGACCATGGTCTACTATCATACTACAGCATCCAATTAAAAAAAAAACGTAATTGGTTTTTGAAAAAACACAAAAAAACAAAGTTTAAAATGTCAAGATTATCGTTACTCCCTACAAAACAGACACCACGCATGGGACACAGCATTGTTTACAGGGAAATGTACCTCCATAAACGAAATATAGTAAGCAGTAGATAATCTTGACATTTTAAACTTTGTCTTTTTGTGTTTTTTCAAAAACCAATTAATGTTTTTTTTTAAATTGGATGCTGTAGAATGGTAGTAGACCATGGTCTGAATAACGTTTGTTCTAGCAAAACTGTGATTCAAATTTCACGGTGTATACACTGTATTTTTTACAATACAATACAATACGGCTAACTGTGTGACAAAAAAGTGGACGTTTTACGGCGTCCCTGCTTGTGCAGTACCTTAATTTCATGGTTTCAGTAAGAGTATAACAAGTCTTATAAAAGACTTCTATCTTTTATAAAAGGCAGTGGAAGCCGTGGCTAAAAAAACAAAAGTGAATCGTTCGATTTTGCGGTTTGTCCATGGATTGGAGACTTTTCTTTACACACTAAAACTTTGTATTTTGAATACCGAGTTTAAATAAAGCACCAGATCTTTCATAAAGCTTAAGTAGTAAAAAGCCAAAGAGTCTGCAAAGCGGTCTAACCACAGAATATTCTGTGCTGCCTTGTAATTAGGTCGAGAAGGTCAGATGCTACTCACTCGGTGAATTCCGTCGCATCTCGTTAGACTAAAAAGTGGCCTGAAAAAAGGTTGAAAGTAAAGAGCTACGCGATTGGCTTTCTGTGAAACAATTCAATTATGACATGGAACAAATATTTGTATCGGTCTAAGACACTAACAACTTAATTGAAATAGAAATAATTCAAATAAGCAAAAAAAAAAAAAAAAATCCTGGGTTGATAATTTTTTCGATATTACTAAGTTGGTTCGATAGCTGAAGTTTCCCGGGCTGTAAAAATACTGATGATAAAAAATCTACCTGGCCTTTTTCCAACTATGTTGGGGTCAGCTTCCAGTCTAACCGGATGCAGCTGAATAACAGTATTTTATATGGAGCGACTGCCTATCTGACCTCCACAACCCAGTAACTGGGTAATACGATACCTCTTGGTAAGACTGGTTGTCAGACTTTCGGGATTATCAAAATACACATAATAATAATATGTACCTAAATTATATACCTACACACTGGTAAACTTTCAGGAGGTGAAAATACTCATGATTATGAGCAACTTTCACAATGAGACCAACTCTGAAATATCGAAAAAAATATCTGCTGTTTCATACAAAAATGCAATAATTACCGGATAAAAATGTATGAAACTGATGTAGGTATATTTTTTTGCTATTTCGTAGTTGGTCCCATAGTGAAAGTTGTTTATAATCATGAGTACTTTCACCTACTGAAAGGTTAACAGTGAATTAAAAATCATCATGTATAGGGCACAAATTAAATTAGCTAGTAAAACTCATTAATAGATAGATAGACTATGCTTTATTGTACATCACATAACAAAGCTTATTTATAATAATATAACCATTATCTAATAATGACAAAAAGCCAAAAAAAAAAACAGTGGCATTCCGGGAGTGCTGACAGAAGTGAAAACTTGAACAATTTTACTGTGCAGGAAATACTTTTTTGAAGTGAAAACTTATTTAGGCACGTTGGACATTTTTGAGATGGGACTAAACCATTGATTTTGCGACACCATGACAACACCTCATTTTTGTAAACGCAATGGTGCTCTTTATTTATATTACGTTACGGACCAATGTTCTATACAAGTATTTTTCTTCCACCAAGGCGATCTTGTTCAAGTTTTCACTTCTGTCGGCAGTACCGGAGTGCCACAACTTTTTTTTTTTGAAGTCTGTAATAAAATAGAAATGTCAATCATGTCGTTTTCTTGTCTCTATGTTTGGAATGTCATTAATCCCAAAGAAAATGTATCGTCTTTTAAATGCTCAAAAGCTGGTATCGGTAACAGTGTCGCGAGTTCAATTGTTTTTTCCCGTCTCAAAAAGTTTCCACTTTAAAAAAAAACTTATAATGTCAAAATACTACATTTCCAGCGGCGATTGATTCCGTAGTCAGCTGTAGTCATTGGAGTTCAATGTAAACTAGAGAAGCTATTACAGAGACAAGATGTGTCACCGCGGATGTCAAATGTGACAACCGTGGTGATATTCACGGTGTCTGCTCTAGTTTACATTGAACTTCAGTGGCTGTAGTTGAGTTTTTATTTTCTAATTTATTTATTTACTCCCCTGAAACTTTACAAGGAGTTCAAAGTCAGCCTGTATATTCAACTCTACGTCCATTAAATCTAAACAGTACGCATAAGCTCAATGGGCGTCAAAGTTCATCAAACAATCAATGCAGATGACAGACGTACAATGCTGCTAATATCTGACATTCCGAGGCGTATATAATTAATATCAGCTAATCGTATTGTGGTTTGTATGCGTCACAAAGCTAATGCATGCATTGTGTGTACTGTGTTTGCAAGGGACCTGTGTTTCGAGGAAATTTTATTATCCGTTCTACAATATTTTGATTACAGTCCGCTTATTCCAGGAATCGAAAAAAATAACTGTCTCGTTGGTCCAGTGGTCACAAGCGTTACTTAGCGTAGAGTTGTTGCTTTCGATCCCCGGGTGAAGCAAACTGTTCAACACCTCAACATTTTAATGCGGAACACATACTCAGACACAATACGAAGGATTTTGAAAAAAATTGCTTTTTATATTTGTAAATTTGTCTGTGCGACAACGTACCTGTACCTGTAAAATGTGGGTGTACATTCACTAGCACATAACTACGGACAGCTTGGCAATAATATCTTATTTCATGATTCATCGTCGTCGTCAAGGTGACGGCAAATATAATATGTGATCATTTGCGGAAGGCATATACAAGTGGCAACACATATAAACGACATCGAAAAACTACCAAAACTATCTGACAAGCCAAAACATGGGATGTTGCATCGGTTTCTCAAAGATTTGTGTCACCTCTTAGAATGCAATAATATCGGACATGCCTTGCTTTATAAATATCTGCTTAGTCTGTTAAATGCAGAATAATGTGATACCTCGTTGTGATAAAAATATGTGATATCACTTTGGTAGTTTACAAATCTAACGGTATAATGTTTCGAGTTTTCTTCTACCTCTCGTGGTGCAAAAATACGTGCCATTCTATTGGAACCATAAATATCTGACGGTAATGTTTGAAAGTAGACATTTTAATTATAAGCGATTGTTTTTCTTTATGGCAACTGAGCCGATGTCGACAATTTTGCCATTATCAATTACCCATCTTGAGGAGGAGCTCGTGGCTAAGTTATAACAGTCGCACGGTTCGATCTAACAGGTTAAGCTACGCTTCCCGTTGTTGGTTCGCAGATGGGTGATCATTTTTACATACCAAGACTCCTCAGTACCTCGGAAATACGTTAAGCCGTTGGTCCCGGCTGTCATTCGTTGATCTTTGACAATCGTTACGGGTCGTCAGAAGCCCGAAAGTCTGACAACCAGTCTTATCAAGTGGTTTCGTATTACCCAGTTACTGGGTTGTGGAGGTCAGATAGGCAGTCGCTCCATGTAAAATACTGGTATTCAGCTGCATTCGGTTAGACTGGAAGTGGACCTCAACTTAGTTGAGAAAAGGCTGGGCAGATTGATCGAGGAATGACTAAATAATAACGTTAAGAAATACAGCTGTGATGTAGGCAGAAAGACATGCCTTCTATATCCGTCCATAAAATACCCTTGGGAAACAACGTTTCCATTACGGGTATCCAAACAATAAAGATAACATTATTATTGGTGGATAAACTTTGTGAGTCATCAACTCGTAAATGTAACCTAATAATATTGATACTGATTAGGAAATGGCCAGTAGCAATGTTTATCTCCTTTGATTTCAAGGAAGTTACGTGCAATAAAAGAGGTACCACTAAAACTATGAGCGTACGGCCGGCGCAGTCAGCCGCGCTACCTGACTGGTTTATCTTCTAATCCGACTGCGGCAAAGCCAAAAAGGGGGTTATGTGTGTTGACCTGTATGTATGTCCGTCCCTGTGTTCCTTTGTAACTACTAAACAGGGGAATCGATTTTGATGAATGATAGTAGTTTGATTCGCCTTCATTGCGCTGAGAGTCACTGGGTAATATACTAAAATTTAAAAAAAAAAATGATTTTTTACGCCAAAATATACGTTTAAAAAAAAACTCCCTAACTTAGAATGTGGTATCAAAATGAAGGATTTCAAAAGGTGATAACATAAATATATACAAATTATAATAATTTTTAATGTAATTTGGAATGTGAAATGATAAAAATAGAAACCTAACTAAAAAGTCGGAGGCAAAAGTCTTTATTATATGTCTCCAACTGCATGTGATTGTTAATAGTATTATGTGGGATTGGAGACAAAAATAAGTCATCTTGTTTCCATCTTTTTTAAATTGCATTTTTTACGCAAAAAGTCAATTAAAAATTGGTTGTCTGTAAAGTCGGTTTACGGACGATAATTTTACGTGATAACGTCACAAGCCGATCATGCCTCTCTATTGTTTGTTCCGCGCTCTCACTTGCACGCTCGGATCAGGCGGAACGTGACACTTTTTCGTGCAGCCGGCGTTCATCGATTTATAAGACGTAATCACGTCAAAAAATTTCAAACCGACATTATTAATTTTTTAATTGACGTTTTTATCACAGTATGAGCTAAAATTCTTGTATAGCTCGTGCCAGCTCATCTCAACGAGAGAAGAGGAAAAAGGAAGCTAAGTAAAAGAAAACGTCACAATAATGTACATAATTATAATTTTATCTGTAGCTCAAGCAATGCCTACGAAATATGCTGGTATTTAAGTTCGTTAAACAATAAATTCTCCCTCTCACAGAGAGGAGGCTTTTGTCCCAGCAGTAATAATATTATAGGCTGATTATGTTAATAAATAATTTCAAGGAGCCCTCTTTCACCTGCGTAAAAATACTTGCCCAAAAAATGTAACTTCGCACCCCAAAACAAACAGTAAAATAAACGAATTACCACCTTTGTATTATAATAGGATATAAATAATATGTTTTGATCCTCTATTTACGAAAGAAAGAGCCTGGATTATTCTTGTTAGGGTTCCGTACACAAATGGTGCCAATGGGACCCTATTACTAAGGCTCCGCTGTCCGTCCATCCGTCCGTCTGTTACCGGCTGTATCTTTTGAACTGTAATAGGGAGACACTTACAATTTTCACAAAGTGTGTACTACTGTGGCAACTGTTCGGACCACACCTTAGTTAGCAATATCGGCGTGACGCGTTGACCTAATTAGGGTTCCGTACCTCAAAAGGAAAAAACGGAACCCTTATAGGATCACTCGTGTGTCTGTCTGTCTGTCTGTCTGTCTGTCTGTCTGTCTGTCTGTCCGTCTGTCACAGCCAATTTACTCCGAATCTAATAAACCGATTAAGTTGAAATTTGGTACACATATGTATTTCTGTGACCCAAACACGAATGTGTAACGTAAATAAATAAATTTTGAATATAGGGGTCACTTTTGGGGCGCAAACAAGAAAATTTAAAAAAAAAGTTTTGCTAACAGTACCGTGTGACATATCAAATGAAAGGACTTGTTGCGAGGATCTTAAATATATTTTTTATATAATTTTAAAATAAATACTTTTAAAGATATTTAATAAATTCAATGAAAATTGACCATTCCCCGCCCCTTATCTCCGAAACTACTGGACCAAAAATTTTGAAAAAAATACATAGTATGGCTCTTTACTCATAGATTACAGGAAAACCTATAAGAAGTCTATGGTCTTAAAATAACATGGTAAATCACTCAATATTGTGCGTACAAACTTACAGTTCGTCGCTCGGCATCCAATAGGCCTATCTCTCTAGCTAATATAATATCAAAAAAATATCAAAAGTGTTTGACCGTCTGCTTATTACACAAACAAATAAAACTGTATATGTTCATGACAACCAATTTGGGTTTCGGCGTGGTTTGTCAACAGAAAATGCAGTGTTGTGTCTTAAGCATACTATCACATACTTACTATACACAGCGTGGGACGCCGATTTATGCTAGCTTCCTCGACTTATTCAAGGCTTCTGATCTGGTTACTTATGACGTATTGTGGAGAAAGATGGAGAAGGATAGGTTGCCAATGGAGCTTATAAACATCTTTAAATAGTGGTATGGTAACCAGATCAATAGTGTACGATGGGCTGGAACTTTTTCCAGGCCATACAGGTTGGAATGCGGGGTGAGGCAGGATTTGGGCTAGATATACCCAAAGGTCGTGCAACGCCCTTCGTGTCCAATACAACAACGCTTTCAGGGTATAGGTGGGGCTGCCCCGTTTTTGTAGCGCATCGGGAATGTTCGCAGACGCACATGGGTGACCACTGAAAATCAGCGCTGTGCTGTGGGTACCCATAGCACAGCATCATGCTGAGTGGAAGCCTTCTTGTCACAGTCATGACGTGCCAGCAGCTGCCGCATATTTCTGTTTTGTGCTCGTGATTATATTTAAATCTATTTTTTATTTTATTTTATTATTCTTTTCTTTTATGCACTTGATTCTGTGACAATTAAACTTATTTTTCTTTCTTTCTTTCTTTCACATATTAATTGCTTTTACGCAACGATGCGATGAGGTGTACATCCCTGGTGCGCAGAGTGCGGGCCAGCTCCAACAATATCCTAAAAAAGATCGCTAGCAGGCTGGATTGCATGTACATCAATCACTGTAGTGCCATCTCCCATGGGGTGAAATAAATTTAAACTAGATTACGTGGGGCACTCAGAAAGTTTTGTGATACTAGAAAAAAATATAATACAGGTTATAATTTTTTTATTATATCTTTTCAAAGAACTCTCCATTGGCGTCTATACACAGTTTTATACGTCTAAACCAATTTTTATAACACATTATCCAGTCCGCATTAGACACCTCTCCAATCTCCTTCTCAAATGCAGCCAGTGCATCTTCAGGTGATGAAAACTGTTTTCCTTTGAGTTGATTTTTTATTTTGGGGAACAAGAAAAAGTCGCACGGAGCCAAATCGGGACTGTAAAGAGGATGACCTATAAATTTGACCGGTGTGCTGTCCAGAAAGTCCCTTGTTTTGAGCGCCGAGTGAGCCAGCGCGTTGTCGTAGTAAAGCAGTAGCCCACGGAGGCCAGTGTTCGGTCGGTTGCTGCTTGCAGTAGTAAAAACTTCTGGCAAACATTTGGTAACATACCATTCAGTATTGATGCTCTTTTGATCTCGTCAGGGTACTGACACCAGATAACCCGGCAAAGAAAAAAAACTTGCGTCAAAATTTTGCCTGCACTTCTGGCTCGTTTCACTTTGGTAGGCGTTGGTTCATTTTGAAACAGCCACACGGTCGACTGACGCTTCATTTCTGTATCATATTGATAAATCCAAGATTCATCACCCGTAATGATATCTTAAACGCGCCGAGACGAGCCTGCTACAAATTTTGCTATCATGTCTCGGCACCATTCTACCCGAACCTCCTTCTGAGCCTGCGTTAGATTTTACGGTACCAGCGTGAAACTATCTTCCATAACCGAAGATGCCTGTGTAGAATTTCATACACACTTCCCGATCCAATCAGCAGTATATGCTGAACCTCTTCATATGTAATTCGCCTATTCTCTTGAACAAAAATTTTCACAGCCAGCACGTTTTGTTATGTAACAACCGTCATACTTCTTTCTTTGTCCGCCAAAATTATTCGACCACCCATAAATTCGTTGAACCAGCGGAAAACAGTCGCTATAGCAGGGCTTTTTTCTATGAACACCATTCGAAGTCTTTCAAACGATTCTTCTGGTTTTAGTCGACATTTGAAATCGTACAAAATCATCGCGCGAAAATGTTCTCGTTTTAAATCCAGTTTTCAGTAAGACAGAGTATTTTGATTTTGCTCGTAAACAAATGTGAAGGGAATTTCGAATTTGGAATGTTATGTTTTTTTGTAATAAATAGTCATAGTTTAAATTGACATCAAAGCCAGCCAGTATCTTATAGACAAAAACTGTTAGTCGCAAAACTTTCTGAGTGACCTAGTAAAATAAGCTAACATAGTTCATAAGTTTACAAACAGAATGAGTCCTTTTTACTTGAATAAAGAAAAATATCTGGATGACCACTTTTTTTTAACGACGTTTTCTAAAAATGACACCTAGCTAGATCGATTTATCGCTCCCGAAACCCCCTGCATACTAAATTTAATAAAAATTCTTGGAGCTGTTTCCGAGATTCAGATTATATATACATACATACGAGAATTGCCCGTTTAAAGGTATTAGATTTAGATTATTAAGAAGTAGTGACAAAAATTGAAAAGGGTATGCTGAGATGGTTTGGGCATGTTGAGAGGATGAATGAATGGCGACCAACAATTTATGTATTTACGAGGCTGATGTGAAGGGAACGGCCGGGCGGGGACGCCCTAGGAGGACATATACTGACCTTATTGGTGATGTTCTTCAGAAAGGCCAGGTGCGTAGTACTCGCAACCGGCGTGCGTGTATGACCAGATGTATGAACGTAAACGAGGCAAAAGGAGTATGTAAGGATCGTAGCAGGTGGCGTTCTGTAGTTTCTGCCTACTCCCATGGGAAGAAGGCGTGAGATTATGTATGTATGTATGTATTATTATATTAATACCGCGAATGTGAAATTTTTAACGAAAATTAGATTTTTGTTTTATTTCATTCTACACGTTCAAATAAGTGATCCTGCAATTTAAAAAAAAAACGTAAAAATGTCACATTCGCGGTATTGGATGCCGAGTGACGATTTGCAGTTGGAATGTATGGGAGAACATGTTTTTCAACTACAATTTTAAGTTTGTTCTTGGGATAAATAAATTCATCTCAACTACGGAACCCTTCATTGTGCGTAGTCCAACACGCACTTGGCCGGTTTTTTTTATTTTTCTTATAACTTATTATCTTACATTAGATTAAGTGCACTGTTGTCTACCGCGTTAACCGGGTGTATTCATACATTTCATCAATATTTCATTTACATTTTAACATTTAGAACAGTTTGAGATTGAGTCAATGAATAGTGTTCAACATAAACATTTGTTTCTCCTCAAAACACCGACACCTTGCTACGTACCCCGACAGCAATTATAACAACAAATAATGAAAATTACCGTACAAGCAACACATTTTTTTCTAAACACCGAAATACGTGGTACAGAACCCTTCGTGTGTGGGTCCGACTCACACTTGGCAGCTTTTTTATTCTAATGCCACACTCGGTTTGCCCCTTCGGGATATTACCCAGTAAGAATTTCAAATGAGCACCGTATGCGTATATCAAGATTACCAATATGGTGTTATGATAAAAAAAAGGTTTTCCGGCTTCCGTTTTTATTATTATGGAAGGAAGAATCGTAAGAAAAGTTTTGTTTGTTTAGCAGTTATTCGGTGCAAGTACCTTGTTTGCCTTGTGTTCTCTAGAGCTATTGCTGAGCATGAGGTCCGGTACCCTAATTGCGTAACTTATTTTCGTAAACGATTATGACAAATTTGTTTCATTTTGACTCAAATAACAAATACTCAAATAACTGACTTCAATAACATTCATTGCGTTATTTACGTTGTTGAGCAGTTTTTTTTTCCAACTTTTTAAGCAATGGATTAAATAAAACTTTATTTCAGACTAAGGTCCATAATTTTGTTAGTATATTGGTGTTAATAACAATGGTGCTTAAATAAATAGGTTAGTTTGTAATTTTTGCCCGCTTACGTAAAGCTGTAATTGGAAGTTATAAATGATAAACTAGGACTGTCGAGGTCAAATAAATAAATAGTTAATTACTAGTAACAATAACAAAACCAAGATCAGCAAGATGACCAGTCACCACAAGCAGCACCCGTTCACAAGCATAACGCAAAGATCAGCCATTACCCCCCTCGCCATATTTGAGGGAAGGAGGCAACTAAGGAAGCATGACGTTTATTACGCAATTAGGGTACTGGGTAAGATTCCCAGGTCCGGCAAAGTGTAGGCATGGCGGGCTCATACCAGTTGGCGGTGCGGTGAATGTACAAGTATCTCCCGAACTCATGGTACCAGAAGGAACAGTGGGGTTTTAGTCAGTAGGAGTCTAACATAACCACCCGTTCTACCCAGATAGAGGGTATCCAAGAGGACTGCAACACAGAAAAAAAACAGTGGAACTCCGGGAGTGCCGACAGAAGTGAAAGCTTGAAAAAGAATCGGCACCGCGGTAATCAACGCGTTGATGTCTTTTACTCCACGGTGTCGGTAAATTGCGTTACAGTGTCGCGAAATCAATGGTTTAGTCCCATCTCAAAAATGCCCAACGCGCCTAAAGAAGTTTTCATTTCAAAAGGGTGGAGAAGTGTTATGGACTTTTCCATCAGGAATTTCTTAGAAGCAGTCCGGAGCCAGCATGAACATAAATGGCGTATACTATACTTATAGTACAGCCACATTTTGGTGTCTCAGATCTCTTTATAATGTATCAATTAAAATCTTTGCATGACGGTCGCGTGTTCGCGCGATTATCGCTTTTATTAGGACACGGCGCCCCACCGCGCGCCGTCCCGTCTGCGTAACTGGGCGACCGAGCTCTGCTCTGGTGAAAATAGAGAATACTCATGAAATAGTATAGGATACCTAGTTCACACTAATCTCATGTTTAGTACATACTAATTCTATTCTGCCATGATAGTAGATACTTACTAATTCCATACTGCCATGTCATTATTCTCATGTCATTATTAATTCTGCTCGGGTGAAAATACGAAGATAACGAATTTTCCCAGATTTATGAGACCTAGCTAGATCGATTTTTCGCCCCCGTAAACTGCTACTTTCATCGACATCGTTAGAGCCGTTTTCGAGAACGTGATTACAAATATATATATTTTATACAAATATTGCTCGTTTAATAGTATAGGATTGTAATACACAATACGTTATCAAGAGCCCAATAACGATGCTCAAAGCAGTCAACAATTTCCAGTTATTGTTTCATTGTCAAACAAAGTCAACTTCATTATTAAGCTGAACTAGCAAGCTATTGAAAACTGGACTTTTTGAGGACAAATTGTTTGCAATTATTCTCAATTGGTGTTCTTTACAAAAGACAATCTAGTTTGTCTGGATGATTTCTGTTTTAACAAGCTTTTGATGTGTTACAACAGTCCTCTCGCTTTCCTGCAGTCAAAATCTAAATCTAAAAAATCTAAATACACAAATCTGTGGGAATGATTTCGTGAAAAGGGACGGAAGTATGTCACAGGAAGCCGGGGAAGCGCGCGCCATTTGATTTGAGGCCGTCAGAAACGACCTTGACGACGCCCCTTTTATGTAGTTTTTTTTTTTTTTTTTATAAATAACATGTTCCTTAAACTTAAAAAAGCACACAATTAGACCTCTTGGGTCTATCCTAGCATGCCATGGCCTGAGATTTGATCAACGCGCTTTTAATAGTTACCAAGGTGAGATGTCAAATGTTACATATCATATGCGACTACTGTAAAGCACGCTCGTTTTTTTATTTATGGTTTTAAACAGTTTTTTTGTAGTCCACTTAACGACAACTCAATAGGTAACTGTATTGCGTTTTAATTATGATGTTTCCGAACAAGGTTTTTTAACAAAAATACTTGTCATTTCAGCATACTCATAACAGATACACGCCTGTATTTCCCGAAGGGTTAGGCAGAGGTGCCAGGTATGTTTAAAACCAGGTTCGCAGGAGTGATGATTTCCCGCGACGATTTTTTGGCACCCTGGATTTTCAACGCTCTGCTTAGTGCCGAGAGTTAAAAATCCAACACTGTGTTTTTTCGACACTGTTAGATTCTCAATACCCGGCTCAACATCGAGAGTTGACAATCCAGTGCGCGATAATGTTTACGTCCGTGCGAATTTGGGCTAAGTCCCATGTAATAGGGGGCGAGCCTATTGCCATCAGCCGGGCACAAACAAAAAACAAGTTTTTTAGTAATTAAAAAGTTCAATAGATTTTTAGAAGTAAATGAGTCGTAAAAATTAAATTATTGTGAATTAAATCAATATTTTTTTTCCCCATGGAAACACAACAATGCAATAACAAAACCGACTCAATTATAATGTACCCAAATAAATTTCAATCCCAAGCTTTCGCTAAAAGTAAAGAATAAAAATACGACGAATATCTCTTCATCTGAAGGAAGACCCCAAATTAATCTTCGATTTTAATCTAACAAAGATATTACTTTTCCCTCGGCAACGATCTTCATTACACATTTTTATTGAACAAGTAAACAATCGGAGGAAGTTACAAAATGGCGAGGCATTTTATTCTTTTCGCTTAAGACTTTCTGGTTATTAAAATTTGGAAGAATTTTGTATATATGAGAAGAAAACATTACATTTTCTTGTTGAAATTATATATGTCGGATCCGGTCATTAGTATGGAAACGAAACGAATCGCAAGCGCGCCACTGGCGACATCAAGAGATCTACCCACACCAAAAAAGGCGCGCTTCTACAGAGTCGTGATGTTTTAAGGCCACGGCGAGGATGATTCAGCCTCTGGTCGCATCGGAGTTAAGACGTCGCGGAACTGTTCTCGATTTTGGGTGCTCAGTTGTTATTTGTGATCATTGTGTTAATTGGTGATTTTAATAAACGCCGTTGCACCCAGTGTGTGTATAATTTAGATAGTGTGATTCAATTGATAGTAAATTATAATGTGATCTGAACTGCAAACTGTTTTTCTATTGCGCATTAACCAACACTACCCACACTACGCCCACAGTAGTTAAAATATCGCTGATAATAACGAAAGTCAAATACCCGTCTCCGACATATATTATTTGATAAATGAATGACAATTAATTATATTTATTTCTGTAAATTGGTTCAACAAAATGTTTTAAAACTATATAGATGAGTTCGGTACTTCCTATCTGACTACTTTGAGAAGAAAGACTGAAACAAACTTACAGGTCACAGTCTCTGATAAATACAGACATAATCTTGGTCAGGCCATAAGAGGACCATGCAGATTAATGTCCGAGATTGTCTTTTGAGGAAATAATCACACAGATTTGAGTGGACCTGTCCAGTATGTGCACACATTTGTAAGTAAACGTATAACTCAACTCAGGAGACAGGACTCAGGAGTTCGCCTGTTTTATTCTTATTGCATTTAGATAGATCGTTTATTTGGTGCACACAAAAGACATCATAGCACAACATACAAAAACACGATTAAACAATAACAAAATACACGTATACAGCAATAAGATGCCAATATACAAAAAATAAAGCAAAAGAAGTAAACAAGACATTGTGATGACACTATTGACTATGACACACATTAAAATAATGAAAGATACAAAGTGCGTGCGTCTCAAGGTTGCACCAAATGGGAGTCCAACTTAGCATTTGTCAGGCCAATATACCATACAATTACAATTTTATTCCATTTAATTATACTAGTGCTTTAATTAATTATAAGTTTGTTAGAATAGTTCATACTAATTCCATGTAAGTAGCCATCATTAACCATAGTGAGTATCAAATGCATAACGCATAGCATGTGTAATGTTTTTTTAATTACTCTAATCTATCTAATGCATATTATATAAAAATATTAGCTTTCTGCACTCCTTCTCCATATAAATTTTAACTGTGCCAAAGTTCATACTCCTCCGTCCGCGTAATTTTCGTAAAAAGGGGTACAAAGTTTTTGCTTCACGTATTTATACAAGGTGGCAGGGACATCGACGCGAAAACTGTTACCATGGATTCACCATGGTAACAGTTTTCGCGTCGATGTCCCTGCCACCTGTATATAGATTCTAAACATGAAATAATATATAATAATAATTGTTGTAGGCCTTTCGTCAATGCACTTCGCGTTATTGCAGACGATATAAGAAAGATTTGAATAAGATACTTAAGATAATAAAGCAGGTAGATGAAATTAAAAACAATATATTGAACTTGACTTAATTAAAAAAAATATTCCAATGCAAGAAACATTGCTGCCTTATTAATGTATGGCAGCTTTTAAAAAGACGCTACATCTCTTGTTCCAAAACAAATCAACTACAAATCACACCTTGAGGAGTTTATAATACTTTTCGCCCGTCTTTGGGTATCAAGGGATCGAACTGGAGTGTCGGCCGAAAATGTCGGACCTTCATCTGTCAGAGATCGACTGCGAGAAGTGGGTCGTTATTTTTGTATAGAAGAGAGGGAATAAATTACGAACGAAAATTCTTTTTGGAGGAGTGACAAAGTTACTGTAGTGTCAATCGGAATAAGATTCACAGAAGTTGATAGAGGACGCAGAAATTATTAAAATGAAGTGGCGTCAAGTAAATATTTAGAATTGTGATTATGTTTGTACCTACATATGTTTCAATGTAAGGTACTTATGGAAAAATAGATATCGTTAAGCGAATGAACAAGGAGTAGCATTGAGAATTTCCTCCACTGCTTTATTACCAAGTTAATATATTATTTCAATGTCCGTCTGCCTAGTCTTTTCCCAATTCTGTTGAGGTTAGTTTCTGAATGCAGCTGAATACCAGTATTTTACATGGAGCGACTATCTAACTGACCTGCACAATCCAGTTACTGGGTAACACGATACCTCTTGGTAAGACTGGTTGTCAGATTTTCGGGATTCTGACTACCCGTAACGACTTTCAAACTGATCTACAAATGACAACCAGGACCAACGGCTTAGCGTGCTTTCCGTGGCGCGGAGGAGTCATGATATCTAATGGATGGTCACCTGTCCACGAACCGGCCGCGGCAAGCGCAGCTTTCCCTTCGATAGACCCGTGCAGCTGTAATTCTTTAACCAGAAGCCCCTGCTCCTTAATATATTTATTAGTTTATATATTATTGCTAAACAATGAAGGATTATCGAAGCAACTCAACGGGTTGATAGCAACTTGGTAAGCGTTACTAACTGCATTTCTCCGGATGTACCTAATAGGTACTTACACTCACATTTCAATTAAGTACCTTAATCCTTCTTAATCTCTCCTTAATCAATTTTGATGAATTCTTTTACAATTTGCCAAGGATTAAACACGATGACATCATTACGTTAACATCTTAACACATACCTAAGTGGTATCCTCGTCATAATGGAGGTGTTAAACCTGTCAATGTTCTGATCATTGACGGGTTCAACATCTTCAATAGATCTCATCTAAACAATGCGATATTGAAGCCTGTCGAAAACATAATACTCACCTACTTATAAGTAATTGAAGAGTAAACTGCTTTGTTTATCAATATTGCACCAATTGTACCAAACGCGTAGAGGAGCAAGAAGAAGGAAGAGCAGAAGAGTATATAGGGATCGTAGAAAGTTGCATTCTATAGTTTCTACCTACCCCCTTGGGAAGAAGGCTAGTTCATGTATATAAGAAGGAAAACGAAATAATACCGATAGGGAATTGGTAGACCTTTGTTCTGAAGTATGGCTTATGTAAATTTAACTGCCATATAACAGATCTTGTATCTTGTATTTAATGTGGAAGGAGCATCATTTGTTATATCGACAAACGATACCTACATCTGCTCCAGTCAGATGATCTATTTGGATACACAAAGCCCGAATATTATTATGAATTAACTACTAACACCTACTGTGGACCAAAAAGTTGAAATTTTTTAACAAATGTTTATAAAGAGATGATTGATAGATGGCGCCAAGTGGGGTAAAAAAGTCATGATTAGGGATGATTATGAATAGAGAATTAAGAAAAAAATGGATGGATTGAGTGAGAAATGATATGAAAGAGAAGGGAGTGAATGATAGCGTGACGGTGGGAAGGAGAGAATGGAAGAAGAAAACGTGGTGCGCCAACCCCACGTAACATGGGACAAGGACAGGAAAATGGTGATGATGATAAAAAAGAAAGAAAGAAAATACGTTTAACGTTTTACGTTTTATACGTTTGTTTACAAATTAAGTAATGATGATGTTTATTTATTAATCTCATTTCCAGTTTCGATGAGAATATAGAAAGTGACTACCAGTCACTATCTTCAAAATTGCAATACAATACAATTGTTACTATTGATAAAATTATATTTTATTAAGAGTCCTCTGCTTAAATTTATTCCTTATCTCACTCGCACGCTCCAAAGAGCCAATAGCTTAGGTAATTTCTTTGTAAGGCGAAAATAATGGTAGTAAAATAAAAATAACATAGCATCTGCTTTATAGTTCAATTATTCTGCAAAGTTTCATGATGTAATTTGAAGTATTTTTTAAATACCCCAGCGGTTTCTTGTGTTTTCGTCACACATAGTACTTAACATTAATCCTCAACTTTACCATATATTTATTTTAAAATTACATTACATAACATCACGCCTGTTATCCCCGTAGGGTTAGGCAGAGGTGTACCTCAGTGTACCCACATTTCGCCAGTTATGTTTATGTCCCCTGTAATAGAGGGCGAGCCTATTGCCATCAACCGGGCACAAATCCAAATTCCAAGTTGCTACTGAGAAATTCCTGATAGAAAAAGCCCAATAATACTTTGCCCGACTTGGGATTCAAAACTAGGACCTCATGTTCAGCTGTAGCGCTTGCGACCACTAGACCAACAAGGCAGTCATGATAGATATTAATCGTCCCAATATCATTATCAGTCAATCAAAATTCTATCGAAACTAGGCAAATCTAGTATTTCTTAATTCAAAAACCTAAGCAAGTCCACTTCTCAAGTAACCTTGACAGACAGTGAAGTCTTTTAGCAGGTGTTCAGTGAGAAGGAAACATTTTTTGTCCATTTATCCCAATCAATACAGATGATTAAACTTCTTTATCCTGAACTCAATACATATACAGTAATAACCTTCCTTTTGAACTAAAAATACTCGTTTTAGCCAAAGACCCAAAGTGCGGTTCCCCTTAAAAAAGCTTTACCCCGAATCGCGCTAATTTTCCCCCATGACATCTGTCATAGGGCTTGACATCAGGTAAAATTATCAGACCTTATCCCCTTGCCATAAGAGCTATATCAGCTTGTCACGCCAATTCGAGTGGGGTAAAAAGGTCATGATTTATTATGTTCGAGAGTAGCCAAGTGTGAATGAGGAGGGTGCACCTATTTTGATGGAGTAGGTATATAGAAATTTAATTTAATGGGACTCTATTTTCGCGGTACGAAAAGGAAATTAATACGGAACGAATAACTTTGTATTTGTAAAGTATTAATGATTTTGCGTCTTTTACGTTCCTTGGAGGAAAGTTTATGTTTGAATGTGATTGTCGTTTGACAACAGAGACAACTGAACGGGAAGAGTTTTGTGAAAGGATTACCTACTCAGTATATTTCAACTCAGCATATGAGTACCTACTTAATTATTTCTTATAAACGAATTGTGTCATATAAATTGACGAATATAAGAAATAGGAAGATGGCCTGATTCAGTTTTTTTTAAGCTATTGCATAGCTTTTATCGCGGGCTTTGAGCACGGCGACCGAATCAAGAAATTCCGTAACGTAACGAAAATAAAACCTAACACCCCCCACTCCGCCTACCATGTAATGACGGTTCCCATGACAACGTGATGTTGTCATGGGAACGTAATTTTTGTTTTATGTCATCACGTCATCATCCCAAGTGTAGCGTTGACAAATAGGAAGTATGGAGGTTACAAATGCTATGCAATAGCTTTACCGCGGCAGTCCCCGAGTGCCACACGTTATTTTTTTTTTTTAACCAACAGTTAAAACAGAAAAAAGCGGGGAGGCGAGTGAGGAGCTTGTGACTAACTAATAACAGCCGCACGGGTCAATACATCAAGTTAAGCTACGCTTGCCGGGGCTGGTTCGTGGATTGGTGACCATCTTTACATACCGAGACTCCTCTGTGCCTCGGAAAGCACGTTAAAAGCCGTTAGTCCCGGCTGCCATTCGTGAATCTTTGACAGTCGTTACGGATCGTTAGAATCCCGAAAGTCTGACAACCAATCTTACCAAGGGGTATCGTATTATCCAGTTACTGGGTTGTGGAGGTCAGATAGGCAGTCGCTCCATGTAAAAAACTGGTATGCAGCTACGTCCAGTTGGACTGGAAGCCGACCCCAACATAGTTGGAAAAAGGCTAGGCAGATTGAGTTAAAACAGATAAAAAAATCTTTTAAAATTGAACAATAAAAACTTTACCTATATCAATTGTAGTGCTTAAGTTGAATCCTATGCAAACATGACTTTCCTTGCCGGCTTAGTGTTGGAATAATAAACGTGGAGTGTGAACTACTGTTGATTTACGAGTTAATTCTTTGTTAGCTTTAAGAGATATACTATATATACTATACTTTTTCAATAGATTTAAACAAGTGAAACAAGAGGAGCTTGTTACTAAATAATAACAGGAGCACGGGTCGATCCGTCAGGTTAAGCTACGCTTGCCGGGGTTGGTCCGTAGATGAGTGACCGTCTTTAAATACTGAGACTCCTCCGTTCCTCGGAAATCATGTTAAGGCGTTGGTCCCTGCTGTCATTCGTGGATCTTCGACTGTCGTTTCGGGTCGTTAGAATTCCGAAAGTCTGACAACCAATCTTACCAAGGGGTATCTTAGTATCCAGTTACTAGGTTGTGGAGGTCAGATAGGCAGTCGCTCCATGTAAAAAACTGGTATGCAGCTACGTCCGGTTTGACTGGAAGCTGACCAAAAAAATCTTTTAAAATTGAACAATAAAAACTTTACCTATATCAATTGTAGTACTGACCATAAAATTGAACAATTTTCTCCATCGTAATCGAAATTACCATAACCTTAAAGACCACACTTTCTGATACACGCTGTATAGGTAAGATCCCGAAAACCATTGAGGGTTTGTCTGGAAGCCTAACGTAAAACAGCTCCAAATACATAGAGAAAATTATAATCTCGTGAAAAATCTTGCACAGTCACTAAGTATCCAAGAATTTACAAAAAGCTTCGAGGCCAGCAACGGACGTCACAGGGTGACAGCGATTATGATGACAATAATATACCATGGCGATATCATTTCCTTACCAATCAAAAATCAATCAATCTGCCTAGCCTTTTCCCGACTGTGTTGGGGTTGGCTTCCAGTCTAATCGAATGCAGCTGAAAACCATGATTAGGTATACGCAGAAGGCTTACAACGCTCTGCGCGTGCAGTATAATAATGTGCTGAGGATAATGTTTTGCAGTGCATCGGGCATGTTTGCGGAAGCGCGAATAGATGACTTTCATGCCATCATGCGCAAGCGGTGTGCATCGATGTTGCGGCAATTCAGGGGTAGCCCTAACAGTATTTTAGCTATACTGGTGGACAAGGTTGATAGACCATGTATCAGGCTCTGGGTATTGTTAATATATTTTTAAGTTATTGAGTTTATTAACATAGGCTGTCATTTGTAGATCTTTGACAGTCGTTACGTGTAGTTAGAAGCCCAAAAAGTCTGACAACCAGTCTTATCAAGGGGTATCGTGTCACCTGGTAACTAGATTGTGGAGGTCAGATAGGCAGTCGCTCCATGTACAAACAGCTTTACGTGCCTTCCAAGACACGGAGGGGTCTCGATATCTAATGAATGGTCACCCATCCACGAACCGACCGCGGCAAGTGTTGCTTAAACTTCGATCGACCCGTGCGGCTGTTATTAAATATGTCTTAGTTGGATAAAGTAATCACAAAGTCGAAATAGACATCTTATGTTTTAGTGAGACATTCTGTCGCATATCCTAATGATGCAATATTTTTAGCACTAAATAACACATAACATTAAGCCCCCGTTTTCCCAGGATTTTATCACGCACTGGATTTTCAACTCTCGGTGTTGAACCGAACGTTGAGAATCCAACAGAGTGCATCCCAGTGCGTAGAAAAAACACGCTGTTAGATTTTCCACTCTCGGCGCTGTGCAGTGCGTTGAATATCCAGTGCGCAAATAAAAATCGCCCGTGCGGATCTGGGCTTACGTTAAAAAACGATCATGGAAGTACCACAAATTAATGTAAATTACCTCAATATGGCGGAAACTTGCTCCAACATCAACAATGTTCAGCTTATAAAGGTGTTATAATGTAAACGCAAACTTCACACTTGTAATCCTCTTGGGGTTTACGTAGATATTGTGATTTAAGTACCTTTAATTTAATAGCTACGACTAAACTATATGATTTTGCGTTTCTTCATAAGTTTAGGAATTTAGAAGGTGTTAAAAAAACTAAAAAAGAAAACAAACTACTTAAAAAAACACTACTACCTAAGTGAAAAATAATTTTAATTTCGGAAGTCGGTGTCTTTAGTTTTGTGATTTAATTTTTGTCACCGACTCCCCAAATTAAAGTTATTTTTTACTATGTAGTGTTTTTTTGGTAGTCGGTTGTTATTTCTTTGTAAAAAAGTTTTTATTTTCCACTTTTTAGTTGGACGGCTCCGTCGACTACGCCGTATAAGACAGCGTACGGCTTGTTAAAATGATGTACAAGTATGCGGCAAGCTGACGATAAGATAAGATAAGATAAAGATTTATTATTTAACTAGAACTAGATTAAAAGGCAAGGTAATATATAAAGCACAAGCATAAAGTTTCATAATCTAGTTAGTGGATGCCATACTGTGCTCCTAGATAGATTACAAAATAACCTGTGTTTAGGAGAAACAGTTCCGATCCCCGTCATAAATGGTTGACTTAAAAATAGCACGTGTTAAATATTATGTATATAGTAATAAAAAAAACGATACTATACTGATACTGATACTGACCTGTAGTGATACTAACCTGTAGTGATACTGACCTATTGTGATACTGACCTATAGTGATACTGACCTATAGTGTTACTGACCTATAATGATACTGACCTATTATAACACAACGCCGCTTGCGGTACTCTATACACTGCCCTAAATCTATATTTTGTGATATTAGGCAATATCAACGCTTGGCTTTATTTTGGGATTTAGAGAGACAACATAATTTCACAAATCCACTTATGACGAAAATATATTACCTATCAACATTTTTAGACACATCATTAGCAGCGAAATTTATTATAACAATCTTTTCAATGGCGTCGATAACAATTTGTTTATCGATGTATCAAATTCTGCTTGACAGCAAATACTTTGAAGGCATTTTGTTGTAATTTTCGCTCGTCAACACGACAGGTCCTTAAACCTTTTAACTTTGTGGTTTTGTGGCGATTTATTTAGTAGTCTTTTTAAAATACTTTGATGGATTGGTTTAATATGGTATATTAGGTTTCCTCTATGGGTTTGGCGAACAACACGGGTAGCATGCCCACAGTAGACATGGGTTTTGTTGACGGAAGCATAGACAAAATGACAGATTGTGATTGTGAATCTGTCATTTTGTCTATTCTTGTTGGTTTACCTGATGAAAATTTGACTACCACATTTAAGTAGACCCATAAAATGTGAAAAACCAATGATAGAAGTCAATAAATTTAGAAACGAATGGGCCTAAAAACAAAACACTATCAATTTATTATTTACTAGCTGCGCCCCGCGGTTTCACCCGCATAAGTCTCGGTCCCGTGGGAATATCGAGATAAAAAGTATCCTATGTGTTATTCCAGGTTATAAACTATATGTGTGCCAAATTTCATCCAAATCCGTTCAGTTGTTTAAGCGTGAAGAAGAGATAAACATACACACACTCACAAACTTTCGCCTTTATAATATTAGTGTGATTTATTTATTAAAACTTTATGCACAAGTAAAAAAAATAGTACTGTTCAAAGGCGGACTTAATGCCTGAGGCATTTTCCACCAGTCAAAGAATAATAATAATAAAAGCCTTAAATAATCTACTAATCATCTTAAAATCATTCATTCACTGACAAATAACGCAAAGCTTAAACCGCTGAGTCTAGAAGCTTAAAATTTTGCATAAGAATACCTTAAACAGACTCATACTTCAAGTAACGGCAACACCTGAGGTCGATGACTCAAAAGAAAAAAAAACGTTTTTTTTAAAGTGAAAACTTATTTAGGCGCGTTGGGCATTTTTGAGATGGGACTAAACCATTGATTTTGCGACACTGTGACAACACCATCTTTTGACCATTATAAAGACATCAACGCGTTGATTGCCGCGGTTAGTGGAGTAAAAGACATCAACGCGTTGATTACTGCGGTGCCGATTTTTTTCAAGTTTTCAATTCTTTCGGCAGTCCCGGAGTGCCACTGTTTTATTTTTTTATTTTATCTTGTTTATTTATCGATATCCATCACTTGGTTTCGCTAACTAATTTGTTTTGACCTTATATAACGAAAGAAGCACTTCAGAATGACGTTTGAAAATTCAACCCCTGAATGAAGTGGAAGGGGATGAAATTTTGCACTAACTAAAACCATTGTGTATTAAACACGCTCAATACTCCATAAGACATGGCGCACACCATGCGACATGCGACTGCGACAGCCTGACTAGACACAGTCAATCTGCGGCCGACAATTTTCATTTATTTTGTCGCACACTCTCACTTCTTGTCGCAGCTACTAGACAGAAGGTCCACACGCACACCTGACGACACAAACATACAACAGATCAGCGTCAGTCATGCTGTGAGCGCTGAGGAAAGTGCACGTGAGTTTGTATTGCGAATCTGACGTGGATCTTTGTTCTCTAATCAGACGTGGAAGTGCGTCGAATAGTCAAAGAAAATTATCGGTTCCTGTATGACGTTTGTCGTAACAACTACTCGCAGATGCAACAGACAGCTCTGCGTCTAGTCGCAGCGACAAAACATACAGTTTGCGCTGGCACTAATTTAGACAGAAAATCTCTACAGGCTGCTAATTGGCGTGAAATGTTTGCATACGACGTCACACGATTAGCTTAGAATAAACTGATTTGCTTCGGTGTTAATTAGGTTGAATCCTATGCAAACATGACTTTCCTTGCCGGCTTAGTGTTGGAATAATAAACTGTGGAGTGTGAAATACTGTTGATTTACGAGTTAATTCTTTTTAAGATTTAAGAGATATACTTTTTCAATAGATTTAAACAAGTAAAACAAGAGGAGCTCGTGGCTAAGTAATAACAGGAGCACGGGTCGATCCATCAGGTTAAGTTACGTGTTCGGTATAAGACTGGTAAAACACAAAACAGAAACACAAAGTTACCGGTAATAGAGTACTTATATTACTTTTCACAGTTATTGTACATAAAATCGTACATAAAACAGTTCACAAAACCAACACAATAGAAACTAGCGTAAATAGAGTATTTTAAAGCGCGTACGCGCACATTGGTGTTTCGAGGTCACTCATTCGACTGGCGCGGCGTCCCTACGCGTCGGCAGGCGAGCGCGCGAAAAAAAGGCGGCCCCGCGCATACGTACAAGGCAACCTCCCGACCCTTGCTCGAAAACGAGATACCAGCAGTTGTTGCAGTTGAGCACGTAGCTTTAAATACCCCGCATAATAATCATGATGAAAATATAAATTTGATCCAGCCTGTACCTTCTTGCTAACCTCCCATCAGCGATGCCCTAAGCCGAGGTTCGTACCCCACAGGGGGTGCCCTTAGCGAGCATTCGCTTAATTTTAATTTAGAATAAGTTCAAAAAGCTTTTCCGGTGCCGGTGCTTTTTCGGGTGCCATAAACTTCTACACTTAGGTGTAGAAGTTTATGGCACCCACAGGAAAATCCGGTTAAGCAGCCAAGACCTTAGTGGTCAGTACTGCAATATGCCATTTAAAAAAAAAAAGAACGTACATGGCAAGCATAATCTACATTGCTTCTGTGGCGCGGGGTTGCCATTTCGCTTCGCGCGTAATTCAAACTTAAAACTAACATTTTTGATTACATTAGGCGAGTGAGTTGCTTACACTGCGCTTGCCGGGGTTGGTCCGTAGATGAGTGACCATCTTTACATACCGAGACTCCTCCGTGCCTCGGAAATCATGTTAAGGCGTTGGTCCCTGCTGTCATTCGTGGATTTTTGACTGTCGTTTCGGGTCGTCAGAAGCCCGAAAGTCTGACAACCAGTTTTACCTAGGGATATTGTATTACGCAGTTACTAGGTGGTGGAGGTCAGAAAGTCAGTCGCTTCATGTAAAATACTAGTATTCGACTGTACCCGGTTAGACTGGAAGCCGACCCCAACATAGTTGGGAAAAGGCTAGGCAAATTGAGATTAAGAAAAAAATAATAATGTTGACGGTATTCTATTGAGGCTATCTAGTATTTGATCTTGTTTTTTCTCACCTACTGTAAGAAAGAAATTGTAAGTAAAATCCAAAGCATGAAGATCTAGACTTGATTTTCGGCTTGAAAAATAATAATAATAATAATAAATTCATTTATTTCAGGTAAAAATAACACCCATAGACACACACAAATTAATAAATAAGATCAATAACATAAAATAAAATAAAATCCAAGATCAAATTAAAATCAATTAAATCAAATAGTATCAGAAATAAATACATATTACATACATAACAAGCACAGACAAAAACGAACACTCACACAGTAACAATATGTCTGCTGCAGCATTGCCGGATGTAAGGGCAATCCAGTCTGTTGGCAATCATCGCCAGGACGGTGTTGGGGCTGCCCCGCACTCTGCGCACCAGAGACGCGCACCGCTTGCGCATCGTCGCGTGAAAGCAGTCGGTGCGCGCCTCCGCGAACATGCCCGAGGCGCTGCAGTGTCGGGGCAGCCCCACCACCGCCCTGAACACGTTATTGAACTGGACGCGGAGGGCGCTGTATGCCGCACGAGTATACTTTGCCCACAGGCTGCACGTGTAGAGGGATGTACAATAAGCTCTAAAGAGCGTTATTTTTACCTCCCTCGAACAACGCACAAACCTACGCGCTATCATATTACCTCTAACTGACAGCGCCCTCCGCTCCCGCTCAATGTCCGCAACGTCTTTTAGGTCAGCTGTAACAACGTGACCCAAGTATTTGACTTGTTCCACTTTCTCAAGCGGTGCATTATTTATACACACAGGGGGCACACTATTCACACTTCTAGGACTAGCCCCAAACACCATGAATTTACTCTTCCCTGCATTATATTTCAACCCATGGCTCGAGGCATACTCTTCACAGGTCCTCATTAATTTTCTAAGACCGCAGACCGATGCGCTCAGCAGCACCATGTCGTCAGCGTAGCTTAAGTTATTGACGCATACTCCATCCACATGGCAACCAACATGCTGGCTGCTAAGCCCAACGATTAGGGCGTTCACATAGAGGTTGAAGAGCGCAGGAGAGGTCAACCCCCCCTGTCTCACCCCGCACTCCAACCTATATGGTTCAGACATTACACCCGCCCATCTGACGCTATTGGTCTGGTGTCTGTACCAATATTTGAATATGTTCGAGAGTTCTGGGGGTAACCCGATACTCTCCAGTTTCTCCCACAGGATGTTATATGACACCAGATCGAAGGCCTTGGACAGATCCAGGAAACACGCGTACACAGGAGTTTTGCGATCCGTATAATATCTGACAACGTGCTTAAGACTCAGAATAGCAGCTTCAGTGGACAGTTTGGGCCGAAACCCAAACTGATTGTCATGCAGTGACAGATATTTATCTAGCTGAGTATTAAGCAAGCCGTCAAACACTTTTCCTACTATTGTTGCAAGTGAAATTGGCCTGTAGTTATTTACGTCGGCAACATCCCCGGTCTTGTTCTTAACTACAGGCACTACAACAGTTTTCATAAGATCGGCAGGTAGATATGAATGGCTCACACACAGAGAATAAAACATTGCCAACACTCTCGATATATAATAATAATATCTATGTGGAATAAAAATTCAGTATAGATTTTTTATTGCCAAGTCAAAAATTTGCTTTGTAATCACTACAAAAAATAAAAGGAGTTCGATCACCAGGTTTTGTAAACTGATGAACAATTAAATAAAATTGATATAAAAAACAGTGGCCCTCTGTGAGTGTCGAAAAAAGTGAAAACTTGAAAAAATAAATAACGTGTGGCACTCGGGGACTGCCGCGGTAAGCTATTGCATAGCATTTGTAACCTCAATATTTCCTATTTGTCAACGCTACACTTGGGATGATGACGTGATGACATAAAACAAAAATTACGTTAGGTTAGGTTACGGCGGGAGGAAACACCCGGGTGTCACCATTCTGTGGATCGGCCTGAGGACACGGTGGAGCATACGGTGGAGGTCTGCCCGGCTTGGGCGGAGCAACGCCGTGTCCTCGTAGAGGCGATCGGCGGCGGTGATCTCTCGCGTCCGGCCCTGGTTCAGGCCATGGTATGGAGCGAGAGGAAATGGCAGGCCGTCACCTCCTTCTGCGAAGCGGTAATGCTCGCGAAGGAGGAGGCGGAACGCGTGAGGGAGAGGCAAATTTTGCGCCCTCACGCCCCTAACCGCCGCAGGAGGAGACGCCCGGAGCGGGAATCGCGAGCCGATTTCCGGCCACCGTAGGCGCGGGCTTGCGGACGGTGAGCAATGGGTAGCTCGCCGTCCGATAAGGACCAAGCCCGGGTCGACGGCGCGTTGTGTTACACGCGCGCCTCAAAGAGATGTCAGCAGAATTGACGGGGTCCGTTAGGGCCAATGTCTGCCGGGGGTTCGAAGAAAACCGATAGGGAAATCGTGGCCCCCGGCAACTGGGCAACCGAAGGAACACGGGTGGGTTTTAGTCAGTAAGAGTCTGACACGCCCTCCCGCTACACCCAGAGCGGGAGAAGTTATTTGATAATTTCACACCCAAAAAAAAAAAAAGGTTATGTTACGGAATTTCTTGATTCGGTCGCTGCGCTCAAAGCCCGCGATAAAAGCTATGCAACAGCTTAAAAATCTGCACCGCGGTAATCAACGCGTTGATGTCTTTTTAATGGTCCTTTTGACCATTAAAAAGACATCAACGCTGGTGTCGTCACAGTGTCGCGATATCAATGGTTTTGTCCCATCTCAAAAATGCCCAACGCGCCTAAAGAAGTTTTCACTTCAAAAAAATTCAAGCCAGTTTTAATCTTCACAGTATCATATATTTTCATACCCTAAAGTACAGTCGCAAAGAAAACACTTAAGACACCAACCAAATTGGAACTATCTTATACCAGACAATAACTGTAATAAACGCAATCAGTTTTTGAATCTATCACATTAATTCCGCCACAAGCTATTTATGAGAAGTTAGTTTAGCATCTGAAGTTCATTCAAAACGCTTATCTCTAAACTTAGTATATTTAATGGGTCTACGTTCTAAAGGTTGGAGGAATAACTACACGATATTTTATATATATAAAGGAGCATTGCCCAGGAGAAATTCAAATTCAAATTCAAATTGTTTATTTGCAAGAAAATACACAGTTTACAAGGGAAGATCTTACAGCCTTAAAGTCATTGTATTCTGCCTGCGAGCAAGCGTGCAAATTATAAATATTAAAATGTCACAATTATTGTGCAGATTATGTTAATAGTACATTATTATTACATTATCATTACATTAAATTATTATCACATTATTATTACATACAAAAGTCCTTTAATATACAACAAATTCACCAACTAATACTCAACAAATATTTTTATGTTCTAAAAATTCTTTTATGCTGTAGAAATACTTTTTATGTAACCACTCTGACAATTTTGATTTAAAAACATTACCCTGCAGCACTTTAAATTCGTCTGGTAGGATATTATAAATTAAAATACACATATTGAACACATTTTTCTTATAAATATCTGTATGACTAGGAGGATGATATAAGAGGTTGCGAAACCTAGCCCTTTTCTGTCTTGGTATAACCTCGGTATGTTGCTTAAAATAATGCATCTGTGTCTTTGTAAAAATGCTGATATCTCTAATATACATACAGGGCAGTGGAAGAATTTTCAATTTTCGAAAGAGGGCCGAGAAACGGCCGCGCCTTACGAGTTGTAGGTCGTGGGTCTGAAACCAGGTAGGCACTTTAGCATAATCAGCCTATAATGTTCCCACTGCTGGGACACAGGCCTCCTCTCTTCGAGAGGGAGTGGGCTGTAATCTACCACGCGGGCCCAGTGCGGGTTGGTAGATGTCACATGTCTTCGAATTTTCGGTTCTAGGGCACGTCGGTTTTCTCACGATGTTTTCCTTCACCATTTTGAGAGCAGTGGGGATGAAATAATTTACACAAAGTAAAGCGAACCCACCACTCGTAAGTCGGGGCCTTACCACTGGGCCACCACTAAAATAAAATTGAAAATAACCGGTGAAGATCGAGTGGGACTCGCGAACCGAGGCCGAGAGCTCCGTACCATTTTAAATTTTCATCGGCGAGGCCTTTATTCGTCAGAGAATTTTAACACTGCACACTGCCGTGTAGAATATTGCAGTTTTAGGTCAGCGCCGTCTCTTGACCGATAGTGGAACTAATGTAATTTTAGTTGATGATTTCTGAAAAAGTGTGCTATTTAGAGACATCATTTTATTTTTTCCTGTAATCTGTACATAAACTTCTATCACATACAATAATTTCAGATTTCTATATGCAAACTTCGGAGATAAGGGGACGGTATTTTTTAAAAACTATGGGGCCTAAAAAAAATTTATGAGAATGTACAAACAGCGTTCTTTCATATGATAACCCCACAGGCTCTAGTAGCCCCACTTCGAATTTTTAAGACAACCGTTCAGTCCCTATTGTAAAAAAAAATAAAAATTTCTTTATTGATAAATAGTTGGGCAAAAGTCATCTAAAACTATTCCAAATTTAAAGTTGGTAGCATTAGCAGTTCTTGAGATATCCAGCTGTGACAGACAAACGGTCAGACAGATTGAGTCGCACCATAAGGGTTCCTTTTTACCATTTTGGTACGGAACCCTAAAAATCGGTTATTTCTGACTATTTCTGGCGATTGAATATATGGACAGAAGATTATATTCAATCGCGTATTTGCGCGAAGATCGCTTATAAATAGGAGGCGACCTCACTGTCTGTGTTTATTTAGTGCGTATTAGCGTGTAATTAGAATTAATTTACTGAACTACGTAATTAGCTCTAATTACTGGATTTCTTCATGTCATTGACTAAATAAAACTACAATACAAAAAACAATGACAATCAAGGCTAATGTATTATTAAAATAATGAATCCATTTCACATTAAATCTTACAAAGGATTAATAAATTAAAAGCCATCAAGGCTTTGTTTTTAATTTATTACCAGATAAACAAGCACATTAATTTTAACTAATTGAAACTAGATTGAGATAACGACGAACCAAATTAAAAAGTTAAAAGACTTTTTAGTTATAACAAACTACTACAAATGGTCACAACTTTACTTAAATTTAAACTATTTTGTTAACACTATTGGATTTCAACTCGGTGAAAACAAAATAAAAATAAATGACCGACTAGCTTTCACTGGCGAAGAAGTTAGTAAGTAAGAAAGTAAATTATGCAATCTTAATAAAATTAAAATATTGTAGCACTTTTGTGTAGAACTGTACAGTCAAGGGCAAAAATGGGACACGGGTGGGTTTTAGTCAGTCGCCCAGAGTGGAAGAAGTTATTTGATAATATCCCACCCAAAAAAATAAAATAAATAAGGGCAAACATAATAATATGTTTTACACTTACATAATTTCTTCTGAAGTGTTGTGCATAATCTCTTTACGAAATATTAGCGACCCGCCTGGTTTTTACGACTTGATAAAACATCGATATTTCTTTGTTATTTATGTACGAATAAATTCTCTAAATAGTGGTGAAAACCGCATCAAAATCAGTTGCGGAGTTTAAAATAACAACGCAGTCACACAGATTTATAATAATGTACAGACAGAAATAAATGTATAGGTGCAGTACGGTACCCCAATGCTACGCCGTAGCAGAGTTACTACGGCGTAGTGCATCGGCTACGACAGCTACGAAAATGATAGCATTTTAGCTCACGTAATACTTTTGTGGTATAAGGATAAACGTTTTTTAAAGTTTTGGTAGGTATAGTCTGGCCACGCTAAGTCTGCAATGGAATAAATGGGCAACCCCAAAAAGTTTATATGGCATACTTTTACGTCAATCAGTTATGTCAGTTTTGGGGTTGTAAGTAGATCTAATGATTTTGTTATTTTGCCTTTTGATTTTTGCATAATAGATTATATTATGTGTAATCTATGTCGTACCTATGCTCTACCTCCGTACAATGACAAAACTGTATCAAATTCACACTGCATTATGCTAAAGTGACTACTTATTCTTTACCAGGAATAAATCAGAATATGAACAAAATAACCTATCAAAAACAAAAAGACAAACAAAGTATCAAATTTTTTTTTCGTAGGACTTGGTGGTGTTGCCGTCTATAGATTTTCAAATTCCACCCTTTTTTTTACTTATGCAAACTTACCGTGGCCAGATTCTATACATGTACTAGCATCCATGTAAAAAATAAGATTTGTTGCAAAATGAAGCGATCAAGCCCTCGAAACCTAATGTATCTGGCCAAATAATTTATCAATGTGTCAATCGCCGATCGAAAATGTTCGCCACATGTGAACCGACTCCGAACGTTTTCTGGCAGAATATTTTCATACCGACTTGACTGAGTCAACGGATACCTCATGTATTCAAATCCATCTAGTCGTTAGGATGCTTCGAAGATTCTTCATAGAATCCTACATAATAATATAAAGTACCAAAGATACAATGCTACAATGTGTAAATATTTTTTTTGAAGTGAAAGCTTCTTTAGGCGCATTGGGTATTTTGAGATGGAAAAACCAATTGAACTCGCCACACTGTTACCGACACCTCATTTTTGTAAATGCGATTGTGCTCTTTATTTATATTACGTTACGGATCAATGTTCTATGCAAGTATTTTTACTTTATAGGTTTTGGAAGTATTTTTTTTAATTGTTTAAGTTTTCACTTCTGTCGGCACTGCCGGATTGCCACTGTTTTTAAACGAGCGAGCCTTATAGTAGTCACATAATAATTATGATGTGTAACATCTGCCATTTTGGCATACAGTACCAACCTCTCGGAAAATGGGTTGGTACCATCTGACGGCCAACTCTAGAACCGCGCGCGCTCATTGGTCAAATCAAATAGCGCGCGCTTCCCTGGCTTCCTGTTACATACTTCCGTCCCTTTTCATGAAATCACTCCCACAGATCGCAGGAAAGCGAAAGGAAAGATGTTACACTACGAAAATGTGATGTGTGTGTGTGTGGTGTGAGTGTGTGATGTGTGTGTGATGTTAGAAATCATCACACACACATGTCATGTCATTGTCATTAATGCTGCCTTTTTGGCACAGCCGTGAGGTACACACTATTGTTGTTAAAACATTATTTTCACTTTGTTATTTGTGTTTTGTGTTTCACGAACTGTGGCCAAATAAATGTTTTTCTTTTTTTCTTTCTTAAACATCAAAAACCTTATACTTCCCATGTTAAACTGTGGTATATTCTCCTCCATAAAATCCACATGGTACAGTACCGACCAAAAGTCCATAAGCAATCTCACAAAGCAATAGACTGACGCTTCGGTTTGACTTACGACCTTCTTCTATAAGTTGTTACAATACTGTAGACACGCACATTACACACACACACTCACTTTGTCTGCAACCAATGACTAGTTCGATAATCATCATTCGTTTTTAGTTTCATTCGTGTTGTTCACATAAATATTAAAGTTTAGCAGGTAGACCACAAAAAACTAAGTAAATTATTTCGATTTCTGTGGGGTAGATGCAGTTTGTTACAAGTATTCAATTAATAGAACTTTGTTGGTTCGTACCGTGATAATATTGGTGACGAGCATTTAGCGCAGTGTTGTGGTTATTATTATCAAAAAGCAGGCATAAAATATATTGAAGAGATCAAATCAGATCAGAGAATATTATTGCACTGCGTAAAAGTGAAGTGAATATCTAATAAAACCGGACTAAGTGTGAGTGTTATCATTTATATATTTCATATTTTACTAAACATAAATCCTAATCAAGGGTATTGTTGATAAAACAGAGGTATTGTTGAGACAGAAGATGCCTTTAAAGTTTTAAATTCATTGTGAGGTTTAATTCGATTAGTGAATAATAAATAATTAGGTATTATGTGTAATAAAAACAATGTTTTTCTTTGTTCTAGAGAAATACTGTGACGGTTAAGAGATATGAGGAAGGGGCTTATCATCGAGTAGCAGCGACGTCAAATGGTGAATGAAACAAATGGTTTCATACCAACGAGATATTTTGCTGAATTATTAAAAACACGTCATTATGAACCGTTCGCCGTGCACTCTGAAGGCTTGCATCACTGAAGACCAGCTAGAAAACCGTTTTTGACCTTAAAATATTGACCGTACCAACTTAATAAACAACAGATTCGTTATTGCATGAATTTATGGTAACGAATTTTTTAAGCACGTTTCAATAGGGTGTTTGTCGTATTTCTTGCAGATATACCGAAATTGTTTAATATTATTTTAGTAATAGTATTATTTTAGGATTAAAATTTGAGGTTTAGTTTCAATCTTCTTTTCGTAAAGAAAATGAATACTTAAGCTATAACCTCAATACCAACCAATATTTACTAAAGCCAAATAAAGTTTAAAATAATTAATATGAACAACTGCCTTAAATAAATAAATAAATAAACCTTAAAATCAACAATTTTGTCAGTAGATTTTTTTCTAATTTTAGTCTAATATTCTTATTTATTGCTTAATTACTTAGACCATCATCAAAGCTTTATATTTATGGTGCAAAAAAATCCATTTAAAATTTAAAACATTTCAAAATTTAAATATGTCAAAATAATACAAATTGCTTCTAAGTTTCTAGACATCTATTTCACATATTATTCAGGTGAAGTAATGATAAATAATTGTAGCAGTTTGATAACTATACTTAAGTAAAATAAACATAACGAATAAATATTATTTATTTTTTATTATAACATATCATGCATTTTTTATTCTAAACCCTTTATTGCAATAACAACATAAATAAATAGGCAGGATATTTAAAAATATTATTATTGCAAACAAAAATAATAATATTTGCTAAAACAGCGCTGTGATTTACGAGATTAGAACCTTAGCCATCTTGAATCTAAGACCAACGCTTAACGCCTTCTGCTATCTGCACATATAATTTACTTTCGAATTTTAGCAATGCGATACACTGGCCAAGGTCACGCGTACGAGTATGATGCGTGCTAACAAAAGTTATGGAAATATAAGTGCGGCGCCCGCGAACCGTGACGATACGATAGTGTGTAGTTCAAAACTGCGTTCTCTGTGGTGTGTGTACGGCACTCACACCACAGACGTCTGACTGTTTACACATACAAATGTACGGACTATACCGCGTGTTCACAGCAATACGACTCTTAGCGTGCTCATGCACTTTTGAGCGCTTAATGTACATTTATAATTAAGAATTTCCGCATAGTTCTGTTTAGTTTATGTGGACGTTTTAATAAAGGCAGAGTTGAAAATGCTACCGCCAGCCGGTGGAAGCAATGAACATGAAATTGCACAAAGTTCTGTTGTGTTAAATGTATTAAAACTAACTTTTGTTAATTCGTTTCTGTAAACGAATTTTGTTATAATTTAGGTATATGGTTTTCCGTTTTTGTCTGTTTTTTCTGTTCTGTGGTTTTTATTCACTTTGACGTTGTGTTAGCTCGTGGCTAATTAATAATAGCCGCACGGGTCGATCCATCAGGTTAAGCTACGCTTGCCGAGGTTGGTCAGTGGATGGGTGACCATCTTTACATACCGAGACTCCTCCGTGCCTCGAAAAGCACGTTAAGCCGTTGGTCCCAGCTGTCATTCGTGGATCTTTGGCAGTCGTTAAGGGTCGTCAGAAGCCCGAAAGTCTGACAACCAGTCTGAAAAAGGGGTATCGTATTACCCAGTTACTGGATTGTGGAGGTCAGATAGGCAGTCACCCATGTAAAATACTGGTATTCAGCTGCATCCGGTTAGACTGGAAGCCGACCCCAACATAGTTAGGAAAAGGCTAGGCAGATAATTCCTGGAAAATATGTTAAGGTTTGAAGCTGTATGTATTATTTATTTATTTAGCAACAGCAGTTGTGTTACAATCAATTACAGTAACTAAAATTATGTGCTAAGAACAAGAATGAAAGGGAATCTCTGGCTAGGGAGTTTAAACTGAACATGTGGGATGTTGGACTTTTTCAAAATATTTTGGCATACCCTAAATCCTACCTATTTGTGGTTTAATGCAGAACTCTGGGCAGTGATTCTCTTTTATATATATTTTTTTTTTATAGTATTTGTATATAGTGGTGGTGGATAGTTATGTAGTAAAATATAATATAATTACAAGTGTATAGTTGTGTGTAAATAGAGTATAAGGTACAATGGGGTTGACGTATCCGTGTGGATAAAAACCCCTTATTAATAAAGAATAAAAAAAAAAACTAAAATAATAAAAGAGCCAATTATAACACACATTAAAATATACAAAATTAAAAAATTCAAACACGTACAAAATAAAATAAGGTAACAACACATTCACAAATTCCTCTCACTGTACTCCTGACATATCAATAAAATCTTTGTCCATCCATCTGCAAATAGTATTATTTAACAGTATTACAGTAATATTTTTGTACAGCTCGTGGCTAAATTATAACAGCCGCACGGCTCAATCGAATGTTAAGCTACGCTTGCCGCGGTCGGTTCGTGGATGGGCTGACGACCCTTACACGATGAATCAATTCTGTCAGTGATTCGGCAATGGCTTGCACCTCAGTCTGTAAGTAAATATAATCTCATCTTACCGGCTACCATCCTGGCAGGTTTAAAATCCTACATATAATTAGAAGGCATATGGAGATTGTTTACTGGAGGAGATTGTGGCTAAGTATATCCATCAGGTTAAGCTAACAAGTATATCGCCATCCTCAGGATGACGATATACTTGTCGGGAACTCGAACACGGCATTGCCACACCGAGCGTTGAGTGCTGAGTCTGCACTCAGCGCTCGGTGTGGCAACACACCGTGTTCGAGTTCGCAACAAGTCCATCGTCATCCTGAGGATGCCTCGTTGAGAGATGAAACACGTGTCGATTTCTTTCAGGAGTTTTTTTATGGCTCTTTAGAAATAGCTAAGCGGAACAGGTTACTAAATATATCTACGTCTATTGTATTTTATAATGGATTTCCGCAAGGTCACGCCTGAATCAATTAATTATGGCTAGAAAGGTTGTGAGCAATGAAATAACGACTAATAGAGAAATATGGGAGAGGACGACATACTGCGTCGACCCCAAATAAATTGGTATAAGGACAATTATTAATGTGTTTGTGTGTGTGTTGTTGTTATTTTTTTTTGTATTGTTTGTTGTTGTTTGTTTATTGTTAGATTTTGTTGTTTATTGTTATTGTTGACAATTGTTGTTTATTGTTGTTGTTGTCAATGTGTATTCTTAGTATTTTTTTGTAATGTGGGTTTAGTTAGTGCAGAATAAACAAATTTTCTTTCTTTCTTTTTTTATTTATACAATAAAATTCATATATACTTTCTGAGTTTATTTTGGACATTACTGACGTCTGTGAAGGAAAATCATCGCGAGGAAACCTGAACTTATAGTTAATATAAGTCTGAAATCGCCAACCCGTCTTGAGCAAGCGTGGTAATTAATGCTCGTACCTTCTCTGTATGAGAAGAGGCCTTTGCCCTGCAGTGGCCAATAATAGGCTGGTATTATATTATTATATTATGGACAAGATGATGATTATGCATTATTATATAGTTATTTAAGATTATTCATATAAAATTCACTCCCGTTTCATTCATATCATCGCTCACGCAATCTATCCATCTTTTTTTTGATCTACCTGTCCCTCTCCATCCAACAACATTCATATTTCAACACTCTTTTAGTTAGATGCATTTAAAACTACCTACTACGTTAATAATATTTCTAACTCACTTAACAATCCCAGTACAATAAGTACCGTTCAACCTCCCACGTCACAAAAGATCCACATTCAAATAAAATATAAAATCTTCGTGAAAGTTCACTTGAACATCTAACAGTTACTTGAGAATTTAAAATGTACGAAAGTAGTGCCTTTTCACGGATACTTTCAATAGATTTGCTTGGAAAAACTTTTGACTTCGAAGTTAAACGATGACTTGGAGTTACTTCACACTTTTGTTAGTTTGGAAGGTTCGATTACTTTATCTATGTTTGTACTAGGGAAATTTTTCATAAAGTTTTTGATGATATTCGCTTAAAGTTTTAAGGTATTATTTCAATCCTGATACAATATAGCTGTCTGGGCAATCAACCAATGAAACTGAACGCGATCAGTATATTTAAACGGTGTTTAAGAGCTGTCAGTGTCCATATGCAACAACAATGATGACACTGACAGGTCTTGAATGCGTTTTAGATGTGCTGATTGCGTTGAGTTACATTGGTAAAATTCGTCCTTTGCCAGTCCCACACATATTTTTACACTTGACTGTACCTACCATTGTTCAAATGATCAGGCATATAAAATCGAGAATTTGGGTAAATAATATTATGTGATTGTATATCATACATACATCTATTTTAACCCCCACACTTATCAACCGAATATACGCGTCGCCGCTAGGGCTATTACAACATTACGAACGTTCGGAAAATAACATAATCACATTTGTGTCATTTTGGGATATCAGATCTGCGTCGTGAGTAACGTGTACTGTGATACAAACAAAAAGATCCGTGGCGAGTATTGTATATAACATAACATCACCCCGTGTTTCCCCGAAGGATTTAGCAGTGGTTTCCTATTGAATACGCAAATTTCGTCAATTATGTTTAAGTCTCATGTAATAAGGGGTGAGCCTATTGCCATCAACCGGGCATAAATCCAGACTCCGGGCTGTTACTGAGAAATTCCAGACAGAAAAACTCTAATGAAAGAAAAAATTGTTATTCTGCACATACAAAATGCACATTACAATAAAAAGACATGCAATAAACAAAATAGCCAAAAGCCCTGTATTCAACAAAAAAAGGTTAAAAATCGACAGCACTCGTTTAACACTTTGCCCGACTTGAGAAAATTCATAATTCAAAAGTCATTAATTAAAACTAGATTGAGAATCAGTACTTTTCAAACGTCAAAATTACATAAGACAGTCCCTTAAAAACGCCCACCCTTCACCACTTCCTAGTGCTTTAGCTAGGAAGAAGTGGCGCAACAAACTCCCCAGCAGCACAGCAGCCTGTTTAGTTAGAAAAACTTAATTCTATACAATAGCACTTATTATGCAAAATAATTTACATTACGCAAGACAAAACATTAAATTCAATATTTGCTATGAATATAATGTCAGCTAATCGCGGAATCGAATCCAAGACCTCATACTCAGTAGTAGCACTTGTGACCACTAGATCAGCGAGGCAGTCGACGTATAATGTATGTGACTAAACTAATGTAGGTCATGCAAATAGAAATGTCACAGGCCCGAATTTGTTCCTCTGTGGTGCAGCTGTTCTGGAAAATGGAGCATATAATTATGAGGCTGGTTGAACACCACTGTATTTGGGTTGAGTTTGGCTGGTAATTCAATGAGGTGGCCCGCAAAAGCGGACCAGTTGGGAATCATGGAAGGCACACAAGATCTCATGATCCTCAGTCCAAGTGTGGCAAGGGAACACTGGGGTGGTTTTTAGTCAGTACGGGTCTGACAGACCCCTTCGCCCGCCCCAGGGTAGAGGACATCCATGAGGATATTCCACCCCGGAATAAAAAAAAATGGTGAATGGTAACTCAAAATGATGATGGTGGCTCATTTCATCAGATTCAATTTGCCGCAACCTATCTGGATTCACAGTCGATTTAAAGACGTGAGTTATGGAACCAGGCGTTACATTGCGGAAATCCATGACAGTAAAATGCATCATAATAACCACATCTTTTGCATGTGCACATGCATAGTGTTTTGCAGTGCTGCATTCTTCATCCAAGCTTGGATCAAATTATTGCTGAAGATAGTTAATTGATTCAGGCGTGACCTTGCGGAAATCCATTATAAAATACAATAGACGTGGATATATTTAGTAACCTGTTCCGCTTAGCTATTTCTAAAAAGCCATAAAAAACCCTGAAAGAAATCAACACGTGTTTCACCTCTCAACGAGGCATCCTCAGGATGACGATTGACTTGTCGCGAACCCGAACATGGCGTGTTGCCACACCGAGCGCTGAACGCAGCGTTAGCGTTAGCTCTTGAGAAATAGCTAAGCGGAACAGATGACTAAATATATCCACGTCTATTGTATTTTAATGCTGAATTAGAACTAAACATTTCACTGATTTAAGGACTTCCATAATACAAAATATATCTACTTGCTAGGCAGGAAGTATACGTGATCGGTCATCACAGAATTATTAACAGAATCACCTACCCGTTCATTCGACATATTACTATGCACCCTTTCTGGCCACTCACGGAAAAGGGGCCAGTTATATTGGGCCTTCGTCCACGTCCTAAACCTCAAAGGTAAAAGTTACCAAATTCGACATGAGCCCGTCTATTTATATCCTAATCTGTTATATTAAAAGCCATCTGCCCACGCAACGATAATAATTTAGTAACAGTATTAAACGATTAAGGAAAAAAAGCTAAATTGGCAATAATTCTACTTGAGGGTTTGCGTGACCGAAATGTCTCGGGAGTGGTAACCGTAGGATTACGTAAAGTACATATAGAAGGTTAAGCTTTAGGCGTTGTTCTAGTATATTATTATAAGCCTATTACCTTTCTAGTACATTTCTCTATCTTGAGCTTATGAGCGGCTTTTGGCTAAATAATAACAGCCGCGTGAGTTGATCGAGGTCAGTCCGTTGAGGAGTGGTGGGGCGACCATCCATTACATTATCAAGATCCCGCCGTGCCGCGTTCAGTGGTTGGCCCCAGCTGTCATTTGTAGATCTTTGACAGTCGTGACGTGATGTGTCTGTCATAAGCACAAAAACTGACAACCAGTCTTACCAAAGGGTATCATAAGGTAAGTATAGTATTTTTATCTCACGAAGCAACGCGCGCTTTGCTTGTGGTAACCACGTGTACAAACACGCTGTGAATGTGTGCGTGAAGACGAGTAGCGTCAGCACATAACACACACACGCACACTTACACTTCCGACTTCGCCCATGTCTCGAACAGTATCGAAGGGTCCTGCGCTTACACACACATTCACAACGTGTACACTTGTTAACCACAAGTAAAGCACGCGTCACTTCGTCAGATAAAATTCTGTAGATTGATTGAATTCTCTCTATCTTGAGCTAATAATCTTTAAGTATGAATCGGGCAATATTCACATTTTTCCCTTTCAATTTGGTCGCATAAGAAACACGGAAAATATGAACGTTGTCGAGAGCTGTGTTTTGAATGAAGGTCATTATTTGTATATTTATACAAGTAACTAGCAAATTTTTCATTTTCTCTCTCTTTTGCAATTAGAGCCCAATCCTTTAGGGAGGAATCTAACTCGTTACGCCATCTCTTTCTAAACCTACCGCCTCACCTTTGCCCTGCAGGACACAACAGGCTCATAATAATAATTGTAAATAACTAACAAACCACAACCATTAATCCATTTGCCAAGCGGTTTGTGTCCATATTTCCTGTCGCTTGGTTCATATGAAGGCGCTAGCTTTGATGAAAATTATATTCGCGGTAATATAATAAATATGACAGAAGGTTTATAATGATAAATAAATAAATTGTCAAAAAATATATTTACTGATTAGAATTATGATATTATTATAAAAGGTGAAATCAGAAATGAGGCGGTAGGCAGTTAGTCATAACCTTGTTGAATAATAATTGCCTATTATTGTCCAACTGCAGGGCAAAAGCCTCTTCACATAATAGAGCCTACACTACTAGCTTTGCTCACTAGTTAATATTTTTACCAGGTCATGAACGGTATTCTCATTACTATTTGCGCTGACACGCTCGTTAGCCCTTGGAAATGGCGAGACAATAAAAACAAACAGTTTTATATAAGTGAAAACTTCTTTAGGCGCGTTGGGCATTTTTGAGATGGGAAAAATAATTCAACTCGCGACACCGTTACCGACACCTCATTTTGTAAACGGGATTGAAGTTTTGGAAATATTTTTTTTTTGTAAACGCGGTTGTGCTCTTTATTTAGAAAAGGTTACGGACCAATGTTCTATACAAGTATTTTTCTTCCACCAAGGCGATCTTGTTCAAGTTTTCACTTCTGTCGGCACTCCCGGAGTGCCACTGTTTTTTTTTTATTCTGCTCAAGCAAGACGCTCATGACAATACACACTACACACGACAAAATAAACACAATAGTAGAAAGTAGCCAAAAGCCTCGTATTTAAAACCTTAAAACTTAAAAGTTTGACAATGTTGTTCATTGCTTGATGTTAGAGCAGGGCTGGTTACAATTTCCTGGTTTACACCAAGACCAAAGACAATACACGTTGCGTAATTACCTGCTATGTACAGACGCCAGCACTTAAAGCTACTACAATCTGTCAAATTTATTTAATAGATTTTCAACTTTATCGCTGAATTTTAAGGTTCAAAGTTGATTGGGAAAATTTGACAGTTTCAGGTAGCTTGATGTGCTGGCGTCTGTACATGCCGTGTCCGCTATTTGCTTGTCACATCAAAAATTCAAACTTTCAAGGTTTGGATCTTCTGAAATTTACCTTAGAGGTGTCTCAATGTTATTAAAATCGGATCATCGGGTTCCGGATTTAATTATTGAAACGACCTCGTTTGTGGTTTTTGATAGTTCACTGTACATGTTTAGCGTAGTAAAGTTTTCGGGTACGAACCGTTTACCGAGAATAGATTTTCAGTCAACAGTAATTGTATTTGTTTGAATTTTGGAGAAATTGAAAGCTGTGGATGTAACAAATGATGCGGGTTTGGTTTAACTTCATCATAGGCCTAAGGCTTTGGCCTAAGCTAAATTGGAATCGGATTCAAATTCTAGTCTAACCGGATGCAGCTGAATAGCTACTGGTATTCTAATTTACATGGAGCTACTTTACGGTTTGATTGAAATTTATTTGAAGAATTTGTGAATTCGTTATTTAGTATAGGTATTCAATCAATCTGCCTAGCCTTTTCCCAACTAAATTGGGGTCGGCTTCCAGTCTAACCGGATGCAGCTGAATGCCAGTATTTTACATGGAGCGACTGCCTATCTGACCTCCACAACCCAGTAACTGGGTAATACGATACCCCTTGGTAAGACTGGTTGTCAGACTCTCGGGCTTCTGACGACCCGTAACGACTGTCAAAGATCCACGAATGACAGCCGGGACCAACGACTTAGGCTTTCCGAGGCACGGAGGAGTCTCGGTATGTAAAGATGGTCACCCATCCACAGACCAACCCCGGCAAGCGTAGCTTAACCGGATGAATCGACCCGTGCCCGTGCTCGATTTGGTAAATTTTGGTGTACCTGTATTATAAATTCAATATTTATTTTTTACCCAATTAAAGTCGCTACGTAAAACTCAATGTGCCATATTTATGGCTTCAGACAATGCCATCCACGAAGACACGCCCACACTTCTTCCTAATCGCTTACAGTACAAGTGTGCAACATACTGCTAGTGTTTTAGCTCTGTCGTGTTTACTAATTACACACTCTTATGTGTGTATTAACAATACTAAAACACTACCGGAAGAGGTCCTTTACGATCGCGACCGCGTCCCCGAGTAAATGATACTCCCCCCGACCCTTGCTTGATAACGAGGAGCCAGCAGTTGTTGCAGCTGAGCACGTAGCTTTAAATTCCCTGACTAATAATCATGATCAAAACTTTGATCCAGCTCGTCCGATCCTTGATGTCCTCCCTCCGGTTGACGCCTTAGCAGAGGTTCATACCCCACAGGGGGTGCCCTTAGCGAGCGTTCACCTAGTTTTAATTATCATAGTTGAATAACCCCTGGCTGGAGGTTTTAAATGTAGTAGCTTAAGGCACCCACAGGAAAGCCCGGTTAAGTAGTCATGATATCAGAAAAAAAAAAAACTAGCGGTATGTTGCACACTTGTACTGTAAGCGTTTAATTAGAAAGGTGGGACGCGTCTTCGTGGATGGCACTATCTGTACATACTGTACTTTTATGTTTTGCATTGAATGTAAAATATTATTGTAACATAATTCGAGGCAGATTTGAGACCAACCAGATGTGGGTAAATGTCAGAACGTATTGTTTCAAAGGGACAAATGCAGACTGACACTTTTATCCAATTACTGAGCCAAACCATGGTAAGCCGAAATCCTGATATTAGATTAGTCGCTAACATTCTAGCGATTAATGTAATGTTAAGATTTTGGCGGAAACTGAAAATAGGTTTGGTAAACCATACGCTGAATGGAAACACAAAGGCTAAAGAATACAAGGTTCAAGCACGTTCAATTATCGATATATATGTTACGGCTAAAACCCGAAGTGCGGCTACACCTAGTTTTAGCCGGCTAGAACTAGGTGCGGCCGGTAGCAGTTGGTTAAACTTGCCTAAATGGATCCTGGCACTCGCCGGCCGCTGCCGCGGCACCGCTCGCTTCGCTCGCTCGGCTCGTGCGGTGTGTTATGTGGTCACAGTTCTAACCTAACCTACCTTTCAGCCATTTTTATTTGCTACAACTAATTTTAACCAACTGTTAACCGCACCAAGTTCTAGCCGGCTAAAACTAGGTGTAGCCACACTTCGGGTTTTAGCCGTGACATATATATAAATGAATCCCTATTTCCCTTGGTCACGGCATTACGCGTGAACGGCTGGACCGATTTCGCTAATTCTTTTTTTGTTGTGTTCGTTATTCTCAGGACAAGGTTTTAGGTAGGTAGGTAGGTAGGTAGGTAGGTAGGTAGGTGGTAGGGTAGGTAGGGTAGGTATGTAGGTATGTAGGTAGGGTAGGCAGGGTAGGTAGGGTAGGTAGGTAGGGTAGGTAGGGGTAGGTAGGGAGGGTAGGTAGGGTAGCTGGGTAGGTAGGTAGGGTAAGTAGATATGTAGGTGTGCCGTAGGTAAATACGTAATGCTACCCGTGCGAAGCCGGGGCGGGCAGCTAGTTGTCTCATAAAAATTGCATGCAAGTGTTTAAAAACTTTCTTGCCAGAATTGAATGCGATTTTATTGTACGTGTAAACGACACGTACAATAAAAATGTACGTTGATCAGAAGTCACATGCAATTATTTAATGGCAAAACTTGCATTTAATTATTGTGTGTGTTGTTGCCGTTGTGTTTTGAACGGGCAACGAACTTGCCCATATCGTGCAACACTTGTATGTTTTGTTTAGGGTTGTACGATAGCTTTCATTTTAATAGAATTTCGTTTCGCATAATTTTTTTCTTCATTTCATAGAATAATCAATACGCAGAATACTTGGTTCGAATAAATTGAAATAATTGATTTTTGTTACAAATAAAATTTTATGTTTTGGTAGGTAGGTAACATCATAGAACAATAAATCAAATATTCTTTATCCTCATACCTCATCATCTGCCTTGCCTTTTCCCAACTATGTTGGGGTTTGCTTCCAGTCTAACCGGATGCAGCTGAATACCAGTATTTTACATGGAGCGACTGCCTATCTGACCTCCACAACCTAGTGACTAGGTAACATGATACCCCTTGGTAAGACTGGTTGTCAGACTTTTGGGCTTCTAACTACCCGTAACGACTGTCAAAGATCTACAAATGACAGCCGGGACCAACGGCTCAACGTGCTTTCCGAGGCCAGGAGGGGACTTGGTATGTAAAGATGGCCACCCATCTACGGACCAACCGCGGCAAGCGTAGCTTAACCTGATTGATCGACCCGTGCGGCTGTTATTACTTAGTCACAAGCCCAAGTTAATATAAAACTTATTACCAAGAAAAACATTTTATCGAGTGACAGTTTCTAAACGTTTCTATAGTATTTTATAGGGTTAAAATATTTTTTAAGTCAGCGTAGTCGACGGAGCCCCGCTAAGCGGGGCTCTTATTTCTGTGTGGTTTAAACAAAAATAACCACGAACCACTTCTAACCTAACCTGTCCGAGTCGGGGTGCCCGAAGTCCTGAGCTCGCATCACTCGCTCTTGCAGCCTAAGTTCTCATCCGACTTTATTTCATTTTCGACGTTCAAATAATTATGTACAGACGCCAGCACTTCAAGCTACTTACAATCTGTCAAATTTATTTAATAGATTTTCAACTTTTTCGCTGAAGTTTAAGGTTCAAAGTTGATTGGGAAAAGACAGTTTCGGGTAGCTTGATGTGCTGGCGTCTGTACCCTTATAAAATTATGGATAGCATAACGTCTATTTTTACATTTTCGTTGAAATAAAATACAATGGAAAAATACACCGAACAAACAATATTCTTTAAAAAATAATTCTACTGTTTGATAAGTTTGTTAAATAAAAAAATGTGATTATATAATTTATTGAATTGTGTTTCTGTGAAATATGTTTCAGTCAAGTAAATAGTCGTTAAAAAATAATATTCGAAATATAAATACAAAGATCAAATGAAACATCTTCTGCGAAACGAAATTCTACGAAATTTTTGTCTGCGTAATAAGTAGACGCCGTTGTTTAGACGGTGCCAGTCAATTGTTGCTTCTATTTGATGGTATGCCACAGGCAATAAACTTGTTCTGTGTAAATGAGGCTTTACAGCAGATATTTAATTTTAAAACAATTGCCTTGACAAAGTGTCTAAAACAATAGATGAAAGCGGCCGTCTAACATGTGCTACAGGGCGTAACTAGCTGAAAATTTCCTAAAACTAGATGCCTAGTTTTACAAAATGTTGAGCTTTGTCGGTGAAGACTGTCATCCATCATACCTGTGTTATAGTCTCTTTTTGAAATTAATCAGCAGCCCAGGAACTGTAATACCACTAATACTGTGTGTACCCAATTAATTTATTAATCCTACTATAATATTTAGACGTAAATAAAAATATGTTTGGATACTTGGAAGTTTGTTACTTAATCACTCTTTTTTTTTTGCTCTGCTCATAAGGGTCCTAGCGTAATCCTACTAATATTATAAATGCGAAAGTTTGTGAGGATGGATGGATGTTTGTTATTCTTTTACGCGAAACCTACTGAACGGATTTAGATGAAATTTGGCACACAGATAGTTTTTAACCTGGAGCAATACATGGGATACTTTTCATCCCTATATTTCCACGGGATCGAGACTTATACGGATGAAACCGTGGGGCGCAGCTAGTGTTTAAGAAGTTAAAGTCTTCCTCAAGAATTGGGCTATCAAATCCAAAAAAAATATAATTTTATCCAACAAAAAAGATTCAGCTTTACTTTTAGTATATAAAGAAAGAAAGAAAGATAGAAAAATAAGTTTAATTGTCACAGAAACACGTGCATAAAAGAAAAGAATAATAAAATAAAACAATAGACTTAAATATTATCACGAGCACAAAACAGAAATATGCGGCAGCTGCTGGCACGTCATGACTGTGACAAGAAGGCTTCCACTCAGCATGATGCTGTGCTATGGGGACCCACAGCACAGCGCTGATTTTCAGTGGTCACAAGAAAAAGTCGTACGGAAACCAAATTAGGTTTTATGAATTAAATATAAATAAATAACAAAATAAAATAAAACAAATAGTACTTAGAATATAATGCTACTTTACAACCAATTATATGATTAAATATGATTAAATAACACAAAAAATTATCCGCAGGCATTACCGTGCGTGCATAAAAATAAATAAAAAAATACGCAATATAAAAAGGCCCCGTATCTAACCACAACATTATGCATCTGCCTAGCGTTTTCCCGACCATATTGGGGTCGGCTCCGGTTTAACCGGATACAGCTGAATACTAGTATTTTACATGGAGCAGCTGCCTATCTGACCATAACAAATTGAAATATTAGAGTGTTAAAAATACTTTGTTTAGGCCCTGTCTCACCACTTGACCGCAATAGGCATGCCTGAACTTCGAGAGCCGATCGATCTGCGCGATATAGCGACGAGCCACTCTAGTTTGCTTTGAGTATTAATAAATAACTATATCGTCTTCATTTTTCTTTTAAGCACTGGTAGATTACGAGCCCTCTCACAAAGAGGAGGCCTGTATCTCTTATCTGTTCATCGTCCTAGAAGAGGACTTTTGGCCGCAGGACGTGGTGTTCCGTCGCTTCCGCGGACAAGTACCATAGGACAGCACAAGGATAAGCTAGTGAAGTGAAGTTTTACTAACACAAGTTTTCAAGTTTTAAATTAACAGTGGAAACATTAAAGGCTGATTATACTAACGACACATAACATAACATAACAGCACACATGAATTCCTCGCAAGGTTAGGTAGCGATGCACCTATAATACACCCACATTTCGCCAGTTATGTTTGAGTTCCATGTAACAGGGGGTGAGCCTATTGCCAACAACCGGGCACAAATTCTGGATCCGGGCTGGTACTGAAAAATTCCAGATGCAAAACTCAATAACACACATTTTGACCCATTCTAGGAAAATTTGCGATGGCAGATCAGAGTGCTTACGCCTGCAATGCTTTTTAAATTACAGTCATTGTTAGTCACGAGCGCGCGTCATGTGACTTTAATGACGTTGACATTTGGTTTTAATTGCAATAGTTGACGTTGACTCGAGAAATGTAACAATTACAGGTTTTTTTTTTTTTTGTGTTGGAAATTATCAAATAACTTCTCCCGCTCTGGGCGGAGCGGGAGGGCGTGTCAGACTCTCTTACTGACTAAAACCCACCCGTGTTCCTTCGGTTGCCCTGTTGCCGAGGGCCACGATGTCCCTATCGGTTTTCTTCGAACCCCCGGGTACCAGCAATATTATCAGGTGGAACTTCGCCTCGGAAATAAAGCCATCTTGTTTTTTTTTTGTATGATTCATGTCATCGGTGGCGAAACGCAACTGGCAAAATGTGGGTGTACTATAGGTACCCCACTGCTTAACCCTTCAGGGATTATATACGTGATGTTATGTTATATTTTGCTATGGGTTATATTCTCGGTTTCACTCTCGTATTTGTTGGGGGATTTCTCAAACAGTTTCAAAGGCAAATGAATCCCATAAAATAAATTCATCACAGTGAGAGGTTACGATCTCCACTCGCTCATGAATAAAGGTTCTGTTTGGGTCCAAAACTAGACAGGAGTTTCTAAACCGAACACTCTGCAAATAATTCTTCGGAAAGCATTCATTATTTGGTACATAGATAGATAGATAGATAGATAAAACATTTATTTAGTGCACACAAAAGACACACGTAAACACAATTAAATTATAACAAATTAAATAAAAACAAGATGCCAATGTAAAAAAATAAAAAATAAAGAAACATAAGTGTAGAAATGGAGTGACATTATGACATACTTTGGAATAATTAAATATACCTATAAGGTGCGGTGTGCGTCTCAAGGTTGCACCAAATGGGAGTCCAACTCAGCATATGTCAGGCAAATATACCTGACGCTGATATTCCATACGTACTATCATGTCGATTTGTCTAATCTTAGTGTGACCTGTGGTGTGACCAGCCCTGACATCAAGCAATAGACAATTTTGTAAAACTTCTAAGATCGTTTATCCTAAAAGTTGGCAACGTCGCAAATAGCTGTAAAATATTTACCTGTTTTTATTAATTTGGCAATATTACTGTATAGAAATATGTAATGTGGCTAACTAGCGAACTAAAATATTGATTATGAAATGCAATAATTAATTGTAACGCCGAATATTTAGTTACCCAAAACCGAAACCGAACCGATTTGTTTACCTAAAACGATTAGAATATCAAATTCAGTGTTATAATTGCAATTCATTATTAATATTCTAGGTCGCTAGTTAGCCACATTACATATTTCTATACAGTAATATTGCCAAATTAATTAAAACAACGAAATATTTGACATCTATTTGCGACGTTGCCAACTTTCAGAATAAACGCTCTTAACTTCTCTTTATGTTCTATTATTTTTGTTTGTCGAATACAATGTTTTTGGCTTTTTGTATTGGTGTGTATCCCAGGCTGTTACTGAGGGGGTGCTTGGACAGGAAACCTCCCCGTGTGCCTGGGGGCTGGAGTTCCCTTATGGATGCGTCCGGGGGGAAGGCCAGTCTCCGGGACGGTGCACCCTGGGGTACGGACAATGACTCCCCAGTTAGGGGTCTCGTTGTCCGTATGCCAATATCCTGTCGAAGGAACGCTCTAACGGGTACTCGTTCGGGTCACTCGTTGAGCAGCGTTAGAGGAGGAGCGGGCTCGGCGTGCACTAACCCTGCCGTCGGGCGGGCAGGAGGAAGTCTTTTCTCCTGTCACCGCTGGTCTCGTAGCCCCGAAGAGTGTCAAGGTCATGTCTCTGGCATTTGACGGGGGTCGAGGGTCTTGGCTTAATCGCCCGGGCCGCGAGGTAGAAAACCTCTATAAAAAATCACCCCAAACCTCCAAGCGGCGGCGCACCGTGAGGGAGGTTGTTAGCTTGACTAATGGGTAGCTTAATTAGTCACTAGTGCGAACCACTATTTTTGAGACATTAAAAAGTTTATAACTCGTGGGAACAAATATGGAATCGAATAAAAACAAAAACAAAACAAACAGAAAGGAGGGGAGTGATGCGGGGTCGGAGTCCGACGCTGCATCTGGCGCGGAGGGCTCTAGCCAGAGCTCGAGGCGCGAAGTGGTGGGGGCTGACGGAATAATCCGAAAATTATTCCGGAAGCGCCCCAATTCAGGAGATGGTGAGTGGTCCTCCGCCGACGACAGGCGGAAGATCCACACCAGCCGGCGGGGCAAGGCCCGGGCAAAAATTAAAGGTGTGGGTAGAGGACTCACCACCAAGGAGGGTGGTAAGTCGAGCCAGACCAGCCCAGCTGAAATGGCCAAGTGAGCCGAGAGACTCGCCACGGCGGGGCGCCACACTGGAGGGACCAGTAGCGAGCAGGTCCTCTCTGAGGCTTCGGGTGGTGAGCCGGACGTTACTGGCGGCGCCAATCCAGGACAGGAAGCCAGGTTTGCGGAGGTCGTGGCAGCCGCGATCAGGGCTGTGGCCTTGAAGAGGATCCAATCCTCTAAGGACAAGGCCATACCCGCGGCCACGGCCTCTATTTTGGCGGCAGCAAAGAAGCTGCACTTTGGGCCTCCGTCGGAAGGGATGTCCGAGATGCGGGCGGAGGTCGCAAAGTTGACTGCCGCCATGGAGCTTCTCCGAAAGGAGAACGAGAAGCTCCGAGCGGACCTGGCTGGGCTGCGAGCAGCCGGCCCCCGGGAGGTACCGCAGGTAGGGGAGCGGCAGAGGCAGGGGCCCGTGCCCGTGCCTGCGGAGGACCGGGTTCTGGCCCTGGTGCGGCAGGAGATGGCCGCCCTGCGGAGCAGGTTCTCCGCCCTGGAGGCTATTGTCCTGCGTCCCCCGCTAGCGGCAAGTCAGCCGGCTTTAGACCAACGGAAGGTGGCATCGTATGCCGCCGCCGCATCTGCCGCGGCCAAGGCAGGCAGGGGCAAGCCAAGGGCGGAGCAGCTGCGCAGGTGGCCAAGGCGCCGGCCCTGACGGTGAGGGCTCCGGCCCAGGCGGCGGCGAAACGGACGCCTCCGCCTCCTAAATCTTCTCCTCCGGCCGACGCCGGATGGCAAGTAGCCGGGGAGAAGAAGAAGGCCGGTAAGGCGGCAAGGGCGGCCAAAAGGAAGGTGAGGCGGCAACGGCGCAAGGAGCGAAGCGTCGCGGCTAGGCTCCGCGCCCCGAAGACCGCAGCTGTAGTGATAACACTACAGCCGGAGGCGGAGAAGAGGGGCGTGTCCTACCAGCACGTGTTCGCGACGGTGGACAAGGTGATGGACCTGGAGGAGATCGGCGCCAAGAAGGGGATTAAGATCAAGATCACGGCAACCGGGGCCCGGATGCTGGAGGTCCCTGGTGCGGCCAGTGGCCCGGCCGCTGACGCTCTGGCTGAAAAGCTCAGGGCGTCCCTAAATGCGGACGAGGCCCGAGTCTCCAGGCCCACCAAATGCGCTGACTTGCGTATCCAGGGCCTGGACGACTCCGTGACGGAGGAAAAGGTGGTGGCCGCCGTCGCTAAGGCTGGAGGGTGCTCTGTCGAGCAGATAAAGGCAGGCACCATCCATCCTGACCACACGGGGATGCAAGCCATCAGGGTGAGCTGCCCCGTGACGGCGGCCAAAAAGATAGCCGGGGAGGGCCAAAGGCTCTTGGTGGGCTGGGTTTCGGCGCAGGTCAAACTGCTGGAACCCAGACCTCTGAGGTGCTTCCGTTGCCAGGTGGGCCACCATGTGGGGGTCAAGTGCACCTAGGAGGTAGACCGCAGCAACCTCTGCTTTCGCTGTGGTCAGCCCGGTCACAAGGCCGGCTCGTGTAACGCCACGCCGCACTGTGTCGTATGTGCGGCGGCTGGCAAGCCGGCCGATCACCGGGCTGGGAGCAGGGCCTGCGCTCCACCCGCCGAGGCCAGAGGCAGGAGCAAACGCTCCGCCACCACCACCGTCACCGCCGCAGCCGCCGCCACTTCCACCGGGGCCGCTGCCATGTCCGCCGTCGTCGTCGCCGCCGCCGCCGCCGCCGGCCCTCACAGGGGGCTCGGGGGGAGGAGGGGGCTGACATGGAATGCCAGTAACGGCCCCATTACGCCTCCTCCAGGCGAACATCAACCACTGCGCCGCCGCTCAGGATCTGTTGCTCCAGAGCATGGCGCAGTGGTCGATTAACATCGCCGTGGTCGCTGAGCCGTACTTTGTCCCGCCCAGGGATGACTGGGTGGAGGACCTGAGCGGCTCAGTGACCCTCATTTCGTCGGCCGCCGCCGGTACCCGTCCTCTCTTGACCGACTCGAGGGACGTCGAGTCGGTCAAGAGAGGACGGGGTTGCGTTGCAGCACGGTTCGGGGAGATTGTCGTGGTGGGTGTTTACTTCTCCCCAAACCGAACTCTTGCCGAGTTCCACAACTCCCTTGCGGAGTTAAGAGTCGTCGTCGTCGGGTTTGGTTCCCTCCCCGTGCTCGTGCTCGGGGACTTCAATGCCAAGAATCTGGCTTGGGGTTCCCGGTATACGGACACACGGGGCAGGATGGTGGAGGACTGGGCCCTGGAGACAGGCCTGGTCGTCCTAAACCGGGGTTCTGTCCCCACGTGCGTGCGGATGCGGGGTGAATCGGTGGTGGACATTTCGTTCGCCAGCCCCGCTCTGTCGCCTCGTGTTATTGACTGGCGCGTCATGGAGGGGGTGGAGACCTATTCCGATCACCGGTACATCCGGTTTGACGTCTCCGCCCAGACCTCGAGCGCGTCGGTCCGACAGGCCCCGAGTGGTCCGCGGTGGGCGCTGAAGCTTCTCCTGGAAGCCTCGATCGTGCAGGCCTGGGTGTCATCACCGGACAGGCCTGCCGACATCAACGACGAGGCGGAGTGGTTCCGGGAGGCCATGTCCAATGTGTGTGACATGGCAATGCCCCGGGTCCATCCTAGGCGTGCTTCGCGCCAGGTGTACTGGTGGTCGCAAGAGCTTGAGGCTCTGCGCAGGGCGTGCGTAGCTGCGCGACGCCGGTACGCCAGGCACCGCAGGCTCTGTATCCGCCCTCCGGATACGGAAGCCATCCAGGCGGAGTTGTACGAGGGGTACAGAGCGGCGAAGACCGCCCTCCAAGCGGAGATCCTGCAGGCCAGGGCACTGGCCCGAGAGGAGATGCTGGAGACTCTCAACAGGGACCCGTGGGGGCGCCCATACAAAATGGTGCGGGAGAAACTCCGCCCATGGGCCCCCCCGCTGACGCAGAGTCTCCGGCCCCAGCTTGTGGGGGACGTGGTGAGCGCTCTGTTCCCTTCTAGAGGGGATCATACCCCTCCGGCCATGGCTCCGCCTACTGCGGTGCCCGATGCGGACCACACCGACGACGACGATGCTCCAGAGGTGACTGAGGTAGAAATGAGAGTGGCGGTACGCAAAATGAGTGCGAAGAATACCGCCCCAGGACCCGACGGCATACCTGGAAAAGCCTGGGTCCTGGCCATGGGGGCTCTCGGGCCTCGACTAAGGGGACTCCTAAGCGCATACATGGAGAGGGGCCAGTTCCCACTTTGTTGGAAGACGGGGAAACTGGTCCTCATCAAGAAGCCGGGGCGCCCAGCGGACTCTCCGTCCGCTTATCGGCCCATTGTGCTGCTCGATGAGGTGGGCAAGCTCTTTGAAAGAGTCATTGCAGACCGCCTCGTCGGGCAGCTGGTGCGAGTGGGGCCGGATCTGGCGGAGAGCCAGTTCGGTTTCCGCAGGGGGCGCTCTACGGTGGACGCCATCATGCGCGTGCGGGCCCTCACGACGGGGGATGCTGTGGCCCGGGGTGGGGTCGTCTTGGTGGTGTCTCTAGACATCGCCAATGCCTTCAACACCCTGCCCGGGAGTTGCATCAGGGAGGCACTCCGGTATCACCGGATGCCGACCTACCTCTGTCGTGTGGTCGAGGCCTATCTGACGGACAGGGCCGTCATCTACCCCGGTCACCAAGGAGAGTGGAACCGGCAAGAGATGTCGTGCGGTGTCCCACAGGGTTCGGTCCTGGGGCCGCATCTGTGGGACATCGGATACGACTGGGTGCTGTGCGCCAACCTCCCTAGCGGCGTCAGCGTCGTTTGTTACGCTGACGACACGCTGGTCCTGGCGCAGGGGGGGTCGTACCAGGCGGCGGCCGACTTAGCGACACGCGGGGTTGCGACAATCGTAAATAGGATCCGGCAGCTGGGACTCGAGGTGGCCCTGCACAAGTCTGAGGCCATGGGTTTTCATGGTCCTCGGAATGCGCCACCGTCGGGTTCCCAGGTAATGGCGGGAGGGGTTCACATCGGTGTCGAGTCGACGATGAAGTATCTGGGACTCGTCCTCGACAGCCGGTGGAATTTCGTTGAACATTTCCGACGTTTGGCTCCCAGACTGGAGCGGGCCGGGGCTGCCTTGAAGCGGCTCCTGCCCAATCTAGGGGATCCAAACGCCTCCTGCCGGAGGCTCTACGCGGGGATCGTGCGGTCTATTGCCCTCTACGGGGCGCCGGTGTGGGCGCGTTCATTGAGGCTGCGGCCAGCCCGCCGGTTGAACGCGTCCCAGAGGGTCATGGCCATCCGGCTGGCTCGAGGATACCGCACGGTCTCCTGCGAGGCGGCGAGCCTCCTTGCCGGATTACCGCCATGGGATCTGGAGGCAAAGGTCCTCGCGCACATCTGGGAGTGGCGCGAGGAGGCGAAACGCCGGGGCTTAACTCCGATGCCGCAAGAAATCGCGGCACAGCGGACAGAGCTCCAGCGGGATCTCATGGCGTCATGGAGAGTGCGATTGTCGCAACCCCGTGCTGGGCACGCCACAATTGCGGCGATAAGACCCCTCTTTGAGGAGTGGCTTGAGAGACGCCACGGCGTCCTCACCTTCCGCCTGACGCAGGTCCTCACCGGACACGGCTGCTTCGGGAGGTTCCTGTTTAGGATAAGGCGGGAGGAAACACCCGGGTGTCACCATTGTGTGGATCGGCCTGAGGACACGGTGGAGCATACGGTGGAGGTCTGCCCGGCTTGGGCGGAGCAACGCCGTGTCCTCGTGGAGGCGATCGGCGGCGGTGATCTCTCGCGTCCGGCCCTGGTTCAGGCCATGGTACGGAGCGAGAGGAAATGGCAGGCCGTCACCTCCTTCTGCGAAGCGGTAATGCTCGCAAAGGAGGAGGCGGAACGCGTGAGGGAGAGGCAAATTTCGCGCCCTCACGCCCCTAACCGCCGCAGGAGGAGACGCCCGGGGCGGGAATCGCGAGCCGATTTCCGGCCACCGTAGGCGCGGGCTTGCGGACGGTGAGCAATGGGTAGCTCGCCATCCGGTAAGGACCAAGCCCGGGTCGACGGCGCGTTGTGTTCCACGCGCGCCTCAAAGAGATGTCAGCAGAATTGACGGGGTCCGTTAGGGCCAATGCCTGCCGGGGGTTCGAAGAAAACCGATGGGGACATCGTGGCCCCCGGCAACAGGGCAACCGAAGGAACACGGGTGGGTTTTAGTCAGTAAGAGTCTGACACGCCCTCCCGCTCCACCCAGAGCGGGAGAAGTTATTTGATAATTTCCCACCCAAAAAAAAAAAAAAAAAAAAGGCTGTTACTGAGAAATTCCTAATGGAAACCCATTAGCACTTTGCTCTACCTGGGTTATAATATCTCCCGTGACGATAGCTAATCTCCGCCGAGATTGGTCGCCATGGCCGAAATTCAATCAGAAGCACATTTATTATTATTAGTGTGTATATTTATTTTATATTTACTTTGTAACGTGGGTCTGATTTGTGCAGAATAAACAAGTTTTCTTTCTTCATAAATTCAGTTACCTACCACTGCAATACAAAAATAGCCCATCACATTTCCGTGATATTTGGTATATTCCGGAATAATAATGAATTATTTATCAACGTACCGTCTTTGTATGGCCTTTGTGCACAGACCCTGGGGTCCCATTTTTAGATGGAATTGATCGACTTTTGGTATAGCCACATTCAGAAATAAAAAGTACCTAAATGTATAGGTTGAGATACATAAATAGAATTACATTATTCGTTGGCATTTGTGTATTGAAAGTATTCTATTAATAGTGAAAATGGCGGAAATATACATTTTATTGTAATACATAAGCAAATGTTATGTACAGAAATGTATACTGATTTAATTGAGAGTGGTATATAATATATACATATTAATTTAGCGTAGTGTTGCGACGCGGAGCAATGTGGCCTGAGTGGACGCCAGATTATCGAAATGCTTGAAATTATTTTGGTCGAAATGTTAATGAAGATAGAGTGTATGTACAACTGTACATTTAAACTAAATGGGAACGAACCTAGTGGTGCCTTATTTTTATCAATCAGAAAAAGGCATGTGTATCTATCTAATGAACTAGCCTTTTTTTTGTAGATCTTTATTTATTTCAGGGATTTTTATACACATTAAAGCGACGTTGCTGTCCCAACGTATTTTACAAATAGCAACTAACTCCTAAACTAATTTAACAAATAAATCATATAAAACCAAAAGTTACTTAATCTAATTTCTTATCTAATAAATAATAACAAAGTGTATAATATATTGCTGATTTAGAAGTAGGCTTAACTAAAATACAATGGAACATTCCAACATCCATTACCGACAAATTCAACAAGTTGAGAGTTGAGAATGAACTATCCTGCAATAGAATGAAAATATTATATTTTCTGTTGCCAAACAGAAAATCTCAAACGAAATTTAAGTTTTTTTTACCACAATGTGGAATCTCTTGGCCTGCATCTAACCTGATGGCAAGTAATGATCAGGCCGAAGGTGGAAGCAAGCTTCACCCGAAATCCCCAACCACAGAGCAACTGGCTATCTTACCTATAACTGCCGAAATACAACAATGCTGTTAACATTGTTGTTATGGCGACAGACTTAGATAAGATAGTGGTAGTTAGCCAGGCAGACTTAGAATAACTACAACCAAACCGAGCAGGGAATTAAGCCCGGGACCTCTAGGTTTGAGACAGGTGCTCTAATCACTAGACCACAGAAGCGGTTTCAGTAGTTTTAGCCTTATCCGTTACAAATTGAATTCTTATACATATGAACGCTGTTAGTGTTCTCCTTTGTTCCTATTTAAGTATAACCAGCCAAGTTCTACATTTTGTGATGAGTCATACAACTTAAATAATTAAGTAGGTAACAGCTGCTACGAAGCCTATAACTTCCATTTTATCTAGTCTCCACTTAGTAAAGGCATTTATTATTAATTCACGACGACAGTTATTACTTTCCTAAATAACGTATTTTTTCATATATTTTATGTTAGGTAATTTGAGGCTTACCTGAATGGTGTTTAGATACAGCAATAAATGCTTCGATTTCGCGATTAAAGCACGTAATTATTGTTATTTATGGGCGATAAAAATATTCATCATTTTACGGTTTAGTTAGCTCGCATACTAGGCGGCCATGATCAAGGCCAGTGGCCGCACAGACCAGCGGGGTGATTACATAATACACTTAAATTCTGTTCTGGTTTCTTTTCAGGTTAAATTTTTACGCAATTAATCACTAAAGGGAATTAGTAACACAATCCATCTGTATTTAGAAGGTTTCAACTTTATACTTCACTACTTTTTCTACAAATTATTGTTTGAATAACATTATTGAAATGTGATTAAAAACTCATCGATGAAAATTGAGGTTATAAAATTAACCTCAATATTGTCAATGGTTGGTGAAGGGGATTTAAAGTGAGAATATCGGGTTTAAGTACTTATTCAAATAATCAAATCACTCAATTTGTAAGTGGCACTATAAATTGGCATCAATCGGTTTTTTTCGTTCGTTTTGTTATCTAGTAATTGCGAGAAGACACTACAACTTTTTGAGTCCTGTTATCTGTAACAATATTAATGAGAAATTAAATATCTATCCACTCTCATTACTAGAATGTAAACTGAAAATTGAAAAATGGCTCCAGAACCTGACTTATGAGGAAACTTAAAATATATTAATATCACATCCTCCGCATACACATACATGCACCCTTCCCACACACACGCAAACGCATGCACCTCCACACCCTCCCTCACACACAAACACACCCCCTCACATGCACACTCACATACTGTTACAACTATTATTAATACATTTTTAGTTCTAGTTTTGTGGTTAAGTGTTTATGTCTAGTTTCTACCAATTATTATAACCAAAATTTTTGTTAAGGAACTCAGTAGTCTTTTGCTCCTGGGGTGGGCGCTAATAACTGCGACACAGTTACTAAACTTAAACAAACAAAAAACAAATTAAAACAAGTTATTGTTCCAATAAAATATCTGTTTTTTTTTTCTGATCCTTTTGTTTACATTTTCATCAGATATTTTTGGAACAGACTACACAATATCAAAGCCTTTCGTTTTGACAGTTCAACAAAATTCATTGCGTTATTTACGTTTTTGAGCAGACAATAAATTTTTCTAAATATATTATGCAATGTATTAGCAATTTCCTTTAAAATCTTTTGGCTTGTGATGGAAAATGTGTTACACAATTAGGGTGCAGTCAGGGTTACCATTTCAAAATATGAAATGCCCTGATAAAAAGCCGAACGTTTGCAAGAGTCCGGACTATTTCTTTTTTAAATCAGAATTTACCTCATGGTGACAAGACCGGGCAAATGACAGGGCCGTAAAAATTATGAACGGGTGTCAAAAAACTGGACGTGTCCGGAAAAATCAGAACGGATGAAAACCCTATGTGTAGGCTACACTATAAAAATGCAAAGTTGGCCGTACCGACTGAGTACGCGATGTGAATTGGGTCTGTATAGTTGAGCGTAGTTTGTGCGGCCACTGGCCTTGGTAGTGACCACGTGGTGAGTTCCTAAGGTTGATTGAAAAACACCGGGTTGATGGAAAGTAAGTAGGTAGTTACCATAGATATTGACATCTGTAGAGACATAAACCACGCGTTGCCAACTTTGAAGATAAAGTTGAAAAGTTTCTAATTTGCTTAAGGAAAATTCTACCAAAAGCTAAGAAGGAAGAACACAATTCTACATAATTATTTGCTTTTCTCCGTTATAAAGTGTATAGATTGTAAATTATAAGGACATGTTAATAAGGCATTGTTAAATATGAAAAGCAGAAGCATCCTTGTACCTTAAAAACGTTTCTAAACGCAATTAAATTTTTTAACAAGAGTATGTGGTTTTTAAATGTCTTGTATGCGTAAGCCGATGTGCGCATAGACGTAATAAAACCTGAAGTAAATGATGTGTGTGGGACTAATCGTAATCATTTTTGTAGTTATTGGGAAGGCTTTTGTTGAAATGCAAACGTAAACGTTTATTATGATTTTGTGATGATGATGTAAAGTCAGTGGTGACTAATCCAAAAAGGTTGAGATCAATTTTGTTTCCACTGACAAAAATACCGTTCTCAGTTGTCCTGCATTCTAAAATAACCTCAACATCTTTTCGCTTAAGAATCTTGCACATGGAAGCAGTTTTACAAAGAAAAATAGAACACATTGTAGCATCCTGTAGAGATTCAATTCACTTATTAAAGATTCTATCTCTTTTCGATACACTGTCACAAGCTAGATAAGTAGGTACAGAAGGTCAGCTTCATACAACGATGAAAACGCACTCACACATAGACATGCTCCACGTACAGCAAGTGCAAGCGAACTCTTGACTGGCATCCGTTTTTGCTGATTTACACTTGCATTAGTTTAGTAGCGAGTTTAGTTCAAGGAGCAAGCTTTGTCCGAACGTCGGTCCAAAAGCGACAGTTTTTCATTGTGAAGTGTCACGTATAGACGCCAAGGGACTTAACGCTACTTGTACGAAACCACAGTCCTACCTACCCAATATCAACCTTAAAGTAAAGAAAATAAGGATCACTGTGATTTTGAGAGACCTGTCAGTGGCAGCAACTCAACAGCAACTTTATGGTAACGAAAATAAAGATCAAGTTAAAAATAACCGTGACTGTAATCCTAAAGGTGTGTCCAAAAATTGAGCAGCAAGAGCGTGGCAGCAACACGCGGCGTTTGCAGGACGCATTTCTGCCGCGCTCTAGTTAGGACCAAACCGACGAATGTTTGTGCGGCAGTACTGCGCGGCACATTTGAGCCACGCCGCGCGCTTCAGTTGGCAATATCGATCGTGCCTAGTCTTTAATACGTCTGCAGAAATACGTCCAGACTCAATTAGTGACGAATGTTTCTTAAAAATGTTTGTGCGCGGCAGTTAGACAAAAGCGTCCGCGCGCAGCAGTCGTCCAAACACCGTGCACGATTACCGCTCAATGTTAGGACACATCTTAACTAACATTTTAAATGCGTGATTTTTTTTGTTTGTTTTTTGTTACTCAATCACTCAAAAACGGCTCCCCGAATTTGGATGAAATTTGCCACACAGATAGTTTTTAACCTGGATTAACACATAAAAATACTTATTATGTGTTAATTATTATCCATCCTGGATCGCAGACAAAGTCGAGGGCAACAGCTAGTGCAAATATAAGTCAGACTCTTGAGATCTTCGTACAGACGCCAGCACATCAAGCTACCTGAAACTGTCAAATTTTCCCAGTCAACTTTGAACCTTAGACTTCAGCGATAAAGTTGAAAATCTATTAAATAAATTTGACAGATTGTAGTAGCCTGATATGCTGGCGTCTGTACATACGTGTCTATGCGTGCGGGCGCTTGTTTTTGCTTGTTGGATGAAACGGAACTTCTGTGTCTATCTTTTTTGTGATAAATGTACCTATTCTGTATATTAGCGAAATACGATCAGTCGATGCGTTACGGTCGAGTTTATTGTGTGGACACACGAATCGCGTTTTCCTTTTAGGGTTACGTAAATAGGATACAAAAGTCCCTTGTAATTGTTTGTTGCGGTCATTATATTATGTTTGGGTTATTAATATTATTATTTTATTCGTTATGAGTTGAGTTGGGCTTATGTGTATTTATTTTGAAACGGATGATCCTTATCGCACGTTCTTATCTGCACACTTGACGAATGAGAGTTAATCCGAAAAAAACCAGCCAAGTGTGTGTCCGATCTTGCACAATAAAGGGTGCCGTAGTGTGCATTGTAGTTGAAAAACATGTTCTCCCATACATTCCAACTGCAAATGTAAGTTAGTACGCACGATATTGGGAGATTTACCATGTTATTTTAAGACAATAGACTTCTTGTAGGTTTTCCTGTAGTCTTTATGAATAAAACTAATTTCTATATTTTTTCTAAATTTTAGGCTCCTAGTTTAGGAGAATGGCCAATGTTCGTTAATTTTCTTGAGTGACTTTAAAACTATTTATGAATTTTAAAATAATGAAAAAAATATACTTGAGTCTCTCACAGTAAGCTCTTTCACACGGTACAGTGTGCATAACTTTTTGTTAAATACCTACGTAAAATTCACAAATATGTAGGTACCAAATGTTATCTTAATCGGTCCATTCCGAGCAAATTGGCTGTGACAGACAGATAGACAGACACACGAGTGATCCTATAAGGGTTCAATTTTTTCATTCGGACATACGGAACCCTATAAAGTGTAACATTTTGACCATCATGACTCTTGTTATGTATGTATGATCTTTGCTGGTTTGGTGATAAAAGCAATCGAAGAAAGATGTGTATCGGAAAATAGTTCTTGTAAACTTATAAAAAATTAAAGTAACAAAAGAAAAAACATACATACATAAACTCACGCCTTCTTCCCATGGGGGTAGGCAGAAACTACAGAACGCCACCTGCTACGATCCTGACATACAAAAGAAACAAATTAACAAAAAAGTCTATACTGAACCAATTCACGTCACGCATAGTACAATCAAGCGCACGTATGTGGTAAAAATTGACAGTGTCTTTATTGCTAAGCACTAAGGACGGTCTTCGAAGTTCAAGTTTTAGTGCCTTTTCATACGTGCCGGTTGCTGGATAGCGGCGGGGTACCCGGTGGCGAAGTGTGTAGAGTATGTGTGTGTGTATATAGTGTGTGTTTGTGTATAGTGTATGTGTTCTTTGTGCGTGTAGTGAGGGTGTGTGTTTGTGTGTAATGCCTGCATGTATGTTATCTTTGATACGTACCGGCGTAATATAACGAACAAGCCCTACATTTAGCCGGATACCCGGCATCCAGGACGTATGAGAAGGCACTTACTGGTGACGAGTGGTTGACCGTACTAATTGTGTCATAATTATTATTTATTGCTTACCGTGTACACGAGCGTTTATTTAATAAACCTACGGCTTGATTTACTGCAGAGATAGTAATTCCCTTGTTACCATTTGCACGGTATATTAATGTTTTTCATAATAACACAGGTAGCTTTTAGATTTCTTGGAATTTAGTTAGTAGTTATGTCAGGTAAATGTGATTTTATGTAGGAAAAATTCTTTGGATTTATAAGGTTTTTAAAAGATTTTTTGTTTCTTTGAATATTTTTGGAATTTGTTATTAAACGTTTTCTAATTAGGGTTTCAAGTACAGTGTACGTATTTATTCTAATCACGAGTAAGATTCCTGGAAAAATAAAAAACAATGTCTCTACAAAAATATTAGTTTTACTTTTACGTGTTAACATTTGGCCTGATTACAGATGCTTAATATTAACATATTTGAATATTGACTAAAAAAGTGATGAATATAAAATGTTGATGGATGGAGAGGCAGAGGAAGGCCAAAGAAAAGATGAATAGATTGTGTGAGGAATGATACGAAAGAGAAGGGAGTGAATGATAGCGTGACGATTGTCAGGGGAGAATGGAAAAAGAAAAAGTAGTGCGCCAACCCCACGTAACGTAGGACAATGGCAGGAAGATGATGATGGATATTGTAAAACTATTATTTTATCAGCCTTCTTCTTATTCTTTTCAAGTCGATGGTAAATTTTTAAATGAGTTAAGCTCTGTAGGTGACCATACCAATCGTGGCGTTTTTCAGCCGTTATGTGGGAGTAAAATAAAACTAGCAAAATATGGGTGCACTCAAAACGTTCCCCAAATGGTTGAGGACGAAATGAAGACGAAATGCTCTCAACCTTATCAGAAAGTCCAATTTGGATGCAATATAGTGATGTGTCGAGACAATCCGTGTGTCGTCGAATGTCAGTCAATTCAATTCAAAATATTTTATTTCACATAAACCTACAAGGGCACTTATGAAACGTCAGAAACTAGGTGCACGGTTTCGATTGGTCGCTTCCTATGGAGAAGCGAAGGCAAGAAACTCCACGGTTACTCTTTTAAAAAGGTTTTGACAGTGTTTTCAAATTACAGTGTTATTAGGTATGAGAGGACAGTGTAGGCCTATCAAAAAGTACCAGGTTCAGAAGAATAAAATAATAAAAATAAGGATCTATTTAAACCAAATGACATAATTACCACTACAGCTGTAACGAGTCTAATTTGATAAAAAATATCTGAAATTGTAGGTATATATTGTCAAATAATGAAAAGATTATGTCAAGGAAGTATGCAACACTCTACACGTTTGCCACAACTCTTCGGGGAATAGGAACAGACGTGAAGATACTGTTTAATTGTTCGTACTTACATAACATCACGCCCGTATTCCCCGAAGGGTTAGGCAGAGGTGCACCTAACCCACCTAATGTAGTACAACCACATTTTGCCCGTTATGTTTAAGTCCCATGTAATAGGGGGCGAACCTAATGACATTAACCGAGCACAAAACCAGACTCCGGACTGCAATTGAAAAATTCCAGATGGAAAAATCCAATAACACTTTCCTCGACCCGGGAATCGAACTCAGGACTTCATGCTCAGCAGTTGCGCTTGCGACCACTACACCAACAAGGTAGTCACTCCGTACTCAATCACATTAATCACCTTAAATCGATAATTGATTATTTTATTATTATTCTTGCACACGTCATGATAGATTGTCGTTGTCAACGCTTTTCTGTCGTAGCATTAGAAGCGGTTTTCGTAGTTCAAGTGAAACTGCTACTTCTTTCTTTTCGTGTGCTTAGTGACTAACCTGGTGTCAGAGTTTTAAAGCCGCCCATGGGCCTCTGACTTGGCTTCACGTGCTGTCGAGAAATATCTCTCAGGCATGCCGGTTTCCTCACGATGTTTTCCTTCACCGTTTTTTAAGCAAGTGATATTTATACAATACGCACATTAATCCGAAAAGTCAGAGGTGCGTACCTTGGGTTCAAACTCGAGACCTATGACTTGGCAGTCCGATGGTCACACCATTAGGCTATCACTGCTATAACTAACTGTGTAACTGCAGACTCTACGTTATATTAAACATATTTTTATTTTAAGTTGTTTAAGGTGTCGTGAAACAGCCGGTTGGAATGAAGTTCTATATTATGAATTAATACAGAGCCATCTAGTATACGTTTTTAGAAGCTAAAACTTCTGTATTAAAAAACAAAAACAATTGACACTTGAAACTGACTTTTTCGAGCATAGCGCTTTTTCGTGACGTTTTCTACCTGTTTACTCCTAATCATCACTGTATGTTTAAGAAAACCAAATAAAGTAGTATTTCTTGCCTCGCAAATAAAAAGTGACAGAATGAAATCTCTTTATCAAGAAAGAAAAGAAATAGCCATGTTTATTTTAAGAACAAACTTGTTCAAGTTTTATTTTGATGTTTATCCTGTAAATCAAGTCGGTGATAAGTCGAGCGTTTTTTCGGCACTGGCAACATTTTTTGTCGTCGAATTTATTTACTTATTTTTCGATCTATCTACGGTAGCTATTGTTCCGAGATTTTTTTAAATACCTACTGAAAATGATTCAGATACTATACAGGTTGTCGACGCGAAAACTGTTTCCATGGACATGATTCTGAACCACTTGCATTAAATTTTTTCATCAGTTATTAAAAAAAAATCTGCTGTTCCACACATTTTGACCGCATAGGAATATCACTTTTTTATAGAAGAAACAGCAGATTTTTTTTCAACGCAGGGTGTTTCAGAATGATGTACTGAATCCATGGTAAAAGTTTTCACGTCGATGTCTCTGCAACCCTGTATTTCACAAGCAAGTAGATCGGTGTAGATGGATTTAGTTTAATGTTGAGCATATTTTCGGATTTTGAAAATAATTTATAATTCACTGTTATTTTCTCACTGTAAATGAAAAGCCTCTTGTTACACACAGAAATAATAGTCATTGATTTCTCGTTTGAAAGGAACAAAAGTTAGTAAACAGATTGTAAAGTTTGATCATCTGTAACTTTTACTAAAGGTAGATAGGTTCCTAAAGCCGATATCAGAGGCTTCATTCGAGTGAAGGTTCATTTTTGTTTCATCTCACGATCACACGACACCGACAAAACAACAAAGGAATAAATGTTCATTTGCTCCTTTCATTAAATTTTTCGATCATTCGGTAGACGAGTGAAAGATGTCGAGTGCCGAAATCCAACAGCATTGGATCGGAATTCATTTTTTGTGTTCTGTACCTCAGAAGGAAAAACAAAACCCTCAGAATCATTTCGTCGTTCGTCAGTCAATCTGTCAAGACCCTTTTTCTCAGAAACGCGTGAAGATATTAAGTTGAAATTAATACCAAATATGTAAGTCTATGTTCCCTTGGAGCTCTAAAAAAATCAAGCTTCTAAGTCAAGGCAATAAAAAATACGGCCATTTATGCGACATGTTTTGATACTCGCAAATAAATCAAAACCTACTGACCTAGAATCATGAAAGACAGGAAGCAAGGTCTCACAGCACATGTTAAGAAAAAGTCCAAAAATTGTTAATTTGTAGTTATATCACACAACATAATTTTTTTGCTGTTACAAACTCACATTTGCTGTTGGAGAATTGACCGTGACCTACTCGTATATCGATGTATGGGCACTGATGAAAACAGATGGGACACTCCGCAATTTAGGTATGAAAGTACAAGTACGCGGCGGGCCCGTCTTGCTGGGCCAATTCAGTGAGTGTAACGTAGTCAGAAGATCTAAGAGTTACGCGATAGAAAGAGACGCAACTTCTAGGTAAATATAACTGAAGGTCATTAGCGCTGTGCAATCTGAATTGCACTTTATTGTGTAGACGTAAAAGTTACTTTTTATTTAAATGATTTTGTGGAGTGTCCCATTCGTATTAATCTGTGGTATGAGAGAACATGTTTTTCAACTTAAATGTTGGGTAGTCCTTGTGTGGCTCCGCATCGCTGCCAATGCGGTGAGGCTGTCGACTGTCTCGGACACCATGGCCTATCCTGCAGTAAGAGCGCAGGCCGGATAGCACGGCACGCCAGCATCAATGACATCATCCGTCGTGCTCTTGTTACCGCCGGAGTGCCAGCTGTTTTAGAACCCAATGGCTTGGCACGCGACGATGGGAAGAGACCAGACGGAATGACCATAATGCCTTGGAAGGTAGGTAGGCCTTTGGTGTGGGATGCAACGTGTGTCGACACCCTTGCGCCATCCCATCTTCCTAGCACGGCGGGCTGTGCTGGGGCTGCTGCTGTAGGTGCGGAAAACCTCAAACGGCGCAAATCTTATTGGGACTTATATGTTTGAGCCGTTTGAAACACTAGGGCCAGGGGGTCCACCTTGTTTTTCAAGACATCGCCAAGCGGCTGGTCGACTCTTCACGTGACCAGAGGGCTGGCCTATTCTTTGGTCAAAGAATCAGCATTGCCATACAACGTGGCAATGCTGCCAGCCTTTTGGGCACTTTTCCTATTGACAGCGATACGGACGAATTTTTTGATGCCCTATGATTATTTCCTCGCCCCCCCCCCCCCCTTTTTATATACTTGTACATATTATTATTTTAAGTCTGATAGTTTTTAAATAATGTAAATACGTGTGTGTAAATAATAAACTAAAATGTTAAGTATTTTTTTGGGATGAATTCACCCCAACTACGGAATCCTTCATTGTGAGTAGTCCGACATGCGCTTGGCCGGTTTTTCACCTTTGTTTCATTTTCATGACAGCTGTCACTATGACCATTATGTTGCAGCCACCGTTCTTCCAGAAACCCGTGGCTAAAGCAGTAGGTAATTATTCACTTAAAACACACCTTTTCATCAAACTTCCGTTTTCAGTCCAGTTTACTCGACGCTTAACCGTCCATAATAAACACGGTAACCTTTTAAAAACGTTACACGCCAATTAAACCGCGCTTTTCATTTTAAATCACTCGTGTTTGAACTGTTAAATATTCATTCGCAGTTATTACCCGCTGTCTTGTACCTTCCGGCACTTAAATCGTGCTTAATTAACCAATTTGTTGATTAAATTTTAATTGGTAATGCTAATTGGGACTTTATTTTCATGCACATAAATCTGAAATATCTATGTTTACACTTTTAAAAGCAGTATCATTTAAAATCATTATAACTATAATGAATGAATTCATTATCAACAACTGAATGCGTTAATATCAAACGTGGCATTTAGTTTACATTGTTTATTTAGTCATTAGCATAAATATTATGTAAGTGCTCTGATAATTATACTCCATAAACGTATATAATTAATCATTCATTTGTTTAACTTAATTAAAATGATAGTACGTTTACGTTATGTTCTATTTAGTTTAATTTGGCTCGTACAGGACTTTCTGTTTTTGGTTTTTTACCTTGTTTTTTATTTTTTCTTTTATTTTTTGTTAATGTTTTAAGGTGAAGGTGTTTAGTTTAATTTTTTATTCCTTGTGCGAGTCTCAATAAATACTTTTTCTTTCTTTCTTTGTTTCTTTAATTGTTAGCCACCATTCATGCTTGATACTCTAAAATAAAAGCAGTAGTGGCCAAGTAGTAACGGCTGTGACTTACGAGTTGTAGATCGTAGGTTCGAATCCTGACAGGCGCTTTACTTGTGTTAATTATTTCATCACCACTGTTCTCAAAACGGCTAAGGAAAACATCGAGAAGAAACCGGCATATACTAAAACCAAAAATTCGAAGACATTTGACATCTACCAACCCGCACTAGGCTTGCGTGGTGGATTACGACCAACTCCGTCTCACAGAGTGGAGGCCTGTATGCCAGAAGAACGTTGATAAACTTCATCATCAACATCATTGGCAGCGTTGTTCCACCCACTATTGAGACCTCCCTTTTGTGCCATGCTTCCCTGGTCTGTGAGAGTCTTACCTGCAATCTTCTGCAGGTCCACCCACAAAAAACTTACCTAAGGTCTATTTATAACCTAATTTCCAATAAATGTTATTTCCACTTAAACAAACATCAACTTTATGCAAGTGTAAATAAAGTTGATTTTAGACTGACTAGTACTTTTGAAAAAGTCATTTAAAAAAATGAAGTTGTAACGCAAACTGAACCTTATTTGTAGGTGTTACAGTTTGTTTTCCTAAAACTCGTGTTTGTTTACATGTTTGGCAAATAAATTGCAAACTTAGATTAGGTAGGTATATAATAGTTATAATATTCACTTAATAGGTATAAAATCACTTTGATTTTTAACACTGTCATCTTAAAAACTCCAATATCTTTTCCATTCAATCTAACAGTCATATGATGGCCATATGCTAAAAGGTTCCACAAATTTCACAATCATCATCTTCCTGCCCTTGTCCCATGTTACGTGGGGTTGGCGCACCACCATTTTTCTTTCATTCTTTCCTATCAAGCGTCACTATCATTCACTCCCTTCTCTCTCGTATCATTCTTTAACCTTCCTTTCCATCCATCACCATTTATAATTCATCACTCTTTTAGTCACATGCATTTCCTTGCTCCTCATTACATGACATACCAAGCCAAACGATTCCCTTTCAACTTTTCTGTCCACAAATTGTGCCACAAATCCCACAATATATTCTGCGAAAGTTAACTACACTGAACTACACAATTCTTTCTGGTAAGTATCCTTACCATCACGGCTCTTTACAGTCTCTGAACGTTCCATTTATATAATTCAGCGGCCACAGGACTTTTGCCGGCTGACTTATTTCAAAATATATACTATCTCATGGAACATTTTCCTGAAATGTTTGTTCAGCACATTGTGTGTGGAAGTAGTAATGGTGGCACAGAGAATACAGTTTGCATTCTAAGATGTGTATTGTTACTGCTTGCATTCATATAAGTCCGTGGAAGTGCGGTTTGATAGGTAGAGAGAGAGGAGACTCATTTGTTTAGTGCTAGTGCCTTGCTCGTAAACTATGATTCATCGTGGACAAGGAAAATCTCCTCTCTCGCTTTTCTTTAAGAGTCATGAAAGAGGAATATTAAGTTATTCCAAAGTATGTCATAATGTCACTCCATTTCTACACTTATGTTTCTTTATTTTTTTTTTTTTTTACATTGGCATCTTGTTTTTATTTAATTTGTTATAATATAATTGTGTTTACGTGTGTCTTTTGTGTGCACTAAATAAATGTTTTATCTATCTATTTAAGAGCGTTTATGCTGAAAGTGCCCTGTCCTGACCTCGCAAATACCTGTCAAATATTTCACTGTTTTGATTAATTGGGCAATATGAATGGTATGGAAAGAAGAAATATGGCCAACTAGTGAACTAGAATTTTACTAATGAATTGCAGTTATAACACTGAATTTGATGTTGTAACCGCTATAGGTGTAAAAAGGCATTTGAAAAGTTTCCAAATACTTTTTTTACATCTAAAACTAAATATTCGGTGTTACGATATTAATTATTGCATTTCATAATCAATATTTTAGTTCACTAGTTAGCCGTACTTCTTATTTCCATACAGGAATATTGCCAAATTAATCAAAACAGTCAAATATTTGACAGCTATTTGCAATGTTGCCCACTTTCAGTATAAAGGACAGACATTTTGTGAACAAGATCTGTAGATCAGGGAAATTATTTATTTATCGAATTGATCCGCTACGTCAACTTGCCGTGATAGTCATTTAATACATCTGTCAAAGAATGACAGTTCAGTTGTGGTTTGAATATACGGACCATTTAATTTGATAAACAATTAATATTTACCTGACGTAAGACAATCTGCCAAATTATATTTAATAAATTATGTGATTCGTTTATTAATCTGACAAACGTGGTAATAATATTATATAAATTATTTTTTTGTGGTCAGTAATTGCAGATAAGGCTATACAAATTCAATGTTTCTCCTTAAAAAGTATAAATTTTCTTGCTTGTGATGTCAAAGTTGTGCGAGCAAATACCTACTTTGTTTGCTTGAATTATTTGCTCGCAAATACAAACTAAACACTCTTACGTAAACTTTAGTTTACATTGCTACTACGTTTTATTCAACTCAGTAGCTTCTTCCACTAGCACAGAGCATTTAAATATTGGCTCATACTAAACGCTCCCTGGAGACTAGCGCCAGTACTCGTCTATTCACTCTCCCAAAGTAAACGGTTACAAAAGACAAACGTCCGTACCGTAATAGTGCGCTATGTTTTTTAGAATGGTAGAGTAATTTGTAACTGTGACATATATTACAGTGAATATATTTACGCCTAATTTATCATGCGGGATTAGCAGAGGACACTTAAGTGTCTTTCTCTGTGATAAAACTGACCTTAATTTAAATTAAGGTCAGTTTTATCACAGAGAAAGATAAATTGTAAGTAATTAATCATTTTATAAACTTTTTCCAAGATTGCGACACTAGACTGTATTCATATTTTTATGATTTTAATTCTATAAATAAATATTTGATACGGCCGCAAATCGTATTAAGATAAACATTCTTTGTGATACTGCCCTGCAAATTGAAAAAAAAAACGTATTTAATTTGAATTTCGCGGGCTACCGTGATGCTTTCGCCTTAAGACACATTTAGTTTTAGAAAGAGACAGTCACATAGGTAAGAGTGACAAAGACAATGTTCTACTTATCTAAACTATATCCAAAGCTTGATATGCTATATATCAACGCCCAAGTAGGTACTGTACCTTATGGTTTAGCCTTTACATTTAAATTAGCTAAAGCGGGGAAATGAAAACAGACGCACGGTTCAATCAAAAGTTAAGCAGCGATACCGCGGTCGTTTTGTGGATGGGTGACTATCCATTACATATCGAAACCCCTCCGTGCTTCGGAAAGAACGCTAAGCCGTTAGTCTCGGCTGTCACTCGTAGATCTTTAACAGTCGCTACGGGTCAGAAGTCTGACAACCAGTCATACCAAGGGGTATCGTGTTACCCATTTTAGCTGAGTTGTGAAGGTCAGATAAGCAGTCGCTCCAAGTAAAATATTAGTATTCAGCTGCATCCGGTTAGACTGGAAGCCGAACCCAACACAGTTGGGAAAAGGCTAGGCAGATTGAGTGATAGTAATCTGTTCCGCTTAGCTATTTCTAAAGAGCCATAAAAAACCCTGCAAGAAATCGACACATGTTTCACCTCTCAACGAGGAATCCTCAGGATGACGATTGACTTGTCGCGTTTATAATGGATTTCCGCAAGGTCACGCCTGAATCAATTAAATTGAGTGATTTAAAGAATTCAAGCTGTCGCATTCCGTCTCATAAAATAAACAGTCCAACATTTTACAAATTTTAAACGATAGCGGTCAAAAATTTAACAGAAATGTCTTCTGTATTCCACGGCATTTGGAAAAATAATTTAAATGTTTAATTTATGCAACGATCGTAAATCTGGCTGGTTTAAATGCGAATAATTAAATAGATGTAAATATTTTGTACAAAATGGCCGGAACCTTTTGTTTGTTACTTCGTATATTTAGATTAAAATATTGTATGGTATCTCAACCACATCATTTCATTAAAATTAGACATTAACCCTTTCGACTCCACCCATTTTATTATAGAGCCCATACGCCATGCCGCCATATAATATTGCAAGTTGACTCCTGCTCCACCCAAAGCGGGAGAAGTTATTTGATGATTTCCCAACCAAAAAAAAAAAGGAGGTTCACCGGCATTAGGTTTGAAATCTTGTAAAAATATACAACAAATTTTATTTTCATAGTTTATGATGAATTCGCTAAGAAAAACTTACATTTAAAATAAGTCCTCCGCAAGGGCTCCCGGCATCCCGTATATTTTATGTATTTCTTATATGACTTGAGTGAACCCTCCAGGACCTCCCGGCACTGAACGTGTTAGTACGAAGGGTTTTCTTAGTATTTAAATTATTGTTTAACGTTTAGAAGGTTTTAATTTAAACAGCTTGAGATGTTGATTATCCTACTGTCCTACTAATATTATAAACTATATGACCCGCTAAAGTTCGTATCATGTAAGAGAAAATTTCAAATTAAAAAAAAACATCAACATCGGTTGAGTTATTTTCGAGTTTTTGCGAGACCAACGCTAGGCAATTGATTTTTATATTTAGGTATAAGATGTGAAAGTTTGTATGTTTGTTAATCAATCACGCAAAAATGCTTGGACGGATTTGAATTAAATTTGACATTTAGATAGTTTATAACGTGGATTATAGATACTTTTAATCCCGGTAGTCCGTTCCTTTGGAATATTTTTTGACATTCACACGGGCGAAGCCGCGGGCAAAAGCTAGTTGGGTATAATGAGAAACAATCAAAATGCTTCTTGAAAGTTCATAAACATGGGCATTTTTCTAGGGCAAACGTATTGGTTAAATGAGGCGATGTAAAACAATATCAAGCAGTTTAATTAAACGGTGAGTGCGGTAAAGTAGTGCATAGTAAATACATTTTTATATGTTTTATTGCAAGCTAGCTGATACCCACGACTTCGTCCACGTGGAATTCTATACTTCAATTTTATTTATTTGTACAGCTGCCAGTGAAAGTCCCGTCGAAATCGGTCCAGCCGTTTTAGACATTAGCCGGAACAAACAGACAGATTTTTTTTTTAAATTTTGTTTTTGTTGTATGTACCGTGTATAATTTCATATGCATTTAGTAAAAAGCTGTTAATTTGACATTAAAAACAGATACTTCAATTTTATTTATTTGTATAGATGCTGCTGCTTGCTGCTCTTTGATCGATCGTATCAGGCAGTATGTCGGAACAATATATTTCTCTCAGTTATTAAAGTACACATGAATATAAAACTGAGCAGAAGGAAAGTTTCCTAATGGCAGTATCTATAATTAATGTTTTAAAACCATAAAGTCCACGCGAGCGGAGTGATGGCACAGTTAATACATATACTAATATAATGAATGCGAAAGTAACTAGGGAGTCTGCTTGTCTGTCTGTGTGTTTATCTGTCCTTTTCACGTCTAAACGGCTGAATGAATTTGGATTAAATCTGGCACACGGATAGACCATGACCAGTACCCTAATTGCGTAACTTATTTTCGAAAACAATTTTGTCTAATTTGTTTCATTTTGACAGTTCAACAACATTCATTACGTTATTTACGTTGTTGAGCAGATTTTTTTTCCAACTTATGAAGCATTGGATTAGCAATCTGTTTCAAATCGAAATAAATTGTGATTGTGTTGCATTACGCAATTAGAGTACTGGTTTATGACATAGGAAACTTTCTTAAATTTCCGACCAACAAGCGGGTAAAATGGCGGGCAAAAGCTAGTATGATATAGATAACTGCTTTTGGCCATGTATTTGTTAACCCAATGTTGCCCACTAACATGAATATGCGCACAATCTCCATTTACTTCAATAACAGCTTCTATTTGTATTGAACATAATGAAAACGTACTCATATGGCTCTAAGCTCCATGCGTGGTAATACATCCGTGAATGGGTACCAATCGATGCATCCACATCGGCACGGTATTTCATGTTCCGCTTTGATAAGCCCTATCTTCGATCTGTAATGGGGTTAAGGTTATTTATATTTTAGACTCGATTTCCGTAATTTTTTTTCTGAACCTTTAAAGGACAAACGGAACTCTTTCCAGATCTCGTGTCCGTCAGTTCTGAGACAGACATACGTATTACTGTTTTACTGTTTTTAACCGATTTCAAAAAAGGAGGAGGTTCTATGTTCGTCTGTATATTTTTTTTTTCATCGATATTTTCGTCAATTGTGGGCAAATTTTACTAACTTTAATATGTACCTACCCAATGCTCCATAATGGCGCAATATGGCTTAGTTTGGCAATAAAAATTAAATTGATTGTTCGCTTGATTGATTGATCAGAGTTCATTTTCCAGTATTTTTTTTTTTTTTTGGGTGGGAAATTATCAAATAACTTCTCCCGCTCTGGGTGGAGCGGGAGGGCGTGTCAGACTCTTACTGACTAAAACCCACCCGTGTTCCTTCCTATGCCATGTTGCCGGGGGCCACGATTTCCCTATCGGTTTTCTTCGAACCCCCCGCATTGGCATTGGCCCTAGCGGACCCCATCAATTCTGCTGACATCTCTTTGAGGCGCGCGTGGAACACAACGCGCCGTCGACCCGGGCTTGGTCCTTATCGGACGGCGAGCTACCCATTGCTCACCGTCCGCAAGCGCGCGCCTACGGTGGCCGGAAATCTTCCTGCGATTCCCGACGCCCAGGGCGTCTCCTGCTGCGGCGGTTAGGGGCGCGAGGGCGCGAAATTTGCCTCTCCCTCACGCGCTCCGTCTCCTCCTTCGCGAGAATTACTGCTTCGCAGAAAGAGGTGACGGCCTCCCATTTCCTCTCGCTCCGTAGCATGGCCCGAATCAGGGCCGGACGCGAGAGATCACCGCCGCCGATCGCATCCACGAGGACACGGCGATGCCCTGCCCAAGCCGGGCAGACCTCCACCGTATGCTCCACCGTGTCCTCCGGGCGATCCACACAGTGACGACACCCGGGCGTTTCCTCCCGCTTTATCCTGAACAGGTACCTCCCGAAAATTTTCCAGTCTTGAAAGGATTATTTATATTTTAACCGTCTTTTTAAAAAAGGCTTATTTTTATTTTTTTAATGTTTGTTCATTGTTGTTTTCGTCAAATATGCACTGGTTTTGAAAAAAATCATTTGAGGAAGCTTGCGCGGTGGTCCCATATCAATTACTTTTGCTTGGGTAATTTTTGACTTATCTTCAATAAATAATAAATAAAAAAAAATTTTTCAGGTCCTAGACCCATATTAAAAACAAAAAAAACAATAAATTTGTCAATTTTATAAGCGTCACAGAAAAATGTCAGATCAAATCAATTAATGTCAAAAGCACACAACAAAATAAAAATTAAATTAAATAGAACAATGAATTAAATTATGTCAGAAATTATGTAAGTGAAGTTATGTCAGAAGTAAAAGTAAATAATACGTATTTTTCCCACTTAGTGGATAACTTCCTATCACTTCCTATCACTGTTATTTACATAGCAGGTAGTGGTATTCGAATTTGTGTGGGGTAGGTACCACAACTACATAAAAAGCGAAAAATTAAAACAGTTTACAAAAAAAAAACTACCGACTTCCACAAATAACTTAAATGTCGGAAGTCGGTAGCAAAAAACTAAAATACAAAACCAAAGACTACAGAACGTAAGAAGTTAGCCGGTTTTCGCTTTTATTGTTATTACTACAAGCAGTGCGTCCGATGGGATTTCTCATCGGTAAATATCACAAACCTCTATACAAACTTTCATCCCTTACTTAATTCCTTTAGGGCATGAATTTTCAAAAATATTTCCTTATTGTGCTCACTTAAATGGAACTCTTGTGCAAAATGTCAAGCTTCAAGACCCAGTGGCTGTGCTATATCTGTCAGTGAGTGTATTTAAGTTTTTATTAAATAAATCAGTACCCTAATTACGTAATACACGATCAATCAGAATCTGAATCGTTTTGAAACAGATTGCTGATCCATTGCTTCATAAGTTGGAAAAAAAATCTGCTCAAAAACGTAAATAACGCAATGAATGTTGTTGAACTGTCAAAATGAAACAAATTTATCATAATCATTTACGAAAATAAGTTACGTAATTAGGGTACTGGAGTTAATAATGAAAACATTACCCTTTTATGATCTCTCTCGTTCCGTCCTTCAATTTATCAAAGAAGTTTTTCTCGAAAAATAGGTTAGAGAATGTTAATGATCATGCATGATCAAGCCGCTCATCAGGTCAACATAATAAATTGTATTTTTTGTCCAAAGTTGTAAACGACGTAACTTGATGGCGTTGGCGTCAAATTAGGAGTCGCTATGGTTTCGTTACCACAATTTGGCCAGGGTCTTGCAAATTTTATTAAATATAGAACCATCTTAGATCAGTATACAGTTTGGTTGTTTCATTTTAACCTCAACCCTACTCGTAAACACAAAGATCAAAAATGTAAGTACCGAGTGCCATTTCCGGTGTTTGGTATTTAACAGAGAATGTGGTCAGTTAGCTATGTTTGCATTTCACTGCTGGATAGGATTTGGTAGAGGTCAAAAGTCAAGCTCAAAATAAAAATACTATATAGAAAAATATGCTTCTTCTTCTTTTCGTGTGGTTAGAGACTAACCTGGTGTCCAGGGTTTTAAAGCCACCCATGGGGCTCTGACTTGACTTCACATGCCGTCGAGAAATATATCTCTCAGGCATGCCGGTTTCCTCACGATGTTTTCCTTCACCGTTTTTTAAGCAAGTGAATCCGGAAAGTCAGAGGTGCGTGCCTTAGGTTCGAACTCAAGACCTATGACTTGGCAGTCTAACGGTCACACCACTAAGCTATCACTGCTACTACTGTATTGTTTTAAAAAGATCCCATGGCTGAACACTGACCCCCATAATACAGGCCTAGGCAAATTTTGAGAGTTAGGATCTTGGTGTCTTTTAGTGTCTGTCATATTTTATTGTATTTTTTTGTAACAAATAAACGTTTTAATTTTATTTGTACTTTTTCAGGTTTCGTACAGAATGTTTTCCATTCTAAGACTTAACTCAATACACGGTCAATCTTGATCGTGGTACCCGGAGTCTGTGTTTGTGCCTTGCCTCTACCTCCTACTTCTATTACATAGGACTTAAATCTAACAGGCAAAATGTGTGATAACTCTGCCTACACTTTCAGAAAATGCATTCTATATTATGTTAATATCGTAAAAAATCCTGAAAAAAAAATCTCCTAATCGGAAATGTTTTACCTACGGAAAATAATGGGCAAGAAACTCCAAGGTTGCTTTCCTAAAAATAATTAAATACTTGCCGATTGACTGCCTCGTTGGTCTAGTGGTCGCAAGTGCTACTGCTAAGTATGAGGTCCTGGGTTCGATTCCCGGGTCGGTCAAAGCGTTATTGGGTTTTTCTATCTGCAATTTCTCAGTAGCAGCTCGGAGTCTGGATCTGTGCCCGGTTGATGACAATAGGCTCGCTCCCTATTACATGGGACTTAAACATAACTGGCGAAATGTGGGTGTACCTGCTACAGGCACACCTCTGCCCAACCCTTCGGGGAAACAAGGCGTGATGCTATGTTATGTTAATTCTATAATAATATCATAATAGAATATCTGCCATCATCCTGAATGGTTTTCAACCGATGCATCCCCATCGCCACGTCATTTCATATTCTACGTTGACAACCCTCTCCAGTGAAAGGCGTTGTCGTATACAGGGTGAAGGTTTGAATTGGAATTATAATAGCCATGACTTCTCATTCTATTATTTGAACTTTTGTAGAGTAAGAGCGCTAACACACTGGGACGCCATGGCGACGTCGCCGGCTACATCTAATCAATTTGTATTGAAATGTATGACAGTTAAAATTGACAACGACGCTAGACCGTTACGTAGCCAAGTGAGGCTACGTAACGGTCTAGCATCGTTGTCAATTTGGAAGCGTTTCTAAGACCAACCGTTTCTTACGTGGAGACTGGATACAGTGGATACTCTGGCGACCTGGCGACGCGTAGCCAAGTCACATGTAATTTGTATACAAGTAAATTACGCCTCTCTCACTTAGTGGCCTACTGATCGCTAAGACGAACGCCCGCATGTTACTGGCTACTTATTTGGCAACCTCATTTGCCCACGTAGCCATGGGGCTACGTAAACAGCGACGTCGCCATGGCATCCCAGTGTGTTAGCGCTCTTACGAACGAGTATACAAAACAAGCATTTGGAAAGGATACCTAGAATCAATTCTATTTTCTTGTACATTTTGACGTTCAAACGTGCCTATAAAGCCGACGATCGCACGGACGTAATAAAATCGCGGCGGGATTTTATCGCGCACTGGATTTTCAACTCTCGGTGTTAAGCCGAGCGTTGAGAATCCAATGCGCTGGGTTACACTCTCGTTCCAGCGAGTTGAAAAAACACACTGTTGGATTTTCAACTCTCGGCGCTAAGCAGAGCGTTTAAAAATCAAGTGGACGAAAAAAAATCGCCGCGATTTTATTATTTCCGTGCGTACGTGGGCCTAGTGACATATTTGAAATAAGTAATTTGAATTTTACTTTTATAAAACCTGCCGTAAATATAAAACTACTTTTCCAGTTAGAGATTCCGTTGTTAGTACCGTGGTGCATTTTCACGCAAAATATACAAATATATTCAATTCAAATGTTATTTATTCAAACTAGGCTAAGAATCAGCACTTTTCGAACGTCAAAATTACTTAAGACAGTCTCCCAAAAACGCCTACCCTTCACCACTTTCTAGTGCCTTTAGTTGAGAAGAAGAAGTGGCGCAACAAACTCCCCAGCAGCACAGCTGTCTCTTCAAGTAAGAAAAACAAAATGATTCTATACAATAGTATGCAAAATAACTTACATTATGCAACACAACATTTCTGAATACAAACGAATGCTAATTTCCATGTCCATCAATTATTAGATTTATCGTGTATAATAATTTGAATTTAGAACTAAGTACTTCATTTATTTTTATTTATTTTATTTATAAGACCAGAAATAGTAATCATGTAACACAATTTGTTTTAGCTACTTAAAATTATTATGCTTAAAAGTAATTTAGTAACAATTGTGTCCAATTATTATCATCTGCTGCCGAACTAGGTTTATAGCCTGTGTTTCAGCATGCAGCGCCTCAAGCCCTTGTTCCTCTTGAGCCTCATTGTTGTTTTGTTTTGATTTCCGTTTGAACTAGATAGAGCTGTAAAACTATTTTCGTGCCAGCGACTTTAGCAGCTTTCCTCCCATTTTTAAGATAAATTACATTAAGTTAAAAGAGTATTAACAACTCTATATATTTCCAAGTCAATTGAGAGCGTCCGGTCTGCACCAAATGCAAAGGGCAACTGATAGAAATCCGACGACTGACGAAACACGAAGTTTGGCTAGGGACATTAAGAAAATAGTTATACTGTAGTAGTTTTATACTACCCTTTTAATAAATCCTCTTACGTTTAAAGTCTCCAGCTTTAAATCAACAATAAAACAATGGTAATTTAACTTTTGTTTTTGTATATTATGTACAATTAATAATTTAGTATCAAAAGTAACTGCAATGTATGAAAAAATACGTGGTCGCTCACAATGGGCCTTATCAGAAGGCTAAAAGTCACCCAAAGGGCAATAATTAAAAAGGTAAAACATTAAATACAAATATGCTTAAATCTACGAAAAATTCAATATGTTATGTGCCTGAACTAGGTCATCCTGTGTTTCAGGCGAGGCAAGGTATAATACTATTTCTAAATAATCACATTAAATTTAAAAAATCTAGACATCTAATAGGTATGTAAAAAGGTGTAAATAGTACAATAAATCCTACTTGCTAAAATCTTAGTAACTATCATTACTTAGCTAAACTTAATTAGTACAATTTTTTATTTATTTAAGTACAACTAATAGTTTCTCTGTATCTTCATAGGACATACTTTGAAGAGCTTCCTTGAATGGAGAGGGCTATGCTTGGAGTTACCCTACGTGATCGAATCAGAAATGAGGAGATCCGCAGGAGAACCAAGGTAACCTACATAGCCCGAAGAATTGCCAAACTTAAGTGGCAATGGGCAAGGCACATTGCTCGCAGAACGGATGGCCGATGGGGCCGAAAGGTTCTGGAGTGCCGACCGCGTACCGGAAGATGTAGGGTTGGAAGGCCTCCCGACCGATGACCTTGTGAAGGCCGCAGGAATCCGCTGGATGCGGAAAGCACAGAATCGGTCGAAGTGGAGGTGCTTGGGGGAGGCCTATGTTCAGCAGTGGACGTTTTTCGGCTGAAATGATGATGATGATGATGAAAAAATATCCTTCTTTATTTCCTGTTAGCCTGCGCTTTCCCACTCCTGTGCATAGGATATCTCTCTATCGAATAATTTAAAACTATTTGGAAAATCCAAAAGTGCACGCCTCATAACGGTCATTCAATTTTTTTTTTTTTTTTTAATTGCAAGTTAATCTCCATTGAATTAAATATACAACGGTATATAAATTAAGTAGGTTATGTGTACTAGCAGGAGTGTAACATTCAAAACAGTTACAGAAAGGAGGCAAAACAAATTTTTCAATCGCAAAGCACTCTCTAATGCTTCGCATTATGAGTCGTGCAAAATGGTAAGTTATCACCTCTTTTCCGGGAAAACATTGATGGATAACATTGATTAATGGTAGCGTATGTACGTATGTAAATAAACAGATTATAAATAAATAAAACAACGAATATCTTTTAGGATCAGACAGCTTCCAAACTGATGCTCTATTAAAAACCTCAGCCTGTATACCTTTAGGTAGAATTCTCACCACTAAAGCAGTTAATATCGCTTCGATATTGAACGGGATATCCGTTATGTGGTAGAAAGTTGAAATTCATCTCTGAATGTGTGTGTGAGTTTTAGCAATATAAGTTGCATATTACTGTATTACTTTCGGCCCTTCCAATTTTAACTAATCCATACTAATATTATAAATTTGAAAGTAACTCTGTCTGTCTGTGTGTTACCGTTTCGTGAGGACGCGAAATTTGCCTCTCCCTCACGTGTTCTGCTTCCTCCTTCGCGAGCATTAATGCTTTGCTGAAGGATGTGACGACTGCCCATGCCCTCTTGCTCCGTACCAGGGCAGGACGCGAGAAATCACCGCCGCCGATCGCCTCCACGAGGACACGGTGGTGTCCCGCCCAAGCCGGGCAGACCTCCACCGAATGCTACACCGTGTCCGCCGGGCGATCCACACAATGGCGACACCTGAGCGTTTCCTCCCGCCTTATCCGGAACAGGAAACTCCCGAAGCAATCGTGTCCGGTGATAACCTGCGTCAGACGGAAGGTGAGGACGTCGTAGCGCCTCTCTAGCAACTCCTGAAAGAGGGGACTTGTCGCCACAATTGTGGCGAAAAGGCGGTGAGGATCTGCGTCGTGCCCTCACCTTCCGCCTGACGCAGGTCCTCACCGGACACGGCTGCTTCGGGAGGTTCCTGTTCAGGATAAGGCGGGAGGAAACGCCCGGGTGTCACCATTGTGTTGATCGCCCGGAGGACACAGTGGAGCATACGGTGGAGGTCTGCCCGGCTTGGGCGGAGCATCGCCGTGTCCTCGTGGAGGCGATCGGCGGCGGTGATCTCTCGCGTCCGGCCCTGGTTCAGGCCATGGTATGGAGCGAGAGGAAATGGCAGGCCGTCACCTCCTTCTGGGAAGCGGGAGGAGGCGGAACGCGTGAGGGAGAGGCAAAGTTCGCGCCCTCACGCACCTAACCACCGCAGGAGGAGACGCCCTGGGCGTCGGGAATTGCAAGCCGATTTCCGGCCACCGTAGGCGCGGACTTGCGGACGGTGAGTAATGGGTAGCTCGCCGTCCGATAAGGACCAGGTCCGGGTCGACGGCGCGTTGTGTTCCACGCGCGCCTAAGATCATTGATGTCAGCAGAATTGACGGGGTCCGCTAGGGCCAATGCCTGCCGGGGCTGCGAATAAAGCCGAAAGGGACATCGTGGCCCCCGGTAACAGGGCAACCGAAGGAATACGGGTGGGTTTTAGTCAGTAAGAGTCTGACACGCCCTCCCGCCCCAGCCAGAGTGGGAGAAGTTATTTGATAATTCCACACCCAAAAAAAAAAAATGTTTATCTTAGGCAGAAGCCACGCAGCTAGAAGCTCGCTTGATGCCACGCTAGATAAGAAGCGTATCTAAATCAAGTGATAAATTAGTCATGCAGTGTGACACCAAGCGTCAGGCATCTGTCCCACCGAAGGAGAGGAAGTGACTAGCTAGTATCAACAATTTTCTCGGTCAAGAAACGACAAAAATCATAGTTCTCGTGTAAGCAAAACTGATACATATAAAAAATTTATCGCTGACTGATCACACCGTCGCACCGGCGGTGACGAGTAATCGTTTATTGCAGGCATAAGCAAAGAGTACTCGCTCAACAACATTCACTCAGGCTTAGTACATACGCATACCGAGTAATCGCTCGTCGCCGTCTCCAAAAAGAAAAACACACAAAAAATAAACACTACAAAATGAAAAATAACTTTAATTTCGGAAGTCGGTCTTTGGTTTTGTATTTTCGTTTTTATGTCACTGACTTCCGAAATTAAAGTAATTATTCACGTTGTACTGTTTTTTTTTTTGATTTTTTTCATATTATTCACTTTTTAGTTTTGGTACTTACCCCACAAATTCGAATACCACTACCTGCCATGTAAATTACAGTGACAAGAACTTAATATAACATCATCCACATAGGCTAAATGGGAAAAATAAGTTTTATTGAAGCTAACTCAAAAACTACCCAAGTAAAGTTAATAAAAAAAAATATGGGACCACCTCTGAAGTATGACCTATCAAACAAAAAAGAATCACTAAATCAATTCATAATTTATGGGCAGAGTAATCGCGTAACGTAACAAACATACAAAAACAAACAGTCGAATTGAGAACCTCCTCCTTTTTTAAGTCGGTTAAAAAGAAAAAAATACGTTTAACATAAAACACATAACATAACATCACGCCTTGTTTCCCCGAAGGGTTGGGCAGAGGTGTACCTGTAGCAGGTACACCCACATTTCGCCAGTTATGTTTGAGTCCCATGTAATAGGGGGCGAGCCTATTGCCATAAACCGGGCACAAATCCAGACTCCGGGCTGCTACTGAGAAATTCCAGATAGAAAAACCCAATAACACTTTGCCCGACCCGGGAATCGAACCCAGGACCTCATGCTCAGCAGTAGCGCTTGCAACCACTAGACCAACGAGGCAGGAAAAATACGTTTATTTGCGGTAAACATGACAAAGAAAGAACTTGAAAAGAAAAAGTTGGGGGAAAAAACGTACAGGGCCTGCATAAGCTAGGGAAAAACTTGTAAATGTCAATCCTGTTGAAAGTCGTTGTAGAAAAACGAAACGCTTTGAAAGCAAAAGGGACGACGACAAAAAAAAAAAATTTCGTCTCCGTCTTTTAGATTATTAAAAAATATTGCACACATATTTTTTCTTTTTTTACGTTGTCAAAAGATTACGGCGATACATTGAGTTAAAATGTGCTGTAACGTCACTTGTATGTAGATTTTATACTTACTTGTGACGTAGCGACCCCCACTCCCCAAATTTAATGCGTTTTATCTCAGTCATTTGTTATTAATATGAAAAAGCAAAAAATACGTGTCTAATATTTTTTTATTATCTGACTGACGGACTAAATAGAATTTCTTTTTTTTGACCCAGGCATCATGCCTGTTGCCACTTGTCTAGGCCCTCACTGTCCCTACTACTACACTAGGAAACGATATACTTTCTTTCGTTCTTACTTTCTTTATTTCTTTCTTTACTAGTCTTCACTACAAAGTGGCTAAGATGAATGCGCACAAACGAGAATAATCAATAAAGATATTTGGTTGCAAATTATCTGATAATAACTTCCTTGATAAGGGTCACTCATGACGAGCGTAAGCTCTTAATTATCGTCTTAGTAAATGATATCGAATGTCGATGGGTTACAAGGGATTTTCTTTGTGGTAAATAGGTACCTATTACGAGCGTTTGTGTTGCTTTGAAATTTACTAAGGTAGAAGAACAACATAAATATGTAACTATATATTATTATATAAAATTGATTGATTCAAAATAAGCAAAACTTATCAACTTAAATAACTGTCAGTAAATTCAAGTATTGATAGCATAGCTCTCATAATATGGTAAAAAAGTTATTATACAACATATATACCTATTTTTACAATTTTAATGTAAATTAACAATAAGCATGAGTAAGTTCAGTGACACCACGAAATCACACTGTCATTCTTTGACAGTCATATGAAAGGATTATTCTATGAAATGACTTTATCAAAGCAAATTCGGCGAGTGACAATTTGCAAAAAAAAAATCCGATCCAATTGCAAAGAGGATTTCTATTATCATCATCATCATCAGCCTTCAGCAGTCCACTGCTGGACATAGGCCTCTCCAATTGCACATGCCATTCAGCTCAATTCTCAGCAACTCTCATCCAACTGCTACCAGTCACCCTGCGAAGGTCGTCGCTCCACCTAGCCTGAGGGCGTCCTACCTTACGTTTGCCGATTCGCGGTCTCCACTCAAGAACATGTGTACCCCAACGGTCATCGATTCTACGGCTAATATGGCCGGTCCATTGCCACTTCAGCTTGCTTATTCTGTGAGCTATAGCTAGCAGAGCAGAGCTTCTTCAAATATTTCGTTTTATAACATCGATTGTAATTGCAGAACCGTATTATTAATTTTGAAGTACCCATAAATAATAACTCTGCATACCCCATTAGTTATATTTACAAACGTAAATTGCTTTAAATTATTTTGTTTCGGAAGTAAGAATGAGATAAATTACTCTTAGTTGAACCGTTAGCGAGATCGTGTTCTATTTCAGACTAAAATTAGCATTTACAATTAGAAGTTCGGAAAGTGGAATTATTTCCTTTCCGTATTTGATAATTATTTTGTTCTGAAGCAGTGACATTTATAATGTAAAATAAATGCTTCCTGATTGTATTAATGGGACTTTAAATGAATACAGGTTAATTTTGGCGATTAAATGAACTAAGCCAAGAGACACACCTGTCGAAAATCGTGCGACGAAATTTTCGCGTGCTTATAAAAACTATGATATTTCGTGACGTAATTTCGGATTGAAGTATCATAATTATGTCAAACTCAAAGCATTTATTTCAATTATGTACCCAAAAAGGCACTCTTGAACGTCAAAATTTACAAGAAATGTAATTATCATTGATGGCTGGTGTACATACGCTGAACTGTGCGTCGCGTCACTAGGCCCATATTTTGAAAAATGCACAAATATAATATAAAATCACGCTTGTAACCCCAGAAGGGTTAGGCAGAGGTATCTATAGTACATCCACCCCTAATTATGGTTTCTATTTATTATTCTCAGATGTCATACAAATCTCTACTGTCTTGCTTGACTAAAAAAAAAAAAATATAGTTTATGTACACACTTTTAAACAGACAAGAAGAAAGGACCAGAAAAATACGTAAAAAGGTGATGCCAGAATATCATTCCGGAATAGAACTGGCTTTAGAATTATGTGTAAAATTACAAAAAGCTAATAGGGGCTCACAAAAAGACGTTACATTTGTCACTTTATAATGAACAGCTAACCTAATTTTAAAAGTTCAATCCAAATAAGAATCTAAGGAGGCAGGATATCGATTCCTTAAAACCTTTTTGTCACAGAAACCCATCTTAAACAAGGATTAACCTTCCCTTCAGTTAGTACGACTAATTGCAACAATTTAGTGAAAAAGACCCTTAAATAAAAAATAAAAGGAATTGATCTTCACAATGAGAACGCGAGAATTTTAATTGGATTTAGACAAAGGGCGGGTTTAATTAATCTTTAGGTTAATCTTAATATAAACAAGGTACCGGTATCTTTTTGATGTTTTTTGCTTAAACTTGCTATTTGTTAAAGCGTAGTAAGGGATTTCATTAAACGCTACGCAATTTGTGATGACACTGATCCATTTTGGTGAAAATATTCTAAAAGTGAAAACTTGTTTAGGCGCGTTGAGCATTTTTGGTAGAGGAAAATGTTATTGGTTCGCGTCACCGACATGCTAATGTTAACGGTATATCTGCAGCTTGAAGTTGGCTAGCAGTGAAAGCATTTATACCTATAATTACATTTATAATTATATTTTCATTAATAATATTAATATATAAAAAATTAAAATAAACTATTGGGATCTCTGCCTAATCCTTCGGGAAAACAATGCGTGACGTTATGTTATGTTGTTATTAATCATTTTCAATTATAAATTATGAAATTTAAATTTTGATTCTATAATTAATCAAAAAATTCGAAGCAATCCAGTTATTTCAGTTTTAATTTTTTTATTTCTCTACTTAAGATTTATTATTAGGAAATGGTTAATTTCATCATTATTATCATCGATTTCTAGGGTTCCGTACGTTCGAATGAAAAAACGGAATCCTTATAGGATCACTCGTGTGTCTGTCTGTCTGTCAGTCTGGCTGTCTGTCGTAGCCAATTTGCTCTGAATCTACTGGATTTTGAATTTGAATTTGCTCTAATCTAGTGTAGTTGAAATTCAGTACACATTTGAATTTTTGTGATCCAAATACGAACATGTAATGTAAATAAATGCATTTTGGATATGGGAGTCACTTTTGGGGGCAAATTGAAAAAAAATAAAAAAGTTTTGCAAACTGTACCGTGTGACATATCAAATGGAAGAGCTTGTTGTGAGGATGTAATTTTTTTTTTTTTTTTAATAAATGCTTTTAATGATATTTAAGAAAATAGATGAAAATTACCCCTCTTATTTCCGAAACTACTGATTCAAAAATGTTGAAAAAAAAAATATAGAAAATGTTTCCTGGGAGTACATGTTTTTCAACTACAATGTTAATTTTGTTCTTGGGATAAATTCATCGCAACTACGGAACGCGCATTGTGCGTGGCCCAACACGCACTTGGCCCGTTTTTATATACTATACGCCGTTTAGGTATATAACGTTTGCCAAACACATAAATAACTCGATAACCTGATAAGGACTGTAATAAAAAATAAAATAAAATCTTTTGTTACCATTAACAGATCCAAATAAAGTAATTCAATCATCTTCCATCGCTGCTTACCTTAGTTAAGAGATAAAATCAAATTCGCTTCAAAGCGATTTATGCTGTAAAGGTAAATAACAAAAAAACAAATGTCAAGCCTGTTATTTACTATGTCAATTTCAAGCACGTGAGTGACTAGGGTGATAAAATTTGAAATATAATATATAAATTTTTTATCCCGAACATTTTGATATTCTTTGAAAAACGTTGTAGTAGATAATTGCGGTTTGGAGTTTTAAGTACCGATTTTTTTTTTATTATTTAAAACTTGCTGATGCTGCAGACGTCAGTTACTGTTGTCCTGTCCCAATTTCTATAGCCCATACATAAATCCTGTTGAAAAAAGATCATTAAGTTTTTCCGGAATTTATAAATTTCCGGGAACCTTTTCCAATTTTTTTTTCTATAAAAACCTAATTAAGACTATTCTGAACATTAAAAAAAAATTACCAACGAACAGCATTTCATTTTATTTATATACCTAAATGTTTATTTTTTAATAGACTTTATTTTATATCAAAACCTTGTTTTACATTTTATGTTGAGAAGAAAATGATTAAAGTTTGCGTAAAATATTTTTCTTTGAATGTGAGAACCAACAGAAAGTTCCTAAATTCATAATTATAAATCCCGATAAAACTTTAGCACAAAGGAAGTCAAAACCAATTTAATTATGTCAGCAAACTAGAGATTTCAATACACAGGTGTACATAAAACACGAGTTTATATTTAGAATTTCTAGTTTTCAAAAAAAAAAGTGCATACCTAAAAAAAAAATACGGAAATGTAATAAATAAAGTTTAAAAAATACATTACATACCATCGTCCAATCCGTACAAGCCGCTACCATTCGCTTTCACAATTATATTGTACGTTGAACTATCAGACAAAAACTTATCCACTTTTTACATAACAATATTACACACAATGAAAAACTGAACGCTTGCTACGCACACAAACATAATTCCTTACTATAATACTGTATGAAGAATTTACGAAAGTTCCTCGACTACGTAGGCGCGCTACGACAGGAGTCTACGAGCGAACTGCCGTAGCTTTCAGCCCGCTACGAAGCTACGACATCTTATGTCACCCGTCCTGCTCACACGGTATTGTTTTTCTATATCTGTCCTTGTCACTAAATACGGTATCTCAAATAAGAGTAGACTGTTTGGTGAAGGCTTGAACTAAAATCATTGTTGCCGTTTTAAACGGTGGGAATTTTTCTTTTTTATTTCAGTGTGTATGTGACTTTAGAGTTGATTCTTATATGCGCTTGGTGTGAAAAGGGTATATGTAAATTGACAATGTAAATGGGTTCGTTTGAGGGTATTTTGGTTTGAATACATGGTTTTATCGTGCGGTCGGATTAGTCTGAAATATTCAAAACAAAGGTGGTTTTTTAGATCTTTTAAGGGAATTATTTTCTGGTTGAACATTACCATACTTTGTGATCTAAATATTCGTTATAATATTTCGATCTTTTATAAGGGTCACGTTGGGACGGCAGAATTATTTTTATTGCTACTAGCTTGCTGAAAATGTTGGAATAGGATTGGTAATAGGGCTATAACTTTTAGGTCTTACATTTTGGACTAAGGTTGAAAGAAAAAAGTTGTTTGCTTTTGCTGTGTTCAAAAAAACGTTTTTTTTAGCATGAGACTCAACTGTGGCAAAATTAATTAAATCAATGTAGTGACTTACCTATCGGTATAATACAGGGTGGCAGGGACATTGACGCGAAAACTGTGACCATGGATTCAGTACATGATTCTGAATGCCCCTGCGTAAAAATGTTTCAAAGGTTATTAAAAAGAAAAAAACGGGTGGCACTCGGGGACTGCCGCGGTAAAGCTATTGCATAGCATTTGTAACCTCCATACTTCCTATTTGTCAACGCTACACTTGGGATGATAACGTGATGACATAAAACAAAAATTACGTTCCCATGACAACATCACGTTGTCACAGGAACCGTCATTACATGGTAGGCGGAGTGGGGGTGTTAGGTTTTATTTTCGTTACGTTACGGAATTTCTTGATTCGCGCTCAAAGACCGCGATAAAAGCTATGCACTAGCTTAAAAACTGTTATTTCATAGAAAAGTGCAATACCTACGCGGTCAAAATGTATGGAAAAGCAGATTTTTTTTTAAAATTACTGACGAAAAATTTCAACGCAGGTGGATTCGGAATCATGTACTGAACCATGGTTACAGTTTTCGCGTTGATGTCCCTGTCACCCTGTATAAATTCGGAATTGATTAACTGATTGAACGGAAGTATCGCTTATAAAATAATTTCAATGTAGACTAACATATACAAATTGTAATGTGTTTTTATTTAATAACGGATTTCCGCAAGGTCACGCCTGTATCAATTAATTTTCGTAGATTTACATTGTAAGAGTTAAATCATTTTCCGAAAAATTGTTAACTACAGTATGCAATCGATCTAAAACCTTGACGCTTTTTTTGGGCATTGTGACAGTTGGGTAAAAATGAGCAAGCCTTACAGTAGTCGCTAAGGATGGGTAACATCTGTCATCTCACCTTGGTCATAAGCAACATTAAAAATCAATTTCCGCCTGACATTAGGAACTGTCATACTGTTGAAGCATTTAAACGAAGAGTGAAAGAACACTATCCTTCCACTTCGTCATAGTTGCATAGTTATTTTAAATCACATTGTGATTATACAATGACCCGGACATGGACTAGCGATATTCTAAATACGTAAATATAAACTATTTCAAAGTACAATTACACTCTAAGCTTGGGTCTAATACACTTCCCCGCTATGTGGCAGCCATTTTGTTTTTGTTGTTGTAATATTCTCTATGCGAGTACAAAAAAATCGTATCTCTCAATATTGTCTACCGTCTGCATTACAAAACAATGTAATCACCATTCCAAATCTTTTGAAAAAAAATGTGAAAATCAAAAATAAAAACAAAATATTATGCAATTCAACCAATAATTGTTAATTACCACAAAAACGGGGAAGTGTTTTGGAACCAAGCTTAGAGTGTAATTTTACTTTAAAATAGTTTATATTTAAGTATTTAGAATATCGCTAGTCCATGTTCGGACACTCTGTATATATTGTAGTGATATTTATTTTAGAAGTATGTATGTAAGTATATTCTCATATTGTATATTTATATTGAAAACAGTGAATTGTTTTTTTTTCTTCTTTCGGTTCAGAATAATGTATTGAATCCATGCTAACATTTTTCGCGTCGATGTCCCTGCCACCCTGTACAGCCTGCATCACCACAATGCTGGGCAAATGTCTCTCCTCATGACTTCCTGCTCAATTCACACATGTCTACACGCTTTGTTTCCCTGAAGGGTTGGTTTAAGTCCCATGTAATAGGGGGCGAGCCTATTGCCATCAACTAGGCACGAATCCAGACTCAGAGCTGCTACTGAGAAATTACAGTTAGAAAAACCCAATAACACTTTGCCCGACCCGGGAATCGAACCCAGGACATTATGCTCAGCAGTAGCACTTGCGACCACTAGACCAACGAGGCAGTGCAACGAGGCCTGCTCAATTCAATATGTCACGCTATCTATAATCACTGCAATAACTCGTTGGATACCGCTAAATGAAATATATTTTTTCCGCGATGCGTCCAATGCCCAGAAACAAAGTTAAAAACTCATCCACCGGTAATTTTACCGGATCCCGTGTTCTGTAGACCGGAACACAACAATGCTACTTGGTGGCAGACATTCTTTCACAGGGAATTCTACAACTTTTTTATTACTTACCTACTAGCTGCACCCCGCGGTTTCACTCGCATTGGGGACATTTCCTCCCTCCCATTTTTTACCTATGTCAGAAAAAAAATGCAGGGCTCCTTCATTTTTTCTCACATAGGTAAAAAGTGGGAGCTTTTCCCATCAGTGGGACAGTAAAAGTATTTTTTTTAAACCTGAAAACGCCCAAGGAGGGTATATTATAGTGAACTTATTGGTGGTGTTCTTCAGGTGCGTAGTACTCGAAATCGGCGTGCGTGTATGACCAGATGTATGAACGTAAACGAGGCAAAAGGAGTATGTAATGATCGTAGCAGGTTGCATTCTCTAGTTTCTGCCTTTCCCCTATGGGAAGAAGGCGTGAGGTTATGTATGTATGTATATAAAAAAAGGTAAATAAACTTTTTCCAAAAAAAAAACAACCGACTTCCAAAAAAAACACTACAAAGTGAAAAATAACTTTAATTTCGGAAGTCGGTGGCAAAAAACGAAAATACAAAAGCCAAGACACCGACTTCCGAAATTAAAGTTATTTTTCACTTTGTAGTGTTTTTTTTTTGGAAGTCGGTTGTTTTTTTTTTTCTAAATAGTTTTTATTTTTCACTTTTTAGTCGCGGTACCTTCCCCACACACATTCAAATACCACTACCTGCTACCAGTGACAGGAACTTATCACATCATCTACAAAAAAGACGTATTTTGTAGCTAACTCAAAAACTACCCAAGCAAAGTTAATAAAATTTATATGGGATCAATTTGAGAGCATACCCTTTCGTCATAAATGTATTTTTAGTAAGTACCTAAGTTTGCATGCTTTAGTTTTAAGCAAAACATGTTCGATCTAATAATTTTAATAACACCTTGTATACCATGTTTTATGCAAATAAAAATATCTTATCTTATCTTATCTTAAACAAAAAACGAATTTTCATAACCGGTTCACAAATGAGGGAGACATAAAAAAAATACGCTACGAACATATAACCTCCTCCTTTTTGGATTACCTTTTACAAACAAATATGACAAACTGACAAACCACTTGACTTCTAGTTTTTATGTTATTTTAAGTCATAACCTATATCTGGGGGAGGCGTATGTCTAGTAGTGGACGTCTTTCGGCTGAAATGATGATAATATTGATGAAGTGATTACCGCCGCCTATGGACATTGGTAACAACAAGGTTGTCATAGGTGCGTTACCATGGAGGCCGTCACCTCCTTCTGCGAAGCAGTAATGCTCGCGAAGGAGGAGGCAAAGTTCGCGCCCTCACGCCCCTAATCGCCGCAGGAGACGCCCTGGGCGTCGGGAGTCGCAAGCCGATTCCTGGCCACCGTAGGCGCGGGCTTGCGGACGGTGAGCAATGGGTAGCTCGCTGTCCGATAAGGACCAGGCCCGGGTCAACAGCGCGTTGTATTCCACGCGCGCCTCAAAGAGATGTCAGCAGAACTGACAGGGTCCGCTAGGGTCAATGCCTGCCGGGGTTGTGGAAAAGTCCGAAAGGGATACCGTGGCCACTAGCAAAATGGCAACTGAAGGAACACGGGTGGGTTTTAGTCAGTAAGAGTCTGACACACCCTCCCGCTCCACCCAGAGTAGGAGAAGTTATTTGATAATTTCCCACACAAAAAAAAAATTGTTGCGTTACCATTCTAGATACGATTTTAACCTCTAAGGCCTATTACAACTGGGCACGCCACAATTGCGGCGATAAAACCCCTCTTTGAGGAGTGGCTTGAGAGGCGCCACGGCGTCCTCACCTTCCGCCTGACGCAGGTCCTCATCGGATACGACTGCTTCGGGAGGTTCCTGTTCAGGATAAGGCGGGAGGAAACACCCGGGTGTCACCATTGTGTGGATCGGCCTGAGGACACGGTGGAGCATACAGTGGAAGTCTGCCCGGCTTGGACGGAGCAACGCCGTGTCCTCGTAGAGGCGATCGGCGGCGGTGATCTCTTGCGTCCGGCCCTGGTTCAGGCCATGGTACGGAGCGAGAGGAAATGGCAGGCCGTCACCTCTTTCTGCGAAGCGGTAATGCTCGCGAAGGAGGAAGCGGAACGCGTGAGGGAGAGGCAAATTTCGCGCCCTCACGCCCCTAACCGCCGCAGGAGGAGACGCCCGGGGCGGGAATCGCGAGCCGATTTCCGGCCACCGCAGGCGCGGGCTTGCGGACGGTGAGCAATGGGTAGCTCGCCGTCCGATAAGGACCAAGCCCGGGTCGACGGCGCGTTGTGTTCCACGCGCGCCTCAAAGAGATGTCACAGAATTGACGGGGTCCGCTAGGGCCAATGCCTGCCGGGGGTTCGAAGAAAACCGATAGGGAAATCGTGGCCCCCGGCAACAGGGCAACCGAAGGAACACGGGTGGGTTTTAGTCAGTAAAAGTCTGACACGCCCTCCCGCTCCACCCAGAGTGAGAGAAGTTATTTGATAATTTCCCACCCAAAAAAAAAGGCCTAAATGAATAATTAATTATTCATTTTATAATAACGTAAATTATTAATTAATTGTCTGACAAACAGTCTTAGCAAGGAGTATTGTGTTACCGAGTAATTGGGTTGTGGAAGACAGATAGGCAGTCGCTCCATGTAAACTACTGGTATTCAGCTGCATCTAGTTAGACTGGAAGCCGACCCCGACATAGTTGAGAAAAAGGCTAGGTTGATTATAATGTAATAATATATTTATTTAATAAAACGTTTACAAAAAGTATACATTTAGTCAACAGTAAGATTTCCCAAACAATTATTGTGCCAAAAATAAACTAAAACTAAAATATGTTTATTACAAATGCAAGTAATGATGGTTCGGAATTACAATGTTAGGTAGCGACCCGATCGATCTAGGTTAATTTAAACCTGAGTTCATGCCATCACTTTACATTTCAATTAAATTGGAACACTAAAATTTTAAGTTAAACTGAAATAAAATAATCTAATAACAACTGTGAGAAAAAACATATTGGTATATCTAAAACTAAACATAATATACGTAAGTTAATACTTACGATGGATAATTATCATCATGACATTTCTAGAAGTTTTTCTATTTCCGTGTACAATAATTGAGTATCTCTAAATGTTCTGATAACATTGTAATACATTTTTTATAACTTACACTATAGAAGCTTTGTAACTTGAGCCTATTATACAGAAACGGTCTTAAAAACACATTAAATCGATTAACAAACGCATGTCTAGTTTGAGGCTTTATGCAAACCAAGTTCTTCGTTCTCTTGTGATTTAATAATTGATTGATAAATGACAGGTTATAATATAGGTAAAAAATGTAAATGGAATGGTAGCACTAGTAGTTATGTTAAATAGTCGATATGAAAACCGAATCGATTAAAAGTTTGTAAAGTCATTGTTGCTATTATTAACTCAATGTCGCGATAAATATAACAATAATTCTATAGAAAAATGGCCATAAACCGTCCTTGTACTAAAACAAGCCAACGATGTATGCAGTCCGCTCGACCTCTGAAGGTTTTCATAAAAGTGTCAAAGTTAAAATCTTGACCGTGACACAGATACGTCACAAAGACGTAGTGTGTGCCGTCGCGACGTAGTTTAGAAGATTTGGCACTAAAAGATAATAACAAACATTGAATATGGTCAGTGAAAGGGATGCTCTTTAGTTTATGTGTGAGTTATCTTGGCAACGAGAAATGCATTTTGGATAGGATAAGAATACTCACACACGTACATACATAGCATAATCAGCGTACACTGTTCCCACTGCTGGGACACAGGCCTCCTGAGGCTTGAGGGAATGGGCTGTAATCTACCACGCGGGCCCAGTGCGGGTTGGTAGATGTCACATGTCTTCGAATTTTTGGTTCTAGGACATGACGATTTCATCACAATGTTTTCCTTCACCGTTTTGTATGAATTCTTAATTAAAACGGTAACACCAATTACATTAATTAATATAGAGATTGAAACAGGTATAAGGTAAACAAAAATATTTCAAATACTACCACATAATAGAGGACAACCTAGCATATTTTTTCTTACAAAACATCAGATACACACGCAGAATTTTACTCCATTCATCAGCAAACAGATCACATTCAGGATTGGTGGTCAGGAGGGCGTTAAGCATCCTTAAAGTACGACATACAGGGGACTCAGCTCTGGCGACAGTTTTAGATAACAGCGGCGCAAACAGATTGCGTCGACGGCTTTGGCGATGTCCGATGTATTTGTCGGGAACAAATAGCTGACAGAAACAATCGTGGAGTTCGGGACTGTCGATGCATCCTCTAAGAGTTTTGCAAGCTACTGTGAGCTGTAGAAAGCTACGTCTAACCTCCAACGAGTTGCCCAAAACTTCTAGAAGGTAATTAGTAGGGTACATGAAAGGAAAGAAATGAAACGTCTTTTTATACAGAAATCTCAGGAAAGTTTTCTGTACCTTTTCCAGTGTTCATTTAGGAGTCGCTGTGTAGGGATGCCAGATACAGGCACCAGCCTTAAGTGCAAGCCAATGAAGTGGTGGTCGGGGCCACCACTGATCTACATACATGCATAGTAGAAGGTAATACCTATGGCGACGTGGGAGGTCACCGATGAAGTGAACCGATAAAATTAAATCCGCGGTTGGAGATCTCGTTAATGAATACGCCAGAGTGTCATGTAACAGAACCCGATGGAGAGAGATCGTGAGGCGAGCAACGACTACACCTGCGATTGAATACAGTTCATCGTGACCGCGACCGCTCTGTCAAAAGCGAAGCGAAGGAGAAGAGAAGAAAGAATACTCACAAATTCGTAATGACAAAGACAAGTTTCAGTAACAATACGGTGCAACTTTTGTTTACCTTAAATAGTTAAGCAAAATTTGCGACCCATGAATGCCCCTCAAGTTAAAGGAAAAAATCTACAAGTCCGTGATAAGGCCTGTCGTATTGTATGGATCGGAATGCTGGGCCGTGAAAAAGACGGATGAAAAAAGATTGCATGTAGCGGAGATGAGAATGTTGAGATGGATGTGTGGACGTAAATCGATAAGTAAGAAATGAGTATATAAGGGGAAGTTTAAAAGTGGCACCAGTGACAGAAAAGTTCAAAGGAAATCGTTTGGCCTGGGCATGTGATGAGGAGAGAAGAAACGCATGTGACTAAAAGAGTGATGAATATAAATGTTGATGGATGGAGCGGGAGAGAAAGACCAAAGAAAAGATGGAAGGATTGTGTGAGGAATGATATGAAAGAGAAGGGAGTGAATGATAACGTGACGGTTGACAGGGGAGAGGGGAAAAAGAAAACGTGTTGCGCCGACCCCAAGTAACATGGGACAAGGGCAGGAAGATGATGGAGGTGACGGCCTGCCATTTCCTCTCGCTCCGTACCATGGCCTGAACCAGGGCCGGACGCGAGAGATCACCGCCGCCGATCGCCTCTACGAGGACACGGCGTTGCTCCGCCCAAGCCGGGCAGACCTCCATCGTATGCTCCACCGTGTCCTCAGGCCGATCCACACAATGGTGACACCCAGGTGTTTCCTCCCGCCTTATCCTAAACAGGAACCTCCCGAAGTAGCCGTGTCCGGTGAGGACCTGCGTCAGGTGGAAGGTGAGGACGCCGTGGCGTCTCTCAAGCCACTCCTCAAAGAGGGGTCTTATCGCCGCAATTGTGGCGTGCCTCCTTCTGCAAAGCGGTAATGCTCGCGAAGGAGGAGGCGGAACGCGTGAGGGAGAGGCAAATTTCGCGCCCTCACGCCCCTAACCGCCGCAGGAGGAGACGCCCGGGGCGGGAATCGCGAGCCTATTTCCGGCCACCGTAGGCGCGGGCTTGCGGACGGTGAGCAATGGGTAGCTCGCCGTCCGATAAGGACCAAGCCCGGGTCGACGGCGCGTTGTGTTCCACGCGCGCCTCAAAGAGATGTCAGCAGAATTGACGGGGTCCGTTAGGGCCAATGCCTGCCGGGGGTTCGAAGAAAACCGATAGGGAAATCGTGGCCCCCGGCAACAGGGCAACCGAAGGAACACGGGTGGGTTTTAGTCAGTAAGAGTCTGACACGCCCTCCCGCTCCACCCAGAGCGGGAGAAGTTATTTGATAATTTCCCAAAAAAAAAAGGGCAGGAAGATGATGATGATGATGACAAAATAGTTAAGCAAAAGTAAATGAGGGCTGATTGTCTCTTCCGCATACTCAAATTCAAAGCAGGTAACTAATTAGCATAGGTAATTTTTTACAGCGAATTTCACCAATGTAAACTGAACGCGATCAGCACAAATGTAAAACGCGTTCAAGAGCTGTCAGTGTCCAAATTCTACAACAATGTGGCCGATGCTAGGGATTGACACAATTGACAGCTCACTTCACCTAAGTTTTCACTGTCAGATTTTTACAGAATAGGTGGCTGTTCTTGGGAGCTATTCATAATAAAACATATGAAAATATCACATTGTACTGGGATCGATCCATCATCACTGATAGGACTATTGTTGCCAATAAGCCTGATATAGTGGTGGTGGATCGAGGACAGCGACGCGCAATGATTATTGACATAACGGTCCTGCATGACGGGAACCTCGTGAAAGCCGAGAAAGATAAACAAATCAAGTATCTTGACTTGGCTCGCGAGGTTGTCGATATGTGGAATGTGGACTCAGTAATCGTTGTGCCGGTAGTCGTATCAGCCAATGGCTTAATTGCCAAAAACGTCGTTGGGCAGCTGGATTAAGGGCTTGATTCAGGAAGCGGTACTCCTGGACACGGCTCGCATTGTTAGGAGGTTCCTTTCTCTGGAGCCCTGACCGCCGGTAGCTTGGACCCTGTTCCCGATACCGGTGGGGATACTATTTTTAATTGTTTTTATATAACTTTATTCTAATATTTAAAAATATAATTTATATGTAAATAATGAAATAAAAGAAAAATAATAATAATGCCGTTTATTTCAAGCGACACAGGCCCATAGAAAAATACCTGAACTTAAACATACATATTTTAATATCAACAAAACTTAAAAACTTGTGTTAGTAAATAGTTTAAAACTATGTTAGTAGCACTTACCCTTACCATTCAAGGGCGTCATTGGCTGTAACGGGCTGTCAGTGTCGATATTCCACAAGTGTGGTCACTGACAGCTCTTGAACGTGGTTTAGATGAGCCGATTATCTTCAATTTTATTGGTGAAATTCTCCGTAAGCAGCATAACTGTAATGGGGCATGGAAAAGCGTCCATAACTCATCACCAGTTAAGCAGCCTTATAAAGGCGGATAACAATTAAAATTCTATTGTGTCTCGTTAATGACAGTTGAAGGGTTATAAGGTAAAAACTCCCAAGAACAGGTATCGCATCTCAAAAGTATTTCCTTTGTATCCAGTCCCTGGATCGATCAGACTTCTCTAGAATAATTTTAATTAAAAATTGTTGGAGAAAATAAAACTGGTTAAGTGCAAATTGAAGTGCTGTGCGACTTTGTTAACAGGCTGTTCCCACGACATCGGTAAGTCTGTTTATATATTTCGGGATCTGATTTTATTTGCAAACACTTTAGTTTTTAGTAAATGTTCCAGATTTATATAGATTATTATAGGTATTTCTGGGAACTGGTGTATTTTTTTCGAATAAGAATAAATGCGACGGTTCTTTATTATTTGTGAAAATAATCTATTTATTTTAATAAAATAATTAAGTATAGCTTTAACGTGCCTGGTTCTGAACCTGTTTAAAAATAAATACCACGTGCCTACTTATTTCGTTGTTCATGGGTTATTTTATTTATGAACTTTTCGGATGCATGAGGAAATATTTTTAAGCACTTAAAAGTAGGAATGAGTGCTAAAGATATTACTAACACTAATATTTCAAAAGAAATGTAGGTCCATAGATTTCCTTTACAGATTATGCTTTATACTACAAAGCAATTACTGAATTCTATAGCCTGGAAATTGAAAGCGGTTTTCCGTTCCATCCAAGCTAATCTAAAGATGGTTTTTATATTTTTTTAAAGCCAATTTTTATGATCATGATCAGTATTTCATACTTTTACCAACGTTTAATAAAAATCTTCTGTTCTCATTGAATATAAAATTTAAATGGCCGACTATTGAATTGACTGGTATTATTTTTCTAGTATTTTTTTCGTGCCAATCTAGTTTATATCTCAACACTTTTAATAACTCGTCTCGTAAGTCGTGTTATTTTATTTTTATTTTCTTTAATAATGTATTACATATTATGTATTACAGTTGGTGATTCTTTATTCACATTACAACTTATTAAGTAATTTTACATAACATAACATAACATCACGCCTTGTTTCCCCGAAGGGTTGGGCAGAAGTGTACCTGTAGTAGGTACACCCACATTTCGCCAGTTATGTTTAAGTCCCATGTAATAGGGGGCGAGCCTATTGCCAACAACCGGGCACAAATCCAGACTCAGGGCTGCTACTGAGAAATTCCAGATAGAAAAACCATAAGAAGTAATTTTAATATTACTAAAACTATAAAATTAAGAATTCGTCCAATAACGACTTTCTTATTCACCTTATTTTGAAGGGAAGACACTTGATCCACGTGTTCTTTAAAAAGTCAGCGCTTGCACTGCATTCAAAAGAATTTACCCTTTTTAGTCTTCGCATTAATTCAGTATTGTCAAGGAGTTTGACTGTCTTGAAATTCACGTGATTTATTTATTTATTTTAAATAGAACGGCCGAAGCCAGTTACACTACTTAAACATTTACATTTTTTTTTTTTTTTGGTTGGGAAATTATCAAATAACTTCTCCCGCTCTGGGTGGAGCGGGAGGGCGTGTCAGACTATTACTGACTAAAACCCACCCGTGTTCTCTCGGTTGCCCTGTTGCCGGGGGCCACGATGTCCCTTTCGGCCCTTATTCGCAGCCCGCCGCAGGCATTGGCCCTAACGGACCCCGTCAATTCTGCTGACATATCTTTGAGGCGCGCATGCGCCGTCGACCCGGGCCTGGTCCTTATCGGACGGCGAGCTACCCATTGCTCACCGTCCGCAAGCCCGAAACATATACATTCACGTGCATTCTTCTTTAAAAAATTCAAACATTCTGACAATATCATCTCCCATTAATTCGCAAACATTTCAATATCTATGTGATGATGAAGTCTGTGTTCATGAGCTTCTCCTCATTTTTTGTAAATATTACTATATTTACGACTAGCTGCGCCCTGCGGTTTCACCCGCATAAATCTCGATCCCGTGAGAATATCGAGATAAAAAGTATTTTATGTCTTAACCTAGGTCAAGGTCTACTCATGTGCCAAATTTCATCCATATCCGTTCAGCCGTTTTAGTGTGAAAGCGTAACAAACAAACATATAAAACATCTAATCTTTTCTCTTTATAATATTAGTATAGACATCTATCTTGAGGATGCACGTACAGGATGCATCAGGACAGAGGGGTCAGGGTCGTCACGCAGTGGGTGCCTGAAGATGGGCGTCGTCATCGAGGCAGGCCGAAGAAACGCTGGCACGACGACCTAGACTCTTTTTTGACTGATTGGCTGGAAAAGGTAGCAGGAAGTATGAGGGACATCTTCACCCAGCATTGGGAAAATCTTGATGTCTCGGTGGAGGTTGCTGTTTCTAATGTACCAGGGCATGTTAAATATATCCCTTAGTATTTCGTTTTGAAAACGTTGTGTCGAATGAAGGTGTCGCTAATGAAACTGGATTTATGAAATACTAATAAAATCTACAACAACAACTCAACAACAACAAATCAATCGTTCCTCACCACGTATTGCGCGATTGCGACTTTTCTGATTTTTTACGTCTATGGTGTCGAAGATTAATTAAATATTTAGGTAACATATTCCTATTAATTATACCATACTGTACTCTTCTCATGCAGAGAAGGTAAGAGCGTTGATCACTACGCTGCGCTTGCTCAACGCTAATTCGCGATTTCAGATTAACGTTTAGGTATTGTAAAACAAGTTTTCTTCACGATGTTTTCCTTCGTCGTTTGTCAGTGATGTCTAAGATTACATTACGTAGAAAGGACATCATTTGAATTTGTAAAACTTGCAATCTGTGTTCAAAAACCAAGCACACTGCTTCAAGAATATTTTGAGGTATTCCACTTAGAGCACTGATTTCAACAGCACTTGTCCGAACCGCACCTGAGCACTTCCATTAACCGCACTGAAACAAAATTTTGGTAAGTGCGGTTCGGTGGAACAGTTTATTAAAAATATTACGAATGACTTTGACAGGGCGCTGTTGGTAAACATTTGTGCAATTATTTTTAAAATGTCACTTGAAATGTATTCAAAAACAAGATGGTGGCTTTCGTTCCGATTTTGTACACGTACGAAAATAGCCTTGTAGCGTTGTATTTTAAATTTCACTCTGTAATTACCTTTTCAAAAATCGTTTTTATCTATCTTCATTTCCTTTAACAAAAAGGTATCAAAAAATTATAGATAAATAAAGCGTGTCGAAATTCCATTATCCTATACATTGTGAGCGTAAGTGACTAAATGAAAAATCTCCTGTCTCACAATATAACCTTTGGCTCTAAGGAGTTAATATTATTCATGTCGCTTGAGCTACCTCTATTGGAGACACACGTGTCTAGACGATGGACAACAAAACATATTTTATTATCTTATGTTATACTGCCTTTGCTTACTTTGATCACGTGGACATTGAAAATTATCCTACCGGAACGTAATGCCAGGATAAAAAGTTCCAGGTAATGGGTGCCAAATTTCATCGAAATCCGGTCAGCCGTGAAAAGGTAACAGAGAGTCAGTTTTTTTGCATTTTTAATATTAAGTATGGATTCACACAATGTAAGTAAAAACGCGCCCGAGCAGTATATACAATAACCTCATTGGTAATGTCCTTCAAAACGGTCAAATACGTTCTCGCAACGAATAATAAAATCATAGCAGGTGTTGTTATTTATTTATTAAAATATACTTCATTGTACCTTCGCGTGGAAGTTTTAAGACAATGCAATATACTACAACAACAGCCACATTTTTATAAAACTTTGTAGTTCTGTTCTCAACAGCCAAAATATACAAAAAGTTAGGACTGGTGACGCGGGAGCAAGCGACGTACAGTTGTCTGTGAGAGAAGCAGCTTGTCTTGAGGTCGACACCCGTAGCCTTCAGTGTCTGCCCTTGTGACTTGTTTATTGTACACAAGAAAGTATATAACTACAAAAATAAATTTAACATTACAAAACATACAATGGGCGGCCTTATCGCTTTCTACGATCTCTTCCATGCTACCTTGGAATCATCATCATCATCAGCCTATAAATGTTCCCACTGCTGAGACACAAGCCTTCTCCCTTTGAGAGGGAGTGGGCCGTAATCCACCACGCGGGCCCAGTGCGGGTTGGTAGATGTCACATGTCTTTGAATTTTCGGTTCTAGGACATGCCGGTTTTCTCACGATGTTTTCCTTCACCGCTGGACCACCATTGCTCACCTTTGAATAGACAGTGGTATTCTATAGTTTCTGCCCACGCTCGCTGTCCCACTTTAGAGAAAGGGACCTCTTTTCTTTTACTACTTAACTCGTTTTGGTGTCCATTTCTTGAACTCATCCTGCAGCGAGGTTTGTACTCGCTAATCTATAGCATAATCAACCCTTAATGTTCCCACTGCTGGGACACAGGTAGGGTTGCCAGTTTTTTTTTGATCGTGCAAGGGACAAATGCTCAATTTTGTTTAAAAAATGGGATTTTAAATTTTTCATGGGGCAAATAGAAAGATGTATTTTACGTTCTTGTTCTTGTTCATGTATTGCTACTTACACTTTATAGAAGATCGTGTAGGTTTCAATGCATCTTTGTTTGATTTAATATATTTGTAAAATTCAATGCAGTTATTATTATCATTTATTAATTTTTTACATATTAAATATTATTATTATTTTATCATTAAAAAAACATTAAAAAATATAAAAAATAATGGCCCATCGGCATCAGGAACAGAGTTCAAGCTGCCGGTGGTCAGGGCTCTAAAGAAAGGACCTTCCTCACTATGCGTGCCGTGTCTAGGAGTACTGCTTTCTGAATCAAGCCCTTGACCCAGCCGCGCAATGAGAGCCTCCTGAGGTGTTGGTCGAGGCTCTTCGCTATTAGGCCATTAACCGTAACGATTATCGGTACAATGATTGCAGAGTCCACATCCCACATGTCGACAACCTCGTGTGCTAAGTCAAGATACTTGATTTTTTTATCTTTCTCAGCTTTCACGAGATTCTCGTCATGAGGGACAGCGATATCTACAATCATTGCACGGCGCTCTCGTCGATCTATCACCACAATATCAGGCTTATTGGCTTCAATAGTCCTGTCAGTGATGATAGATCAATCCCAGTACAATGTGGCATGACCATTCTCGAGAACTGGGTCGGGCACATACATGTAGTATGGTACTTCGGACTCCACAAGGTTGTACTGCAAGGCAAGTTGCTGGTGAATAATCCTAGCTATTAGATTGTGTCTGTGCAAGTACTCGCCATTAGCAAGACGAGAAGAACCGGAAACAATATGTCGGAGAACAACCGGAAACAATATGTCGGAAATTCAATGTAGTTATTGTTATATTCATAAATTCACTGTTTATCAAATCGGGGGTACATTTTTTGTTGCGCACATCAGTCTATTTCAAGACCATCTGTGAAAAAGTCCTTTCCACAAAACAGTTGGAACTAGGGGTACTAAAATAAACGATATAATTAGAAAAATGTTAGGGATTTCATTCTTGGAAAACCCTTCCATGATTTTCTTCCACTTCTCAATGTCAATCAACCGTAGTGCGATAGATTTCTTAGTAATAAATCAAATAAGGTTTAAATACGGGATAGAGTCTGTCCCGGCGGGACGTTCTTAATTACGCCTGAAATATGGGACGTCCCGGGAAATACAGGACATCTGGCAACGCTAGACACAGGTCTCCTCTTTGTGAGAGGGAGTAGGCCATAATCCACAAAGCGGGACCAGTGCGGGTTGGTGGATGTCACATGTCTTCGAATTTTTGGCTGTAGGACATGCCGGTTTCCTCACAATGTTTTCTGCCACCGTTTTGATAGCGGTGGTGATGAAATAAATTACACAAAGTAAAGCACCTGCTTGGCTTTGAACCCACGTGACTCGTAAGTCAGATCCGATATCACTGGGCTACCACTGCTGTTCAGTCGGGGCCGATTATCACTAATTCTTTACTAATATTAATTAAAAATGAATAAATTCCTTCTAAAAACAAGAACACCTATGTTACCGTTAATTAAAAACCGGCCAAGTGCGTGTCGGACTACGCACAATGTAGGGTTCCGTAGTTGAGATGAATTTATTTATCCCAAACACAAACTTAACATTGTAGTTGAAAAACATGTTCTCCCATACATTCCAACTGCAAATCGTCGTTCGGCATCCAATACCGCGAATGTGACATTTATACGTTTTTTTTTTAATTGCCGGATCACTTATTTGAACGTGTCGAATGAAATAAAACAAAAATCTGATTTTCGTTAAAAATTTCACATTCGCGGTATTAATATAATAATACATACATACATACATAATCTCACACGCCTTCTTCCCATGGGAGTAGGCAGAACCTCATTTACGTTCATACATCTGGTCATACACGCACGCCGGTTGCGAGTACTACGCACCTGGCCTTTCTGAAGAACATCACCAATAAGGTCAGTATATGTCCTCCTAGGGCGTCCCCGCCCGGCCGTTCCCTTCACATCAGCCTCGTAAATACATTTTGTTGGTCGCCTTTCATTCATCCTCTCAACATGCCCAAACCATCTCAGCACACCCTTTTAAAGTTTTGTCACTACTTCTTAATAATCTAAATCTAATACCTTTAAACGGGCAATTCTCGTATGTATGTATATATAATCTGAATCTCGGAAACAGCTCCAAGAATTTTTATTAAATTTAGTATGCATGGGGTTTCGGGAGCGATAAATCGATCTAGCTACGAGTAGGTGTCATTTATAGAAAACGTCGTTAAAAAAAAAATGGTCATCCAGAAATTTTTCTTTATTCAAGTAAAAAGGACTCATTCTGTTTGTAAACTTATGAACTATGTTAGCTTATTTTACCAGGTCACTCAGAAAGTTTTGCGACTAATAGTTTTTGTCTATAGGATACTGGCTGGCTTTGATGTCAATTAAAACTATGACTATTTATTACAAAAAAACATAACATTCCAAATTCGAAATTCCCTCCACATTTTTTTATGAGCAAAATCAAAATACTCTGTCTTACTGAAAACTGGATTTAAAACGAGAACATTTTCGCGCAATGATTTTGTACGATTTCGAATGTCGACTAAAACCAGAAGAATCGTTTGAAAGACTTCGAATGGTGTTCATAGAAAAAAGCCCTGCTAAAACGACTGTTTTCCGCTGGTTCAAGGAATTTATGGGTGGTCGAGTAATTTTGGCGGACAAAGAAAGAAGTATGACGGTTGTTACATAACAAAACGTGCTGGCTGTGAAAATTTTAATTCAAGAGAATAGGCGAATTACATATGAAGAGGTTCAGCATATACTGCTGATTGGATCGGGAAGTGTGTATGAAATTCTACACAGGCATCTTCGTTTATGGAAGATAGTTTCACGCTGGTACCGTAAAATCTAACGCAGGCTCAGAAGGAGGTTCGGGTAGAATGGTGCCGAGACATGATAGCAACATTTGAAGCAGGCTCGTCTCGTATCATTACGGGTGATGAATCTTAGATTTATCAATATGATACAGAAATGAAGAGTCGGTCGACCGTGTGGCTGTTTCAAAATGAACCAACGCCTACCAAAGTGAAACGAGCCAGAAGTGCAGGCAAAATTTTGAGGCAAGTTTTTTTTCTTTGCCGGGTTATCTGGTGTCAGTACCCTGACGAGATCAAAAGAGCATCAATACTGAATGGTATGTTACCAAATGTTTGCCAGAAGTTTTTACTACTGCAAGCAGCAAGCGACCGAACACTGGCCTCCGTGGGCTACTGCTTTACCACAACAACGCGCTGGCTCACTCGGCGCTCAAAACAAGGGACTTTCTGGACAGCACACCGGTCAAATTTATAGGTCATCCTCTTTACAGTCCGGATTTGACTCCGTGCGACTTTTTCTTGTTCCCCAAAATAAAAAATCAACTCAAAGGAAAACAGTTTTCATCACCTGAAGATGCACTGGCTGCATTTGAGAAGGAGATTGGAGAGGTGTCTAATGCGGACTGGATAATGTGTTATAAAAATTGGTTTAGACGTATAAAACTGTGTATAGACGCCAATGGAGAGTATTCTTTGAAAAGATATAATAAAAAAATTATAATCTGTATTATATTTTTTTCTTGATCTGGTAACCATACCACTATTTAAAGATGTTTATAAGCTCCATTGGCAACCTATACTTCTCCATCTTTCTCCACAATATGTCATAAGCAACCAGATCAGAAGCCTTGAATAAGTCGAGGAAGCTAGCATAAATCGGCGTCCCACGCTGTGTATAGTAAGTATGTGATAGTATGCTTAAGACACAACACTGCATTTTCTGTTGACAAACCACGCCGAAACCCAAATTGGTTGTCATGAACATATACAGTTTTATTTATTTGTGTATTAAGCAGACGGTCAAACACTTTTGATATTATATTAGCTAGAGAGATAGGCCTATTGGATGCCGAGCGACGAAATGTAAGTTTGTACGCACAATATTGATAGATTCACCATGTTATTTTAAGACCATAGACTTCTTATAGGTTTTCCTGTAATCTATGAGTAAAGAGCTACACTATGTATTTTTTTCAAAATTTTTGGTCCAGTAGTTTCGGAGATAAGGGGGGGGGAATGGTCAATTTTCATTGAATTTATTAAATATCTTTAAAAGTATTTATTTTAAAATTATATAAAAAATATATTTAATATCCTCGCAACAAGCCCTTTCATTTGATATGTCACACGGTACTGCTCGCAAGACTTTTTTTTTTAATTTTCTTTTTTGCGCCCCAAAAGTGACCCCTATATTTAAAATTTATTTATTTACGTTACACATTCGTGTTTGGGTCACAGAAATACATATGTGTACCAAATTTTAACTTAATCGGTCTATTAGATTCGGAGTAAATTGGCTGTGACAGACGGACAGACAGACAGACAGACAGACAGACACACGAGTGATCCTATAAGGGTTCCGTTTTTTCCTTTTGAGGTACGGAACCCTAAAAACCTTTCCAAACTGAACATGTAAACAAAACTCGGTCAACAACATCTACCTACAACTTCTGTCTACCTGGTACTAACAGACATACACAAACTAATTAGTACTGGATTAATAATGACCCGAGGCGCCAAACTCCCGATAATTCGTAATTGAAACTAATGTAACACGATCAACACTGTGATTGATCAATTAGAAATCGTGTTAGCTGTGCGGAAGCTTCATTGGGTGGAAGATTTGCTGGGGAGATCTATCTCTGCGTAATTATGTAGCTATAAGCTGTGTGCCCGGAGGGATTTCCCATCGGCATCTGCAATCAGCATTTTGTTTTGTTTGTTTGCTGTCATTTGCCACAGTGTCGCAATGAATATGTCGCAGCTATCTGGTTAATTAAGGAAATAGAGTACAAAAATAAATTTAAAAACAGTCTCCAAAAATACCTTATATTTAAATCGTATTACACTCTAAAGGAATTTTTTGACGATAAGTAAATCTTGACATTTAAATTCAGACCTGTACACAATACACACAGCACCTACAATCTTGACTTACTACCTACCTATGTTATGATGTATTGTTTCATGATTATTATTGTTATCGCTATTTGTTTTAATTTTTTTTTTTGTCTTACTTTAATTCATGAATGGAAATGATGATAAATTAATTGTGCTTACCCTATCCTATTTTATAATTATCATGACAGTAACTTATTTATATTATATTTAAATGATAAATGATGGACATCTAATAACCATGTAAAATTAGTATTAGGTAGGTACCTAATTGATTAAGAACAGTGGTTTTAATATTGTGACGTGACTATGGTGCCAATTTTCTTGTTCACAAACTAAACTAAATTTAAGTTCAGTGCATCTTTTTCTTTCTATTTCATTAAGAAAAGGACAGAAGATAAATTTTGGTTTAGTCCTGTCAAATTAATCAGCGCTTGACGTAAACTGATGTAATTTTAGTTGGCAAGTTTTTAGTGGTTCACCCTTGTTTGGTATAACAACTTTTGATGTAATGTTACTAATTCGAACAACGTTTAAGAAAATAATCAATTTGTATAATATCGATTAACATAATTTTCATTTCATCGAATATTTATTTGCGATAACAACATTTGCGCTATTGATCAAAAGGTATAATGCTCATTTGATGTAGTGTTCAGGTGGTATAACATGTATTTTATCGATTATTCCTTGGTGAAAAAAATTAAAATTAAAGTATTGTCTTAAAAAATCATTATGTTGTGCTACAAAAGTTAGTGACAGAACCGAATCGCTGAAAAACCGACTCCACGTAGTCTTGTCTGCCCTACCCCTAGAGTGTAATTTAAAATCGCGTAGGCGCGTAGGGGCGAGGCGGCCCGCGGGCTGAGGAGCAGGTGGCTGGAAGCGAGCCGCCGCGGTTGAGGCTGGCCGGCGGAGCCGGCCAGCAAGCCGAAGCTGCGGTGGTGAGCGAAAGCCGTCTGCGACGATTAGCACGCGTGGGGCCGCCGGAGGCCCGCAGCGCCGGAGCCGTGACAGAAACCATGCCTGTTTAAATAAAATAAGTGCATTTGAAAATTCGGTGAAATGAAATTAGTTCAAATAAATAATTATGCTAAATAAAAATTTACCAATGAATTATTCGGTCAAATGAATAATTCTACGAAATGACTTTATTGCAACTAAAATTCGCCGAAGTGATTTTCGACGAAACATTGTTCGACCAAACAAGGGTGAACCGTTTTTAATCACGTCTAAACTTGTATGGAGTAGTGACAGGCGCTGATTAATTTGACAGGACTAAACTAAAATTTCTCTTCTGTCCTTTTTAAATAGAAAGAAAAAGATGCACTGAACTTAAATTTAGTTTAGTTTGTGAACAAGAGAATTGGCACCACTGTAGAAAATTAAACTATTTATATTGCTGTGGCCTAGCAGGGTTCATGTATGAAACCTATTTAAACTTGTAACAACTTGTAAACTACATGAATGCAATAAATGATGATTATGATTATTATTAAATTAGTTAATTGAACTAGAATTGCGAAGAGCGTATTGAAAGTCAGCCATTTGAAGATGACTGACCAAGACTCAGCAAAGTGATCCAAATGGTGAAAAAAAATCTGCGAGCAACTTGGAAATTGCGCTCGCTCGGCTCGCACGTGGTTGGTTACAGTTCTAACCTAACCTATTTCACCCAGTTTAACTAATTGACTAAAATACATTCAGCCATCTGGTTAAACCTTGCGCTCAATGACTTGGCTAGTTGTCCTTCAGCTATTTAATTGGATGCGGGCGTTTAGTGAATGGCCTAGGCGTTCAATTAGCTGGCTAATTTAACCAAATGGCTGCGATACATACAGTACGTTAATTATAATGTGACCAGTGACGCGATTGGTAGCATTGAATATTGCAGTCTTAGTTTCAATACTAATAGAGTTAAAAATGGCGACTGACAGAACAAAAGCAGTACTACCAATCACATGACTTTATTATCCTTCACTTAGCTACTACGATTTCCATTTATTTATTTATTTATTGCAGAATGAGCGTGCTCTTGACCGCGATCTTACCTGATAGAAAGCGAGATTTTACTCGCCATCGTACATTTATTTACACAGGGAATTAAATATAAAAAAGCAAAACTAGTCTCAAATTATGCTAGGTTGTCAGAGTTGAAACATTTTAGATAGATGTACCTACTTGTGTCGTAGAATCCGAAAACTTCTAATGAGTCACGTTACTTTTTTTGGGTAACACTCAAAGCCAGACTACACAAATACACATACACATTCACACTCTGTAAAAGGGAAAGCAAACTAGTATAATTAACACAGGAACAAAAATTAAAACTTTGAATAGTAACTCTGCCAGCAGATAGGTCCTTCATTTTTACATTTACTATTTTCTCGCATTTGGTATTCAAAAGCCTTTTCAACTTTTTCAGTCAAAACGATCCCTAAACTTTGGTTTTTATTCAGCATCCAAAAGTTTCATACCTATTTGTATGAACAAACATTTCATTAACATTTGAGATAAAATCGTATTTTTGATATGAATGTCAGAACGTCGGATGTCAAAAACAAAGTTTGATTTAAATGGAAAGGATATTTTTAAGTTTACCTAAGTTAATTCTCGCTATTGACCTTTGTCGATGTGTATTTACTACACCCACGATGAAGACTGTCCTATTTAAGGGCAAAGGCTTATTCTACCATGTGCCTGACAAAAAGTCATTTTTCTATCATAAACAAACTTTACAAAAACAGAATTTAGAAAAATGTAAGAGAAAATTTTAATGCGTTGAGATGCAGAAATATATCCGTTTTGATTGGAATGTTTTTTTTTTTGGATTTTATTTTAAGGTAAATACGGTCCTTTTGAACAAGTTTTTAGGCTCATTCGATGGACATTTTTATGCCAAGGATTTAAAAAAAAGTTGTAAAGTGAAAAACGACCTTTTGAACAGATTCTCCTCAACTGTGCTTAGCTTATACTTGATTCGTATAAACAAAAACGAATGGTTCTGGATACCAATATGGTAACTTTTTTATTGCCAAACTGGGCATATAAATAAAGTAGGCTAATTTTACTTGTGATAGCTACTTTCAATGGAGGGTCTACTATGCAAAGCTATGAGGTCTTTGCTCCATTATTGGTAAAGATAAAAGAGTCTTAATTTTAACCAATTACAGTCCGTAAATCTATAGGAATCTGCTATTAGTCATGACGAAAACAAACCAAATTGTTAAAAAAAAAATGTAGTCTAGTCTACTCCATAATTTAGGGATTTAAATTCTAATAAAGCTTCTAATAATTTAACCAAATTGGCTGCTCCGTTGTCACATAAATCAGTTTCAATTCAGTAACTTACATCCTTTGAAATTAAATTTATTAAATGGAAAACTTAAATTATGATGACGTGCTTAAATTATCATTGGTCCGAGAAGGGTGTACAATTACTAAATCTCCGAGGGTTCGATTGCCAAAATATAAAAGTGGAGCTCAGGTTTGGCGTTTGTTTTACACATCGCTGTCCCCGTCGAATAAAATGGTAATGTGTTATTACGATAGTTTTAACTTTATTGCACATTCGATATTTAGAGGTCCGATTACACTCTGTCAATTTTTTTCATTCAGTTCCTACGGTTATTTCAGAAGTTACGAGCTTTAAGGTGTATGAATGTAAAAAATCACTTTTCTTTTGGTATTTGAACAATTCCGCTATGTATATTAATTTAAGATATTCACAAAAAACTGTTTTTTATTTTTCCTGTAAAATTTAGTTTTTACGATTACGATTTAATTCGCCGGGGACAGCGATATGTAAATGAATGGTGGTAAAAATCAATCGTCTGCTTTTAAGGGTTCCGTTGTTAAACTAAATAATTTTCTAAATTAATTTTAAGGTAACTAAGTGTACTGCCCACGGCTTGAGCTGCCTTATCTAAAAGAACGTTTATTCTAATGCTCATTTCTTTTACTTTTTCGATCATTCGAAGCGCGAGTGAAAGATGCCGAATGAAGATAAACAACACTGTTCACTAATAAATTAACTGTTCAGTTTCACCTTTAATTAACTTCTGTGTTAAAGAAAAAAAAAATAAAGAAAAACGTTTATTTGCGGTAAACATGACGCAGAAAAAAATTGTTTAAAATATAAAAATGAGATAAGGTTGGGGGAAGCATGCGTCACATCCACGCAAATCGGCTATCGCTCAGCGTTATGCTACGACCATATGCAAGACAGAGCCCCAGCGAAAGACCCCCAAACTTAAGCGTCTTACATCAGCTCTAGACTCGTAACGCCTGTAAAGTTTTACTAGTTAGTTTAATTTGACCCAACATATTTTTTTGCTATCTTTCGTGACCGTGTGTCTCTCCTCTCGTCCACAGTCATGTCACTAAGATTTGCATTTTTTATTAAAACACTAAAGTGTTTGATGGAGCCTGCACTGCAATGTTAGCGAGTAATACCAAGAATTTGTATGTAAAATAACACCATCAGATTTTAAACAATCGCCCATTATTTTTGATTATCGTTTCATTTCTTACAGAAATATTTTCTTTGTGAAATATGAGGAGATATTATTCTTTTGATTTGGCGTTGTTTTTAGGGTTCTGAGCTTTAAAAAGACAAAAGTGTGTGGCGGCATCTACATCGCCACATGCGAACTACGCATCACACTGACGTCACGTGAAATCCTGCATCGCGCAAGCAGAGTTTACGTTTGAACCTTTCTAAGGATGCCTATCGTCTATCGTCTCTTCGCCCATAACAGAAGTTTTCTCAAACACTATGTTACGCTGGAATTTGAAGTTTGGGACAGATAATGGGTATTGTTAGATCTTGATGACTCGCACATAGCAACCATGAAAATTAGGGAAAATATAATTAAAATGGAGGGTCGCTTCAAAAGAACAAAGTTCTTACCAAAATATCGTGTGATTTACATCTTTTTAAACAACTACCTTCTTCAAAGAATTCAGTATTTTTCGACTCGCTCTTGACTGGATTTTTAAATAATGTTTTCAGAAATTAGAACTTTTTCGGGTGTTTATTTCTAAGTATTTGCATATTTTTTGAGTCTTCAGTATAAGTTTAACGAGTCTTCGTCCAAGAATAATAATGTTTAGGAAAATTTAAGTATAATTTTGTTAAGAAAACACAAAATTCGTTGACTCTTTGCATGATTTGGTTTTTCAAGTTTTTACGAAGCGACTGTTTTTTATTTTTGTCCTTCACATAAATGGGCGTAGTTTGAACTTGAATGAAAATCATTGATACAGTTTTTGAAGTGAAAACTTCTTTAGGCACGTTGAGCATTTTTGAGATGGGGCTAAACCATTGATTTCGTGACACTGTGACGACACCAGCTTTTGACAGTTAAAAAGACATCAACGCGTTGATTACCGCGGTACGTGGAGTAAAAGACATCAACGCCTTGATTACCGCGGTGCCGATTTTTTTCCAGTTTTCTCTTATGTCGGCACTCCCGGAGTGCCACTGTTTTTTTTTTAAACAAGCTTATGTTACTTGTAACTAAAAGAGTTAAAAGTTAAAAATTATTTTATTCCAATTATAAACAAGCCGTTTTATACTTCTTAGCCTTTAAAAGTTTAAACGATAAAGAAGCTCCTTCATAAAAGTTATCTGTTAACTTATTTTTCACACGCGAGTTTTCACATCACACCTAGTTTCTGTGAGTTACCTTTTACTTAGTCACGTTTTCGCTAGTGCTCAAAGATAATCTTGGTGAGAAATCTTCTCTAGAATTTGTTTCGGAGACAAAGTTATTTTAGTAAAACAAGAAAAACAAAAAAAGGTCGAGACGTGTCGCGGGACACCCAGTTGGAACGAAGTTCCTTTCGCTGTATATTATTTATTAATTAAATAACAGGCACAATTTTATTAAATAAATTAACAACGTTTAAGAGTAACTAAATTAAAAAAACAAACGGTCAAAATTTTACACTTTTTTCGGTCTATAGTTTGACCGGAACCGCTGTTCTGTCAAACTATAGCTCTCATTTGTCAAAATAAGAAAATCGTTCCAAAAAAAAGCGCTTAGTAACAAAACTCCACTATGCCAGAATTTACGCTAGAAAAATCGTGGTAAGGACACTAAAACTCAAGATACGCAAGTCACCGTACTTCCATTCTTTAACGGCACATAATCTACCTACATGGAGCAATAATAGCGAGTGACAGATGGACAGATGAATGATAAGGGTAGTACATTGTACGGTGTGGATTGCAGCATGAGCAACAGAGAGCGCGCGATGCATTCTAATTCCCTACATTATCGAGATAAAGCGAACTACACATTGCATGCTTGAGTAGTTCGCCATGACAATGTGGCCGCAGCAGAATTGTCGTACCGCTCGCAATTTTTTTTGAAACAGCATGCGTCGAAACAACGTTATTCGAATCTTCATTTATCACTCCCCAGTACCACAGTGTCCTCAGTACTTACCTGCTATAGGAACACTGTAAATGATAATGAATAATGATATAATCATGATTGGTTTGTACAAACACTTTTACACGTCAATAATATTTTTAAAACTAGATGAGGTCGGCGTTTCCTATCTGACTACTCTGAGAAGAAAGGCTGAAACAAACTCAGAGGTTAAACTCTATTTTAAAGTCCAGACATAATCTTGGTTAGATCATGTGAAGACCATGTAGATTGGTGTCTGAAATGGTCTTTTGAGGAAAGAACCACACAGATTGAGAGGACCTGTCTAGTCAGTGCACGCATTGTCAGTTATCGTGCAGCTCAACTCAGCATTTAAAGAGCTCAACGATTTGAAGAGCAATACCAAAGAAAGGACATTAGCCACATACATTCCTCAAACTGCCAGACCATGATTAAAACTAACTGAGAAAAAAAATGGTGGCACTCCGGGAGTGCCGACAGAAGTGAAAACTTGAACAAAATCGCCTTGACGAAAGAAAAATACTTGTATAGAATATTGGTCTGTAATCTCATCTAAATAAAGAGCATAATCGCGTTTACAAAACCTTTAAAGTAAAAATACTTGCATCGAACTTTAATCCGTAAGTTAATATAAATAAAGAGCACAATCGCGTTTACAAAAATGACGTGCCGTCATGGTGTCGCGAAATCAATGGTTTAGTCCCATCTCAAAAATTCCCAACGCGCCTAAAGAAGTTTTCACTTCAAAATATTAAAAACTAAATAAAAAGGAATGACTCACATAGTCTTCACATTCACATTATTTAAAATAATATAATTTGAAGTAACTACTTGTCTTGTTTTTTCAGCTTTGTAAAACGCCTAAACAACGAAAAGTGAACCGACATTACATAATCTCATCCATTCACGTCACTTCTTTACGACATACTAACGACTGCCCTTTGCTTCGCCCGGTTTTTACGATATGACAAAATATTGAGATGATGATAATTTTATTATATGTAGCTTTTATAATAATGTATCAAAAGTCTCGAGTTCGAACCCAAGGCACGCAATTCTCCGGGTGTCACATTGTGTGGATCACCCGGAGGACACGGTGGAGCATACGGTAGAGGTCTGCACGACTTAGGTGGAGCATCGCCGTGTCCTCGTGGAGGCGATCGGTGGCGGTGATCTCTCGCGTCCGGCCCTAATTCGAGCCATGGTACGGAGCGAGAGGAAGTGGGAGGCCGTCACCTCCTTCTTCGAAGCAGTAATGCTCACGAAGGAGGAGGCGGAACGCGTGAGGGAGAGGCAAAATTCGGGCCCTCTCGCCCCTAACTGTCACAGGAGGAGACGCCCTGGGCGTCGGGAATCGCGAACCGATTTCCGGTCACCATAGACGCGGGCTTACGGACGGTGAGCAATGGGTAGCTCACCGCCCGATAAGGACTAGGTCCGGATCAACGGCGCGTTGCGTTCCACGCGCGCCTCAAGGGCCGATGCCTGCCGCGGTTGCGAAGAATACCGAAAGGGAAATCGTGACCACCGGCAACATGGCAACTGAAGGAACCCGGGTGGGTTTTAGTCAGTAAGAGTCTGACACGTCCTCCCACTCCACCCAGAGCGGGAGAAGTTATTTGACAATTTCCCACCCAAAAAAAAACGGCACGCAATTCTGACTTTTCGGATTCATGTGCGTATTGTATTATTATCACTCGAAACGCATGCCTGAGAGATATTTCTCGAAGGCTTGTGAAAATAATGTCATTAGAATTAACATTATAATGACATGGCAGCATGGAATTAGTAAGTACCTACTATCATGGCAGTATGGAATTAGTATGTACTATCAATGCATGCAATTCTCTATTTTCACCAGAGCAGAGCTCGGTCGCCCAGATACTAAAGGTGTAATCCGCATAAAAATCTATCATTAGTGAAGTTTAGAAGAACCACGCAATCACACAGACAGACACAAAAAGCGACTTCAATTTATAATAAAATATGTATGGATATAGATATCGAATAGATTCACTGTCATCTTATTTGTAAGACGCCAAGACTACAAGGTCAGGATTCGCGCCAAGACCTTCAAGTTCATGGTTCATAACAGCTTCGAGACTTGGCAAGAATTGCCGGCGCCAGTCCGTCTCGCTACAGAAGGCGGCGGCGGCGGCGACACGAATACTTACATGACATGTTATTCAGTGTCATCGGGAGAAAGTTCTTCTATTTAGCCGAATAATCAGTACGAAAGAAATTAATACTTTGTCCGTATTAAGGTAAAGTTACTTATGTCAAGTTTAATTACTCAGATCATATCGCTCGTAGACATCCAGATAACTTAGAATAACTGGTATTAATTATATTGAACTTGCTGTTGCCCGCGTCTTTGTCTGCGTGTATTTTTAACCGACTTCAAAAAAGGAGGAGGTTCTATGTTCCGATAATAATTTTCTTTATTTACACTTCAAAGTCACAAACATCTGTGTAACCTTGGCTCTTGTACTAGGAGTTCTTATATCACAAGAGCCAAAATGTTCGTCTGTGTGTTTTTTTAATAATTTTAATATCTTTCCTCTTGCTATCCTGCAATCTGTGGGAGTGATTTCGTGAAAAGGGACGGAAGTATGTAACAAGCCGGGGAAGCGCGCGGTATTTGATTTGACCAATGAACGCGCGCGGTGATAGAATTGGCCGTCAGAAACGACCTTGACGAGGCCCCGCTCCTTTAATGTTGCTTACTACCTTAATGTTGCTTATTACCACGGTGACATGTCAGATGTTACACATCATATACGACTGCTGTAAGGCAAGCTTGTTTTTTGTAGTGAAAACTTCTTTAGGCGCATTGGGCATTTTTGAGATGGGACTAAACCATTGATTTCGCGACACCATGACGACACCTCATTTTTGTAAACGCGATTATGCTCTTTATTTATATTAGGTTACGGATCAATGTTCTATGCAAGTATTTTTACTTTAAAGGTTTTATAAACGCGATTGTGCTCTTTATTTATATTACGTTACGGATCAATGTTCTATGAAAGTATTTTTACTTTAAAGGTTTCGGAAGTATTTTTTTGTAAACGCGATTGTGCTCTTTATTTAGATAAGATTACGGACCAATGTTCTACACAAGTATTTTCTTCCACGAAGGCGATCTTGTTCAAATTTTCACTTCTGTCGGCACTCCCGGAGTGCCACTGGTTTTTTTTTGTATTTTCATCGATATTTTCGTCAATTGTGAACCGATTTGGAAAATTCTACTTCATTTTATGATTAACTAGTTAGCACAGTTTTTGCGACTTGACAAAACATCGAGGTTCATCGAGATATGTTAGTTTATAATTAACGAAGATAGTATCCACATAAACTTTCCAGAATAAATTCTCTAAATTATGGTGAAAACCTCACCAAACCCTGTTGAATAGTTTAGAACAGGAGTAGTCACCAAATGGCGGACCGCCGACCTAGTTTGTGCGGACCGTTAGTAAACAGTAAAATATATAACTACTTGATATAATAGTAGATTGTTATACGAGGGGCTAAAATAACCCATGCTATCGACGTAATTTTACTCCGAGCTTTAAATTAAAATATTAAAATTAAAATTATGTTTATTTATCTCCACAAATTACATTTATATATAGATAATAAGTTGACAGATATTTTGACAAAATTGTATAATTTGTGGGAGATCTGAAGTCTAAACTAAGCCTAGGCCTGTATTTTAGAACTCCAGGTCCCCCATTGAAACACATAGTATAGAATTGTCAACGTGGTACAATTGCGAATGGTTGGTAGTGTATCTGAGTATATGTTTGTTAGAGTTTGTGTGTATGTGCGTGTGTGTGTGTGGGGGGGGTTGTGTGCGTGTGTAAATGTCTACGTTTTTGTGCATACAATATTTCATAAATATAAAATATAATCAATTATGTACATGTGCATAGAAAATTAAATAAAAATTTAACATTATAAGTAAATAGAAAAGAATATAAATACAAAGAATTTAGCGAGGGAGTAAATAGATATCGAGTTATAATGGGTCTTAGCGCCGTGTGTTACACTCTACTTTTCACTACGATTGCGAGAAAATAAAATAATCCAATACAATATTAAATAGTTTTTTTTAATACAATTTGTTCAATCTGAATTTTTAAGGAAATTTTTTGTCCCAGTTTGCTAAAAAGCTAGTTTTACATAAGAATAAAGACTATTTCGTTTTTGTAGGCTTATTGGTTACAGAGAAAGATTACTTTTTCCCCTAGTGCAAGATATGCTATTTTTTCCCCGCTCTCGTACGCTACAATGACGGACTATGTGAGCAAGAGGAGTGAAACATATTTAAATAATATAAATTGTTTTAGCTTACACCAACTTTACTCCAGATTTCAGACGATAGTTCAAAGTAAAAAGTGTTTTATGCATATTAATATTAATGACTTTCTTTGTTATTTTTGATAATAGCATAAAATTTGTTTATAGTACATAAAAAAAATATAGGTCTCTTTTCGTTCTATTTCTTAATTGATAATTATTTTAAATCTTGGTTGCTAGTAATCGCTAATCGAATGGACCGCGACAGTCATAATTATTTTTTAAAATGTACAGACATTTTGTCCGTACACTCAGATGTAGTATGTAGATTGTTGATGGGTACGAACCACACGAGATGTTTACAGGAAATAAAATCACTGTTTTGTGTCCGTTATTGATTTATTAGGAAAAACATTAATATATACACGTAAAGTACCGACTTGTGGTGGGCGCGATAGCTTATTCAGCGAAAGTAAACAAGTAATTGGCGAATAAGCAAATGCTTGTTGGGGTAGAAACCAAAACAATACATTTCATTCATTTTTCATTTTTTCATTTTTTTTTGGATTGTTTTTTTTTTTGCAAAATAAATATCTTGTCTTATCTTATCTTATCATGTGGTGATGCTGGTACAAATACGGACCCCCAATTAAACTAATTTTGGATCCCTGGTTTAGAAGAACAATGCGGTCACACGAAAATCGACTGTAGAGAAGCCTCCATTCGATACAAAAAAACCGGCCAAGTACATGTCGGACTACGCACAATGAAGGGTTCCGTAGTTCAGATTAATTTATTTATCCCAAGAACAAACTTAACATTGTAGTTGAAAAACATGTTCTCCCATACATTCCAACTTCAATTGTAAGTTTGTACGTAATACTAGTAATATTGAGAGATTTACCATGTTATTTTAATACCATAGACTTTTTATAGGTTTTTCTGTAATCTATGAGTTAAGGGCTTCGGGTTTTTTTTTTTAATTTTAGTTCCAGTAGTTTCGGAGATAAGGGGGGAATGATCAATTTTCATCGAATTTATTTAAAAGTATTTATTTTAAAATTATATAAAAATAGGTTTAAAATCCTCGCAATAAGCCCTTTCATTTGTATGCCAGGGTCAACCTACAAACGAATAATGGCATCTGTAATAGGAAATGTATATCATCCTAAAACTAACATTACTGTATTTGTAAGTAATAGTTCTAAGGTAAAAAAAGAAGAAATCACTGACTGTGTAACGGAGTTGTTAAAGTTAAATTGCAGTAAAATAATATTGTGTGCTTTCCCATATTTTGAAAGATTGACAAATAGACAAAACAATTATATTCATATGCTTAATAAGCATATGCATTTCTTAGTTAGTCATTATAGTGACAAGCTTGTATTTCTTGACACCAACATTTTTGTGGAAACGTTAAAATCGACTAGGAATACTGTGTATTTGCCTGTTAGTTTTAGACACATAATAGCAAGGCTATTAGCTTTTATATAAACTCAGACATATGTAGTATGTCGAAGTCTTGTGTTATTAACACCACAATGGTTAGTAATAGTACTAATAATATGGTGGTGAGCATGAATAAATGTAGCTCAAATGCTATAAATATTTATACAGATTGTACGAAGGAGGTTCCATGTCCCTCACTCACTATGAGCTCACTGCCTGGTGATGACATTGAGGTCATGGGGTTAACTCCGGATAGTCATTTAAACTAGTTTGTAAGACAACAGAAGGTACCAGTAAGAATATTCTTATAACTAACAACAACAAGGTGTCTTCTGGCTCTAAAATAAGTAATTACCAAAAAGGATATCAGCAGAATGCCTTGAAATTATTTCATCAAAATATTCAAGGTATTTCTTCCAAATTATTAGAAATTGAAATTAGAAAAACAAAGTTCGACATTGTTTGTTTTACTGAACATTGGTTAAAAGATTACCAAATGTTAATCAATTATGAGAACTATAGTATGGGAAGTTGTTTTAACCGCAAATCTATGCTGCATGGAGGTTCTCTAATCTTGATAAAAAATTCTCTAATCTCTTTGTATTGTATAATTGCATATCACATGTGTGGGCATTGTGACCACGTACATTCCATAAAGATACCATTACCTGGGTACGTCTTTCATTGACTTGAATGTGCCCTGGCGGCTGAGAGTGTCATGCTCACTCAAATGTCTCGCTGATGGTGGCGTGTGTGTTGGATCATTAAGTTCCCTTCAAAATGGTTGAGCTAAATGGTGCTGATCCATGCGCCATGTTCGTGAACGGGCGCCGTCAGTAGGGACTGGTCATCTCTTAACTGCCACGGTTTATTTTAATTTTTGAATTGTTTTTATTTTTGTTTTTTGTTACGGACGCTTTTAACGTGCACGTCTTTCTACATTGTTCTCACATGTATAATTTCAACATGAATAATGTAACCAATATTTTGTAACAATTTTTTTATTTAAAAGAGTGTCCGTGGAGTTTCTTGCCAGTTCTTCTCCATAGGTACCTACTACGCTTTGGAATGGGCAACTAGCTTCATCTTTCTGACTGACCGACCCCTTGACAATTCAAAGGTACCTGTAATTGGTTTATTTGAAATAAATGCTTTGAGTTTGAGTTTGATATGTCTCACAGTACTGTTACCAAAACTTTTTTTTTTAATTTTCTTGTTTGCCCCCAAAAGTGACCCCTATATTCAAAATTCATGTATTTACGTTACACGTTCGTATTTGGGTTTGAAAGATACATGTGTGTACCAAATTTCGACTTAATCGGTCCATTAGATTCGGAGCAAATTGGCTGTGACAGACGGACAGACTGATAGACACACGAGTGATCCTATAGGGGTTCCGTTTTTTCCTTTTGAGGTATGGAACCCTAAAAACTACAGGAACGCGTAACCTAGGTTTCTAAATAAAATACTTAAATTAAAAGTATTACTTACCAACCTCATTCAGACTGCATTAAAGCTAATGCATTGCGATGCTTTATTTCTTGCAGCCTTGGCACAGATGAATACAGAATGTTCAACTCCGCATTTTAGATATGAACTACAAGTACGCGGCAGGCCCGTCTTGTCGGGACAATTCAGTGGGTGTAACGTAGTCAGAAGATATAAGAGTTACGCCGTAGAAAGTTTCTTGCTCGTTCTTCTACATAGGTACCTACTCTGACGTGTGAATCCAAAACACTGTATCTCAGAAATACCTATTTCGTAAAAAGGGCTTTTAAAACTTTTTTAAACCATAAATATTATTAAAATATAGTGTTTTGTATGTGCTCATATCTCCTTCTACACACTTTAAAATTAAATAAATATTAAAATATGGATATGTACGAGTAACTGCCTCGAAATAATCGAATAAGCGCTATTAAGGCAAAACACTGTAACTCGAGTTACAGTGTATTGGATTGACATTACAGTCTATGCTTTAGAATGGGCAACTAGCTTCATCTTTCTGACTGACCGACCTCTTGACAATTCAAAAGTTATTGGTTTATTTGAAATAAATGCTTTGAGTTTGAGTTTGAAAGAGAGGTAACTTCTAGGTGATTAAAAATGTAGGTAATTAGCGCTGTGCGACCTGAACTGCACTTTATTGTGTCGCAGTGAGAGTCGCTTTTACTTAAAATGATTTTGTGGAGTAAACCATCTGAAGTCATCTGTGGTCTAGGCTGAATGGCTACTGCTATAGACACCTAAAGTTATTCGAATCTTGTAGTTTCCTAAAATAAAAAGAGAGTATGCGACACCAAAACAGTATTTATTATCTGTACATTTTCAATTTGAATGTTTTTTAGCGAAATATAACAGAGTCTGTGATTCTTGTCGTCCCATTAGATATTACGACTCAAAACTCTGTAATATTTTGCTGGAAAACTTTTTCAATGTAAATATTTGACAGCTATTTGCGACGTTGCCAACTTTTAGAATAAATGTTCTTAATAGTACAGGATAGCTCATACTAATTCCATGTATAGTTCATACTATTTCCATGCTGCCATGATAGTACTTACTAATTCCATACAGCCATGTCATTATTCTGACTAGTAAATAGTAATCTGTGGCGCACATTACCGCATTAGTGCGGTAATATAAAGTAAAAAACAAAACCTAAAAGTGGTTCAATAAGATCCATTTTACGAGTAGGTGTGTTGAAAATAAAAAGGATTGTGTGGTTTTATGAAACCACGGTAAAAGTGAAACTTATAAGCGAACTAATAGGCGCCGCCATATTGGCCTTGGCTGCTCTGACGAGCGCCTTTCACTTTATCCCTACTCCACGGCCGACCGTCACGCGACATGCAACACACAGACGAAAAAGTTTGAGACGATGTAATAAAAGTTTCACTTTAAAAATTGTCATTACTGTCGGGGGCCGGTATGTGGAACACTTTTTAATCTAAGAGAATATAACTGAAAAGTAAATAAAAAACCAGGTTTATTAGAAACCTGGTTTTTTGCTTACTTTTTAGTTATATTTTGTTTTATACATTTTAGTGACATGTTTAGTTACTCGTATGATAATGAAGGAGTTCTAATGATAACTCAGTCATCTACGAAACCATTCACTCATTTATACATTCGCAGTCTCACTAAAGTCTGATTAAATCGTTTGCGGCTAAAGATGAAATGTTTGTTTTACTTGTACAATTAAACACCCTATTTATGTAAGGTGTATACCAATAAATTATAAAGGTTTGGAATGTGCTCATCAAGGTCTTTAATTTGATCACCATATTGTAATAATTGAAGATTTTTCCCATTTGAAAATGGAGCCATACTGCCCTAAGAGATATTTTTCAAAAAAAAAAATGCTTTGTCACTCGAGATGATGTAAGGATTCTAACGATACCCCATACATCCAAATCTGTTCAGGCATTTAAAGTTATGGTGTATAAACAAACTCACATACATACATGAATTCTGTTGAAATTGTTAATTAAAATACAAATTAGAAAAACGAATTCAGAGCGAATTCGTTTTTTTAAGTGAAAACTTCTTTAGGCGCGTTGAGCGGCAAAAATGGGCAGTCACCATGATGGCCAATTAAAAAAAAAATAGTTTATAGATATATTGTTACCGTGTGAAACACTGAGTGATGGGCAAAGTCAACTAAGTCATGACAAAAAACCCTATAGATACCCAACCACTGAACTCTACTCTGATTGTAAAGTCCTTTCGGTTCGTCAACTCTTTGTGCTTAAATCGACTCTTAGAAAACACTCCAGTCTTCCTAAGTCCGACCCAAATAAACGAACAGTTGTTATCCCGGGTACTCAGCACAAAACTTCTTTCGCTAAACGCCAGTTTTATACCCTAAGTGGGCACATTTACAAAAAAGTTAATAAACATATAAAAATTATAGATTTAAATTCACACACATTAAAAAAACATTAACAGAGTGGCTACTACAGAAAGACTACACATACACGGAGTCTTTACTCACTTACATCGCCTAATTGAAAAAACGCACACTCACAAACATATTCACACATACATCCACACACATTCACCCCATATTCATTCACACATACAAACCCACAACAAGCACATAACACATCACACCACTACACATCCCCTCCACATGTTACTCGTACACGCACCACTATTACTGCTGTCAAGTTTAAACGGTAGATCGACACTGTTGTATAAAAATTGTGAATTTATAAGCTAGACATAGGTGCTGATTCCCTTGTTCACAAACTAAATTAAATTTAAGTTCAGTGCATCTTTTTCTTTCTATATCATTAAGAAAAGGACAGAAGATAAATTTTAGTTTAGTCCTGTCAAATTAATCAGCGCCTGTCACTACTCCATACAAGTTTAGACGTGATTAAAAACTTGCCCACTAAAATTACGTCAATTTACGTCAAGCGCTGATTAATTTGACAGGACTAAACTAAAATTTATCTTCTGTCCTTTTCTTAATGAAATAGAAAGAAAAAGATGCACTGAACTTAAATTTAGTTTAGTTTGTGAACAAGGGAATCGGCACCACTGGTGCCGATTCTCTTGTACACCGAACTAAACTAACTAAACTATCACTAAAATTCCTTACTTTGGACTATGAGAATCTCAAAGCTATTCTGAAAAATAAATTCTCTAAATTTAAAAATTATTTTGACACATCTAAATCGAAATTGACAATCGCAACTCCACACGTGATACCTAACCACGTGAATCTTTTTAGAGCCGGAGGCGCACAGCCTCGACGCGACGTGTTTTATATGGATTTTTTTACTTTTTGTATGAAAAATAAGAAAAAATATTACCTACTTGTAGAGTGTTAGGGGTTTAAGGGTTCTATAAAGGGTGTCGAAATTTTCATTATTTTTGTGATTGGACACACCGTTTTCGAGATATAAGCAAAAGAAAAAAATATATATTCAGTACTGTTTTTGCATCTGAAGTCGAGGTGTTGGTGTGAATTTAAAGTCCATGACAACCAATTTTATTCCATACGTTTTTAGTCGCGATTAAAAATAGTCAGATTTAGTTAGAAAATCTAAATTTTAGGTGAAAAACGTCAAATTCAGAATAGCAAAATTGCAATTTTCACTAAACTAATATCTCAGTACCATCTTAGTGCTGCCAAACTAAAATGTAGTTAAGTTGTGTCAGTTTAGTCTATTTCAGAATGGGAAATCGTCGTTTGACAGGATTAAACTAAATTTTGGTGATTTTTAGTCTAGTTTAGAGGCATTTGTGACAAGAGAATCGACACCATTGTCTCTTAAAATACAGGTTAGCCTAGTTTAAGAGGCAGGGTTACATAAAATTATGTACAGAAATTTTTGCAACACACTGTAATGCCTAGAATAAGTCTACCCACTAGTTATATCTACCTGTGTACATTTCTGTAACTATTTTGGTAAATAAACTTTATTATTAACTTAACTAACTTACAAAGCAAAAGGTAGAAAAAAAAGTCTGCAAATGTTGCCGTTTATTCCGACCAAAACTGCTTTATTTGAAGTCGTGACCGCAGTAAGCGCTCTCTGATTGACGAGCCACAGACAAAGGGAAGTCTGTTCTCAATAAATTAAAGAGGCTTGATTTATTATTATGGCAGCCAAAACCATGACTTCTGAATAAGTCAGTGCTATAAAGTAGGTACATTTAACCGCACATCAGTGGTAAGACAGCACCTTTATTCCCTGGATCAGTGACAACTCGGCCCGAGTCAACTCAACCCGAATAATAATACCAGGTAATTCGTCGTCAAAACGCCTAAAAAAGTGATGTGTACCGTCGGAAGAGCACTGTCAATTTTTCGCAGAAATCACCTTGTCTTTTATGTCGTAAGTTATTGTAAATTTGATGTGCAAGAGTGAGATAGAAAACTTTTCTATTGTCATCAGATTTAAAACTAATGAACTTAGGATACTTATATATAGGTATCATAATTGAAATAGGCGTTGTACATAATTATGTTTTCCTGCTTTGTATGTAAATAAAACATAATTAAATTCGTAAAGATTTATTTTAATATCGATTTTCTGACCGATCTTACAAATCACCGTAATCGGGAGTGAATTATCTGGTATTACTATTCGGGTTGAGTTGACTCTGGCCGAGCTGTCAGTGACCCTATTCGCTAGCAGTAAGGATAATTTTCGAAACTCTAAGTCGCGGGTGAATTAAAGTAAACGAATACAGACCTTTTATATAAATAAAGACAATCCAGGATCCTAATCTCGGCACATTTAATTTAAGGATTAACATACAAAATATTCGGTGCAGGTAAGCGCAAACCTCTACGGAACCCTTATTACTAAGCAGCTTGCGGGTCAAATTAATTTAAATCACGTTCAGAAAAGGTCTATTACGTACAACGTTCCAAATAATCCCTGAATTAAATATACTTAAAGGAGCATGTGTAAATTTTATTTACGCGACCCTAATGTATGGTCCACATATTGGTTTACATGTTTGGAAACCAATCTAGAGGGGCTCGTGGCTAAATAATAACAGCCGCACGGGTCGATCGAAAGTTCAGCTAAGCTTGCCGCGGTCTGTACGTGGATAAGTGACTATCCATTACATATCAAGACCCCTCCGTGCCTCGGAAAGCACGTTAAGCTATCGGTCCCGGCTATCATTTGTACGGTAAAAGCCCTAAAAGTTTGACAACCAGTCTTACCTGGGTATCGTGTTACCCAGTAACTGGGTTGTGGAAGTCAGATAGGCAATTGCTCGTAACCAAGTCAATTCTATCAACCCGTTGAGTTCCTTCGCCAATACTTCATTGTCTAGCAACAATACTAATAAAATGCTATATTGACGAGCAGGAGCTCCTGGCTAAATAATAACAGCCGCATGGGAGGATTGAAGGGAAAGCTGCGCTTGCCGCGGACGGTTCGTGGATAACAAATTGAGACCTCCGTGCCTCGGAAAGCACGTCATTAAGCTGTTGGTTCTGGCTGTCATTTGTAGGTAAGTTTGACAGTCGTTACGGGTAGACAGAAGCCGGAAAGTCTGACAGCCAGTCTTACCTGGGTATTGTGTTACCCAGTAACTGGGTTGTGGAGGTCAGATAGGCAGTCGCTCCATGTAAAATGTATCTGCTTAAACTGGAGGCTGACACCAATATAGTTGAGAAAAGGCTCGGCAAATTATTTGTTTGGAAACTAAATCGTGAATGCAGTATATTTTATGCGTGATAACGTTACCTGAATGTTCAAAGAGATTTTACCTTACTCACAATGACTGTCACGTTTGTCTAGGGATTGCAAGCACTACTGTTGAGTATGAGGTCCTGGGTTCCATTACCAGGTCTAGCAAAGTGTTTTTACTGTGAAACATCTATAGTGGCGGGTCAGACCGAATTTTGGCGTGGTGACGCATCGCCACAAAAGAAAAAAAAACAAAAAAAAAAATCTCAACTTCCGAAAAAAATACTAACTTTTCGAAAAGTAAATATGCTGTGCTACAAAAGTTAATAACATAAACGAATCGCTGCAAAACCGACTCCACGTAGTCTTGTCTGCCCTACCCCTAGAGTGTAATTTAAGCCCGCGTAGGCGCGGAGGAGCAAGGTGGCCCGCGAGCTGAGGAGCAGGTGGTTTTATAATGCTCGCCGCCCGCGGCCGAAGCTGCAGTGGTGAGCGTTAAAACCATCTGCGACGATAAGCTCGCGTGTCCTACGCGAGCCTCGCAGCGCTGGAGCCGTCACAGAAACCATGCCCGCTGCATATTGCATGCTGCATGCATGGTGTATGTTTGTTTGCATGTTTGGAAAATGTTACGTCAGCAGCTGTATTTATTTTTCGGAATTTTCAGTATTTTATTCGGTCGTTTCTTTATTATAAGTTATATAAGTTGTCGGAAAATTAGCATTTATAGCAGGAAATTTTATATTTTGAGTATGCACATATTTTAATTTTTTTCTGAGGCATTTATTACTACCCTTAAAGTAATAATAATAATAGTATATACACGTTTTTTTACACAGAAATAAATATCATTCATCAATCCAACACTCTGGAATCCAATGACAGAATGTACACGGCGTTGATCCAGTGTCGTGGCCAATCCAGCGTCACTGTACTCTGGATTCCAGCGCTGGATTGAAATACTGGAGCAGTGTAAATCAGCCATTATTTTGTCTTAGATTTAGCTTGGCCTTAAGAAGTTAGTCGTGATATTCAAGGGGTTATGGGTCTCGGTAGAGCGTGGGTAGGCTCCCCAACGAGGTGGACCAATGATCTGGTGAAGTCTGCCAAAAAATCTACATAAATAATGACGATTCAAAAAGTGAAATGGCAACAAATACATGACGAGCCAACAATTTCCTTTTCAAGTCAAAAGAGGAATGATTCCATAAACTCTCTGTAAGAAATCGATGCGTATTTCCCTCGTCTTTATGAAGCGTTATCGCGTTTGAAGTTCATTCAAGAATGAACGAAAATCCTCGACATTTTGACATGTCATTAGTGCTGAAAGCAAATACGGGACCGGTAGTATAAAGTGGCCAGTATTTCTTGAACGACGACAAAATATGGATTTGAATTTGAATGTACTGAGTTTGATACATTTCAGATTTAACATTGCATGTGTAATTTTTTGTATCTTTTTAATTATTACATTACTTTTTCTCTCTTTTTAGGGTTCCGTACCTCAAAAGGAAAAAACGGAACCCTTATAGGATCACTCGTGTGTCTGTCTGTCTGTCTGTCTGTCCGTCTGTCACAGCCAATTTACTCCGAATCTAATTGACCGATTAAGTTGAAATTTGGTACACATATGTATTTCTGTGACCCAAACATGAATGAGTAACGTAAATAAATTAATTTTGAATATAGGGGTCACTTTTGGGGCGCAAACAAGAAAATTAAAAAAAAAGTTTTGCTTACAGTACCGTGTGACATATCAAATGAAAGGGCTTGTTACGAGAATCTTAAATATATTGTTTATATAATTTTAAAATAAATACTTTTAAAGATATTGAATAAATTCAATGAAAATTGACCATTCCCCCCCCCTTATCTCCGAAACTACTGGACCGAAAAATTTGAAAAAAATACATAGTATGGCTCTTTACTCATAGATTACAGGAAAACCTATAAGAAGTCTATGGTCTTAAAATAACATGGTAAATCTCTCAATATTGTGCGTAAAAACTTACATTTCGTCGCTCGGCATCCAATAGGCCCATCTCTCTAGCTACTATAATATCATAATATCAAAAGTGTTTGACCGTCTACTTAATACACAAATAAATAAAACTGTAAGTGTTCATGACAACCAATTCGGGTTTCGGCGTGGTTTGTCAACAGAAAGTGCAGTGTTGTGCATTAAGCATACTATCACATACTTACTATACACAGCGTGGGACGCCGATATATGCTAGCTTCCTAGATTTAATCAAGGCTTCTGATCTGGATGCTTATGACGTATTGTGGAGAAAGATGGAGAAGGATAGGTTGCCAACGGAGCTTATAAACATTTTTAAATTGTGGTATAGTAACCAGATTAATAGTGTACGAAGGGCTGGAACTTTTTCCAGGCCATACAGGTTGGAATGCGGGGTGAGGCAGGATTGGCGAGCTCAGCAGCACCAGAGTGGGTTGCTATTTAGATGGTATTTGTGTAAACAATATTAGCTATGCAGATGATATGGTGCTTCTGAGCGCGTCAATCTGTGGTCTCAGAAAGTAATTGGTCGCCAAATGTGAGCAGTATGCCAAAACACATGGTTTGATGTATAACTCCAATAAGTCGGAGATCATGGTTTTTGAGGCTGGGGGTAGACCGGGTTATGTACCACCTGTATTACTCAATGGGGCTCCACTACAAAGAGTATTTACGTTTAAATATCTTGGTCATATATTGACCCCTGACTTCAATCACGGACTCGATATTGAGCGGGAACGAAGAGCGTTGTCGGTAAGGGCAAACATGCTGGCTCGCAGGTTTGTACGCTGCTCACTTAAAAAGTCAAAATTACTCTGTTTCGAGCTTATTGTACAACGTTTTACACGTGCAGCCTGTGGGCTAGATATACCCAAAGGTCGTGCAACGCCCTTCGTGTCCAATACAACAACGCTTTCAGGGTATTGGTGGGGCTGCCCCGTTTTTGTAGCGCATCGGGAATGTTCGCGGACGCACATATTAATTGCTTTTACGCAACGTTGCGAATGATGTGTGCATCCCTGGTGCGCAGAGTACGGGCCAGCTCCAACAATGTCCTAAAAAAGATTGCTAGCAGGCTGGATTGCATGTACATCAATCACTGCAGTGCCATCTCCCATGGGGTGAAATAAATTTAAACTAGATTACGTGGGGCACTCAGAAAGTTTTGTGATACTAGAAAAAAATATACTACAGGTTATAATTTTTTTTATTATATCTTTTCAAAGAACTCTCCATTGGCGTTTATACATAGTTTTATACGTCTAAACCAATTTTTATAACACGTCTTCCAGTCCGCATCAGACACCTCTTCAATCTCCTTCTCAAATGCAGCCAGTGCATTTTCAGGTGATGAAAACTGTTTTCCTTTGAGTTGATTTATTTTGGGGAACAAGAAAAAGTCGCACGGAGCTAAATCGGGACTGTAAGGAGGATGATCGGTGTGCTGTCCAGAAAGTCCCTTGTTTTGAGCGCCGAGTGAGCCAGCGCGTTGTCGTGGTGAAGCAGTAACCTACGGAGACCAGTGTTCGGTCGCTTGCTGCTTGCAGTAGTAAAAACTTCTGGCAAACATTTGGTAACATACCATTCAGCATTGAAGCTCCAAAGCGCAAGATCTCGTCAGGGTACTGATACCAGATAACCCGGCAAAGAAAAAAAACTTGCGATCAAAATTTTGCCTGCACTTCTGGCTCGCTTCACTTTGGTAGGCGTTGGTTCATTTTGAAACAGCCACACGGTTTACTGACGCTTAATTTCTGGATCATATTGATAAATCCAAGATTCATCACCTGTAATGATATCTTAAACGCGCCGAGACGAGCCTGCTTCAAATTTTGTTATCATGTCTCGGCACCATTCTACCCGAACCTCCTTCTGAGCCTGCGTTAGATTTTGCGGTACCAGCGTGAAACTATCTTCCATAACCGAAGATGCCTGTGTAGTGCACACTTCCCGATCCAATCGGCAGTATATGCTGAACCTCTTCATATGTAATTCGCCTATTCTCTTGAATTAAATTTTTCACAGCCAACACGTTTTGTTATATAACAACCGTCATAGGGCGGCCACTTCTTTCTTTGTCCGCCAAAATTACTCGACCACACATAAATTCATTAAACCAGCGGAAAACAGTCGCTTTACAAGGGCTTTTTTCTATGAACACCATTTGAAGTCTTTCAAACGATTCTTCTGGTTTTAGTCGACATTTGAAATCGTACAAAATCATCGCGCGAAAATGTTCTCGTTGTAAATCCAGTTTTCAGTAAGACAAAGTATTTTGATTTTGCTCGTAAAAAAATGTGGAGGGAATTTCGAATTTGGAATGATATGTTTTTTTGTAATAAATAAATAAATAGTCATAGTTTTAATTGACATCAAAACTAGCCAGTATCCTATTGACAAAAACTGTTAGTCACAAAACTTTCTGAGTGACCTGGTAAAATAATAATAAGTTTACTAACACAATGAGTCCTTGTTACTTGAATGAAGAAAAATATCTGGATGTCCATTTTTTTTTGAACGACTTTATCTATAAATGAAACCTAGCTGGATCGATTTATCACTCCCGAAACCCCCTGCATACTAAATTTAACAAAAATTCCTGGAGCCGTTTCCGAGATTCAGATTATATATAGGTACATAAATACAAGAATTGCTCGTTTAAAGGTATTAGATTTAGATTATTATTATATTAATACCGCGAATGTGAAATTTTTAACGAAAATCAGATAATTTCATTCTACACGTTGAAATATGTGATCCAGCAATTTAAAAAAAAAACGTAAAAAATTTCACATTCGCGGTATTGGATGCCGAGCGACGATTTGCAGTTGGGATGTATGGGAGAACATGTTTTTCAACTACAATGTTAAGTTTGTTCTTGGGATAAATAAATTCATCTCAACTACGGAACCCTTCATTGTGCGTAGTCCGACACGCACTTGGCCGGTTTTTCTTTATACTTTATTTGAATATTGACGTAGTAAACTTATTTTTTTCTTTTTGACATGTATATTTTTCTTATCATTTATTTTTGAGAAAGTCAATTAATATCGTTTGATTAATGTAATTTTGTTATCAATTTTTAGTATCAATGACATCCATAAATATTTTGTACGCCTTCTGGTATAACATAGCGCGCTTGTATTTTTTTTTATAAGTACTATTTTATTGTACCTATGTTAACAAATGATTAAATGATTATGATTATGATTATCATGCAGCGGTTACACCACCACATACGAACTACGCATCATAGACATGACGTCACACAAATCCTGCATCGCGCAATTAGTTGACCGAGCGATCGACATAATATATGTACAAGATTCCGACTTCAAACCAACGGGCAGTTGCCCGCCAGACACCACACCCGTCTTGTCGGAGGATCCAATTATTTTTTAAAAGAGTAACCGTGGAGTTTCTTGCCGGCTCTTCTCCATAGGAAACGACCAATTGGAACCGTGCACCTAGCTTCTGACGTTTCATAAGTGCCCATGTAGGTTTATGTGAAATAAAATAATTTGAATTTTGAATTTTTTTTTGAATCCTCTCTTTTTATGGTGGATGAGTGAAATTTACACCCTGTTCCTCATACCACTAAAATCACGTTCGACCAACCAAACTAAAATTAAAGTAGGTATTAGTATCTCTTACTGACAGACAGTGAGAGAAAATGAAAATGTCAGTTTAGAGCTCTGCTCTGCTAAGCTAAAAGGCGTTATCTCAATCGGAGTACGTTTTGAGAAAAATGACTTTTTGTAAAATTTTAATTTTAGGAAAAATTTAGATATAAAAAAACTTCTTAGTGGTTTTTTCAAACGTTTTAAGTTAGATAGCGCTTTTTGGCTTATATCATTAGATGTTATAGCTATTGAATGGTATACAAAAAACTAAAAGGGCGTTTCTCAGAGATAACGCCTTTCGGCTTAGCAGGGCAGAGCTGTCAAGTTAAAATTAGTTTGACAGTTTGCTAAAACAAAATAAAACTTGACGTTTTGTGCGATGAGATTGCGACTACATCAAAAATTATAAATGAACTTAAACGGTATTCTGCTAAAGTTTCTAATTGACAAAGAGAATACCCAAGGTACTTAAGTATAACAACATAAAAAACTGACGTAAACATGAGTCTGATTATTGATTACTAGCTGTGCTCCGCAGTTTCACCCGCATAAGTCTCGATATCGTAAGAATATTGGGATAAAAAGTATCCTATGTCCTAACCCAGGTCATTGTCTACTCATGTAGCAAATTTCATCTAAATCTGTTTAGCCGTTTTAGCATGAAAGCGTTACAAACAAACATACAAAAAATCAAATCTTTATTATACTCGTACTAAAGTTCGTTTTTTAATCCCAGAGACTATGTGACATGTCAAGTGATTGTTACTGTAGCTGTGCCCCGCGGTTTTAACCGCGTAAGTCTTAATACCGTGAGTTTTTTGCGATATAAAGTATCCTGTGTCCTAACCCAGTATCCTAATTGCATAATACACGATCAATCAGAATCTTTATCGTTTTGAAACAAATTACTAATCCATTGCTTCATAAGTTGGAAAAAAATCTGCTCTACAATGTTGTTGAACTGTCAAAATTTAACAAATTAGTCTTAATCGTATACAAAAATTTGTTACGTAATTAGGGTTTAGGTCATGGTCTACCCATGAATCTAATATCATCTAAATCCGTTCAGCCGTTTTAGCGTAAAAGCGTAACAAACAAACATACAAAAAAAGAAATCTTTTCAGTTTATAATATTATTAGTTTAGATTTAGATTAATTTGTCAACTCAACTCTGATAGCAATAGCCTAGGGCCAAGATTAATAAACGTTATCTACTTAGCTCGTTTAAAATTGATAGATTGTAACAATGTTTTAATTGCTCCTAGAGGTATTTATGTCGGGTATATTGAGTGGCCCTTTGTTAGAGTACTAAAATGTCACGTTGTATATATATTTTTTAACCGACTTCTAAAAGGAGGAGGTTCTCAATTCGACTGTATGTTTTTTCTTGTTTTTTTTTTTTTTTGTATGTTTGTTTCGCGATTACTCCGCCAATTATGAATTGATTTTGATGATTCTTTTTTTTTTTGGTAGGTCATGCTTCAGAGGTGGTCCCATATAAATTTTATTGAGGTTGCTTGGGTAGTTGTTAAGTTAGCTTCAATAATACGTATTTTTCCGTGATAAGTACCTGTCACTGTTATTTACATAGCAGGTAGTGGTTTTCGAATTTGTGTGGGATAGGTACCACAACTAAAAAGTGAAAAATAAAAACTTCTTACAAAAAAATACAACCGACTTTCAAAAAAAACACTACAAAGTGAAAAATAATTTCGGAAGTCGGTGTCTTTGGTTTAGAATTTTCGTTTTTTGCCACCGACTTCCGAAATAATTTTTCACTTTGTAGTGTTTTTTTGGAAGTCGGTTGTATTTTTTTGTAAAAAGTTTTTTTTCTAATGAATGTTTAGTAGTCATTAGTAACACTAGTTTGTAAGCTCGCAATTGTACTAACAAATATGGATGTAATCTGAATTAAATGATTATTATTATTATTGTTTCTGCGTTTGTTTTCCACGGCCTAGCCGGATAAAACTGATGGCACGGGCCTAAGCCAAGTGTCCATCAGTGGGGTTAAGTGTAAGAGTATGAGATACTGCTTGGTCTTCCGTAGTAGACTGAATGGTAGATGAAATTACATTTGAGTGGGAGTATTGGTGCAAGTTGTCCGACTCACACTGAAGAAATTTTCTAACTAGCCAGCATGTGTTAAGAATCACTGCTTTCTGCAGCAAGTGGTAGGTATTAGGTGGCAGGTTGAGGGAACTAAGAGACTGATGAAGCTGTTTGGGTATTACTCCTGTTGAAGATAGCACTTTGGGAACTATTGTGACTTTTGAAGATGCCAAAGTCGGGTTATTTCATCTTTTAGTTCGGTGTATTTTGATAATTTTTCGGCTATTGTAGTCTGTAAGTTATGTGTATTTGGCACGGCAATGTCTATTAGGAACCCAGTTTTGTTTATTTTATTAATTAATGTGATGTCAGGTCTATTAAAGTGAATTGTGCGGTCGGTGAGTATGGCTCGGTCGAAGTACAGTTTTGCTGTGGGGTTTTCTAATACGGTTTCAGGGTTGTATTTATAATATGGTACTACAGTATCTATAAGTTTGTATTGATGAGCTAGTTTTTGATGTATGACGTTGGCTACTTGATCGTGTCGATGTTTGTAGTCTGTCTGGGCTATTGATTTGCAGGCGCCGGTAATATGTTGGATTGTCTCTGGAGAACTATTGCATTTATTATTGGATACATGAAGTGGACTGCTTTTGTAAGACGACTAAAATGTCTCGGTGTATACAAAAAATACACGTTTCTTGTATATTATCTTATCTTGGTATTAGTGACGTTTAGTTTTTGAACAGCAGTCTGTGACAATTTTGACATCGCCACTTTGACGTCTCAAATTATACTGGTTTTATTTGAATGTGTGCTACAGAGACAAAGGGAAGGAAGGAAATCTTATCGTTGTAAAGGAATGAGTAATTTTAGACAGCGATCAAATAAAATATGTATCGTCAGTTTTAATGACCGTTTTCTTTTTAGGGTTCCGTTGTAAACAAGGAACCCTTATAGTTTCGTCATGTCCGTCTGTCTGTCTGTCTGTCCGCAGTCTAGCTCCAAGACTGTTTGTACTAGAAAGTTGTAATTTGGCATGGGTATACATATTAACCATACCGACAAAGTGGTAACATAAAATTATGAAAAATATTTTTGTTTTAGGGTACCTACCTCCCTACACGTAAAGTGGGGAGGTTTTTTTTTTCTATCCCTTGGTGTGGGGTATCGTTGGAAAGGTCTTTCAAAAAAATTGTGAGTCTGTAATGATAATTTTTTAATTCAGTGATCCGTTTGCGAAATATTAAGTTTTAAATTACAAATTTTTGTTAGAGTCAAGTGTCCCCCCCCTGCCAGCTAAATGGTTGGTTTTAGGTATGTGAAAAAATTCACGGCAGTAGCTTTTATAATAAATTTAAAAGAAAAACTATCACAGCTGAGTAGGCTTTACAAGTTAACGAGTAATAATCGACCAACTTAGATTTGCGGTTGTAAAAACATGTTCTCCCATACATTACATATGTGAGAACATATTTTTCAACTACAAAGTTAAGTTTGTTTTTGGGATAAATTCATCCCAACTACGGAAAACTACATTGTGCGTGGTCCGACATGCACTTGGCCGGTTTTTTAAATTGCCTTCGTTGAGCCCGGCAGTCAGCTTAAAATATTTCCTAACAGAATGTTACGTGAATGAAATTCTAAATTCCTTTTTATGAACGAGAATGCGGTTTATGGTCCGCAAGTGCCGTAGTCATTACTACTCGAGTCCATTATATCTAATGAGAGAATATCCTACTTCATGTGGTTCTTGTCAGCTCTTGACATTTCCCTGCATAATATACTTGTTCAAAAATTTAAGTAGTACGTTTGTGTTTCATGTAAAAATGTGTGGTGATTTAATTTTGTTGACTACCTTGTTGGTCAAGTGGTTGCAAGCGCTACTGCTGAGCATGAGGTCCTGGGTTCGATTCCAAGGTCGGACAAAGTGTTATTGGGTTTTTAACCCACTTTAAAAAGGAGAAGGTTCTTAACTCGACTGTAAATATGTATGTTTTTTTTTGTGTGTTTTTTATAGTACAACATAACTTAGATGTAGCATCGGCAAAATTCTTAAAATCGATCATCATCCGACCTGAGTGCGCCTTCAAAACCCAATCTTTATTACTACTTTAGGGGAAAATTATCTTTACGCAAACGCAATAACTTGTAAAGTCATATAACCGAATACGTTGTAAAATTGAAATGAACGAATGCAAATTTTCAAATTCATGCTACATCTAATTTGTGTCGTACTATACGCGATTACTCCGCCAATTATGAATTGATTTTTCAAAGTCAAAGTCAAATCATTTATTTCAAATAGGCCCATGTATGGCACTTTTGAACGTCAAAATTTACAAAATATTAAAATTGATTCTAGTCGCCCCTTCCAAAAGGTAGTTTTCGTATGGAGAAGAATGGGCAAGAAACTCCACCGTTACTCTTTTAAAATGTTTTACAATTGTTTGTATATGCACGTACATTAGTTAATTATGACTATTTTTTTGTTTGATAGGTAAGTCATACTTCAGAGGTGATCCCATATAAATTTTATTAACTTTGCTTGGGTACGTTTTGAGTTTTATACTGGAAATGTATAGCTTGATGTGTAGCCGTGTGTACCATTAGTAAGAACGTTACATTACAAGGAAATGCTCGACAAAATCCTCTAGTGTATACTTTACATGAACACTCTCTAATCTACCATTCAACCATTGTGATCCTAATTGAAAAACTTCGTAGAGGTCAAAACAAAGGCAAAAACAATCAATTGCGTGTTGTGTGTTTTGTTGGTTTTAACTTATTTTTGAGAGTTTCTATCAGGACAGGACAACCGAACGGCTAGTAGTTATAGTTTGACCAATACCGCTGTACCGCGCCTTAGGAATACGCGGCGAGGTGGGGGGCAGTGTTGACTAATGAGCGGCGGGCGGGACGCCATGTGCCGAGAGCTTTGACGAATTAGCGGCCTGCACTGCTACCCCGTCTCGCCACGCGCCTTCCTAAGGCGCGGTACAGCGGTATTGGTCAAACTATAGTAATAAATAAATATAGTTTAGGGTAGCCTCATCGTATTGGGTACTTATAATTACGCCACCTCATTAAATAGGTAAAATAATCATTTTACAAAGAATCCTATGCGTTTGGTCATGATTAACACTGACTTTAATCATATTGATTTTATCCAAGTACTGTCCACTAATCAATTTCCACACCCAACCTCACTATTGGTTTACCGTTTGGAGAGCAGTGGTGATGAAATAACTTACACAAAGTACAGTGCCTGCTTTTTCGGGAGGGCGTGTCAGACTCTTACTGACTAAAACCCACCCGTGTTCCTTCGGTTGCCCTGTAACCGGGGGCTACGATGTCCCTTTCGGCCCATATTCGCAACCCCGGCAGGCATTGGCCCTAGCGGACCCCGTCAATTCTGCTGACATCTCTTTGAGGCGCGCGTGGAACACAACGCGCCGTCGACCCGGGCTTGGTCCTTATCGGACGGCGAGCTACCCATTGCTCACCGTCCGCAAGCTCGTGCCTGAAATCTGCCTGTGATTCCCGACGCCCACGGCGTCTCCTCCTGCGGCGGTCAGAGGTGCGAGGGCGCGAAATTTGCCTCTACCTTACGCGTACCGCCTCCTCCTTGCTGTGTTGTGTGTGTGCCTGGGTTCGAACCTACGACCTCATCGTCGACAAACACATCGTGAGGAAACGCATGTTCTAGAACCAAAAATTCGAAGACTTGTGACATCCACCGACCCGCACTGGGCCCGGGTGGTGGATTATTACGGCCCACTACCTCTCACAGAGAGGAAGCCTGTTTCCCAGCAGTGGGAACGTTATAGTCTGATTATGCTCCTCACCATACGCATTAATTACTTGAAATACTTGCTTTTACAATACACAATATTCTTTTTCGTATTAAAAATATGTAAAGAAAAATATGTTTTTGAAATGCCGATGTCATTCATGACTATGAATTTTCGCTTAAAAAGGAGAACGATAAAAATTTACTTGCACAACATTGTTGGGCATAATTCTATTATTTTTTTAATTGTAGAAGAAAAAAAATTTTTTTTTTTTTCATTTCAATTATAAAATTTAATTCAATTGTATTTGAATTGTGAGATGCAATTGAAATCAATTGCAATGAAATACATTAATTGTGGTTTACAATTAATTTTATTGCAATTAAAATTTTAGTTGTTATTTACAATTAACTCAATCGTTAATTGCTTATTATAACAATGGTGTGGGTTACATGTCTGTTAGGGTTACTCCCGTATGGCAACGCTACATATACTTATACTTACCTATAGCGATGTATCGTATGCACCAGGCACAGTCATACGATACGTCAGATTTTTAAGGAATGTAAATATTTGTTTGAAATAAAAAAGTATGTACCTACTTAAGATTGTTGTAGTGTAATTTTTTTATGTATCATACAGGTTGGCAGGCAACCACGCGAAAACTTTTACCATGGATTCAGTACATGATTCTGAAACCCCTGCGTTGAAATTTTTCGACGGTTATTTAAAAAAAAATCTGCTGTTTTTTAGAAAAGTGCAATACCTACGTAGTCAATATGTATGGAACAGCAGATTTTTATTAAAGGTCCCTGCCACCCTGTATAAAAATATAATATCACATAGTAATTATTTAAACTAAGTAAAGCAAAATTAACAACATACGTTACTAGAATATAATATAGGTGAAAAAAAAATATTCATTCCAAATGTGTATATCTATTTGTGACTATATAAACAAGTCGAAAATAAAAAAATTAGAACTGAACATAGCAAATATTACTTAAATAAATTCGGCACACTAGAACTTTTTACTCTGACTGTACTTTAAAGTGTGCTAGGTACGTAATGGTGCCGATTCCCTTGTTCACAAACTAAACTAAATTTAAGTTCAGTGCATCTTTTTCTTTCTATTTCATTAAGAAAAGGACGGAAGATAAATTTTATTTTAGTCCTGTCAAATTAATCAGCGCTTGACGTAAATTGACGTAATTTTAGTAGGCAAGTTTTTAATCACGTCTAAACTTGTATGGAGAGTGACAGGCGCTATTTAATTTGATAGGACTAAACTAAAATTTATCTTCTGTCCTTTTCTTAATGAAATAGAAAGAAAAAGATGCACTGAACTTAAATTTAGTTTAGTTTGTGAACAAGGGAATCGGCACCATTATCTACAAACATAACCAATGTATATGCACCGTTGCCAAACGGGAGTAACCCGTCTGTTAAATCTTATTTCAATTATATATCTGTATTTTGTAGCATGTAACAATTAATACTATTTGATTAATGTACAAACTTGTAATTCACGAGCATACGAGTAAAGAAACGGAACAGATGAAGCTTCACAAGAGCGTGCAAAATTTATATAAAAAAAAAAAAAACATCCAAATCCATTTGGCCGTTTTATCGTGATTGAGTAACAAATACACAAACATATAAACTTTCACATTTATAATATTAGTAGGATTATTAAGATAGGATTAACTGTAATTGTAAACATGCATCAAACAATTAACAATTAATTAATTGCAATTGCAAAGTTTTACAAGCACAATTAATTAATTGTTAATTGCCTATCTTGCAATTACAAATCAATTATTTTAATTTTTAATTGTTTTCATAAAAAATGTTGCCCAGCACTGTTGCAAAATGATGTTATATAAAAAAAAAGAAAGTACAATTGAATCGTACATCTCAAACGAACTGCCAGTACCATTCCTTTGAATGGGTCAACAATTTACACGCAATGTGCAAGTTTGTCCATTGTCGTCTGTGCAATCACAAGCTCATGTGCACAAAGGCAACTGTACTGAACGATCCACAGCACGTATTGTGTGTTATCGTACGATGTGACTTACATGCTTTGCTCTCCTGGTATGAGTGTTTCATTTTGTCTGTGTCATACTTGTTTTCAAGTGCACTTTTATAGCACCATATTCAGCCTATAACGTTCCCACTGCTGGGACACAGGCCTCCTCTCTGTGAGAGGGAGTTGGTCGTAATCCACCACGTGAGTCCAGTGCGGGTTGGTGAATGTCACGTCTTCGAATTTTTGGTTCTAGGACATGCCGGTTACCTCACGATGTTTTCTGTCACCGTTTTGAGAGCAATCATTAACACAAAGAGAAGACTGGGTTTCAACCTACGACGAGTTTGTCGTAGGTTATGATGTCAAAACTCACGCTCACTAAATTACAAATTGATGAGTCCGTTTCAAGAGACAGAAACCAAATCATGTTTAAATTTTCGTGCTTTATTTTGATTCCTAAATCAGAGCGACGCAAGACTCCCGGGAGTCTTGAGGTGATCAGCTCGACTGACTGCTTAAAGTGACGTTATGGTACACACGGCTACATATCAAGCCATACATTTCCAGTACAAGCTGATCTCGCATTGTATTGATTTCCGTACAATGAGAGGTCAGCTTATACGGCAATCTGCCGGGGTTGCAAAGACTGCCGCGGTTGCGAAGAAGTCCGAAAGGGAGATCGTGGCCCCGGCAACATGGCAACTGAAGGAACACGGGTTGGTTTTAGTCAGTAAGAGTCTGACACGCCTTCCCGCTCCGCCCAGAGCGGGAGAAGTTATTTGATAAGATCCCACCTAAATAAAAAAACCGGTCAAGTGCGTGTCGGACTACGCACAATGAAGGGCTCCGTAGTTGAGATGAATTTATTTATCCCAAGAACAAACTTAACATTGTAGTTGAAAAACATGTTCTCCCATACATCCCAACTGCAAATCGTCGCTCGGCATCCAATACCGCGAATGTGACATTTTTTACGTTTTTTTTTAAATTGCACTTATTTCAACGTGTAGAATGAAATAAAACAAAAATCTGATTTTCGTTAAAAATTTCACATTCGCGGTATTAATATAATAATAATCTAAATCTCTTGTCAACGTTTCGGCACAACGACTATCGGATCAGGTGCGGGTCATCCAGCGTAATCATATGCTGGACGACACTGCACTTGATCGCCTACGAGTTGAAATGCAGAGTAGCCATGTCGTTGCTCCCCCGTCGCAGACTATTGTAGTGACACCACGGTCCAACACAAACCAAGCTGACGAGGGGAGTGACGACAGGGCTACAACCGTAAGTACCCAATGCAATGAGGAATTGAGGAGTGCTTTGGAAGGTGCGATTCAGGAATATCGATATATGTCACCTGAACTTAGGCCACGCTTACCTCGTTTGCCCATGCATAAAAAAAATAGGGCGCTGGTGGCGGTTCTGGATTCGCAGTTATCAAACTATTTTGATGACTGCGAAGACCTCACTGATACTCACTCAATTTTGTACTGCGCGGCTGTAGCGGCATGTCGTGTAGCTCACGTCAAATTTCCTAATAGTTCTAGAGCTACACGACCGAAACCAGCCGTACCAGCTTGGCAGTGCAGAATTGAGCGCCGTATTGGTGAGGCCAGAGCGCTCATCGGCAAACTATTCTGCTTCAGGGAGGGCAATACTCGCCCTAGAGTGATGCGCTTTGTGAGGCGGGCGTTCTCAGGGACTGATATCAGTCCTGAGGACTATATGTCCCGTGTCACAGAGCGCATCGACTTCCTGAAGCAGAAAGTGTATGCATGGGCAAACCGTATCCGTAGGTATAAGCGGCGAGTAGAGCGATATACTCAAAATCGCACCTTCCAGAGTGATGAAAGGTGGGTTTATAGGGCTTGGGAGCGACCGGACCAAGGTGTGACTGACACGCGCCTACCGGATGATGATGCCATGGACTCTTTCTGGCGGAGTATCTGGTCGGTGCCTGTTAGTCACACCGAAGGTGACTGGACTCGGGAAGTCGAGCGAGCCTGCGATCCAATACCAGAAATGGGGGCTATTACCATCTGCCCCCAAGATGTAACACGTGCAGTTCGTCCGCTACCTAACTGGAAGTCCCCAGGACCGGACGGGCTGCACAACTTCTGGATCAAATGGTTTGTGAGATCGCACGCTCGCTTGGCGGCTCAGTACCAGACTGCTTTGGAGTCTGGGTCGCTACCCCATTTCCTAACAACAGGAGTTACCCACCTGCTCCATAAATCTGGTAGCACCGCGGAACCCAAAAATTATAGACCGATCACGTGTTTACCGACGGTCTATAAAGTTCTTACATCCATTTTGAGAGCTAAAATTAACAAACATATAGACACCAACTCCATCATGTCTGCCTCTCAAAATGGATGTAAGAACGGGTCCCGCGGTACTAAGGAGCTACTCCTCATTGATATGGCCATTAGCCAACAGGTTCGCCGTTCCCGAAAGGATCTGTCGACATGCTGGATAGACTATAAGAAGGCCTATGACTCGGTGCCACATACATGGCTCATGAGGGTGCTGGAGTTGTATAAAGTAGATACAACTCTGCGCACCTTTCTGATGTCGTGTATGAGGCAATGGAGGACGGTCCTTCGCTATCCAGGATGTCGAAATATCCAGAGGAATAGCGAACCGATAAGGATAGAGCGAGGCATATTTCAGGGTGACAGTTTGAGTCCGCTTTGGTTCTGCTTAGCCTTGAATCCTCTAAGCACACTGCTAGAGGATTCAGGTCTTGGCTATCGGTTGAGGAGAGGAGGTCAGGTTATATCTCACCTCCTATACATGGATGACCTAAAACTCTTTGCCCCCAACAATTTGCAACTGATGGAGCTACTGAAAGTAACTGAAACTTTCAGTAGCGCCATCAGGATGGAATTTGGTGTGGACAAATGTGCGGTCATGCATGTAAAGCGAGGGGAGATTGTGGAATCCGTGGGAGCCCAACTCTCGGATTCCATAAACCTTAGAGCCCTCTCCGCATCCGAAACCTATAAGTATTTGGGTATGTCGGAAGCGTTGGGCATCAATGTTACTGACATGAAGCAATCGTTGAAGGAGCGCTTCTTTGGCCGCCTGAAGAAAGTATTTAATAGTCTCCTATCAGGCGGAAACAAGGTGCGCGCCTTCAACGGTTGGGTCATGCCGGTTTTGATGTACTCTTTCGGCATACTCAAATGGACTCAGACCGAACTCGACGCCCTGGATAGGAGGGTCCGTACGCTGCTGACTGCATATCGAATGCATCACCCACGGTCATCGGTAATGAGACTGTATATCCCGCGAAAGTGTGGAGGTCGAGGCTTTTTAAACGCTAAGACCCTCCACAATCGCGAGATATGCAGTCTTAGGGAATATTTCCTAGATGCCGACGTGAGGATGCATCGAGATGTGGTCACGGTGGACAAGGGTCTCACCCCGCTCTCCTTGGCTAAAGAGAACTGGTGCAAGCTTGTAGTGCTTGACACTAACGATCGCAAGGAGGTATGGCAGAGTAAGGAGCTTCACGGACGCTTTTTCCGGGCCCTACATGGACCCGATGTAGATTTACTAGCGTCCGTGACCTGGCTACGTTTTGGTGACCTCTTCGGGGAGACCGAAGGTTTTATCTGTGCAATTATGGATGAAGTTATCATGACGAACAATTACCGGAGATTTATTGTGAAGGATGGCACGGTTGACATCTGTCGGGCATGCCACCGTCCGGGAGAATCAATCCGACACATTATCTCCGGGTGTTCTCGTCTAGCTAACGAAGAGTACTTGCATAGACATAACCTTGTAGCCAGGATTATCCATCAGCAACTTGCTCTGAAATATGGCCTTGTGGAATCGGAAGTGCCGTACTACAGGTATGTGCCCGATCCAGTTCTCCAAAATGGAAATATCACATTGTACTGGGATCGATCCATCATCACTGATAGGACTATTGTTGCCAATAAACCTGATATAGTGGTGGTGGATCGAGTAGAACGGCGCACAATGGTTATCGACATAACAGTCCCGCATGACGGGAACCTCGTGAAAGCCGAGAAAGACAAACAAATCAAGTATCTTGACTTGGCTCGCGAGATTGTCGACATGTGGGATGTGGACTCAGCGATCATTGTGCCGATAGTCGTATCAGCCAATGGCTTAATTGCCAAGAGCCTCGACCAACACCTAAGGAGGCTCTCGTTGGGCAGCTGGATCAAGGGCTTGATTCAGAAGGCGGTACTCCTGGACACGGCTCGCATTGTCAGGAGGTTCCTCTCTCTGGAGCCCTGACCGCCGGTAGCTTGGACCCTGTTCCCGATACCGGTGGGCTACTATTTTTTATATTTTTAAATGTTTTTATATTTTCCTTATTCTAACATTTAAAAATATAATTTAAAAGTATTTAAATGAAATAAAAGAATCTAAATCTAATACCTTTAAACGAGCAATTCTTGTATTTATGTACCTATATATAATCTGAATCTCGGAAACGGCTCCAAGAATTTTTATTAAATTTAGTATGCAGGGGGTTTCGGGAGTTATAAATCGATCCAGCTAGGTTTCATGTATAAATAAAGTCGTTCAAAAAAAAATGGACATCCAGATATTTTTCTTTATTCAAGTATAGTATAACTATTTCACGAAGTCCTGTTAGTTGTTGCAATTTAAACCTTATGTTTAACGTCATAACGGCGACAAGACAGGACTTCGTGAAATAGTTTAAGTATAACAAGGACTCATTGTGTTAGTAAACTTATGAACTATGTTAGCTTATTTTACCAGGTCACTCAGAAAGTTTTGCGACTAACAGTTTTTGTCAATAGGATACTGGCTAGTTTTGATGTCAATTAAAACTATGACTATTTATTACAAAAAAACATATCATTCCAAATTCGAAATTCCCTCCACATTTTATTAGGAGCAAAATCAAAATACTCTGTCTTACTGAAAACTGGATTTACAACGAGAACATTTTCGCGCGATGATTTTGTACGATTTCAAATGTCGACTAAAACCAGAAGAATCGTTTGAAAGACTTCAAATGGTGTTCATAGAAAAAAGCCCTTCTAAAGCGACTGTTTTCCGCTTGTTTAATGAATTTATGTGTGGTCGAGTAATTTTGGCGGACAAAGAAAGAAGTGGCCGCCCTATGACGGTTGTTACATAACAAAACGTGCTGGCTGTGAAAAATTTAATTCAAGAGAATAGGCGAATTACATATGAAGAGGTTCAGCATATACTGCCGATTGGATCGGGAAGTGTGCATGAAATTCTACACAGGCATCTTCGGTTATGGAAGATAGTTTCACGCCGGTACCGCAAAATCTAACGCAGGCTCAGAAGGAGGTTCGGGTAGAATGGTGCCGAGACATGATAGCAAAATTTGTAGCAGGCTCGTCTCGGCGCGTTTAAGATATCATTACAGGTGATGAATCTTGGATTTATCAATATGATCCAGAAATTAAGCGTCAGTAAACCGTGTGGCTGTTTCAAAATGAACCAACGCCTACCAAAGTGAAGCGAGCCAGAAGTGCAGGCAAAATTTTGATCGCAAGTTTTTTTTCCTTGCCGGGTTATCTGGTATCAGTACCCTGACGAGATCAAAGGAGCATCAATGCTGAATGGTATGTTACCAAATATTTGCCAGAAGTGTTTACTACTGCAAGCAGCAAGCGACCGAACACTGGCCTCCGTGGGCTACTGCTTCACCACGACAACGCACTGGCTCACTCGGCGCTCAAAACAAGGGACTTTCTGGACAGCACACCGATCATCCTCCTTACAGTCCCGATTTAGCTCCGTGCGACTTTTTCTTGTTCCCCAAAATAAACAACTCAAAGGAAAACAGTTTTCATCACCTGAAAATGCACTGGCTGCATTTGAGAAGGAGATTGGAGAGGTGTCTGATGCGGACTGGAAGACGTGTTATAAAAATTGGTTTAGACGTATAAAATTATGTATAAACGCCAATGGAGAGTTCTTTGAAAAGATATAATAAAAAAATTATAACCTGTAGTATATTTTTTTCTAGTATCACAAAACTTTCTGAGTGCCCCACGTAATCTAGTTTAAATTTATTTCACCCCATGAGAGATGGCACTGCAGTGATTGATGTACATGCAATCCAGCCTGCTAGCAATCTTTTTTAGGACATTGTTGGAGCTGGTCCGTACTCTGCGCACCAGGGATGCACACCTTATTCGCATCGTTGCGTAAAAGCAATTAATATGTGCGTCCGCGAACATTCCTGATGCGCTACAAAAACGGGGCAGCCCCACCAATACCCTGAAAGCGTTGTTGTTTTGGACACGAAGGGCGTTGCACGACCTTTGGGTATATCTAGCCCACAGGCTGCACGTGTAAAACGTTGTACGATAAGCTCGAAACAGAGTAATTTTGACTTTTTAAGTGAGCAGCGTACAAACCTGTGAGCCAGCATGTTTGCCCTTACCGACAACGCTCTTCGTTCCCGCTCAATATCGAGTCCGTGATTGAAGTCAGGGGTCAATCTATGACCAAGATATTTAAACGTAAATACTCTTTGTAGTGGAGTCCCATTAATAGTAATACAGGTGGTACATAACCCGGTCTACCCGAGCCTCAAAAACCATGATCTCCGACTTATTGGAGTTATACATCAAACCATGTGTTTTGGCATACTGCTCACATTTGGCGACCAATTACTTTGAGAGCACCATATCATTTGCATAGCTAATATTATTTACACAAATACCATCTAAATAGCAACCCACTCTGGTGCTGCTGAGCTCGCCAATCCTGCCTCACCCCGCATTCCAACCTGTATGGCCTGGAAAAAGTTCCAGCCCTTCGTACACTATTAATCTGGTTACTATACCACAATTTAAAAATGTTTATAAGCTCCGTTGGCAACCTATCCTTCTCCATCTTTCTCCACAATACGTCATAAGCAACCAGATCAGAAGCCTTGAATAAATCTAGGAAACTAGCATATATCGGCGTCCCACGCTGTGTATAGTAAGTATGTGATAGTATGCTTAATGCACAACACTGCACTTTCTGTTGACAAACCACGCCGAAACCCGAATTGGTTGTCATGAACACTTACAGTTTTATTTATTTGTGTATTAAGTAGACGGTCAAACACTTTTGATATTATGATATTATAGTAGCTAGAGAGATGGGCCTATTGGATGCCGAGCGACGAAATGTAAGTTTTTACGCACAATATTGAGAGATTTACCATGTTATTTTAAGACCATAGACTTCTTATAGGTTTTCCTGTAATCTATGAGTAAAGAGCCATACTATGTATTTTTTTCAAATTTTTCGGTCCAGTAGTTTCGGAGATAAGGGGGGGGGGGGGATGGTCAATTTTCATTGAATTTATTCAATATCTTTAAAAGTATTTATTTTAAAATTATATTTGAGATTCTCTTAACAAGCCCTTTCATTTGATATGTCACACGGTACTGTAAGCAAAACTTTTTTTTAAAATTTTCTTGTTTGCGCCCCAAAAGTGACCCCTATATTCAAAATTTATTTATTTACGTTACTCATTTGTGTTTGGGTCACAGAAATACATATGTGTACCAAATTTCAACTTAATCGGTCCATTAGATTCGGAGTAAATTGGCTGTGACAGACGGACAGACAGACAGACAGACAGACAGACACACGAGTGATCCTATAAGGGTTCCGTTTTTTTCCTTTTGAGGTACGGAACCCTAAAAAGCTTATACGACAATGTATAGCTTGATATGTAGCCGTGTGTACAAATAAGCCTGGTTCCACACTAAAGCCTGATATACACGGTGCGATTTAAGAGCGTTTATTCAGAAAGTGGGCAACGTCGCAAATAGCTGTCAAATATTTCGCTGTTTTGATTAATTTCGCAACATTACTGTATAGAAATAAGAAATATGGCTAACTATTGATCTAAAATATTGATTAAGAAATGCAATAATTAATATCGTAACACCAGATATTTAGTTTTAGATGTTAAATAAGTATTTGGAAACTTTCCAAATGCCTATTTACACCTAAAACGGTTGCAAAATCAAATTCAGTGTTACAATTGCAATTCATTATTAATATTCTAGTTGACTAGTTAGCCATATTTTTATTTTCAAACAATTATTGCCGAATTAATCAAAACAGGTAAATATTTGACAGCTACCTATTTGCAACGTTGCCAACTTTTTGGATGAACGCTCGAAATTATTAAATTCAAATCTAATATTTTGCATGCCGTAAGGCAAAATGTATCGGGACAATTTACAAACTATCCAACTTATAAATGTATACATACATTATCAGCAAATAAATGATTTCTTTCTTTCTAAAGACACCGACTTCCAAAATTAAAGTTCTTTTGCACTTTGTAGTGTTTTTTTTTTTAAATCGGTTGTTTTTTTACTTTATACCAAAGGCAATATACTTTGCATCGTGTGAATAGATCGTAATTGATAAAAATAGTATTTCGTTACTTAACTTTTTGTTCTTCATAAAACATTGTATTCAACCTCTTCCATTACAGCCGTAGTAGATAAATATGTGCTCTTTAAACCTTACATACATTTTTACTGATCCCGGAGTCCAAAGTAAAGTTCTCGAATCACCTTAAGCAGTGTGTGCATAGATATCCGAGTGTGTATTGTTGGAGAATGTCGTTAAATCCTAAAGTTTCATGGTCCCCTGGTACCATTGAGTGACAGATATGAATTTACAATCGATCTTTTTACCCACGACGGAACGGAGACGGTATATGCGTTTGGGGTGAGAGGATGTTTGTGCAAATCCATGTTGCCATTTTTCTCCAAAACTACTAGTCCAATTTTCATGCAGTTTTCAGTTATGGATTCGGGTTTGATTAGTGCATGTTTTTAGATAGGTGTTACGGTGATAACTCACCAGGGGGCGCTGCAGTAAACATTTGTTTGTGCAAAACCAAAACCACTAGTCCGGTTTTGATGCAGTTTGTGGTTGATTAGTGAGGGTTCTTAAATAGATGTTACGGTAGTAACTTACTAGAGGGCGTTGCAGTAATATATTTCATATTAGCTACTACATATTTAGGACATTTATGTTCGAAAACTACTAGTCCGATTTTGATGCAGTTTTCACCAGAGATGGGTTCGAGTTTAATTGTTGTTTTTATCCTTTTCAATTACTTTTTAAACGTCGTGGGTTTTTTCAAAATTTTTAATTTTGCTTTTTGTATCAAGCAAATTAACGTAGGTACTTACTATGTCAATTTGCTCAACTTGGTGTCAAGTTGTCGTGCACATAAAATATGTGCTTAAATTATTCGCCAACAATCAACAAAACAGTCGACAACCTAGAATTTTCGTAGCTTTAAATGCTTTAGGATCACATTTAACAATGTTCAACGAACAAACATAGATGAAATTTCTGCGAACAATGCGAGGTTACTCAACAGTTCGTGCATTCAAACTGTTTCATTATTATGCTTTCCTGGTACTTCATGCCTCATTGTGTCTCATCTGTTTCATTTCATGTTAGCCTAGTACTTTACGGAGTATAATGAAAGTTTATATTGCTGCACCCAAACATGTACTCGGCTAGCTGCTAGAATTCATGAGATAGATCTATATTGTTTGGACTCTATATGAGGCCTATGACTTTTTTGGGTGTGTCTTCTGAGTGTAAGTCGGTTATGAAACACCGACCTCATCAAGTTTTAAAATATTATTATTTCTTTTGATGTACAAAAGTATTTTTTTATAACTAATTTAAACAGACAAACGTAAAATTTAAACCAAGTTCATACCATTTTATTAAACAATCAATCTGCCTAGCATTTTCCCAATGTCGAAGTCAGCTTCCAGTCTAACCGGATTCAGCTGGATACCAGTATTTTACATGGAGCGACTGCCTATTTGACCTCCACAACCCAGTAATGGGTAATACAATACCCTTTGGTAAGACTGGTTTGTCAGACTTTCGGGCATCTGACCACCCCGACTGTCAAAGATCCACGAATGACAGTCGGGACCAATGGCTTAACGTGCTTTTCGAGGAACGGAGGAGTCTCGGTATGTAAAGATGGCCACCCATCCACGGACCAACCTCAGCAAGCATAGCTTAACCAGATGGATCGACCTGTGCGGCTGTTGTTACTTAGCCACGAGCTTCATACCATTTTTAAACAACATAAATATATAAAATGTGTTTCACTGACTGTCAATGCAATCCGACAATTTGCAAGCACGTATGTGATGCTTTAAAGAAACTGTAAACTAAGCCCGACAGACAATGTGCAAACAATTATACTTCTCCGATCTGATAAACATAATAGAGACTTGCCTTACTGCAAGCGAGAAAGATTAAACCGCCGTTTTAAGCCTCGTGCAAACAGGCTCGACGACAATACAATTTCAAAGAAAACTTCGTGGTAGAACAATTACCGGTGTCGCATTGCGTTACGTCGTCGCAATGGATGTAAGCATTGTATGCCACTTGTGAAGACGTACGACGTCGCAATACCAAAATTCCTAAGTATTTTTATTTCTTTACTTTTTTTAAGTGAAAAATTCTTTAGACGCGTTGGGCATTTTTGAGATGGGACTAAACCATTAATTTCGCGACACCATGACGACACCTCATTTTTGTAAACGCGATTGTACTCTTTATTTATATTACTTTACGGATCAGTGTTCTATGCAAATATTTTTACGTTAAAGGTTTTCTAAACGCGATTGTGCTCTTTATTTACATTACGTTACGGATCAATGTTCAATGCAAGTATTTTTACTATAAAGGTTTCGGAAGTATTTTTTTTATAAACGCGATTGTGCTCTTTATGTAGATAAGGTTACGGACCAATGTTCTATACAAGTATTTTTCTTCCACCAAGGCGATCTTGTTCAAGTTTTCACTTCTGTTGGTACTCCCGGAGTGCCACTGCCATTTTTTTTTGGTACCTAATTTGTTGAGTTGCTTCTCGCTATCCACCATAATTGAGACAAGATCCTAATGCAAGGTGTGAACTGAAAACAATAGCGTCTAGTCTGCTGCAGCTTTCATTTTGAAACGACTCGTAAATCTAAAGTTTTGTACGAATTTCTTTGCTGTCAGCTTAGCAGACGTCAAGAGTAATGTATTCGTATTTCATTTAAGTAATTGTAAGTTTTAATGTTTAGCCCCTTAATAAGGTTAGTGACTCTGATGCTTTGGAGGATTTTGTTTTTAATTTAAATGGAAAAAGTTATGGCATTAGGAGGTAGTAATAAGTACTGTGGGAGAGACACTTTAATGAAAGATGTCTTTGGAATTAAAATAATGATAGAAAAAGTGTTATAAAAAAAATAAAAAAACCTGAAATATAGTGTAACTTTTGTTTGTCCTGCGATACCAATATTCTATTGATTATAAATTCTAGTTTTCTCTTTTCAGTAATGTGTTTTTGCAGTCTGGTTTTTTAATAACTTTTTTTTTTCCTTTTAAATCATTTCTCATTCCAAATTAAATTTAAACATAATAATCCGCCGAAAATCAATATGCCATTTAGATTTTTTTTAAATTTTAGTATACCCGGTGACACTCGCGCCATGAAGACAAATCTAAAGACCTAATCATTCATCAAAATCGGTTCAACCGTTTATTATTTACGAGAGAACATCGAGACGACATACACACATACAGGTCAAACACATTACTCACCTTTTTAGGGTTCCGTACCACAAAAGGAAAAAACGGAACCCTTATAGGATCACTCGTGTGTCTGTCTGTCTGTCTGTCTGTCTGTCCGTCTGTCACAACCAATTTACTCCGAATCTAATAGACCGCTTAAGTTGAAATTTGGTACACATATGTATTTCTGTGACCCAAACACGAATGTGTAACGTAAATAAATAAATTTTGAATATAGGGGTCACTTTTGGGGCGCAAACAAGAAAATTTAAAAAAAAAGTTTTGCTAACAGTACCGTGTGACATATCAAATGAAAGGGCTTTTTGCGAGGATCTTAAATATGTTTTTTATATAATTTTAAAATAAATACTTTTAAAGATATTTAATAAATTCAATGAAAATTGACCATTCCCCCCCCCCCTTAACTCCGAAACTACTGGACCAAAAATTTTGAAAAAAATACATAGTATGGCTCTTTACTCATAGATTACAGGAAAACCTATAAAAAGTCTATGGTCTTAAAATAACATGGTGAATCTATCAATATTGTGCGTAGAAACTTACATTTCGTCGCTCGGCATCCAATAGGCCTATCTCTCTTGCTAATATAATATCAAAAAAATATCAAAAGTGTTTGACCGTCTGCTTATTACACAAATAAATAAAACTGTATATGTTCATGACAACCAATTTGGGTTTTGGCGTGGTTTGTCAACAGAAAATGCAGTGTTGTGTCTTAAGCATACTATCACATACTTACTATACACAGCGTGGGACGCCGATTTATGCTAGCTTCCTCGACTTATTCAAGGCTTCTGATCTGGTTGCTTATGACGTATTGTGGAGAAAGATGGAGAAGGATAGGTTGCCAATGGAGCTTATAAACATGTTTAAATAGTGGTATGGTAACCAGATCAATAGTGTACGATGGGCTGGAACTTTTTCCAGGCCATACAGGTTGGAATGCGGGGTGAGGCAGGATTTGGGCTAGATATACCCAAAGGTCGAGCAACGCCCTTCGTGTCCAATACAACAACGCTTTCAGGGTATAGGTGGGGCTGCCCCGTTTTTGTAGCGCATCGGGAATGTTCGCAGACGCACATGGGTGACCACTGAAAATCAGCGCTGTGCTGTGGGTACCCATAGCACAGCATCATGCTGAGTGGAAGCCTTCTTGTCACAGTCATGACGTGCCAGCAGCTGCCGCATATTTCTGTTTTGTGCTCGTGATTATATTTAAATCTATTTTTTTATTTTATTTTATTATCCTTTTCTTTTATGCACTTGTTTCTGTGACAATTAAACTTATTTTTCTTTCTTTCTTTCTTTCACATATTAATTGCTTTTACGCAACGATGCGAATGAGGTGTGCATCCCTGGTGCGCAGAGTGCGTGCCAGCTCCAACAATATCCTAAAAAAGGTCGCTAGCTGGCTGGATTGCATGTACAGTAAGCGTTCAAAAGTGCATGAGCACGCTAAGAGTCATATTTCTGTGAACACGCGGTATAGCTCGTACATTTGTATGTGTAAGCAACACGATACACACACCACAGATAACGCAGTTTTGTTCTACACGAAACAACAATATATTTCCGTCGCTTTAAACATGCTAGCACACACGCATTATGCGCGTGAACTTGACCAGTTAATGGCATTGCTAAAATTCGATAGTAACTTAATAAGTGCAGATAGCAGAAAGCGTTAAGCGTTGGTATGGAATTCAAACTGCCTCAGGTTCTAATCTCGTAAAACACAGTGCGGTTTTTTGCAAATATTATTATTTTTGTTTTCGATAATAATATTTTTTAAATATTGCTGCTTTTTTATGTTGTTATTGCAATAAAGGTTTTAGAATAAAAAATGCGTGATATATGATAACAAAATTAAAAAAATATGTTTATTCGTTATATTTAGGTATTTTACATAAGTTAACACACTGCTACAATTATTTATCATTACTTCAGCTGAATAAGATGTGAAATAGATGTCAAGAAACTAGAAGCAGTTTGTATTATTTTGACATATTTAAATTATGAAATATTTTAAATTTTTAATGGATTTTTTCACCATAAACATTAAGCTTTGATCATGGTCGAAGTAATTAAGTAATAAATAAGAATATTAGACTACTTAAAATGTAAAAAACTACTTACAGAATAGGTAATTTTAAGGTTAAATATGGGCAGTTTGTTTATATTTTATTTGTATTAATTATTTTACATTTTATTTGACTTTAGTAAATATTGGTTGTTATTGAGGTTAAATCTTAAGTATTCATTTTCTTTACGAAAAGAAGATTGAAACTAAACCTCAAATTTTTATCCTAAAATAATACTATTACTAAAATAATATTAAACAATTTCGGTATATCTGCAAGAAATACGACAAAAACACCCTATTGAAACGTGCTTAAAAAATTCGTTACCATAAATTCATGCAATAACGAATCTGTTGTTTATTAAGTTGGTACGGTCAATATTTTAAGGTCAAAAACGGTTTTCTAGCTGGTCTTCAATGATGCAAGCCTTCAGAGTGCACGGCGAACGGTTCATAATGACGTGTTTTTAATAATTCAGCAAAATATCTCGTTGGTATGAAACCATTTGTTTCATTCACCATTTGACGTCGCTGCTACTCGATAATAAGCCCCTTCCTCATATCTCTTAACCCTCACAGTATTTCTCTAGAACAAAGAAAAACATTGTTTTTATTACACATAATACCTTATTATTTATTATTCACTAATCGAATTAAACCTCACAATGAATTTAAAACTTTAAAGGCATCTTCTGTCTCAACAATACCTCTGTTCTATCAACAATACCCTTGATTAAGATTTATGTTTAGTAAAATATGAAATATATAAATGATAACACTCACACTTAGTCCGGTTTCATTAGATATTCACTTCACTTTTACGCAGCGCAATAATATTCTCTGATCTGATCTGATCTCTTCAATATATTTTATGCCTGCTTTTTGAAAATAATAACCACAACACTGTGCTAAATACTCGTCACCAATATTATCCACGAACCAAAAAAGTTCTATTAATTAAATACTCGTAACAAACTGCATCTACCCCACAGAAATCGAAATAATTTACTTAGTTTTTTGTGGTCTACCTGCTAAACTTTAATATTTATGTGAACAAGACGAATGAAACTAAAAACGAATGATGATTATTGAACTAGTCATTGGTTGCAGACAAAGTGAGTGTGTGTGTGTAATGTGCGTGTCTACAGTATTGTAACAACTTATAGAAGAAGGTCGTAAGTCAAACCGAAGCGTCAGTCTATTGCTTTGTGAGATTGCTCATGGACTTTTGGTCGGTACTGTACATCAATCACTGTAGTGCCATCTCCCATGGGGTGAAATAAATTTAAACTAGATTACGTGGGGCACTCAGAAAGTTTTGTGATACTAGAAAAAAATATAATACAGATTATAATTTTTTTATTATATCTTTTCAAAGAACTCTCCATTGGCGTCTATACACAGTTTTATACGTCTAAACCAATTTTTATAACACATTATCCAGTCCGCATTAGACACCTCTCCAATCTCCTTCTCAAATGCAGCCAGTGCATCTTCAGGTGATGAAAACTGTTTTCCTTTGAGTTGATTTTTTATTTTGGGGAACAAGAAAAAGTCGCACGGAGCCAAATCGGGACTGTAAAGAGGATGACCTATAAATTTGACCGGTGTGCTGTCCAGAAAGTCCCTTGTTTTGAGCGCCGAGTGAGCCAGCGCGTTGTCGTGGTAAAGCAGTAGCCCACGGAGGCCAGTGTTCGGTCGCTTGCTGCTTGCAGTAGTAAAAACTTTTGGCAAACATTTGGTAACATACCATTCAGTATTGATGCTCTTTTGATCTCGTCAGGGTACTGACACCAGATAACCCGGCAAAGAAAAAAAAACTTGCGTCAAAATTTTGCCTGCACTTCTGGCTCGTTTCACTTTGGTAGGCGTTGGTTCATTTTGAAACAGCCACACGGTCGACTGACGCTTCATTTCTGTATCATATTGATAAATCCAAGATTCATCACCCGTAATGATATCTTAAACGCGCCGAGACGAGCCTGCTACAAATTTTGCTATCATGTCTCGGCACCATTCTACCCGAACCTACTTCTGAGCCTGCGTTAGATTTTACGGTACCAGCGTGAAACTATCTTCCATAACCGAAGATGCCTGTGTAGAATTTCATACACACTTCCCGATCCAATCAGCAGTATATGCTGAACCTCTTCATATGTAATTCGTCTATTCTCTTGAACAAAAATTTTCACAGCCAGCACGTTTTGTTATGTAACAACCGTCATACTTCTTTCTTTGTCAGCCAAAATTACTCGACCACCCATAAATTCGTTGAACCAGCGGAAAACAGTTGCTTTAGCAGGGTTTTTTTCTATGAACACCATTCGAAGTCTTTCAAACGATTCTTCTGGTTTTAGTCGACATTTGAAATCGTACAAAATCATCGCGCGAAAATGTAGTCGCAAAATTTCTGAGTGACCTAGTAAAAAAAAAAAAACTACCGACTTCCAAAAAAACACTACAAAGTGAAAAATAACTTTAATTTCGGAAGTCGGTGTCTTGGGTTTTGTGTTTTCGTTTTTTGCCACCGACTTCCGAAATTAAAGTTATTTTTCACTTTGTAGTGTTTTTTTGGAAGTCGGTAGTTTTTTTTTGTAAAAAGTTTTTATTTTTCACTTTTTAGTTGTGGTACCTACCCCACACACATTCAAATACCACTAGCTACTACCAGTGTCAGGAACTTATCATAATAAATCATCTACATACTAAGTGGGAAAAAAAATACGTATTTTGTAGCTAACTCAAAAACTACCAAAGCAAAGTTAATAAAATTTATATGGGACCAATTTGGGAGCATACCCTTTCAAACAAAAAAAGAATTTTCAAAATCGGTCCACAAATGACGGAGAAATCGCTGGACATACATAAAAAAAAAAAAAAAAAAAAAACCTCCTTTTTGGAAGTCGGTTAATAAGCTAACATAGTTCATAAGTTTACAAACAGAATGAGTCCTTTTTACTTGAATAAAGAAAAATATCCGGATGACCATTTTTTTTTTAACGACGTTTTCTAAAAATGACGCCTAGCTAGATCGATTTATCGCTCCCGAAACCCCCTGCATACTAAATTTAATAAAAATTCTTGGAGCTGTTTCCGAGATTCAGATTATATATACATCCATACGAGAATTGCCCGTTTAAAGGTATTAGATTTAGATTATTAAGAAGTAGTGACAAAAATTGAAAAGGGTATGCTGAGATGGTTCTGGCATGTTGAGAGGATGAATGAAAGGCGACCAACAAAATGTATTTACGAGGCTGATGTGAAGGGAACGGCCGGGCGGGGACGCCCTAGGAGGACATATACTGACCTTATTGGTGATGTTCTTCAGAAAGGCTAGGTGCGTAGTACTCGCAACCGGCGTGCGTGTATGACCAGATGTATGAACGTAAACGAGGCAAAAGGAGTATGTAAGGATCGTAGCAGGTGGCGTTCTGTAGTTTCTGCCTACTCCCATGGGAAGAAGGCGTGAGATTATGTATGTATGTATGTATTATTATATTATTACCGCGAATGTGAAATTTTTAACGAAAATCAGATTTTTGTTTTATTTCATTCTACACGTTCAAATAAGTGATCCTGCAATTAAAACGATTTGCAGTTGGAATGTATGGGAGAACATGTTTTTCAACTACAATGTTAAGTTTGTGTTTGGGATAAATAAATTCATCTCAACTACGGAACCCTACATTGTGCGTAGTCCGACACGCACTTGACCGGTTTTTTTTTATGGTTCTGAACTTAAAAAGGGCAAAATTGTTACGGTATCTACATCGCCATATGCTAAATACGCATCACACTGACGTCACGCAAAATCCTGCATCGCGCAAGCAGAGTTTACGTTTGAACCTTTATAAGAATGACTATCGTATCCGTCCGTCTCTTCGGCTATCACAGAAGTTTTTCTCAAACACTATTTTACGTTGGAATTTGAAGTTTGGGATAGATAATGGGTATTGTTAAGTCTTGATGACTCGCACATTTTAACTATAAAAAATTAGTGAAAAAAATATTAAAATGAAGGGTCGCTCCAAAAGAACAAAGTTCTTATCAAAATATCATGTGATTTACATCTTCAAAGAATTCAGTATTTTTCGACTCGCTCTTGACTTGGTTTTTAAATAATGTTTTAAGAAATTAGAACTTTTTCGGGTGTTTATTTCTAAGTATTTGCATATTTTTTGAGTCTTCAGTATAAGTTTAACGAGTCTTCGTCCAAGAATAATAATGTTTAGGAATATTTAAGTATAATTTTGTTAAGAAAACACAAAATTCGTTGACTCTTTGCATGATTTGGTGTTTCAAGTTTTTATGAAGCGACTGTTTTTTGTTTCTGTCCTTTACATAAGTGGACGTAGTTTGAACTTTGCTCCGTGGTTTGAACTTAAATAAAAATCATTCCGTGTTTTTTTAAACAACCTTTTTTTACTTGTCCCTTTATAAGAATTAAAAAGTTAAAAATAATTTTATTCCGATTGGAAACAAGCCGTTGTATACTTCTTAACAAGCAACAATAAGCTTCATAAAAGTTATACGATTTGGAAATTAATAATTATTTTTTCACACACGTGTCTTATACTCCATTTGAAATAATATTAGACATTTAACTAAACCTTTTTTACAGTCCGTTCAACCAATTTTGACTTCTATTACGTTGGTAGCATGACAAATGTCAGGTGCAGTAAACAGTTGGTATTGTAACCATTTTTTTGCTTTAAATGCCGTCCTTATGCCTACGGTATAGAAGTCAGAATCGGTTAAACGGATTGTAAAAAAGGTTTGTTTAAATGTCTAATCTTATTTCAAATGAAGTATAGTTTCTGTGAGTTACTTTTTACTTAATCACGTTTCCGCTAGTGCTCAAATAAAGATAATATCGGTGAGAAATCTTCTCTAGAATTTGTTTTGAAGACAAAGCTATTTTAGTAAAACAAGAAAAACTAAAAAAAAATCGAGATTTGTCGCGGGAAACCCGGTTTTAACGAAGTTCCTTGCGCTGTATATTATTGATTAAATAAATAACAGGCACAATTAAATACGAGTAAATTACCAACGTTTGAGAGTAACAAAATTAAAAAAACAAACGGTCAAAATGTTACACTCTTTTCGGTCTATAGTTTGACCGGAACCGCTGTTCCGTCAAACTATAGCTCTCGTTTGCGATAAGGAACTTCGATCCAAAAGAAACGAATAAAGCGCTTAGTAACAAAATTTCACTATGCTTGAATTTACGCTAGAAAAGTCGTGGTAAGGACACCAAAACTAAAGATCCGCAAGTCACTATACCTTCATTCTTTAACGGCACATAATCTACCTACATGGAGCAAATAGCGAGTGACAGATGGACAGATGAATGATAAGGGTAGTACATTGTACGGTGCGAATTCTGAAGTGCTATACTATAGGATATGTAGTACGTACCATAGAGCAAGAAATCCATATAGAAGCGATAATCAAGTACAGTCAAGAAAATGTATAGCAATGCATTTCACACGAATGCCATAGAATGACAACAGTTGTGATTTGTTATGAATTTAGGAACACTTTAAGTTGATAGTAAATTAACTTTGCCCTGGTGAAGAACAAAATCTATTTACTGCCTCAAAATGCGACAGTCACTCGCCCGCCAATATTATCATCCTCTGCAACGCAGTAGTAGGCTAGAGCTCTCTTTAGTATAACTGCCAATGCAACATTTAGTTGTAAAAAAATCACAGAATTGTCACATTTCCACGACAAGTGCTGTTTAGTAAAGCAGAAAACTATGAAAAAGCTTATAAAATTGTCAGATTGTCGGATTCACGCCTGTCACCTGTTGGTTTTTTCAAATGGGCCCGGCGTAGTACTACTATAGTCACAAGTTAGGCTCAGCCAATAGCAATAACTCAGCCTTAGCTTAGTTTGTCCATAAATAATAATCAATCGTGGAGGTGCGCGGCGTCACGTTTTTATGCCGAAGCCTTCCGCGTCATAGCCACAACTTCTCGCGGTGTGGTCAAGTCCCCGTATGTCGATGTCAACGAAATATGAGTGCTAAGGAAATGAAACTAAGATTCAAAATCATTTCCGCAAAATCAATCCTATGCCATGCCATATGCCGCGATGTGCCGCCTGGGTGAGAACAGTAGAACGCATTCCGAGTGAGACCTTTCGCCTCTATACATTTTTATTCTATGGTGGCAGTTTGAAGAGTTCGTCTGATTTATTGGAAATAAGGTTTGATGGGCGATGGGTGACGAGGAAGAGTAAAGGATAGGTGTATTGTCAAAGGATTTTAGCATATTGGGAATTGATGAAAGCATTGGTACGGTCGGCGGGACGGAATATCGTGTTGCCTATAATCAATTACCAGTAATAGAATTGATTGTGTACGACCTCAATCAATTCTATTGAGGTCGTACACAATCAATTGTGTGTACTACCTGAGCAGTGGTGGCCCAGTGGTAAGGGCCGCGACTTACGAGTTGTAGGTCGTGGGTTCGAACCCAGACAGGCGCTTTACTTTGTGTAAATTATTTCATTACCACTGCTCTCAAAACGGTGAAGGAAAACATCGTGAGGAAACCGGCATGTCCTAGAACCGAAAATTCGAAGACATGTGACATCTACCAACCCGCACTGGGCCCGCGTGGTGGATTACGGCCCACTCCCTTTCACCGAGAGGGGACCTGTGTCCCAGCAGTGGGAACATTATATAGGCTGATGATTATGTACGACCTACAGAAGATCGCAGATAGAACCTGGATGAGACTTACACAGAAGCATGGCACAAAAAGGACGAGACCTAGACTCAGCAGAAGGTGGAACAAGACTGCCAATGATAATGATGATGATGATGATGAACTTAATTAATTAACGCAAAAGACGATAAGTTCTGTCCAAGTTTCAGTACATGGGTAGTGGTGTTAAAATAAAAAAAATGTAATCCACGCCATCCATGAAGAAGAATCCAGCAGGGTAATTCCGTAACACACTTACAATTAATGCCTGTCATTTGGAAAGTTTTTTTTTAAAGTGAAAACTTCTTTAGGCGTGTTGGGAATTTTTGAGATGGAATTTGGTAACAGTGTCGCGAAATCAATGGTATGATTTCGCGACACTGTTACCAAATTTACCGACACCGTGGAGTAAAAGACATCAACGCGTTGATTACCGCGGTGCTGATTTTTTTTCAAGTTTTTACATCTGTCGGCACTCCCGGAGTGCCACTTTTTTTGTTTTCTACTTTTATCTACGATCCGACTTTATAGCCATTTCTTGTAACAATTTTTCATTTAAAAGAGTGTCCTTGGAGTTACTTGCCCGTTCTTCTCCATAGATACCTAACTATTACGCTTTGGAATGGGTAACTAGTTTCATATTTCTGACTGACCGATTCCTTGACAATTCAAAAATGCCTGTAAATGGTTTAATTGAAATAAATGCTTTGAGTTTGAGCCATAGTCATTTTTATAGTTAAATAACATTTATAGCGTTATTTACGTTGTTCAGCAGGCGAATTTTTCAAACATTTTGTGAAGCTATTTAAATGGTTTTTTTTTTCAAAATCCTTCGGATTGCGTTTGAAAATACGAGTATGTTAAGCATTTACAGTGCAGGTAGGCGCTCGACCCTGGTAAAAATCAGTAGAACTTTAAAAACAAAAGAATTTTTAGCTGTAACTGAAGTCAACAGAACAGATGGCCAATGGGGCTGAAAGGTTCTGGAGTGGCGACCGCCTACCGGAAGACGTATAGCATTGGAAGGCGTCTCACAAGGTGCACCGATGACCTTGTGAAAGCCGCAGGAATCCGCTAGATACGGAAAGCACAGAACCGGTCGAAATGGCGGTGCTTGGAGGTGGCATATGTCCAGCAGTGGTCGTTTTTCGGCTGAAATGATGACTGGAGTCAAAAGACAAAGCCTATTCTTATCCAGAGAAAATATCTAAAATATGAAGCTAAACTTCTGTCTAAAGTAACATAATAATAAAATTTAACGTTAACCCACGTTAAAACAAATGGAATCTGCCAAGAACCCTAAGTCCATTTATTTGACGACGTCCAAAGTGAATTCAGCCAAATCCCTATTTTATCTGCTTCAACTATTTTAAAACAAAAACCTTAAAACTTTTAGAATTTAAAAGCGATGATCATTCAATTAAAAAGTTATGGACTTACAAAACGTTTCTTGATTTAAGCTGAAAGTTTAAAATAAGCGAAATTATTTTATTTTCATCCGAAACTGTATTTTTTATTTAGAACAGATTGAAATAGTGGCCAAAGGAAAATGTGTTTTATTGGCAACAATTTATGTTTTTTTGGTAGTTTTTACTGCCATGCTACTGCCATGTTTAAAAAATATTTAGGGTTACGCACCTCAAAAGGAAATAACGGAAGCTATAAAGGATCACTTCCTTATCCGTCCGTCCGTCTGTCTGTCTGTCGATGCCCTTTTTACCCGACTGCAGCGAAGCCAAAAAAACCGGTCAAGTGCGTGTCGGACTACGCACAATGTAGGGTTCCGTAGTTGAGATGAATTTATTTATCCCAAACACAAACTTAACATTGTAGTTGAAAAACATGTTCTCCCATACATTCCAACTGCAAATCGTTTTAATTGCAGGATCACTTATTTGAACGTGTAGAATGAAATAAAACAAAAATCTGATTTTCGTTAAAAATTTCACATTCGCGGTAATAATATAATAATACATACATACATACATAATCTCACGCCTTCTTCCCATGGGAGTAGGCAGAAACTACAGAACGCCACCTGCTACGATCCTTACATACTCCTTTTGCCTCGTTTACGTTCATACATCTGGTCATACACGCACGCCGGTTGCGAGTACTACGCACCTAGCCTTTCTGAAGAACATCACCAATAAGGTCAGTATATGTCCTCCTAGGGCGTCCCCGCCCGGCCGTTCCCTTCACATCAGCCTCGTAAATACATTTTGTTGGTCGCCTTTCATTCATCCTCTCAACATGCCAGAACCATCTCAGCATACCCTTTTCAATTTTTGTCACTACTTCTTAATAATCTAAATCTAATACCTTTAAACGGGCAATTCTCGTATGGATGTATATATAATCTGAATCTCGGAAACAGCTCCAAGAATTTTTATTAAATTTAGTATGCAGGGGGTTTCGGGAGCGATAAATCGATCTAGCTAGGCGTCATTTTTAGAAAACGTCGTTAAAAAAAAAATGGTCATCCGGATATTTTTCTTTATTCAAGTAAAAAGGACTCATTCTGTTTGTAAACTTATGAACTATGTTAGCTTATTAACCGACTTCCAAAAAGGAGGTTTTTTTTTTTTTTTTTTTTTTATGTATGTCCAGCGATTTCTCCGTCATTTGTGGACCGATTTTGAAAATTCTTTTTTTGTTTGAAAGGGTATGCTCCCAAATTGGTCCCATATAAATTTTATTAACTTTGCTTTGGTAGTTTTTGAGTTAGCTACAAAATACGTATTTTTTTTCCCACTTAGTATGTAGATGATTTATTATGATAAGTTCCTGACACTGGTAGTAGCTAGTGGTATTTGAATGTGTGTGGGGTAGGTACCACAACTAAAAAGTGAAAAATAAAAACTTAACAAAAAAAAACTACCGACTTCCAAAAAAACACTACAAAGTGAAAAATAACTTTAATTTCGGAAGTCGGTGGCAAAAAACGAAAACACAAAACCCAAGACACCGACTTCCGAAATTAAAGTTATTTTTCACTTTGTAGTGTTTTTTTGGAAGTCGGTAGTTTTTTTTTTTTTACTAGGTCACTCAGAAATTTTGCGACTACATTTTCGCGCGATGATTTTGTACGATTTCAAATGTCGACTAAAACCAGAAGAATCGTTTGAAAGACTTCGAATGGTGTTCATAGAAAAAAACCCTGCTAAAGCAACTGTTTTCCGCTGGTTCAACGAATTTATGGGTGGTCGAGTAATTTTGGCTGACAAAGAAAGAAGTATGACGGTTGTTACATAACAAAACGTGCTGGCTGTGAAAATTTTTGTTCAAGAGAATAGACGAATTACATATGAAGAGGTTCAGCATATACTGCTGATTGGATCGGGAAGTGTGTATGAAATTCTACACAGGCATCTTCGGTTATGGAAGATAGTTTCACGCTGGTACCGTAAAATCTAACGCAGGCTCAGAAGTAGGTTCGGGTAGAATGGTGCCGAGACATGATAGCAAAATTTGTAGCAGGCTCGTCTCGGCGCGTTTAAGATATCATTACGGGTGATGAATCTTGGATTTATCAATATGATACAGAAATGAAGCGTCAGTCGACCGTGTGGCTGTTTCAAAATGAACCAACGCCTACCAAAGTGAAACGAGCCAGAAGTGCAGGCAAAATTTTGACGCAAGTTTTTTTTTCTTTGCCGGGTTATCTGGTGTCAGTACCCTGACGAGATCAAAAGAGCATCAATACTGAATGGTATGTTACCAAATGTTTGCCAAAAGTTTTTACTACTGCAAGCAGCAAGCGACCGAACACTGGCCTCCGTGGGCTACTGCTTTACCACGACAACGCGCTGGCTCACTCGGCGCTCAAAACAAGGGACTTTCTGGACAGCACACCGGTCAAATTTATAGGTCATCCTCTTTACAGTCCCGATTTGGCTCCGTGCGACTTTTTCTTGTTCCCCAAAATAAAAAATCAACTCAAAGGAAAACAGTTTTCATCACCTGAAGATGCACTGGCTGCATTTGAGAAGGAGATTGGAGAGGTGTCTAATGCGGACTGGATAATGTGTTATAAAAATTGGTTTAGACGTATAAAACTGTGTATAGACGCCAATGGAGAGTTCTTTGAAAAGATATAATAAAAAAATTATAATCTGTATTATATTTTTTTCTAGTATCACAAAACTTTCTGAGTGCCCCACGTAATCTAGTTTAAATTTATTTCACCCCATGGGAGATGGCACTACAGTGATTGATGTACATGCAATCCAGCCAGCTAGCGACCTTTTTTAGGATATTGTTGGAGCTGGCCCGCACTCTGCGCACCAGGGATGCACACCTCATCGCATCGTTGCGTAAAAGCAATTAATATGTGAAAGAAAGAAAGAAAGAAAAATAAGTTTAATTGTCACAGAAACAAGTGCATAAAAGAAAAGGATAATAAAATAAAATAAAAAAATAGATTTAAATATAATCACGAGCACAAAACAGAAATATGCGGCAGCTGCTGGCACGTCATGACTGTGACAAGAAGGCTTCCACTCAGCATGATGCTGTGCTATGGGTACCCACAGCACAGCGCTGATTTTCAGTGGTCACCCATGTGCGTCTGCGAACATTCCCGATGCGCTACAAAAACGGGGCAGCCCCACCTATACCCTGAAAGCGTTGTTGTATTGGACACGAAGGGCGTTGCTCGACCTTTGGGTATATCTAGCCCAAATCCTGCCTCACCCCGCATTCCAACCTGTATGGCCTGGAAAAAGTTCCAGCCCATCGTACACTATTGATCTGGTTACCATACCACTATTTAAACATGTTTATAAGCTCCATTGGCAACCTATCCTTCTCCATCTTTCTCCACAATACGTCATAAGCAACCAGATCAGAAGCCTTGAATAAGTCGAGGAAGCTAGCATAAATCGGCGTCCCACGCTGTGTATAGTAAGTATGTGATAGTATGCTTAAGACACAACACTGCATTTTCTGTTGACAAACCACGCCGAAACCCAAATTGGTTGTCATGAACATATACAGTTTTATTTATTTGTGTAATAAGCAGACGGTCAAACACTTTTGATATTTTTTTGATATTATATTAGCAAGAGAGATAGGCCTATTGGATGCCGAGCGACGAAATGTAAGTTTCTACGCACAATATTGATAGATTCACCATGTTATTTTAAGACCATAGACTTCTTATAGGTTTTCCTGTAATCTATGAGTAAAGAGCCATACTATGTATTTTTTTCAAAATTTTTGGTCCAGTAGTTTCGGAGTTAAGGGGGGGGGGGAATGGTCAATTTTCATTGAATTTATTAAATATCTTTAAAAGTATTTATTTTAAAATTATATAAAAAACATATTTAAGATCCTCGCAAAAAGCCCTTTCATTTGATATGTCACACGGTACTGTTAGCAAAACTTTTTTTTTAAATTTTCTTGTTTGCGCCCCAAAAGTGACCCCTATATTCAAAATTTATTTATTTACGTTACACATTCGTGTTTGGGTCACAGAAATACATATGTGTACCAAATTTCAACTTAAGCGGTCTATTAGATTCGGAGTAAATTGGCTGTGACAGACGGACAGACAGACAGACAGACAGACAGACAGACAGACACACGAGTGATCCTATAAGGGTTCCGTTTTTTCCTTTTGAGGTACGGAACCCTAAAAACGCCAACTTAAAAGAATAATATCTCCTCATGTTTAAAAAAGAACATCTTAAACTCAATTTAATCTTAATCTTTCTTATCTTAATCATTCTTATCTTAATCTTTTCTTATCTTATCTTTCTGTAAGAAATGAAACGATAGTTAAAAATAATGGGCGATTGCTTTAAGGCTCCGTGCATGATTAAAACCCTTTTTCATCAATAACTTATCTAATTGTTAGAAAGCTAATCGAAATATTAAGTCTGTGTAAATATAAAAGTACAGTTTTCGTGGTGCTCTACCGTTCGTGTCAGTCACAGCACCTTTTAATAGTTTAATTTTCAAAATCAAAAGTAGTTTCTTCTAAAAAAACTATCAAACGTCAGTCTCGCGTCAGTTTTTGGAAAACTTGTTGCGAATTTTAGTGATATTACAAAAATTCTTAATTTATTTGAAAAATCCCTTTCCTCTATGTACAAGATAAAGAATTTGACTTTTCAAATCACAAATAATTTTGTTTAAATTCTGTTTCCCTTTCTCACAACTAATGAACAAAATTGATCAAAATCAGTCGATTTCGTGCACGGCCCCTTAAAATCTGATCGTGTTATTTTACATACAAATAATGCTTGGTATTTCTCGCTAACATTGCAGTGCAGGCTCCATCAAACACTTTAGTGTTTGAATAAAAAATGCAATCTTAGTGACATGACTGTGGGACGAGAGGAGAGACACACCGTCACGAAAGATAGCAAAAAAAGTGTTGGCACTCCGGGAGTGCCGACAGAAGTGAAAACTTGAACAAGATCGCCTTGGTGGAACAAAAATACTTGTATAGAACATTCGTCCGTAACCTTGTACCCTTATGCTCATCAAGAGCACAATCGCGTTTACAAAAAATAATACTTCCGAAACCTTTAAAGTAAAAATACTTGCATAGAACATTGATCCGTAACAAAATGAGGTGTCGCATGTCGTCATGGTGTAGCGAAATCAATGGCCCATCTCAAAAATGCCCAACGCGCTTAAAGAAGTTTTCATTTCAAAAAAAGTTTGGGTTATTTTAAATTTACTGCCAAAACGTTACAGGCGTTACGAGTGTCAATATCTAGAGCTGATATAAGACTGAACTAGAAACTGCTGAACTAAGAAATATTTGATCATTTTGAAAGAAAGAAAATAAGAAAGATTATTTTTTTGCGACACGCACAGTATATATACAACATTAAAACTAAGAACATTATAAAACAGTACCTATTTCAGAAAAGAATAATAGAATTTAAAAAAAATGTGTTAATAAAAAAGAAGACATGTGCGAGGTTTGTTGTTCATTCTGCATTTCGAACTGTCGCTTATCGAAGAACACCGCTCTAGTCGAAAATTGGCGGTTATTACTTTTGAATGTGATTGGATAAAGCTACTTTTCCCGCGCGAAACTACATTGTCAAATTACGACTATTAAAAATTTTCGACTTGAGCGGTATTGTTCGATAAGCGACGATTTTTCACATAAAGGTAAAACTGAAAAGTAAATTTATTAGAACGGTGTTGTTTATCTGCATTCGGCATTCGGCATTTACTGTCCATTAAAACACACTAGATGACAGTTGAAGCTAGCTATTATTTTATACGGTCCATTCTACAATAAGTACCTACATAATTTAATTTTGAATTTGCTTGTATAAGTAAACATAGTGGCAATACGGTTATCACTAAATAAAACAGCGGTACGTACTACTGTTGTAGTATTTCGGAAGTCGGTGTTTTTGGTTTAGAATTTTCGTTTTTTGCACTGACTTCCGAAATTAAAGTTATTTTTCACTTTATAGTGTTTTTTGGAAGTCGGTTGTTTTTTTTTGTAAAAAGTTTTTATTTTTCACTTTTTGGTTGTGGTACCTACCCCACACAAATTCGAAAACCACTACCTGCTATGTAAATAACAGTGACAGGAACTTATCATATCATCCACATACTAAGTGGGAAAACGTACGTATTATTGAAGCTAACTCAAAAACTATCGAAGCAAAGTTAATAAAATTTATATGGTGGTCCCATATAAAATTTATTAACTTTGCTTCGATAGTTTTTGAGTTACGAGTAGCTTCAATAATACGTACTTTTTCCCACTTAGTATTAAATTTATATGGGACCACCTCGAGTGCATATCCTTTCAAACAAAAACAATTTTCAAAATCGGTCCACAATTGACGGAGAAATCGTTGGACGTTAATAATAAAAAAAAAACCTTGTCCTTTTTGGAAGTCGGTTAAAAATTTGCAATCTATATAGTTTTATTGGCCCACAGAGTCAACGTTAGAGCTAAGAGAGCAGCCAACTTTTTGTGGGTTTTCCTAAAGTTTGTTCTATACAATTGGACCTAGAAGATGTTGTGATGTTGAAAACTTTTAAAACTTCCATGATAGAGAAAAGCAGTCTCAGATCTTTCTGTAAATAGGTTAATAATTTGAGATATAATGTTGTGCTTACTGTGTGAGTTTAGAATATGCTCATAAATTCTATATTTTTTTTTAAATTGCACGTTACATTCCAACAGGGGGCTGCTGCTACCAAGATAAGTCTCGAGCTCAGCGACTCTTGAAGATTAATTGTGAAAATTATCATTAGAGTATAGTAAAGAATCTCAGTTATCTGACTAAGACGCACCATACACACCAGGCTGGCTTCACCAAGGCTGTGAAGTCCTTAGTATTTAAACTTAAGTATGTTGTTGCAAGGGTCTTTTAGTCCCTGAATGGTATAAGCAGGCAGGTATTTTTGATAGACATTTGTGGAATTGTATAACGCATAAATTGTTTTGTTAAGAAATACACTCCTTTTTCGGGCAATTATGTAAAAATTGTGGTTTTGGTTCCGATTTTAGCCACACGTCAAAAGAACCTTGTAGCGTTATTTAGGCAAATTCTTGAAACCAATTGATATTACTAACACTTAGGATAATATCTTATTTATGTTAATGTAATTTAATTCATTTTAGGATGGACTAGTACTACTGAAAAGTCATATCTTTCTAGTGCAAACTTTTTCATAACTTTTGTTACCTATTTTAGAAACTGTATTACAAACACGGAATTAGCTTTTAGCTTGCTTTTAGTTTAGTAAGCACCAATTAATAGGGGCAATAGATTGTTCCCTGGATAGAAGAAAGATTTCGACAAATCTAAAGTGAAAGAGTCTATTTCAAATGCATAAGGATCTTCCCTCGATGATATTTCCTGTGAGCTAATCGAAAAAAACTAGATTCATTTTAAAGATATGAACGTGTTTTCCTTGACCTCATAATATGTCCAAAATTGAAATTGTGTAATGAGTTACATTGTATAATTAACCTTGTTAATAGCATTCTAATGGGTTGGTGTTTATGTCAGTAACAGGTATGTGTAACATTAGCGTATAAAAGGTAATCTGTCCAGAGGAAGTGTGCTTCCATAATATCATCCTTGATGTGAAAGCTAAATCTAAAGCTATGAGCATCTCGTGCTAAGCATGTGTACACCAGGCCAAATATGTACCAGCTAATAACATAGAATCAATGTTGTTATGAGTATCCCGTACTCGCTGATAACAATCCAGTTAGCGTGGTAGAATCCCGCACTCATTATAGGGAATATAATGCTTTTGCAAGTTTATAACCCACAGTCAATGTGCAGGGTTAAGTGAGGCTGTCTCGTAGCCTCCATGCTCGTAAATTAAAAGCATATAGAGCCACCTTTTTACAGAGGAGCTCGTGGCTAAGCAATAACAGCCGCACGGTACGATCCATTAGGTTAAGCTATGCTTACCGGGGTTTTTCTGTGGATGATTCTACATTGGAAGCGACCAATTGGAACCGTGCACTTAGCTTCTGACGTTTCATAAGTGCCCTTGTAGGTTTATGTGAAATAAAATATTTTGTTTTTTTTATTTTGATGGGTGACCATCTTTACATACCGAGACTTCTCCGTGCCTCGGAAAGCACGTTAAGCCGTTGGTCTCGGCTGTCATTCGTGGATCTTTGACAGTCGTTACGGTTCGTCAGAAGCCCAAAAGTCTGACAACCAGTCTTACCAAGGGGTATCGTGTTACTTACATAGTAACTAGTTTGTGAAGGTCAGATAGGCAGTCGCTCCATGTAAAATACTGGTATTCAGCTGCATCCGGTTAGACTGGAAGCCGACCTCAACATATTTGGGAAAAGGCTAGACAGATGAGATGAGAGCCACCTTTTTACAATTTCTTAACCAAGACGAGCCCGCCGCGCACCTCCTTGTAGCTTCGAACCTAAAACGCAGTATCCCATCTGTGTTCATCTATGGTAGTAGGCAGATCCATTATTTTACCTTTCTGTAAATGGCACCCTCCTCACTTCCACACGATGCATAGTGTAGGGTTATGCGACTAGTACAATTATTTATTTACTGAAGTATCTTACTCGAAAATTCAGTAGCTCTTTGGAACGACGTCTATGTAAATGTCACTTTGAGACTAGTTTGCACGACCTTGTCGGCCAGTCCGTGAATATTCTAGTAATGTCGTTCAAGACCAAGTAAAGATTCATACAAACTGCCATAGGGGGGTACAGTAAGGAATTGTACTGCTAACTAATATAGGGTATAATTATACTAACTTTTGCCCGCGGCTTTGCCCGCGTGGATGTCGGAAAATATCCCACGGGAACGTACTACCGAGATTTCATACCTAATAACAAAGGAAAACGTCATTGACTCTTACCGCTGCGCCCGCGTTGCTCCACGTAATTTTGAAACTGTGATATCTTTTAAACTATTCATTTAAATTATATTATTTAAAGCATATTTTAGTCTAAATTAAATGCCCAATTTCAATAAAAATATTTTTTTGGAAAAGGATTAATACTATTCTGGGCAAAAAAGCTTCGGAAATAACAATTACATTTTTATCAAATTCTGAAAGATAAATATGGTTATTGTGGGTCATCCTTAGAAGATAGACATATTCGCGGACTTTTTTGTTTAATTTTTTAAGATGAACAATACCGTAGAATATAAATTTGATGTATTTTTTCCGGTTAACGCAGCGCATGCCAGTAAAGCTCCCAGTCGGCATGATTTTTTCCGACTTCTTTAACAATAATCGTCATATTTCAGCCAATTTACACAAAACCTTAATTAATTATACATTAAAACCTTCAATCAATCAATCAATCAATCTTTATTTGTGAACACAGGTATTACACATAAATCACTCCGTCCATTAGTGAAAACCGTTTGAAAATCCGTTTGGTAGTTTTTGAGTTTATCGCGTTCAGACAGACATACAGACGCGGCGGGGGACTTTGTTTTATAATATGTTAGGATATGTACGGGTTGTAGTAGTTAACTCCGTACATCGATTTGTCATGAAGGTTTGTAAGTTCAGTTCAGTAGAGAAACACGTTCCACGATGCACTAAATAGTTAACTTTATTTAAGTTAAAAGTAAGTTATAGTACTAGCGTGGAAAGCGATTATTTCTCTCAGTTGTTGATAGCTACACAGTTATAAGTTCACTATATTTAAATTCCTTAGTTATGTCATTTTTTACCGACTTCCAAAAGGAGGAGGTTCTCAATTCAACTGTATGTTTTTTTTTTTGTATGTTTGTCACGCGATTACTCCGCCAATTATGAATTTATTTTAATGATTCTTTTTTGTTTGGTAGGTCATACTTCAGAGGTGGTCACATGTAATTTTTATAACTTTGCTTCGGTAGTTTTTGAGTTAGCTTCAATAATACGTATTATTTCCCACTTAGTATGTAGATGATCCCTCTCACAGAGAGGAGGCCTGTGTCTCAGCAGTGGGAACATTAATAGGCTAATGATGATGTGGATGATATGTTAAGTTCCTATCACTGTTATTTACATAGCAGGTAGTGGTATTCGAATTTGTGTGGGGTAAATACCACAACTAAAAAGTGTAAATAAAAGACTTTTTACAAAAAAGTCAATCGACTTCCAAAGAAAAACACTACAAAGTGAAAAATAACTTTAATTTCGGAAGTCGGTGGCAAAAAACGAAAATTCAAAACCAAAGACACCAACTTCCGAAATTAAAGTTATTTTTCACTTTGTAGTGTTTTTTTTTTGGAAGTCGGTTGATTTTTTTTTGGTAAAAAGTTTTTATATTACGCTAAATTATGACGCGCAGCGGTGGCCTAAAGTAGGGTACAGAGTAAGCAGAAAAATGTACGGCGATGAAACTGTAATAATTATGTAAAAGTATGAGAGAGACGTTTGCCTTTAAGTCAATATAAGTCAAGTGAAAAAAAAAAAAAAAACTATCTTGCAAAATATAGAAGTTAGTGCAGAGTGTGAGAATCATTATTTCGCATGAATGTGTTTTGCAATTGGGGGGTCTCTTGGGAGGTAATGGATGGGTGAACTCTCCATGTCTCGGAAATCACGTTAAGCCGTTGGTCTTTATCAGTCGTCAGAAGCCCAAATGTCTGGCAACTAGTCTTACAAAGAGGCATCGTGTTACCCAATAACTGGGTTATAGGGGTCAGGCGGACAGGCAGTCGCTCCATGTAAAATCAGTATTTTGCTGAATCCGGTTTGACTGGAAGTCGACCCTAACACAGTTGGGAAAAAGGGTTGGCAGATTGATTTAATTGTGTTTTGCTTTTAGGTTATCAGTTACTTCAATATAGTTGTTTGTTGTTTTAGTTGTTGGTTGTTAGTTTTATATATATACTCGTAGGAGTTTGCTAGCCTTACCTACCTACGTAGATGTAATGTAAGTCTTACAAAATATTCCTCAAATCTTCCAAATCGATCCCAAACACACATATTTGCAAAACAATAAAAACTTTTAGCGAAAACTAATTTTCTAACTTGCCGAATCCTGATTACGTGAGTGCCGAAGTAAATTAACTACAAGGCGAAAGGTAAAAGTTTTTCTTACTGGGAACTTTGACGGGTGTATGTAAGTATAAAGAGGTAAACCATTTACCTTGTGTATGGCGTTTTTTAGGATTCCGTACCAAAATGGTCTGTCTATCCGTCTGTCTGACACATCTGGATATCTCAAGAACTACTAATGCTATCAACTTGAAATTTGGAATAGTTTTAGATAACGTTTGCTTAACTATTTTGCAAAAAAGATTTGCAACAGGGACTGAACGGGGGTCTTAAAAATTCGAAGTGGGGCTACTAGAGCATGTGGGATATCATATGAAAGAGCGCTATTTGTACATTCTCAAATATTTTTCTTTATTTTTTAGGCCGCATAGTTTTTGGCTTGTGACAAAAAATGTGAAAAAAAATCGTCCCCTCTCTTAACTCCAAAGTTTGCATAAAGAAAAATCTGAAATTATTCTATATGATAGAAATTTATGTATAGATTACAGGAAAAATAAAACGATATCTCTAAATAGCACACTTTTTCAGAACTATCGGTGAAGAGGTGGCGCTGACCTAAAACTGCAATATTCTACACCGCAGTGTGCAGTGTTAAAATTCTCTGACGAATATAGGCGTCGCCGATGAAAATTTAAAATGATATGGAGCCCTCGGTGCGCGAGTCCGACTCGCTCTTGTTTATAAGTGAACCTTCTTAGGCGGCGTTTCGATAATTGGACGAGAGTTGTGAGTGAAATTTCAAGGAAGCGTCGTTAAACGTTAGGCACATTTGTTGATGGGAGAAAAGAAAGATATAACTCTCAGTCTTTTACACAAAATCACTCTTATTCTTTATTTTGACATGAAAACGTCTTTTTAACCGACTTCCAAAAAGGAGGAGGTTATATTATGTTCGTCGCGTATGTTTGTTTTTTTCTTTTTTTTGAATGTATGTCCACCGATTTCTCCGTCATTTGTAGACCGATTTTGAAAATTCTTTTTTTGTTTGAAAGGGTATGCTCCCAAATTGGTCCCATATAAATTTTATTAACTTTGCTTGGGTAGTTTTTGAGTTAGCTACAAAATACGTATTTTTTCCCACTTAGTATGTAGATGATATGATAAGTTCCTGTCACTGGTAGCAGGTAGTGGTATTCGAATGTGTGTGGGGTAGGTACCACAACTAAAAAGTGAAAAATAAAAACTTTTTACAAAAAAAAAAAACAACTGACTTCCAAAAAAAAAACACTACAAAGTGAAAAATAACTTTAATTTCGGTACTGGTGGTAAGTTCAATCATTCTGACCAACAAAACCATGTAACATTTCACCCGCTAATAACTACGAGACTTTGCAATAAGCCTACTAAATCTAGCGACGAGCAAATACAATGGCTACGGCAGTATCGGAAACCGTAAGTAAATGACGATGACCATTTATGCCCTAATTAGGTCCAAACAATTCATATTTTTAAGTATGCTTAATTTATTCAAACTAGATTTAAGATAATAGTTTACAGTCAATCAAAGCATTTGTTTAAGATTGAATAAAAATAAATATTAATTCATTTATTAATTGGGGATCTTCATTGATAAAAACTTTTCTTAGACTGCCCAGCTACAGGAAGTTAGCCGCAAATTATTTGCATACGCTGCATCTTTGAGGAGATTACGTAATTTTCTACCGACTGCCACCAAGATTGCGCTTGCACAATCGCTACTTCTTCCCATCCTTGACTATGCTGATGCCAGCTATCTTGATCTTACCCAAGACCAACTCGATAAATCACATATTCGGTTTGCGCAAATATGACCATGTTTCCGAATTTCGTATGAAGCTCAAGTGGTTACCAATTCGCCTTCGCTGGAATGTTCATATTCTTTCCCTTTTGTATAATGTTCTTTTTCGCCTTCCACCCCTCTCTATCTCAAGAAACGTTTCCTGTTTCTTTGCGACTCCCACACAAAACTTTTAAGGTCATCAGATAACTTAAAGCTTAAAATGCCTATGCATTCCACAACTTTCCTCGAGAAGTCCTTTACTGTCCAGGCCGCTCGTTTGTGGAATGCATTGCCAGTTCAAATAAAACGTGCGCAATTGTTACTTGTATTTAAGAGACTCCTAAAGGATCATTACTTGTCGTTGTGATCTTGTTCTCGTAACTGTAATTATCTATAGTCTTCGTTTATTTTTGTTGCTTATATATTTAGTAAGTATGTATGTATTTATGTATATAAGAAGAATCTAACAATAATAAAACAAGAAGAATCGTTTGAAAGACTTCGAATGGCGTTCATAGACAAAAGCCCTTCTAAAGCGACTGTTTTTCGCTGGTTCAGCGAATTTAAGCGTGGTCGAGTAACTTTGGCGGATGAAGAAAGAAGTGGCCGCCATATGTTGTTACAGATGAAAACGTGCTGGCTATGAAAAATGTAATTCAATAAAATAGGCGAATTACATGTAAAGAGATTCAGCATATACTGCAGATTGGATCGGGAAGTGTGCTCAGAAGGAGGTTCGGGTAGAATGGTGCCGAGACATGATAACAAATTTGAAGCAGGCTCGTCTCGGCACGTTTATGATATCATTACGGGTGATGAATCTTGGATTTATCAGTATGATCAAAAAACCAAGCGTCAGTTGACCGTGTGGCTGTCTCAAAATGAACCAAGGCTTAGCAAAGTGAAGCGAGCCAGAAGTGCAGGCTAAATTTTGATCGCAAGTTTTTTCTTTGACGGGTTATCTGGTGTCAGTACCCTTACGAGATCAAAGGAGCATCAATGCTGAATGGTGTGTTACCAAATGTTTGCCAGAAGTTTTTACTGCTGCAAGCAGCAAGCGACCGAACACTGGCCTCCGTGGGCTACTGCTTCACCACGACAACGCACCGGCTCACTCGGCGCTCAAAACAAGGGACTATCTGGACAACACACTGGTCAAATTTATAGGTCATCCTCCTTACAGTCCCGATTTGGCTCCGTACGACTTTTTTCTTGTTCCTCAAAATAAAAAATCAACTCAAAAGAAAACAGTTTTCATCACCGGAAGATGCACTGGCTGCATTTGAGGAGTTTGAAGAGGTGTCTGATGCGGACTGGAAAATATGTTATGAAAATTGGTTTAGACGTATGAAACTGTGTACAGATGCAAAAAAAAATTATAACCTGTAGTATATTTTTTTCTAGTATCGCAAAACTTTCTGAGTGCCCCACGTATAATAGTTCGTAAAATGTATTAATTCACTAAAAAAGGAAAACTTCGTAAGCCATAGGAAACTGCTACGTTACAATACAAGTACTTTACAGTCACAAAACATTCAAGGTTGTGTTCTGATCATTTTAGAGCTAAAGACTTTAAGAATAAAAGGATTTTTTACCGGTCATATGTAAAAAACACAATTACGAGTATTTTAGTGGAATTTTACTCTTGTTAACTTGATAACATGTTTTGAATCAATATACTCTGTTATCTTTACACTACTGCAAGTTGAACTGATCAGCCCCAACAAGGGGTCAAAAGGGGCTCCAAATGGTTCATGTGGCTGCTGCGTCACCAGTTCCTTTTTCTTGGTTTGAATTTGGCTTGACCCGCTGCCGCGTGTCTAGATATTATGTCGAACAAACAGTAGGTGATTCTTTAGTAACTCAAATTAGTAAAATATGCCATAAAATTTCAAGCTTCACTTCAATGTGTTTCAATATTTTCTTCAAGGTTTGATCGTCTTCCAGCAACCTATTTTATTTTTTATATTTAATAACATTAAACATAGATTCACTGCTAAATACATTTTATATATATGTTAACATCTGGCCAATCCTACCTACAGATAAACATGTCGGTCACTGTTTTACCGGCATCCTAGCGGAACTGCGTCACACCAGTCCTACTCAAGAATACCTACTACATCTATTAGTACCGGCGGCCGCTCACAGATGGCATACTTAAAGGAACTAAAGCGCTCGTACATAGATGGTGCTGTAGCAAAAATATCTTAGTCCTCTATCTCCGACATGACTGGTTATCATTATTTTATAACATGGGTTGAAGGAACGTAAACGTAGACCTTTTTCGTGCGTTTTATTTGAATTTTTTTATCAAACACTTATTGTATTCCACATAAAAAAGAAAGGGCAAACATATTTGAAACCAGTGTATATAATGTCCCGTGCGACTTTATAAACACTTCGCTGGAATACGGCCCCGTACTGTACTGAACAGTATTGTATGAGTGACGTCACAGCGCCAGGTGCCTAATTAACTCGCACGGGTTGTACAATAAGCTGTCTTTTCGCACAAGGCGATCTCTGAAGGTGCTCTTCCGAAGGAGGCTGCAACCACAAACTGCAAGCAACAACGTCGCCCAATTGCAATGACAGACCACAGCGACACGGCTGGTTTCTATGTGACTCAATGAAAACGCTTCCGTAGATGGCGACGTTGCCGCCTGACGCTACGTTTGAGCTTCGTGCAAAATACCTGATAAAGTATCCACTGCAGACTTACCAAAGAAACCAAAATCTTGACTGAATGTGCCTAACAGGGGTACATCATGAGGCAGCAAGGTCTCCTGAAGGGCAATAATATCGGCCATATTGCAAATTGACTTTATACTGTCAATGGATCTCTTAAAGATTTACAATTAAAATAAATTATCTTAGTTATTATTACAGATGAACTATCTATAAAATATAAACCTCTTCTTATTTACAAAACGCCTGAAGGTTATTCTATTAGACCAAAGGTTTTCATCTAATACACAAACAATAAACACTTTGTAAGCACTGTAATATCTATCATGCTTCATTAATAGTACATTACTGCCGCGGTCTATAATGACTACTTTGCTGGTCGCGCTGATGATGGCCGACAGCGCAGCGTAGCGCAGCTCCAGGCCGACACAGCGCGGTCAGCGTGCAGCACTTGATGGACGAGCTGAGATAAAGGCCGAGGCCGTAGGTCGAGGCCTTTACAGCGAGGACAGCAAGGGCTGCAATGATGGCCAAGCTGGAAGGCCTAGAGCGTAGCTAAGCTAGCTCGAGGCAATCATAGCGTGACCAGCAAAGCAGTCATGGTGGGCCAAGGCTTGTATAGTGCTTTACTCAAAAATGCAAGTATCTTCATTTTGTTGGAAAGATCATTGAAATACGCAAGAAAAACATTTTCGGATAAAGATTTAGATTTTCTACTGATTTTCCACTGCACAAATTTTTCATATGCAAGCTTATATTTTTCCTTTGAGTTTCGCGGTATTAAATTTTCAACCACTAATTTAGCTTCATCTTTTATGTCTAGCGGTGTTAAACACATTAAATCGGAAGAATTTTCGCTTTGAGAGCTCATTTTTAGCAAAAAAGTCACTAAATAAAAATAAAAATTTTCACTGAACCGCGCTTTTGTTACTTCTATGTTTTTTTTTTTTAACAATGTTAGTTGGAACTATACAGCCAAATATGGAATAAAATCTTTTTGTACCTATCTCTACAAATACAAACAGCTGTGTTTTAATTAAATAAAATCTTTTTGCATTCGATTTTTTAAAACGTTGAAACGTCAAAATAGCGGCCGGCAATGTTTTGCCGGCCTGTTAGAGCGACCAGCAAAACTTTGCCGGCCGCTCCTTGAAACAGAACGGCAAGGTCGACTTTGCTCAAACAAGGTTGTCAAAATAATGACCACATTACATGCATTTTTGAGTAAAATCTTTTATCACAACACTTGCACTTGTTTTATTATTTATATATTACACCATGTCATTCTACGTAACCTCATTGTGAACCGTTGATATAAATAGAGGGATTTTTGTGTCTGCAGCCTTAAAGTTGGTATCCACATTGGTTACCGCTTTACCAACTTTTCTACCACTTTATTATCGGTAATGCTGAAAGACGACTCATTTTCTGCCATAAAATCGAGAGGCTCATCCTAGAGGATCAGTATTTTCTAAATAATATTATCTGTTCAGACGAGACAAACTTCAGCAATAATGGTATGTACAACCAACACGATAATCGCATTTGGTCCAGGGAGAATCCCTTACGTATCCGCGAGACTAATAATCAAGTGCGTTTTTCGTTCAACTGTTGGTATGGGATTGTAAAAAACGGTTCCCTATCCATTTGCATCAAATTTTAAGACCTAATATAACTTGGCATACTTTTGTTTGCCCTAATTATATTTTCGCATAATATTATTTACGCATAAATTTTTACATTGATACAATGAAGAGCAGTGGTGGCCCAGTGGTAACGGCCGCGACTTACGAGTTGTAGGTCGTAGGTTCGAACCCAGACAGGCGCTTTACTTTGTGTAAATTATTTCATCACCATTGCTCTCAAAACGGTGAAGGAAAACATCGTGAGGAAACCGGCATGTCCTAGAACCAAAAATTCAAAGACATGTGACATCTACCAACCCGCACTGGGCCCGCGTGGTGGATTACAGCCCACTCCCTCTCACAGAGAGGAGGCCTGTGTCCCAGCAGTGGGAACATTTATAGGCCGATGATGATGATGATGATAAATTTTTACGCAAAATTTCTCTAATCATAATAATGACTAAGCATAACATTCTAAAGCATAAATTTACTAAGCTTATCATTCTAAAGTATAACTTTGTTAAGCATAATATGTAAACAAGCATACACCGGGCATACAAGCAAGCCTGCAGCATGCAAGCAAGCATGCAGCAGGCATGGTTTCTGTCATGGCTCCGGCGCTGCGGGCCTCTGGCGACCCCACGCACCTACGCGATTTTAAATTACACTCTAGGGGTAGGGCAGACTGGGCACGCCACAATTGCGGCGATAAGACCCCTCTTTAAGGAGTGGCTTGAGAGACACCACGGCGCTCTCACCTTCCGCCTGACGCAGGTCCTCACCGGACACGGCTACTTCGGGAGGTTCCTGTTCAGGATAAGGCGGGAGGAAACGTCCGGGTGTCACCATTGTGTGGATCGCCTGGAGGACACGGTGGAGCATACGGTGGAGGTCTGCCTGGCTTGGGCGGAGCATCGCCGTGTCCTCGTGGAGGCGATCGGCGGCGGTGATCTCTCGCGTCCGGCCCTGGTTCAGGCCATGGTACGGAGCGAGAGGAAATGGCAGGCCGTCACCTTCTTCTGCGAAGCGGTAATGCTCGCGAAGGAGGAGGCGGAACGCGTGAGGGAGAGGCAAATTTCACGCCCTCACGCCCCTAACCACCGCAGGAGGAGTCGCCTGGGGCGGAAATTGCGAGTCGATTTCCGGCCACCGTAGGCGCGGGCTTGCGGACGGTGAGCAATGGGTAGCTCGCCGTCCGATAAGATGAGCAATATTACATTATGTCGTATTTGTATGTTCTAGCATGATGCAAATTCTACCGGATAAAATCTGTTAAAATTTTGCATAGATATTTCCTATAAGTCTGGTCAAACTGTAAGGTATAAACTACGAGTATCACGCTATTTACTATGGGGGACGAGCAATATTATATTATGTTCGTATTTTTGGAAAAAAACGCGCCAAAATATTAGGTAGTTATTGTAAATGGTTATCGATTTAACTTTTTAAATGATTATCATCACGCTATACCTTTATGGAACTGCAGTCAATTATGACATAATTATATAGGAACGGCTATTTAAGCTTACTTTCAACAAAGCGAATAACTAAGCGGTTGGACGAATGATTTGCAATCCTGGTAGTAAGTTCGATTCCAATTTGTTTTATTTTTAACTCTTTTTTACATTTTGTAAAACGTTTTTTTTTCTTTTTTTATTATATATGTAATAGTTCATAGAATGTATTAATTCACTAAAAAAGGAAAACTTCGTAAGCTATGGGAAACTACTACGTAACAAGTACTTTACAGTCACAAAACATTCAAGGTTGTGTTCTGATCATTTTAGAGCTAAAGACTATAGGAATGAAATGATTTTTTACAGATTTTGACAGCACATATTTGTCCTAGCGATTTTAAAATCTTCTGGAATCACTGCCACACTGCTTCCTGGTGACAAAACAGCGCACACCATGTTTAAGATTCCCATCGATTTAGAGAGCAACGAAACGCCTGTTTGTGGGGTGTCACGCAACAATAACAAGGGATGTGTGCATATGGATTGCGCTTCATCGTATGGTATGAATGCATTATGGCAAATAGAAAAGCAGTGGAAGCTGTAAACAGATCCCTGCAGGACATCCGCAGGAACCAAGATTTGATGGGTGGTGTCACAGTTCTGACAAACAAAGTGAATACTTCGTTGAAAAGGTCGACTCTATGGTCGAGAGTTCATAGACTGCGCTTGACCATCAGCATACGAGCTCGGCTTGGCGGGAATTCAAATGCTCAAGAATTCTGCGACGTTCTTCTAAAAGTTGGTGAAGGCACTCTACTAGAGACTCTTGGTAGAGTAGATCCCACTTTAGAAGATCTTATTCGTCTGGTATACGGGGACATTAGTCAAATACCGTACCAAGAGAATTCTTGGGCGTGTTGGTCATTTTTACTCCGAAAATGACCAAACTGTAGCGATCAACTTCAGTATTCTCTCACAAATTGAAGGGAGTGAAGTGATAATATACACCTCCATTAATACTGATGTGGAGGAAGATGATGCCACACATTACCCCGTAGAATTTCTCAAACGCAAATGGCAAGTAGACTTCCGGTTGTATATCTGTGTAACGGAACCCGGCTCAAAGTCATGTCTTTGTAGAGAAACGTCATCGAGACGGAAATTCTAACAGGTTGTGGCGATGGCGAGTCAGTATTTATAGTGCGTATACCACTAATTCCCCACCATTACCAGTTTAAGCACGTACAGTTCTCTGGGAGCATATGCTTTGCGATCAACAAGTCACAGGGGCCGACACCGAAGGCTGAAGGTTGCGGGTGTCGACCTCGGGACAAGCTGCTTCTCCCACGGACAACAGACTGTTACTTCGCTTGCTCCCGAGTCACCATTCCTGACTCTCTGTATATTTTGGCTGCTGAAAATGAAACTAAAAACGTAGTATACAGGGAAGTTTTATAAAAATGTGGCTGTTATTGTAGTATATTGTGGTATCTTACGACTTCCACGCGAACGAAGTCGCGGGCAGAAGCTAGTATAAAAGTATATAATAGTGCATTTAATTACTTTGAGTTAATTATATTACCTAGTGCTACCAAGTGGGTAGGTTTTCTTTTTGTAGTTGTGTCATCGATTACTTTAATCGATCATCTCAAGAAAACTATCTTGATCATATTTCGCCGCTTCTAGATTGAGAATTAAGCTGATATTTACATTCAAGGATAAAAAAATGACTATTTTTTAGATCATATCTCAACTTATTACATTTGGGCCCACCGTTTCCCATCTCCTTTACATGCAAATTATTAAATCTTAACCGATACAAAAGTGCATTCCATAATAGTTAACACTCAACTTACAAATATGCATCCAATTATCCGATCTCGATTAAGAAATATTCCTTTTTCTCACGGTTATTATTTATTGTTATTTTATTGAGGTATGTATGTATATACATGCCTCTGTCGTTGGGTTTGCTTATTTGGTGTAATTAGAGAAAAACGGTTGCGTATACATTAATAGCAGTGTCACATTTGGTTAATATTTACAAGAACTATAAATAACTCAGCTTTATTTACAAACACATTCAGTCCATATAAAGGAGCGTATTAAACTTTTCCGATCATTGTGATTTTTTTTGTTTCTCAATTAAACGAAGTTAATAAAACACTGACTCAATGAATTTTATGTTGCGCTCTTGTGTGTTATACCTTCTCTTGGCCGTTGTATCAGGCTTTTGGGATGATGCTACTTCAACAATACCGTACATCAGGACTGATACGATACCCAGACAAAGCTTTTTCAGATGGCAGGAAACGCGATCTGAATGGTTAGGAACGTTTATGCCATGGTGGGATTGGTACACAATGTTTTACAATAGAAGAACTAGTGTCGTTGCTGGATTATCTATTGGTGAGTATAAATTCGTTATTCTAACTACATAAAATATCCATAATTCAATACTAATCGATACATAATATAATAAAATTGTAGCGAAGTCAAAACTATACATTGTTTTTTTTTAAAAAAAAAAGTTATTGCGAGGTCTGGGATCGATTCTAATGCCGAAAATATAGTTTTAAGAATTTTTGTCTGTTTCAAACTGTAGGGTATAACTATCACGTTATTTGCTGTGGGGGATGAGCAATATTACATTATTTTCGTATTTTTCTCCGCAAATTCTAAAAGAACGCGCCAAAAGGTTAGGATATTGTAGAGTTACCGATTTAACTTTTTCATCATCACGCCGTAAACTTGATGGAATTAAGCAGTCAAATCATGACATAATTACATTTTAGCTAAGTGTCAATAAAGCAAATAAATAAGCGGTTGGACGAATGCAATCCTTTTTTTTGGTTGGGAAATTATCAAATAACTTCTCCCGTTCTAGGCGGAGCGGGAGGGCATGTCAGACTATAATAATAATATAATAATAAAAACTTTATTCATATAAAAAGGTAAAACACTAAATACAAATATGCTTAAATCTACGAAAAATTCAATATGTTATGTGCCTGAACTAGGTCATCCTGTGTTTCAGGCGAGGCAAGGTATAATACTATTTCTAAATAATCACATTCAATTTTAAAAATCTAGACATCTAATAGGTATGTAAAAAGGTGTAAATAGTACAATAAATCCTACTTGCTAAAATCTTAGTAACTATCATTACTTAGCTAAACTTAATTAGTACAATTTTTTATTTATTTAAGTACAACTAATAGTTTCTCTGTATCTTCGTAGGACATACGAGGTAGTAGGAGCTTCCTTGAGAGTTCTTTTACAATTATAATAATTTAGAGAATAAAATTCAGCTCTCGCATTTAGTCTGTTATAAAGTAATGGTCCTAGGTAGACAAAAAATTTGGCTGCGAAGGCATGTTTTGTACTTTTTGTAGGGCAAACTATGTCTTTCCGTCTCTTTTTAGTAAATTCAGTGCTATATGGGAGGGCTGCGTGTTGTTTTAATACGGTGCTCATTATGAATAACTGTCGAGCTGTTAGTACTTCACAGGATTTATAGAGTAGGTTAGTGGGAAAAAGGAAAGGGCGGCAAGTAGAAACCTTAAGAATTGCTCTTTGAGCTCTTTCAATAGGTAGTAGCAAACTTTTACCTGCTCCACCCCAAGAGGTAATGCAGTAAGTCAAAATTGACTGACAGAGGGCAAAGTAAACGCGCCTAATTAATGTTGGGTTTGCAATATAACGTAGCTTTTTGAAAACGAATATTAGCTTACGCATTCTATTATTTAAAGCTTCTATGTGTTGTTTAAAAGATAGGGTTTCATCTATTACAATTCCTAGCTATTTTATTTTAATAGTTATATTAATATTAGGACACGTAAGCAAACAATCTGCAGGGACCATACAACAGTGAGCATACATCTTTGAGGGCAAAACAGATGTTTGTTTGCACATTGAAAACTTAATATAATTTGTCTTAGCCGCATTTAGGGTTAGTGAGTTATGTTGAAGCCACTTATTTACAATATTAAAACCGTGTTGCGCAAACTTGTAGACTTCATGTTCCGATTCAGCAGAAAAAAGAAGGGCAGTGTCGTCAGCGTAGGATATTATAGTGCCGTGCTCTAGGTTTAGATTACAAAGGTCATTTATGTATATCAAAAACAGAGTAGGCCCTAAAATACTTACTTGGGGCACACCAAAGGACGTGTTTTTTTCGTCTGCGCTGAAAACATTGCCAATCTTAACGCACTGGCTTCGGTCTTCTAAGTAACTTTTGAGAAGTTTCAGTTGAATGCCTCTTATGCCCACTGTCTCAAGCTTGTGCAATAGGATAGGAATGGAGACTGTGTCAAAAGCTTTGGCAAGGTCCAGGAAAACTCCTACTGTGTGGTTACCCTTGTCAAGTTCTTGGGCTAGATAGTCAGTCAGATTATGTACGGCATCGGCAGTTGAAACTTTTGGTCTAAATCCATATTGACGCTCCGACAAAATTGATTTATCCTCCAGATATTTAAACAATCTTTTATTTATAATTTTTTCCAAAATTTTTGACATAGAAGGCAGTAAAGAAATTGGTCTATAATTTGTTACTTGCTGTTTACTGCCTGTTTTATATACAGGGACAATAGCTGCTTTTTTGAGACACTCGGGAAAAAGACCCAAGGACAGGCACATTCGGAAAATATAAGTCAGTGGTGGTACTAAAATATTCTTGAATTAATTGATAATTTTATTTGATATATTATCCCAACCAACTGCACAGTCTTTCAAAGTCATGATTATACTTTCTACCTCAGTTTCGTCAGTATCTAGCAGGGCGAAGGATGTTAAAGTGGGGTTACATTCAAAAGGCGTGCTTGTGTGATAGTGTGATTGAACCCGATTTCTTTCTGCCAGATTGTTTCCGACGTTAACAAAGAAATTATTTGCTAAGTTAGCAGATGTCAGCGGTGTCGAGTGTGCTTTTAATAAACCTGAAGATGACTCATTTTGTTTCGAGGTATATGTTACATTTTTAATATATTTCCAGATCTGTTTACTATTTGTTCCAGCCTTTTCCAGTGTAGTTTTATCGTAGTTGCTTTTAACCTTTTTGAGGAGATCATTACAGAAATTACGATACCTTTTGTACGACAGTTGCAGTATTGCATTATCTGGATGAGATTTAGGCTTCATGTGCAGTTTATCTCTATGTTTCATACAACGAATAAGACCTGTCGTGATCCAGGGTTTTATGTTACAATTTTAACGGCTTAATGTTGATATGTCTGTATTTTTCTGAATTGCATGTCGTATATTTTCTATTACATACAACATACAAAACTGCGGATCAGGAGAATTGTAGACTGGATCAAAGTTGATGACGCGTAAATCTTCTTCAAGTTTATTTATGTTTAATTTAGAAACTGTGCGAGTGTTTTGTTTAGGTAATTTACAGTTTATGATTAATAGGGCAGCATTGTGATCGGTTATTGTTGAGTTAACAACAAGTGCAAGTGAAGGGAAATTTGATTTAAGCATGATATGGTCCAAGCAGGAGCCACTTTGATGTGTAGGAAAATTGTGTGCGGGGGGCAAGCCATGAAAGGCGCATAGGTTGAGGTAGTCCTGGGCAGATGCATCAGCACTTCCTGGAAGAATATTAATATTAATATCACCAATTAAAATCATGTTTTTGAAGGATGATAGGTTTTGCCAGGTGTCATTCAGAGAGTTAGTAAAATTGCTGATATTTTTAAAGGAGGGAGGTCGATATATTGCTAATATCGCAAATTCTGATCCAATTTTAACTAACAAACTGTTACAGTCGACCATATTAGGTTCCTCAACAGAGACATTCAGATGATTTCTAACATAAACTATCACCCCATCATTTTGATTGTAATTTAAACTACTTTTGTACATATTACATCCCGTGATTGGTGGTATGTTATATTGCTTGGCAAGCCAACATTCGGTCAAAACAATTATGTCACAATCTATGTTTATCCGTTGTTGAAAAGTGCAAAAGCTATCAAAATTCTTAAATATGCTACGAGTATTTTGTGTTAGTATGGTTAACGGAGTTTTATAGCCGGAAAGATATTGTTTGCAATGTTCCACTTCACAAACTTTTGACTCGGATACAGAGAAATTATCTAAGTCATTAATTAGCGTGTTAATCATATTAAAATAAAAGAATATAAATCGAAAATTAGTAAAAGGTCTAAAAATATCTTATAGACGGCGCTCTTAAGCGCCTCCATAATCAAACGAATTAATGTATCTTTTCTCAGCCATCCCTGTAGTAGGTACACCCACATTTCGCCAGTTATGTTTTACAGGGACACCTCTGCCCAACCCTTCGGGGAAACAAGGCGTGATGTTATGTATGTTATGTTTATGTGTTCTCAGCCATTATTTTCGCCGGGCAGTCAGTAGCACCTGTTATGTGTTTGTCTGGCTTTTTGAATTGCGAGCAAGTGGCGCATTTTGGTTCATTTGCCTTCTTCGGACAATCTTTAATCGAGTGACCTAGATCACCACAGTGGCCGCAGGTGTAAGATGTCTGTCGACATGATTTGGCAGCATGTCCATACTGCTGACATTTATAGCAGCGTGTGACTAAAGTGAAGTCTCTGACAGGGTACGATGACCAATTCACAAAAACACGTTCTTTTGACATCAGGGCTTTTCGAATGACCGGAGATAGTTCTAAGATATAATTGCAGGTCTCGGCGTCCTTCTTACCTGACTTATGGCTTAGCTTTATAGAGGTCATAAATGACTCAAGACTGCAGTCCTGAAGTTTTTCGGCCAAGTTTTGATGGTATAAACATGTGAAGACTTCATTTTCTGTCATGGATGTCGGCACTCCTATGATGACTACTCTGGGCTTTCTTTTATGAGGCTCGTCGACGGTTAGACCTGACCTTGTGAGCTGCACCGATTGTCTCAGCTTTTCAATGTCGTCCTTCGTTTCGGTGCTGATAATCACTCCGCCGTTTTTAGTCTTGCGCAGGCCCCTTACGTGAAGTTGCATTTTTTCAGGGCAAATAATTTTTTGGACCAGAGTTTTTGTCTCATCACTGGTCTTCAATTTGTCGTTCGGATAGATAGCCACTGAACTTAAGCTAATTGGCTGGATGTAGTTGTTGGCACCTTTCTTTATCATATCAGAAAAGGAAGGTCCTAGGGCAGGTTTAAATGAATCTCCGATTCTCGACTTAAGCTCCTGTAGCTGCTGCGAAAGGTCAAGTTTGTTTTCTAGATTTATTATGGCATGGTGGAATTGGACGGCTTTTGCTTTAATGGACTGGTACTGGACGGCCATTTGCGATGTCCCATGGCCAACCTTCCGGCATAGGGCATTGATGCGTAATTTCTGGTCCATGTTCAGCTTTCCTTCTGCTGCAATAGCGCACACCTCCTTCAAGCTCTGTTCAATATTACTCATCCAGTTTTGAACTTCTGTCGTCGGTATAGCATCGAGGTCATTGCTCCTTTGACTCGGCACTTGAGGGGGAGCAGCGGGTACGGCTGCGGGTACGGGAGTACCCGGCGGGGAGTGGGCACACCCACGTCCCCGGCTGAAGGGACTCTCGTCCATTGTTAAACAGGTTATTTATTTGTTAATCATGGATCATCATAAAACAAACACACACTTTACACAAACCTAACTTCCGACACAGTTTGCGTAACTACCGACTGTTGCACTAAAAACTACGTCACGACTTCGCAAGTGATTATTTGTTTATTTTAATTAATTGTTCGACACGTCTGTTTACCACGATTGATCAAATATATCGACTCTTACTGACTAAAACCCATCCGTGTACCTTCAGTTGCCATGTTGCCGGGGGCCACGATCTCCATTTCGGTTTTCTTCGCAACTCCGGCAGGCATCGGCCATAGCGGACCCCGTCAATTCTGCTGACATCGACCCAGGCCTGGTCCTTATCGGACGGTGAGCTACTCATTGCTCACCGTCCGCAAGCCCGCGCCTACACAGTGGCCGGATAACGGCCTGCGATTCCCGACGTCCAAGGCGTCTCTCCCTGCGGTTGTCATGAGGGTGTGAAGTTTGCCTCTCCCGCACGCGTTCCACCTCCTCCTTCGCGAGCACTACCGCTTTGCAGAAGGAGGTGATGGCCTCCCATTGCCTATCGCTCCGTACCATGGCCTGAACTAGAGCCGGACGCGAGAGGTCACCGCCGCCGATCGCCTCCACGAGGACACGGCGATGCTCCGCCCAAGCCGGGCAGACCTCCACCGTGTCCTCCGGCCGATTCACACAATGGTGACATCCGGGCGTTTCTTCCCGCCTTATTCTGAACAGGAATCTCTCTAAACAGCCATGTCCGGTGAGGACCTGCGTCAGGCGGAAGGTGAGGACGCAATGGTGCCTCTCTAGCCACTCCTCAAAGAGGGGTTTTATTGCCACAATTGTGGCGTGCCTAGCGCTGGGTTGCAACAATCGCACTCTCCATGACGCCATGAGATCCCGCCGGAGCGCTATCCGCTGTGCCGTGATTTCTCAAGGCAGCAGAGTTAAGCCCCGGCGTTTCGCCTCCTCGCGCCACTCCCAGATGTGTGCGCGGACCTTTGCCTCCAGATCCCATGGCGGTAATCCGGCAAGAAGGCTCGCCGCCTCGCAAGAGACCGTGCGGTATCCTCGGGCCAGCTGGATGGCCATGACCCTCTGGGACACAGTCAACTGGCGGACTGGCCATGGCCTCAATGAACGTGCCCACACCGGTGCCGTAAAGGGCCTTGGACTGCACGATCCCCGCGTAGAGCCTCCGGCAGGAGGTGTTTAGATTGGGCAGGAACCGCTTCAAGGCAGCCCCGGCCCGCTCCAGTATGGGAGCCAAACGTCGGAAATGCTCCACGAAATTCCACCGGCTGTCGAGAACGAATCCAAGACACTTCATCGTCGACTCGACGCCGATGTGAACCCCTCCCGCCATTACCTGGGAACCCGACGGTGGCGCATTCCGAAGACCATGAAAACCCATGGCCTCGGACTTGTGCAGGGATCCTGTCGACGATTGTCGCAACCCCTCATGTCGCTAAGTCGGTTGCCGTCTTGTACGACCTCCCCTGCGTCAGGACCAACGTGTTTTCAGCGTAACAAACGATGCTGACGCTGCTAGGGAGGTCGACGCGTAGCACCTAGTTGTATCCGATGTCCCACAGATGCGGCCCCAGGACCGATCCCTGTCAGACATCGCACGACATCTCTCGCCGGTTCCACTCCTCTTGGTGACCGGGGTCGATGACGGTCCTGTCCCTCAGATAAGCCTCGATCACACGACAGAGGTAGGTCGACATCCAGTGATACCGAAGTGCCTCCCTGAGAGCAACTCCAGGGTAGGGTGTTGAAGGCATTGGCGATGTCTAGAGACACGTTTCCCCGTCTAGCAACGAAGTGGGAATTGGCCCTTCTTTATGTATGCGCTTAGGAGCCTCTTAGTCGAGAACCGAGAGCTCCCAAGGCCTGGACCCAGGCTTTTCCAGGTATGCCGTCGGGTCTTGGGGCGGTATCTTTCACATTCAGCTTGCGTACCGCCACTCTCATCTCTACCTCAGTTACCTCCGGAACATCGTCGTCGTCGCCGGCGGTGTGGTCCACATCGGGAATCGCAGTAGGCGGAGTCATAGGCGGAGGGTATGTTCCCCTCTTGAAGGGAACAGAGCGCTCACCATGTCCCCCACAAGCTGGGGCCGGAGACTCTGCGTCAGCGGGGGAGCCTATAGGCGGAGTTTCTCCCATACCTTCTTGTACGGTCGTACCCACGGGTCTCTGTTCAAAGTCTCTAGCAACTCCTCGCGGGAGGATCTCCACTTGGAGGGCGGTCTTCACCGCTCTGTACCCCTCGTACAGCTTCGCCTGAATGGCTTTCGTATCTGGAGGGCGGATACGGAGCCTGCGGTATCTGGCGTACCGGCGTCGCACTGCAACGCACGCCATGCGCAGAGCCTTCAGCTCCTGCGACCACCAGTTCACCAGACGTGGCACGTGCGGGCTGGACCCGGGGCATTGCCAAGTCACAAATGTTGAAAATGGCCTCCCGGAACCACTCCACCTCGTCTTTGATGTCAGCAGGCCTGTCCAGTGATAACACCCAGGCCTGCACGATCGAGGCTTTCAGGAGGAGCTCCCGGTCCAGCCGCTTCAGCGTCCACCGTGAACCACTCGGGGCCTGTCGGACCGGCGCGCTCGAGGTCTGGACAGAAACGTCAAACCAGATGTACTGGTGATCAGAATAGGTCTTCACCCCCTCCATTACGTGCCAGTCAATGACACGCGGTAACAGAGCGGGGCTAGCGAACGAAATGTCCACCACTGATTCACCCCGCATCCCCACCCACGTGGGGACAGAACCCCGGTTTAGGACGACCAGGCCTGTCTCCAGAGCCCATTCCTCCACCATCCTACCCCGTGTGTCCGTATACCGGAAACCCCAAGCCAGGTTCTTGGCATTGAAGTCCCCGAGGACGAGTACGGGGACAGAACCGAACCCGACGACGACGACTCTCAACTCCGCAAGGGAGTTGTGGAACTCGGCAAGAGTTCGGTTCCACCACCTTTTTCGCCGTCACGCAGTCGTCCAGGCCCCAATGGATTCGCAAGTCAGCGCATTTTGTGGGCCTGGGCACTCGGGCCTCGTCGAGATTTAGGGTAGCCCTAAGCCTATTGGCCAGAGCGTCCGCGGCCGGGCCGCTGTCTGCACCGGGGATCTCCAGCATCCGGGCCCCAGTCGCAGTGACCTTTAGCCAGATGCCATTGGCGGTCTCCTCGAGATCCATCGCCGCCTCCACCTTGGCGAGCACGTGCTGTTAGGACACGCCCTTCTTTTCCGCTTCTGGCTGTACTGTAATCACTACAGCTGCGGGTTTCGGGGCGCAGAACCTAGCCGCGACGCTTCGCTCCTTGCGCCGCTGTCGCCTCGTCTTCCTTTTAGCCGCCCTTACCGCCTTGCCGGCCTTCTTCTTCTCCCCGGCTACTTGCTACTTGCTAATAAACCCGTAAAAATCCCCATTGAAAAAAAAATGTGACCAATTTTTTTTTAATTTTTCTTGAAAATTTCCACATAAATGGACTCTCAATACGATACTTAACAACACCCTCATGGATCGGACAGGGTTTTTTTTTACATGTTGTATATTTACAGATTACAGTAAAACAAATAAGAATTCAATGGACTTAAAATAACATGGTAAATCTCCCAATATTGTGCGTACATACAAGACTTACATTTGCAGGCGGAATGTTTGGGAGAACATGTTTTACAACAATGTTAAAGTTCTTGGGATAAATTCATCCCAACTACGGAACCCTTCATTGTGAGTGGTCCGACGCGCATGATTTTTAGGGTTCCGTACCCCAAGGGTTTCAATCGGAACCCTATTACTAAGCCTCCGCTGTCCATCCGTCCGTCTGTCCGTGGGCTGTATCCTATGAACCGTAATAGGTAAACCGTTGAAACTTTCACAGATTGTGTCTTTCTATTGCCGCTATAACAGCAAATAAACATCGAGTAGAGATTTTTATATCAAAAAATTAAGAAATTAGGGGCCGTAAAAGTTGACAGGTTTAGACCATTTTTGCTAAGTCTATCGCAACAACTATAATTATAAGTTATGAATTTTAAACTTCAGTATATCATGTACCTTAAACTGTATATAATCAACAAAAAAAAAAAAATAGGGTATTTTATAAAAAAAATGAGTGATTATTGTGATTTTCTGCAACTGCAAAAAAGTATTTAGTAATTCACAGTATCATTATGGAATGCTAATTTATCATGGCGATTTTTTTTAAATTTAAGATGAAAAAATTTAATATTTATCGTTAAGTATTTTCATTCATTTTTTTTAAATAATGTACGGTGGTATGGAACCCTCGTGTGCGAGCCCGAACGCACTTGGCCGATTTTTTGCTACTAATGTTTGTTGGGGCGCGAGCGTGCAATTTTTGACATAATTTCCATTATTTTTCATTTTGAGTCTCGGTAGCAGGCGATAAAAGCATAATTAATGCTTTTATACTTATTACTCATGAACTAAATTTTCACAAACAAAAGTAGTAGGTATGAAGAAATGTCGAATAAATTGTCGTAAATTCATAACGAGTGAACCGTTTTTTCCTGATTTAAGCCTCGTGCAGAATGGCGCGACGCGACTCTAATAAAACAATTTCTTAGAAAACTTCTCGGTAGAATAATTACCGATGTCGCGTCACGCTAATCTAAATCAGAATCAGCGTTAAAATTATTGTAAATTAGTGCAATACGGATGATGTCTAAAAATAATATTTTTTGTCCGTCGTGCAATACGGATGATGACTAAAAATAATATTTTTTGTCAGATTATTAAAAAATATTGGACACGTATGTTTTCTTTTTCACGTTATCAAAAGATTACGACAATACATTGAGTTAAAATGTGCCATGACGTCACGAGTATGTAGATTTTATACTTACTTGTGACGTAGCGACCCCCACTCCACAACTTTAGTGCGTTTTATCCAAGTCATTTTTTATTAATATGATAAAGCTTACAATACGTGTCTAAAATTTTTTTTATTACATGACTGACGGACTTAATAGAATTTAATTTTTTTGACCCAGGCATCATCCCTATTGTCAAATATTTAAATTTAAATAAAAAAAAATGCCTCAGAAACAGACAAACGAAATAGCAAAATTTCTCGGGATAAGGTAAGGAAAAATTGTATGCAGAACGTGTGCATAGGTAATAAAAACCGTCCGATGGAACAATGTGACGATCCTCGGCAGTTTACGTCGCTATATGTGACTAGTTTTGTAAAACGACAACTCAGCCCCGAGACAACTGTCACATGTGCTGACAAATGTGGCTGGGCCCTAACGTGGGAAACCTTTCCGTGTTCATCCTACATGGCTGTAGCCGTAGGCTGTTTACTTAACAGTGACAGACTTCTCCGCAAATGTTTTAAATACGTTTGAATTTTTCAGATTTCATTTGTCTTACTACTGGTTCGTTACTAAACAGAAGAACCATGATCACTGCTGCCAATGTATTGGATCCCTGGTTTAATAGGCAAAGGGACCTACGTATTTGGGCATTAGGCAATATGGGACATCATAAAACTCCCTATAGATACAGAGTTTGGAGAACCACAAGATTGATTCCGAAAAGTTTGAATCCTGAACATTGGCATGGACCTAGAGGCATTCATTCACCGAGACATGACATATGTTTAGTCCATTCCTTGGATATGATCTTTATGGTGACTTATCTGTCCAGAAGAGGCATGTATCCAGTTCGAAGTTATTTACCTGGTAAACACTCAACTATATGTGATGGGTACGAAACTTTGTGGTTTACGGGTTCTGGATATGAATATCCCTTGCACATCAAAGAAAATTATAAGATATTTTACACACACGCATCAAAAGCCAATATTGTAGACTGTTCGAAGTACTTGCCCAAATGGTGGGGCAAATTTGTATGTATGAAAAATGTACACGATTGGACCGGAATACAGAATGGTGGCGGATTACATTGCGCATCTGGAAGGCACGATTACACATACGGGATAGGTTGTTTTGAAATTCGATATAACGAAGACAGGATTATTGCGTTTACTGATTTACGTTATTATATGGATTATGTATATCAATTAGGAGCGATATACCCTGGAGAGTATTACGAATATGCTTATCCTCAATGGGGTGTCAGTCACGGTATTTTATGGGATACATACTCTGCAAACGCTCCTAATATCCCGGCCTGGCAGATAAAGGATGATGTGTGGCCGATGGGCAAAAAATAGGTATACACAATATCCAGACTTTCTTTACCGTGAAAAAATATTATTATAGTTATTTGTGTAAATGAAATAGTACCGTAAATTAAACATTTCTTTGGATAAGGATTTTACTCCGTCCCCATTACATCCCATGTATTTTCCTGAAGCCTGCCGATAGATACTCACCGCTATTAATAGCTATACGCCGCTACCAGAATCGTCGCGTTGATAATTATGTAAGTTTTTGTTCGGAAAACCGGAAGGCGGTCGCTGTCGACGCAACAACGCATTCGGGTTCGCCGAACGTAATGAACGCGGCGCGCGACGTTCGCGTATTCGCGCAACGATCGCTTTTGGTTAGGACGCCGGGGATAGGATTAGATCGTTGCCCGAATAAAAATGCCTACAGAGCTATCATTATTCCTGTTGTATCTATCAAACAAAATAAATATTGGGTATGCGCACGCTCAGAGATTTTCCGTCCTTTGCCGGGACAGTTCTTGTTGTTTTCTTAAGTTTTGTTTTGTTATTATATTTGATTACGTCCTTATTTATTTATTTAGTTTTTTTTTTTTAAGTATACAAATTATGTATTAGGTATGTTGAAACTGTTTATACCTACTCCCCGTCACTTGTCCTTTTAAGGGTTCATTAGAAAACCAGCGTCAGACAGCATCTGTCTGGCATTAATGCTGAAATGAACCTTTTTTGGCGCAGCCGTGAGGCACACACTATTGTTAATATATTATTTTCATTTTTTTTTTTTTTCATTTTATGTATACGTTGTGTTTCACGAACTGTGTCAAAATAAATGGTTTTTTCTTTCTTTCTTTCTTTCTTTCTTTCAATACTTGATTGTTGCGTTCATTTGTCGTCACAACAACGACAGCGGGTTACGCACGTGTCGTGGTATGAATGAATCCCTTGGTGTGGGGTATCGTTGGAAAGGTCTTTCAAAAACATTGTGGGTGTATTGAAACCATTTTTGAATTCAGAGATCTGTTTGCGAAATATTAAGCTTTAAAGTACAAATTGTTGTTAGAGTCAAGTGTCCCCCCCCCCCCTGCCAGCTAAATGGTTGGTTTTAGTTATGTGAAAAAATTCACGGCAGTAGCTTATATAACGAATTTAAAAGGAAAACTATCACAGCTGAGTAGGCTTTACAAGTTAACGAGTAATAATCGACCAACTTAAATTTGCGGTTGTGAAAACATGTTCATCCATACATTCTGTATGAAAGATTTTTTTTTTCAACTACTAAGTTTGTTCTTGGGATAAATTCATCCCAACTACGGAAACCTACATTGTGCGTGGTCCGACATGCACTTGGCCATTTTTAACCGACTTCCAAAAGGAGGAGGTTCTCAATTCGTCTGTATGTTTTTTTTTTTTTTTTTTTTTGTTTTTTTTGTATGTTTGTTACGCGATTACTCCGCTAATTATGAATAGATTTTGATGATTCTTTTTTTGTTTGGTAGATCATACTTCAGAGGTGGTCCCATATAAATTTTATTAACTTTGCTTGGGGAGTTTTTGAGTTAGCTTCAATTATACGTATTTTTTCCCTCTTAGTATGTATGTAGATGATATGATAACTTCTTGTCACTGTTATTTACATAGCAGGTAGTGGTATTCGAATTTGTGTAGGGTAGGTACCACAACTAAAAAGTGAAAAATAAAAACTTTTTACAAAAAAAAAACAACCGACTTCAAAAAAAACACTACAAAGTGAAAAATAACTTTAATTTCGGAAGTCGGTGACAAAGAACGAAAATTCAAAACCAGAGACACCGACTTCCGAAATTAAAGTTATTTTTCACTTTGTAGTGTTTTTTTTTGAAGTCGGTTGTTTTTTTTTTTGTAAAAAGTTTTTATTTATTATAATATACGTTCTTGCCATAGGCCGTTTTCACACTGCGACGATAACGAACCGATATCGTCGGACTGGTGTCATACGATTACTACATATTATTACCAGATAAATCACTCCATACAAAATTTTCAATTCCTACTGCTATAATAGCCTACACCTTCGAGTCGCTAAACGCTGCGAACGAAAATGTACCTAACCTTACAAGCGTAAAGTGAGTTTTGCTTTGTAGCTGCGCGCCGCCGCATGGTTATTGTGAATTGCCAGGGCTTTTTTTTTTTTTTTTTTTTTTTTTTTTTTTTGGGTGGGAAATTATCAAATAACTTCTCCCGCTCTGGGTGGAGCGGGAGGGCGTGTCAGACTCTTACTGACTAAAACCCACCCGTGTTCCTTCCTATGCCATGTTGCCGGGGGCCACGATTTCCCTATCGGTTTTCTTCGAACCCCCGGCATTGGCATTGGCCCTAGCGGACCCCGTCAATTCTGCTGACATCTCTTTGAGGCGCGCGTGGAACACAACGCGCCGTCGACCCGGGCTTGGTCCTTATCGGACGGCGAGCTACCCATTGCTCACCGTCCGCAAGCCCGCGCCTACGGTGGCCGGAAATCTTCCTGCGATTCCCGACGCCCAGGGCGTCTCCTGCTGCGGCGGTTAGGGGCGCGAGGGCGCGAAATTTGCCTCTCCCTCACGCGCTCCGTCTCCTCCTTCGCGAGAATTACTGCTTCGCAGAAAGAGGTGACGGCCTCCCATTTCCTCTCGCTCCGTAGCATGGCCCGAATCAGGGCCGGACGCGAGAGATCACCGCCGCTGATCGCATCCACGAGGACACGGCGATGCCCTGCCCAAGCCGGGCAGACCTCCACCGTATGCTCCACCGTGTCCTCCGGGCGATCCACACAGTGACGACACCCGGGCGTTTCCTCCCGCTTTATCCTGAACAGGTACCTCCCGAAACAGCCGTGTCCGGTGAGTACCTGCGTCAGGCGGAAGGTGAGGACGCCGTGGCGCCTCTCTAGCCACTCCTCAAAGAGGGGTCTTATCGCCTCAATTGTGGCGTGCCCAGCGCTGGGTTGCGACAATCGCAGTCTCCATTCCGCCATGAGATCCCGCCGGAGCTCTGTCCGCTGTGCCGCGACTTCTTGCGGCATCGGAGTTAAGCCCCGGCGCTTCGCCTCCTCGCGCCACTCCCAAATGTGCGCGAGGACCTTTGCCTCCAGATCCCATGGCGGTACTCCGGCAAGGAGGCTCGCCGCCTCGCAGGAGACCGTGCGGTATCCTCGGGCCAGCCGGATGGCCATGACCCTTTGGGACGCGTTCAGCCGGCGGCCTGGCTGCCGCCTCAATGAAGGCGCCCACACCGGCGCCCCGTAAAGGGCCATGGACCGCACGATCCCCGCGTAGAGCCTCCGGCAGGAGGCGTTTGGACCTCCCAGATTGGGCAGGAGCCGCTTCAAGGCAGCCCCGGCCCGGTCCAGTCTGGGAGCCAAACGTCGGAAATGCTCCACGAAGTTCCACCGGCTATCGAGGACGAGTCCCAGATATTTCATCGTCGACTCGACGCCGATGTGAACCCCTCCCGCCAATACCTGGGAACCCGACGGTGGCGCACTACGAGGACCATAGAAACCCATGGCCTCGGACTTGTGCAGGGCCACCTCGAGTCCCAGCTGCCGGATTCTGTCGACGATTGTCGCAACCCCGCGAATTGCCAGGGCTGCCTCTTTCGATAAAGATGTCAGTAGGTATTTTTAGTACACTTTATGAAATAAAATAAAATGCTTTTTAATATTTAAGCATGTGCACGGCATGCACGCTTTTCTAACACTTGCACGCCTTTAAATAAACAATAATCATTTGAAAATAACATTAACAAGATAAAAAAGGATTGTGTAGTTTTATGAAACCACGGTAAAAGTGAAACTTTTAAGCGAACTATAGGTGCCGCCACATTGGCCTTGGCTGCTCTGACGAGCGCCTTTCACTTTATCCCTACTCCGCGACCAACCGTCACGTGACATACAACACACAGACGAAAAAGTTTGAGACGATGTAATAAAAGTTTCACTTTAATAACGATAATAAATATTATTGAAAATTAATTTGCACAAAGTAGATTTTTGCTAAACGTAATTTTCAAATGACAGCTGACAAATGGAGGTCATTGACTTTTCCATTCTCACCTCAGACGCATAGTAGAAGCACACATTACGTGGTAGAAATAATTACGTACCTACCAATAAAACACAAAACACGAAAACTGCAAGTTTAAACAATTTACCTATTTAAAAACCGGCCAAGTGCGTGTCCGACCACGCACAATAAAGGGTTCCGTAGTTGAGATGAATTTATTAAAAACAAACTTAACTTTGTAGTTGAAAAATATGTTCTCCCATACGGAATGTATGGGAAAACATGTTTTTGCAACTGCAAAGTTAAGTTGGTCGATTAGTACTCCTTAACTTGTAGAGCCTACTTAGCTGTGATAGTTTTCCTTTTAATTTCGTTATTTAAACTACTGCTGTGATTTTTTTCACACATCCAAAACTAACCATTTAGCTGGCAGGGGGGAGGGACACTTGACTCTAACAAAAATTAGCACTTTAAAGCTTAACATTTCGCAAACGGATCCCTGAATCCAAAAATGGTTTTCACAAACTCACAAAAAAAAAAAAACATCACCCCTTTAGGTATAGGAGAGGTACCCTAACAAAAAATGTTTTTCATAATTTTGTTTTACCACTTTGTCGGCGTAATTAATATGTATACCTATGCCAAATTACAGCTTTCTAGTACTACGGGTCTCGGAGCTAGACCGCGGACAGACAGACATACAGACGGACATGACGAAACTATAAGGGTACCTTGTTTACTACGAAACCCTAAAAATGATATTAAAACAAATTAGACAGGTACTCGCCTTTCTGTATCAGCAGGTAAACTGAAAAAAGATAAGTTTTTATGCCATCTTTTGCTGGATCTACATCCATCAACTGCACATAATACACCAAAACTAGCCATATCATTTATGAAGTTGAAACTAAGTACGTCAGGTCGACCGAAATATATGCGTAAGTACGCGCCTCGCGGTTGTCGGCAACCCACTGAGAAATGGTTCCGTTGCGAACCGGCGGCCGATAGGTAGTTAGCGCGCGTAAGTACATGGAGTGATTTATCTAGTAATCTGTGCGATTACTACTAAATGCAATACTCAATACTCAATTCTTTATTGCATTCCATATGTATTAAATAGATGGTATAACAAAGTAAAAGATCAATATGGACCCTGTCGGGCACAGCAAAATTAGGAGAGAGGAAGAGGGCTAGTAGCAATTCAATATTATTATAAATTACTAGCTGACCCAGCAAACTTCGTTCCGCCTAACAGTCAATGAACACATTCATTGTTAGGATTTTAAAATTTCTACCCTACCTACCTACCCTACCTACCTACCCTACCTACCTACCCTACCTACCTACCCTACCTACCTACCCTACCTACCTACCCTACCTACCTACCCTACCTACCTACCCTACCTACCTACCCTACCTACCTACCCTACCTACCTACCCTACCTACCTACCCTACCTACCTACCCTACCTACCTACCCTACCTACCTACCCTACCTACCCTACCTACCTACCCTACCTACCTACCCTACCTACCTACCCTACCTACCTACCCTACCTACCTACCGAGATATCAAAAAAGCCGATCCACACAAAACGTATGAGAACGTGAATTTTCTTCATATTTTTTTTTTTTTCGTTGGTTTTTCCATATTTTCTCACCGTTTAAACCTTCCCTGGACTACGACAAACATTTCAAAACCAAAATCAGCTAAATCGGCCCAGCCGTTCTCGAGTTTTAGTGAGACTAACGAACAGCAATTGATTTTTATATATATAGACTAGCTGACCCAGCAAACTTCGTTCCGCCTAACAGTCAATGAACACATTCATTGTTAGGATTTTAAAATTTCTACCCTACCTACCCTACCTACCTACCCTACCTACCCTACCTACCTACCCTACCTACCTACCCTACCTACCTACCCTACCTACCTACCCTACCTACCTACCATACCTACCTACCCTACCTACCTACCCTACCTACCTACCCTACCTACCTACCCTACCTACCTACCCTACCTACCTACCCTACCTACCTACCCTACCTACTTACCCTACCTACCTACCCTACCTACCTACCCTACCTACCTACCCTACCTACCTACCCTACCTACCTACCCTACCTACCTACCCTACCTACCTACCCTACCTACCTACCCTACCTACCTACCCTACCTACCTACCCTACCTACCTACCCTACCTACCTACCCTACCTACCTACCCTACCTACCTACCCTACCTACCTACCGAGATATCAAAAAAGCCGATCCACACAAAACGTATGAGAACGTGAATTTTCTTCATATTTTTTTTTTTTCGTTAGTTTTTCCATATTTTCTCACCGTTTAAACCTTCCCTGGACTACGACAAACATTTCAAAACCAAAATCAGCTAAATCGGCCCAGCCGTTCTCGAGTTTTAGTGAGACTAACGAACAGCAATTGATTTTTATATATATAGATTAGATGTGTTTAATTGGGTGTATAATTATGTATTATTGTATATTATTAGGTTTGTGTATATAGGTATAGTATATTAGGGAGTTTCATTTTATGTATTGCATAAGAATAATATAGGTAATTATTATTTAAATTTTTAGAAGTATTTTCATTATTATTAAATCATTTTATTATTTATGTATTAATATTTATATTTGATTTCCTATAATCCTTATTATATTATATTTCAAAATGTTTGGTGTATGAGAGAAAGAATAATTGTATTTTGCAATCGATTTGTCATCTAAAAACTCCTTTACTGAGTAGTATGACTTGGATTCCAGAAGTTGTTTCAATTTATTAATAAATATATTTGTTTTGCTTACTTCTCTAATGTCATTTGGCAATTTATTATACATTTTTATAGACATAACTAAAGGGCTGGTTGAGTGCATTTTGAGACGGGATTGAGGTATGTTTATTTTGTTTTTGTTGTGTGGAAAGGTGTATTTTGTTTGTGTTTCTTCGCAAGTGGTGTAAAAATCTGAATGTTTTCTGACAAATTTGCATAATTCCAAGATATACATATAAACAGGGAAGTGTGAGTATTTTGTGTTTTCGGAAGTGTGGTTTGCTTTCACGCTGTGTCAGTTTAGTGCCGGTATCGTCGCCGACATTGGTTGTCGTGCCGATATCGGTAGACGAAGACGACACAGTGCACTTATTCACTGCTGCCATTATTACCTCGAATACACTATTACACTTTTAGAATCGCGCGGCGATGTCGTCCCGATGTCACACGACACGACACGACGTCACGACGTATGTATGTGACACGATGTAACCAACAGTTTATTGTCATGCGGTTTTGAATAATCGCGTTGCGCCAGCAAAAGCTTACATCGCTGCGCGATTCTAAAAGTGTAATAGTGTGTGACATACTTTATATAACGAGATTTTGAAAAAATTAAAGTATGCCAAAAATCATAAATAAATAGTTACATCTCCGTGTGCAAGGGTATTAAGGATTGCGCAGACCAGCGCGACACGCGACGCGACACAAAGGCACCGCTCGTCGCGCGACAGGCGGTGCCTTTGTGTCGCGTCGCGTGTCGCGCTGGTCTGCACAAGCCTTTATGGCTTTTCTCTCCGTTCCGGAGATTTATACATTGGCAACATACATTTTTTTTGCAAAAAAAATATAAGTTGCCAATTTGATTACTAGATTGTATCCTTTGGCATATTATTTATGTATGATATTGACTATTAAAAGCCATATCAAACAAGAAACCAACACTTTAAAATTTAAGCTCCTATGTCTTCGAGAGCCTTTTTACGATCCACAGTGCGGCCTCACGGAGCCGCGCGGCCCATTCGAGATGCGCCTTTACGCAGCTCAAATAAAACTTATCAATAGTTTTGCTGTCGCAATTTTTGAATTGAAAACTTCTTTAGGCGCACTTTACGCTTTTTCTGAATAGTCATTGACTATGAACAGTCATGCTCGGTTAGGTGACGCTGAATCGCGTAGGTATACTTGGCTCCAGTCGTAAGTTTTCAATTTTATCATAAGGTCATAAGCAAATGCCTTTCTTTTTTGCTCCATCGTCTTGGTCTGCCAACCTAAAGTCTAATAAAACCCTTTTTTCCAATTACTGTTATTTTCATTTAAACGAATATGAACTATACTGCAGTGTAAATTAAGTTGATTTTAGAATGACTCGTACTTTTGAAAAAGTCATAAAAATATTTAAAGTTGTAGCGGAAACTGAACTTTATGCGTCGATATTAGTGGTTTTTCCAAAAACACATATTTGTTTACATTTTTGGAAACTAAATCGCGAACGTAATATAGGAAAATCACTGCACGTCACTTTGTATCCCAATTAAACAACACAACATAGTGCTACTAAAGAAATGATGTACGAAATAGCAAAGATCCAAATCGTTAGATTTGCCCTCGACACTTTTTCGCGCGACTTAGTAGGTAAGTCGCGCGAAAAAGTGTTCATAGCCATACTGACTGACAAGAATGAGCTCACACAATAGTAGCGACGTTATTATAGCAATCAAGTCTAGTGTCTGCGATATTGTGTGTGTGAGAGGTGACAACCATCTTTCCATGCGGTAGGGCGAATAGTTTTTGTAGTTAATGCCTGGGCCACGAAAATATCAATTCGAACTTTTTTTTCAACAATCGTCGGAAACTAAAGTATTCAAAAGTCATTTATTCAAACTAGGCTGAGAATCAGCACTTTTCGAACGTCAAAATTACATAAGACCCACCCTTCACCTCTTTCTATTGCCTTTAGCTGGGAAGAAGAAGTGGCGCAACTAACTCCCCAGCAGTATGTAGTAAGTACCTATCATCAGGATCACCAATTAGTTTCATTGAGGGTCCGTTTTTTAATACTTAATAATGACCGCCGCGGTCCGTTTGGTAGACGATTACTAGTACTTAACAAAGATTTATTAAAAAAAAAAAACAGGTAAAACGAAAAGAAACCCTGTATTTTTTTGACATGATAACGTCTTATAAATCGATGAACGCCGGCTGCACGTACGAAAAAGTGTCCGCCTGAGCCGAGTGTGCAAGCAAGAGCGCGAAACAACAATAGAGAGGCACGATCGGCCTAAACGTTCGGCTTGTGACGTTATCACGTAAAATTATCGTCCGTAAACCGACTTTACAGACAACAATTTTTTTAATTAATTGATTCAGGCGTGACCTTGCGGAAATCCATTATAAAATACAATAGACGTGGATATATTTAGTAACTTGTTCCGCTTAGCTATTTCTAAAGAGCCATAAAAAACTCCTGAAAGAAATCGACACGTGTTTCACCTCTCAACGAGGCATCCTCAGGATGACGATGGACTTGTTGCGAACTCGAACACGGCGTGTTGCCACACCAAGCGCTGCAACACGCCGTGTTCGAGTTCGCAACAAGTCCATCGTCATCCTGAGGATGCCTCGTTGAGAGGTGAAACACGTGTCGATTTCTTTCAGGAGTTTTTTATGGCTCTTTAGAAATAGCTAAGCGGAACAAGTTACTAAATATATCCACGTCTATTGTATTTTAACAATTTTTTTATTATATATAATAAAGAACAAAACTAAAAAAGTAAGTATTAATGTGAAAAATGTAATTTTTACTTCTGATCTATAGTCTATTCAAATGCTTGTTTCTTGGATAGTGACAGTATTGGTTTAAGCGTGCGAATTGTTATCTTATCTTCTCTTCTTTTCGACGGTATACTTACTATACTGTATGGACCCAGTAGGTGGCCTTATTATTACAATATGTAATTTGTAACTATTTGGCTACCGCATTTTGCGCGCGGCGCGGCGGCGCGACGGCGCGGCGGTAGTGGCATTTAGAAACAAGCGATGTGGCGTCACGTATTGTGCATTTATGAACGCAAATTAGTAAACGTGGCAATTATTTTTCCGTCTGAATTTAGTTCTCCATAAAAGAAAAACAAAATAGAAAAATAGAAAGAATAATATAATATTTTGAAAGAAAGAACTTACCTACTTTTATTAGGGAAATGTTATTTATTACACAGTAAACGAATTTATGACGGATAAAACTTTATAGATACTTCATAACTTTTTCATTTTTGTCATCCGGCCTGATCAAAGACATAATAAATACCTATTGTATATTCCAGTGACATTAAATCTAATCTATTTTATTGTGAAATGACATACTTGTTACCTTATTTCAATTTATTATTAACGATAACTTGACATGACATGATTGTAATTAACCTATTCCTTATTATTATTTTATTCTACATTCATTACTAATGCAATCTGACTAAATATGACTGTGTGTTATTGTGTTTGATTGTATATTGTTTACTGATCATTTCGACGTTTATACATGTATTTTATTTTATTTTTGTTTCTGAAATGTATTTAATTGTATACTTATTCATAAGTTTTGACTCAATTTATGATAACTTAATGTTCACAAACTCAACAGCAAACCAACATTGTGCTTTGCAGTGCCCTGACAGGGTTCATGTACAAAAACCGACACTAAAATATTGTAAAATGTGTGATGTGCATGAGAGCAAATAAATGAATAATAAATATTTTTTAAGAAACTAAACTAACTTGATTGCGATTTATACTTGTTTGAATTCAGTTAGGCAATTAGATGAATAAGCTACCAAATAGAATTTAAGTCCATTACTAGTAACTCGCTCTTGCACCCTAATTGCGTAACACACTTTAATAAAGATCTGAATTATTTTAAAGGATACCTACTTATACATTGCTTCATATTGTGTTTGAAAAAGGACATGTCCTAAAATGTTTTTTTATTATTCAATAATTCTAACCAGGATAAGTTAAATATATTTGATTAGACATCCCAAAAACTAGTGGTTTTAACTATATCATACATTTTTAAAGACTTCCAATTTTGAGAAAAATCTTTTTTATTTTAGTAAGAATTTACTCCTAAAACGAACAAACCTTTCTAACTATCTAGGTTATTATAGTGAACACACCCCATAAAATAGTAAACTTGTCAAAATTGACACATGTTACTGTCATTACTGTCAATTCATTGACAGTTATGACAGTACTATGTGTCAATTTATGTCATATTGACATATTCAAATAGTAAACTTGTCAAAATTGACACATGTTACTGTCATCACTAACAATTGATAGACAGTAATGACAGTACCGTGTGTTAATTTATATCTTATGTGTCATAGTTGCCATCAAGAAATAAAATATTTGTACTTTTAATAGTTTATGATTTTTCTCATAAATGGAGGGGTCTAAAAATATTATTTCAGTGGTTCCTAGGTCCATATTTTGTCGTTTTTATTTAGATGTAGTTTGATGCTGGTTACATTTTTCTCGGAATAAAAAACCAACGTCCCTACAAAAAGCGGACATCTCCTTTGTCTGCTCAACAACGTAAATAACGCAATTAATGACGTTGAACAGTCAAAATGAAACCCATTTGCTACTAGAAAGTGTAATACGCAATCACCTCCGCCCTGCTTCGCGTATGTGCGATCTGCTATCTAGAGCTCTAAATAGAGATTTCTGCGCTACATTTTGGTCGGACTAAAATCTCTAAATGATGGTCAACCACATCAAAATCCATTGTGTAGCAAAAAAGAACTAAGTGTAAGCCGACGACAAAACGGACGTAATAAAATCGCGGCGATTTTTTTTCGTGCACGGGATTTTCAACGCAGATTTTACAGATTTTAAAGGTAGGGCAGGCGATAAACCAAGCAGACATAGGTCGCGATCGCATGCTGCGACGCAGCTACACAGACACGTTCGCATCCTAGCTAGTACAAACAATCTGTCATTGAAACATCAGTGGTAAAAAACAAGTGACGACCTGCACGCGTCGCGCAGAAATCTGTGCCGGCTCTACAACGAGTCGCAGAGCAGGACAGAAACATTTGTCTGTGTTGCACGTGCCAGCGTCACAGCGTACGCAGCTGTCAGTACGTTTATGCATTACAAAATCTACTCGGCCCTGAGGGCCTACCACAAACTCATAAAGCAGTATTATTTTAATATTACTTCAGTGGGAGAAAGAGATGGAGCTATACGTCCTGTAGAGCTTCATCTCTTTCCCACACTGCGCTGCGCGGACCTGCGTTACCTACGTCTCAACATACGCTTAGCCTGAATGTTATTGAACTGTCCAAATGAAACAGATTAGTTTTAATCATTCACGAAAATGTATTACACAATTAGATAGCAATTAGTTTTTTAAAGGAAGTATTTATCGTGATATGTCATTTGTAGGTACCTAATACTGTGTTATTATTAAATAAAGCGTTGAAGAACATTTATTTTTGTTTGATTTTATATAACTATTATAGTAGTATCCCAAACCACCGCTTATGAAAACGTTAATCATTATTGAACTATTTCACATTAAATTAACCTCATTACTTTTACTTAAATTGATTCAGCCGTTCTGCGGTCTTGATCACTGTTTTACATCGTCGTCGAGTATTTTTGACAGTGTTATGTGACCTACCTTGGTATGGTCAAGGTTTCCACATGCAAAATGTATCATCTCATCTTCTCTGAGTCTACGCAAGACGAGATTCACCTACACTCGAAAGCATGTATGATCCATTAAGGCGACCATAACCGACTTTTAATGATTTTATACTGAAGATTACATCTAAACGAGTACCTATTGTCAACCATCTGCCTAGCCTTTTCCCAACTATTTAAGGGTCGGCTTCCAGTCTAACCGGATAGAGCGACTGCCTATCTGACCTCCGCAACCTAGTAACTAGGTAACACGATACCCCTTGGTTAAGACTGGTTGTCAGACTTTTGAGCTTCTAACTACCCGTAACGACTTTCAAAGATCTACAAATGACAGCCGGGACCAATGGTTTAACGTGCTTTCCGAGGCATGGAGGAGTCTTGGTATGTCATCCATCCACGGACCAACCGCGGCAAGCGTAGCTTAACCTGATCGATCTACCCGAGCGGCTTTTTTTATTACTTAGCCACAAGCCTTTCACGAGCCCCAGCCCCTAAACGAGTAAGTAGTGTTTTGTGTTTAATGATTTGGAAAAAAATACACTGGCCTTTAAAACTTAAAACTTACCACACTTTTAAAATTGCAATTTCTCTTAAACTATACTGCCGTCCTCCTTATAAAAAGTGCAATAACTAGGTTAGACCTGATTTTGAGAAAAACGCGGGTAAAGATTTTATTTTTGTTTTGTTTGTAGGTATCTCCAACACTGTACATGGTATACAAAGCAAATTCGTCATAGATACATAAAAAGTGTCTAAAAAGAATATAATATAGATCTCGTTCTGCAAATTCCGAATATGTAGGTACAGTACCGGTCATAAGTCCAGTACCAGTCTTAACAAACGATCGCATCGTAACTCGTCGCACTTGAGACCTTCTTCTAATAAGGCATTTCACACACACACACACACACACCGGTTTATTGCACTCTTTCATCATGAACCAAACAGAAAGAGCGCGGTATATAACAGTTTCCCTTAGTTCGTAATAGGCTTATCGCGCCCCGCTGTCTTTTTCTGATTATAGCAATGAGAAAAAGACAGCGAATGTCGAGGAATGAGTAAGTATATTTAATTACATTTTTAAACTAGTCAACATAAAAAACATAAAAATTGAGGGTAGATTTGAAACAAAATTTATTTACTGGCTGTATTATAATCGTATGACGTTGTTGGTTGGTGAACTTACGAGTAGTTACGAGCGTTTGTGGTATTGCTATTAGAGGTTTTTAGTTTGAAGATTTTTATTCATAATGCAAGCTAACATAAATGTTGAAGCCAGGGCGAACATTGTAGCCATGCATAACAATGGATTTAATATCTCTGAAATATCCAATGAAACCGGTTTATGTGTAAGTTATTTTGTTGTGATTGATTTTATTTGTTAATCTCTTATGTGGTGGTTCAAAATGAGTAATAAGGATTTCTTTATTTTTAGAGAAATACTGTGAGACGTTGGGTGAAAAGATTTGAGGAAGAGGGAAATCTGAAGAGCCGTGTAAGAAGTGGTAGGCCGTCACTTATTAACCAGTCTCAGCGACGCTTTATGGTTGGTGAATATGAAACAAATGGTTTTATACCAACAAGACGATTTGCTGAAGAATTTGATACGTCATTGCGTACTGTTCGCCGTGCACTCCATACCGAAGGCCTCCATCATCGAACTCCAGCGAAAAAACCGTTTTTAACGCAAAGGCATAAGGAGGAACGGTTACGTTTTGCTCGGGAATATTTAGACTTTGATTGGGAGACTACTATATTTACTGACGAAAAAACTTTCAAATCGTGTCAAAAAGGAAGACTTCATTTGTGGCGCAGAGACAATACACGTTGGTCGGACAATAACATTATAAATAATACGGAGTCAGGAAGAATAAGTGTAAATATGTGGGGGTGGATTAGTGCTCATGGACCGGGTGAGTTGGAATTTATACCGACGCGGGCCAACAGTTCCAACTACGTCGAGGTTTTGAGCGACATAATGCTACCAACTGTGCGCAATGTTTATCCACTGGATGAAATTGGTGAACTTTATTTTGTTCAAGATAATTGTCCGATACATCGTGCCGGTATTGTTCGTGAGTGGTTTAGTCAGCATTCGGATGTTAAAGTTATTCCGTGGCCAGCGCGATCCCCTGATCTAAACCCTATAGAAAATGTATGGGGTTTAATGGTGCAAAGATGGGAAGCACGAGACGAAATATGTCTCGAGCAGCTCAGGTCCCATTGCATGGAGTTGTGGAACAGTTTACGTGGCACAGATATTTGTAGCAATATTGTGGCCTCCATGCGTCAACGTCTTCTTGACTGCATTAATAATAACGGAGGTCACACTAAGTATTAATAAAAATTTATAAGTAAATGATAGGTAGGCATTTAATGTTATCAGGGGAATTCAGGGGATACACTGGCCATCATAGTAATAAGTTAGATAATAATTGTAAGATTGTAGGACTGAGGTTAAGTTTCAATCTTCTTTTCCTTGAGAAAATGAATAAATTAAGCAATAACCTCAATAAACAATAGGTAACATCCAATTTTATTAGCTACCAAAAATGATTTACAAACAAATAAAATGTATTTTTTTTTCAACGTTTTTTATATCGTTCTTATTACTTATGTTTATGTTTTAAAGATTAATAATAACAAAATAAATTTCCCTATGAAAAATTTAGTTTTTTTTTAATTATTATTCAATTACCTATTATACCCACTTTATTATTACCTTCCGTAATATTTATAGTCAATGTAAATTAACGAGATTCAAATAATTGAACTCTGACATAAAAACAAAGAAAACAAAAAGAGGCGAGAGCTCGCACTGAGGTTCGAACCTTCTCCATTCTCATGCACACACAGTTATACCGACCGACTCGTGCGATCCTGCCATTGTTACATACAACTAGTACGTTGAATTTTAGCATTGCTTTTAAATAGGCGCTGTTGTCGATAATTAATTATGAAGAAAACAAGTATAAGTAGGGTATGGCCACACAATCGTCTGACCAACCAACATCGCCCTTTCGTAGTTATACTTTGTGCGCGTTAGGAACTGTCTGCATTAAAACATCACACACACAGAGATAGGCGCAGACCTGGCGTGCAGGCAAATATGAACATTCCGGTGGCACTCCATTTATGACCGTTGACTGTACTTGTCGGAGACAGGTATGTGACTCTTTCGTTATTGTCAGCGATATTTTAACTACTGTGGGCGTAATGTGGGTAGTGTTGGTTAATGCGCAATAGAAAAACAGTTTGCAGTTCAGATCACATTATAATTTACTATCAAATTAATCACACTAGCTAAATTATACACACACTGGGTGCGACGGCGTTTATTAAAATCAGCAATTAACACAATGATTACAAATTACAACTAACACAATAACTGAGCACCACGAATCGAGAACAGTTCCGCGACGTCTTCACTTAGATGCGATCAGAGGCTGAATCCCTCCTCGCCGTGGCCTTAAAACATCACGTCTCTGTAGAAGCGCGCCTTTTGTGTGGGTACATCACTTGATGTTGCCAGTGGCGCGCTTGCGATTCGTTTCGTGTCCGTACTAATGACCGGATCCGACATAGATATAGATCGCGTTCTGCAAATTCCGAATATGTAGGTACTTGTCGGAGACGGGTATGTGACTCTTTCATTATTATCAGCGATATTTTAACTACTGTGGGCGTAGTGTGGGTAGTATTGGTTAATGCGCAATAAAAAAACGTTTGCAGTTCAGATCACATTATAATTTACTATCAAATTAATCACACAAGCTAAATTATACACACACAGGGTGTGACGGCGTTTATTATAATCATAAATTAACTACGGTGTATAATCGAGTACATATATACGAGTACACATTTATATGATGCGCCTTTTACGCACACGGTAATGCGGTAGTGGGGCGCGTCATTTCAGAGTGGGCAAGCTATAGCTATAATCATATTAGTAATATCAGCAGCGGGTGCTATCCCGAGATGAGTATTCAATCTATAAAATACCTGAGGTATAAGGAACAGGGTGTAAACTTCACTCATCTTCAATAGAAAAGGGAGGATCCTCCGACCAGATGAGTGTTTTATCTACTGAGCTACTGGCCGACGACAATTTGATGTTAGAACGTTGTATATTATACGCTCGTCGCGCGGTAAATTTTACTTGCGCGATGTAGAATTGGGCGTAACGTCAGCGTAATGCGTGGTTAGCATGTGGCGTTGTACACACGGCTATACATCAAGCAATACATTTCCAATTTATGCTGAAATCGCATCGAATAGGATTTTCGTACAATGCGAGGTCAGCTTATACTGGAAATGTATAGCTTGATGTGTAGCCGTGTGTACATGCCGCCATACACCTAACACTACAAAAAAACTAGTCCAACTCGTTAATAAAGTTCACCTTGGTTCACACTCGTGAGATTCTGAGAATACTAGTTTATAATACCTACACAATAACTTGAGAAAATTAAAGAACAACTATCGCTTTTCTACCTGGCGTGATCAGACTTTTCTCTCCAGCTGAAGGAAAAAAAAGAAAAGAAAAAAAAATTGGGACACGCACGGGAAATACAAACAGCAAGAAAAACTTTATAACAAAATTAACATTATTTTCATTATGGTAAGTTGTTATCGTCATAATTCTTAAGAACTTCCTGTAATAAGTTACTAATACTTATACATTTAATATTGAAGAAAAAATAAACATTTTGACAAAAGAATGCTACATGCTATAGCAAAATACCAAACATACTATTTACACAAAAATGACACTCCGTATGCCTGTTTTTTTACCCGATTACGGCATAGTCAAAAGGAAGGGTTATGATTTTAGCAGTCTATGTATGTTTGTGTGTATGTATGTGTTTGTGTGAGCGAGTAAAAAAGGAAGGGAAACCAAAAGCATATTAACAGTGTGAAGAAGACAATTGTATAGTAATTTTATTTAGTCCACGTTATCATTCATTCCGTGTGTAAGGTAAGTTTTTAGGGTTCCGTACCTCAAAAGGAAAAAACGGAACCCTTATAGGATCACTCGTGTGTCTGTCTGTCTGTCTGTCTGTCTGTCTGTCTGTCCGTCTGTCACAGCCAATTTACTCCGAATCTAATAGACCGATTAAGTTGAAATTTGGTACACATATGTATTTCTGTGACCCAAACACGAATGTGTAACGTAAATAAATAAATTTTGAATATAGGGGTCACTTTTGGGGCGCAAACAAGAAAATTTAAAAAAAAAGTTTTGCTAACAGTACCGTGTGACATATCAAATGAAAGGGCTTGTTGCGAGAATCTTAAATATATTTTTTATATAATTTTAAAATAAATACTTTTAAAGATATTTAATAAATTCAATGAAAATTGACCATTCCCCCCCCCTTATCTCCGAAACTACTGGACCAAAAATTTTGAAAAAAATACTTAGTATGGCTCTTTACTCATAGATTACAGGAAAACCTATAAGAAGTCTATGGTCTTAAAATAACATGGTGAATCTATCAATATTGTGCGTAGAAACTTACATTTCGTCGCTCGGCATCCAATAGGCCTATCTCTCTAGCTAATATAACATAACATAACATAACTTCACGCCTTGTTTCCCCGAAGGGTTGGGCAGAGGTGTCCCTGTAGCAGGTATACCCACATTTCGCCAGTTATGTTTAAGTCCCATGTAATAGGGGGCGAGCCTATTGCCATCAACCGGGCACAAATCCAGACTCCGAGCTGCTACTGAGAAATTTTCAGATAGAAAAACCCAATAACACTTTGCCCGACCCGGGAATCGAACCCAGGACCTCATGCTCAGCAGTAGCGCTTGCGACCACTAGACCAACGAGGCAGTTAACATAATATAATATCAAAAAAATATCAAAAGTGTTTGACCGTCTGCTTATTACACAAATAAATAAAACTGTATATGTTCATGACAACCAATTTGGGTTTCGGCGTGGTTTGTCAACAGAAAATGCAGTGTTGTGTCTTAAGCATACTATCACATACTTACTATACACAGCGTGGGACGCCGATTTATGCTAGCTTCCTCGACTTATTCAAGGCTTCTGATCTGGTTACTTATGACGTATTGTGGAGAAAGATGGAGAAGGATAGGTTGCCAATGGAGCTTATAAACATCTTTAAATAGTGGTATGGTAACCAGATCAATAGTGTACGATGAGCTGGAACTTTTTCCAGGCCATACAGGTTGGAATGCGGGGTGAGGCAGGATTTGGGCTAGATATACCCAAAGGTCGTGCAACGCCCTTCGTGTCCAATACAACAACGCTTTCAGGGTATAGGTGGGGCTGCCCCGTTTTTGTAGCGCATCGGGAATGTTCGCAGACGCACATGGGTGACCACTGAAAATCAGCGCTGTGCTGTGGGTACCCATAGCACAGCATCATGCTGAGTGGAAGCCTTCTTGTCACAGTCATGACGTGCCAGCAGCTGCCGCATATTTCTGTTTTGTGCTCGTGATTATATTTAAATCTATTTTTTATTTTATTTTATTATTCTTTTCTTTTATGCACTTGTTTCTGTGACAATTAAACTTATTTTTCTTTCTTTCTTTCTTTCACATATTAATTGCTTTTACGCAACGATGCGATGAGGTGTACATCCCTGGTGCGCAGAGTGCGGGCCAGCTCCAACAACATCCTAAAAAAGATCGCTAGCAGGCTGGATTGCATGTACATCAATCACTGTAGTGCCATCTCCCATGGGGTGAAATAAATTTAAACTAGATTACGTGGGGCACTCAGAAAGTTTTGTGATACTAGAAAAAAATATAATACAGGTTATAATTTTTTTATTATATCTTTTCAAAGAACTCTCCATTGGCGTCTATACACAGTTTTATACGTCTAAACCAATTTTTATAACACATTATCCAGTCCGCATTAGACACCTCTCCAATCTCCTTCTCAAATGCAGCCAGTGCATCTTCAGGTGATGAAAACTGTTTTCCTTTGAGTTGATTTTTTATTTTGGGGAACAAGAAAAAGTCGCACGGAGCCAAATCGGGACTGTAAAGAGGATGACCTATAAATTTGACCGGTGTGCTGTCCAGAAAGTCCCTTGTTTTGAGCGCCGAGTGAGCCAGCGCGTTGTCGTAGTAAAGCAGTAGCCCACGGAGGCCAGTGTTCGGTCGGTTGCTGCTTGCAGTAGTAAAAACTTCTGGCAAACATTTGGTAACATACCATTCAGTATTGATGCTCTTTTGATCTCGTCAGGGTACTGACACCAGATAACCCGGCAAAGAAAAAAAACTTGCGTCAAAATTTTGCCTGCACTTCTGGCTCGTTTCACTTTGGTAGGCGTTGGTTCATTTTGAAACAGCCACACGGTCGACTGACGCTTCATTTCTGTATCATATTGATAAATCCAAGATTCATCACCCGTAATGATATCTTAAACGCGCCGAGACGAGCCTGCTACAAATTTTGCTATCATGTCTCGGCACCATTCTACCCGAACCTCCTTCTGAGCCTGCGTTAGATTTTACGGTACCAGCGTGAAACTATCTTCCATAACCGAAGATGCCTGTGTAGAATTTCATACACACTTCCCGATCCAATCAGCAGTATATGCTGAACCTCTTCATATGTAATTCGCCTATTCTCTTGAACAAAAATTTTCACAGCCAGCACGTTTTGTTATGTAACAACCGTCATACTTCTTTCTTTGTCCGCCAAAATTACTCGACCACCCATAAATTCGTTGAACCAGCGGAAAACAGTCGCTATAGCAGGGCTTTTTTCTATGAACACCATTCGAAGTCTTTCAAACGATTCTTCTGGTTTTAGTCGACATTTGAAATCGTACAAAATCATCGCGCGAAAATGTTCTCGTTTTAAATCCAGTTTTCAGTAAGACAGAGTATTTTGATTTTGCTCGTAAACAAATGTGAAGGGAATTTCGAATTTGGAATGTTATGTTTTTTTGTAATAAATAGTCATAGTTTAAATTGACATCAAAGCCAGCCAGTATCTTATAGACAAAAACTGTTAGTCGCAAAACTTTCTGAGTGACCTAGTAAAATAAGCTAACATAGTTCATAAGTTTACAAACAGAATGAGTCCTTTTTACTTGAATAAAGAAAAATATCTGGATGACCACTTTTTTTTAACGACGTTTTCTAAAAATGACACCTAGCTAGATCGATTTATCGCTCCCGAAACCTCCTGCATACTAAATTTAATAAAAATTCTTGGAGCTGTTTCCGAGATTCAGATTATATATACATACATACGAGAATTGCCCGTTTAAAGGTATTAGATTTAGATTATTAAGAAGTAGTGACAAAAATTGAAAAGGGTATGCTGAGATGGTTTGGGCATGTTGAGAGGATGAATGAATGGCGACCAACAATATGTATTTACGAGGCTGATGTGAAGGGAACGGCCGGGCGGGGACGCCCTAGGAGGACATAATACTGACCTTATTGGTGATGTTCTTCAGAAAGGCCAGGTGCGTAGTACTCGCAACCGGCGTGCGTGTATGACCAGATGTATGAACGTAAACGAGGCAAAAGGAGTATGTAAGGATCGTAGCAGGTGGCGTTCTGCAGTTTCTGCCTACTCCCATGGGAAGAAGGCGTGAGATTATGTATGTATGTATTATTATATTAATACCGCGAATGTGAAATTTTTAACGAAAATTAGATTTTTGTTTTATTTCATTCTACACGTTCAAATAAGTGATCCTGCAATTAAAAAAAAAACGTAAAAATGTCACATTCGCGGTATTGGATGCCGAGTGACGATTTGCAGTTGGAATGTATGGGAGAACATGTTTTTCAACTACAATTTTAAGTTTGTTCTTGGGATAAATAAATTCATCTCAACTACGGAACCCTTCATTGTGCGTAGTCCGACACGCACTTGGCCGGTTTTTTTTATATAACTATTAAATAACCGGTTTCAAAAGTGCCTCAGTTTCTTCATAAGTAAGGGTCTTTAGCCATGCAGTCAGGACTTTCTTGCAATCGTAATGGGTTTTTTGGTTAATTGGATTTTTTTTGCTAATGGCGTTATAAAGAAAAGTAATTTGGGCAACATACTGCCGCTTTGCGAATGCAGTACGAACTGTAACCACCGCAATATGACCGTGATTTCTTCTTTTCCTGACAGTACTAAGGTCAAATACCGTGGTTTAATGCATTTTTAAGGTAGAAATCAGAATATATAACTTTCTTACAGTTAACATGTCACATAGTTTGTAAAGCTCGTGTGTAGAAAAACGATACGACTTAAAGTACATAGTTTTGATACGCTGTGATCTTTCCACATCTAAGAATTTAGTTTTAGAGGCACCCCCCCAGATAGGAATGCAATAGGTTAGAACGGATTGGCTAGAGCAGTGTATATTTGTTGAATTAGCTTGGCTGATGCAACATGCCTTAGCAATTTAAATATCCAGATCAGTTTTCTGACTCGTTTACTAACCAATGCAATGTGATAATGCCAAGAGAGTCGCTGATCAAGTATTATACCCAGGTATTTCGTTTTATCAACCTTCTCGATAGCCAGATAAGCGCAATTAGTGTCCTGGATATTGTGACATTTGTGTATCTTTACACTGAAATTACTATCAGGTTGGGTTCTATTCTTTATGGAGAAACACATGTAGATAGTCTTTTGGCTATTCAGCGTAAGTAGGTTTGTTTTTAGCCAGGAAGAAACTCTAGATTATCCCACTTCCGTATCCTTCCGCACAGCCTCTCAATTATCGCCAATAAAAACCAACGCAGTATCGTTGGCATAACACTCGAGCACCACCTGTTTTCATCTCACATATGTCGTTGATGTAAATTAAAAATAATGTGGGCCCGAGAACCCTCCCCTGTGGTACACCAAATGTGATATCTGAATCTCTGCTTATATATTGTCCAATTCTAACCTTTTGCGTTCGATGTGAAAGACAACTTTTGAATAATTCAAGAGGTGTGCCCCTTATTCCTATGTTTTCTAACTTGCGTACAAGAATGGGAACAGATACTGTGTCAAAAGCTTTTTAAATCGAGGAAAATTGAGAGGCATTTCTTTCCACGATCAAGGTTTTCAGTAACAAGAGATATTATAGCTGTTACTGCATCTTCAGTTGATTTGCCCTGTCTACATCCATACTATGCATCAGATAATATTTCATATTTATTAAGAAAGTCTATTAGTCGTTTGTTTAAAAGGTTCTCTAATATTTTTGATAAAGCAGGTAATACTGATATAGGCCTGAAGTTATTAACATCATCTCTGGATCCACTCTTGTGCACAGGCGTAACAGTAGATTTTTTTAAGAGCTTAGGTTAAGAAAAGTCACAGATATTGTTAATGATAATCCCGTTGTAAATAATGGCTAAAAGCAACCAAAAAATGTAACTTTATCGACATTCAATTGTAAGAATGTTATTGGATCAGCTGATTGTGTGCGCAGTTTGTGCCGTGTCGCTGATGTTATTGCTTTTCAGGAGACTTGGCTTTTACCCCATGATGTCCCTTATCTCGGGAGCATTGATGATGAATTCACGTATGCGGGCAAGTCCGCCGTCAACACGTCTGCCGGAGTCCTTATAGGAAGACCGTATGGTGGAGTCGCGCTTCTATGGAGGAAATCAGCGTTTTCAACGGTATCAGTGGTGCAGTGTAATAGTGATTGTCTGTTAGCTATTAAGATTGAGCACGCGGGACGTTCCCTATTAATATTCTCAGTGTACTAACTCGGCTGATAACCTAATTCAGTTTACGGAGTGCTTAAGTGAAATTATTGCGATAATTGAGAATAGTAATGTTGAATCAGTGTTTATATTGGGTGATCTTAATGCACATCCAGGTGGGGAGAAATCGTGGTCATGTGTTGATATGGAACTACTTCCGAAGGATACGTTTACGTTTGAGAGTACCGCTCATGGTGCATTGTGCTGGCTTGATCACTGAGGTCATGATCTTCATAAAATGGAGTAAAAGAACCACCATGTGGGCAGGCCCAAAAGGAAAACGGCGACAGGGACGCCCTCGAGAAAGATGGGTCGACGAAATAGAAAAGGTAGCGGGCCAGAATTGGCTTGCAGTACCACAGGACAGAAGAGAGTGGCAAGAAACGGAGGAGGCCTTTACCCAAAGAGGGGTCCTTAATTAATTTCCTCAATTTTATTTATTATTTACTTTTTTTTGTTATACTTTGTTTTATTTTTTAAATAAGGAATAAAAGAGGCTTTATTAATGAATATTAACACTGACAACAGATATCGTGTTGGTTAAACACGATATCTGTTGTCACTGTTACTGTTACAACTCATCTCTAATGTCACCTCGCCTTCTGTTACCAAAAATATCAATTCTTTCGAGTGCCAGCGTATGTACAGTGAATAGTGAAGCGAATCGAAGACATCTCTCTGGCATATTAGATCGTTCCACAGACATGTGGCACACCTACTGTACAGGTAGACCTTTTCGGTAGATCGTATCACATATGGCTTACATTACGCACTGTATTATTTATATTATAATTTATACACAGTTCTTTGATTTTGTTATTAGTTATAGTAGTGACATATGTATTTGACCGTTATATTTACAAAACAATAAATAACTCAGATTTATTTATAAATACATTCAGTCTATGTATATATACGAGCACATTTAATTCTTCTGATCATTGCCATTTTTTCAGTTGCTCAAATAAACGAAGCAGTTTTTTTCTAGTTGGTTTGACACAGCTTAGACAGCATCAATGAAATTTAAGTTACTTTCCTGTGCGTTATACCTTCTATTAACCGTTGTATCAGGTTTTTGGGATACCGGAACTACAACCCCGGAATACATCAGGACTGATGTCACACCACGACAAAGCTTCTTCAGGTGGCAGGAAGTTCAGCCTAACTGGAGAGCTTTTTTTACTTGGGGTTGGGATTGGGTTTGGCTTAGATACAATAGAAGACTTTGTACTGTTGCTGGAATATCTCATGGTGAATTAACTTTAAAGTTTTTCATTTTGGTGCATTGTCTAATAATTTTATATTGTATTTAAATTATATTGTTAACCCTGTACTGACAGACTTATTTGAAAATTGTTTAATTAACTGTTTTTGAATTTTTCAGGGTTCACAAATATTGGTACGGCTACGATATTGAATAGAAGAACTCTCATCACTGCGTGCAATTTACTTGAGGAGTATTTTAACGTCCAAAGAGATCTACGTATTTGGGCATTAGGCTCTCGGGGCGAATTTAGAACTCCCTACAGATACAGACTCTGGAGATTCACAAGAGTGATTCCAAAAAGTTTAAATCCAGAACATTGGCACGGAGCTAGAGGCCAATTCATGCCGAGGCACGATGTGTGTGTAATGCATACCTTGGACCAAATGATGCTTACTTATTATGTCAGCACCAGGGGCCATTATCCACACAGAAGTTACTTAGTCGAGCGAAAATTCTTGATTCCAAACGACCTTTGGTTTACGGGATCTGGTTATGAATATCCTCTACACGTCAAAGAAAATTATAAAATATTTATCACTAAAGCGTTCAAGGAAAATATTGTGGACTGTTCGAAATACTTGCCCAAATGGTGGGGAAAATTTATATGCATGAAAAATATTTATGGCTATCCCGGACTACAAAATGGTGGGGGATTACATTGCGTCACTGCTAATGATAATATATGCGGGCTAGGTTGTTTTGAAATTCGGTATAACCAAGACAGGATATATGTGTTTACTGATCTTCGTTATTATACTCAAATCATATATGATCTAGCTGACATATATCCTGGCGAGTATTATGAATATGCTTATCCTCAATGGGGTATGTCTTTTGGCGTCTTGTGGAATAGTCTTTATTCGAACTCTCCTAATATTCCTGCATGGCAGATACAAGACGATATCTATCCAATGGGGAAAAAGTAGATATGCTCGTGAATCAAAATCAAAATATTTTATTTCACATAAACCTACAAGGGCACTTGTGAAACGTCAGAAGCTAGGTGCACGGTTCCGTGAACTGTGCTTAAGCTGTTCGCGACATGCCTAACGTGGTGTGCACGGGTTGTGCACCTGCGCTGCACGTGTGGATCTGTCTAAGAAACATAGATAGGATTTTAAGACGGATCCACGCACTACGCACCTCGAACGGATAGACACGTCACACTTTGCGCGTGTGAGATTATTCATTATTTATAGGAGGTTTTAGGAGAATATCTAATTGTATTGAATTATTGATCACAATAATGATTGTTTACAAGAATTTATCCCAGTACGAACGTCAGCTGTCAGAATGATAGATGACATTAACGTATGGAAACGTGTGGAAACGTTCCATTTCAACAATATTTTAATAAACGTAAATTAATGTTTTTAATTTACTATTGTTTGTGAATAGATAAGTTTGTATTATTTGATTTCTTTAATTGATATTTCATAGACATATGTATTTCATATAAATAGTTAGTAATGTGACTTAACAAGCTGTTTCATAAACAACGATTCTTGAGTTTTCGAACAAGTCAAGATTTGTGGTATAGATAGATCAAAACAAAGGTTTATTATATTAGCAGTACAAAAAATGATTATTTAATAATTAATAAAGGTACTAATGATATTTATCACGATTTTATATTGTAATTTAAAGTAACATGGTGTTAAATTGGTGTTTCAAACGATTTTCGAAACATCCAGTAGATGATATTATATTATGATATTTTACTTAGAGATTACAAATAAATACATACTAAATTGCTATATAATCTTATTAAGTTTTAAAATAGTTCCACTACACAAGATCTGTTAATTATTACTTCGTTGAGAAGTTATTTAGCATTTATATATGACCATCTACGGTTAGTCTAAAATGGCGGGAATGATATGACTTGAGTAGGATTGGGAAACAATAAAAATAGGTGTACCCGCCAATTCAGGGACTCTTTGATTTAACTGTGGTGAAAGATGGACTACCTATAAGGTTCACGTAAGTTAATTGATCACATAGCTTTATTATTGCTGATTACTATTTTTCTGTATGTGTTATATTATGTATTAAGTCTTATGTGTAAATCGAATCAGGAAATATTCATGTTCTTGCTATATCTTTGAGAGACCTATTCTCAAATGCAAAAGAGATAATGTGATAGCAATAATATAAGTATGCTAATGTAAAAATGTGTTGATAAAATACTTTAAAACAAGCTTCCGTAGAGTTTCTTACCCTTCTTCTCTGTGATGACCTAGATTTGGAACGGATAACTAGCTTTCTCATTAACGATACCTACCTATTTATTGACAAGCCTAATTGAAATAAATGCATAGTCTTGTCTTTATGTGCTTTTCTTCATAAAATCCTTTCCCGACACACAAGTGTTCAAAGACACCTACATACATAATAATTAACTAGTAACCATTCTGACACTCAAAGCTCGATAATTAAGTGGATATCAATGCCTATAAATGTAGTTTTAATCCACATTCTAACACGCGCGTATGCGCATGTCACGAACAGCTTACGCGAAATGCACTAGAATTGATTTGAGTGTACTTCACTGATTATGCTCACTCATGTAAGCACGAACATAGTTTGAACGCTTTCGCGAACACTTTGCAAAACCACGTTTGTGATATATGCAAGTGACTAATCACTCGCTAGCATGTCCAAACATGTCCATACTATGTTCATGAGATGCACGCGAACGACGCTGTTCGTTCACTTGCACACAGGTGCAGTTTATATGACTTCGTTCATAATCATCCCTAGTTCGAACTCGCTCGCTTTTTTATATGCGTATCAGCACAGACATTTATACGTCTGTGCGTATCAGCTGCAACGGACCGGGCGAGTTCGAACTAGGGATGAGAGTGAATTGATTTTTACACCTTCATTTTGTGAAGTCAAGGTCGCTCTGGCGAATTTTCATTTGTGGCTTTTGTTGATATTTTATTATTATTCAGAGAAAACTCCATAATGGTTACGAAAAATCATAAAATGTTAGTGTGTTAGTAACAGAATTGTACAAAAAATTATATGTTAATATGTATACCTAACGGATGCCTATGGCTGTCCTTACCCACAGATTTTGGAAAGGACAGTCGAAGCGGGCAGCAATAACATTTTGGATGCTGTTGCTGCTGCTTCGTAGATGGTGCAGCAAGAAGTTTGCTTTCTTCCGCATGATGGCTGGAAAGTCAGCCGTACGCGCTTCAGCAAACATAGCAGACGCGCTGAAGCACCACGGCAGCCCGTTATCAATGAGCGCAACTCATAAAATGGTTTAAAGTCTTTCCCATTAAAAGAAGGAATGTCAATATTAGGTAATTTTGAGGAAGTGACATAGCCAGCCTGGGAGAGCTCTGAATCTTGGGCACGCCACAATTGCGGCGATAAGTCCCCTTTTTGAGGAGTGGCTAGAGACGCGCCATGGCGTCCTCACCTTCCGCCTGACGCAGGTCCTCACCGTAAATGGTTGTTTCGGGAGGTTCCTGTTCAGGATAAGGCGGGAGGAAACGCCCAGGTGTCACCATTATGTGACTCGCCTGGAGGACACGGTAGAGCATACGGTGGAAGTCTGCCCGGCTTGTGCAGAGCATAGCCGTGTCCTCGTGTAGGCGATCGGCGGCGGTGATCTCTTGCGTCCGGCCCTGGTACGGAGCAAGAGGGCATGGGAGGCCGTCACCTCCATCTGCAAAGCAGTAATGCTCACGAAGGAGGAGGTGGAACGGAAAATTTCGCGAGGGAGAGGAAAATTTCGCGTCCTCACGCTCCTAACCGTCGCAGGAGACGCCCTGGGCATCGGGAATCGCAGGCCGATTCCTGGCCACCGTAGGCGCGGGCTTGCGGACGGTGAGCAATGGGTAGCTCACCGTCCGATAAAGACCAGGCCCGGGTTGACAGCGCTGTGTTCCATGTCAGCAGAACTGACGGGGTCCGCTAGGGCCGATGCCTGCCGAAGTCGCGGGAAAGTCTGAAAGGGATACCGTTGCCCCTGGCAACATGGCAACTGAAGGAACCCGGGAGGGTTTTAGTCAATAAGAGTCTAACACGCCTCACGCTCCTCCTAGAGCGGGAGAAGTTATTTAATAATTTCCCAACAAAAAGTGTCTCTGAATCCGATTTGGAACGTGACTTTATATTTTCGTTTAGAATGGCAAGAATTGTCTAAAATTTTTCCTCAAATACACCAACATCTTCATAGTCCTCAGTATCCAAGCTCAAAATATATGATTGTACACTTTCGTATTGATTAAAAACAGCAGTTAATTTGTCCTTGCGGGCTTCTAACATATCAATTGTTGCTGAACTAATAATAGTTGAATCACTGGTTAAGTTTTCCATACGTCTTAATGTTCCTTTGTACTGCAAACGCGTAATTTTTAGTTTCTTTAGGTCCGCCATTGTAACGCAACACAAATTCACTGTTATGTAGGTATATTTTAACACTTTTGAACTATTAACTTTTCGTTGTAAAAACTTCTCTGACTGAAACTTGTTTACGTTGTAGTGTAAAATTGATAATGTCAATCTGACAAGATGTTGGGGGATGTCAAACTTTTCCTAGAAATGTAGGTATTCTGGACTTTACTACCTTGATAATAAAAATCACACACAATTAACGATCTCACGCTGGTGTAAGGCTGGATGCAAAGTTGGGATTTTTACCAAAACTATGAGCAGGGTGAGGCTTCGCCGCCGGTACAAACGAGCAACGGCTCCTGAACAAATTCGCCAGGCACACAGTGCAAGACGAATAAACACCTCCAAAGGCACTGAATGTACTCTTTCACTAATTTGAAGGACCACTACGAATGTTCGGAATGAGCTTTCGTGATTCTAGGTCAACGGGAACTACCATATAGGTTTTCGACCAAAAACCTATAGGGTACTTCCGGTTGACCTAGAATTGTCAATTTTGGTTAAAAGCAAGGTCTTACAGCACACGTAAAGGGAAAATTCCGAAAAATTAAAAAGTTGAAAGTTAAGGTAAATTTTAAAGTTAAGGCAAATTTAGATTTTTTTAATAAAAGAAACGAAATCTGTCTAAATCCTGAGAAAATTGGTGGTGACACACGGACAGACGGACAAGAGTGTGATCTTATAAGGGTTCCGTTTTTTACCTTTTAAGGTACGGAACCCTAAAAGTAAATAAAATCAAACAAGTTGTTGTTTTTATTATAATAATGACCTAACAAATAACATTATTGGCTACTTGAAAAATATTTCAGCTCAGAGCTGGTGCCGACAATAAGTTTCATAACTATTAAATCTTTCAAAGTCTTCACATAATTTGGAACAGTCTTTAATTTTACATCTAAGTATTCTTTAATTTATTTAATAGTGGTAACGCATCTCTTGTGGGATTAGTAATTAATTACAACAGGCGATCATATATCCCTTTCTCCCTCCTAATAAAGCACGCTTTTACCGAGGCGTGAAAGATTCCGCTTCCGACGGTCAAGCCGCGTAGCTGTGTGACAACGCTGCGCACACGCCGCTCTGCTCGCTTAATCCGCTTCAACCGCTTTCGATAAATCTGTGATTGAACTATTAACAATAACCGCCCGCGGGTGCCGTTGAGTGATTTTGGTGCATGTGGGACTCCAATGACAAGACAGTGTCGAGCTAACAAAGTAGGATCCCGTCGCCGCCATCTTCAAGCTGAACGCGTGTCGCGAGGGAAGATAAGGTAAGCGTGCTCTCCTTGAATTCCTTATAATTGATCGCCCGTTCATCACCTACCACCGCCAACCTTTAAATACAGTCCACTTAAATTCATGAACCAAAAATGGTAATTTTCCATACCATAAGTAATTAGCATTTTCAAGAAAATGAGTATATCCCATGTTACGAAATTTATGTCAGGACAAACAGCTTAAGTCAAAATCACAAAATGTTTTGTCTGTATGAAGATTTAAAGACTTCATACGGACAAAATATATTGTGATTTTTGTAAAATTTTAAAAAATTGTGTGGCATCAATCAAATAAGTTTCAAACTAGACCTAATTTTAAGGACAGATCGACATGAAACCGGATTCAAACGACGCAGAAAAATCTGGCAATTCCAAATATATATTAACTCAATATCGTCCAGGATGTCGCTAAATACAAATAGCCCGTGAACTCTCGATGTTTAATAAGTTCACTATTGATATCGTATCCCGAGAATTTTGTTTATCTGGTATAATCTAAACCCAAGTTATGAGGGTTAAAAAAAACCGGCCAAGTGCGTGTCGGACTACGCACAATGAAGGGTTCCGTAATTGAGATGAATTTATTTATCCCAAGAACAAACTTAACATTGCAGTTGAAATACATGTTATCCTATATATTCCAACTGCAAATCGTCGCTCGGCATCCAATACCGCGAATGTGACATTTTTGACGTTTTTTTTTAATTGCAGGATCAGTTATTTGAACGTGTAGAATGAAATTAAACAAAAATCTGATTTTCGCTAAAAATTTCAAATTCGCGGTATTAATATAATAATAATATAAAGCAAATACCTTTAGACGAGAAATTCTTGTGTATATGTATATAATCTGAATCTCGGAAACGGCTCCAAGAATTTTTATGAAATTTAGTATGCAGGGAGTTTCGGGAGCGATAAATCGATCTAGCTAGGTTTCATTTTTAGAAAACGTCGTTGAAAAAATAATTGTCATCCAGATAACAAGATCCAAGTAACAAGGACTCATTGTGTTAGTAAACTTATGAACTTTAGCTTATTTTACCAGGTCACTCAGAAAGTTTTGCGACTAACAGTTTTTGTCTATGGAATACTGGCTGGTTTTGATGTCAATTAAAACTATGACTAATTACAAAAAAACATCACATTCCAAATTCGAAATTCCCTCCACATTTTTCTACGAGAAAAATCAAAATACTCTGTCTTATTGAAAAGTAGATTTACAATGAGAACATTTTCGCGCGATAATTTTGTACGATTTCAAATGTCGACTAAAACCAGAAGAATCGTTTGAAAGACTTCGAATGGTGTTCATAGAAAAAAGCCCTTCTAAAGCGACTGTTTTCCGCTGGTTCAACGAATTTATGCATGGTCGAGTAATTTTGGCGGACGAAGAAAGAAGTGGCTTCCCTACGACGGTTGTTACGTAACAAAACGTGCTGACTGTGAAAAATTTAATTCAAAAGAATAGGCGAATTACATATGCCTCTTCATATGTAATTCGCCTATTCTCTTGAATTTTATTTTCTGCATTAACTGCAGATTGGATCGGGAAGTGTGCATGAAATTCTACACGGGCATCTTCGGGTAAGGAAGAAAGTTTCACGCTGGTACCGCAAAATCTAACGCAGGCTCAGAAGGAGGTTCAGGTAGAATGGTGCCGAGACATGATAGCAAAATTTGAAGCAGGCTCGTCTCGGCGCGTTTATGATATCATTACGGGTGAATCTTGGATTTATCAGTATGATCCAGAAACCAAGCGTCAGTCGACCGTGTGGCTGTTTCAAAATTAACCAACACCTACCAAAGTGAAGCGAGCCAGAAATGCAGGCAATATTTTGATTGCAAGTTTTTTTTTTTTTTACGGGTTGTTTGGTGTCAGTACCCTGACGAGATCAAAGGAGCATCAATGCTGAATGGTATGATACCAAATGTTTGCCAGAAGTTTTTACTACTGCAAGCAGCAAGCGACCGAACACTGGCTTCTGTGGGCTACTGCTTCACCACGACAACGAACTGGTTCACTCGGCGCTCAAAACAAGGGACTTTCTGGACAGCACACCGGTCAAATTTATAGGTCATCCTCCTAATAGTCCCGATTTAGCTCCGTGCGACTTTTTCTTGTTCCTCAAAATAAAAAATCTACTCACAGGAAAACAGCTTTCATCACCTGAAGATGCACTGGCTGCATTTGAGAAGGAGATTGATTGGAGAAGTGTCTGATGCGGACTGGAAAATGTGTTATGAAAATTGGTTTAGACGTATGAAACTGTATATAGACGCCAATGGAGAGTTCTTTGAAAAGATATAATAAAAAATAATAAAACCTGTGGTATACTTTTTCTAGTATCGCAAAACTTTCTGAGTGCCCCACGTAATCTAGTTTAAATTTATTTCACCCCATGGGAGATGGCACTGTAGTGATTGATGTACATGCAATCCAGCCGGCTAGCGAAAATTTTTAGAATATTGTTGGAGCTGGCCCGCACTCTACGCACCAGGGATGCACACCCCATTCGCATCGTTGCGTAAAAGCAATTAATATGTGCGTCCGCGAACATTCCCGATGCGCTACAAAAATGGGACAGCCCTAACAATACCCTGAAAGCGTTGTTGTATTGGATACAAAGGGCGTTGCACGACCTTTGGGTATATGTAGCCTACAGGCTACACGTGTAAAACGTTGTAAAATAAGCTCAAAACAGAGTAGTTTTGACTTTTCAAGTGAGCGGCGTGCAAACCTGCGAGCCAGCATGTTCGTCCTTACCGACAATGCCCTGCGTTCCCGCTCAATATCGAGTTATACATCAAACAACGTGTTTTGGCATACTGCTCACATTTGGCAACCAACTTTCTGAGACCACAGATTGATGCGCTCAGAAGCACCATATCGTCTGCATAGCTAATATTATTTACACAAATACCATCTATATAGCAACCCACTCTGGTGCTGCTGAGCTCGCCAATCCTGCCTCACCCCGCATTCCAACCTGTATGGCCTGGAAAAAGTTCCAGCCCATCGTACACTATTGATCTGGTTACCATAGGTACCAATATTTAAAAATGTTTATAAACTCCGTTAGCAACCTATCCTTCTCCATCTTTCTCCACAATATGTCATAAGCAACCAGATCAAAAGTCTTGAATAAGTCGAGGAAGCTACTACTAGCATAAATCAACGTCCCACGCTGTGTATAGTAGTATGTGACAGTATGCTCAAGACACAAAACTGTACTTTCTGTTGACAAACCACGCCGAAACCCGAATTGGTTGTCATGAACATTTACAGTTTTATTTATTTGTGTATTAAGCAGATTGTCAAACACTTTTGATATTTTGATATTATAGTAGCTAGAGAGGTGTGCCTATTGGATGCCGAGCGACGAACTGTAAGTTTGTACGCACAATATTGAGTGATTTACCATGTTATTTTAAGACTATGGACTTCTTATAGGTTTTTCTGTAATCTATGAGTAAAGAGCCATACTATGTATTTTTTTCAACATTTTTGGTCCAGTAGTTTCGGAGATAAGGGGGGGGAATGGTCAATTTTCATTGAATTTCTTAAATATCTTTAAAAGTGTTTATTTTAAAATTATATAAAAAATATATTTAAGATTCTCGTAATAAGTCCTTTTATTTTATATGTCACACGGTACTGTTAGCATAACTTTTTTTTAAAACTTTCTTGTTTGCCCCCCAAAAGTGACCCTTATATTCAAAATTCATTTATTTACGTTACACATTCGTGTTTGGGCCACAAAAATACATATGTGTACCAAATTTCAACTTAATCGGTCCATTAGATTCGGAGTAAATTGGCTGTGACAGACGGACAGACAGACAGACAGACACACGAGTGATCCTATAAGGGTTCCGTTTTTTCCTTTTGAGGTACGGAACCCTAAAAACGATGAAGTGCTTCGAGAAAAGGTTGGTAGTGCCCTTGCGCTTCGTTTGGCCCGTCTTGGCGGGGGCACCACCGCGATAATATAGTATTATAGTATCTATACTAATAATAATTATTATAAAGAGGTAAAATTTGCTTGTTTGTAAGTTTGTATGTAGGGTAATCTCCAGATCTACCAGTCGGATTTGAAAATATATTTTTGCATTGTATAGCCCAATTCTTGAGGAAGGTTGTAGGCTCGCGAACGAAGTCGCGGGCAGAAGCTAGTCATACATATTGCAGTTTCTTCCTGATAGACCAACAATAAAGCACTAAGTTCTTTTATGCTGTAGTGAAAAATGAATTTTACCCGTTTGTTAAGCTTAAAAACTGATTTATATTTTTGCATTGTATAGCCCAATTCTTGAGGAAGGTTGTAGGCTCGCGAACGAAGTCGCGGGCAGAAGCTAGTCATACATATTGCAGTTTCCTGATAGACCAACAATAAAGCACTAAGTTCTTTTATGCTGTAGTGAAAAATGAATTTTACCCGTTTGTTAAGCTTAAAAACTGATTCTAATCTTCAAAATGACACTCAGTCGGTATTGCAAATACTTTACTTGTTAGGACCTAGATTTTGTTGAAATTGGTCAGATAATGGATTGTAACTTGGAAATGAACTGGGGATTCAAATTATTAAAAAGTCGAGTTAAATAATCGAGATATAGTGATAATAATAAATGAATGAAAAAACAGCTATACCTAACCACATACTGAACATAATTATTTTTAGTCTCTTTCTTCTTGTAATTGAATGCAGCGCCATCTAGCAAAAAATGTAAGAATTCTTACCAGCAATTGTTTCCAGTTTTACAGTTAGAATAAAGGTAGGTGGTAGCTCAAAACATAGCTACCTATTTAATTTTTATGTTTAAAAAATGCACTAGCGGTCATTGGTTATAATTATTATGTTTTGATGTAAATAGGTAAAAGTGGTTTTTTTTAAAACAAATATAATAAATGGTGCTGACATCTTTTGGCTTACTACAAAACGGAAGCTTACTAAACTGGACGTGAGTACCATGGAAACATCGTAGATGGCGCTATTTTAAACGTAATTTTATATATTCTATCCTTTAATAGGATAGAATATATAAAATCAATACGAGCAATATTTTGTACTCACGTTCTTGAAATCGGCCGACCCCGACATAGTTGGGAAAAGGCTAGGGAGATGACGTGTAACGTTTCGAAATCGCCCCTAACGATTCGTCGATCTAACTGGGTCTCATATCTGGAAAAATTAGATTTCTCCGTATTTTCACCCAAGCAGAGCTCGGTCGTCCAAAGTTTAGAACGAGATAATGAATAATGACATGAAAATAATGACATTAGAATAATAACATGGCAGTATAGAATTAGTAAGTACCTACCTACTATCGTGGTATCATGGAATAAGTAGGTACTATAATATGGATTAGTATGAACTTTCCTATAATATTAAATGAGCATTCTCTATTTTCACCAGAGCATAGCTCGGTCATCCATTTACTTACCTATTAACAGAGTTAAGCCCAGAGAGTGTTTGAGCAAGCATAAGTATATGCAGGGTGAAAATTTGTTAGCTGAGTAGGTGGTAGATGAGAAAATATGTTTGAAAAGTTTCAGTTATGAACTCCATGGTTAGGAGTGCACTTTCAAATTACGAAAAGAGCCAAGAAATAACGTGATTATTTTCAGAGCCGTTGATTTCCATGATCGTGTGCAGCCTAACCTATAATTAATTAATTAGGCAAATCTGACGAAAACATTGTAAACCTTACTTAAATCTGACGACTTTGAAAACTCACTTTTTAAAAGGATATTCAAGGCAAATAAAAGTTATTTTGTGCAATAGTATACATATATTGTCCTGGTAGTGAATTTATATAAATATCTGACGGAGTCTTTTAAGTACCCAAAACTGGTCATAATTTTTTATTTACTCATACCAATAAATAAAAATCCCAAAGATAAATTTGTATTTCATAATGATACTTTGAATTACAAAGTTATTTGTGCAGTTGCAGAAAATCACCCATTTTTAAATAAAATACCTTATAAATCAGCGTTTTTAGTATTTGTTGATTATATATTATACCGTATACAGGGCATCCCAAAATTATGGGACATGAAGGGAAAGTACCTTAAATATCGTAGATAGGGTATTTTGCTGAAAGAAGACTTTATGTTATTTTTAAAAGTTAGTAATTCTGCATTCAAAGATTTTCTAAAAATTACTTGCCTCGTCTGGGAATCGAACGGACTTAAATGTAAAAAAAAAACACCCCTACTTTTATGATGCCAATCGAAAGAATGGCCAAAAAGTAATAACTCTTCTTAAGTAACATAGTATTTAAAAAAAAAAGAACAGCGTGAAATGAATCATTTTAATCAAATTAAAAACATACATGAAACTGCCGTAGTCAATTAAGTTGGTATTTTTTTGTAAATTAATTAATTAAATGCTCAAAATGTGATCCCTCTTGTCTTACGCAAATCGCCAATCTTTTAATGAGTCCGCTGCCTGTTGATTTTCTTATCATTTTATGGTGAATACTCGATATGATATGGCACAATTCTGTTTGTAACTCGCCCACGTTCTCGTATCGCTTTTTGTATAGCATATCTTTCACGTATCCCCAAAAGAAGAAATCTAATGGTGTAAGGTCCGGGGATCTGGCCGGCCATCTAATGGGTCCATTCGTACCAATCCTATGCTATAAAGTATTTTATGAAGTGGGTACTTATTTACGAATAATCAATGCTATCTGTGGAATGATAATATCGCTACTTTTCGAACGTCGTCGTCGGCAATCAATAACTTTCTTGAAATTTGCCTCAAACATTTTACGTTGTTCGTTTCTTTTAAAATGCTATGTTACTTAAGAAGAGTTATTAGTTTATGGCCATTCTTTCGATTGGCATCACAAAAGTAGGGGTGTTTTTTTTTACATTTAAGTCGGTTTGATTCCCAGACGAGGCAAGTAATTTTTAGAAAATCTTTGAATGCAGAATTACTAATTTTTAAAAATAACATAAAGTCTTCTTTCAGCAAAATACCCTATCTTCGATATTTAAGGTACTTTCCCTTCATGTCCCATAATTTTGGGACGCCCTGTATATATGGTACTTAATAAACAAAAGTTTCAAATTCCTAACTTGTTTAGTTGTTGAGATAGAGTTCGTACAAAAGTGGTCTAAAACTAACATCTTTTACGGCCCACTATTTCATAATTTTTAACCGACTTCAAAAAAGGAGGAGGTGACTCAATTAGATATATTTTTTATGTGTTCGCAGATAACTTCGTCGTTTATGAACCGATTTTGATGATTATTTTTTTGTTGGAAAGGATATATTTTAAGAGTGGTACCATGATAAGGAAACCAGGATCTGATGATGGGATCCCATAGAAATCGAGGGAACTCTTCAAATGTTATGAGCACATCAATAACAATTTGAGTATTTTTTATAGTAACTCGTGAAGTTGCTTTCGAAAAGCATCATTTGGTGAAGGGGAACTGATGATGAAGACCACAGATGGCCACCGGAACTTCTCAATAGTCAATACCTACTAAGTATTCCACGGGTTGCGATTCTATTACTTTAATATGGTTGCCAAATAATTTATGTTCGTTACAATGCGTATGGAAAAGTGGAGCTAATGGTAAAGTACCAGGAGAACTCCTCAAAGATTAACGTCCCTGCATCGGGAAAAGCAATATTTTGTGAAAGGTAATGAGCAGTTGTATTGCGTATTGTGAGCGGCTATTGTAACTTAGATAAATTACAAACTGGCCCACTTAAAAGCGAGAAATAAAAACTTTTATACAAAAAAAAAAACAACTGACTTCCAAAAAAACACTACAAAGTGAAAAATAACAAATTTCGGAAGTCGGTGTCTTTGGTTTAGTATTTTCGTTATTTGCCACCGACTTCCGAAATTTATGTTATTTTTCACTTTGTAGTGTGTTTTTGGAAGTCAGTTGTTTTTTTTTTGTTGAAGATAAAAAGAAAAACAAAAAATGTTCGCTACTCGATGAGCTCTAGACAATGACACCCTTCATGCCAAGGTAAGATTTTTTTTTCAAAATCAAAAGTTTTTGTATGGTATAAAATTAAAACTAAAGGGTCAACTTCAAATTTTTTATCACTTTTTATTATTTGTTGTTATAGCGGCAATAGAAATGATTAATCTGTGAAATTTTCAACTGTCTACCTATTACGGTTCATGAGATACAGCCCGCTAACAGACAGACGGACAGGGGAGGCTTAGTAATAGGGTTTCGTTTGACACCATTCGGGTACGGAACCCTAAAAAGCAGTAAGTTGGCAGGGCTGCTATTGGAGAAATGATAATTTACAATACAGGATTTTTTTAATGACGGAACTTTTAAGTGAATTTTGCTGCTTGTGGTAATTTCTAATTAATTTGTTAATAAAGGTGAATGTTTACGTTATTTTTATAATACACTGGCATTCAAAACTAAGTACCACACTTTTAAAATTGCAATAGCTTTTAAAATACACAAAATACCGGGTAAAACTGAAACCATGGATTCAGTACATGATTCCGAACCCCCTGCGTTGAAATTTTTCGTTGGTTTTAAAAAAAAAAATCAGCTGTTCCATACATTTTGACCGCGTATTTAGGTAGGTACTTTTCTATGAAACTGCAGTTTTTTTTAAAATACCGACGAAAAATTTCATATAAAAACTTTATAGTCGATAACGTTCTTATAAGGAATGGCTGAAAAAAACGTTATAAACAAAAACTTTCCTTTATAAATTGCTGTCTTACTTTCACTTTTTTTTTCCCATTTATTTCTTGATCGATGAATTTTGATTCAAAAGCCAAGGTGTGTCTACAGGTCGTAAACTTTACTTATCATACCTCTTTCTCCTGAAGAATGTGTAAGAATAATGGCTTTTCTGGAACTGTATATGCGTCGTACTGCAAAAATGGTGGTTGTAATATTAAGGACGCTCCGGCAGGTGAAACGAAGGTACAAAGAAACTGGAAACCATCTGAGGAGACCTTGTAATGGCAGACCCAGGTACACTAGTACTCGAGAAGACCGCTATATTGTCTCCACTGTGTTGAGAAATCGCCACCTCAATGCAGTTGAAGTCCAGCAACATCTTCTTCAGACCCGAAGAAACTACATCAGTGGCAGTATAGTCAGAAGAAGACTTGCTGAAGCAAACCCGAAGCCCCAAAGGCCAGCAAGTGGCCCCAAACTCGAGAGGGCATCGAGTAGCAAGACTGAGCTACGCACGTGAACATATACAGTGGAGTGAAGAAGAATGGGCAAGAGTTTTGTTCACTGATGAGTCTCAATTCTCTCTATTTACTTCCGATGGAAGACAAACAGCGTACAGGCGACCTGGTGAGCGATACATTCAAGCCTGCTTCACAGAATGAGTCCAATACGGTGGAAGCTTTGTACGCGTATGGGCTGGCATCCCTTCAGAAGCTCGCACAGAGCTAGTGGCTTTAGAAAATGGCACCCTGACTGGGGTAAAATATGGCTCAAGAGATCCTTAGTGAGTATGCAGGGCTATATTTAGTCAATAAGGGTGATGGATCGATACTGATGCAGGATAACGCCCGGCCACACACCGTTCGGATGGTACAAGAGTACCTTTAGGATCAACTTGATGGCTTGGCCATCAAGAACTCCTGATCTCAACTTAATCGAACATGCCTGGGATAAGCTCGGGAGGCTAGTCAAAAGCCGTAGACCTCCTCCTATCACCCTCAGGGCCCTAGAACGGGTCCTGATGGAAGAATGGGAAAATATTCCCCAACATCGCCTCCAACACCTCGTCTTCTGTATGCCAAACCACAGAAAGCAGTACAGTGCAATTTTTTGCGACCTAACGCGACTTTGTGTTTACGGTGTCTAGAAACCACAGAACCAATAATCTTATATATTTTATACAGTTAGAGTCAGATGGACACAATTTGTTGAAAGCATTTAACTGCTTCAAGCAGTTATGGAATCCTAAAAAGTCTTCTAGATTAGGACTGAATGATTGTGATCGAAAAAAGGAACCTCATTTTTGTTGGTTAAAAAGGAAAAAAGTTATTTATTTCAGATGGGGTTGAAACTACCCCTAAAAGTGTGCGTCTGCTGAGATTAGGGCTAGTGCTGACGTTTCACCGATCTGAATTTTTGTATAAGAGATCGTGCGAACTCAAGATTTTGCTACACGAATGTTACCATACCATACCAAGGTACCATTCCGTACCCGACCGCAGGAGACAACTGCAGGCAACTTGTCACCGTGACAAGATTAGTTTCTATGAATTTCCTTGAAATTCTTTCCGTAGCTAGCGACAAGTCGTTGGCAGCTACAGGCGAGTGACAAGCGACTCGTGCAGTCCAACCGCAGACCAGTAGTACCACCAACGCTCGAGCGATATTCACATTTTTCTATCTTCTATCTACGGACTGGAATATGGGCAGTTGCCGCCTGCAGTCGGGTTCGGAATCATGACTGCAGCGACATGACGCCGTGGCAAAGTATTCAAAGTAAGAAGATTAAACTATAATCCAGCCACAAAATTATTTTTTCTACTTCAATTATTACTTTAGTTATAAACGAAATAAGAAATGAGACTTACGCCATTTAGTTCCAAGCTCGAACACATGAATGAGCGTGCAGCTTGGCATGAAAGAGCGCACGCGATTTTCAACTTTATTACTGTTGTGTTAGCGTTTAGCACATATCGGAGTGGTGGGGGACCCCCCATGCACCCTTGCGTGGAAATTTTCTTAAGAGTGCTTGGTCTTAACTTTGTACTTAGTTGAAAAACATGCGTTGTCCGACACGCACTTGGCCGGTTTTTTCAAACCAATGTCTGTGACAATTTCACAAATGTTTAGCTTGTCAATATTATTCAAGCGCTAGATCCTTGTTGCACTTTAGCTATTATTCTTTCAGTCATAATTATGTAGATGTCTAGTTCATGATTGATAAATGAAGAAATTGAACACTTTGTTTGAGCATGAGCTCAGCTGTAGCACTTGCCACCACTAGACGAATGAGGCAGTTTTTCAATACTTACAAAAAACTGACAGATTTATAACACAATTATTAGATTCAGACATCTAATAATTGTGTTATAAATCTGTCAGGAAATTCAGCCGCAAATCCTTAGCGTGCGCCTCCTCTTATATCCGATGCTCATATTTTTATTGAAGCGCGAGTTAATGTCTCGGAATAAAGATAAGTCTTACCAAGGTCGAAGGAGACTGCAAAAAATGTAAAATTTATAACGATTTGGTGTGTATGAGCTGATTGTGTACTATCATCTGCTTTGCCTTTTCCCAACTGACTGGAAGACTGGAAGCCAACCCCAACAGGGTTGGCTTCCAGTCTACCCGGATGCACTTGAATACCAGTATTTTACATAAAAGAAAGAAAAAAAGTGTAAAGTGCGTCGTAAGATATTAAAAGGAATGTGTGCCTCACGGCTGCGCCAAATAGACCCAGTTAGTAAAATGCCAGACGCTGGTTTTTAACTGGACCTGAAGTGCAAGGACGGTGACGGATGTAAATCAGCTTTTACTACAGATACAATACTTTTACTACAAATAATACTATAGCAAAAATACAATTTACACAAAAATGGCTCTTGACAGACTGACAGGCAGACGGACAACGAAGTGAAACTGTAAGGGTTCCGTTTTTTTCCTTTTGAGGTACGGAACCGTAAAAAGCGTGCATCATTAGAAGGTAAATATTTTTATTTAGAGGATCTATTAAATAGTTCCCTTAGCTATAATATGGAGCTAATTAGGAGGAAGCATCATCCATGCAAATTCCCATCTTTCAAAAAAAACCCTATCCAATCTTAAAGGGGCGCACTGCAATAAAATTACCAAAAAGTAATAAAAATATCTTTTAATTATTGAAAAAAAAAACTCACTCCTATTTAAAATTCATATTTTTTGTACCAAAATTACCCCAAATCCATTAAAAATTTGCAAATTTTCAACAGGGGTCATAAGTTATATCTTGTAGACACCCGCTAAAAGATCCACCAAAGGTCACCCGCGACCCATGTTGAAAAAAAAAACCGGCCAAGTGCGTGTCGGACTACGCACAATGTAGGGTTCCGTAGTTGAGAAATATTTATTTATCCCAAACACAAACTTAACATTGTAGTTGAAAAACATGTTCTCCCATACATTCCAACTGCAAATCGTCGTTCGGCATCCAATACCGCGAATGTGACATTTTTACGTTTTTTTTTTAATTGCAGGATCACTTATTTGAACGTGTAGAATGAAATAAAACAAAAATCTGATTTTCGTTAAAAATTTCACATTCGCGGTATTAATATAATAATACATACATACATACATAATCTCACGCCTTCTTCACATGGGAGTAGGCAGAAACTACAGAACACCACCTGCTACGATCCTTACAAACTCCTTTTGCCTCGTTTACGTTCATACATCTGGTCATACACGCACGCCGGTTGCGAGTACTACGCATATGGCCTTTCTGAAGAACATCACCAATAAGGTCAGTATATGTCCTCCTAGGGCGTCCCCGCCCGGCCGTTCCCTTCACATCAGCCTCGTAAATACATTTTGTTGGTCGCCTTTCATTCATCCTCTCAACATGCCCAAACCATCTCAGCATACCCTTTTCAATTTTTGTCACTACTTCTTAATAATCTAAATCTAATACCTTTAAACGGGCAATTCTCGAATGTATGTATATATAATCTGAATCTCGGAAACAGCTCCAAGAATTTTTATTAAATTTAGTATGCAGTAGTAGGGGGTTTCGGGAGCGATAAATCGATCTAGCTAGGTGACATTTTTAGAAAACGTCGTTAAAAAAAAAATGGACATCCAGATATTTTTCTTTATTCAAGTAAAAAGGACTAATTCTGTTTGTAAACTTATGAACTATGTTAGATTATTTTACCAGGTCACTCAGAAAGTTTTGCGACTAACAGTTTTTGTCTATAGGATACTGGCTGGCTTTGATGTCAATTAAAACTATGACTATTTATTACAAAAAAACATAACATTCCAAACTTGAAATTACCTCCACATTTTTTTACGAGCAAAATCAAAATACTCTGTCTTACTGAAAACTGGATTTAAAACGAGAACATTTTCGCGCGATGATTTTGTACGATTTCAAATGTCGACTAAAACCAGAAGAATCGTTTGAAAGACTTCGAATGGTGTTCATAGAAAAAAGCCCTGCTAAAGCGACTGTTTTCCGCTGGTTCAACGAATTTATAGGTGGTCGAGTAATTTTGGCGGACAAAGAAAGAAGTATGACGGTTGTTACATAACAAAACGTGCTGGCTGTGAAAATTTTAATTCAAGAGAATAGGCGAATTACATATGGAGAGGTGCAGCATATACTGCTGATTGGATCGGGAAGTGTGTATGAAATTCTACACAGGCATCTTCGGTTATGGAAGATAGTTTCACGCTGGTACCGTAAAATCTACCGCAGGCTCAGAAGGAGGTTCGGGTAGAATGGTGCCGAGACATGATAGCAACATTTGAAGCAGGCTCGTCTCGTATCATTACGGGTGATGAATCTTGGATTTATCAATATGATACAGAAATGAAGCGTCAGTCGACCGTGTGGCTATTTCAAAATGAACCGACGCCTACCAAAGTGAAACGAGCCAGAAGTGCAGGCAAAATTTTGACGCTAGTTTTTTTTCTTTGCCGGGTTATCTGGTGTCAGTACCCTGACGAGATCAAAAGAGCATCAATACTGAATGGTATGTTACCAAATGTTTGCCAGAAGTTTTTACTACTGCAAGCAGCAAGCGACCGAACACTGGCCTCCGTGGGCTACTGCTTTACCACGACAACGCGCTGGCTCACTCGGCGCTCAAAATAAGGGACTTTCTGGACAGCACACCGGTCAAATTTATAGGTCATCCTCTTTACAGTCCCGATTTGGCTCCGTGCGACTTTTTCTTAGTCCCCAAAATAAAAAATCAACTCAAAGGAAAACAGTTTTCATCACCTGAAGATGCACTGGCTGCATTTGAGAAGGAGATTGGAGAGGTGTCTAATGCGGACTGGATAGTGTGTTTATAAAAATTGGTTTAGACGTATAAAACTGTGTATAGACGCCAATGGAGAATTCTTTGAAAAGATATAATAAAAAAATTAAAACCTGTATTATATTTTTTTCTAGTATCACAAAACTTTCTGAGTGCCCCACGTAATCTAGTTTAAATTTATTTCACCCCATGGGAGATGGCACTACAGTGATTGATGTACATGCAATCCAACCTGCTAGCGATCTTTTTTAGGATATTGTTGGAGCTGGCCCGCACTCTGCGCACCAGGGATGCACACCTCATTCGCATCGTTGCGTAAAAGCAATTAATATGTGAAAGAAAGAAAGAAAGAAAAATAAGTTTAATTGTCACAGAAACAAGTGCTTATAAGAAAAGAATAATAAAAAAAAAAAAAAAATTGATTTAAATATAATCACGAGCACAAAACAGAAATATGCGGCAGCTGCTGGCACGTCATGACTGTGACAAGAAGGCTTCCACTCAGCATGATGCTGTGCTATGGGTACCCACAGCACAGCGCTGATTTTCAGTGGTCACCCATGTGCGTCCGCGAACATTCCCGATGCGCTACAAAAACGGGGCAGCCCCACCTATACCCTGAAAGCGTGGTTATATTGGACACAAAGGGCGTTGCACGACCTTTGGGTATATCTAGCCCAAATCCTGCCTCACCCCGCATTCCAATCTGTATGGCCTGGAAAAAGTTCCAGCCCATCGTACACTATTGATCTGGTTACCATACCACTATTTAAAGATGTTTATAAGCTCCATTGGCAACCTATCCTTCTCCATCTTTCTCCACAATATGTCATAAGCAACCAGATCAGAAGCCTTGAATAAGTCAAGGAAGCTAGCATAAATCGGCGTCCCACGCTGTGTATACTAAGTATGTGATAGTATGCTTAAGACACAACACTGCATTTTCTGTTGACAAACCACGCCGAAACCCAAATTGGTTGTCATGAACATATACAGTTTTATTTATTTGTGTATTAAGCAGGCGGTCAAACACTTTTGATATTATATTAGCTAGAGAGATAGGCCTATTGGATGCCGAGCGACGAAATGTAAGTTTGTACGCACAATATTGATAGATTCACCATGTTATTTTAAGACCATAGACTTCTCATAGGTTTTCCTGTAATCTATGAGTAAAGAGCTATACTACGTATTTTTTTCAAAATTTTTGGTCCAGTAGTTTCGGAAATTAAGGGGGGGGAATGGTCAATTTTCATTGAATTTATTAAATATCTTTAAAAGTATTTATTTTAAAATTATATAAAAAATATATTTAAGATCCTCGCAACAAGCCCTTTCATTTGATATGTCACACGGTACTGCGTGCAAATCTTTTTTTTTTAATTTTCTTGTTTGCGCCCCAAAAGTGACCCCTACATTCAAAATTTATTTATTTACGTTACACATTCGTGTTTGGGTCACAGAAATACATATGTGTACCAAATTTTAACTTAATCGGTTTATTAAATTCGGAGTAAATTGGCTGTGACAGACGGACAGACAGACAGACAGACAGACAGACACACGAGTGATCCTATAAGGGTTCCGTTTTTTCCTTTTGAGGTACGGAACCCTAAAAAAGGTGATTTTTTTCTTTTTTCCTGAAAATTACCACAGAAATAGACTTTTAGTTTTTTTTGTTACATGTTGTTATAAACCTTAACGTTAATCTCCTTCGCACCTTACATATGTCACCCTCGAAATTCTTGCGAAATTATTACAGCAATGTACGGTAATTTAGATGGCTCTGTTTTATCCACACACAATGTTGCTTAGAGCGTGAGTTACCATATTTTACGAAAACAAGGTAATCATTTTATAGTGTTGGCTTCTATAATGTAATCGTATTACAGTAAAGAAAAGACTTTCGAATATTGTGACTTGTGAGCAAGGACATAATCAGCCTATAATGTTCCCACTGAAATTAAATGAAATTGTTTATTCTGTAAATAGGATATCGGAAACACTTTTACACGTCATATAAAATTATTAATAATACCTAAGCTAGATGAGTGCGTTTCCTATCTGACTACTCTGAGAAGAAAGGCCGAAACAAACTCAAAGGTTGCAGTCTCTTTTAAAGTCCAGACATAATCTTGGTCAGGCCATATGAGGACCATGTAGATTAGTGCCTGAAATGGTCTTTTGAGGAAAGAACCACACAGATTTGAATGGACCTGTCCAGTCAGTGCAAGCATTTGTGAGTAATTGTGGAGCTCAACTCAGAACTTAAGGAGCTCAACTCGACGAACAATACGAAAGAAAGGATATTTGGGTAGGCCGCATAAACTACTCAAACTGCAAGACCATCACTGCTAGGGCACAGGCCTCCTCTTTCTGTGAGAGGGAGTGGGCCATAATCCTTCACGCGGGCCCTGTGCGGGTTGGTAGATGTAACATGTGCCGTTTTCCTCATGATGTTTTCCTTCACCATTTTGAGAGCAGTGATGATAAAATAAATTCACAAAGTAAAGTGTCTGCTTAGTTTCGAACCCAAGACCTACAACTTGTAAGTCGCGACCGTTACCATTGGGCCACCATTGTGAGCCATAAGGCTATTCAAATAATATTTTTTATAATCTGACATGTTTGTACTAATACTTTGCCAAATGTGAGCCTCACAAAAAGCTAGCACAAAGATGTAGGTATCCAGTGGAATGGAAGAGATAAATCATTGATGTAAAACGAACAGTAATAAAGGTAGTAATAAAACGTCACTTTTATATTTCTTAGTTTAATCATTCAACACAATCATAGATAGCACATGATCACTCAGCACAGTTTTACACTTAATATTATGAACGTCTGTACGACTTGACGGTTGGCACCAGAATGTCGTCCACAACTTCAATCTTATAATTCTGACTTTAGTCAATTGAGATACTTTAATCGTAGCAAAATAATGCTAAGTACTTCCGTTTGCTAACTGACGTCAAACTAACTACCGTCAAACTAACTACCGTTTAATATTAATAAACGGAATTGTAATAGAATAAAATAGAGTAACTAAATAAGTTTGGTTACAGCTCGGCCATCCGTTAACCAACGAGTCCCCTCGAAATACAAAAGCAAGATTTAACGTCATTTATTAAACTTGTGCTGAGAATCAGCACTTTTTTTGAACGTCAAAATTACATAAGACAGTGCCCCAAAACGCCCACCCTTCACCACTTCATTAATTGTGGTAACATTTATTGATTGTAAATATTGACAGGGATCTAGGTTTATAGAAGTGCAATTTTTATTGGGAGCTAGCTTTTGCTCGCGGCTTCGCCCGCGTGGTTGTCGGAAAATATCCCACGGGAACGTACTACCGATACTGGATTGAATAGCCGAGGAAAAGGCCATTGACTCCTACGGCTGCGCGCTTTGCCCGCGTTGCCGTCAACCATAATTATTTTGTTTCGCTTAATTTTGAATCTGTGATATCTTTTAAACCATTCATTAAAATGAAATGATGTCACAACATATTTTAATCTAAATTAAGTGCTGAATTTAAGGATAATAATAATTTATTGGATAAGGATTAATATAATACCGGTCAAAATAGCTTCGGAAATAACAATATTTTTTTATCAAATTCTTTAAGATAAAAATGGTTATTGTGACAATGAACAAAAAAGTCCGAGATGGCATATTATGCCATCGCGGACTTTTTTGTTGAACTTTTTAAGGTGAACAATACTGTGCAACATAAATTTAATGTAACTTTTACGATTTCCGCGGCGCACGCCAATAACGATCCTAGTCTGCATGATTTTTTCCGATATCTTCAACAATAATCGTCAAATTTTAGCCAATTTACACAAAATCTTAATGAATTATACACTAAAACCTTCCACATGGATCACTTCGTCCATTGGTGAAAACCGTTTGAAAATCCATTCGGCAGTTATTAAGTTTATCGCGTTCAGACAGACACATTGAGAAGCAATCTCAGTTTTGTATACACCGTGAAATTTGAATCACAGTTTTGCTAGAACAAACGTTATTCAGACCTTGGTTTACTACCATTCTACAGCATCCAGTAAAAAAAAAAACATACATTGGTTTTTGAAAAAACACAAAAAGACAAAGTTTAAAATGTCAAGATTATCTACTGCTTACTAAATTTCGTTTATGGAGGTACATTTCCCTGTAAACAATGCTGTGTCCCATGCGTGGTGTCTGTGTTGTAGGTAGTAACGATAATCTTGACATTTTAAACTTTGTTTTTTTTGTTTTTTCAAAAACCAATTATGTTTTTTTTTTAATTGGATGCTGTAGTATGGTAGTAGACCATGGTCTGAACAACGTTTGTTCTAGCAAAACTGTGATTCAGATTTCACGGTGTATAGTACCTACAAAGTATTGTTGACCGTACTACTGAACTTTGAAGTTCGGAATTTCTTAATAGGATTCCGATGACAGCCTTTCAGACAGAAACCCTAAAAAAAGTAGTCCGAAGCAGGCTTTTAAAACAATAAAGATTAAAAAGAAAGTAAAGGTCACAAAGTCGAAAACTAACTCTCAATTCAGTACCCCGGGCTAGTTGAGCAATTTTTCACTTGATCGGTCATAGTTCCATTGGCTTATTATGCATACTGGTATGTAAGTGTGTAAGTATTTTATCCAAAAATGTCTTTAATAATTTATTTCTAACAAATTGCATTTGAGAGCTGTGTAGAAAGTCAGAGACGTACCCTGTTGGTGAGATAAGTTGAGCACGGGTATGGGGTAGGTTGAGCAGTTAGTTATTCTAGCCAAACCAATGTTCACTAGACATGAATTAAAATTTCTATTTTACAGTTAGCTTTTATTTATAGTCTTTTAGTTATATATTGGTGCCGATTCCCTTGTTCACAAACTAAACTAAATTTAAGTTCAGTGCATCTTTTTCTTTCTATTTCATTAAGAAAAGGACAGAAGATAAATTTTAGTTTAGTCCTGTCAAATTAATCAACGCTTGACGTAAATTGACGTAATTTTAGTAGGCAAGTTTTTAATCACGTCTAAACTTGTATGGAGTAGTGACAGGCGCTGATTAATTTGACAGGACTAAACTAAAATTTATCTTGTGTCCTTTTCTTAATGAAATAGAAAGAAAAAGATGCACTGAACTTAAATTTAGTTTAGTTTGTGAACAAGGGAATCGGCACCATTGTCTTTTATTTGTACTCTTTATTTTTATAAAATATCGAATCAACAAAGGTTAGTTGAGCAACTATTGCTCAATTAACCCTAACCCGAATTTCAATAACAAAAGCAAGGTTATGAAAAAACTGTTAGTTATATCCAAAACCTTTATACATATCAAAACTATACTAAATTTATAAAAAATTAACACTTAATTGATTGAAAACGAATAATAATTGACTTGTACGGAAAAAAAATCAGATTCGAGTTTTTTAAACTTTTTCTTTGTAAAATAAACAAAGCGCGCGTGTACTTCACTAGATCGACAAGTCGTCACCGGCAGTTGCGTGATGAGTTCCCCTTCCCACGACCACTTATTTCCACTATTTAATGGGTTAAAAAAAAAATTGTAACACATACAGGTGGTGTTTAGTTTCTGAGGTATTTCGAATGCCCAACTTACCCGTACGCTCAACTAGCCCCACCCTTTTTTTTTCGGGTTGGAAATCCTCATGGATGTCCTCCGCCCTGGGGTGGGCAAAGGGGTCTGTCAGACTCTTACTGACTAAAACCACCCCGGTGTTCCCTCTCATACTTGCGTCGGGGGCTGCGAGTGCAAATGCGACTTCCGCTGCCCCGGACTGGTGACGGCCCGCGCTCTGAGGGCCCAGAACACATACGCGCCGCCATCTCGGGAACTAGCCCCAACCTAACCTAAGTACTAGCACGCACGACAAAAAAAAAATGTACACTTTCATTAAAAGGTCTTTAGTTTTTGTATTATTTTAATGTACGTGTATTAGCTGCTCCGACAGACGTTTTCCTATCCAAATTTTAATCATTCATACAAAATTTCCATAGAAAATGCAGTTCCACTTTTCCCAAATTTGTCAATTTTCCCGGCATATTTTCAATTTTTATTTCCATATGAACCTGATGCAGATTATTACGAAAATTAAAAAAAAAAATTGGTTGTCTGTAAAGTCGGTTTACGGATGATAATTTTACGTGATAACGTTACAAGCCGAACGCTTAAGCCGATCGTGCCTCTCTATCGCTTGTTCCGCGCTCTCGCTTGCACGCTCGGCTCAGGCGGAACGTGACACTTTTTCGTGCGTGCAGCCGGTTCATCGATTTATAAGACGATATCATAACACGTCAAAAAAAATTTGGCAAATCGGTCCTGCCGATTTGAAGTGATGCGCTTACCAACGAACAGCATTTCATTTTCAGGGTTACGCACTGGAAGGGTGCCAAACGGAATTGTCCGCACGTCCGCCTGTCTGTCAGCGGGCTGTATCTCATGAACCGTGATCGGTAGACTGTTCACAGATTATGTATTTCTATTGCTGCTATAACAACAAATAATAAAAATTAAATAAAGTTATTAATTAAGTCCATATGCAAGAAACGTATTTTTTTCGGCGTTTTGCTCGATCTTAATGCGGTACGGAACCCTTCATGTCCAACTCGCACTTGCCCGGTTTTGTTATATACCTACCTATAAGTACCTGGTACTCGCATCCAAAGGTTATCTTTAAAAGATCGCCTTTCACCCTATGTATTTTTTTTTACATTTATATGTAATTCACATAGAGTACATAGTTTTCTATTATATTATATTCTTTGGCAAATGACAATTTGGTCCCTTTAAGAAGATCAAACAGAATGTTTGAAAGTATTATGGAAATTTAAAATTGCAGCGCCTGCAGCATTTCGCTACCAGTCACATCCAGCATTTCTTTGAAGTTGCTGTGTATTAACCCGTAGGCAAAAGAAACGCTGGAATAGTCATTTATTATTTTCTTTGTGTCGTTCGTTTCGAGAAAATCTTATCATCGCGTGTAATAAGATTTGGGGTGAAATGGAGGCATTTTAGTTCAATACTACAATTTTTTTAAAGACCTTGCCGTTGCGATGCTCGAAGAAACAAAAAAAAACACAGTGACACTCCGGGAGTGCAGACAGAAGTGAAAACTTGAACAAGATCGCCTTGGTGGAAAAAAATACTTGTATAGAACATTGGTCCGTAATTTTATCTAAATAAAGAGCACAATCTCGTTTACAAAAAATAATACTTCCGAAACCTAAATACTTGCATAGAACATTGATTTGTAACGTAATATTTATATTACATTACGGATCAATGTTCTATGCAAGTATTTTTAAAGGTTTTGTAAACGCGATTGTGCTCTTTGTTTATAAACAAAGAACATTGATCCGTAATGTAATATAAATAAAGAGCACAATCGCGTTTCCAAAAATGAAGTGTCGTTATGGTGTCGCGAAATCAATGGTTTAGTCTTCCTTCTCAAAAATGCCCAACACGCCTAAAGAAGTTTTCACTTAAAAACATTGCCCATCATGGGGACTGCCGATAGAAGTGGAAACTTAAAACTGACATAGCAGTGGTTTTTATTTTATTTAGAAATTGTTGTAATTGTACTATTGTAACATTATTTAAATAGTCTAGTTGTCACGTCTATCGGTACTCCGAGCAACAACAAGTGCAAGACGTCATACTCATAGCTACATTTTACGTACCTCCTGATAACATTAGCATGTCGGTGACACGAACCCATATGATTTTCTTCTACCGAAAATCACTCAACGCGCCTAAAGACGTTTTCACTTCAAAAAAACGTGTGCGGTCCCCCCCCGTCAGGAACGAAGTTCCTTCTCACGTATGATTTAAAACAAAACCAAAATTTTCGTAGTCGCCATCTTGAATTTACATTTTAATGTCACTATTGGCTTTAACACCTTCGAAAACCTTGAAAACGACACCCATGATGAAAAATTTTGAAAATTTTCGCAGCCGCCATCTACCGACTGACCTTACTGACTGACTGACTTTACTATCGGTTTTAGCACCCTTGAAAACCATGAATACTCATGAGATGATGTAGAGTCTTAATGTGTTCTAAATAAAGATAATTGTTACACCATTGTAATGTTGACTATCCAGAATACGACGAAAAGTCAAACTTTCATATTTTTTTACTGATATATATATTATTTTTAATTTCCTGCTGATATGTCTTCTACAATGAACGTAGGTACCTTTTATCCATCAGTATGTAAGGCGCCGTGTGTCAATCAAAAGGAGGAAATTCGATTTTTATGTTATTAGAAGATTCTATATTTATAAAATTTGGTTCAAGATTTTGGTAAAAGACGATTGGAATTTATTGATTTGTTGTCATTCAGTGGATGGATATATCTACATACATAAGTTCACGTCTTGATCTAATCCCAATATCCCGGAAGCAACAGCTACAAAATTGTTTGGGTAGGTACCCGGTCATTTATGGCTTTCGTAATAAGGAACTCATTATTGAGTCCCTCAAGTAGCACGGTGTATTGTGTGTCTCTCTTACCCCAGATATGAATTGCATTAAGACGTACCGCTGCCATTGTCGCTTTCTGCTGTAGGAACAGGTGGAGCTGGGGTAGTCCCAGCATAGCTTCGATTGCTGCAGTCGAAGTAGTCCTCATGCAGCCCGTGGTCGCCACGCAGGCTAGTCTTTGCATGCGTTGTAGTTTGTTAGAAGCTGTAACCAGCTGAGTTTGAGGCCACCAGACCACAGCCCCATAAGCAATCATGGGGCGGATCACTGCTGTGTACAACCATAGTATGATTTTGGGGGATAGGCCCACTTCTTACCTATCATTTTCCTGCACTGCCAGAAGATGATGTAGGCCCTGTTTAGCTTGTTGTCTACATGACTACTCCAGTTTAACTTACTGTCTAGAACAAGGCTGCTCAACCCTAGACCCGCGGGCCACTAAGTGGCACGCCAACGCATTTGAGTTTGCCCGCCAAACAGCTGGCGATAGTCGTTTGAAAACAAATTTCAGAACTTTAAACCAGATCTAAAAATATTTTGCTTCTTATGAACATATTCTCGCCAATAATAAAACATATTTTCAGACTTGATTTGTTGTTGTATCAGTGAAGTTTTTTTAGATTATTCAAACCATGAGTATATAGGTATCTATCATAATTTTAGGCAAGTTTTATTTAATAGATGGCCCGCCAGCTGACATGGAATCAAAATTATATCCCACCTTCTGAATTGGTTAAGCAGCCTTGGTCTAGAATGACCCGGAGGTATTTGACCTCGTTGGCCAACTGAATTTCTGTATCGAACAGTTTGGGTAGGCGTAAAGGGCCTAATGCTCATTTTTGGGTAAACATAACTAGTTCAGTTTTAGTGGGATTCACTGATAGTTCAAATTCCCTGCACCAACTTTCTACGATACGTAGTGCTTGCTGAGTGAGGTTGCAGATCGTTCCCTTCACCTTCACCGTGACAAGGATTGTGAGGTCATCTGCATACCCTATTGTGTAATAGCGGTTGGCGTTGAGTTTGGTGATGAGGTCATTAATTACTGGATTCCATAGAAGAGGGGAAAGCACCCCTCCTTGGGGGCAGCCTCTGGCTATCATAGTCAGCTGCCGCTCATCCTCACGGCGAACCACTCGTTTGCTTAACATGTTTGTAATCCAGTCCGTCAGTACCTGTTCTACTCCATGTCTGGAGAGGATGCTGCTGATGCTGGAGAAGTTGGTTTTGTCGAAGGCTCCTTCGACGTCTATGAAAGTGCCCAGGCAGATGCCTTTTTTGATGAATCGCGTCCTCTATCTGGCTGACCACCAGGTGAAGAGCAGATTCGGTTGACTTACCTGAGCTGTATGCGTGATAATTACCATGTAGCGGTATGGTTTTCAGAGCGCCATTCCTCAGTTCTCTATCACATAGCATTTCCATAGTTTTTAGGAGAAAGGAGGTGAGATAGGAGAAAACGTTAATACCTTCTTACACTTTATAGGTAGGTATGTAGTAAAAAAACCGGTGAAGTGCGAGTTGGACTTGCACAAAATTCAAATTCAAAAGTCATTTCATCAAACTAGGCTGAGAATCAGCACTTTTCAAACGTCAAAATTACATAAGACAGTCCCCCAAAAACGCCCACCCTTCACCACATGAAGAGTTCCATAACACCGTACAATATTTAACAGTACATTTTTTTAAGTAAATAAACACGTTTCTTGTGTTTTTTTTTTATTTATTTTTTATTTTTATTTATTATTACATATAGCGCCAATAGAAATACATAATCTGTGAAAATTTCAAATCAAATCAAATCAAATTATTTATTTGCTAGAATGTAGGTATACAAATAAGGTCGTGAAGAATTAAAATTGAGCCATACATTCTGCCCAAGATTCGACATGCAAAATTTAAATTAATGAATACGATGCAACAATAAAAATAAGAACATTAAACACAATTATCAGATAAATAATTAACAGTTTAATACAATTAAAATTAATTCAGTCAAAATGCAATTAATAAATACGTAATAGTCAAAATAAGATCAAAATGTCAAAATACAATGAAAATGTCAAAATACAATTAAAATGTCAAAATACAATTCAAATGTCTAAATACAATTAAAATGTCATAATACAATTCCAATGTCAAAGTACTTGAAGTAAGTATTCAGATTTAAAAAATACCATTAAAATGTCAAAATACAATCAAAATGTCAACCAAAATATAACAAAAAGTCATTTTAGTCGATATAATTAAAATGTTCAAAATACAATTTATTTAATTCACATATTTTCAAGGTCTATAATAATCGGTCATTTAGAAAATCATTAATGGAGTAATAACATTTTTCCACTAGAAAAGCTATAAGTTTGTGTTTAAAATGTTGAAGTGTGGCATTTTTTAAATATTCCGGTAACTTATTAAATATAATTGGTCCCATACAAATGACACTTTTTCTTAATAGTGCAGTTTTATAGCCACCGACATTTATAAGGTTTTTATATTGGCTTCTCACGGGGCCTTTTCTGGTGTCCGAGACCTTAGTGAATAACTTCGCATTTGTTTTAACAAATATTGCCATTTCCATAATAAATAATGACGGAAACGGAAGAATTTTTAGAGACTTAAACAAAGGCTTGCAACTATCTGTGAGTTTAAGACCGCACATCGCTCTTACACAGCGTTTCTGAGCTTTAAACACCTTATCTCTTAGGCTACAGTTACCCCAAAAAACTATTCCAAACCTCAAGACCGAGGCGATCAAACCATGGTAAGATATTAAAGCAGTTTTTGTGTCAACTTTTTTTGCCAAATTCCATAGAACATATGCTGCAGTGCTCAGCTTTTTGCACACTTCTTCGGCTTGAGGTTTCCAAGTTAATTGATCGTCTATCATAATTCCCAAAAATTTCGCAACTTTGACTACCTTGATCTCTTCCCTATCATATTGTACGTTTACATTTGGTGGAATTGTACGCTGGTGGAAGTGCATTACACTAGTTTTTTGTAGGTTTATTACTAGGTTGTTCTTTTCAAGCCAGCTTATAATATTTTTTAAAGTGCCATTAATGTCTTGTGCATAACGAGTAATGTCAGTACATTTCACAAGTGCTGTACAGTCATCTGCAAATAAAACCATAGGATGCTGTATTTGACGTGGCAGATCGTTTATATACAGCAAAAATAGGGGCGGCCCTAACACACTGCCAATTGTCAATTGTCTATCTACCTACAACGGTTCATGGGATAGAGCCCGCTGACAAACAGACGGACGGACGGACGGACAGCGAAGGCTTAGTAATAGGGTTCCGATTGACAACCTTCGAGTATGAAACCCTAAAAACAAGTCAGTCAGTCAAGTCAAGAACGTTAAAAATACAAAAAAGAAAGTATACACTAAAATCTTAAAAATCATCCATAAACCATAAAACAGTTTAACAACGCACCATCAACTCGAACTAACGTTTAGCTATAACCTTTCCTCTTGGTGGTAAATGGCCTCTTTAGATAAAAGCCTCAATTCTGGCCAAAATAGGCTCAAACACGACCCAAATATGGCCTGAGTTAACGAACGGGGTCTTAAGTAGGCACTCAAAATGCTCTACTGGACCTCCTTAAGATGAAACCCTTAATGCCTGAGGGTCATTTAATCAATTTTTTCGGCAGTAAATTGCTTTTTTACGCGTTAAAGAAGGAGGATTATTGGATCTTATTAGTCTGTGTTCATTGAATGTTTTGATTTTTTTTTATGATGCCACCAAGTCAAAATAAAAATCAATTAAACAAAAGCAAAACTGACATACAGGGCCAACGCAGGATCGCACAAGGTTTTCCAGGAAAAAGGGGAGGCCTTTGCCCAGCAGTGGCACACAATAATATAGGCTAACAAAAAAAAATGACTTTGTAGTTGAAAAACATGTTCTCCCATACATCGATATATGTCACGGTCAATTTTCCAACTGAAAATGTAAGTTTGTAATAGCATTTTTTAAAGTGAAAACTTCTATAGGCGCGTTGAGCATTTTTGAGATGGGACTAAACCATTGATTTCGCGACACTGTTACCGACACCAACTTTTGACCATTAAAAGACATCAACGTGTTGATTACCGCGGTGCTGATTTTCGTTCAAGTTTTCACTTCTGTCGGCACTCCCGGAGAGCCACTGTTTTTTTTTTTTTTGTGATAAATCTACAAATTTACAATTTTCGGACATTTTCTTTTATTTGTGCTATAAGATCTTGCTTCCTGCCAAATTTTATGATTCAAGGTCAACGGGAAGTACCCTGTAGGTTTTGTTTTAGTAGCGAGTTTTACAATATGTCGCGTAAATGGCCGTATTTTTTATAACGTTGACTTAGAAGCTTGATTTTTTTAGAGCTTCAAGGGACCGTAGACTAACAACGTATCTGATATTAATTTCAACTTGATATCTCCACGCGTTCCTGAGAAAAAGTGTGTTGACAGACTAACAGACAGACGGATGGACAACGAAGTGTTCCTACAAGGGTTCCGTTTTTTCCTTTTTAGGTACGGAACCCTAAATACAAAAGCAATAGGATTCATTACCGCTTTTATAGGAATTGAACCTAGGATAACAGTCGCGCCTGTTACTAACTACTAGAGTTTCATAACTTAATTAAAACAAAATCTGGATCTCAAGTCTGGATTACTTTTTCAGAAAGCGATTGATAGTCGCACAAAAGTATTGAATACCGGTATTTTTACATTGAACGACTGCCTATCTGGCCTCCACAACCCAGTAACTGGGTAATACGGATACCCCTTGGTAATACGGATACCCCTTGGTAAGACTGGTTGTCCGACTTTCGGGTTTCTGACGACCCGTATACTGTCAAAGATCCACGTATGACAACCGGGACTAACAGCTTAACGTGCTTTCCGAGGCATGGAGGAGTCTCGGTATATTAAGATGGTCACCCATCCACAGACAAACCTCGGCAAGGGTAGCTTAACCTGATGGATCGAATCGTGCGGCTGTTATTACTTAGCCATGAGCTCCTCGATATAATTTCATTTTACCTAATTTTATATGGATAATATAAAATTAGGTAAAATGAAATTATATCGAAAATTCATTAAATCATTTCATCGTTAAAAAAAAAAGTAGGTACCTATATTAAATAAAATTAGGTCATATGATCATTAGAACTTATGTTATTATTTCAAACGTTACACACCCAATTTTAAGGGTGTAGGTAGTGAATTTGCTAAACAATTTATTTTGAATTTAATTTGAACTGTCTAAGCCTAAAAATCTCAGCCAATGACTGCAACTGAAAATCACAGAAGAGTTTGCAAAGATGAGGCTCAAACAGTCAGGAGTTTACAATAGCTAGGCAAATATACCCAGGAGTCGCAATGAAGATGGCTTCGCAAACAGCTGGCGCAAACAGGATCGCAAATACTACGGGACTGGTTACTGCTAGAGGTTTGCAGATTTGGTGTTACGTGAGTTTACTATGAGTTCAATTACAAATATAGTAAGAGGAAATATTTCAGAGATCTTCTAAAAAACCTATTGACTGTCTTATAAGAGACACTTTTTTAAATTAATGAACCTCTAAACGTTCTGCGCTTCTAATGACGCACAGTTTTTTTTAAGTTTAAAGGGACATTCTCTTTAGGCGCGTTGGGCATTTTTGAGATGGGACTAAACCATTGATTTCGCGACACTAACGACACCTCATTCTTGTAAAAATTGTGCTCTTTATTTATATTACGTTACGGATCAATGTTCTATGCAAATATTTTACTTTAAAGGTTTTGTAAACGCGATTGTGCTTTTTATTTAGATAAGGTTACGGACCAATGTTCTATACAAAGTATTTTTCTTCCACAAAGGCGATCACAAAGTTTTCACTTCTGTCGGCACTCCCGGAGTGCCACTTTTTTTTTAATTGGGCGTCTTTTTAGCTTTCTAGCTTTTTCTAACAGAAGGTCGCAGTAACCAAGTTAGGGTACCCCGACCAACCGGGTTAGGTTAGGTTATAACAATGACCAACCGTAACCAATATTTTGATTTAAAAGAGTTTCCGTGGAGTTTCTTGCCCTTTCTTCTCCATAGGAACCTACTTACTACGCTTTGGAATGGGCAACTAGCTTCATCTTTCTGACTGACCGATCCCTTGACAATTCAAAAGTGGAATTCGAAATTGGCCCATTTGAAATAAATGCTTTGAATAATATTTTTAGGAGGGAAAAATGAGAATTATTAATAAATATTCGATTAAATAGATGCTTATATTAAGATGAACAATTTTTTTCGTACCCTATTTTTTTGTCAATTCCTGGCTAGATTTTAGCATCTGTTTTGTTACGTTAGGTAACATAGGGCAAAGATGCAGTAGGTTAAAGAGTTTATGATAAACTTATTAAGGGCATATACCTACTACCTCAAATAGCTTAGCATGGTCCTCCGTTTTATCGAAAATACTGCTGCATTCATTTTGAAATTAATATATGTTAAAGTTGAGGATTAATGTTAAGTACTTTGTTTGTCGAATTCAAACGATTCCATAAAATTGTCGCAATTGAAAAAAAAAAAACAGTTACTTACTTCCAAACCATACAATAACTCGCTGGTATTCAAAAAATACTTCACATTAGATCATAAAACTTTGCATGATAACTCAAACTCAAACTCAAACTCAAAGCATTTATTTCAAATAAACCAATTACAGGTACTTTTGAATTGTCAAGGGGTCGGTCAGTCAGAAAAATGAAGCTAGTTGCCCATTCCAAAGCGTAGTAGGTACCTATGGAGAAGAACGGGCAAGAAACTCCACGGACACTCTTTTAAATCAGAATATTGTTACAAAATATTGGTTACATCATTCGTGTTGAACTTATACATGTGAGAACAATGTAGAAAGACGTGCACGTTAAAAGCGTCCGTAATAAAAATATAATATCAATTCAAAAATTTAAATAAATTAAAATAAACCGTGGCAGCTAAGAGATGACCAGTCCCTACTGACGGCGCCCGTTCACGAACATGACGCATGGATCAGCACCATTTAGCTCAACCATTTTGAAGGGAACTTAATGATCCAACACACACGCCACCATCAGCGAGACATTTGAGTGAGCATGACATACTCTCAGCCGCCAGGGCACATTCAAGTCAATGAAAGACGTACCCAGTAAATGGTAGCTTTATGGAATGTACAACATGGTCACAGTGCTCACACATGTGATATGCAATTATACAATACAAAGAGATTGAATTTATACAAAGGAAATATAGTTTTACAATCTTCAGCAGCTGCAACAATACTTTTGAATGCTAATCAATTAGTTTATGCGCCCTTGTGGAGCTGGACCAGCGGAGCTGAGCCAAGCATTTTTATCAGCGATGTAATCCCCCAACTTATAATATGCTTGGCAGCATAGTGTGCGTTTTATACATGATTTAAATTTCGTTTCGTTCAGTTGGAGTATGTGGGAAGGTATTTTATTATAACATTTTAAACAGCACCCCATGAAGGATGAGTCTACTTTAGCCAGTCTGAAACCCGGTTGAACTAATTGGTCCCTATTTCTAGTCCCATAATTGTGTTTATCACCTCTTTTACTGAAAAGACTTAGATTTTTCCTTACGTACATGATGTTTTCATAGATATATTGACAAGGTACCGTCATGATGTTAATATCTTTAAACAGTTCCCTTAGAGAATCGCGTCTGCAGAGGCCATATATTGCTCTGATGGCTCTCTTCTGCAGAATAAAAATAGACTCGATATCTGCAGCCCGTCCCCATAGTAAAATACCGTAAGACATGATACTATGAAAGTAACTGAAATAGACTAGCCTCGCGGTATCTACATCGGTAAATTGACGGATTTTTCTCACAGCATATGCTGCTGAACTTAGCCGTCCTGCAAGAGATGTTAAATGAGGACCCCATTGCAGCCTTGAATCGAGCGTGATCCCCAAGAAAACAGTTTTATCGACAAATTCTAGTTTCTCCTTATTCAATACTATGTCACAATCACTACTTTTAACATTTGGTAAAGCAAATCTTATGCATTTCGTTTTTTTCCCATTTAATACTAAATTATTAGCAGTGAACCAATTTTGGACCTGCAGTAGGGCGTTATTTACTCCGTCAAGATTTGATGCACGTCTATTTATCTTAAAAATTAAGGAAGTGTCGTCAGCAAATAACACCATTTGTGGTTGGTTTTTTAATAAATGGGGTAGATCATTAATATATACTAAAAAGAGGAAAGGACCCAATATCGAGCCTTGTGGAACGCCCATTTTTACTTTTAAACCGATTGAATGGACACCATTTACTTGAACCTGCTGCTGTCTATCATTTAAATAAGATTTTACTAAACTGAGCGCAAGTTTTCCTAGTCCGTAATGCTCAAGTTTCAAGAGCAAGGTTTCATGACTCACGCAGTCAAATGCCTTGGAGAGGTCACAAAAGATTCCTATGGCATCTTGGGCCTCCTCCCACGCTGTAAATATGTGTTTTAATAAGGTGACACCGGCGTCAGTTGTACAACGTCCTTTGGTGAAACCATATTGCTGATCGTGCAAGATTTGGTTGGCGTTAAAATGATTAAGCATTTGATTGAGCATTACCTTTTCGAAAACCTTGCTGAATACCGGCAGCACAGATACTGGTCTATAATTGTTAGTGTCTTTACTGTCCCCAGATTTAAAAAGTGGTATTACTTTACTGTATTTCATTAAATCCGGGAAGACTCCTTGATCCACACACAAATTAAATATTAAAGCTAAGTACGGTGCTATAGTGTCGATTATGTATGTACAAACTTTGATAGATAATCCCCATAGATCTTCGGTCAATTTGATTTTGATTTGCCGAAAAGCTTTTATAACTATCATTGGGTTTATATGTTTAAATTGAAATTCAACCGGGCAGCCTGGAACGTTCGCTCTTAATAAATCAATTGAGACATCGGGTGAAGAATTTAAAGCTTCCGTCGTTTTAGATGGTATATTGGTAAAGAAATGTACAAACTCTTGCGCTACTTCTAAGTTAGAGCTTATGGCACCACGTGAAGTCTCCAATGTGTACTTAGTGTTTCGTACTTTTTTCCTATTAGTTTCATTATTTATAACTTTCCAAACTGTTTTTATTTTATTTTCTGCTGATTTAATCTTGTTGCTAATATACAGAGCTTTAGCTATCTTGCAAGTATTTCTAAAAATTTTGGAATATGTAGCAACATACTTGTTGAAAGTTTCAGTATTAATGTAAGGCTTAAGGCCATAAAGCTCGAACAGTCTTTCCCTACTTATCCTAATACCTCTAGTTGCCCAGTCACTAAAAATAAAATTAGGGCAAATATTTTTTGTTCTCTTTTCAAAAGTTTTATTGAATTCAGTGTGCACTACTGAAAAGAAATCCTCATACAATTTATTTGCATCGTCCATATTAGGGCCCAGAGCATTTAACTTATTATTTAGGGTACTATTGAATCTATTTAATTTGCCAGTTGTTATTGGTCTAATTTGTATTTGCACTTTTTGAATAGGTGTTCTAAATTTAAAAGTTACCGTTTGTCCACTATGATCAGACGGTAAATAATTTACGATGGCTTTATCTAAATAATCACAACCGCAGAAGACATTATCGATACAAGTAGCAGAAGTTGAAGTTACTCTAGTTGGTTCTGTAAAAACATTTGATAAATTGAACGATTTAAAAAGGCTTAATATTCTACTGCTATTTGAATTATTTTCCAGAATATTTATATTAAAATCACCACAAATAATTGCGGCTTTGTTACTGGATGCAAGTTTCGCTAGGACATCTTCCATTATTGACTCAAATAAAGAAAAGTTCTGATAATTAGGGGGTCTGTATACGCACACTACAACATGCTTATCCAGCTCAACACAGGACAGTTCGATGCAATGTTCAACTGATAAACCAACTATGTCATTACGTTGCTTAGATTTTAAACAATTTTTTATCAAGATTAGAGAACCTCCACGCAGCATAGATTTACGGTTAAAACAACTGCCCACACTATAGTTCTCATAATTAATTAGCATTTGGTAATCTTTTAACCAATGTTCAGTAAAACAAACAATGTCAAACTTTGTTTTTTCTAAAAACATTTCGATTTCTAATAATTTGGAAGAAATACCTTGAATATTTTGATGAAATAATTTCAAGGCATTCTGCTGATCTCCTTTTTGATAATTATTAATTTTGGAGCAAGAAGACACCTTGTTGTTGTTAGGTTTAAGAATATTCTTACTGGTGCCTTCTGTTGTCTTACAAACTAGTTTAAATTACTATCCGGAGTTAACCCCAAGATTTCAGTGTCATCACCAGGCAGTGAGCTCATAGTGAGTGAGGGAGATGGAACCTCCTTCGTACAATTTGTATAAATATTTATAGCATTTGAGCTACATTTATTCAGGTTCACCACCTTATTATTAGTATTATTACTAACCACTGTGGTGTTAATAATACAAGACTGCGACATACTACTTATGTCTGAGTTTATATAAAAAGCTAATAGCCGTGCTATTATGTGTCTAAAACTAACAGGCAGATACACAGTATCCCTAGTCGATTTTAAAGTTTCAACAAAACTGTTGGTGTCAAGAAATACAAACTTGTCACTATAATGACTAACTAAGAATTGCATATGCTTATTAAGCATATGAATATAATTGTTTTGTCTATTTGTCAATTTTTCAAAATATGGGAAAGCACACAATATTATTTTACTACAATTTAACTTTAACAATTCAGTTACACAGTCAGTGATTTCTTCTTTTTTGACCTTAGAACTATTACCTACAAATACAGTAATGTTGGTTTTAGGATTGTAAACATTTCCAGTTACTGATGCCATTATTCTTTTGTAGGTAGACCCTGGCATACAATAATTTTGAGTAGAATAACACAGGTTGTTACTAATTAATTTACCTAAACCTCTTCCTATACTATCTGAGAACATAACTGAATGATAACAATCATGACTACTAAAAGATGGACAACTACCAATCTCAGGCTGTACCACTTGAGATAGATCTTGTACTACATCAGATATATCTTGGTTGAGAATAAAGCCTTGATTCAAACTCTCAGTCTGGGACGGGTCCTCCGTTGCCTCAGGCTGGACAGCATCAGGGTTTGAAACCTGACAAGTACACTGACACATAACTAACTCATTTGCAGCAAGAATATGTTCTTTGACCTGAACTAACTATACAGCAGCGACGATGTCTTTTTAGGGTTCCGTACCTCAAAAGGAAAAAACGGAACCCTTATAGGATCACTCGTGTGTCTGTCTGTCTGTCTGTCTGTCTGTCTGTCTGTCCGTCTGTCACAGCCAATTTACTCCGAATCTAATGGACCGATTAAGTTGAAATTTGGTACACATGTGTATTTCTGTGACCCAAACACGAATGTGTAACGTAAATAATTTAATTTTGAATATAGGTGTCACTTTTGGGGCGCAAACAAGAAAATTAAAAAAAAAAGTTTTGCTAACAGTACCGTGTGACATATCAAATGAAAGGGCTTGTTGCGAGAATCCTAAATATATTTTTTATATAATTTTAAAATAAATACTTTTAAAGATATTTGATAAATTCAATGAAAAATGACCATTCCCCCCCCCTTATCTCCGAAACTACTGGACCAAAAATTTTGAAAAAAATACATAGTATGGCTCTTTACTCATAGATTACAGGAAAACCTATAAGAAGTCTATGGTCTTAAAATAACATGGTAAATCTCTCAATATTGTGCGTAAAAACTTACATTTCGTCGCTCGGCATCCAAAAGGCCCATCTCTCTAGCTACTATTATAATATCAAAATATCAAAAGTGTTTGACCGTCTGCTTAATACACAAATAAATAAAACTGTAAATGTTCATGACAACCAATTCGGGTTTCGGCGTGGTTTGTCAACAGAAAATGCAGTGTTGTGCCTTAAGCATACTATCACATACTTACATACACAGCGTAGGACGCCGATTTATGCTAGGTTCATCTATTTATTCAAGGTTTCTGATCAGGTTGCTTATGACGTATTGTGGAGAAAGATGGAGAAGAATAGGTTGCCAACGGAGCTTATAAACATCTTTAAATAGTGGTATGGTAATCAGATCAATAATGTACGCTGGGCTGGAACTTTTTCAAAGCCATACAGGTTGGAATGCGGGGTGAGGCAGGATTGGCGAGCTCAGCAGCACCAGAGTGGGTTGCTATATAGATGGTATTTGTGTAAATAATATTAGCTATGCAGATGATATGGTGCTTCTGAGCGCGTCAATCTGTGGTCTCAGAAAGTAATTGTTCGCCAAATGTGAGCAGTATGCCAAAACACATGGTTTGATGTATAACTCCACTAGGTCGGTGCTGCCCCGTTTTTGTAGCGCGGACGCACATATTAATTGCTTTTACGCAACGATGCGAATGAGGTGTGCATCCCTGGTACGCAGAGTACGGGCCAGCTCCAACAATATCGTTAGCAGTCTGGATTGCATGTACATCAATCACTGCAGTGCCGTCTCCCATGGGGTGAAATAAATTTAAACTAGATTACGTGGGGCACTCAGAAAGTTTTGTGATACTAGAAAAAAATATACTACAGGTTATATTTTTTTTATTAAATCTTTTGAAAGAACTCTCCATTGGCATACACAGTTTTATACGTCTAAACAAATTTTCATAACACATTTTCCAGTCCGCATCAGACACCTCTCCAATCTCCTTCTCAAATGCACCCAGTGCATCTTCAGGTGATGAAAACTGTTTTCTTTTGTGTTGATTTTTTATTTTGGGGAACAAGAAAAGTCGCACGGAGCCAAATCGGGACTGTAAGGAGGATGACCTATAAATTTGACCGGTGTGCTGTCCAGAAAGTCCCTTGTTTTGAGCGCCGAGTGAGCCAGCGTATTGTCGTGGTGAAGCAGTAGCCCACGGAGGCCAGTGTTCGGTCGCTTGCTGCTTGCAGTAGTAAAAACTTCGGGCAAACATTTGGTAACATACCATTCAGCATTGACGCTTCTTTGATCTCGTCAGGGTATTGACACCAGATAAACTGGTAGAAAAAAAAAAAAACTTGCGATCAACATTTTGCCTGCACTTCTGGCTCGCTTCACTTTGGTAGGCGTTGGTTCATTTTGAAACAGCCACACGGTCGACTGATGCTTCATTTCTGGATCATATTGATAAATCTAAGATTCATCACCCGTAATGATATCTTAAACGCGCCGAGACGAGCCTGCTACCAATTTTGCTATCATGTCTCGGCACCATTCTACCCGAACCTCCTTCTGACCCTGCGTTAGATTTTACGGCACCAGCGTGAAACTATCTTCCATAACCAAAGATGCCTGTGTAGAATTTCATGCACACTTCCCGATCCAATCGGCAGTATACACCGTGAAATTTGAATCACAGTTTTGCTAGAACAAACTTTATTCAGACCATGGTCTACTACCATTCTACAGAATCCAATAAAAAAAAAAACATAAATTGGTTTTTGAAAAAACGTATACGTGGTGTCTGTGTTGTCGGGAGTAACGATAATCTTGACATTTTAAACTTTGCTTTTTTTGTGTTATTTCAAAAACCAATTATGTTTTTTTTTATTGGATGCTGTAGAATGGTAGTAGACCATGGTCTGAACAACGTTTGTTCTAGCAAAACTGCGATTCAAATTTCACGGTGTATGCTGAACCTCTTCATATGTAATTCGCCTATTCTCTTGAATTAAATTTTTCACAGCCAGCACTTTTTCAACAACCGTCATAGGGCGGCCACTTCTTTCTTTGTCTGCCCAAAATTACTAGACCACCCATAAATTCGTTGAACCAGCGAAAAACAGTATTTTTAGAAGGGCTTTTTTCTATGAACACCATTCGAAGTCTTTCAAACGATTCTTCTGGTTTTAGTCGACATTTGAAATCGTACAAAATCATCGCGCGAAAATGTTCTCGTTATAAATCCAGTTTTCAGTAAGACAGACTATTTTGATTTTGCTCGTAAGAAAATGTGGAGGGAATTTCGAATTTGGAATGTCATGTTTTTTTGTAATAAATAGTCATCGTTTTAATTGACATCAAAACCAGCCAGTATTCTATTGACAAAAACTGTTAGTCGCAAAAGTTTCTAAGTGACCTCGTAAAATAAGTTTTAACATAGTTCATAAGTTTACTAACGCAATGAGTCTTTGTTACTTGAATAAAGAAAAATATCGGGATAATAATTTTTTTTGAACGACGTTTTCTAAAAATGAAACCTAGCTAGATCGATTTATCGCTCCTGCATACTAAAATTAATAAAAATTCTTGGAGCCGTTTCCGAGATTCAAATTATAATTATACATAGGTATATACAAGAATTGCTCGTTTAAAGGTATTATTATTATATTAATACCGCGAATGTAAAATTTTTTACGAAAATCTGATTTTTGTTTTATTTCATTCTACACGTTCAAATAAGTGACCCTGCAATTTAAAAAAAAAATGTCACATTCGCGGTATTGGATGCCGAGCGATGATTTGCAGTTGGAATGTATGGGAGAACATGTTTTTCAACTACAATGTTAAGTTTGTTCTTGGGATAAATAAATTCATCTCAACTACGGAACCCTTCATTGTGCGTAGTCCGACACGCACTTGGCCGGTTTTTTTTGAAGTGAAAACTCCTTTAGGCGCGTTGGGCATTTTTGAGATGGGACTAAACTAAATGGGATGGAATTTTGTGACACTATCATGACACCTGCTTTTGACCATTAAAAAGACATCAACGCGCGATACATTAATTCCTGCACAGTAAAATTGTTCAAGTTTCCACCTCTGTTGGCATTTCCGGAGTGCCACGGCCGTTTTTTTTTAAATACCCTTATTTTCGCCGTAAAAAGCAATTAGTAAAACTATTGGCGCCTTGAAACCGCCAATACCCTACTCTGTCTCACTCTCACTCAGTCCGCGAGCAGTATGATGCGAGTGAGATAAAAAGTAAATTTGAGCTGAGCTAGTATGGGCTCTTAACAGAAAACTCACAGCCGATTCGAACCTATAGAAAACTGAAACAACGGAAAATAATTATTATGTTTTTACATGTAAAAATTCTGTTCTTTCCTAGTAGTTTCTTTACTAGAATGTGTACTTAAGTTTTTTTAAAGACAAGTTCTTCTTTTTTCGTGTGGTTACTGACTAACCCCAGGTGTCAGAGTTGATAAGAACCAGGCCCGGGTCGACGGCGCGTTGTGCTCCACGCGCGCCTCTAAGAGATTTCAGCACAACTGAAGGGGTCCGCTAGGGCCGATGCCAGCCGGGGTTGCGGGTTTGTCCGAAACGGTTACCGTGGCCCCTGGCAACATACAGGCAAATGAAGGAACACGGGTGGATTTTAGTCAGCAAGGGTCTGACACGTCCTCCCGCTCCGCCCAGAGCGGGAGAAGTAATTTGAGAATTTTACACCAAAAAAAAAAAAATTGTCACAGTTAAATAGCTTAGACTAATTCTAAGAAGGCAAATAAATTCAAAGATACTGAAGTTTCTGACTACCCACGTAATTTTACGATGTTCCTTAAGCAATAGGAACATTATCCTCATAACGACAGACATAAAGCTTTTATTCTTTCAGGTAAGATTAGAAGCAGTTATGTTGAGAACTGAGATCCAAATCTAGGTAATAACAGTTATGGCCGTTGTCATAAACACTAGGCAATATCTAGAGTGTTTAAACAAAAGCACACTGTTAGATTTTTAACGCTCTGTTTAGCGCCGAATGCTCGAATACAAGGGCGCGCTTTTAAGGTGTCGCCGGTGAGTGAAAATGGGCAATAAGGATACTGTTAAGGTACAATTCCGTACCCGACCACAGCCGGCAACTGTAGGTGACGTGTCGCCGCGACTGACTTGATTCTATGTATTCTTATGTATTTCTATAAAGGCGACGTGTTGCTAGCCAGTTGCCGCCTACGGTCGGCTACGGAATGATACCTTAATACGTTACATTAATAATGCCTCACTTCAGTTTATTTCTTTTCTGGAATTTTCCTTACATTTCGATGATGATTTCAGGCTTTACTGCGCCGATACGTCCCCACTCTTATTAATCAAAAGAGTATCATCATCAGCATAGATTTTTTCCAACAACGTTGGGTTCGGCTGAACCCAACGTTGTTACCTGCAGCTGAATACCGCTGAGGATTTAAATCTTCCTTAAAACTGGTGCACGATAAAAAATACGGACTGGACGGCAAAAGCCTATTATTCTTGATGCTTCGTAATTAGTTGAGTTAGTTGTGAAGTGTCAAATAAAAGGCTTTGGTTATAGATTCTAAATTATTATATTTTTCACACTGAGCATAATATGCACCTACATTATATCTTGGCAGAGCGTAGCCAATAAAAGGGGAAAACTATTTAAGACGAGTGACATCTATTTTAATAGTGATGTTATGGGCCCGATCACACGCACCACAACCACAATCACACCACAACCACAACACGTGGGCGCTCATTTGTATGAAAATTAATACTTTATTCAAACGGATGGTCTGTGTGAATTTGGCCGTCAAAACCGTGTAGGAGGTAACGACTACATCAAGGCCACGTCGCAGTTACAACGCAACCACCAGCGAGACTGCGCATTAGCGTCCGGCCACATCGCAAACACAACGATCTGTTTGTCTGCAAACACTACCCACAACGTAACCACATCGCAACTACTAGCGACAACGCAAAACAACGCAACAGACTGCAAGAAGCTGCAGCGACACTATTCACACTTAACCATTGCTTGCCCACATTTTGTCGCTGCGATCTGGTGTGGTTGTGCTACGTGTGCACGGACCCTTAAGTAAAAATTAAAAGACGTCAAAACCAAACTATATAAGTACGAAAAGAAAAACATAGATGGCACTATAGTAAAATTGTCTACCGAACTATTCAGTTTACACCCCATCCTATCGCGAACCAACGTTAGTGACTCGATGAAAGTTCTCAACAGGACTGGAAGCTTTCACGTTTATTAAATAGAGCGATGCATTAGTCAAACTAACTTTTCTGCCATCAATTAGTTTTGATTAAAATGTTGTATACATTACTGATATCTGGATTGGAGTATCAATGATTTTGGCGTCATGTTTCATTTTGATAGACATTTATCGATGTTGAACATCAAATCAGTGAAAGAACTGGATTATTCCGCTTTGCCCCACCAATCTGTCCCTCCAGTGGGCCAATGCGGAAAGTACAAAATTTTGTCGTCCACTGTGTCCCCCTAATTGATTATGGTAGGACAAATTACACACTCTGCGTTCAGCGCTCGTTGTCGCAACACGCCGTGTTCGAGTTCGCGACAAGTCAATCGTCATCCTGAGGATGCCTCGTTGAGAGGTGAAACACGTGTCGATTTGTTTCAGGGCTTTTTATGGCTCTTTAGAAATATCTAAGCGGAACAGGTTACTAAATATATCCACGTCTATTGTATTTCAAATTACACTTCTTTAAACTCAATTCACTTATTCTCACTAGGGCTGGCGCTCTTGGATTTAATAAAATAGGCGAAACAATAAAAAATACCAACCAAATGCGTATTGGACCACGCACAGTGAAGGGTTCGCATAGTTGTAATGAATTTATTTCAAGAACAAACTTAACATTGTAGTTGAAAAACATGTTCTCCGATACATTCTAACTGCAAATGTAAGTTTGTACGCACAATATTGTGAGATTTACCTTGTTATTTTAAGACCGTAGACTTCTTATAGGTTTTCCTGTAATCTATGAGTGAAAAGCCATTTTCTGCATTTATTTCAAAATTTTAGGCTTAGTAGTTTCGGAGAAAAGGGGGAATGGTCAATTTTGACAATTTTCTTAAATATTTTTGAAAGTATTTATTTTAGAATTAGAAAAAAGAAATATTTTGAGATCCTCGCAACAAGCCCTTTCATTTGTTTATGTCAATAAAGTTAGCAAAACATTTTATTTTTCTTATTTGTCCCCCAAAAGTGACGCCAAAATTCAAAATTCATTTATATACCTTACACGTCCGTGTTTGGGTCATATGTGTACCAAATTTCAACTTAATCGGTCTATTAGAATCGGAGCAAATTGGCTGTGACAGACGGACAGACAGACACGAGTGATCCTATAAGGGTTCCGTTTTCTCCTTTTGAGGTACCTACGGAACCCTAAAAACGGACAGATTTGTGGAGCAAAGTGGAATAATTAAAAGTACTGTACAAAACTGTAGCAATTGAAAACTCTGGAATAAATGATAGTGTTACGTGTGTCTATGCTGACGTCGGCTTCCAGTCTAACCGGTTGCATCTGAACACTAGTTTTTGACATGGAGTGCCTGTCTACTTGACCTCCACAACCCAGTTACTGCGTAACACGATGGCAACCCGAGGCATAGAAGGGTCTTGGTATGAAATGGATGGTCAGTCATCCACGGGCAGACCGCGGCAAGCGTAGCTTAACCCTGATCGACCGACCCGTGTGGATTTTACTAAAGGACATCGCCTATTATTACAGCACCAATCCGCGCAGTAACGCCCCGGCACCGCCTCGAAAAATCTAGCCGCCAACGCGCTGTAAGCAAGGCAACCGCTAGTCACCAACGCACCGTCAGCAAGGCGACCTTGCTGCTGGCACGCCACCGGGTGAGGTGACAGAGTCGTCCTTAGCGTCACTACGCGGCCGGCGAGGCATCACCGCCCGGTCGGCAAAGCATTCATACATTTCATACCGCCCGCAGGTGTTTCTTTGCCGGAGAACGGGCTCCTCGCTTGAAGCGTGCTGTCAGCGCGACGTGTGACGGCTCGCGGGCCAGGCACTGCCCGCGAGCCGTCTACTATTGTACTGTATAGCATTTGATTTAAAATCCTAACTGGAATGACATGTTATATGCCGTGTCTGAGCGGTGCTGCTATAATGAGCGTCCCTTAGCCAAGAGCTCCTTCACAAACAAATGATACTGCAAATAGTCCATACGAATGGTCATGAAAAAAAATCCTTTTGTTTGTCTTCAAAATGTTCATATTCAAATCACTAAAGATAACTTACGTTCTCATTAAAACAGTAGCCCGGTTCGTTATGAATAAATTCGTTTGGTACCTACGTAAAGTCAACATTTTGCATAGAATTTCCGTGTGGAATCCTTAACACTATAAAAACAATGAATGTTCTAGCTGCTTATGTTGCCAACTGTATTGTAATAGAGTTGAAAATTGCATAGAAGTTAATAGTCAGCTTTGTCTTTTGGCATAGATATACTGACGTTCAAATTCAGAATGTTTTTAGATAAATACTAGCTGACCCGGCAAACGTTATTTTGCCATATAAATGTTTGGGGTGAACCACCCTTATCTTAGGGGTATGAAAAATAAATTACGACTGATTCTCAGACCTACCAAATATACATATAAAATTATATAAAAATCGATCATGCCGTTTCGGAGGAGTATGGCAACTAACACTGTAACACGATAATTTTGTATATACAGGGTGGCAGGGACATCGACGCGAAAACTGTTTCCATGGGTTCAGTACATGATTCTGTACCCCCTGCATTATCGCTTATTTAAAAAAAAATCAGCTGTTCCATACATTTTGACCACGTAGGTATTGCACTTTTCTATGAAACAGCAGAATTTTTTTAATAACCGACGTAAAATATCAATACAGTGGGGTTGAGCATCATGTACTGTATCTTTTTTTTTTTGGGTGGGAAATTATCAAATTGAAGTTGAAATACAAGTTCTCCCATACATTCCAACTGCAAATATAAGTTTGTACGCACAATATTAATAGATCTACCATGTTATTTAAGACCATACACTTCTTGGATGGAGCGGGAGGGCGTGTCAGGCTCTTACTGACTAAAACCCACCAGTGTTCCTTCAGTTGCCATGTTGCCGGGGGGCCACGATTTATCATGTACTGTATCTTTGGTTACAGTTTTCGCGTCGATATCCCTGCCACCCTGTATAGAAGTTATGCTCGCGGGCCAGTCCAAGAAACGTTTTGGTATAAAAAAACCAGCTATATTCCTGCACAATTTTAACTATGTATTAGCATCATTATTCTTATTATTCACTTAATTAAATTAACAACATATTTGGCTTACATTTCCATGACGATGACGGCCAAAAAAAAAAACGCAATTTTACGCAGAATTAAAGGTATTACCTACTGACATTAAAAAATTTAAAACAAACTCTCATCCGAGTATTTAATTAAATAATTTTATTTTTTCTCTCTCCAACCCCAGTGAAGCGTTGGCTGAATAAAAACAGTTCCTAACCATGTGTTTATCATATTTGCGTAAGTAAATAAGCAGCATTTTAAAAGGGTTAACCATTTTACTGGAATTAGGTAGGTGTAGGTAGGTACCTACATTTAAGCAACATTTACGTAATTGGATAGCAAATAAGCGGAGGGGTTGGCTTGATGGAAGGTTAAGCTATGATTGCCGCGGTCGGTACGTAGATGGGTGACCATCCATTTCATATTAAGACCCGTGCCTCAGAAAACACGTTAAGCCATTGGTCCCGACTTCTTATGGGGGTAAGCAGACACTACAGAATGCGACCTGGCATTATTGGCATTATTTTACGTTCATATATCTGTACCCTAATTGCGTAATACAACACAATCACAATCTGTTTCGATTTGAAACAGACTTTAAAAGAGACTGTGACCTCTGAGTTTATTTCGGCCTTTCTTCTCAGAGTAGTCAGATAGGAAACTCCAACCTCATCTAGATTTTAAAATATTTTTGACGTGTAAAAGTGTTTGTACAAACCTACTTACAGAAATAAAATAATTTATCATTTAACGGATTATTAATCCATTGCTTCATAAGTTGGAAAAAAAAATCTGCTCAACAACGTAAATAACGCAATGAATGTTGTTGAACTGTCAAAATGAAACAAATTAGGCAAAATTGTTTACGAAAATAAGTTACGCAATTAGGGTACCACTGGTCATACACGCACACCGGTTGCGAGTACTACGCACCTGACCTTTCTGAAGAACATTACCAATAAGGTCGCTATAATTTATGTCCTTCTAAGGCATCCCGTCCACCTACATCTGCCTCGTAAATACCTTTTGTTAGTCTCCTTTCATTCATCCTCTCAACATGACCAAACCATCTAAGCACACTCTTCAATTTTTGTCACTACATTTTCTTTTAAGCCGCACCTTTGCCTTACTACGTGCCAACACAATACAATATTATCGTAGATAGGTACCTAACTAAACTTAGATTAAAAACCTTTCTCTTTAATTTCATTAATTCCCCATAACAAATAACTTCGCCCTCCTAATTTACGATGGCAAAAAGATAGCTAAAAAGAAACAAAAGTATTGGAAATAAGATTACGGGGATAAGGAATGGTAGAAATAAAACTTTTGTGCGAAGGAAAGTTCAAAAGAATTCAATTGTATTACTTGAGTGATGAGATGGGTTATATTAAATTATACAGAATAAATGGTACCTTAACCTTATACTGAAAAACTGTGAGCACCTTGCCTTACGTTTTCTGAAGTTGTTTTTAGGATTAGACATAAGTTGTTAATAAACACTAGTTGCGCCATAAGTCTCAATCCTCGGCTACTGTCATCCAGCTGCTGCCAGTTGAATGCAATGCATTATTAATATTCTAGTTTATTTCACAATGTTGTTGTCGTGGCTAAGTACTAACAGCCTCTCGGGTCGATCTGTCAGGTTAAGCTACGCTTGCCGGGGTTGGTCCGTGGATGGGTGACCATTTCTACATACCGAGACTCCTCCGTGCCTCGAAAAGCACGTTAAGCCGTTGGTCCCGGCTGTCATTCGTGGATCTTTGACAGTCGTTACGAGTCGTCAGAAGCCCGAAAGTCTGACAACCAGTCTTACCAAGGGGTATCGTATTACCCAGTTACTGGGTTATGGAGGTCAGATAGGCAGTCGCTCCATGTAAAATACTGGTATTCAGCTGCATCCGGTTAGACTGGAAGCCGACCCCAATATAGTTGGGAAAAGCCTAGGCAGAACATTTCACAATGTTGCCATTTTAAATAATGTATGTATATGTCGTGGCCAGAATTGATCATTTCATGAAATGAACATCGACCGCTGGTCACATCATGATGTGGCCTAGCTAGATCATTGAATACTCAACGTTTGACGATATGAGCAGTTAGACGTATGGCTAAACATTTGTGATCATATCGTAAAATAGTTAGATTATCCACCGGTAGAGGCGTTGATGTCGCTTTGTTTTTGTTGTGCATCATGGCGGCGGCATACAACAAATCAAACAAAGTAGGGTGACCACGCAAAAAAAGTCGATGGACTTTTATTGGGTTTCCAAATATGATGTTATGGAAAGCGATCAACTTGGAAGTAGCACTCGCCGGCCGCTGCTGTGGCGTGAAATGCAACATAGCACTTAAAATTAGTTTTTAAAAATTAAAAATTTACGCCACCTATATAGCACCCCGACCAAATGGGTTAGGTTAGAACTGTGATCAACCGCACTACTTCCAATTTAGTCGCAGGAACTTGGCGATACCCTACGTTAATGATATGTCCAAACGTCGACTGACATATCATTAGACGTCGACGTATAAACGATATGGCCAATTGTAGCTGGCCATTTCATGAAATGGTCAATTCTAAGATCTGGCCACGACATATTATATAAATATCTAGAATTAAAGATTGTGTATTCTTTTTTTTTTTATCTCAGCCGGTGTTGACATCATCACGTCAACACCGGCTGTCGTTGAAAATCAGCGCTGTGGCTTTGTCTCGCGTAGGGTCGCAGCATTATGCTGAGCGATAGCTGTTTTGCGTGGATGTGACGCATATTTTGCCCCAACTTGTTCTTTTTCTTTACTTCAAGCTCACTTCACCTAATTTTTCACGGTGTGATTTTTGTAGAATTGATCGGATGAAGGATCATAAATCTATGGACTTTATTTTCATTTACTAGCTAAGGAAAGCCTTAAACCAATTACATAGTTACCCATGTGTAATACAGACAGAAAAATATTCAAGCTACCATTTTTTCTTTCTAATTTTCAACATTTCTTGCCGGATAATAAAAAATATCGTTTAATCTAACGAGGAGAGTTTTGTTTTCAGTTGTGTTCTAAGGAATGTAACACGTACAAAATATAGGAATTATTATCTTTAGGGTCGGCTCTGGGCAGCGCGTAATTTTAACCTAGTAAGACCTCGGTGTGTGTGACAAGATTTGCGGGAGCGGACGGTACAGCCATTATGTGGGTGTGTGGAGGTAAGGTAGGAAATTCATGATCGAGTTAAAACCATTAGTAAGTCATTGCATTGTTACTCTTATCTCGTATAAATAATCGCCTTAATTCCAATTTGTACTTTATTACAAGGAGATTAGGGTTGGACAGAGGTGTCCCTGTGTACACCTACATTTCGCCAGGTCGCCACCTCTGCCCAACCCTTTGGGGAAACAAAGCATGTTGTTATGTGTAAGGAGAATAGTATTACATTGCAATGACTTACTAATGGTTTTACGTCATATAAAGAAGAATAGTGTCGCTTAATTTCAGAAGCTCACATGAATGGAAGTATGGACTTTGTATGGAACAATTAGAGGGCTTTACGTTGCATGCGTTAGCTTTTTTTTATTAAACGACGCAGCTGGTGTTTTATAATTTTGTGTCAATGCGTAGCCACAAATTAAGTACCCAATGTTTAAAATTAATAAATTATATTTTGTGAATTCAAATTGGTAGGTACAATATTTTAGAATAAAAATTGTAGACAATTCTATTTTTTTTGAGAGTGACCTTACCCACAATAATGAAATGAAATTATTTATTCTGTAAATAGATATAAGAATATTTTTTTTACAGGTGATTTAAAAAATAACAAGCTAGGTGGAGTCGATATTTCCTGTCTGTGAAGAAATTAATGGAAAAAGAAACTGAGAGGTCAAAGTCTCTTTTTCTTCATTTTTTTTAAGTCCAGACAATCTTTGTCAGATCATAATATGAGGACCATGTAGATTAGATTATAACGAAGTCTAAAACCAATAAGAAAAACATAAACTGGCCCGCGCCCGCATCCGCTACCTCTGTCACCCATCAACATAACCACACCTTAAAACTTTCACATAAAAATCCTTCGCTGTAATAAAAATTATTGCCACTTGTTTTGTTGGAGCTTTGCTTGGTAACGAAAATTTTATTACTAGATTTTTACTTTTACCTTTATCAGTTGTATTTTTACTCTTACTTCGTTTACCCGCTGTATTTTTACGTGAAAGCAGGCAACAACAGTATTAGTATCGATCGAGCTTATATATGTTTATATCTCCTTTTTACTTAGTGTCTGTATTTTTTTGGAATGAAGTTCTTTGTCGCACATTATAGTCTACACACTTTTTTTTATTTGCGTGGTAAAATTATCAAAATAACTTCTCCCGCTCTGGGTGGAGCGGGAAGGCGTGTCAGACTCTTACTGACTAAAACCCACCCGTGCTCCTTCAGTTGCCATGTTGTCGGGGGGCCATGATTTCCCTTTCGGCCTTATTCGCAACCCCGGCAGGCATTAGCCCCAGCGGACCCCGTCAATTCTGCTGACATCTCTTTGAGGCGCGCGTGGAACACAACGCGCCTACACACTTGGCGAATGAGAGTTAGACTAAAAAAGAAACCAACCAAGTGCGAGTCGGACTCGCGCACCGAGGGTTCCGTACAAACCGCGTTCATGAGGAAAGGGGTAGTAAGTTTAAAATTATTTTTAAATATTTTTATTATATGATGTTACTAAAAATTTATGTTTTCGCAATTTTTCCTTTATCTGTGCTATAAGATGTTGCTTCGTACCAGATTTCAAGATTCTGAGTTCACGGGAAGTACCCTGGAGGTTTTGATTCCCTTGCAAGTGTCGAAAATTTGAAGCATAAACGGCTGTGTATTTTGATTGCGTTGGCTTAGAAGTTTGATTTTTTCACAGCTCTAAGAAACAGTAGACTTGAGTATTTTATATGAATTTCAGCTTGATACCTTTACGCGTTCCTGAGGAAAAGGGTCAGACGGACAACAAAGTGATCCTATAAGGGTTTCGTTTTTTCCTTTCGAGGTACGGAACCCTAAAAAACGAGCGAGTTTTACAGTAGTCGCTTATGATGTGTAACATCTGACATCTTGGCTGACAGTACCAATCATCATCATCATCATCGTCATTCTCATCAAAATCATTATCAACATCATCCTGTTCACAACCTCTCGGAAAATGGAGTGGTACCATCTGACAGCCAACTCTAGCACCGCGCTTCCCCGGCTTCCTGTTACACGCTTCCATCCCTTTTCAGGAAATAACTCCCACAGATTGCAGGAAAGTGAGAGGAAAAATTTTACACAACAAAAAGTGTTTTGACAGTCACGACACTTTTAATAGTGTGTGTGTTCACAAGCGTGTCTATGAATACTGTAATAATGTAATCAAATCAAATGCCTTGGAGAGCACGTTAAGCCATTGGTGCCGGCTGTCATTCGTGGATCTTTGACATCGTTACGGGTCGTCAGAAGCCCGAAAGTCTGACAACCAGTCTTACATAGGGGAACCGTATTACCCAGTTACTGGATTGTGGAGGTCAGATACGTAGTCACTCCACGTAAAATACTGGTATTCAGCTGCATCCGGTTAGACTGGAAGCTGACCCCAACATATTTGGGAAAAGGCAGTAATATGAAACTCACTAAACCAAAACCGGTAAGGAATTTTACTCAGTAGTAACACAAAAGCAAATCCCAGCATTTTTCAAACACATTCAACCCTGTAAAAATACCAATAATAAAATTACACATCGGCCGAAGCAAATCGGCCACAGTGCTCCCAATTCGCCGATACGATCTTTTCCGATCATACACTATACAAAGGGATTTATTCCCGAATTGTATGAGTGGTACAAGTAGTTTTATTAGGCCTCGTGAACTTGTCGAATCGGGGCCCGAGGTTTGGGCCAAAGTGAAAATATTAGATCTCGCGAAACTGCGGGGCTTGAAAAATAGGACAGCGATGCGATGAAATTATCATGTTGGAGGTGGCATTTAAAAAGGAAAATAAATGAGTAGTATCTAAAATTGTTTTTTTGGCATTTTTCTTATTGTTGTTGATTAGTTTCCTTTATTTCATTTATACACATATATTTATTCATTAATAAATTTTCCATTTAATAAAACTAAAAATATAATAGTCTTACCTAAACCTAACTAAAACTATTAGCAAACTATGGCATAGAAAAATTCCTCCGCATCGCTAATGTACCCAAGAGACTGGCGGCATTGCCACGTCCAAGGTAAAAGCCAGTGGGTCACGGGAAATGTCAACCAGTCGTTTGAAAATTTCATTGAACAGACCATGAGCACTCGGACCCCACGGCTCTAGGGTTTCAACCCCAAATGGCTCAAAAATATAGTGACCTTGTTGTTGATTGATTTTAAAGTGAGTGAATACTAGTGAGTGAGTAATAATACTCTTTATATCCGATTTCAAAAAAGGAGATTTTGTGTAATGTTCCTCTGTATGTATTTTTTATTTATGTTCATTGACAATTTCGGCAATTGTTGACCAATTTTGGAAAATCTTTTTCCATTTGGTAGAAGAAACTTGTACGGTGGTCCCATAAAAATTTGTTAATTTTGTTTGGGTCGTTTTTGAGTTAGCTTCGATAATACGTATTTAATCCACTTTGTCTAATCTCGATGATGTTATAATACTTCCTGACACTGTTGCTTACATAGTCAGTAGTGGTTTACGAATTAGTGTGGGGTAAGTATTATCAAATAACTTCTCCCGCTCAGGGTGGAGCGGGAGAGCGTGTCAGACTTTTACTGACTAAAACCCACCCGTGTTCCTTCGGTTGCCCTGTTGCCGGGGGCCACGATTTCCCTATCGGTTTTTTTCGAACCCCCGGCAGGCATTGGCCCTAGCAGACCCCGTCAGTACCTACCTACACTTGACCCACAGTTCATCACATTCTCAACGTAATAACTATGAGGTGTCCCTAGTACACTTCATATTACGTTGAGAATATTAAGGAAACCAAAATGATAATACATTTTATAAATCGCTCGAAAGAAAAAAAAAAAGAAACTCTAGTTTAAAACATTTTGAACTGTTTGTTTTACAAAATGTTTTTCAGCCCTTTAAATATACATACCAAAACGAGTAAACTTGAAACCTAATATCTCAATTCTAATACGATATTTGGATTAATCTAGATAAATAATAATAGATGTTTGTGCTCGATTTACTGACGACTTCATATTTTACGTAAGCATTACAAATAACGGCTCATCCATTTCAACAGCTTTTTTCTCTCATCCGTTGAGTTTCTCTCACAAACTACGTATAAAATAGGAAGGGCTGTGAAACCCGACAATTTCGCCGCCCCTATCTCCGGACAGAAAGGCACACTATATTTCATTTAACCTTGATTTTTATAAGTTTAGCGCCAGTGAATTAATAAAATTCTCAGTACCCAGTGTGTCGTGTCTTGATAAAAGACAAATAAAGGAGCTAGATACCTTTTTTTTACCTTTGCTGTCTCACTGCTGGGCAAAGGTCTCCCCCATACTTCGCCATTCGTCTTTGTCTGCTGCCTTTTCTGGCCAATCAGTCATGAAAGGGTCTAGGTCGTCGCGCCAACGTTTCATAGGCCTACTTCGGTGACGACGCCCGTCTTCAAACACCCACTGCGTGACGATGCCCGTCTTCAAGCACCCACTGTGTGACGACCTTGGCCCATCTGTCTTGATGCATCCTGTACGTGCGGCCCACCCACCCATTTGAGATATCTACTTAATAAAAATCGTAAATTCATTCATTCATTCACTCACTCACTCACTGATAGAAAAAGCACAGTTTAAACCGCTGGATCTAGAAGCATAATTTTACTCAAGAGTTCTTTATACATGTCACCGTATAATTATGAAATTCGATAGTTAATAATCTATTCATGGGAAACAAACAAATTGTGAACTGGTATCAAACTGGCTTACAATGCACCTTGCACTTATACTAAATAGCCTGCCTAGCTGCGAGCAACTTGTAAGTAGCGCTCGCCTGTCGCTACCGTGGTACCGTTTGCTTCGCTCGCTCGGCTCGCGCGTGGTTGGTCACAGTTCTAACCTAACCTAACCCATTTCACCCAGTTCACAATTTTTCGACAGTTTATGTATCGGAAATTATACCGATAAATTTTAAACTAACGGTTCTCACAATCTTACGGTGACATACATAATAATAATAATCTCATGTAATTGGGGGTTCACTCCCTATTACATATTATATTATTGTTTCTGTTTCGTGAGGCAGCCATCGATTATAGAGAGTGCGTCCTTGGCCAGCCTGCACTCATTGTGGTCCAACCATAGTTATGAATAACCAGAAACCTGAAAGTCTGATAACCAGTCTTGCCGAGGAGTATCGTATTACTCAGTAACTGGGTTGTGGAGGTCATACCTAATGGGCGCAAAGCCGTACATTCACCAAATTATTTAAATTACCAAATCCTGGATTAATCGTACACTAATTTACTAAGGCTTAGTTCAATATCGGCTTTAGATACTAATATTTCTGATATAATTATTTTCTATTGAAGTGCCTTTGACACCAAATAATTGGTATAAGAGGATTATGTATCTATGTAACATTAATTAAATCGCTGTTTGTAAAAACACAGAAGTGAATTTGGTTTTAATTTGTTACTATTCGGGTCTGTTTATAAAAGTTTTGACCACTCAGAACCTTAAAAAATACAATAGACGTTGATATATTTGGTAACCTGTTCCGCTTAACTATTCACTATGAGCCATAAAAAACCCTGTAAGAAATCGACATCGTGTTTCAACTCTCAACGAGGCATCCTCAGGATGACGTTTGACTTGTCGAGAACCCGAACACGGCGTGTTGCTACACCGGGCGCTGGACGCAGAGCTCTGAGTCAAGTCAATCGTCATCGTGAGTACGGATTGCACATTTCTATGAAACAGCCGATTATTTTTTATAACCGACGAAAATTTCATCGCATGGAGGTTCAGAACCATGTACTGAATCCATGGTAACCGTGTTCGCGTCGATATCGGGATGCCACCCTGTATTTAGCACTCTCTTATTCCCATTCCTGCCTCCTTCAGTCGCTGCAGTCTCAGCTGTCATTCGTGGATCTTTGACAGTCGTTACGGGTCGTCAGAAGCCCAAAAGTCTGACAACCAGTCTTACTAAGGGGTATTGTATTACCCAGTTACTGGGTTGTGGAGGTCAGATAGGCAGTCGCTCCATGTAAAATACTGGTTTCAGTTGCGCTCGGTTAGACTGGAAGCCAACCCCAACATAGTTGGGAAAAGGGTAGGCAAATTTTTGACTCTCTTATGCCCATTTTAACTAACACTAGCTGACAACTAAATGAATGTCTAAATAAAAGCACGCTGTTAAATTTCAACGGGCATTAGTCACATACGTTTCATCCCTCGTCATTACACGCCCATGGACGAAGATAAACGGTTTAATAGATGATTAACTACTTTTCTCCTTCCAAGGTCAAGGTCAAGAGATTCGCGTCAAAACGCTTAGGTTTCCTATAAAATTTTACACGCTCCAGAATGGCAGTAAAATGAGAGACTTAGCTCATAAAATTGCCAGTCGTATCTTTCAAGAACAATCACTATTATTACTACGTTAGTGCACTTAGAAATTACCTAGGTGGTTTGACCTTGTATGATATTGGATAAAACCAAAAAGATTTAAAATGATACTATACAATTTATAAAAAAACCCTGTCCGATCTTAAAGGGGCACGTAGATACCGCGATAACATTATCAAAAAGTAATAAAAAATCTTATTATTATTAAAAATAAAAAGTTATTGTTATTTAAAATTCACAATTTCATAAAAAAATTAGCAAGTTTTCAACAGGGGTCATAAGTTATTACTTGTAGATACCCGCTAAACGACGGATGGCCGCCCGCGCCCCAAGTAATAAAAAAACCTGGTAAAATTCCCTATTGAGAAAAATGTGGCGTTTCTTTTATTTTCTTTTTTCCTGATAGTTACCACATAAATACTCGTAGACTCTCAGTACGATACTTAACAACACCCTCACGGATTGGACAGGGGTTTTTTTTTAACATGTAGACAGGCAATTAGAAGTAATGTCATAGAAAAGCTGTGATCCCATGTTTCAGTGACGCCATCTAGCATAATATAACGAAATTATAAAATTTTACAGGCATCAATCTTTAATAATCAACCTAGTAAACACTTCTAAGAAAACCATTTGATTTATCGAAATACTCGGTTCTAAAATACTAACAAAAATAAACCGTAGAGCAATTTTATCATGACCAAGTTCGCAATACCACAATGTTACAATTCGGCATATTTCAAAACATAGTACTAAACTGGGCGAGGTCTCTATGTCTACTAGGCATCACCTGTAAGTAGATTTTGATGGTTTTACCCGTACATTTTATGTATGTCGGATCCGGTCATTAGTACGGACACGAAACGAATCGCAAGCACGCCGCTGGTGACAGGACGTGATCTACCCACACCTAAAGCGCGCGCTTCTACAGAGTCGTGATGTTTTAAGGCCACGGCAAAGAAGGATTCAGCCTTGGATCGCATCGGAGTTAAGACGTCGCGGAACTGTTCTCGATTCGTGGTGCTCAATTATTGTGTTAATTTAAATTATAATGTGATCTGAACTGCAAACTGTTTTTCTATTGCGCATTAACCAGCACTACCCACACTACGCCCACAGTAGTTAAAATATCTCTGATAGTAACGAAAGTCACATACCCGTCTCCAACATGTATATTTAAAATGTCTTTGGATAAAACTAGCAATTTTACTCGCATTCTAGACCTGAACTGTTGCTGAAGACCTTATGTTTTTACCGTGAGCTTTTCTTAAGAGCCCATAGTACCTACCTCAGCTCAAATTCACTATTTTATCTTGCTGGCACCATACTGCTCGCGGACTGAGTGAGAGCGAGATTGAGTGGGGAGCTCGCGGCTCCAAGACGCCAATAGTTTAGGTACCTAATTTCTTTTTACGGCGAAAATAATGGTAATAATATTTAATAATTCGTCCTGATAATCAAGAAAATAAAACAAACATTATTTGGCAACATGATTTGGTAATTTGATAAGAATTCTGCTCACATCACAAAAGAGAAAAAAAGCTTCTACTACAATAACATCAAACTGCATTGTCAGCCTAGCTCAACATAACACGACACAAACAAAACGTATACCTATCCATTCTATCACGCAAATACGTTTTGTTAGCTCAAATGAAGTGAATGAAATGAAGTATTTTTCGTCTTATGTCAGACTTCTCTTGAATGTAACCAATCTAAATAAGACATTAAAAAAACTTTTTACAAAAAAAAACAACCGACTTCACTTTGTAGTGTTTTTTTTTTGAAGTCGGTTATTTTTTTTTTGTAAAAAAGGTTTTTATTTTTCACTTTTTAGCTGTGGTACCTACCCCACACAAATTCGAATACCACTACCTGCTATGTAAATAACAGTGACAAGAAGTTATCATCTCATCTACATACTAAGAGGGAAAAAATACGTATAATTGAAGCTAACTCAAAAACTACCCAAGCAAAGTTAATAAAATTTATATGGGACCACCTCTGAAGTATGATCTACCAAACAAAAAAAGAATCATCAAAATCTATTCATAATTGGCGGAGCAATCGCGTAACAAAAAAAAAAAAAATAAAAAAATAAAAATAAAAATACACACGAATTGAGACCTCCTCCTTCTGGAAGTCGGTTAGAAAGGCGTGAACATACACCTTTTCGTCGTCTCCTGCTAGTTGTTCTATATTTTTCAAATTAGTATCTGAACACAATTTGAATAATGCCTTAAGCCGGGTCACAAAAAACCTTACACATAAACATTTATTGTATTCATACACAAGTTGTCTCCTGCGTATTCAAATATTTTCAGACTACATCTACATATTTTGTCGTAATGAGTTCCGATTAGAAAGACGTACTTAAAAAGTGTCTCTATTCCAATCCATCATCAATTTATCACAATTTTTTCACAACTATTTACAAGACAATATAACCTCAAAACCTGTGTTAAATGACAGTGACAGATGTCCGCGGTACGCGCAGCGGTTGAAAATGAAACAAACCCTTCCCCTCTTCACCCGCGCGGGGAATGTTTTCCATGCAGCTCGGAAAACAAAAACATCATGTTTGTATGTGTATGGCCATGCCTCTTTGTTGCGATGTTTTTGTGTAACGTTACGAAAAAAAACATGCAAGAGACTCGGTTTTACAATGCGCCTATGCGTTTGAGTGATACCTTAGATTAAAAATTACCACCTTTGTTAAACGGAAAATACTTACTGCGATGTTTAATTAAATTAAACATTAAAAACAAGTACCGAAACGTAACCAATCCACACAATTAATCCTTACAATAACGAATTAATACGCGAAGAGGCGCGTTTGTAATATTTCAATGGGGTTTTAATTTCGCCCCTTGTGCGTCCCATTCAACTCTCATGACCATTGTTCCGTTTTTGCCATTTCAACCCCTGAACGGTCCAATTTCATTGTTCCGGCAGGTATATTAGAGTTTAAGTAAGTGCGAATTTTATGTATTCTTTGAGTTAAAATTTTTGGATTTTTGTGTATTATTTAAAATAGGGTAACCATTTAGCCGACGTTTACACGGACGTAATAAAATCGCGACGGGATTTTATCACGTACTGGATTTTCAACACTCAGTGTTTAGTCGAGCGTTGAGAATCCAATGCGCTGGAACGCACTCTCGTCCCAGCGTTTTGAAAAAACACGCTGTTGGATTTTCAACTCTCGGCGCTAAACAGACCGTTGAAATACAAGTACACGAAAAATAATGCCGCGATTTTATTACGTCCGTGCGTACGTGGGCTTATTCCCATTTTTAGATGTCTTTTTTTTTGGTGAAATGAGTTATTTTCTTTAATGTACAGCCAGGGAAATCAATTGTTAGCTACTACCAACTGAAATTGTCCGCATAGTTAAATCATAACTGACATTCTTTACATTTTTTTGTAGTGAAAACATAGGCGCGTTGGGCATTTTTTGAGATACGAAAAAACAATTGAACTCGCGACACCGTTACCGACACCTCATTTTTGTAAACGCGATTGTGCTCTTTATTTATATTATGTTACGGATCAGTGTTCTATGCAAGTATTTATTTTTATTTTTTAGTGTATTTTTCTTCCACAAAGGCGTTTTTGTTCAAGTTTTCACTTGTGTCGGCACTCCCGGAGTGCCAATATTTTTTTTTGCTTGCCTTCGCTGTCCCAGTCCTGGGGAAAGGCTTCTTTCCACTCCTTTCATCTTTCGAGAGCGTTTCTTTCCAGTTTGGCTATAACACTCTAAATTGACCTAGGGTGTAAGCTTAACAATGAATTTCCCTGATTGTACAGTACTGTCATGATTTCAAAATATTAATAAGATTTAGTGATTTTAAAAACTAAATATAAAATTAAAAGTATGTGATTTGCCTCAAATGATTTTGTATCAGTTTAATCATGAAGTTTAAAAGTATCTCATTTGACAGTTACCGTAAAAGTACTGGTTTTTTAACGGAACGGAATTGGAAACATGATGTTTGGAGCGTCGCTTAGCTTCTAAGTCAGTTCGGTTTGAGCCTCGAAACCTAAAGGTGTCTTTAAGAAGTCTAAAGTCGACGTCATAATTATAACGTTGTTATAGTACCGAGCTAATTAAATAGTTTGTTAAATAATGCTGAAAGTATACCAAGTTTGTATGTGTGCAAGAATATAAATATGTCGGAGACGGGTATGTGACCCTCGTTATTATCAGCGATATTTTAACTACTGTGGGCGTAGTGTGGGTAGTGTTGGTTAATGCGCAATAGAAAAACAGTTTGCAGTTCAGATCACATTATAATTTACTATCAAATGAATCACACTAGCTAAATTATACACACACTGGGTGCGACGGCGTTTATTAAAATCACCAATTAACAAAATGATCACAAATTACAACTAACACAATATCTGAGCACCACGAATCGAGAACAGTTCCGTGACGTCTTGATTCCAATGCGACCAAAGGCAGAATGCCCTCCTCGCTGCCGCCGTGGCCTTCAAACATCACGACTCTGTAGAAGCGCGCCTTTTTTGGTGTAGGTAGGTTACTCTTGATGTCGCCAGTGGCGCGCTTGCGATTCGTTTCGTGTCCGTACTAATGACCGGATCCGACAAATACATAAATATTAATACTGAAATAGTGTATCATTACAGTACTATTATTTAGAAACGAAAAGCACTACAATTTATGTCGAAGGTAGGTAGGGTACGTAACACCACACCTTGAAATAAAGTGTTGTATGTTTTAATACTCTCCCTGCCCTATCGTTTATCTTTGTCTAGAAATAATCCATCACAATATATGACCAAGCAAATAATATTTTATCCCCTTTTCTTTTAGTAGGTACAAATGCGTAAAATTAGATTCTTTATATTCATGCACTAATTATATTAGGTGCCAACTGAAAAATAAAATAACATTTTTTTTTTGTGTTTTGCCCTATAATCTTGGTACATATAGATATCTAAGTCTTTTAGTTGATAATAATAGTACAATTTATTTGGACTCAATAAAATAAAGCCTAAGAGCTCCCGCAGACATACAATTGTAAGTTGGCCAGCTATCAAACGACTAAATTGCGTACTTTTTTAATTTAACTGAACAACTTTTTTATTGTTTGTGAGCCGCAGACTTATTCGACTTAGGCTGGGAATACACGTTCGATTTTTTCATCAGATGTCGGTTCCGATAGTCTGATTTGATCGAAAGGCGTTGGAGCCATTATTTTGTTTGAACATTCAACACACGTCCGATCCTATAGTCGGATATTTTGCATTATTCTGACAGCCGGGTTCAGACTATCGGATCCGATTATTTGATGAAAAAATCGAACGTGTATTCCAAGCCTTGGTCGCATGGCCCCCGGCAACAGGGCAACCGAAGGAACACGGGTGGGTTTTAGTCAGTAAGAGTCTGACACGCCCTCCCGCTCCACCCAGAGCGGGAGAAGTTATTTGATAATTTCCCACCCAAAAAAAAAAAAAAAAAAGCCTTGGTCGCATTTTAGTCAGTGACAGTGTTGCTAGCGCTGTGCGTGTGCGTGAAAATGCGGAAAAACGCTTTATTAATAAAAATAAGACAAAAACAAAGAAGATAATTTCGGGTGCATCCTATATTAAGTGACAGATTAGAATATGGAAAACACCAAACCTTGCACTCTAAAATGAGATAGAACCCAGTTTTTTTATTTTCATTCTACAGATTATTTTTTTTAATATTTAAATCAGATTATTGTTTCAAGACTTTTTTGTACAACGCCGGTAGTTGCACCGATTCGACTATAATTACAATATTGTCATTTCCTTTCTTTGGTATGTTGAAATACAAATTTATTGTAGTGATTAGTTAGCAATTTCCTATTCCCTATCCCATTCCTGCACATTGCCTATCGTATCGTTTGCGTGGGAACAGGACAGCTATACCAAAGTGGCGCCACCCCACGCAATCTCGTCGAAACATTTTTTGAACTTGAGAAGAAAGAAAGATGGTGAAAAAGTAACTTAATGTAATTTATTTAAAAAAAAATTGTACGAAAGCTACTAAAGTCGCAGGCACGACAGATAGGAAAATAATTTTACAGCTCTATAAAGTTCACATGAAAATAAAAACAAAACAACAATAAAGTACTTATTTCTGAATTCAAATTATTATGCAAGATAAATCTAATAATTGATGGACATGGAAATTAGCATTTGTTTGTATTCGGAAATGCGATGATTCCCGAGGGACATTAAAAAAATAGAAATACTGTAAGTGAGTATATGGCTAAAACTATTATTATAAACTCCTTAATACGCGAACTCCTGAATTCAAACTTAGTAAAAACCTGTATCTTGGAAATCAGTGCTCTTCCGTAGTGAATTAGGTTTAAAAACTTTTAGTTCTTTGCCTGGAAACCACATCTTTTTGTTATACCTCTCTTTAAAAAATATTTCACTCATGACAAGCAGTAGGTACCAAAATAAATAAAGAAAAGTATTTATTGGGAATCGCACAAGATCACAAACTAAACTAAAGAAAATCATAAAAAAAAACAAAATTATATTTAAAAGAAAATGTATATAAATATCATATTAATTTATAATATATATTTTTTACTGATATTATTGTAGCTTGCAAAAACTTTATTCCATACCGTGATCAATTCAGATACTAAGCTGAATCTCTAATCCTTACAAAAATAGACATTAAATCGTTTCCACTACCAACATTTTTCAAATAAGTACTCCAAAAGCTAGTATTTCCCTCGACTCGCTTATAAGGCAAATATCGTTTGACAGAAGACGCGAGTGATCGCGTGGAAACAAACGGTTTCAAGTAGGTACACTTTGTGGAACTCGACGCGAGCTAGCTATCTTTTAAATGTATGTAAAACAATACCGGTTTGGTATTCATGGATATAAACAGGTTTTATTAAGGGATCGGAACTTAATCTAACTTACATTACATACCTTTAAAGCATGTTGGGCTTGATTAATCAAATGTTTTATTATGTATTTAAAGGCAATACGTCGTCTTTATCAGAAGAGGTCTTATTGTCTCTTATGCGTGGGTAAGCGGGCGAGGAGATGTAAGTAAATGAAAGTCAATAATATTCTGAATAATCATAAATCTCTGATCACATTAGGGAATTAAGTACGTGAGGCGCGTGCGCACTTCAATCAACTCATTGCCCTGCAAGGGTGGTCACAATGATTACCAATATCTCAGTCGCCATTAATCAATGCCGGGTTCGATCCATTCTATTCTATTTTTAAAATGGGAAGTAAAGCCGATGTCGATTATTTTGCCAATGTCTAAAGTGAGCTGAAAAAATAAGTGGCCATAAAAAAAAGAAGAGAAAATGTTCGATCCATTATTCGCAATCTGTCCTTCACATTCGGCCGCCTTCTCAGTACTCGGGGTTACGTCAAATTGACAGCTGTCATAATCTGTCTTAAATCAACTCCGTAAGTTTGGCGTCGTAAAACCTTTAGACACGCCGTCATATTTATAACAAGTCGTGTGCCCGATGGGACTTCCAATCGACAGTAAAAACTTTTTACAAAAAAAACAACCGACTTCCGAAAAAAAACACTACAAAGTGAAAAATAACTCGGATGTCTTCGGTTTAGAAAAAAATGGTGTCAATCATTATGGAGCAAAGAAATTTTTTTTATGTTTTGATATTTATTTTAAATAACAATTAGATAGTTCTAAAAACTGCACAAAAAACGGCTATCGTGTCGTTTTAGTCGAGGATGCGCCTTAAGGTTGAACTAGTCGCGGGCTCGAACTCATTGGTGGGCTTGGTCAAAAAGCACGCTATCTCACCTGGCATCGTGTCCGACAGAGATAGTATCAGTGATGAGCAGTTAGACGCTGGTCTACATGCACAAACTCTAGTTCCCACGCACACAAACTCCGTTCAGAACGATTTTAGTAAAACGAGCGCGTAAAAAATTACGAAAAGTCCTTTGGAAGGTGGAGTTTTATGATAAAACTACTGCATAAATCAATTACGACTAATTTATTAGTTATTATAATCTTCGACAATTGAGCTTTGTCGGAACGAGATTTTTTTTGGAGGTTTTATACTCCTTTTATTACTTATTTACTCCCAAAGTTGCGTTAAAATTAGCAGGTAAAACGAATCTTTGTTGGCTCATAACTTTTTAATTGCTTTTTTTTCACTATTCTCCTTCTGTAAAGACAAAATTAATAATAAGACAAAACGATTTCATGTTTTACTTTGGATGTACAATTTGTAACAGTGGAGTAAAACCCCCCCGAAATTTGTATGGAAAAAGTATCAGCTAGTTGCGCCTTAACATGGAACAGTTGTGCAAAATTTCATGATTCTAATCCGTGTGTTGCCTTTTGGAGAATGAATGTATTAATGAGATTTTCTTCATTACAATAAGAAAACGAATCATTTATTTGCAGAAAATACAGGTGTTACCAGTTTTAAAAGGCGGTGGTTTAATGTACAATCCATATTTTGCCTGTTTAAGCATGCAAATAAATTTCACATTAATACCTAATAGGTACCTACTTATTTTAATAAGTTATAGGTACAAAAAAATTATATGTTCCAATAAAGTTTTTAATAAGATACATTTTAAGTTACAATTAATTTTAATATAAGTTCACACTTATCAAAACTTAACCTAAAATATTTTTTTATATAATAACAATTCTTTAAACTAAATTACACAATTAAGTGCTTGCTACACGGCTGCCAACCAAGTCCCCGACAGAGGTGACCTTGGTTGGCGACAGGCAGAGCTGTTTGAAATTTGGTCGTAAACCACGAACTACACGGTTGTAAACCACTAAGATCACCTCTGTCAGGACGCGGTTGGCGACCGTATGGCGATTGGCACACTGCACCGCATCACGCAGCGAAGCGCGTGAATGCGTGTTTTAACGTTGCTTGTAAGTATCTCCATTTGTATAGAAAACACGCACAGTCCAACACATAGAAAATGCATCCACGCGCGTTCATTTTAGTTCGTTGACACGCAACATGCAGCGTGATGCGGTGCAGTGTGATAATCGCCTAAAGCAGGCACTTTAGCATGAAGCCGCATACAGAAATCAGGAAGGAATTTGCGGCGAATGGTTTGCTACCCATGCCACAGGATTTCTGGCCAACCGCCACATCACCAAACAAATTCGCCGCATCGACGAATGCTCACAGTGAGTACTCTACTCTGCCCATATAGCCTGAGGCACCTACATCCTTTCATAGTTACGCCACCTCTAATTTTGCATCACTGTCAAAGTCATAGTGTTCTTTATTTTTGATGCTATAAGTTTCCTATTGGGTTGCTGCAGCCAGAGGTAAAATAACTTTGAAAGTATTGTAGGTACGTGGCAAACCATTTGCAGTGCATGCCTCCCGATGTCTTGTCACCGAAAATACGGAATCTAACAACAAAATTGTAAATTAGACGTTTAAAAATATGGTTGCTTTCAGTATCTGGTCGACCGAGCCTAGCTCGGGTGAAAATAGATAAACATATCGTCCAGGTATACCAACGTTCTATCACATTTTTGAGGCTGTAAATATAGAAAATAAATTTTCCTACATATGAGACCTAGCTAGTTCGATTATTCACCCCCGTAAAGCCCTATATTGCAACTTTCATCGAAATCGTTAGAGCCCTTTTCGAGAACGTGATTACAAATATTTAAATGTATTATATTTATAAATATTGCTCATTTAATGGGATAGGATTGGTGGTCTTATGTACACTTATAAGCCGCGCAGATAAAGAAACGATTTGTAAATGGCGGCGACTAGTATAGACGGAGCGAGCGTGTGAGCGAGATAGCATGAGAGCGGACCGCCATGTGAGCGAGATAGCATGAGAGCGGCCGCCATTTACAAATCGTTTCTTTATCTGCGCGGCTTATACCTGACAACCTTTGGAAGGTGCAGGAAAAATAAAATAAAGGATGGGTCCAGGTAAGTAGTAACAGAATACCCATTTTTATCGCAGAGCAGCTTTGTTCCAGTTTATATAATAATAAATAAATTAGGCAGGGGCCATAGTCCTTCCATAGTTCCAGGTCACCAGTCAACTTAAGCCACCCAAACCCATAGTCCAATAGATTTTTTTCCAAATTCTGCAATAGTCCTACACCAACCGGGGGTTGTCCTTGGGTGCACTTGCATAGTGCATACTGGGATAATCGTCGGTTGGTGCCTCATTCGATTTAAAATTGTCTACCCCTTAGACAATCTGCGAGTTGGCTTTGGCTCCTCGTACGCCTTCCAAAAGACCGGGACCCTAAGGTCCCGAGATATTTAAACATAAATAAATTATATTAAAAGAAAAGAATATCTACGCTGCTCTTATAAAATTTCATATTTTATTATGTGCTTTTATCCTCTAAACAGTTAAGTATTTCACCTTTTTGATCACACCTCCTTTTATACCTCAAAGTTTAATAATTCATAATGAACTTTAACATATCTAAAAAGATTTAAAAAAAAAAATGTCATCGCGAGATTCCTTTTAATTAAATCTCTATTAAAACGTTAGCACACTTGGGCGACACTTTGTGCTAAGTAAATGAAATTCCCTCTTATTTTGTTATTAAGAGGGTTCTCATTTTTCCTCCCTGATTGCTTGAGTTTGAACTAGAACATTTTATAGACATTGCATTAAAAATAATATTTTTACTGCCGTTATTTTCTCGTTTGGAGAAATATCCCCACGTAATCATATTGCGAGATTATGCAATCTCTGGAATAAACACGATTTTGCACTGGATAATTTGGGTAAAATCATTTATGTGATTTCATATGGGGCTACGATGCTTTTTAGGGTTCTGTACCCCTAGAATGGAAACGGGACCCTGTCACTATTTATACTTCTGACCTTCCGATGGCGCAGGGCAGTATCTCACCTGCATTATGTAGAATAGAAGTAAAAAAAGCTTTATCAATTTTGAAAAAAACTTCCTCTAAGCCGACGTTCGTACGGACTACGGACGTAATAAAATCGTGGCGGGATTTTATCGCACACTAGATTTTAAACTCTCGGTGTTAAGCCGAGCGTTGAGAATCCAACGCGCTGGGTCGCACTCTCGTCCCAGCACGTTGATAAAACACACTGTTGGAATTTCAACTCTCGGCGAACGAAAAAAAATCGCCGCGATTTGATTACGTCTGTACAAACGTCGGCTTAGGTTGTTAACTGTCACGTTGGTCTTGAAATCAAAAATAAAACTTGACGTTTTAACAAGTGGCATTCAACCCTAGGGTGGTAAAACAATTAAGAGTTCGATTATTATTTTCCATCTTCGGCCAAGTGCGGCCAAGGGCGAGTCGAACAAAAAAAAAATTTTTTTTCTTATTTGTATTTTACCATTTTATCGACGTGATTAATGTATGTATACCCATGCCAAATTATAGCTTTTTAGAACTAAAAGTCTCTGAACTAAGCCGCAGATAAACAGACAGAGGGACATGGTGAAACAGGCAATAAGGGTTCCTTGTTGACTACGGAACCCTAAAAATAAAATACCGTTCGTTGGTAAGCGCATCACTTGAGAACTGCTGGACCAATTTGGCTATCTTTCTTTATAAAATATCTTTTAAAATCCGAATTAGGATATTATGGAAAGAAAAATTCGAAAAGCTTCCCGAAAAATGTTTAAATTTGGCAAAAACTCAACGTCGTTTTTATATGGGATTTTTGTATGAACTCAAGACTTTATAATTCACGATTAAAAGACAGGACAACGTCTGTCGGGTCAGCTAGTACTTACATAAGTATATACAGATATATAAGACTCGTAGTATAGAATACACAAACAAGACTTTTGTTTTGTTATTTTTAGTTTCTTTTGTTCATAATTATAATTAATTTTGCCCTGACTACAGTTACGTTTGCCATTAGTTTGTAAATATCTAAGTTATAATCTGTGAAAAATATAGTGGGTAATATATTTATTAAGTTTTCTTGTTTATTTTAATATACTACTGTTTGTTTACCCTTGCAAAATAAAATATCAATCAGATATCAAATTTTCTTATAATTACTAATTCCTCTTTCAATCCGCTTCCTTTTACCGTTCGATAGTCACAATGTCTCATTTGCTCAATGCTTTGACCAGTGGACAAAAGCAGAGTTTCTTTGTATCGATGCCTCGGTTCTTTCCCTTTGGGTTTCGGTACCAAAAAGGATTTAATTCCACTTCCATTAGTACTTGATTTTATTATTTGGTCATCCAAATGTTTGGTAAATAGATTAATGGATATGTCAGCATTGTGTCTCATTCAAGATCGGTATAAACGGTCAGTCACTTTGTACTGGGTTGGTTTGTAATTTATCTAAGTAACAATAGCCTTATATCAAAAATACCCAAATCGCTATAGATGTGCCTGTAATATTTGAAGAGTTCCCTCGATTTCTCCAAGATCCCATCAACAGATCGTGATCAAATGACAATGGGACCAACTTGAAAGTATACCCTTTCAAACAAAAACTAATTTTACAAATCGGTCCAGCCGTCTTCGAGTAATCGGGGAACATACATAAAAAAAAAATATTTCCCGATGAACTGAGAACTTTCTCCTTTTTTTGAAGTCGGTTGAAACGCCGGGACGCCCTAGAAGGACATAATAGAGACGTTATTAGTGATGTACTTCAGAAAGGTCAGGTGCGTAGTACTCGCAACCGGCGTGCGTGTATGACCAGATGTATGAACGTCAACGAAGCAAAAGGAGTATTTAAGGATCGTAACAAATGGCATTCTGTATTTTCTGCTTACCTCCATGGAAAGAAGGCGTCAGTTTATGTGTATATTATGTATGTGTACAAAAAAAATATCGCACTCATTAACAGTCGGTATTAATAAGCTTCTTATGTCGTAGAGGACGTGCATAATTAGCAATAATATACTTATGTGTTGCTCATCTTAGTGGAGTTTTTTGGCGGCTCTTCTCCATAGGAAACGACTAATTGGAACCGTGAAAGAAAACGAAAGAAAGAAAAATATTTATTTGGACACAGTTCGTGAAACACAAAACACAAATAACAAAGTGAAAAAACTTTTTACAAAAAAAAAACAACCGACTTAAAAAAAAAACACTCCAATGTGAAAAATAACTTTAAATTCGGAAGTCGGTGTCTTTGGTTTTGAATTTTCGTTCTTTGTCACCGACTTCCGAAATTAAAGTTCGTTTTCATTTTGTAGTGTTTTTTTTGAAGTCGGTTGTTTTTTTTTGTAAAAAGTTTTTATTTTTCACTTTTTAGTGTTGTGGTACCTACCCCACACAAATTCGAATACCACTACCTGCTATATAAATAACAGTGACAGGAAGTTAACATATCATCCACATACTAAGTGGGAAAAAATACGTATTATTGAAGCTAACTCAAAAACTACCCAAGCAAAGTTAATAAAATTTATATGGAACCACCTCTGAAGTATGATCTACCAAACAAAAAAAAAGAATCATCAAAATCAATTCATAATTGGCGGAGTAATCGCGTAAAAAACATACAAAAAAAAAACAGGCGAATTGAGAACCTCCTCCTTTTGGAAGTCGGTTAAAAATAAAAAATAATGTTTTAAAAACAATAATGTGTGCCTCACGGTTGCGCCAAAAAGGCAGCTTCTGACGTTTCCTATGCCCATATAGGTTTATGTAAAATAAAATATTTTGTTTTTGATTTTTATTTCTCACTCTCTATCTAGTCACTCTTTTCTCTATTCTCTCTACTCTATTATCTCCAACAATATTGTACGTTTTGCTATCAAAGTTAGATAAACTTTCGTCATTGTATACACAAATCATGATCTGGTGGGCACTGGAGTACTGACTCTGCCGAAATAGGTTCGCTTTGTGGAATACTGATGCTAAATGTATTTGGTTGCTAAGACAGGAGAGTAAAGCGATTTTTAAAGCTGAAAGTTAGCGTTAAAATTTATTTTTAACCGACTTCCAAAAAGGAGGAGGTTACATGTTCGTCGCGTATGTTTGTTTTTTTTTTTTTCTTTTTTTTTTATGTATGTCCACCGATTTATCCGTCAATTGTGGACCGATTTTAAAAATTCTTTTTTTATTTGAAAGGGTATGCTCTCGAAATGGTCCCATATAAATTTTAACTTTGCTTTGACAGTTTTTGAGTTAGCTTCAATAATACGTACTTTTTCCCACTTAGTATGTGGATGATATGATAAGTTCCTGTCACTGTTATTTACATAGCAGGTAGTGGTTTTCGAATTTTTGTGGGGTAGGTACCACAGCTAAAAAGTGAAAAATAAAAACTTTTTACAAAAAAAAAAAACAACCGACTTCCAAAAAACACTACAAAGTGAAAAATAACTTTAATTTCAGTAGTCGGTGACAAAAAACGAAAATTGAAAACCAAAGAAAGACACCGACTTCCGAATTTAAAGTTATTTTTCACTGTGTAGTGTTTTTTTTAAATTAAAATTATCGACTATACAAGCTGCGCCCCGTGGTTTCACCCGCATAAGTCTCGATCCCGTAGGAATATCGAGATAAAAAATATCCTAAGTCCTATGTTCCTAACCCAGGTCACGGTCTACTCATGTGCCAAATTTCATACAAATTCGTTCAGCTGTTTTATATAGCGTGAAAGCGTAACAAACAAACAAACTCACTTTTGCAATTATATATTTTTTTTAAATTGATGTAATTTTTAAATCTGGTCATGCTTCTCTAAAGTTTCTTCTCCTTCTTCGTTTCGCTCTTGACAGAACGGTCGTGGTCACAATGAACTGTGTCCAATCGCAGGTGTAGTCGTTGCCCGCCTCACGATCTCCCTCCATCTGGTTCTGTTACATGATAGTCTGGTGCATTCATTAACAGGGCCTCCAACCGCGGATTTTATTAGATCGGTCCACCTCATCGGCGACCTCCCGCGTGGCCTATTACCTTCCACTCTGCCCTGCACCACTAGACGCTCTATGGAGTCATTATTTCGCCTGGAGACATGACCAAAAAACTTTAGTATTCGAGACTGTGCGTACGTGTCTTCGCACTTCTCTGAACCACTAAACTTTAATTCTGAATCTTAGATGTGGTTATATCAAGTTTTGGTGCCATAATCTCAATGTGATAATGACAAAGTTGAAATTTCACTACAATTTTCAGGGCCTTGATATTACAAGTACATTAGTACATACATAGTTGAGTGGCAATGGAATTCTAATGTCTCACCTTAGTCCTCATACACACAAGTGGCACGCGCCAACGGCAACGGCAGAGGCAACTGCAGTCCTCGACACGTCACCGTGGCCGCTCGTGTATGCGGCAATTGCAGTCGTCGAGACTCGTCGACGGCTGTCGTCGACAACGTTTCGGTCTTTTATTTGAGTACAGTGTTCAAATACACAAATTTAAATGCGTTTTTCTCGTGAAATAAAGATCTTTAAGATAAGACCGACTTCATAATAATATGGTGTCGATAATACTATGTTCGTAACACCGTAAAATATCAATCAATATAATAGGAGAAAATCTGTTAACGGGGTCGCAGCATTATACTGAGCGATGGCCGTGACGTTGCGTGGATGTGACACATATTTTCCCCCAATTTGTTATTTACGTGTTTTTTTATCTTTCTTTGCGTCATGTTTACCGCAAATTTACGAATTTTCTTTCTTTCTTTTCAGTTTTGAATTTTGCGCAAGTGTAAGGTCGTGGTCGTGGTAATATTGATTAACCTCCAACTTTATCTGAATTTTCAGAAACAGAATTAGCATAATCAGCTTTTAATTTTCCCACTGCTGGGACATAGGCTTCCTCTCTTTGAAAGTGGGCCGTAATCCACCACGCGGGCCCAGTGCGGGTTGGTAGATGTCATTTGTCTTCGAATTTTTGGTTCTAGGACTCGCGGGTTTCCTCATCATGTTTTCCTTCACCGTTTTGAGGCAGTGGATTTTTGTGCAGAGCAAAAATGTGTGATGCCTATAATTAATATTTTTCTTATTGGAAATCATCTCGCTCTATCTTCATAACTTGTACCACACATCAAGGCTTAGTATACACATTACGTATTTAAAGTTAAACATCAATTTCTATTCAATTCGGGCTCCATCGGTTGTTATGACTACAGATGAAAATACATAAATTGACAAACTTTAATGGAGTCCTATGATTAAAGGATGCTGGTTAATTATTATAGTTTGCGATGGAGGTATAAGATCCCAAATCTTAGCCTGAGGCTTAGATTTGGGATCTATATCTAACTTAGTCCTATGTCTGTTTTATACGTCGTCCCTTCTATTAATAAGACCATATTTGCATTGTATAAACTCAATCTCCCTTGTATTATATAATTGCATAGCACAGGTGTGAGTACTATGTACTATAATAGAGCTGCCATTTACCGGGTAATAATTATGTCTTTCATTGACTTGAATGTGCCCTGGCGGCTGAGAGTATGAAATGAAATGAAATGAAATGAAATGAAATGAAATGAAATGAAATTGTTTATTCTGTAAATAGGATATCGAAATCACTTTTACACGTCATATAAAAAAAATTAAAAATAAGCTTGATGAGTTCGGCGTTTCCTATCTGACTACTCTGAGAAGAAAGGCCGAAACAAACTCAGAGGTCGCAGTCTCTTTTAAAGTCCAGACATAATCTTGGTCAGGCCATATGAGGACCATGTAGATAAGTGTCTGAAAAGGTCTTTTGAGGAAAGAACCACACAGATTTGAGTGGACCTGTCCAGTCAGTGCAAGCATTTGTCAGTAATCGTGGAGCTCAACTCAGAACTCAAGGAGCTCAACTCGACGAACAATACCAAAGAAAGGACATTTGGGTAGGCCGCATAAACTACTCAAACTGCCAGACCATCACTAAAACTAGCAGAGAAATAAAAACAAAATCCACATAATCCTCACATTCACAATAGTTAAAATAATATAATACTTTACAAAGTAATCATGTAATTTTGAATATAATTTTCAACAATGTCAATGTGTTTATAAAACTGGTATATGTTGATTTTACATAATAATTAAAAAGTCTAGTTTTATGTCATGCTCACTCAAATGTCTCGCTGATGGCGGCGCGTGTCTTGGATCATTTAGCTCCCTTCAAAATGGTTGAGCTGAATGGTGCTGATTCATGCGTCATGTTTGTGAACAGGTGCTGTCAGTTGGGACTGGTCATCTCTTAGCTGTGATGGCTTGATTAAAATTTTTAAATTGTTTTTATTTTTTTACTACAGATGCTTTCAACGTGCACGTGTTTCTACATTATTATCACATGTATAATTTCAACATGAATGATGTACCTACCAATTATTTGAAAAACAAAACTGATTTAAAAGAGTGTCCGTGGAGTTTCTTGCCCATTCTTCTCCATAGATACCTACTACGCTTTGGAATGGGCAACTAGCTTAATATTTCTGACTGACCGACTCCTTGACAATTCAAAAGTGCCTGTAAATGGTTTAATTTAAATAAATACATTAACTTTGAGTCTATTGTACAAAAAAAATATCACAAATTGAATTTGTTATTGGAAAACATCGTGAGGAAACCGGCATGCCTGACAGATATCTCTCGAGTACTCTCAACGGCATATGAAGCCAAGTCAGAGGCTTAGTCACTAACCACACGAAACAGAAGAAGTCTATTACTATTATACCAATGAAAAACAGTCAAAAGTCTTCACACGGTGGATGCCTGAGGATGGACGGCGCCACCAAGGCCGGCCCAGGAACAGGTGGAGAAACGTCGTAGACACGTACCGCAAGGGTTGTATCGAGGTGGGTTTGTAAAAGGATGCCTGGAAGGATTTGAGGGAGGCCTTTGGCAGTGGGACAGTGTAGGCTAATTAATAAAAAAATCTGTAAAAGGTTACTGAAAGCCGCTGCATGCGAGAAGTACAGGACCGTTCGATGTGGCGATGCTTGGAGGCCTATGTTCACCAGTGGACGTCTTTCAGCTGATGTCAATTAGCCCCTCGATTCAGAATCTCACGATAATTTCAAGGTGATACTAAAACGCAACTCCGGCGCACCCTAGGCAGTCAACCCCGCTACCATCTTGATTACTGGCTAATATTGTTTACATTAAAAAGATATCATGACTTTGTGAACTAAAAAATATAGCGTCGTTTTTAAAAATCAATATCCTACTACACTCACTAATAATACATAATATTTAAAAGTTTGTGAGGATGGAAAGATGTTTGTTTCTCTTTCACCTAAAAACTACTTAACGGATTTGGATGAAATTTGACACACAGATAGTTTATAACTTGATTTAACACATAAAATACTTTTTATACCAGTAGTACGTTTACACTCCGTCGAAGTCGCTAACAAAAGCTAAATAATACAGGGTGATTGGAAGATGGGTGCAAAGCTATAGTACAGACAATTTAGAACCATTTAAGCCATGGTTGTCTTAGACGAAGTCTTACCAAATATTTTTAACCAAATTTTTAAGTTTTTTTTCGGAAATTCTCAAAATTTAATGTAAACTGCATAATTATGGCCAAATTGAATGATAAATGAATTCATTTTTTAGTAAGCAATCAAGCAAAACATGTTTTAGGCTTCTGTGTCATTAGACATTTTTTTTACAGACATATAAAGCTCAGAAAAAATAAAAAAATTGTACAATACGTCTTTTAAACCTTATTAAAAATTAAAAAAATTGGTAAGACTTCGTCTAAGACAACCATGGCTTAAATGGTTCTAAATTGTCTATACTATCTTCACCTTAAAGCTTTGCACCCATCACCCTGTATATTAGATTTATAATCATCTTTTTCGTATTTTAAAGATTTTCCCTGTGAATAAAAGTTCAAAATTATAAGCGAGAATAACAATATCCCACTTACCTTCCCAATTATAACAACCAATAATTTCGTTAGCCTTAAAAATCTAATCAAAGCAACAAGTTAGGGCAAGTCGCTCAAGGGCTCGATAAAGAGAATTTGTTGGACGCTTTAATCCTTCGATACTTCAGTCAAGTTTGACCAAGTCTCCCCCTCCAACCGTTAATTAAAGAAGTTTTCGACGATAACAGTCTATTTTCTAAATGAATGGTTGTTTTCTTGAATAAATTATTTTAGAGTTTCTCTCTGAGTTAAAAATTATTCGTGGTTATCGGCTGAGTGTTTTTAATGATCATATTATACCAATTATAAATTATAATTAAAATCCAATTATAATAATAATTAGCCGTTGGTCCTGCACCTGATCTCTCTCCGGTCATGTCAGATTGCCGTTCCATCGGACTATGAGAGTGAGGGAAGAGAGAGTGCACCTGTGTCGCGCACACTTGTGCACTATAGGTAACATCTCCCGCGCCGAAAGCTAATCTCCGTTGAGATTGGCCGCCATCATAGTATAAAGAGAGGTAGTAAGCTATCTTCATAGAAACGCACCGCGCGCGGCTTGTATGTGTGCGCGGCTTGTATTTATGCGTCACCGCACGCACACTTAACAAAATCTCGGCCCGTTTCTTGTGAGAAACCAGCCGAGATTTTGTTAAGTGTGCGTGCGGCGACGCATAGATACTATGGCCCCACACATACAAGCCGCGCGCGGTGTGTTTCTATGAAGATAGCTTACTACCTCTCTTTATACTATGCCGCCATGGTCGAAATACGGTCTAGAGGACTATATATATAAATAATTATATAATGAAAGGTCGAAGGTGAAACGGATAGTAAATTATTATTGTGACGCATAGAGACTAACCAGTCACTACAATCCAGTCAGTCAATCTGTACAGGTACACTCGTAAATACGTCTTAATAATTTGTGATTCATCATCATTGTGGTTCAATGTAAACTAAAGCAGATATCGCGAAAACAACATTTTGTTGTCCAGGACAACAAACGTCTCAGTTTACTACCTGAATACACCGCAACTGTCACATTTGACATGCGCGGGAATCTCAAGATCTTTTATTTTATTTTATTTTATTTTATTTCTTAAGAAAACTTACAGCTAGGATACAAATAGTTGATAGTTAGTGAAAGAAGGCCAATTAAAAGTTTTCACTGACAATATTAGGGTAGCACAAGAAACAGCAGACAGGCAAGCTAAAGTAAGAGTAAGTAAGTACTCGGACTACGAATAAGAAAAGTATTATTCGTAGACTTGGAATTAAGAAAAGACTAAACAGGTTTTAGTGATCTTCAAAGAAGTTTTTACATAGTATTTTTTTAAGTTTAGGAACACTGGTGGAGAATAAATCAAGATCATCAACACTTTAACACATCGAGTTGTATGCTTTGCTAGCTCTTATCATATAAGAGTTTTGTCGATATATGCACCGCACAGAGGGAACATACAGAGGTTGATGATTCCTTAAGGTGAAGGATGGAACACGCAGCCCAATTTTGCTCATCAATTCAGAACAGTCGGATGAACCATTTGCCACATTGAACAAAAATACCATATCGGCTATTTATTTTGTTTGTAATAGCTGTGTAAAATAAATGTTTGTAGTAGATTATGAACGTTAGATGAGGTTTAATATAAACTAGAGAGTTTACATTGAACCTCAATGTTCATCATCTACTTATCTTTACCCTACACTAACTAAGTTGGAGTAGCTTTCCAGTCTAATATGATGTAGGTGATGACTACCAATATTTTAAATAGAGCGATCGCTGTTCACTCATATTGTTACTCGTACATTAATTTTTATTATCGAAAATAATTAATCCTTCATATTTCAAAAAACTTATTACACATCCTATACTATTAAACGAGCAATATGTGTGTATATATATACAAATATTGCTCGTTTAATTTGTATATAGATTTCTACTCACGTTCTCGAAATCGGCTCTAACGATTTCGATAAAAGTTGCAATATAGGGGTTTACGGGGGTGAAAAATTTATCTAGCTAGGTCTCATATCTAGGAAAATTTGTTTTCTCTATTTCCACAGCCTCGGAAATGTGATAAAATGATGGAATACCTGGACGATATGTTTATCTATTTTCATCCGAGCAGAGTTCGGTCGACCAGGTACTGGGAGTTTACCATGCTAGCGAAAATATGGGCGTACGCTACTTCTGCTTAACTCTGCCTAACCCTTTGGAGAATACAGTCGTTATTGTATGTTTAAACCTCCCTAAAAGTCTTTCAATGTAAATTCCATTACGACATTGTACAAAACAGTACGAATGCTGTACAATAGTTGCAAGTTCGGAACTGCAACATGCTGCAGAACAAAGTTAGTCACAAAGCGTGCATAAGACACAGTTTAAATGTGTTTGTGTGACGGCACAGATTGGCTATTAGTTGTGTTTGTGTAGATCGATGTTTTGGTAAGGGAATGAGAGAATCTAACATAACATAACATCATGCCTGTATTCCCCGAGTTTGGCAGAGATGCAAATATTTTATTTTTATATGTCATTCCACATTTTTATTTTATTTTATTTATTTCTGTATCTATCTGTGATATCACTGCGGGACCTATCAGAATACCAGCGCAGCGACACTTATTTTTTAATGTCGCAGCATCATGCTGAGATAAGAGCCTTTTGGCCCTGTAAAGGACTTTCTGCTTTTACTTTCATTTTACTTTGTTTTTTTATTTTTGTTTCTTTATGTGTGCCAAGTTTAATTTTGTGATCTCATGTGCGAGTCCCAATAAATACTTTTTTTTAAATTAAATTTTTTGTAATTCCAAAGATCTGCATATTTCAATTTTTTTTATTTGGAATTGTAAACCTTTGTATGCCCATGAGACGGTAAAATATGGAAAACTTTATTATAAAAACACCTATGTACTGTACCCATTTTTGCAAAGAAATAAATGATTTGATTTGATTTGAGATGCACCAGTACACCCACATTTCGCCAGCTACCTTTATATAAGTCTCACGTAACAGCAGGCGAGCCTATTGCCATCAACCGGGCACAAATCCAGACTCTAGGCTGATACTGAGAAATTCCTGATGGAAAAACCAAATAACACTTTGCCCAACCTGGGAATCGAACCCAAGACCTCATATTCAACAGTAACACGACCACTGGACCAAAGAGGCGGTAGAATCTAATATTTACAATTACTTATTTTGACCACATGAGCAGTAGGTCCACAGGCGATAAGCACTTTGGAGGGGACAGTTATGTACATATTTATCGGGAGCGGGGGTAGGTAGGCACGTGTAAAAAAAAACGAGTTTTTTTTTTTTTTACTGTTGCGTCTCGCTGTTGGCCTATGAGGTCATGGCTGCTTAACCGGACTTTCCTGTGGTTGTCTAGGCGAACGCTCGCTATGGGCAACCCCTGTGGTGTACGAACCTCGGCTTAGGGCGTCGCTGGGGGGAGGACAGCTAGAAGGGACAGGCTGGATCGAATATAGATATTCATCCAAGCGACAAGCTAGATACAGTGACAAGCTCGTGTAATGTCAAAGCTAAGGATCTACTTAAAAATTCAATCGCTCGACAAGTCCCGAGCTTAGCCGAACTTAGCCGAACGTTAGTACTAACGAGGGCAAACCGCAGTGTGTATCCTCCGACGTATGCTGTGAAACACAGTTGAGGGAACATTGAATTTGAATTTGGTAAACGATGTTACTTATTAGTTTGTAGGTACACCCACAGATGCGTCTAGCGACGTTATCAAGTTCTGTACCGCTTAAGCGAAGTTTCTGTGATAAGCTTTGATAACATTGTTAACAATTCTATTCAATCTATTCTATAATTGGAGGATTGCAATCTGTAGGTACACAGTAAAAAATCTAATGACCGACTTATGAATGGTTACGAAATTTCTCGACGGCTTGTGAAGACAAGTCATAGGCCCATGGGTGGCTTTAAAACTCTGACACCAAGTTAGTCACAACCACACGAAAATAAGCAGAAGATAGTAATTAGGTATCTCGTTCAGTATCTAAAGAGATCGTTAAAGGTTTTGAAAAAATACTAGACATTTTAATTTCATTTGTTGTTAGTTTTATGGTGTACGTCCTAAAAAGAGCAAAGAGTTAAGAAAAAAGAGCAAGAGATAAATTTGATTGAGTAAGTAGTTTTCTAATAATCGAGGAATTAATTGTATGCTTATTTGCACATACGAAAACGCACCTGTGTTGTAATAAAATGTTTAGGTTTACTGAAATCGATGATAAAATATCAATTGAAATCTATATAATGTGGCACGTTATGAGAAAACAATGTTAGTTTACTGTTTATGCTGCTAGCGCCTCTAGTGGTGAAACTAGGTAGTATACAGTCTCTCTTGTTAACATTCACAAGACAATTAAACTTCATCATGCTCTCAGCCTATGTAGAACGCGAAGCGGTAATGCTCGCGAAGGAGGAGGCGGAACGCGTGAGGGAGAGGCAAATTTCGCGCCCTCACGCCCCTAACCGCCGCAGGAGCCGATTTCCGGCCACCGTAGGCGCGGGCTTGCGGACGGTGAGCAATGGGTAGCTCGCAGTCCGATAAGGACCAAGCCCGGGTCGACGGCGCGTTGTGTTCCACGCGCGCCTCAAAGAGATGTCAGCAGAATTGACGGGGTCCGTTAGGGCCAATGCCTGCCGGGGGTTCGAAGAAAACCGATAGGGAAATCGTGGCCCCCGGCAACAGGGCAACCGAAGGAACACGGGTGGGTTTTAGTCAGTAAGAGTCTGACACGCCCTCCCGCTCCACCCAGAGCGGGAGAAGTTATTTGATAATTTCCCACCCAAAAAAAAAAAAAAAAAAGCCTATGTAGAACGTCGATTTTTGCAAGTTGCCAATCAATGAATGGATGAGAGTTGTCGAGGATCGAGCTCAGTCAAATGGCGTGCAATTAGAGGATCGTGCTTAGCCGTCAGCTATTGTAGAGCCAGTAGAAAACATAGGTTGATGATGAAAGGTGCACATGTGTTGTTCATCGAGTCGTTGAGCCCTTTAAGTTTTGAGTTGAGCTACACGATTACTAACAAATGCGTGCTTGGATTGGACAGGTCTAATGTTTAGTTCTTCTTTCAAAAGACCAAAATTATGTCTGGACTTTACGGCAAGGTTGTAAGGGATTGTGAACTCTGAGTTTGTTTCGGTATTTTTTCTCAGATTAGTTAAATATGAAACACCAATAAAATCTACATAGTTTAAACAACAATTGCATCTAAATGTGTTTGTTAAAACTAATTTACAGAATAAACATAGTTTATCACATTTGATATAAAGAAAACGAGCGAGATTTCGTGTTGCATTTGATTGTGTAACATCTGACATCTTGGCTGACAGTAAGTATCAATCTCTCGGAAAATGGGTTAGTACCATCTGGTGGCCAACTCTAGAACCGCGCGCGCTCATTGGTCAAATCAAATAGCGCGCGCTTCCACGGCTTCCAGTTACACACTTCCGTCCCTTTTCACGAAATCACTCGCACAGATTGCAGGAAAGCAAGAGGAAAGATGTTACACATTATTAAAATACTTCTATTATCAAGAACTTAATAATGTAAAGTACGAGTAGGTACTAGACATGATAAATTGATAACTAAAAATACTTCTAATATCAAGAACTTAATAATGTAAAGTACGAGTAGGTACTAGACATGATAAATTGATAACTAAAAATACTTCTAATATCAAGAACTTAATAATGTAAAGTACGAGTAGGTACTAGACATGATAAATTGATAACTAAAAATAATTCTAATATCAAGAACTTAATAATGTAAAGTACGAGTAGGTACTAGACATGATAAATTGATAACTAAAAATACTTCTAATATCAAGAACTTAATAATGTAAAGTACGAGTAGGTACTAGACATGATAAATTGATAACTAAAAATAATTCTAATATCAAGAACTTAATAATGTAAAGTACGAGTAGGTTCTAGACATGATAAATTGATAACTAACTATATTATAACAAAGTTAGTGCAACAAAATGTACGGGGAGCGTGCTTTAAATAAATAGTAGGCACAAAGTTTGTAGAATAACTACAATGTGGATGGCGGTCCACGGTATCACAGAACAAGAACAATTTGTTAAATTAGTTACAAGTTTCAACTCAGTACATTTTGCTAGATTGTGTATTATAGTGTGATGGAATTTTTAACGGAGAAAGAAATTTCTTGATTACCTTTTATAATGATTAGAAATTGGAAAAATATGACATGTAATTTTTATTTAATTTAATTTAATTTTTATTTAATTCCAATACGAAGTAAGTTGACTGCAGAATTAATTGTGTACAGTATAAATTACTATTGAAGTACATACTTCATAATTAAATTGTAATTATAGTTAATTATTATGTTATTATTATTATGTTACTTAACATCTGTAGTGTACTTTTGCATGCCTTTTGGTTAAATATGGCTGTTGCTTATTATATTTTTTATGTCACCGAGTTTTGTACTTACCCATATTTGCATAATAAATATCTTATCTTATCTTATCTTTTTAGTTTCCCGTTTAATTACGGTGATAGGATACATTTTGTAATGAAAAAAAAATTTTTGCTTCATATTGTTTCCACAGCTGGAGGAGGAGCTCGTGGCTAAGTAATAACAGCCACACGGAACGATCCAACAGGTTAAGCTACGCTTGCCAGGGATTGGTCTGTGGATGGGTGACCATCTTTACATACCGAGACTCCTCCGTGCCTCGGAAAGCACGTGAAGCCATTGGTCCTGGCTATCATTTGTAGATCTTTGACAGTTGTTACGGGTCGTCAGAAGCCTGAAAGTCTGCCAACCAGTCTTACCAAGGGGTATCGTGTTACCCAGTACCTAACTGGGTTGTGGAGGTCAGATAGGCAGTCGCTCCATGTAAAATACTGGTATTCAGCTGCATCCGGTTAGACTGGAAGCTGACCCCAACATTGTTGGGAAAAGGCCAGGCAGCTGTTGATGATTGTTTCTACAGCTCTCAGTGTATGATATATCTCGCGAGTAAACCAAAAATTCGAAGACATGAGACATCTACCAACTCGCACTGAGCCCGCGTGGTGGATTTTTGCCTACTCTCTCACAGAGAGGAGGCCTGTATCCCAGCAGAGTGGGAACATTATAGGCTGGTTATGCGTTCACGACAGAAGTAAAATTGTGTTGAACGTAAATAAAAATCTTTAACGCATTTTGACCAACGTAACCCGACCCGTCGTAGCGTGACCAACATAGCCCGAAGAATTGCCAAACTTATTCGTAAGCGGCATTGGGCAGGGCACATTTCTCGCAGAACGGATGGCCGATGGGGTCAAAAGGTTCTGGAGTGACAACCACGTACCGGAAGACGTAGCGTTGGAAGACCTCCCACAAGATGGACCGATGACATTGTGAAGGCCGCAGGAATCCGCTGCATGTGGAAAGCACAAAATCGGTCGGAGTGGCGGTGCTTGGGGGAGGCCTATGTCCAGCAGTGGACGTCTTTTGGCTGAGATGATGACCAACGTATGAAACGTTTACCTGGACCTAACCTAATTATCTAGTACTAGCTGAACCCTGTGATTTCACCCTCATAAGTCTCGATCCCGTGAGAATATTGAGATAAAAAGTATCCTATGCCCTAATCCTGGTCATGGTCTACCCATGTGCCAAATTTCATCCAAATCTGTTCAGCCGTTTTAGCGTGAAAGCGTAACAAATAAACAAACAATCTCACTTTCGCATTCATAATATTAGTTCGGATGTAAATTGCATTAAATACATAGTTTGTCATGTAGCGTGGCGTATCAAAGCGGGTGCAGTCAAACAAAAAGTTTGGTTGCAAACAACATGTCATGGCAGTATCCAAACTGTGAACTAAGTGGCAAGCTTTGGTACCTATGCTCTGATACTGGTTGTAACACAAGTGCTATGATGTTTTAAATTAAGAGGTATTTGTTTGAATGTGTAGTTTGATATTTGCGCGCTTACACCGAATGTGATAGGAATTGTGCGAAATGTCAAAGGTAAAGTAATTCTGGGAAATATTTAAAAAGTTGTTGAAAAATTCTAATGAGGCATATTGTTTTAAAATAAAATGGTGTCCTCATGGATTGACGACCCATGTTTTTATTTAAACGCTGGTACCAATACTTGGTAGTAAATTACCCGATTTCGTAGGCCCAGTTCTGGAATTTGTAGTAAAACCCTTATAAAGTTACTAAATCGGATAATTTTGTAGTAAATTATCCGATTTCGTTAGTTACTGCGACCGATTCGGCATTAGAAGCTACACGAAATGCTTATTGTAACTGCAGATAAGCCATTCTGCATTACATCTAAATGTGGATAGACGCAATGACAATCCAGCTGAACGTTGTTCAGCTGTTTTACATAACGGAGCTGTTTTGTGAAACAGCAAGCGTCATGTAAAACAGCGGATTCTATAATCCATCTGCAACATATAGATCACCCTATTTTTCCATACATAAAACCCTTGACCAAAAAATGAATTCCGATACATACAAGGGTTATTTTAACGGTAGGTAGAACCTTCTTAAGCTAGAAAATATAACCCCAAAATCCCTTGATTTATAATACGACCAGTGAATACTGCTGAGACACTTTATGTGCTATTAACAGGGCAGAAGAGCCACATTCGTTATTTATAGGGCTTTTATATGCGTGTTATTATGCCTCTGTTAGGCTTTGGATGGAAAACAGGAAAAGTGAAACTAAAATGTTGAAAGATGCGGCTAAATATCAATCTGGGACAAAAAATATGATTTCTACTTTTTCTAATGTGATTTCATCCGATTACATTATATCGAGTGTTATTAAAATAAAATAAAAAATAAAAATGTTTATTTGTACAGTTAGAAAAACACACATAAGTACACAAGGATTATATAAATATTGTATTTATTTCATAAATTGTATTTATTTCATGGTTTTCCTTTCTAAAATGTAAAAGTAGTTTTTTAGAACAAAGTTCTTTAACGCGGCTTGCGGTAAAACTTTAGGTTGTGAACTAGTAGAAATCGTCACGTAAAGAAATAGCGCTAAGGCTGAAAAAAATCAGTTTCCAGTATCAAAAGTTTTTGTTTTTTAAAACAGAGCCATCTAGTAATAGTTTTTAGGGCTTCTACCATACTCATCCCCAGTTCGAACTCGCCCGCTTTTTTATATGCCTATCTGCTGCATGGGTACAATTTTTCGGAAAAGTGCTACTATGTAGAAAATAAATACTCTTCGTCTTAATAATAAATACTGATCACGTATTAATTTTACTATGGCAGTCTTGATCTTTTTCTATATATTTTTTACTAAATGTCCTACTTTTCCGTGCAAATAAGTAGCTAATGATTTAATATTGCACTCCCGGAAATTTTATAATAATTGAATTGAATTTGTGTATGATTTTTTTGCAGAGAGCTTTAATTATTGTACAAACTGTTTTTTTTAGAGAGAAGTTTAAATTTTAATATGTTATCAAAGCTTTAATTATTGTACTTACGAAGTGTGACTTTAAGAGATTAGATAAACGAATGGTTCTTTTAAACGAGCGTATAATACTTATGTTGATTATATTTTATAGATGTTGTACAAGTACCTACCTACCTACTGTTAATTTTATACCGCGTATTATGAATGAATAAAAATAAATAAAAATCATGCTAGCACTTTTCTTACCATCAGTACTTTTTTCCTTCTAGTTATCTATGTATGTAGTTAGATATATACAAACCGGGCGAGTTCGAACTGGGGATGAGTATAGACGAAGCTTCATGGTTATCATCGCCTATTGACAAAGCCAATAATTATGACATCGTACAATATTTAACATGTTATTATAAAAGTAAAAAAAAAAAACGTATTTTGTATGGGGCTCTTTTATATTGAACTTTGTTTTTATTATTATTTGTTGTTATTTGACACTAGAAAATACGCAATCTCTGAAAATGTCTACTATCTGCATAATATGGTTCATGAGATACACAGTACGTTGACAGACGGACGGACAGCGGAGGCTTGGTAACAGAGTTCCTTTTTGCACCTTTCGGGTACGAAACCCTAGAAAGTAGGTACGAAAACAACACTGAGAAATCCGTAATGGTAAAAGCCACGTATCATAAAAATAAGAAGATACTTTTTATTCCGATCGGTACTTTCCGTACGTGAGTGAACCCTTAAGGAAGAGCTACATAGTATTTAAATATCCATTTTATTGAAATATTCAATCGACTGTTCCTTTGTCAGAAATATTCAATATGTCGTCAGACAAAAGGTCAATATGTAATATTAACAACGTTTTCGAAATTGCAATATTGTATGAACACGGAAAATGGAACGTTGAAATTGAATAGGTACTTTCAATCGTCGTGTTGAAATTATTATTGCTTGTTTCATAATAAACATTATTTTTCACTTATTTAGTATTTTGTATGTATCAGTTCATCGCTTTTTCGAATCAAATCATTTATTATTTTGCAACCATGAGTAATTAGTACAATGATATTTTATTGTGAAAGTCCTCCATGTCCTACCGTCACATGGACATGCAAATCATATTTCCTAATTTTAAATTACAACTAGGAAATTATAACAATACAAATATAAATAAAATTAATGTCAAATCGTTTGAATAACAGTAAAATATCAAATTAATGCAAAAATGTCAAATGGAAAATGAAATCGCCACAGATATAGATAAACCTAGATAACGCAAGTATCACGATCTGTATGAAAACCAAGCGTGCCATTTTTTGACTACCTACTATGACGTCACAAGCACTAGAAAACGTTTCTTTTATTGTTTCTCCTCGCATTTGCGCAGTTTTTACAATTTATAACAGCGTAATTAACCATTTTCAATTTTTTTACTGACTTCCGACAAGCGTGGCACCGATGCAGACTGAGCGCGAAAGTGGCAGCTTACGATTATTGTACGTAAGCTGGGCACGAAAATGGCACGCGAAGTAGTTGCTCTTGCGTTATCTAGGTATATCTATATCTGTGCGAATCGCCTTTAGAGCAAATAAGATGTATCATTTAAAAATATCGATTCATTTCGGGAAAGTAAATTCGTGTGAATCAACCAGTAAGTCGAACTTTGCCAAGACTTGCTCTGTTCGTTCACACGCTGATCACGTAGTTATGAAAGCGTTCGCGACGAGACAGTTCGGGCTTAAATAAGATATTCGTTAATGTTATTGCGGGGACAAGTTTTTTGAAGGTGCAAGACGAAATATAGGTGAAATTGCTTGAATTTAACCTTTTCTAACTTTGCTCGATTCAGGTAGGAACACAACAGTCAACTTCAAGGCAGGTTGCTTTGAAGTTGGCTGTTGTATACTTAAATCTGAAAAAGAAAGGTTGAGTTATGTTCACTTAAATGTCTCGCTGGTGTTGGCGAGTGTGTTGGATCATTCGGTTCCCTATACGTGCAAAATATAGACTTATTGCTTATGTTCCTATCAAAGGTTTCCAAGAGATTAACAACTCATTTCCGATTTATCAACTCCTTGCCACATAACCCAAAACATGAAATCTGAAAATCATCATCATCTGCCTAGCCTTTTCTACTATTTTAGGGGTCAGCTTCCAGTCTTACGGAATGCAGCTGAATACCAGTATCTTTCATGGAGCATGCCTATACGAGCTCCACAACCTAGACTTTGGGTAATACGATACCCCTTGGTAAGACTGGTTGTCAGACTTTCGGGCTTCTGACGACCCGTAACGACTGTTAAAGATCGAAGAATGACCACCGGGACCAACGGTTTAACGTGCTTTCTGAGGCACGGGAGGTCTCGTTATGTAAAGTTGGTCACCCATCCATGGACCGACCGCGGCAAGCGTAGCTTAACCTGGTCGATCGGCCTGTGCGGCTGATATTACTTAGCTATGGAAATATGAACACAAATCTGAGGGCTATTCCCGTATTTTTGAGAACCTTCGCATTTTAATCTGTCTCAATCTGACAAAAATAAAATACTACTAATTTGACATGTTTTTGGCATTTATTGTCGTTGAGACAAAATTGCAACCAGATTTTGAACGTCTAATATAGGAATTAGCCTTCAGCGTTTATTTTTCCTCTTTATTTATTTGGGATTTTCAACCTTACATACATTATTTAAGCCCCAAAGTTTCAGCTTATTAGGTAACAACGATATCTTTGCTTTATACTTCACACAAATATTACATTTGTATGAAAATTAGAATGACTAACAATAAATGGAACATTTTATGAGACTTTATCATTAATTCTAAATACAGAACAAATTCGCCATGTTTTGTGAGCACTGTCGTGTTATTTACGCGTTTTAATTTATACATCACGACCAAAACTACCTGGAGACACGAATGTATTATGAAACTCATTCGAAGCAATTACTTCAAAATTTTCATTTACATTCCATTGCGAGTTTTGTTCAACCGCTTCAATGCGACATTTCAATTCTGATGTACAAACTTCGCAATGGATGTCAAACGATGAACAGTTGACGTTTTATATTTCCTTTAAATTCTCAAATTCGGTGGCTCTGGACCAGACAGTATCGTGTTACATGGTCGTTTGGCAAACATAAAATTGTTTTATTCGCTGCATATTGCGGTAGTGAGACTTTATATAGATTGTGGTCACCTTTCTGTCTGTGGTTCTATACATAACAGGGAAATGAAAATTCAGTAATGACATAATGCGTAAAATGTAAAATATTAGGTACATCTAGTTTGTGGCCAAGAATATCAATGGCTTATTACAACGTTTGAGAACATCCTAGTTGGACAAGACCTACCTAGACCAAGAAGAGATATTGATATTATAGGCAGAAATTTCTCCAAAAGAGGGTATCCTTACCCATGGTAGAAAAATAATGGTAAATTACTGATAAACAACGTAAGCTTCACATTTGCTAAATCTAACATCTATGTAAATAACTATAATTATGGAAATAATCCCCATAATCTAAATATGGACTATGCTTGAACTTTCCCTACATGATCGAATCAGAAATGAAGAGATCCTTAGGAAAACCAAAGTAACTGACATAGCTCAAAGAATTGCCAAAGTTAAGTGGCAGTGGGCATGGCACATTGCTAGTAGAACAGATGGCCGATGGGGCCGAAAGGTTCTAGAGTGGTGACCGCGTACTAAAATACGTAGTGTTGGAGGCCCCCCACAAGGTGGACCGATGACTTATTGAAGGCCGCAGGAATCCGCTAGATGCGAGAAACACAGAACCGTTCGAACTGGCGGTGCTTGGGGAAGACCAATGTCCAGCAGTGGACATCTTAGGGCTGAAATGATGAATCTGTATTATAATAATAATGAAATGTTACTTAGTAAGCGCATAGCTTAAGAACGACTGGACCGATTTGGCTATTCATTATTTTAAAATGTTCATAACAGTCCGAATCAGAGTCTAAAGGAAAGAAAAAAAAAAAAGTTGCCGGAAAATTGGTGCATCTTCTTTGCGAATTTTGTATGAGTTATTGAAATTTGGACAGGACAATGTCTGTCAGGTCAGCTAGTACACACGGCTACATATCAAGCTATATATTTCCAGTTTATGCTGATCTCCCATTGCATAGGATTTCCGTACATTGCGAGGTCAACTTATACTGAAAATGTACAGCTTGATGTGTAGCCGTGTATACTACATAATTATAGCTGGTGTTTAAATCTGAAACTGATGAAAAACGGCATGTTAGAAAGGTCATCTTTCCAACCACATCCATTTCAAAATTATTTTAAAAACTTTATGAGTTTCATATTTCTATAAAACAACAAAGTTAATATTTCTGCTAACTCAGAAATGGCAGAGAATTTTTTTTTGCTGCAAACTTTCCTTTGACTTGTCAAAAGGACTCTCAGTGAAAGGTTCCAGTCCACTTTGATACTTAATTTACGTCATACACAAATGTTAAAGTTTACTACTCAGAGTAAAATACTGGTTTTTAAGTCAATCAACATTTTTGTAGTAAGATAATTGAAATGTGTATTTTATAAATTTTCTCCCTCTGGACTTACATTCGGCCTTTTACCAGATTTATATTCTTTGAGATGTCAATCAAATTTTACTTACTTAGATGATTTTGTTTGGACGGTTTGTGGTTCTTCATAACAAACTTTATTTCAACAGCAGTTCTGCATAGCTACATCACGACTTCTTTTGAGAAGACAACACATTGCCTTGATTGGCAAGCCCCTACGAAAAATAAGTAAAATATTTACTTGTTGTGTAGGTGCCAATGTTTTTACAGACATGAGTGAATACGAGGTCCGGGAGATGGTTATGTAAGGCATGGAATTATCAACTTTAAAGGTTAATCCAGATTCGTTTTAAATCCCATCCATTATGTTAACACATTACAAACAAACATTTGAAACATCAAAAAATCTAGCAAATCCTTTCAGCTTTACCTGAGATTATCTCGAACAAAAAAAGTAAAGTTTTCCCTACAAAAGCGAGTATGTACAAGATTTACGACATGAATATTTTCTAGAGCACACAAAGCCCTTCACATATTCAGAGGCAAAAAAAATACTTCTCTACTTAACAATTTAGGCGAAGAAAGATATTTCGGAACTTTATCTTGGAACATTTGGGATGTACGAATCAGTTGAAACTGTGGTCAAATAGATATGCGTTAAAAAATGAGACAATTTTTATAGTGTTTCGGTAAGTAATTCTTGCCTTATTTTGGAGTGAACCGACGAATTCTTATCAGACTATTTGATATAGTCCATATCGGCTTTATCTTTAGGTATATTCATGTAGTGTTTCATTATTTTGATAAAAATACGTATCATGGGGAAAACAATAATTAAAATGCCTGATGCCATTAAAATGTGTGATGCGACACTGCTTGTGTCCATTCCAAAGCGTATTTAAGGTTTGTGTACTAGGACACTTTAAATCATAATCAAAATTGAATCAGATGATGCCGATGATACCTTGTTGCCTTGCGCATTTTAACCCTATGTGTTCTTACTATTTGAGGGACACTAAACGCTCATAGGCGTTATAACAGTAAAAGTCTATTGTGTCTCGTTCAGTGTTCTTGAATGCATTAATATCTAGTACAAATGCAGAAACAAATAGAATCATCTTATTATTGCTAAAAGATCTAACAAAATCTGCATTTATGTTACTTTTAAAACACGGCGCATACACGACATGAGACTGCGACATCTCGACGGATAGACGAAAAGACAGGCTGCGACCGACAATCTTCATATAAATATTTTGTTCAAAGCTCCGCACACTTGGCGTCGAGTTGCAGAGTCGCAACGCCAGGCTATAGGACTGGCCCCATAGCACGTGTGTTTGTATTGCAAATCTCAACATGGATTTTAGATTTTTGATGTGTAATATCTTTCTTCTCACTTTTCAGCAATCTGTGGGAGTTATTTCGTGAAAAGAGATGGATGTGTGCAACAGGAAGCTGGGGAAGCGCGCGCTGTTTGATTTGACCAATGAGCTTGCGCGGTGCTAGACTTGGCCGTCAGAAACGACCTTGACGAGGCCCCGCCCCTTTAATGTTACTTATTACCTTAATGTTGTTTATTACCAAGATGACGTTAGATGTTACACATCATATTATGCGACTTCTGTCAGACACGCTCGTTTTTTTTTTAAATCGGACATTTATGCGCGTCGAATAATCAAAAAAAATCCTCGCCTCCTGACTGCACGACGTCTTTTGTAACGACTAGTCGCAGATAGCGCAGATGCAAACGACAACTCTGCGTCTTGTTGCAGTGACAAGACGCACAGTTTGCGCTATTACTTACACTTACTAACCAACGTCTGAATTCTGCCACTTTGTCACGGACACTTTCGTTCGCCCCTAAAATAAATTTACCGTTTATAGCTATTACTTTGCTTTCACGTACAAAAGTTTCGTGTAAGCCCTTTGTCTTATGACAAGGGATTGTTGTTGAGTCGTACAAACTGGGACCTGATAGGAACTTAGTAACTTTGTTGGCAGTAACTTATTTATGTTATCTAATGAGAGCAATTATATTAAGAAATACTTGCTTATATGGTACGATATTTCAGCGTCTATAGGATCTTACGTATATTCTTTGTTCTAGTTTATTTATTCTGTTTCTGGGGCTCACTTTGTTCCATCCTATAACGATTCCGCCATATTTTGTTTTAATGCTGACTGGACCAATGCGCTGCTTTTGCATCCTAATCTATGGTGTGAAAATCATAACAACATTTTCTTCAGCCATGCCATTGGCAATTTTGGCGAATTTGGCGATATCTTTCTTTTAACGTCTTGTTAAACAAATATATCCCAGCAGTAGGCTGCTGAGTCGCAGGTGCTATTCGGACGGGTGTTCTAAGTGGACTACTTCATTTAGGAGCGGCAGAATGGGGTTTTAAGTACCTACGTACTTAGTACCTTCTATTAGACAGAAAATATGATAATATTATGTCAGCTGCAATTTAATCAATGAGTCATAATGTCATAGATAGTATTAGTAGTAAATAAGGCAGCAGTCCCACCACCAGCCAACGAGGAAGCGACTAGCTATCATCGATTTTCTCGCTCAAGAAACGTACAAAAGATTGTAGGCCCCGTGTGTGTAAAAGATAAACATATATTTACAATTCATTGCTGACTGTTCACACCGCCAACGAGTAGCTACTCATTTGTCGCAGCGACATCAAAAAGAGTACTCGCTTAGCGACGCTCTCGTGGCAGGCAGAACACTTGCTGAGAGACTCACACTTAGTACATAAGCATACCAGCGAGTAATTACTTTGCTATTTCGAATCTATACAAGGCCAGAACGCAGACATAGGATCGCGTATACATTGTAATTTTATTTTTAAATCTGTGATTAGAGATTACAATGTTTACACAAAATTTGCGTACTGCTCGTGTATAGTTTGTAACTTGGACGCGCGCATCCTGGTTCCTGACAAGAGTTTTAAAGGCAAAGTTTAATAAAATTTTAAAAAAAAGAACAAGAATGTGAACTAACTTAGGTTAGGTTAGAACTGTGACCAACCACGCGCAAGCCGCGCGTGCGAAGTGAGCGATGCCAGGTAGGCTATTTAGTATTAGCGCAAGGTATCATCATCATTTCAGCCGAAAGACGTCCACTGCTAGACATAGGCCTCCCCCAAGCACAGCCACTTCGACCGATTCTGTGCTTTCCCACATCCAGCGGATTCCTGCGGCCTTCACAAGGTCCATCTTGTGGGAGGTCTTCTAACGCTACGTCTTCTTCTTATGTGATAGAAGTTTATGTAAAGATTACAGGAAAAATAAAACGATGTCTCTAAATAGCACACTTTTTCAGAAATTAACAACTTAAATTACATTAGTTCCACTATCGGTCAAGAGATGGCGCTGACCTTAAACTGCAATATTCTACACGGCAGTGTGCAGTGTTAAAATTCTCTGACGAATAAAGGCCTCGCCGATGAAAATTTAAAATGGTGCGTTACCCTGGGTATGCGAGTCCGACTCGCTCTGCTCGCTTCTCGTTAGTTGCCGGTGGTGGCACACGTGCCTAAAGTAGTTTCTAAGCCACGACCCATAAAAGTAGAGATGAAAGTCATAATATTCAAACTGGAGATTAAATAGCAGCAGTATTCAACAATACAACCACACATAGACTTTCAATGGGAGATGTTTTCACAAAACTTTTATTTCGTAGCTCGCCCGCCACGACGGATTTGAATTTTTATTCATCCAAAGCGTTTTTATAGTAGGGTGGGATATTTGAATTAGAAAACGCACTCGCTTATCAAAACTTTGGGAGCTTAGTGGACTAGAGGGCAATAGCTATTAATCTAGTATTAAGTTGTCACCAGAACGGTTTAAATTAAGATTTATGGAGACTTTTTTCAGTAATTGCAGAGAGGATTTGGGTGGCGAGCTTGATGGTGTTCAAAATAGATTTATCATTAGTAAATCAGATATTTATGTATGGAATGGGATAAAATCCATGAGTTGGCTGTTAGTGATGAATAATACCTTATTTATTTGATCTATGATCTGGTCTTTACAACCAAGACCCCTTCGTGCCTCGGAAAGCACGTTAAGCCATTGGTCCCGGCTGTCATTTGTAGATCTTTGACAGTCGTTACGGGTAGTTAGAAGCTCAAAAAGTCTGACAACCAGTCTTACCAAGGGGTATCGACCCCAACATCCAAAGGCTAGCCTTTTCCCAACTAGAGACAAGTTATCATTAATAAATAGTAATTATAATAATTACCTAACTTGTCTATTTTGAAAGTTTACACATGATTTGATAAAAGGCACTTTTTGGAGTCCATAATTATGATCTATCTGCTTAAGTGACAGTATGATATCTCTTGATACCCACATAACCGTCTCGTTGGATTTGTGGTCGATAGCGCGACTACTTAACTGAGCTTAGAATCTTGTAGGTTGGGAAAAGTTTTATTGGCATTTCCCATTAGGAATTTCTCAGTCGCAGAACAGCCTGGTATTAGGATTCATGTCCGGTTTATGACATCGGACTGAAACGTAAATAATGTAGGTAAGTCTACTAACAATTCTGAGTACCCAAGTATAAGTAATCCTACAATGTCTCTCAGCATCTATATACATAATATACAATGTGTAACTGAGTGCACATTATGAAAGTAATTTGTTCAGAATCGTTTACTGAATTTTTTAATAAAATTTTTATTTTCCTCAAATATAATTAAAACTATGTAAATTACAGTCAAACACAGTCCAGTAAAAAAAAAATTAGTTGACGAAGTACCTACTACGCTAGACCCATAATACTGTGTGCGTGCGTAGATTTGTAATGTAACCACAATTTTCTCCTACAGTTAGTATAACTGATTTAATAAATAAACAATGTTTAATACATAATAATAAAAATTCAATGTATGTATTAAGTATTGTATGTACAAACATAATAAATATTTATTCAGTATTGAAAATTGGTAAAATATAATAAATAAAAACAATAATAATACTTAAAATAATAATAAATAAAATACTGTCGTGACAGCCAATGGCTTAATCACTAAGAGCCTCGGCCAATGGCTTAATCACTAAGAGCTTCGGCCAATGCCTTAATCACCAACACCTAAAGAGGCTCTCACCGGGCAGCTGGATCAAGGGCTTGATTCAGAAAGCGGTACTCCTGGACATGGCTCGCATTGTCAGGAGATTCCTCTCTGTGGATCTGTGACTGACGGTAACTCGGACCCTGTTCCGGATACCAGTGGGCTACTATTTTTCATATTTTTAAATGTTTATATATTTTTTGTATTCTAAAATTTTATTTAAAAGTATTTAAGTGAAATAAAATATAATAATAAGAAATTAAAAATAAAATAATATATTATGTTGTATGCTGATTTTGGCTATGCTGACTATTTCTGTTTTAGACGGCTAGGGGTTTTCGTGTGCTCTTGTTTGGCTATATACCTAATGTAGTCTATCTTTGCTGAGAAGTGACGTGCACAGTGCGGACACCTTAGAATACCATTTTGGTAATGGTATTCTAACTTACTCTTGAGGTGGTCTCACCTGTTGTTAAGATCACTCTTCCTTTGGTCTTCAAATACATTAACGTTTCGCCACATCAAAAAAGCCTCCGAACAGATCTGTCCTTCTAACAATGTCACGTACAAATACTGGTCTAGAGTAAACACCACGCAGCATTGACATGCCAAATTCAAATGCTAGTCAAGTCTAGATACATTGGAGCGATCCAAATTTGCACAGCACTAAACCTCTTGAACAAACAACGATAAAATTTGGTTAACGTCAGTCTCGCAGTGCTTGAGTGTCTCTGATTATCTTGTATTTGGTTATTTGTTTGTGGAAATATACGGGAAGGAAGACGCAGCTGGAAAGCGACGATTATTCTTTTTATTTTTCTTTACCAGAGAGTTTTGTTTCCTGTCTGCTTCAGGTTCTTATTGAAAACTTAGATTTTCAAATCTGTGTGCTGATTTACAAAAACATGAATTTAAATCTAGTGCCTGGTCGACCGAGCTCTGCTCGGGTGATAATAGAGAATGCACATTTTATAGTAAGAATAGGATACTAATTCCATGCTGCCATGTCATTATTCTAAGGTAGCCATCTTGTTATAAAAATTGGGTGACCGAGCTCTGTTTCGATGAAAATACAGATAAAACGAATTTTTCCAGATATGAGACCTAGCTAAATCGATTTTTAGCCCCCGTAAACCATAGGGGTTTACTGTCTCCGGTGAGGACCTGCGTCAGGCGGAAGGTAAGGACGCCGTGGCGCCTCTCTAGCCACTCCTCAAAGAGGGGACTTATCGTCGCAATTGTGGCGTTCCCTCTTCTTTCAAACCTACCAAATGTTTCCATAGTTTCAAACCGAGATAATTTGCATCCTAACGCTTCAACAATCTCATTTTGGTACGAATAATTCGAATAAAACTGACATTCCATTACCGCTCCTACTTTTCACGAATAAAAATGTAAATAGAAAATGTACGGAACCTACAGAACGGTTCGCCTTATGAATTATTAAAGCCACAGAATAAAATGAAGGTTTTACTTGGGCATCATGAAATTTACACTTTATTTTAATCCAACCTTTACCTGTTCTAATCATATTTATAAGCTATTTATATGGATTGAATTTGGGAGAGGTTTATTGGAAAAATTTCCGCAAATTACATGTTAAATAAGAAAGAAAATTGTCTGTAATATTACAGCTGTCTTTATAGAAAGAACAAAGAATTATTTCGTAATACAAAATCTGCTTACAAATGCTTACTTTTCCATTTTTGCTGTGTAACCTACTTTGCTTTGCATGAAACGAATGAAGTCATATTTTCATTTTATTTTTAGACAGTTACTTTTTATTTTTTTATAAAAAACTGTTACTGACTCTGGCAAGGTTTGTATCTAAAGGTAGGTATTCTTATTTGATCTACATGTCATATTTAACCCACATTTATTTTCCTAAATATGTATCCTTGTTGCAAATTTTTTATTTTCATTATTTATGAGATCGCTCTTAACCTCGACCTCGCCTTGTGCAAAGAGATAGATGGTCTACGATTTAACAAAGAAAATTTACTCTTAATCTTAATGTTGACGGCTTTTAGGTAAAACAAAAAACAGGCACTGCCATCCACTATGGAGAAACGAAACACAAATCCCAAAAGTCATACTATAAAACTTACAGAGTCAAATAAATAACGTATGGATGCCAACCAGTCTACGAAGGTGAATCGTACCCAGTCATTGGGTCGGCAGTCGCTCCATATAAAATATATGTATTCAGCTGCATCTGGTTAAACTGGAAGTCGACCCCAACATAGTTAGGTAGATGATAGAGAAAAACGCTTGACATTTACTACACTATTGAAGGCTCTAACAGCGAGTCTGTATACATAGTGCATACCTTTGACCTAGAGAGGGAGGGGTTACTCATGAATATATTCAACGGCGGATTTAAAGTTGAGCTAGGTAGGTGAGAAGTGTGAAAGGTAATGGGACGAATAATTCTCTACTTTGTACTAGACATAATGATATTTTTTTACGGTGTTGATGCAAACAGCGTTTTATGTCAGAGCATCTAAAACACTTGAAAGAAAAAGGGGATGAGAGAAATCAATTAATCTATTATACCGGTGACGTTATTATCCAAATCGTTCAGTACCCTAATTGTGTAACTTATTTTCGTAAACAATTTTGCCTAATTTGTTTCATTTTGACAGTTCAACAACATTCATTGCGTTATTTACGTTGTTGAGCAGATTTTTTTTCCATCTTATAAAGCAATGGATTGGCAATCTGTTTCAAATTGAAACAGATTTTGATTGTGTTATATTACGCATTTAGGGTACAGGTTCATTTATATGTCGGAGACGGGTATGTGACTTACTATGACTTATTATCAGCGATATTTTAACTACCTACTGTGGGCGTAGTGTGGGTGGGTAGTGTTGGTTAATGCGCAATAGAAAAAAAGTTTGTAGTTCAGATCACATTATAATTTACTATCAAATGGATCACACTAGCTAAATTATACACACACTGGGTGTGACGGCGTTTATTAAAATCACCAATTAACAAAATGATCATAAATTACAACTAACACAATAACTGAGCACCACGAATCGAGAATAGTTCCGTGACGTCTTGACTCCGATGCGACCAGAGGCTGAATGCCCTCCTCGCCTTGGCCTTAAAACATCACGACTCTGTAGAAGTCCGCCTTTTTGGTGCCGATAGCTCACTCTTGGTGTCGCGCTTGCGATTCGTTTCGTGTCCGTATTAATAATTGGTTTTTGAAAAAACACAAAAAGACAAAGTTTAAAATGTCGAGATTATCGTTACTCCCAACAACACAGACACTACGGCGCTCGCGTATCAAGGTAATTTCATATTAAGCCGGCGGTATGAAAATTTTATGAGTAAAATCTATGAGTATAATTATGAGTTAACTAAAAGTGAGGCGTTATTAGAACAAACATTTACAAATTATTATTAACTAAATAAAATTTCCATACATAAAATGACCGTATCTTTTTGTTCCGCGGGCCGATTTTCATGAACTAAACGTGACAAATGGTTTTAAGTTTAGACCTTTCATTTAAGACCAAAACTAAAGAAATATCTTTACAAACAAAAAAGTGAGTTTTCAAGTTACGTAATTATGACAATTTCAATTTGCTAAAATTTCCTTCCAAATTAACTTTTAACACTGTTAATGGATCAAAGTAAGCATTTTAACACGAACCTAATAAGAATCTAATATGAATCTACCTGAGATCACAACATAATAACAGTTAGCTGTGCACCAAGACAACTTTGACTTCAGTTTCCGTTTATTCTTATCGGGCTAGAATCTTTTCGGTCCAGGTAGAATTTATGACGATCCTAAGATCGACAGAAATTCTAGCTGAAGTTAATTATTACTATTGGTAAGTAAAGTAGGTACCTGCCTACTTAGTTACTTTCTTACATCACAGTTCAGAATGTAGGTACAAAATTGCACACAAAATGCACCATATCCAACACCACTCCACATTAAAATAGTTAGAACACTTAGAACTCATTTTCACAAAAAACGCGCGATACGTGCCTGTGACGTAAGTACGTCGGATGCATACGTATAGCCCGCTCGAGAGATTTCGGTAGACTGGCTACCGCCCGGGTGGCGGGGGGCTGTCAACAAAAGAAATGGGCGGGACGATACCTACTTCGCGCGATTGCATGTCATTGGCTAATGATTTATTTGCATTTCGGCATTTAGGCCCGCATTGGCCGGACATCCTTGTAGTCCACGTGGACTCCTCATAACTCTTTTGAACGCCATATGAGGATGAGTAATTTGATGTTACGGTAAATGTTTGAATACGTTTGAGTTACATAAGACTTATTTGAGAATGCCTAGTTTAGTTTGTTTTAATAACATATTTTATGCTTTAGAATGGTAGTAGACCATGCTCTGAACAACGTTTGTTCTAGCGAAACTGTGATTTAAATTTCACGGTGTATATTTATATTAGTGAAAACTAGCGTCACGCACTTATTGTTGTCTGCAATTTTTACTGAACTGGGCCTTTTTGGCGCAGCCATGAGGCACACTCCCCTGCTAATGTCTTAACATCGAACTTTACACTTTTTATTTTATTTTATTTTTTATCTGTTGTTAATTATATTGTGTGCTTTTTTGGTCTGTGCTAAATAAAAGTAATTTCTTTCACCAGACTCAAAAAAAAAAAAACATTTTCTATATTTACTCTTGGTGCTAAACTAAATGACTTACTGACTTACAAATAAATACAAAAATAAAAGGATAAGTAGGTACTTCTAAATAAATATTCCGCAGTAATGCTATAGATAATATACCTACATATCATGGTTAGCGGGATGATATTTACGCGCGGATTTTGGGACGAAACACAACACAAAAATTAGTTGACTAAATTATCAACAGCCGATCCGATCACTTTTCATGAGTTTAATTTGGGCACGTCATTGATTTTCGTTCCAGAAACCGGCTCCTTCAAAATCTAAATGATTTTGAAGGATATTGCTAATCCATTGCTTCGTATGCTCGAAAAATTTGTCGAAAAACAACGGAAACAACGCAATGAATGTTGTTGAACTGTCAAAAAAAAAAACATTGCTACTGTAAGTGTGTTACGCTAGTAACCCGCAGGTGTTATTGAAGTGAAAACTTCTTTAGGCGCGTTGGGCATTTTTGAGATGGAAAAAAACAATTGAACTCGCGACGTTGTTACCGACACCAGCTTTTGACCATTAATAAAAAGACGCGCGCGATTTTCTTTTTGTTTGGGATTAATGACATTCCAAACGTTGAGACATGACAACAACATGATTGACATTTCCCTTTTTTCACCGACTTCAAAATAAAAAGTAATTCCTGCACAATAAAATTGTTCAAGTTTTCACTTCTGTCGGCACTCCCGGAGTGCTACTGTTTTTTTTTTAAACACTTCCATTAAAATAAAACATGTTTCAAGCCGTAACAACTATAGCTCTATCTATCTGCAGCAACAGGCTGGGTCCGCCGGCGCTACGGATTCACTGAAAATATTACTCGCACAGATAAAATATAAACATTTTTTTTTTTAAGCTGCTAATTATTTCGCAGCACGACAGCCTCTTTGCCATTCATCATGTAAGCGAAAAAGATAGTAGAGCGGTATTTAGTCTGAAATTATACTTGAAGGCGTAAAATATGATCGTCATACATGTGTAATTATGGTTGAGGGGCTTGTTGCTAAGTAAAAACAGCCGCACGGATCGATCGATCAGGTTAAGCTACGCTTGCCGCGGTTGGTCCGTGGATGGGTGATCATCTTTATATACCAAGCCGCCTCCGTGCCTCGGAAAGCACGCTAAGCCGTTAGTCCCGGCTGTCATTTGTAGATCTTTGACAGTTGCTACGGGTCGTCAGAAGCCCAAAAGTCTGACAACCGGTCTTACCAAGCAGTATCGTATTCGATTTATCGTGTATGTCGTATTGTTATACACAATAAATCGAATAATTAATGGACATGGAATGTTGAATTCGTTTGCATTCGGAAATGCGATGATTCCCGAGGGACATTAGGAAAATAGAAATACTACAACTTAACGATCCTTGCATTTATGACAAGGCAATCGATTTTTTCAAATTGTGTTCTATTTTTTGAGTATCCACGTTTTAAATAAAGGAGGAGCCCGTGGCTAAGTAATAACAGCCGCGCGGATTGATCGATCAGGTTAAGCTACGCTTGCCGCGGTCGTTCCGTGGATGGGTGACCATCTTTACATACCGAGACCCTTCCGTGCCTCGGAAAGCACGTCAAGACGTTGGTCCCGGCTGTCATTCTTGGATCTTTGATAGTCGTAGTGAGTCGTCAGAAACCCAAAAGCCTGACAACCAGTCTCACCGAGGGGTATCGTTTTACCCAGTAAGTGGGTGGTGGAGATCAGATAGGCTCCATGTAAAATACTGGTATTCAGCGAAAAGGCTAGACAGATGATGATTTGTAATTTTGGTAAAGAGTAAAAACTTATTGCGTTTACCCACTTTGTTATTAGCGTTATTATGTATCGAAAATTTAATCCCACTAATGATAACACAACATGTATATTGCCGTTCCCGGCGAATAAAATGGTAATGTGCTATTACGATTGTTTTAACTTTATTGCATATTCGATATTTAGAGGTCCGATTACACTCTGTGAATTTTGTTCATTTATTTCCTACGGTTATTTCAGAAGATTTTAAGGTGTATTGTAATGAAAAATATAAATTAAAAAAAAAATATAAATGACATACGAGAATTTATATTATATCAGAATGACTTAATTGTTAATATTGTTAATTTAGATAAAAATTGTATTGTTAGTTTTTACGACTGCATGATTTATTTGAAAACTGTATTTTTTTAGTTTTTACGACTTTGCATGACGAATGTAGCGGAAAAACTTAGTGATGTACCAGCTTATACCTGTACCTACATTGTTGGCAAAATAAATCTGAATCTGAATCTGAATGTACCACTATGGTATGAGGGACAAGGCTCTTGACCTTCTGACTTCTTATCTGAACAACAGAATTCAGAGGGTCGATGTTAATGGCAAGAGATCTGCAGGATCTGCAGTCACCATGGGCGTTCCACAGGGTTCAATTCTTGGTCCTTTCTTGTTTTTAATTTATATAAACGACTTACCTTATCACATAAGGGATAATCACAAGATCGTATTATTCGCAGATGATAATTCCCTCATTTTTAAAATCAAACGTCAGTTAGTCAACTTTGAACAAGTTAATGATGCACTCTCTAAAGTTGTGCATTGGTTTAATGTAAATAATCTTCTCCTGAACGAAAAAAAGACTAAAGTCATAAAATTTTCAATGCCAAATGTCAGGCAGCTATCTACCAATGTTCAGGTCAATGGAACAGAGTTAGACCCTGTTGAGTCGACAGTTTTTCTTGGAATCACTATTGACGGTAAATTACAATGGGGCCCACACATAGAAAAATTGTCAGGAAGGCTAGTTAAAAAAATTAGACAGATAACTGACGTAGATACAGCCAGAATTGTTTATTTTAGTTATTTTCATAGTCTTATGTCATATGGGATTCTTCTCTGGGGAACCTGTGCGGACATTAATACTATCTTTGTTCTACAGAAAAGGGCTGTTCGAGCCATTTACAATCTAGGTCCAAGAGATTCCCTTAGAGAAAAATTCAAAGAAATAAATATTCTGACTGTAGCCTCACAATACATTTTTGAAAACCTATTGTATGTGCACAAAAATATATCAAATTTTAAGAAAATGTCCGATATTCATAGTTTAAATACCAGGAATAAACACAACCTTGCTGTACATCGCACACGTCTCCACAAAGTAGGCAACTCATTCATGGGTCAATGTATACGTTTTTACAACAAACTCCTCATTGACATTCGAAACTTACCCATTAAACGATTTAAAATCTGTATTAAAACCAAACTTTGTAAAAAAGGGTACTGTACAATTTCAGATTATTTAGAAGATAAAAAAGCTTGGGATTGAACTGCTCGCTCTGCTAAGCCTTGTGATAAAACCATAAAACTAGACATTTTAATAATGTAAAATCAACATAATACCAGTTTTATAAACACATTGCCATTGTTAAAAATTATATTCAAAATGACATGATTACTTTGTAAAGTATTATATTATTTTAACTATTGTGAATGTGAGGACTATGTGGATATTGTTTTTATTTCTCTGCTAGTTTTAGTGATGGTCTGGCAGTTTGAGTAGTTTATGCGGCCTACCCAAATGTCCTTTCTTTGGTATTGTTCGTCGAGTTGAGCTCCTTAAGTTCTGAGTTGAGCTCCACGATTACTGACAAATGCTTGCACTGACTGGACAGGTCCACTCAAATCTGTGTGGTTCTTTCCTCAAAAGACCTTTTCAGACACTTATCTACATGGTCCTCATATAGCCTGACCAAGATTATGTCCGGACTTTAAAAGAGACTGCGACCTCTGAGTTTGTTTCGGCCTTTCTTCTCAGAGTAGTCAGATAGGAAACGCCGAACTCATCTAGCTTATTTTTAATATTTTTTTATATGACGTGTAAAAGTGATTTCGATATCCTATTTACAGAATAAACAATTTCATTTCATTTCATTTCAATGTAAAAAATTTTGGTATTTGAACAAGTCCGCTGTGTATATTAGTTAATAAGATTTTCACAAAAAAATGTTTTTTTTATTTTTCCTGTAAAATTTGATTTTTACGATTAGGTACTATTTTATTCGCCGGGGACAGCGATGTCATCACGCCTGTAATGCTCGATGGGTTAGGCAGAGGTGTATCTATACAATGTACACCCATATTTCGCCAGTTATGGCTAAGTCCCATGTAATAGGGGGCGAGACTATTGCCATACAGCTCGGTTAGTCTATTTTAGTTATTTTCATAGCGTTATGTCCTACGGTATTCTGCTGTGGGGCAAAGCTGCTGATATTCAAAATATATTTGTCCTTCAAAAACGAGCTGTTCGAGCAATTTACCAGCTAGGTGCCAGAGTTTCACTAAGAGATTTTTTCAAAGATATTGGTATTCTTACAGTGGCATCGCAATTCATCTTCGCCAACATTTTATATATTAGGCAAAATATACACTTATACAGTAAAAACAGTGATATACACAATGTTAACACTAGAAATAAAGACAAACTACGAGCTCCCTTTCACCGGCTTCATAAGGTTCATAACTCATTTGTTGGGCTTGGTATAGACTTTTATAACAAGCTACCCTCTTCTTTGCTAGATTTGCCTTTTAATGCGTTTAAAACTAAAGTAAAATCTAACCTTTGTTCAAAGGCATACTATTGTATCAACGACTACATAAATGATAAGAATAGTTGGTCGCTGTGATTAACTCAAGACAATACTTATGTTCTTTCTCCAGAATTAGTTTACCTACGGACAGTTACATAATTGTTTATTTTATTTGAATTTATAAGTCAATTTTTATTTTTTTATAATTCAATTTATTTTTATTTTATTTTATTGTTGACTTAATCTACTCATTACAATATTTTGTTATGAGTTGTATTGCAATTTGTGGTTAGCTAGCGACCTCGACAGTTGATCATTATTTTTTTTTAATTTTTTTTTTGCCTGAGCAACCGGCAGCAAGTTCGTCATGCTCCCTTAGATGTCACTGCTTGCGGTAGCGTCGGGGGTCGGGTTGCCTCCTTCCCTCAAATATGGCGAGGGGGGTAATGGCTGATCTTTGCGTTATGCTCGTGAACGGGTGCTGCTTGTGGTGACTGGTCGTCTTGCTGATCATGGTTTTGTTATTGTAACTAGTAATTAACTGTTTATTTATTTTTTACCTCGATGGTCCTAGTTTATCATTTATAACTGCCAATTACAGCTTTATGTAAGCGGGCACGCACTTTACGCCTGGAGGCTTTTATTTAGATATGTAGTTCTGTTTACGTTTAGTTTTTATTTCTGCTTGAGTATAGTTCTCGATGTTTTTGGTTGGTATATTGGCGTGTGCTAGCTGACATATGGCCAATAATTTATCATTTAAATTATGTTTTGTGTTGCGTAATGTAAATTATTTTGCATACTATTGTATAGAATTATTTTTTTTCTAACTTGAACAGACAGCTGTGCTGCTGGGGAGTTTGTTGCGCCACTTCTTCTTCCCAGCGAAAGGCACTAGGAAGTGGTGAAGGGTGGGCGTTTTTGGGGGACTGTCTTATGTAATTTTGACGTTCGAAAAGTGCTGATTCTCAGCCTAATTTGAATAAATGACTTTTGAATTTTGAATTTTTGAATTTTGAATCAACCGGGCAACGGGCAAAAATCCAGACTTCGGGGTGCCACTGAGAAGTCCCTGGGGGAAAACCCAATAACACTTTGTCCGACCTGGGAATTGAACCCAGGACTTCATGCTCAGCAGTAGCGCTTGCGACTACTAGACCAACAAAGCAGTCGACCTACTATGGCCCATTGAACACACTCGTGTTTCTTGCCATGAAAAACTATAGTTTTGTGTAGGCACGGTCGTGTGTTGTAAGGATCACTATGGAAGACTGTCAATAGACACCTTTTCTCTACGGTGAGGTTTATACGCTGCCGGCGTACCGTAAAGAAACTATGCCGTGTACAAACGGCCTAATGATATAGTTATAAATAAGTGAATGATTGGATGTTTGAAACTCAATAACGTGTTAATCATCATCATCATCATCAGCCTATAAATGTTCCCACTGCTGGGACAAAGGCCTCCTCTCTGTGACAGGGAGTGGGCCGTAATCCACCACGCGGGCCCAGTGCGGGTTGGTAGATGTCACATGTCTTCGAATTTTCGTGTTAATAGTTGAACGGATGGGGATGAAAATTAACACACTGGATTAACTTTAACAATACTTTCTACAAGGGTACAGGTAACAAATAGTAGTTTATAAAAAAAACCGGTGAAGTGCGAGTTGGACTCGCATACGAAGAGTTCCGTAACGTATTAAGTATTAAGATCGAGCAAAAAACACAAAATTAAATTAGCTAGCAAAACTGAACCCAAACGTGGTGATGGGTGTCGATGGACAAAACAAAATCTAAACTCTTAATTTCAAGTAACCACAACTGACCATGATGCACTGGTGTAATTACATAAAAAAAAGCTGTTCTCTACATTTTGACGAGATATGGGAACATAAAATGTAGGGAACAGCTGATTTTTTTTTCACGATTTCAGCTTTGGTCCCATAGTGAAAGTTGTTCATAATGATGAGTACAATGACCCCTTAAGAGGTTTAGTGTAAACAAAAACTAAGATTGTGTACTATCACACCTGCGGAGTTTTGCTAGCTAATTTGATTTGACCTTACAGTCTTGATGAAGAAAACAAAGGTGAGAGAATAAAATCTAAATTCTCCTCTCATAAGGAAAAAACGGTCTAACATAAGTTACCTACACACATTCTCACAAACACAATAGTAGTTGCTATAAGTTCCCAGTCACGGGCACCATAAAGAAAGCTGTTTATCTTCAGCTGAATCACAAGAAGTATACCGTAAAGGTATGTTATCTCTAAGTGTTATCGTAAATAAGGTACATTGTATGTGAGTAACGAATCTTAGACAAGAATACTGATATTTTCTACACGTGTGAAATCGTCGTCGCGCGTCAGTGGAAAAACAAGAATTGGAGAAACCTTACTGTGGGCCTAGCAGAAACGCGAGGAAGCAAAAAAATATATTAAAAAATTGCGTTATTGTCAATCGCTTCATTCGCTTTTGGTAGACTGTCAATTTTCGTATGAATGAGTCAGTCCCGTAAAAATTGTCAATTAATTGCAATTGATCGTTTTGGGGATCCTTTAAAGCCAGTATGTCCCTTGCTGACCTCCAGCGATACCATAAGCCGAGGTCCATACCCTTAGCGTGTAGTCACTTAGTCTCTAAGTTTTATGTCCTGGCTGGAGGCCTTAATTTATTGAGGCAGCCTCAGGAAAGTTCGGTTAAGCAGCCGACAACCTCATTGCAAGGTGCCATTTATAAAAAAAACAGTGGCACTCCGGTAGTGCCGACAGAAGTGAAAACTTGAACAAAATCACCTTGGTGGAAGAAAAATACTTGTATAGAACATTGGTCCGTAACATTATATAAATAAAGAGCATAATCGTGGTTACAAAAAAAAATACTTCCAAAACCTTTAAAGTGAAAATACTTGCATAAAATATTGATCCGTAACGTAATATACATAAAGAGCACAATCGAGTGGTAACGGTGTCGCGAGTTCAATTGTTTTTTCCTATCTCAAAAATGCCCAACCGCCTAAATAAGTTTTGACTTAAAAAAAAAGTAACAAAGATCCGTTACAATTGAAAATACTCGTTTTGCACATAATATAAACTTATAGCGCGAACTTATTTCGAACTGCTCCCGCCACAATTCGCTCGTCCAATAAAGGTGCAGCTTTCTTCTAGAAGGTTCTAAAACAGACGACGCGCACCTTTTTGACAAGAATCGTCCGACATCCGTCAGCTGTGCACCGCACCAGTAGTGCTATTCTGTAACCATCTCACCGTGTTATCTTAGGTGAAGTGAGCGTGGAGTGAGCTGTCAGTTGCTAAGGATTGACACTATTGGCAGCTCACTTCACCTAAGTTATCACGGTGAGATTTTTACAGAATAGCACTACAGGATACATTTTTACGAAACTTGTTCTTCACCCCGAAACCCTATTGTTTTCATATATATTACATTGTAATATCTGTAAGTTAAATACTTAGTTTTCAGACTTCGTTCATGTATATGGATGATACTAATGTGCTAATGTAAACCAAAATGCATTCAGTTAGTTGTATTTTCGATTCAAAAATCGTTCGAATTTAGTGCTAGGATCTCTGTTCCCCAGGCATTGTCAATGTCGCGAGGTTTGCTGTGCAAGAAAAATGTTTGTATCCGATAGCTGATTTTATAAATGTAGTAATTATGTTACTGATTCATTGACAGGAGTCGTGGCTAAATAATAACTGCCACACGGGTCGATCGAAGATTAAGCTACGCTTGCCGCGGTCGGTTCATACATGGGTGACCAAACACTACATACCGAGACCACTCTGTACCTCAGAAAGCACGTTAAGCCGTTAGTCCCAGTTGTCATTTGTAGATCATTGACATTGACAGTCGTTACGGGTAGTCAGAAGCCCGAAAGTCTGGCAACCATGCAGCTTTACCAAGGGTATCATGTTACCCAGTAGGGTGTTAATGGCACTTGGAGAGAAGTTTTTAGACGAGGTGTATATGATATAACTGAATACTCTTACGAGTCATTTTAATAAACAGGACCTGGGCGACCGAGCTCTGCTCTGGTGAAAATAGAGAATGCTCATTCAATAGTATACTAATCCATGTATAGTACCTACTTATTCCATGCTGCCATGATCATTATTCTAATGTCATTATTGTCAAGTTATTATTCATTATCTTGTTCTAAACTTTCGGCGACCGAGCTCAACTTGGGTGGAAATACGGAGAAAACTAACTAGCTTAATCGATTTTTCGCCCCCGTAAACCCCTATATTGCAACTTTCATCGAAATCGTTAGAGCCGATTTCGAGAACGTAAGTACAAATCTATGTTACTATTATTAACAAATATATATACAAATATTTCTCGTTTAATATCTTGCTCGATATAAGCTGTACCATAATTTAATTAAACACTGCACATCTGTTTTTTTTTTCTCGATTTCTATGTGTTCGTTCCATAGTTACTGTACGGCGCGGGCGAATAAACCGTGCCGTAGAAAAAACGTGTCTATCAACAGTCTTCCATAGTGATCCATACATCACTGACGACCAGGCCTACACACGGCGAAAAAACCGTAGTCTTTTACGGCAAGAAAAACATGTGCGTACAAAGGGCTTTAGGAGGTTTTCAACAGTGTTGCCAACTCCAAAAGTTCAAATTATCGAGATCCCACGTCGAAATTATCGTTTTTTGGCCAAAATTGTCGTACAAACGAAAAAAAAAAACCTATATAATTCAAATTGCTATAAGACAGTGAATAATTTTATAATACAGTCAAAAGGGAAGTATATGCCAAGTTTCACCACTAATGGCGACAGCTAGCAGCTCAAACCGTAAATATGTTTTGGCATAGTTTTTAGTTGATATTTTTGTGTTTTCACTGTAAAATTGAATTAAAAACTTGGGAGAAAGAGAGTGAGATACTTACTTGTTGATTTTGACATATTTGAGAATTGACTTTGACATAGTTTTGTTTTTATCTGCGTTTAATTTAGTCTGATAAATACGATTTGTTAATGGAACTTGTTTTGTTAGCAAATTTCAAAATTATCGTACATTAGACTTTAACTATCGTACATCGTATCACTGGCCAAATTATCGTACGCCTCCATAATTATCGTACGGGTTGGCAACACTTTTTTTTTTTTTTTTTTTTTTTGGGTGGGAAATTATCAAATAACTTCTCCCGCTCTGGGTGGAGCGGGAGGGCGTGTCAGACTCTTACTGACTAAAACCCACCCGTGTTCCTTCGGTTGCCCTGTTGCCGGGGGCCACGATGTCCCCATCGGTTTTCTTCGAACCCCCGGCAGGCATTGGCCCTAACGGACCCCGTCAATTCTGCTGACATCTCTTTGAGGCGCGCGTGGAACACAACGCGCCGTCGACCCGGGCTTGGTCCTTATCGGACGGCGAGCTACCCATTGCTCACCGTCCGCAAGCCCGCGCCTACGGTGGCCGGAAATCGGCTCGCGATTCCCGCCCCGGGCGTCTCCTCCTGCGGCGGTTAGGGGCGTGAGGGCGCGAAATTTGCCTTTCCCTCACGCGTTCCGCCTCCTCCTTCGCGAGCATTACCGCTTCGCAGAAGGAGGTGACGGCCTGCCATTTCCTCTCGCTCCGTACCATGGCCTGAACCAGGGCCGGACGCGAGAGATCACCGCCGCCGATCGCCTCTACGAGGACACGGCGTTGCTCCGCCTAAGCCGGGCAGACCTCCACCGTATGCTCCACCGTGTCCTCAGGCCGATCCACACAATGGTGACACCCGGGTGTTTCCTCCCGCCCTATCCTAAACAGGAACCTCCCGAAGCAGCCGTGTCCGGTGAGGACCTGCGTCAGGCGGAAGGTGAGGACGCCGTGGCGTCTCTCAAGCCACTCCTCAAAGAGGGGTCTTATCGCCGCAATTGTGGCGTGCCCAGCGCGGGGTTGCGACAATCGCACTCTCCATGACGCCATGAGATCCCGCCGGAGCTCTGTCCGCTGTGCCGCGATTTCTTGCGGCATCGGAGTTAAGCCCCGGCGTTTCGCCTCCTCGCGCCACTCCCATATGTGCGCGAGGACCTTTGCCTCCAGATCCCATGGCGGTAATCCGGCAAGGAGGCTCGCCGCCTCGCAGGAGACCGTGCGGTATTCTCGGGCCAGCCGGATGGCCATGACCCTCTGGGACGCGTTCAAACCGGCGGGCTGGCCGCAGCCTCAATGAACCGCAACCGCGTAAAGGGCCATGGACCGCATGATCCCCGCATAGAGCCTCCGGCAGGAGGCGTTTGGACCTCCCAGATTGGGCAGGAGCCGCTTCAAGGCAGCCCCGGCCCGGTCCAGTCTGGGAGCCAAACGTCGGAAGTGTTCGACGAAATTCCACCGGCTGTCGAGGACGAGTCCCAGATACTTCATCGTCGACTCGACACCGATGTGAACCCCTCCCGCCATTACCTGGGAACCCGACGGTGGCGCATTTCGAGGACCATGAAAACCCATGGCCTCGGACTTGTGCAGGGCCACCTCGAGTCCCAGCTGCCGGATCCTGTCAACGATTGTCGCAACCCCGCGTGTCGCTAAGTCGGCCGCCGCCTGGTACGACCTCCCCTGCGCCAGGACTAGCGTGTCGTCAGCGTAACAAACGACGCTGACACCGCTAGGGAGGTCGGCGCGCAGCACCCAGTCGTATCCGATGTCCCACAGATGCGGCCCCAGGACCGAACCCTGTGGGACACCGCACGACATCTCTTGCCGGTTCCACTCTCCTCGGTGACCGGGGTAGATGACGGCCCTGTCCGTCAGATAGGCCTCGACCACACGACAGAGGTAGGTCGGCATCCGGTGATACCGGAGTGCCTCCCTGATGCAACTCCAGGGCAGGGTGTTGAAGGCATTGGCGATGTCTAGAGACACCGCCAAGACGACCCCACCCCGGGCCACAGCATCCCCCGTCGTGAGGGCCCGCACGCGCATGATGGCGTCCACCGTAGAGCGCCCCCTGCGGAAGCCGAACTGGCTCTCCGCCAGATCCGGCCCCACTCGCACCAGCTGCCCGACGAGGCGGTCCGCAATGACTCTTTCAAAGAGCTTGCCCACCTCATCGAGCAGCACAATGGGCCGATAAGCGGACGGAGAGTCCGCTGGGCGCCCCGGCTTCTTGATGAGGACCAGTTTCCCCGTCTTCCAACAAAGTGGGAACTGGCCCCTCTCCATGCATGCGCTTAGGAGCCCCCTTAGTCGAGGCCCGAGAGCCCCCATGGCCAGGACCCAGGCTTTTCCGGGTATGCCGTCGGGTCCTGGGGCGGTATTCTTCGCACTCATCTTGCGTACCGCCACTCTCATTTCTACCTCAGTCACCTCTGGAGCATCGTCGTCGTCGGTGTGGTCCGCATCGGGCACCGCAGAAGGCGGAGCCATGGGCGGAGGGGTATGATCCCCTCTGGAAGGGAACAGAGCGCTCACCACGTCCCCCACAAGCTGGGGCCGGAGACTCTGCGTCAGCGGGGGGGCCCATGGGCGGAGTTTCTCCCGCACCATTTTGTATGGGCGCCCCCACGGGTCCCTGGGTTGGCAACACTGGTTTTCAATTACATCGTGTATGCAGCATTCAAAGAACACAATAATTTGACAGCAGACACATTATTAATATTGCGCAGTACATCAAACGGCTTTAAAATTCCCTTACGCGTGGAGTACTTGCTTCTCTACCTAGTATCTATATCGCTGGGATGATAGTCATGAACGAGCTACACACGGCTCCATGAGATCACATCAAATATTGGAAAAACCATGAGTGTTTCACAAACTCCATACAGGGAACATGGCTTCTATTTCAAATATCCGACGCAAATAAGGTGTCTTGATACGGTGTTTGCATACGGTGTGGTTTTGAAGATCGTTTTCTACTAGTAACATTATGACGTGAAATTTTCGATGTTAGTGTTTCTTATTTGTGATAACGAACTTTTGAAACACTCGGGTTGAGAGTTATGTGATCTGTTGATTTATTTATTTATTAACAGGAGAACTAACAGCTATAACAAATGGATAACAGTTGTCTAAGAAACATAGAGCCAATTACAGGTTCTCACGGGTAAAAACAGAAAAGTAGTAGAAATCTTAGGATCACAAGCACGATAAAAAATATTAAGTATACATATTATTATATATAAGGTACAATAAGCACTATGCACTAAAAAAGTCAGCGTTCAGCCGAGCGCGCGCAGAATAGATTTTGGTTGTAAATGGATCAAATGAGAACTCTTTACAAAGAATATTAAAGTCCTTACTCGCTCGCACCATGTATGAGTTTTGCCTGTAGTCAAAACAAAACATATTACAAGAAATTTATCCAAATTAGGCTGAGAATCAGCACTTTTTGAATATCAAATTAAATTACTTAAGACAGTCCCACAAAACACCCGCCCTTCACCACTTCCTAGTGATGCTTTAGCTGGTAAGAAGAATAACTCAACAAACTCCCCAGCAGCACATCTGTATGTTAAGTAGTCAACCATGAACATACTGACTGAAGGTAGCCTTCGCATACATAACACCTGATAATCAGTCATCCTCCTTACAGCGAATGTTCCAAGGTAGCCCGCAGATAATAATCCCCCCTTAAGAGCGTTTATTCTGTAAGTGGGCAACGTCGCAAATAGATGTCAAATATTTCGCTGTTTTGATTAATTTGGCAATATTACTGTATGAAAATAAGAAATCTGGCTAACTAGCGAACTAGAATATTAATAATGAATTGCAATTATAATACTGAATTTGATGTTGTAACCGTTTTAGGTGTAAAAAGGCATTTGAAAAGTTTCCAAATACTTTTTTTACATCTAAAACTAAATATTCGGTGTTACGATATTAATTATTGCATTTCATAATCAACATTTTAGTTCCCTAGTTAGCTACATATCTTAATTCCATACAGTAATATTGCCAAATTAATCAAAACAGGTAAATATTTGACAGCTATTTACGACGTTGCCAACTTTTAGGATAAACCCTCTTAAATGTAATAAGAGCAGATGAACTTACCTCCAATTAAACAGTTTATCAGTAGCCATATATCACAAACTCCTAAACTCACGTCTCACGGTAACCGTCCTTAATCTATGTCAATATACATAGAGACATACCCAGTATGTCTTGACACTTAATTCAGGCGCTGCTTGAAAAGGAAAATGCCACCAATAAGCCAAATTCGATACATTTGAATTTAGTTCCATATTTGGCCACAGACCAAGGTAATCTGGGCACTATATACATGTTTGTAAATGTTAATAAGTACGTGTTTGTAACTCATCCGATTACGATGTATTATTTGGTATTAGTTTTGCGATTTGGAGACAAGTCGTGTTCGCTTAAGGCTGTAAAGTAACTACTTTTCAGAAATCAGAATAGCTCAAAATTAAACGTGCGTATTTTAGGTAATATCATACTGAGTTTATCACATAGGTACACGAATTTAATAATTCTAAGTTTACACCATTTCTTATTAACTTGCTTTATGTTAATGCTGGGGCCGCACCTGCGTCTATAGTGACGAAGCAATGCGTGACGAAGCTTCGTATGCTTTGCTCGCTAAAAAGTTATCGCGCTAATGCGGTGGTCACATTAGCGGCTTCATAATTTTAAGATGGCAATTATAAGATCCAAGATGGCTCTCCATTATTTCAACAGAGCGTCTACGCAGTCCGGAAACAACAGTTGAAATGACCAGCGCCAACCACGCGCCACCCTTATTATGTGCCGCTACCCGGGCGATAAGTGCTACGCAGCCCAAACTATCGCGACGATAACCGATAATGGTTGGTCACATCTGCATGTATCGTATCATTGCGCGAAGTTTCGTCACGATAGACGCAGATGTGGCCCCAGCATAATAAATAACAGGTGTAAATATACCCTTAGGGTTATTACTCACTGCGATACCTCGTGATCACAGTTTAGCTCGCTACCTCGATATCACCTCCATATAAAACAAATGCATGCTAATCGACACGCACGCACATGCCGAAGGATACCTCACTGCGATACGTCGAGGGCCTTTTGGAGGTGTACCTCGATGCCTAAGTGAAAACAATAGTAGATTGTTACACGAGGGGCTAAAATAACCTATTCTATCAATGTAGTTTTACTTCCGAGCTTTAGCGAGGGAGTAAATAGAAACAGAGTTATAATGGGTTTTAGCGCCGTGTGTTACACTTTACTTTTCACTACGATTGCGAGAAAATAAAATAATCCAATGCAATATTAAATAGTTTATTTTATTTAAAAAAAAAAACAGTTTGTTTAATCTGAATTTTTAAGGAAAATTTTTATCTCGGTATGCGGTAATACGTTTCTATGGGATAATTTCCGACTTCCAAGTAAGCGGAGCCGCGGGTAAAAGCTAGTTTTACATAAGAATAAAGACTTTTTCGTTTTTGTAGGCTCGTTGGTTACAGACAAAAATAAAAATAAATACTTTTCCCCTAGAGCAAGATATGCTATTTTTTCCCCGCTCTGGTACACTACAATGACGGAATTTTTGAGCAAGATGAGTGAAAAATAAGTTGTTTTTATATCACGGTCGACGGCAAACATCAATGTGATCTGGCTCGTGATTGTTCCAATCGGTTCGTCTCACCTTATCGTATCTGCGTCACTGGATAAGGAGGAAAGGAAGAAAAACCACCACAAGAAATTTGTCTTAGCCAGCGAATGGAAGACAGTTGCTTCGGTATGTGGATCAATGAATTCATCGTCACTGTAACTATCAAGTGACCACATCTTCTTTTTACCCGACTACGGTGAAACAAAAAGGACGGTTATGATTTTGACAGGTATTTATTTTTTATTTATTTAATACTTCAAGCACACAAATGTACAGAGGCGGACTTAATGGCAAAGGCATTTTCTACCAGTCAACCTTTGAGTGATGCAGAGACAAACAGTGGTAGGTGCAATAGCGAGAATTGAGGAATAAATATTTATTTAAATATAAAGATATACATAAATATATATACATATTTCCAATTATATATAAAAATAAACAAAAATAAATACACATAAAATACTACTAAAGCAAATAAGACAAACAATGGGAAATCATTTCCGCTGTGATGATACTGCCAGCTTCTTGTGAATGTGCTCGCGAACTTTAACTTTAAAAGATAAATCGGTCGGTCGCCATCCTAATTTCCTGGGGGAGTGCATTCCACAGAGAGATAGACTGAACAAAGAAGGAAGAGTATTCATATTCATCTGATATAACTTCTAAACTACTTATCATAATTAGACAAATAAGGTACCTATCGTTGGAAACGTCTTGATCGTTCGCTGGTTATTATAATAGGCTTGTGACGTCACATTAGATTGAATATGTCCTATAACTTAACTTTAAATACTTCCACGATCTTTGTACGCATGCACCCATAAGCACAATGCTTTGTGTGCATTACGCTGCACACTACCGTAAACGGCGAATTTTGACTCCAAAAATAAAAGTCGTTCTTTAGCAATGATTTTTGCACAAAATTACTTAGTTTAATGTAGGTACAGAATATGTTGATGACGGCTTCGTGAAGGGTCTTGTAGCACCATGTATTAGAATTGAAGTTTATCTCCATTCATTTAAAAAACCCGCATACGACAATGATGAAACTAAAGCAAGTAACAAAAAAGTAAGGAAACAAAAAAAAAAGTAAAAGTTTATTTATTTCTCAAATGGGAGCATTCACAAGAATTTGTTATACAGATTTATTTATTTTTGCTTTAAGTACTGAAACTGATACTCGAACTAAACCAGGGCTTGTATTTTGGGAGTCAGTCCTCAAACGTGGAGCATTACAGAGAGATTGTACGTGTCAACGTGAACGTCGTGAACTCGTGACGTAAAAATATTATTATTATTATAGCTTAATAAGTTGTACTTATGACTGTGAGACTGTGAAGGAGCTCGTGGCTAAGTAATAACAACCGCACGGGTCGATCCGGCACGTTAAGCTACGCTTGCCGGGGTTGGTCCGTGGATGGGAGACCATCTTCACATACCGAGACTCCTACGTGCCTCAGAAAGCACGTTAAGCCGTTGGTCCCGGTTGTCATTTGTGGATCTTTGACTGTCGTTACGGGTCGTCAGAAGCCCGAAAGTCTGACAACCAGTCTTACCAAGGGGTATCGTATTACCCAGTTACTGGGTTGTGGAGGTCAGATAGGCAGTCGCTTCATATAAAATACTGGTATTTAGCTGCATCTGGTTAGACTGGAAGCCGACCCCAAATAGTTGGGAAAAGGCTAGGCAGATTAGACTGTGGGAGCAAAATGCGTATTTGTGTTTGCCAAAAACATACTTTTTATTATTTATTTACTAAACAATGTAGCCCAGAAATATACATGACCAAAATGGGACCAACTTCCATCATCACTTTGTACTTTCCGGAAGCTTAATATTAGATATGTTTCTTCGATACAACAAGAATGGCCGCCAAAACACTTATCCGATAAACAGAACTTTTGATTAACCCACAAGAAAATACAACTGACATACCGACTCCTAGACAACGACATATACGAGAAACCCTAATAAAAAGTCTCACCAAACTTTTCCTTGGAGAATGCTATAAATCAGCTTTTGTTTACACGCCCGTCTTTTGTTTTCTACTGAAAATCGTGTAGATAATACATACAAGTAGGTAGGTAGGGTGCTTCTAGGATCTGTGTGAAGTAATTTCTACTTGGATACTAAGTTGCAAGCTAGGGAGGAACTTTGATGCTTGGATACAAATTAAGCCTTTAATAAGTAATTACATTTATGTTGTAACACAATGATTGAGCGATAACAAGCCAACATGATTGTACTATGCATTTTACTCACAACACCGATCCTGAAATAGCGAAATATACAGCTGTTCCATGCATTTACCACGTTCAGGTTTTTATTTAAGTGAAGACTTCTTTAGGCGCGCTGGGCATTTTTGAGATGGGAAATAACAATTGAACTCGCGACACCGTTACCGACACCACATTTTTGTAAACGCGATTGTTCTCTTTATTTATATTACGTTACGGATCAATGTTATATGCAAATATTTTTTACTTTAAAGGTTTTGGCAGTTTTTTTTTATAAACGCGATTGTGCTCTTTATTTAGATAAGGTTACGGACCAATGTTCTATACAAGTATTTTTCTTCCACCAGTGCGATCTTATTCAAATTTTCACTTCTGTCGGCACTACTGGAGTGCCACTGTGTTTTTTTTTTCTTTGTCTTGTCACTGTTGACTAAGAGGTTTCAGTTATGTCAATTATACCTATACTCCGTTTGAAATAAGATTAGACATTTAAACAAACCTTTTTTACAGTCCGTTCAACCGATTCTGACTTCTATACCGTAGGCATAAGGATGGCATTAAAAGCAAAAAAGTGGTTACAATACCAACTGTTTACTGCAGCTGCCATTTGACATGCCACCAACGCAATTTTCTAATGGAGTATAGTACAGCCCGATGCAAACTTTATGATGGCTCTGAACACGAGGCGAGTATCTACGCAGTAACAAAGTCATGTGACCGCGGGTGAGGGGTGGGGTACTGCGCAACGAGTAACCCACTTCAGAAACGCCATAAAGTTTGAAGCTCTTACACGAAATTTATCTTAAACTAGCTTCCGCCAGTGGCTTCGCCCGTGTGATATGTTCATAAATTATAGCCTATGTTACTTATTGTTAATATAGTATTCTACTAGGGAAATCATTTTTAAAATCGTTCTCAGTAGTTTTTGAGTTTATACATTGCAAACAAAAAAATTAACATACGAAAAACGAAAAATCAATTTTTTTCTCTTAATAATATTAGTTTAGACAAACGGGAATTCGAAGAAAATTACGTTTTAAAGCTTCGATGAAAAAATTCGGCGAAACTTGCATTGGCAGAATTTGGCTGGCTGGCTAAATAAACTGTCCTTGAAAAAGAAGTACATTGAGAACTGTCCTTAAAAAAAAAAAAATATTATAAAAAAAGTGAACTAAAATAATATTTTTCCATGTAGTATTATTATTATTATAATTTATAATGTATATACAGAAAACAGAAACATTTTTTCTATTTTACGAAAATACCCCGAAATATAGGGTCAACACCATGTCAGAACAACTTGGTAGTCTTTTAGGATATCTGAAGAGATGGAACATTCCATACGTTCAATTTATTAGCCAGGCATGTTTACCATCTGATGAAATGGAAAGGAAAACCCATATAGAAAGGCGAAACAGTAACCTACAGTGATATTCGTAACGGAAATACTAGTGTGCTATATATATCTATTTCGATATTGAACATGAAAAATGGTGCAATATATCGTAGGCAGTTGTCGCGTCCTGAGAATTTTGCTGCTTTTTAGGTGTCCTAATAATTAAAGCAAAAAGTGACATGTATGTACTTAAGTAGGCTGGTTCAGATACATATATGCTAGACAAAATTCCCGGAATATTGTTATTTAATAAGCTACCTACCCTATTTTTTTTTAATCAAATTAGATTTGTTACAGCTGTAGTGGTAATCATGTCATTTGGTTAAAATAGGTCCTTATTTTTGTTATTTTATTTATCTTTTATGTAGATTCTTTTCTTTTAGATTTTGTGAATGTGAGAACGGTGTAGGCTGTAGCCTTGTGGACTGTTTTCTATTTTACTAAGTACTTGGTACGTGTTGATAGGCCTACACTGTCCTCTCATACCTATTAACACTGTAATTTGACAACATTGTAGAACTAGAAACCACCCACTTATTTTGAAAAGAGTAACCGTGGAGTTTCTTGCTTGCTCTTCTCCATTGGAAGCGACCAATTGAAACCGTGCACCTAGCTTCTGACGTTTCATAAGTGCACTTATGTGAAAAAAAATATTTTGAATTTGAATTTGGTGGGAGCCATTATCGACCTGCAGACGACTAACGTAGTTGTGTTGTGGGAGTGGTGATGATCGTAAAAGGTGGCGTTCTGTAGTTTTTGCTTGGGTAAGTAGAAACTACGTGAGTTTGTGTATGTATGTGTATGTCTAAAGTATGAAATTACAGTACCTATTATTCATCCTCTTTTAGAAAAGCACAAACTAAATCCTTGTATCCTCCTATACTAAATACTAAACGAGCAATCTTAATATATATAAATCTCGTGTCACAATGTTTGTCCTCAATGGACTCCTAAACCACTTAACCGATTATAATAAAATTTGCACACCATGTGCAGTTCGATCCAACTTGAGAGATAGGATAGGTAGGGTAGGTAGGGTAGGTAGGGTAGGTAGGGTAGGTAGGGTAGGTAGGGTAGGTAGGGTAGGTAGGGTAGGTAGGGTAGGTAGGGTAGGTAGGGTAGGTAGGGTAGGTAGGGTAGGTAGGGTAGTTAGGGTAGGTAGGGTAGGTAGGGTAGGTAGTTAAGAAAAGTACTAAGTGCTACCCGTGTGAAACCGGGGCGGGCAGCTAGTATTTTTATATATATTTGTAATCACGTTCTCGAAAACGGTTCTAACGATTTCGATGAAAGTTGCAATATATGGTTTTACGGGGTGAAAATGGAAAATTCGTTTTCTCCGTATTTTTACCCGAGCAGAGCTTAGTCGCCTGAAGTTTAGAACAAGATTAATGACATGACAGCATGGAATTAGTAAGTACTATCCTATATAATTAAATGAGTATTCGCTATTTTCACCAGAGCAGAGCTCGGTCGCCCAGGAACTCATATTAATATCTCATTCACGCATGGCGACAACTACGAATCCCGACTGCTAAAGCATCTGAATAAACTTACTATCTCCGAAAGCATCCACCGATTAAAAAAGTGGCGTGATATTTTCTAACAGAATAGTCAGTACGAAGAATGACTTCGAAAAGATAGGACAGACTCCACTGAGAGTAGCGCCTCACATACTAACAGAACTATCTCACCTGCTCATAGTCGCACGATAACAGCGAACAAAAAAAACTCATTTCATCGTTAAAAGTAGAAAATATTAGCTAGTGAGCGATCGACTTACCTATGCTTAACTATTTAAGTATAACCCTTCACAAAGGCTATTATTTTAATGCATCTCTTTGTTTGAAGTCGTTCAGTCTTCGTATAATTGTCTTGGCTATAAAATTTTATCTAAGACAGCCCACAAAGCCATCATTATTTCTATTTAAAAAACACCGCGATACAAGCAGCTGGTGCATCTTTACATAGAAATGGGATAACTAATCTCTTGGCTCTGAAGTTCTATTGCTCTGTAGTAATCGTATTTTAAGGTGGTTTACAAACGAATGTTTTAAATGTCTTAACGTTTTGTAATGAGGTTGGTCTAGTTTTTGAGCCGGAAAAGATGGATAGTGTACGACACTGTGAAATAATTATATGTGAAGACAATGCACCTAGAATTAAATTACTATACTACAATAGGTAAAAATAATTAAAACTGAAGCAACGACAGATAATTTAATTATGTGATAGAAAATACATGGTTCTCACATATTTACAAAAGTAAAAGTAGACAATTTTGAGGAAGTAATCACAGAATATAAAATCAATGTCATATAACACAAAATAATAAATTTTACAGTTAAATTGGCAGTTTGATTTTGTCTTGATTCTAAATAATTTAGAATCAAGACAAAATCAAACTGCCAATTTAATTGTAATTGTCCTATGGAGCAAACATGTTTCTAAGCACTCTTATCTTGGATATAATCCTCTAATTTTTAATATGCTTGTTTACAAAGTTTTAAATTTTCTTATTTCTTATATTTAAATAATTATTAATTATTGCATGACTTTATAATCAGATTATGGCCAAGTAAAACTGTAAAGATACTAAATGTACATGGCTAAAAACTTTATCACTCTATTTATTATTTACTATTATTATTTTATTCATGCGGTTTTAATCCACAACGCAACGAACGCGCTTTCACAGAAACACGAGATTTAAGTATTCACAACGCTTTCATTCCTATTTACTTTGTGAAGGAAAACATAGGGGGATGAACGTATCTATGCATCAGAATAATATGTGAGCAAAATACGCCCGGTATATGAAAATCCTCGAGCTCGCATCATGTTTAAAACAAATATATACCAAATTGGATGGCACCAAGGGAATTGTATAGGAATTTGTGCAAGACACCTCTATGTATGTGTTATGTATGAAGTTGATACAATTTGATAGTAAATTAGATGGCTATGGGCCGCTAGCACTCCCTTCAGAGAATGAAGGATCCAGCCAGGATTTTGTTTTGTATTTTCTGTTTTTTTGCCGAGTCTTGTAGTAAGTTTCTTGAGATGGTTTTGTCAAGGACGAATTTTACGTAAAATAAATTAGAATAAACTGGAGATGCGTCTAGCGTTTTTAAAAAGTAAACGTTAATTTGTTTTAGTAATATTCTGCGAGAGCTAATAGACAAAATAAATGAATATCTACTTACTGTTATCCACTTGCTAAATCATGAGGCTTCTTTTCAGGGTTATTGACTAACCTTGAGTTTCATTAATAATCCTCTAGTGATTGGTAGACTGAAACAATGGGTTTTCCAAGGGATAGATAATCGAAAACAAGACAAATAAGTAGTTTACTTTCTTAGTATCCATTTCTTATAGCTATTTCACACGACTGTCAAAGAATAACAGCCGATATAAAAATGTCACTTTGGAAACTTAGGTGGAAAGCTTAAGATAGTTAATTGATTCAAACGTAACCTTGCGGAAAGCCATTATAAATTACAATAGACACAGTCTACAGTCAGCGCTCAGCGCTCGGTGAGGCAACACGCCGTGTTCGGGTTCGTGACAAGTCCATCGTCATCCTGAAGATGCCTCGTTGGGAGGTGAAACACGTGTCGATTTCTTTCAGAAGTTTTTTATGGCTCTTTAGAAATAGCTAAGCGGAACAGGTTACTAAATATATCCACGTCTATTGTATTTTTTTGTGGAAAACTTAGTTGAACAACTAAGTTTTATAGACTACAAAGTGGTACTATGGTGAGATTTTTAGAGAATAGACGTGATTATTAATAGTTGTAATTTGAAAATTCAGAAAATATCCATGGTCCTATGTCGCCTGAAAATAAATGAATTATAATATTTTTTACGTCTTTGACATTTCTCGGGACCCTGGGTCCCGGACCATTGAAAAGCGTACGAGGGGTTCGAAACCATTACGTTGATGCCTGTTCGACGTGTTTAATAAAATGAGGCACCAATCGACGATTATCCCTGTATGCACTGTGCAAATGCGCCTAAGGACAACCCTCGATTGGTGTAGGACTATTGCAGGATATGGAAACAAAACATATTGGGCTATGGGTTTGGGGGGTTATAGTGGATTGGTTACTTTGAACTTTGGAAAAACTATGTCCCCTGCCTGAACAATGTTATAATACACGGATAATATGGTAGGGGATTTTTTTTTTTTGGGTATGAAATTTTAAAATAACTTCTCCCGCTCTGGGCGGAGCGGGAAGGCGTGTCAGACTTTTACTGACTAAAACCTACCCGTGTTTCTTCAGTTGCCATTGTTGCCGAGGGCCACGGTATCCCTTTCTGACTTCCCCGCAACCCCAGTAGGCATCGGCCCTAGCTTACCCCGTTAGTTCTGCTGACATCTCTTTGAGGCGCGCGTGGAACACAACGCGCCGTTGACCCGGGCCTGGTCCTTATCGGACGGTGAGCTACCCATTGCTTGCCATCAGCAAGCCCGTGCCTACTGTGGCCGGAAATTGGCCTGCGATTTCTGACGCCCAGGGCGTCTCCTGCGGCGGTTAGGGGCGTGAAGGCGCAATATTTTCCTCTCCCTCACGCGTTTCTCCTCCTCCTTCGCGAGCATTAGTGCTTCGCAGAAGGAGGTGACGGCCTCCCATATCCTCTCGCTCCGTTCCATGGCCTGAACACCATGTACCATGGCTTGTACACGGATAAAATGGCAGAGGGTGACTTGTACACTCAATAAAAAAACTCGGGGGAGGCTGGATCGCTACAACGCGAATGTATACGTACATACGTGGTGGGGTGACCCAGACTGCCAGGCACTTCTTCTCTTGCAACCGAGCGGGTGGGCAGGTTGCGGATAGCCCAACTCCGGCTGCGGGACCGACCACTAACGGTTACATTGACCGTTAGTGGGCGATCCCGCACTTGGAACATCTTCTAAAGAGATCCCGGACAAGAGAAGTTCCCGAAAGCCAAATCCCAGGCTTAGGGTAACCCTTATACCCCTTCCTATGTTCCCATCACTAAACCAAGCCAACCCTCCCTATCCATACATATCCCGTCGATCTTAAATCCCTAGGCCAACTCCCAGGTCTAGGGTGACCCCCCAACGAACCCACACGCTCCACCCGTCAAATGCCTTCCCTCTTTTCCCCTTATCCCGTCGGTCCCAGAGGAAGGGTAACCTCTATTCCAAAAAACGCCCACGATGGAAACATTGATGCCGCGCTTTTTAGCGCGGCCGGCTGCTGACCTAGCGCCCATAACTCAGGCTGCGACTAACGCGCCCATATTCCCAACCCCGGCTGCGACCAACGCGCCTCTAACTACCACAACGGCTGCGACCAACGCGCCAACACTCACGACACGGGCTATGCCTCCCACGAGCCTCTGGCAACAGAGCATCGTGTGGAACAGCATAACGAACCCGGACAAAGACAAAGACCAACACAAACTTACTGAGACGGGGAAAGATGACGGACCTGGCAACTCTAACACTCTTCCGGTTGCCAGTGATGAAGTACGCCCGCTGACAAAGCGCGAAACAATCCTGGCCCGGAAGAAGAGAATTGGCGACCGTAAGCGCAATATCCGCGAAGGCACTAGCCAGCGTGGAGCGCGATCGGACGCCGAAGGGGAGGTGCGCGACCGGCCACAAGTCCGCGAAGGGGAAACCCAGCGCGAAACGAGGCCGGACGCACGCGACCGGCCGCCAGAGCGCGAAGGGGAAACTCAGCGCGCAAAGCGGCCGGACGCGGAACCGCGCGTGCGGGAGCAATTTTGCGAAGGGACAACCCAGCGCGAAAAGCCTCCACATGCGACTGAGTCCGCCGGGACCGACAGCCGACCCAATGACACTAACGGATCCCACGACCGACCTCGTCCTAAGCACAGCAGGGGTAAGCGAGGTGGTACCCGACACCCGGTGACACAGCCTGGCACCTCTAAGCCGCAGCCTGGACCGAGCGTTACAGGGCCGGTGAAGAGGGGGCGCCCTGACGACACGGCTTCGCCGAGCACGGTCTAGGGGGATGCCAAACGGGTGAGGGTCCACTCCGCTCAAGGGGAGCAGAGGACCTACGCGCAAGCAACGAAGGACATCCCTGCGCGGCTGGCCATAGCAATCTGCCTTCCCCCCCCCCCCCCAACCCCCCTCCAGAGACCTGACTAAGGATGAGGCCGAGTTTATCAAAACTGACCTAGAGAACCGTGTTATGGACACAGACTCGACAGCACCACTCCCTGCCTTCCGCGGGTACCCACGGGTAGCGGATGGCACCGTTCAGATGTGGTGTGAAGACGACCATGCACTGACCTGGCTGACCCAGAATGTACCCCAAATAAGACTTCCGAACACTGACCTGACACTCACGGTACTGAGACAATCAGACGTGCCCACCCGTGTCCGAGTCTCGCTTTTTGTCCCTCGGTACAGAGGTGACGTAGCCAGACTCCATGGTATTCTGATCCGTCAGAATACTTGGTTTGACATTGCCAGGTGGTCACTGTACAGGGCGACTACCGTCGGTGGCTGGACTTATCTGACCCTAGGTATCCCACCAGAGGAAGCCGTAAAGGTCCGGGCCCGGGAGCGACGTATATCCTACCTACTCGGGTCGATATACATACGCTTCTGGCCCTCGACCCAACCCTCTGACGACCAGACCGACAGCGACACCAAGACTGTACAACCGACGTTGGCACAGACAAACGACCCAGACATAGACCAACTGGAGGAGGTCATGGCCCGAGCGGCTATGGCTGACGTCGTCGACACCATTCCGCCCGAATCACCTGGCTGGAACGAGCGCCTACTCGCCTCGTCGCCGGTGGAACTACACGACGACAATTATAGACAGGAGTTAGGGGAGAGGCAGTCCGATGGATCCATCTCCGACTAACTCCTCTCCACCGTCGTCACCACCCCTCAACATCATCCAGACCAACCTCCAGCACAGCCAGACTGCCACGGCTAGCTTGCGCAGGGCACTGGAGGTAAAGCCCCGAACGATCGCACTGATCCAAGAGCCGTGGATCAGGAACAATAGAGTATGCGGCCTCGGTAACATCGGAGGTAAGCTAATTCTCAACACATACAGCTCAGACAAGCCAAGAACCTGCGTCTACATACCCAAAGAAATTCCTATCACACCACTCACTCAATTCTGTTCCAGAGACCTGACAGTTGTCAGGCTCCAGACTGAAGGTAGCGTTCCAGATGTTGTACTGGCCTCGGCATACATGCCAGGCGAGGACGCGGACTGCCCGCCGAAGGAGATGGCCGATCTGGTACAGCACTGTGAACGCGCCGAACTAGACCTGATCATCGGCACCGACTCAAATGCACACCACCCGCTCTGGGGCAGCGATGCACCAAACTCCAGAGGAGAGGTACTATCCACCTATTTATTTTCTACTAACCTTAATATTGTAAACCGTGGCTCAGAACCCACTTGGGTCACAGCCCGAGGACAAACGATTATAGATCTAACACTTGCTACGGAAAACGCGACAAACCTTATTACAAACTGGCACGTATCGGACGAGCCTTCCTGCTCAGATCACAGAAGGATCCGCTTTACCCTAACTACCAATACTAGGAAACCAGAATCGAGGCGAAACCCGAGGCGCACTAATGTTCCCGGGTACAAACGTCTCCTGGCCTCCCTATTAGCTAGACATCTAACACAGGTAACCATAAGAGACCAAGCACAGTTAGAATACACCGTAAGAAAACTATCAGAATACCTAACTGAAGCATACCACGCATGTTGTATACTAAGAGCGCCAAAAACCAGGAACGAGAGAAGCTCATGGTGGAACGCTGAACTCAGTAAACTCAGAGATGCGCTACGTAAACAATTTAACAGAGCCAAAAACACCAGACTCCCGGACGACTGGGAGATATACAAAGAGACCCAATATATATACAAAAAGCAAATCAGAACCGCCAGGAGGACAGCATGGCGTAAATTCTGTGAGTCTATCGAGACAAATAACGAAGCCGCAAGGGTAAGGAAGATCCTATCAACCGATCAGGACCGAACCCTCGGCGCGCTTAAAAAACCCGATAACTCATACACACTAACTGACCATGAAACCAGTAAGGTCCTTCTCGAAACTCACTTCCCAGACTGTAGAATCCTGGAGGACAGGTCGTGGGAGGCTGAACCAGAATGGACCCCAACGGATCAAGACTGGTCAAGAGCCCGCAACATAGTGACAGAAGAGCGAGTAAAGTGGGCTATCAACACCTTTCAGCCATACAAGTCGGCAGGGCATCTTCCCAGCCCTGCTGCAGTGGGGGGTAGATTATTTGACACCATGGCTGGTGGAGATCTATCGAACCTGCATAGCACTTAGACACACACCTCTCGCATGGCGCGAGGTGAAAGTCATTTTCATACCCAAACCTGGCAAAACCGATTATACACAACCCAAAGCTTATAGGCCTATAAGCCTTACATCTTTCTTACTGAAGACCCTCGAGAGACTCTGTGACCGGCACATCCGAGACGGACCTCTCCGGGTAATACCACTTCACAAACAACAGCATGCGTACTCCACAGGTAAATCAACAGAATCAGCGCTGCACAGCGTGGTTGGTAAAATTGAATGCGCAGTGGACCACAAATGCTCAGCACTGGCTGCCTTCATTGACATCGAGGGCGCCTTTGACAAAACCATGTTTAACAGTATAAACACGGCCCTCGACCAATACGGCATAGACTCGACCCTGAGTGGCTGGATCACCAACATGCTCAAATTGAGAGCTGTACAAGTCACAGTAAATGACACTACGAGAGCCATCGTTGCGCAGGGCTGCCCACAAGGGGGCGTCCTGTCGCCGCTGCTATGGAACCTGGTAGTAGACAGCCTCATCAAAACACTTAATGACAAAGGTTATTTCACCGTAGGCTACGCCGACGACATAACCATAATAATAAACGGGACACACGAAAACACCCTATGCAATCTCATGCGTCAAGCTCTGAAAATAGTAGAGGAATGGTGCAGCATGCACCAACTCTCAGTGAACCCCACAAACCGAACTGATTCTCTTCACAAAAAAGAGGAAATTGATGACACTACAGCTACCACGATTCTTTGGAACAACCCTAAGCCCCTCAACTGAAACCAAATACTTGGGCATCTTTTTGGACAAGCAACTGAACTGGGCAAAACACACGAAATATGTCACAACTAAAGCCAGCATATCCCTGTGGCAGTGTAAGCGACTGCTTGGCAGGAATTGGGGGATTAGCCCCAAGGTCACCCACTGGTTATACACCACAGTCATTCGACCGCTTATCACATACGGCAGTATGAGAACTACACCCACAGCCGCCCTACAAGCAATGCTTGGACTGCCGCCTCTGCACCTCATTGTGCGGGAGGAGGCGGCTCTAGCTGCCTTTAGGCTGCATTTATCAGGAACTCTAAGCAGAGATTCTAGAATTAAGCACACACGCATAAAGGAAGATGTAATCAAACGTCGGCCAATGATGGCATCACCCTGCGACAAAGCCCCGAAATCACACCATTTTCAAAGGCGCTACAACATAATGCTTACAGAAGAACAGTGTGACCACTCAGGCTCGGAAGAGTTGAGGGTTTACACTGACGGATCGAAGACCGACTCCGGTACCGGGGTCGGAGTAACTAGGAATGTTCAACACCGTCTATCAGGCGGAGTGTGTGGGCATCATACAAGCGGTCCACGCCATTGAAGCCAGGAGAATTACGGACACTCACATACGTATACTCTCTGACAGCGCCTCAGTTCTCCAATCCTTGAAGAAAAAATATATTACCTCGAAGTTAATACTAGAACAATTAACGGTATCTAGTCGCAACACGGTGACGCTACAATGGATAAAAGGACACAGTGGTTCACTAGGTAACGACGCAGCTGATGAACTTGCTAGAAGAGGTTCTGGCACGGCAGTCTGTGGACCCGAACCTATCGTACCAATCCCTTTCAACCAAATACGCAGGTGGCTACAGGAGTTCACCCTCACACAAGCGGAGTACTGGTGGACCTCGACACCGGGCTGCAGGCAGTCCAAGGAAGCTATGCCATCCCTGGATAGCAGGCTAACCAGGCGCTTATTACGCCTGGACAGGAACGGCCTGCGCCTGGTGACGGGAACCATCACGGGACACTGCTCGCTAAACAAACACTTCCACACAATAGGCATAATGGACAGCCCTCTGTGCAGGGCATGCATGGAGGCTGAGGAAACCGTCGCGCACGTGCTCTTCGAATGCACAGGCGTCACCCAGATGAGAACAGAAACCCTCGGGTCACCCAGATCTTTTACAGATGTTCTGAACAAACCAGGAGTTTTGATTAACTTCTGTAGGGAGGTGGGCTGGTTGGAATAACCACCAAACGGCCGCCATGGCCCACGCATTATGGTCCACCTGACGGACTAAGTGCGGAAACCAAACCCCATAACATAGAACATAGCACACTCAATAATGACCCCCCGGAAACTGACACAATCCTGAGGTGCTTGAGAAGCGGAGAGGTATTCCACGGTTATACGGAGAATCTCAGAGCCCGGAAGATGGCCAAGATCCCTACCAACATCTTACTGGAATACTTTCTTCCTCCGAGCACGTTTGCTCTTGCGAATCTCTACTCAAGCTGGCCAATAAAACCAAGAAAGAGGTGGGAGCTCTATTCTAGAATTATTATTATAAGTTGATTGTGATTTAATTAGCTATACAATAATCTTGTCTGACTTTACGATTTTTATTTGAAACAAAAACGCTGCGTTTAAACCGCAACTGTGCAGGATACAAAGCTATCACGATGTATTTAGATGATACAGAAACTCGGTAAATACTCGCACAACTGCAATGAAACGCAAAGAATATTATTGCACAGAGAAAGTTATTTCAGATTTAGTTTTGTACTATAAAACTGATTGTCTGTCTTTTTTATTGCTTCATTTTAAAGTTGTTTCTTTTACAAATTTTAAATTTAAAGAGCAAGTGATAATTATACAATACGCACATGCATCCGAAAAGTCAGATGTGCCTGCCTTGCTTCAAAAATGCGGTATGCGTAGAGGTAACATGCCTGAGAGATTAGAAAGGTTTAATAGAGACCATGACTTCTGTGTTTGTTTCGGCATTTCTTCTGCCATAGATGTATTATTATTTAACGTTTATATCTATGGCGGGTGCCATCTAGTTTTAAAACATTGACATGTAAAAGTGTCTTGAAAGATCTACTTACACAAATAAATGGCATTTCATTTTATTACTTCGCTTTGTGAATTAAGTTAATATTCAGCCAAAATGTTCTGTACGTTCTAAGCAGACAACAGAAATGTGTATAATATACTTTACATGCAAAATACACGCTTAAAATGTACTGTGCAGATATGCTCTTATTAAAAACACCTACTGCGCAAAACGTAATGAGTGTAATGATACTTACACAACCACTTGTGTGAAGGTATTTTACTTATCACATTTTCACCTTCCTCTCACCCTCTCATCTACGTTATACGCTCTTCCTAAAACGATTTTCCACCTTTTTCGTAATCAAAATCAATGTAAAGTAATGCATGCGAAGCCATGATTTAACATACGGCTATAGAGGTACTGGTGCCGATTCTCTTGTACACCGAACTAAACTAATTAAACTATCACTAAAATTCCTTACTATGAAAATCTCAAAGCTATTCTGCATAATAGATTCTCTAAATTTAAAATACTTTTGACTCATCTAAATCGAATTTGTCAATCGTGACTCCACACGTGATACCTAACCACGTGAATCTTTTTAGAGCCGGGGGCGCACAGGTAGGGAGGGGGCAGGCTTGACGTGTTTTATATGAAATTTTTCACTTTTTGTATGGAAAATAAGAAAAAATATTACCTACATGCAGAGTGTAAGGAGTTTAAGGGTTCTATAAAGGGGGTCTAAATTTTCATTATTTTTGCGATTGGACACACCGTTTTCGAGATATAAGCAAAAGGAAAAAAAAACATTCAGTACTGTTTTTTTGCATCTGAAGTCGAGGTGTTGGTGTTAATTTAAAGTTCCTGACAACCAATTTTATTCAACACGTTTTTAGTCGCGATTAAAAATAGTCATATTTAGTAAGAAAATCAAAATTTTTGGTGAAAAACGTCAAATTCAGAAAAGCAAAATTGCCATTCTCAGTAAATTAATATCTCAGCACTAACTGTGCTGTTAAACTAAAATATAGTTAAGTTGTGTCACTTTAGTCTATTTCAGAATGGGAAATCGTCGTTTGACAGGAATAAACTAAATTTTGGTGATATTTAGTCTAGTTTAGAGGTATTTGTGACAAGAGAATCGGCAACATTGTGCCTTTAAATTAACCGCTATAATAATAGCGAGGTAAAAGTCAATTACAATACAAACCCTCGGGTTGCCTGCATACAAGCACTCGGATCCCACGGGGGTCTCTTGAGTAGGTACATTTTCAGTCGACAGCGATGCGGAGGAATTTTTATAATAGTTTTAGTTAGGTTAGGATAATATATTTTTATTTCAATAATTTGAAAAGTAGTTTAACTAAAAAACGTTATTCGAATAATTATTCAATTCTTGTAATTAATATTGTAAATCCATAGAAAAATCATGGGTACGTACATAAATTCAAGCCTTCTTTCCACAGGGGAAGCCAGAAACTATAGACCCCGGCTGCTACGAACCTAACAAAGTACTCAAAAAAAAAAAATAGTTTTTCAATGTTATCGTGAATTCATTAAGAAACGGATAGAAATTGTAATAGTCGCACTTCGAAATGAAAAGTAACGATAAATCAATGTGATAAGATAATTATTCTCCTCTGCGGTAGGTGTGTTTAGCGTGTAGTGTCGTAATGATGCACCTAACGAAAGTTCTTACCAAAAGTTTGAATAATAACGCCAAAAAAGACACATACATAACACATTTATAAATAGATGAACCATGAATAAAATAGAGTAGCACCATAAATTATGTTTAGAGTTGCACTATAATAGCTTTTTAGTTTTAAGTGAACAGAGTGACAGTTTTTTGATCCAGTGTTGCTAGCTATGTATCCAGAGTTTTATGCCCGAACATAATTACACAATTAAAAAATTTACATAGTTATAATTACACAAGGATTTCAACAAAATGTTTCGAATTAGTTGAACGTACCTTCTTTTTGATGCCCGCGGCAGTTAGCAAGGTTGGTAGTTGGAGCTGACTGTCCAAAGGCTGCTAGTCGTATGTAGGTATTTATGTACTGTCCCATGTGAAGGCTCTTCTACTGCAGTGGAATTTGGTAATGGATATCTACTGCTACACAAAGTGGGGTAGGTACTTAAATTAGACATTTGCTTTACCACCTCTTTACTTTGATGTTAGAGTGTGTTGTTCTATAGCATGTATGGTCTAAGTTAGAAACGTTAATCATAGCTGTACCAAGCTGTATCTCAACAGTCTGTCTTCCAGATACTGTTACCCCAGGCTCCCCAAAGGCCCATTTGATGGAGTGATCACCGATGCCAATGTCCTTCCAGAAGCAGGTTGTGTTGCTATCCCAGACACGAAGAATCGGCAAAAATAGGTACCTATAGTGACGTTAGATAGAAAATTAATGAACATGTGTGTGTGTGATGTTCATTTTGTAACGTGCATTTTATTTGTGCAGTAGGTATAAACTATTTTTGAAGTGAAAACTTCTTTAGGCGCGTTGAGGGTTTTTTGGTAGGGGATAAACTTATGGATTCGCGTAACTGACATGCTCGCGCCGTAGTGTTGTACTATAGAATATAGATGGCGCTAATACCAGTTTTAAGTTTTTAATTTTGTCGGCTGTCCCCATGATGACTGCCTATTTTTATTTCTTTTTCTTTCTGAATTTAACTATTTAAGCAAACTGGGTGCTAGAAATAGGGTATGTAATCCTAGTTCTAGTATGAATTTAAAATCTCTCAAAACCGGTTTTAACTCGTCACTCAGTCCACAGCCCTTCGCTTAAAGGTGCTGATAAACTTGAGCATTCACTTGTAATGAGCGTTCTAGCGAATGTCATATTACAGAAAAATAAATAGGAGCGTTTTAGCGAGCATTCTAGCGAGCATTCTAGCGAAAGGACAGTAAATTTGCTTCGAGCTTTTTGTCGAGCCGAGCCATTCTGTCATTGTTCCGCCGCCGTTCCTCTATGCCTCTCTCACCCCTTGACGAGCATTAACTAGAGCATTCGTTAGAATGATCGTAAAAATGTTCGTAGCGATGTTTGGCTCTATACTTGGCACTGTTCGTTGTTCAGTTCGACAAATTTAAAACAACGAATGCTCGATGTTCTGTTATAAATTAATGCTCAAGTTTATCAGCACCTTAACGGTCGAAACACATGCTGGTGGTCAACCAACATTCTCTTTGTCGTAATTTCGCAGAAATTGGGGCATTCAGTGTACTACTGTGTAGCTATGTACGTGGAAAATAGTTGGTGAGTGGCGACGCTTCACTTGCCCGCTAGAGTGGAATTAAAGCTTCATATGGCTGCCTGTGTAGCTGTGCTCGTGGTGCAGTCCGTGTGGAAAGGCTCTTAGGTTTTTAGTATACCCCGTATTGGCAGAGGAAGGTAGGTGTAGGTACCTATTTTAACCCAACAAATGCTAGGTTAAAGTTTTCGTTAAGACTTTTTAACACAGTTCCCACTATTTTTTTCTCTCGTGTTCGAGCAGACCGTATCCTGAAATTAAATGGTATTTGTTTATTTGCTAACATGTAAAATACTGGTTAGTGGGCATGCATTAAAATTTCATGACACAGTATTAAGACATGCACCCTGTAAGGGCACTGCAAATGTTTACATATGAAATGATTACTTAATATAGTACCTATTGATTCTAAATAAAACAATTCATTACATTTTAATAAACATTAATTAATTAATTATTACATTTTATTTCTAATAAATCATTTTTATTAATTCGTTCATTAATTTTAGTCATTATTAGTAAGCATAATGTTATAGTAAAGTAATTTATTATTATTTTCACATTTACGTCAAGCTTTTCACATTTACGAGGTGAATCGATTCACAATTTGTCAACTTTAAATTCCTCAACGGTATAGTAGCCTTTCTTTAACAGAGATTTCAACAGCTTCAAGAAAATTGAGTCATTTGGTAGGGGTTTTAAACTTTCCGGTAGCTTATTAAATGTATTAGCTAGTCTTGAATGTGGGCTTTTCCCGATAAATTTTAAGTTTGTGATGGGTAGTATTAGTCTATTCTTGTTCCGTCGGTTATAGTTTTCATTTAGCTCGATATTAGATTTGAAGTGGTGCCTATTTTTCCTAACGAATATACAACTTTGCAGTATATATATTGCTGGTAGTGTGAGAATTTGTTGTTTAATAAAGTGTGGCCTACAACAGCTCTACTGCAACTTTAGAAACACTTTTTCATATCAACGTTTTGTGTATTTTTTAACTAAATGGCGCTGGCAATCTACTAGACGATTTCTGAGAAGAAACGCCGAATCTTACGATTCAATTATTAGTCCCGACTTTATCTTAGAACGTGAGGCAGTTTTAATGTTAACAAAAAATTACATTGAACTTCGATACATACTTTTATCACTTACCTGTAAAACTACTCAGACGAAGTTTAACTTAAGTTGCAACAAATAACACCATTTCCATACTACCCTGCTGACCCCCTAAAAGCAACGTAAAGGTAACTAATGCCAGTAAGAACGCGTAATTAAAGTGAGCGGTGACACAGAAAATTAATTCTGAAGACGCTTCCCTCTGGCTTGGGGAAGTAGGCAACCATCCATGGGGAAGAAATGGTAATGTGGGTAATTTTGAAATGAGCTTTTCGGTACAGAAGTTATTTTGGAAGTGACGTATCCTATTCTATTTCTAAACCACTTCAAAAAAAGGAAGAGGTTTTGCATTATTCATTTTGGAAGACCGCTTGGTCTTAATTTTGATCAAGTAGTTTTTTAATTAGCTTTTTTCAATTTCATCCTCTTTGGTTATTTTGTCTATGTTCATAAGATGAATTTTATGACTATGTTATTGGCTGACAGTTGAAACTGTTGTAAAATACTGGTATTCAGTTGCATCTAATTAGAGTGAAGGCGACCCCAACATAGTTGGGAAAAGTCTAGGCAGATTGGTTATCGACTGAAAATCCCAATCCCAACTAATATTGTAAATGCAAAGATGAGTTTGTTTGTTACAATTTCACGTTAAAACGGCTGAACGGATTTGGATGAAATTCGGCACATAAGTAGACCAAAATCTGGGTTATGATATAGAATACTTATCCTGGTAGTATGTTTACGTGGGCAAAGCCACGGGTAAAAGCTAGTTCTACAAATTCGTAGGAATATGGTACATACCTAAGTACAGAACTCCAGCAACTCTGAGACTAGGTAAGTATAAGTACATTTTAAGCTCAATGTAGGTATATCGATACATTGAGCTTAAAATATACTTATAATCTCTATTGCTCAGGCTATTTGGTTTAAGTGGTGAGGTTACCTAATTGTAGGCAGGTAGGTACATTTATTTAGAGTAGGGGAGGCTTTCATTCCAAATGGCAAGGTTTAAAAGGCTGTGAGGATTAGTTTCTGATGTAACTAAATAAATTCTTTTGTGAGCATTGTTTCACTATACAAAAAAAAAACAATTTACTAAATGTTCAATCTTTATTTTACTGACAAATCTGTGCTAAAATTCCGCCAAAAAAATATAACCGCAAATCTAAGAATAAATTAATTCGCGCCTGGAATATATTTTATAGCAATAACACTCACGGATGCGCGCTAACCGTCGCTCAAGGCGCTTTCTAACAACCGTTTACGTTATAATTTATGGTATATTTTAATTTTAATTAACAGGATTCCCGTTCTGACACCAAAACGACCAGTTACTGAAGGCTTTCTATTGTAAACGTTCCTAGCACAAATTATTTCGTGAATTTTGTGATTTATTTAAGGCTTTAACATTAATTTGAGAGTCTTTTTTTGGCATTCGTTGGCTTTTGGCCGGAAAAAACGCTTAATTTGCGTTCAAAGACAAAAGCGGCCAACATTCTTTTGTGATGTTTGGGATGAATACTTTTTACATTAATTTTAAAACTTTTAGACTAATTGCTAAATGCACTGAAGATATGGATTTGGTAATAATCACTGAAACTTACATACTTACCTGTTTTGTGAACACAGCTCATAAACGGACATCTTTATATAAAAATTGGTATTGAAGAAACGAATGGAAAAGAATTACTCAAAGGATAACAACAAAACTATTTTTAAGCTGATAGTAATGCTGTTTTAGTAGCTTTAAATTCATAGAGCAAAACATGAAAAATAAATAATTGTCGTTTTTATCTTTATCTATTTCCAGGTTTCATCGGTAATTTTCACAAACCCTAATTTGAACTCGCTATAGGTACCATTTTATTTATTTTTTTGTTGGGAAATTACCAAATAAGTTCTCCTGCTCTGGGTGGAGCAGGAGGGCGTGTCAGACTCTAACTGACTAAAATCCACCCGTGTTCCTTCATTTGGCATATTGCCGGGGGTCACGATTTCCCTTTCGATCTTATTCGCAACCCATCGGCATCGGCCCTGGTGGCCGGAAATCAAAGCTGGAATAATATTAGACAATATCCTAAACACAACTTTTTTTTTGGGTGGGAAATTATCAAATAACTTGTCCCGCTCTGGGTAGAGCGGGAGGGCGTGTTAGACTCTTACTGACTAAAACCCACCCGTATTTTTTCGGTTGCCCTGTTGCCGGGGGCCACGATTTCCCTATCGGTTTTCTTCGCACCCCCGGAATTTCTAGGATACCTCAATCACAATGCAAATGTTCTTCAACAAGATTCTCTATAGATGACTCATCAATTTGGCACTTAAATATACTCACACGCATAACACTTGCTGTGTGGCTAATATTATAATGACGGAATTCACGTGCAGCATTATTTATCACTATTTCTGTGGAACTTCACGCGATTACAATATTATTATTAGAATCAGACGTAGTTATGCAAAAACGTTCCAACCCACAAGTCTGTCAAAATACTACTACGTTTAAGCTATTGTATAGCTTTTTTCGCTGGCTTTGAGCGCGGTGACCGAATCAAGAAATTCGAATAACGTAACGAAAATAAAACCTAACACCCCCCACTCCGCCTACCATGTAATGACGGTTCCCATGACAACGTGATGTTGTCATGGGAACGTAATTTTTGTTTTATGTCATCACGTCATCATCCCAAGTGTAACGTTGACAAATAGGAAGTATGGAGGTTACAAATGCTATGCAATAGCTTTACCGCGGCAGTCCCCGAGTGCCACACGTTTTTTAACCGACTTCCAAAAGGAGGAGGTTCTCAATTCGTCTGTATGTTGTTTTTTTTTATTTATTTTTTTGTATGTTTGTTACGCGATTACTCCGCCAATTATGAATTGATTTTGATGATTCTTTTTTTGTTTGGTAGATCATACTTCAGAGGTGGTCCCATATAAATTTTATTAACTTTGCTTGGGTAGTTTTTGAGTTAGCTTCAATAATACGTATTTTTTCCCACTTAGTATGTGGATGATATGATAACTTCCTGTCACTGTTATTTACATAGCAGGTAGTGGTATTCGAATTTGTTTGGGGTAGGTACCACAACACTAAAAAGTGAAAAATAAAAACTTTTTACAAAAAAAAAACAACCGACTTCAAAAAAAAAACACTACAAAGTGAAAAATAACTTTAATTTCTGAAGTCGGTGACAAAGAACGAAAATTCAAAACCAAGACACCGACTTCCGAAATTAAAGTTATTTTTCACTTTGTAGTGTTTTTTTTTTGTAAAAAGTTTTTTTATTTTAATTCATCATCTTATTGTAAAAACGTTTCAGTCCTTTAGTTAATAATTCTTTGATTTCCAATGTTCCAACCCACAACGCTTATCACATTTTGAGCTAAAAATAATTAAAAACGCATCAATCTCTCTGAAACGTTTTTATTTTAATCTTTATTTATGAATCATTTCGCTGTAATGATTCACATTAGCTTGAAACATTTTTGCGAAAATGTTTTTATGGAATGTAAATTGCAAGTGTCTCATAGGTTTTGCAACGTTTTAACGAGTATTCGGATTGTTTTCTTTTTTATGTTAACAGATATGGCTGTGTGATATGTGTAATTTTAAAGAGGTGTATAAAAACGTTTCTTTATTGGCTTGATTTTCATATAATTTGTATTTATAAACGTTTTAGCAAAATAATGAAACTTAAAATTTCAGGTTATGTTCATTTATTTAAATAAGATGATTTTTTCAAAAACGCTCCATTCTGTTTTTTACGAAATATCTAGCATATAGTTATTTATGCAACTGTTGTACAATAAGAAGTATTAAAACACGAATGTGGATTTTAATATCACGTTGCATATAAGACTTTATCTACACCCATGATATGAATCTTCTATGAAAGGTTCCGAAACCATTGGGTGTTTGTAATTCAAAATCAAGAATAAAGAAATTCCCACGAAACTCAGTACAAGTCCATGTATGTCACCTTTTTTTTTTGGGTTGGAAATTATCAAATAACTTCTTCCGCTCTGGGCGGAGCGGGAGGGCGTGTCAGACTCTTACTGAATAAAACCCACCCGTGTTCCTTCGGTTGCCCTGTTGCCGGGGCTACGATTTCCCTATCGGTTTTTTTCGAACCCCCGGCAGGCCACGTACCAGCATACGCGTCGCGTTGCGTCGCGTCTACGTGTCACGTACAGCGGGTGCTGCTGTCCCCCACTAATGAAATTTAGTTTGACATTATAACACTCATTTGGATGATGTTATGGTTACAATGACACTGGCTGTTTTAATGTTGGCAATAAGCTAACTGTTTCAGAAACTTTTATAGAGGATTTATAGCATGGGTGTAGATAAATACAAATATATTAAAAACCAAGCCTATGATAAAACCGTTTTTATACACCTCTTTAAAATGACACATATCACACAGACATAATTATATGTTAACATAAAAACGAAAACAACCCGAACCCTAAATTGTCATTATCTCAATTTGAACTTGCTGTGGGTTAGAACGTTTTTGCATAACTACGCCCTCGTAATTTATTTTCGTCTTTTGAGATTGATAAAATTTGTTTATATTTAGTCCGAGTATTGTGAATGTATCTAAATAATAAAGTTCTATATTCAGCAGGAGACTGCCTTAAGCTGTGACTGCTATCATCTTCACATATTATTAGAATTAATGTATATATACATACTAGCTGCCCGCCCCGGTTTCACACGGGTAGCACTTAGTACTTTTCTTAACTACCTACCCTACCTACCCTACCTACCCTACCTACCCTACCTACCCTACCTACCCTACCTACCCTACCTACCCTACCTACCCTACCTACCCTACCTACCCTACCTACCCTACCTACCCTACCTACCCTACCTACCCTACCTACCCTACCTACCCTACCTACCCTACCTACCCTACCTACCCTACCTACCCTACCTACCCTACCTACCCTACCTACCCTACCTACCCTACCTACCCTACCTACCCTACCTACCCTACCTACCCTACCTACCCTACCTACCCTACCTACCCTACCTACCCTACCTACCCTACCTACCCTACCTATCCTATCTCTCAAGTTGGATCGAACTGCACATGGTGTGCAAATTTTATTATAATCGGTTAAGTGGTTTAGGAGTCCATTGAGGACAAACATTGTGACACGAGATTTATGTATATTAAGATAGGTATTATAAAACGTTTTAAAACTGAAATTTTCTTGTCCATTCTTCTCCATACAAAAATACCTTCTAGAACTTCAAAACAGCTTCTGGAAGAATCATTTTTGCCTTCTAATGGCTTACTTGAAATAAATTATTTGGCTTTGAATTTGTGTGAATTGATAGAACTAGCTGTAAAAGGCGTATAACGGTAAGTGTGCTCCCAAGAAATAGCTGCAAGAAGTAGCTCCCGTAGTTCTAAAGTAGAAGATACCATCGAAGAAACGGGTATTTATATACCGTAAGGATTATTTCTGCTTGCAGCGCTCGGCCGCTAAAGTAACACTTACCTACGAAAAAAAGGGTCGTGTGCATGGGATTTTGTTTTCAAACTGCTTAGATATGCGTTTCTTCGATAGTTTCTAACGATTAATGTAAAATGACACTGGCGGTTTTTCCGGTATAGAAAAAAAAGGATGAACATTTTCAAAGATTTTGATCTCATTAATTGGCAAACAAAATAATCTCACTCTGTACACATTACTTCGAACGCATCTTCATAATTCCTTCCTCATTACCAAACAAAATAGCGAACGAAGGCAACAAATTCCGTGAATCAAAAACATAATAACCCAAAGAAGAACAAAATTCGTAATATACATTACAACATAATAAGTTGATCTTTAATTTTCTAAACAACACAGTATGAGTTCAAAGCTAACAAACAAACTCCTAAGTTAATCACAAAGACGTGAGAACTTCCAATGTCATTTGTTAACGTCTTGTTAACTAGACTTAAGTCACTGAAGATCTTGTTTGTGCTCCCTTTGACAGAATCAAAAACGGCCAATTAGGTAAAATTAACAAGAACTTTGAAAGGGTAAAGCAATTAGTGTCTAAGTAAGGGTTTTTAAACAACTGTGGTGAGACGGACTGTGTAACAGAAACTTAGTTACGTAAGGTGAGCTTACTCTGTGAAGTTTTAGTTTAGGACGTTAGCAGACATGCAGTTTTTAGCATCGGCAAATTGTGCATTGCATTTAGGTGAGTCTCTGCGTTTAGTCGCGCAGATTGCTTTGAGTTTGTCCTCTGTATCAAAATCTCAATTATGCCAGTTAGCTGTTTCGAGGTTTTGAAAAGCGACAAAAATTGTCATTAGGTACCTTGATACTTTTAAATCCGCTTCACTACAAATCACTGAATGAGTTTAACGCTAAACATATTATTTTTTTAAATATCCAGTAACTGAATCAAGCTTCTGAAAACCGACTGAGTCGCTGATCGCTGCTGCTAAAAGTAACAAGTCTGCTAAGGTCAGATGTGAAGGGGCTAAACGAAACAAATGAAGATCCAGAGGAGAGCTCAAGCCGCAACACTCCAAATGAAAAGAACAAACTTTAAAACCGAAGTTTAAAACAAATGAAGTTAGTGTGAATACGAGTTGTGGTTTGCACAATTTGGGAAAGTTCTGAAGAATGTAGTATGTGCTTCTTGTCCCATTTTTGTTTACTCTAAGTCTAAGGGTGTGTCCACATCTGGCGAATGCGCAACGAATGCGCCGCTGGCGACCCGCTCGCGAGCTGCGTGCATGTATTTCAAGTTCACCCGCCGTTCCAGCGCCACCCGCGCGCCGCTCGCCCGCTAGCTACGAACCGTGCGCGAACGGCGTAAGTGCCGTGCGGGTGCGCCCCCCGCGCTGCACGTACTTAACTCCGGTATTATATTCTGTCTTATTTATAAAAAATCAGAACCTGCCACCAACGTCGCTGTCTTTTCTTTTTCTTGTTTATCAGTAATAAAATAGCCAATGCTGCAGCAATTATTCTAACGGCAGTTGTGTTATAGTCCGTCATCTTTGAAAGCAAAGGAGAAACCCAAACTCCATAGAAACTTGGGCCTGGCGTTCCAGGACTGGAATTTGGACATAAATTAGAGTATTTAGGAAGGATTCATGACCCCAATTTTCACGTCTCCCAGCAATGGCCAAATTGGTCAAATCAGACAATGTTTACATTTTAGGTTATTTTTATTATTTGAGTTATTTCAATAAAAAAAATATGTTTGAGGCTTGTGCTGCAGCGCCTGCAGTCTATCATAATGAGGTTTTAGGTAGGTACACAAAAAGCGCTTGGGGGGGAATCTAAAGTGACCTTTAGATTTATCTGATTGATCTTACTGAAAACGTCAGCTGAAAACTATATTTATCAGACAAGGCTCACTTACAACATTACTGGCTTGCATTTGTTAATATTGTATCTACTAGGGGATTTAATGCAACCTCATATTACCTACAGTAATCTGAGATTGCAATAATATATTAAGTAAAATAGAGTAAAAACACATAATTGTGATAAATGGTTTTATTAATCACCTTCTTCATTAGGATTATCATAATATAATAATACAGTATCCAGAAATTGTGCAGCAGGCATTTGGCTACCCTGGTGCCGTGCCTAACCAAGATAATTATCATAATAATTCTCCTCATCGTGTGGGCACGGCTACCAACCATTCTTTTGCCAACAATACAGGTGCAATAATATTGAAGTATAGGATCCCTCCCACTTAGAGAGCTGTCGACTAATATATAAACGAAATACATCCTATTACTAATATGCTTGGATTTTATTCTTCCTCTCAACATCCAGTTTGAGTCCGATGTTGACAGCTCTTGCTGTAGGCCACCGTCCACCTCTCTACACACTTCCATTCATCAGTGTCCTATAGGTGTATGTTCACTCTCTTCTGGTCTACTTATTTCAATCAAGAGATACAGCATTGGCATGATTTCAGCAAGCTTGGCAGATAAACTCATTTTCATTTAAGTACCTGAAACAAACATTTATCATGACATGACATGATTTATCTTGACTATTAGGTATAGCACTAGCATTTAGCAAGAAACTTCTGAGTGGCACATTTGGGTATAGATAGTGCAATCCACGAAGACGCGCCCCACTCCGCTCCGCTCCGTACTAAAGTATAACTTACAGTACAATAATCGCGGAGTGGGGCGCGTCTTCGTGGATTGCACAATCTATAAACATAAGCGGCCTGATTACATTCCCACTGCAGGGACACACACCTCCTCTCTGAAGATGGAATAGGCTATAATTAACTATGCAGGTTCAGTCCGGATTGGTGATGTCACATATATGTCTTCGAATATGAATTTGTTGCACATTCTGGTATCATTTTATAAAATACAACTATCAACAGACAACTGGACACAAACGATAATACTATTTAGTTTGATTACATTAAATAATTACATGGTACAAAAATGTTACGATATAAAAATATCGGATACTAACCGTTTGAGGCGCGACCCATTCCTGTAAATTGAAAGAATCATTTTCATCTTCCAATTTTTGCCTTCCTATTGTATTGCAGCGGTCTGTTGCTATTCCGCAATTAATGTACAGGCTCATGATGTCTTTATTTAACCAGTCTTCAAAAGATCATTATACAGATCTGGTTTTCCAGCAAAGGTCTACAGTGGTGGCAGGGTACGGCGTCCTATGTTCAAGCGAGGGCAGTCAGAAGGCAATCAATTTCGGAATTCAGTATTCGAGCAGAGGTTCTAAGAAATAATAAATCCCGAGAAATACGAAAAAACACAATAAAAAGCAAATGACAACAATGATATGACAATTGACATTTGACAGACGTTGACATTGACATTTGCCGTTTACTAGTGTAATCCGTGGTGCAATCGCTTTTATCGATTTTTTCTTTCTTTTAATGATTTTTTTATGGTGGTTACGTTAAAAATCAATTAGATTCCAGATGTTATTATTTTACTTTGATTTTAATATAAAAAAACAATTATAATAAAACAATGGAGTATTATTTAATTATTTGTAACAGTATCGATTTCCACTAAATCGATCATATTCTTATGGCACGCTCTATTGATATAATGCCAGCGTTTGTGAAGTTAGTGATGTTTAACGAAATAAGTGTTTTAATGGTTTACAAAAGTTGTTTAAAACAAAAAATAGAAAACTACTTATTTTCTACACTTGGCCATTGCTATTGAGGCTAAGATTAAAATGGGTTAATTAAGCAAAATAGACGATTTTTTTGGTACATATCTGATTCGTGTAACAGTTAGGCCCAGAAACGGGTTTCTCCTTTACAACTGAGATATACAGTATGAAAGCGAACGGATATGCATGCGCGCGAGCTGAGGGCGCACGGCACGCGCGCCGCGCGCGCCCACTGTGTAAGCTTTGCGTGAATTGCGCTAAAGAGGCGCACCAAACAATTGCAGTAACTGCACGCGTGCAGCACACGAGTAGCTCGCGAGCGGCGCATTCGTGGCGCATTCGCAAGATGTGGACACACCCTAAGAGTTGGTTAAAAAGAGCTATGAAAAAATGGTTGTTACTTAAACTTGATTATATTATTATTATACCTATTTCATGTCGCTATCAGTCTGGACTTGTGAATGAATTTTTTTGTTGATATTTAGTTATTCTTGTTGTGTCTTGTATATTGCATTATTGTATAGGTAAAATCATCATAATAATTATACCAGTTTTATAAAAACATTGACATTATAAAACGAATATTTATTTGAATTTAATATACAAAATAACATAATTACTTTGTGAAGTATTATTGACTTTCATTATTGTGAATGTGAGGACTATGTGGATCGTATTTTTCCTTTCTCGGTTAGTTTTAATGATAGCCTGGCAGTTTGAGTATTATATGCAGCCTACCCAAATGTCCGTTCTTTGGTATTATTCGTCAGATAGTTGAGCTCCTCAAGTTCTGAGTTGAGCTACACGATTACTGACAAATACTTGCACTGACTGGACAGGTCCAATCAAATCTATGTGGTTCTTTCGTAAAAAAACCATTTCAGACACTAATCTACATGGTCCTCATACAGTCTGACCAAGATTACGTCTAGACTTTAAAATAAACTTTGACCCTTCAGTATGTTTCGCCGTTTCTTCTCAGGATTAGTTAGATAAGAAATGGCGACTCCATTTAGTATATTTTTTAACAATTTGCTGTCCCCGGCGAAAAAAATCGTAATCGTAAAAACCAAATTTTACAGGAAAAATAAAAAACAGTTTTTTGTGGAATATCTTATTAACTAAATACATAGCGGAATTGTTCAAATACCACAAGAAAAGTGATTTTTTACATTCATTACAATACACCTTAAAATCTCGTAACTTCTTAAATAACCGTAGGAAATGTATGAAAAAATTGACAGAGTGTGTAATCGGACCTCTAAATATCGAATATGCAATAAAGTTAAAACTCTCGTAATAGCACATTACCGTTTTATTCGCCGGGGACAGCGAATTTCTTTTCAGTATGGTCTTAATTCAAAACAATTATTAAAACACAAACTTTTTATTTTGCATAATTACATCTCTTAGTCCTTAGAAGTTACTATCTGACACTTACCTAACTCTTAATATTTTTTAACACTCGACGCAGACATTTCAATTTAGAAACTTATAATCTTAGCTTAAAAATGAAAATTGCAAGAAAGGGCTTACATATTTTCTTTAATATTTAAGTAGAGTCTGAGAGACAGTAATAGACAGCTTGTTTAAAAAAATTAGTCTACCTAGATAAAAATTTCATTAGTATTACAAGCAGTTGGTTTTGTGTCGCACTTTGAAACATCAAGATAATAATACGAATAATACAAAATAGTTTTCAACTAAAACTCTAATCAATGATCAAGGCGATGTCATGAGCTTTAGCACCACTTTAGCATTAATAATATGTAAAGATTTAAGAATGTAATATTTAAAATAGTCGAGAGGAGCTCGTGGCTAAGTAATAACAGCCACACGGGTCGATCCATCAGGTTAAGCTACGCTTGCCGGGGTTGGTCTGTGGATGGGTGACCATCTTTACATACCGAGACTCCTCCGTGCCTCAGAAAGCACGTTAAGCCGTTAGTCCCGGCTGTCATTCGTGGTTCTTTGACAGTCGTTACGGGTCGTCAGAAGCCCGAAAGTCTGACAACCAGTCTTACCAAGGGTTATCGTATTATCCAGTTCCTGGTTTGTGGAGGTCAGATAGGCAGTCGCTCCATATAAAATACTGGTATTCAGCTGCATCCGGTTAGACTGGAAGCCGACCCTAACATAGTTGGGAAAAGGCTAGGCAATAATAATAGGTACAATTTGAAATATTAAAACTGTAAAAGTAAGCATTCCAAACAATCTACTAATGCAGTTGTGTCAAACACTAGCTTCTGCCCGCGACTATGTCCGCGAGCCTTTAACCTTCCTCAAGAATTGGGCTATCCAATACACACAAATTTTACCTCTTTATCATATTATAGTACATATATAGAAGTAGATATAGATAAAATTAAACTCCCTAGATTGTTCTCTTCACAACCACCATTTCTACAGCTTTAAACACATACAATATACCAAAGCGACTGCTCCAAATACACGCTCCAAGCATTCATTGTTTTCAGCATTCATTAACGCTACCATTTGTACATCTGCCTTGATTAAGCAATCTAGTAAATAAACTAATCCGCTAGAGGGCGCTACGCGTCGTCACTTCATCAAACAATGACAATAATGCAATTGTGTTCATCGTACAGCTGTGAGAGATTAGAGAATACTCCTTGAGGCTTGGGGAACACCCCTGATTGGTACAAAGCAGCTGTGTTAGTATGACAAACATGGGTCCTACCACTGGATATGAAGTCGGGGTTTAGTCACATACTTAAAGCAGGTGAATTTGCTTCTGGTATTGTGAGTATCGATGATTTTACTGACGGGGACACAAAAATAAGTAATGGTATTAATTGACATGCAATTTTCAATTTTGTTGAAGGTAATTTAGATAGTGTGATAGTTATATTGAAACTTCATGATATAACTATTGGGAATGAAAGTAAAATGGAAGCTGGTTTTGAAACGAATAAGGTACTAATAGAAGCTATACTCTTTGATCATCGTGACGACTCAAAGTTGAATTCGCTATAGTGACCTTTTTGCCTGGGTCAAAAAAAAGAAATTCTGTTTAATCCGTCCATTAGATAATAAAAAAATGTATCGCCGTAATCTTTTGATAACGTAAAAAAAAGAAAAAAAAAACGTGTCCATTATTTTTTTAATAACCTAAATGACATAAAAAAAATTTGTCTTAATCCCTATTGTAATGACGTTTCTAGAAAAACTTTATGGGCTTTATGGCTTTATGAAAATAAAATCAGGAATGCAGACGAACACAGCACAACACACATACAAATAAACTCAAAACTCAAACTCAAACTCTTTAGGTATTGCATTCATGTGTACATTTAGTTCTTACATTTATGTAAGTAAGTTCCAACATGAAACCCGGTTAGGGCACGGCAACATAATAACAGGTAATAAATTAATAGTTTAAAAAACACTAGAAAAACACGCTTTTATAAATGCACGTAAAATGTCAATATTTACACTATTCAATATGTTTGTTATAACCTTGAAACTTGATCATGTTCAAAGTCCATTAAGTGGCCTTTCTCACAAGTGCAAACACGACTATGATACGATATTCCATCTTGGAATGCCAGTGCCTATCTTCCGGCTTCATCATCAGATCAGTTTGACAGTACCATATTATTGTATTGTCATCAGAACTACATAAAGCTGCCAATTTTCATTACGCTACGACCTTTGGAAGATGGTTAAATTAGTTACCTTAGATTCCGTTACATAGAGTTAGTTACATACAGGTCGACCTAATAAAAGCGTGTTAATAAAGGATTGATGTTATATTATGTTAAGAATTAAATCATAAACTAACGCAATCTCAGCATCTTGAGTCTTAGCAGGGGTAAGGTATGCATTAGAATCCATTATAATTGTTATTCTTATTTTTTGAGAAAACACAGAAATTAAGTCCACAGTGTCAAATAATTAATTTCTGCCTCCAGTTTGTGAAATAAAACATCAGTCTAGATTACTTTTAAAAGCACCATTCTTGAAATTCTATATTTTAGACTAATGGTCCTATTTTTAAATGACCTAGATGGTTCGTAAATGACCTTTGAAAAAATATTTTGTACAGAGGAGAAAAATAATTATTTTACATACAATCTTATGAAAGCAGTGCGTAGCCGTGAGCAAAATTATGGTCTTATTCCCTTTTTACAGCATAATTTTTCCCGAGTGGTGTGCATAGTTATAAAAACAAATGTAGTACTCACAGAATGAAGAAAGAAAACCATTTTTTCTTCATGGGTACTTTTATACTGTCTTCTGACGTCATTGCTTTAAAGAAGACAGAAAAATTTGCGAGGCTGTCATATCAGTGTCTGGTATGAATGTGCATTTATCTACCATTAGGAAATATAATTCATTGTTATCTCTTTATCAATTTTATTCTATTACCGTTTGGAATCGTCTCCTCAAGCCCTTTATTTTGATGAGTCAACTCACATTTTTTTTTCAAGACCTTACTTATTGACGTTTAAAATCCGCCATTTTGATTTAATAAAAAACTTTTTACAAAAAAAAAACAACCGACTTAAAAAAAAACACTACAAAGTGAAAAATAACTTTAATTTCGGAAGTCGGTGTCTTTGGTTTTGAATTTTCGTTCTTTGTCACCGACTTCCGAAATTAAAGTTATTTTTCACTTCGTTGTGTTTTTTTTTCAAGTCTGTTTATTTTTTTTGTAAAAACTTTTTAGTGTTGTGGTACCTACCCCACACAAATTCGAATACCACTACCTGCTATGTAAATAACAGTGACAGGAAGTTATCATATCATCAACATACTAATTGGGAAAAATACGTATTATTGAAGCTAACTCAAAAACTACACAAGCAAAGTTAATAAAATTTATATGGGACCACTTCTGAAGTATGATCTACCAAACAAAAAAAGAATCATCAAAATCAATTCATAATTGGCGGAGTAATCGCGTAACAAACAACAAATTAAAAAAGAAAAACAAACAGTCGAATTGAGAACCTCCTCCTTTTGGAAGTCGGTTAAAAACCTATAACCATCGCGTGACCTAAACAAGTCAATAGACACCTCATGCATTAAAATCCATCTAGCAAGGCTTCATATACATGACGCCGGAACCGCACCGGCGCCGGACCACATGAAACTGTGATCGTATTAATGCCAGCGTTCACACGGTTCCGGTGCTTACGTTAAGGAAGCCAAATGCTTCGAGGGTAGAAAGAATCCCAATTCGCAATACAAAGATACATATACACTTAGATATGCGAGAAAAAATATAACCTCATCTTTGTTGTCGCAAAGTTGGGTAAAATGATGCAAAGACAGGGTTATATTTTTTAAGCGCTCTTAATCTGCCTCGCCTTTTCCCAACTATTTTGGGGTTGGTTTCTAGTCTAACCGGATGCAGCTGAATATCAGTATTTTGCATGGAGCGACTGCCTATCTGACCCCCACAACCCAGTAACTGGGTAATACGATAACCCCTTGGTAAGACTAGTTGTCAGACTTTCGGGCTTCTGACGACCCGTTACGACTGTCAAAGAGCCACATATGACAGCCGGGACCAACGGCTTAACGTGCTTTGTGAGGCACGGAGGAGTCTCTGTATGTAAAGATGGTCACCTATCCACGGACTAACCCCGGCAAGCGTAGTTTAACCTGATTTATTTATTTATTTTTATTTATTTATTACAAACATATGCTACCATTACAGTCTCCCAATTCGGTAGTGTGTAGTTAATTATCAATTAATGAAATTTTAGTGGTATGAAGAACAGGGTGTAAAGTTCACTCATCCACCATAGAAAAGGGAGGATCCTCCGACCAGACTGGTGTTGTGTCTGGCGGGCAATTGCCCATCGGTTTGAAGTTGAAATCTTGTATGTTTGTCGATCGCTCGGTAAACTCTAACTGCGCGATGGAGGATTTGTGTTACGTCATGTCTATGATGCGTAGTTCGTATGTGGCGGTGTAACCGGTACAAAATAATGCAAGACAAAATTTAAAAAAATTTAAACATAACACATGTAACGTTACCCTTGCGAACTGATGGATCGACCCATGCGGCTGTTATTATTTAGCCACAAACTCCTCTCGTATTTTCAAAGCGTTCTATGATGCTTATTTATGCTTCCCAAAAAAATATATATTTAAGACTAGCGGAAGTCACGCGGTTTCAGCCTCGTAGTTCCCGTTCCCGTGGGAGTACGGGGATAAAATATAGCCTATGTTACTTGCTGATAATGTAGCTATCCATTGCTGAAATAATTTTTCAAATCGGTCCAATAGTTTTGAAGTTAATTCGTTACATCATCATAGGCCAACAAATGTTCCCACTGCTGGGACACAGGCCTCCTCTCTGTGAGAGGGAGTGGGCCGTAATCCACCACGCGGGCCCAGTGCGGGTTGGTAGATGTCACATGTCTTCGAATTTTCGGTTCTAGGATATGCCGGTTTCCTCACGATGTTTTCCTTCACCGTTTTGAGAGTAGTGGTGATGAAATAACTTACACAAAGTAAAGCGCCTCTCGTTACATACAAAAATACAAATCTTTCCTCTTTATAATATTAGTATAGATCAGAAAGATGACTCAATTTTACCCTAAAGAGTCATTTTATATTTCACTCCATATTCATTAGACCGAAAACATGACACGGCTGAAAAGTTTCGAGTTGTTCAAACCAGTGGTAGGCAACATTTGAAATGTGCCTCTCTCGGCTAAAGTAAACGTTTATTTTACCTACAGCTTTGTGTCAAAGACATAAATGAAATGTAAATTGCTTAAACAAGGATCTGGCGTATGATTTCCCATGTTGGAGTTCAGATCTAGACGAAACACTATATTTTGTTCAAAGGACGTTTTACACTGAACTTCGTTTGGAAATGAGATTTTCTTTGAGCATTGTTTTATGCAGCTAAAGCTTCGGTTTCGGTGAACGGACACACAATAACAGCTGTCCAAATACAGATAATTTTTGACACCTTAATGTCAAATACTGGTGAAAATTATAATTTAATATGACGGCCACCGCTTTCCTAGGAAACCAAAGCGTTACCGATTATAACGCTACAAGGTTAATTTGGCACGTGGTCAAAATCGGAACTAACCCCGCCATTTTGTTTTTTTAACCGATAGAGGTCCCACGTGATGTAACGTAACTGTCAATTTGACATTGACGCGCACTCCACGTCACTAACGACATTTTAAAAAAAAATCGGTGTTATCTGTCATTTTTTGAATAATTCGACGAGAATATCTGTCAGGCCATAGAGTAATACAGCCCACAGACCATATTAGCTGTTATTTTAAGAGCACAAAAAGAGATTAAATCCGCGTGAGTTGACTGGTACATATTATATGTATACCACCGGGGCTTGATGGGGAATCGTCAACTTTTGCACTGGTACATATATGTACCAGGCGGGGCTTTAACGGTTAAATACATTTCAAGTGACATTTTTGACAAAATAATTGCACACATATTTACCATGTAGCAGTTTACTAACCTGCGGGGTAATTGCGTAAATCACTGACAATAATTGCAAGGGCTTTCATTTTGCCAACTCAACAACATTAATTGCGTTATTTACGTTGTCGAGCTGACAAATTTTTCAAACATATTATAATGATGAAACAATGCATAAGGACCCTTCTAAATCCTTCGTATCGTGAAAGAAAAATAATTTATTTATTTACTATTAACACAAAAAAAATATATATATATACATATTTAAATGTGTTACGAAATTGGGGTTCCGCTTCCCGTAATACGATTGACTTTCGATGATGTGATTACAAAAAGCTGATGATGTACATAAAATGGCAGAAAATTCAATATAATAAAATTACAACAAAAAAAGCCTTATCAAAGATCCACCCAATACTGAGATAATTCTGATTGTGATAGAAGTTTATTTACGTAAAGTGCCTTTCACCCTACTTAAATGCTATACACGTTCAAATTTTTGGCACTCTATTCTTCGTATTCCCGATTAATTACAATAAAACTGATTAATAGCACTAATTACTCATCATCAAGGCCACGGTAATTTCCTCCGTCCACGGTTTGGCAAATATCCCGACAATTATGTTTGGGAAACACACATGATATATTTTTATTTAGTCCCTCTTTTTCTCCAGTCCATGTGTACAGCAAAATTGGCAGTTACCGAAAAAAAAGGCGGCCATGACAGATTGCTGTTTTCCTCTCTAAGAGAATGATGCCGTGTGCCTAATGCCACGGTCATTTGTTTGGTCCAAGTTCTATTTATAAACAGTGCGGTCACTGGCCGAGATATTATATGCTATGTACCTACATTTGTCTTATTTAAGAAAGTAAGAAGTGAAGATTGTGTAATTTTTGTCTATTTTTACGAAATAAATTAGGGAAGTGCGATTTTATTTTATTTTCATTAGCCGAACACATTTTTCCTTCATAAAATGAAATGTCGTCAGCAACTTATCGTTGATCTACTGCCCAACAGTACATCCAGTTTTCCAACTTACTTCTGCTGATTAATTTCTAAAATTGATTTTTGTAACATTTTTTTTTATTTAATAGAGTGTCCGTGGAGTTTCTTGCCCGTTCTTCTCTATAGGTACCTACTACGCTTTGGAATGGGCAACTAGCTTCATATTTCTGACTGACCGACTCCTTGACAATTCAAAAGTGCCTGTAGATGGTTTCATTGAAATAAATGTTTTGAGTTTGAGTTTATGTAATTTACTTTTAACAAAGTAATAATAACATAAAACTAATTTAACTGCGCGTCACTTTAATTTAACACACTTAACTTTAATTTGAAAAATAATGATCCTCTACCAACTTTGGTAACTTTCATTTCACTTCCAAAGTAGGTACTTAACTAAAATTATTATTATGTTCATCTAATTTCAAACATTCACCGCACTGTGGTAAATATTTGATGACGAACTGAACACTAGTGAGTTGCAAGTTCAAAATTGTTTTGAACACTTAGGCCCATCTTCCACGACGCTACACATATGTAAAGTGTTGCAAACCTAAATCATCAATGATTAGCCAGAATTAATTAACTTAGTCTATCGCGGTCCACTGCTGGACATAAGCTTCTCCTAGGCTGCGCCACAACATACTGTCCTCTACCTTCAACTTCCCGTCTATCCCAGCCGCCTTTGTAAATACGTCGGTCAATCTAGCTGGGCTGTCCCACACTACGCTTGCCAATACGCGGTCTCTACTACAAGACTCGTCTGCTTCACTGGCCATCGATCCTTCGACAATCATGGCTAACTCACCTTCGTTTCTTTTCCGGTTCTAGAACGTATTGCACTAATATTTCAATGGTACTCAGTGCACGACGTGACTTACTAACGTGTTCCTAACTACTTTATGATTGGTTGCGTTGTTTACACATCATGAGTTGTTGTGAAATTCTGGCTACTCATTGGTGATTTGAGTTTGTAAAGCTAGGTGCAGATTAAAGCCGGGGCGGGCCGCCGCGCGCCGCATTTCAAAATTGTGGCAAAGAGCATTACGAGTTGCGTTGGGCCGCGCCACAACGGAATAATTATTTCAAACGAATTTAAATTTCGAATTTGAATATGAACTATATCCAGTTCAGTGCAATGACGCTGCGTTCATTTGGGTGGGTCGTGCCGCAACGCAACGCATTGCTAAAATCATCCTTCATCATTTTTGTAACTTTTTTAATAACTGTCGCACACTACAGGCTAGCCGCTTTGCAACGCATAAAGGCTTGGCTTGTGTGTACAAAGGCACCGCTCATCGCGCGACGAGCGGTGCCTTTGTGTCGCGTCAAGTGTCGCGCTGGTCTGCACGAGCCTTAAAAGCGGCCGCAAAAATACGCCTGACAAGCGATCCGCTAGTGCGTTGCACTGCGGCGCGGTGGGGTCTGCCTGTTATACAAAATGTGCGAAAATTATCTGGGAGGATTTTCACGTTGCGTTGCGGTGCGGCCCTCCTTTATCTGCGCTAGCCTTAACACATTACTATTGCATCTAACTTTATAATACCTTTATAAATAATTTCTAAGATTTTATGTTAATATTTTACCAATTTTTAATACTGAATAAATATTTATCATTGTTATATTATCATTATTGAGTAGCATCGTGGAAAATGGGCCTATGATAAGGGTTCTCTTACTCAATGTAAAACAAAATGTTATTGCTTATGTAATAAGGTAGATATCTAGGTAATTGACACATTAAGTCAAAGCTAACGACTGAATTTAAATAAGACCTTTGTAAGCTTTACATTTTATTAACATAATTATATTGTTTAGGCTCGTGTTTACTATAAACGTCTTGAATAAAGAGAAACAAGTTGTTTTGGATAATTTGTTTCTTTTTTTTTATGGGTGGGAAGTTATCAAATAACTTCTCCCGCTCTGGGCGGAGCGAGAGGGCGTGTCAGACTCTTACTGACTAAAACCCACCCGTGTTCCTTCGGGTGCCCTGTTGCCGTGGGCTACGATTTCCCTATCGGTTTTCTTCGAACCCCCGGCAGGCATTGGCCCTAGCGGACCTCGTCAATTCTGCTGACATCTCTTTGAGGCGCGCGTGGAACACAACGCGCCGTCGACCCGGGCTTGGTCCTTATCGGATGGCGAGCTACCCATTGCTCACCGTCCGCAAGCCGGCGCCTACGGTGGCCGGAAATCGGCTCGCGATTCCCGCCCCGGGCGTCTCCTCCTGCGGCGGTTAGGGGCGTGAGGGCGCGAAATTTGCCTCTCCCTCACGCGTTCCGCCTCCTCCTTCGCGAGCATTACCGCTTCGCAGAAGGAGGTGACGGCCTGCCATTTCCTCTCGCTCCGTACCATGGCCTGAACCAGGGCCGGACGCGAGAGATCACCGCCGCCGATCGCCTCTACAAGGACACGGCGTTGCCCCGCCCAAGCCGGGCAGACCTCCACCGTATGCTCCACCGTGCCCTCAGGCCGATCCACACAATGGTGACACCCGGGTGTTTCCTCCCGCCTTCATCATCGTCGTCATCTGGCTGATGGATTGTGGTGCTAATTACAAATTGCAATCATTATACGAGTCATGTATTGTACGTATGACACGCGCTCATTACAGTTTAACACGATAGTATACAAGCAGCGTTCATAATTATTTTGGTGTGATGCCATTTTTCCTCTTTTATTTATAAATAAACTTAAAAATGAACATGAATAAAACAAATTTAATTTAATAATCTGCTGTGCTCATTCATATACCATTCGTTATGTGGTAATTAGAACTATTCAGTAAAGTATCATCTTTGGCTATCCGTGACTAATTATTTCAAGCTAACATCCAACATGTATGCGACACATATTCTATCTTATATCTATGGTGCGACCTATTCAGCAGCGCAAACGATCATTTGTATGCATTATTTACATCATTATTTTTTGTAAGCTGATTTTCAATTCTAGTAAATTTATCCACCCTTGCATTCAAGTCTGAACGTCTAAAATATATTACCCTGTGACACACATAAAACATCCGAAGTAAATTCTCTAAATGAATATTGTGAAATTCGCATCAAAATGATTGTGTAGTTTAGAATAAATAAGTGGTCACACATACAGACACGAAAAGCGAATTACTATATGTTATATATATTATAATTACCAATTATTAATTATATTATTATTAGCGACCCGCCCCTGCTTTGCACGGGTTGTACGACTTGACAAAACATCGAGGTTTTCTTTATTGTTTTTGTTTTTTACATTAATTTAAATACATAAATAAATGAATAAATTCTCTAAATGATGGCGAAAATTGCATCAAAATTCGTTGCGCAGTTTTCAAGAACAACGCGAGCACACAGATGCACACAAAAACCGACAACATTTTTAAGATTATAGATAGAAAAGATTTATGAAACTGACTAAATTATGGTTCTAAAAATGGTTATTGAAAATTGAGTTAAAGCAGCAGTGAGTTTTTAGTCCATTGAACAATAAAGAAATCGTCTTGCAAATCCGATCGTATAAAAATAATATCTTAGTCAAGTCAAGTCGATATGAAAAACCAACATTTTCATCCCGAGAAATCTGCTAGCCACAGACCAAAAATGAAGTAAAAAAACTGCGAATGTCGACGGAGCCAACGCAATCTTCAGTGGAAATCAAAATGTAATTTATTCAACAAATACGCTTCAATTGGATACAAAAAGAAAATTTTGGGAAATGAACCGAATTGAATATTTTAATAATAATGTCTTTTTCTTTTGACGGATTTATACAGCTTAAAGAGAATTTTTGTGTCAGTGGTGGGACAGGATAAATTTGATGATCGAGTCTTACTTTGGTCGTTATTTCTTGTTGAAACTTTACGTTTTTATTTGTTTTTCTAAGGGTGAATTTCACCAATGAGACTGAATGCGATTACCACATCTAAACCATGTTCAAGAGGTGTCAGTGTCATCATTATTGTGGAATGTGGAATATTGGCACTGACATCTGCGGGGTAATTGCGTAACACTCACTAGTCTTTCATTTTGACAGTTGTACAACATTCATTGTGTTATTTGCATTGGGTTTTTCCTGTAAAAATAGTTGTAAGTGATTATATAAATAAATAAATAAATTTACGTTGTTGAGCAGACAGATTTTTTGAACATACGATTCAAAGTCAAAGTCAAATCATTTATTTCAAATAGGCCCATGTATGGCACTTTTGAACGTCGAAATTTACAAAATATTAAAAATGATTCTAGTCGCCCCTTCCAAAAGGTAGTTTTCGTATGGAGAAGAATGGGCAAGAAACTCCACCGTTACTCTTTTAAAATGTTTTACAATAGTTTGTATAGGTACGTACATTAGTTAAATAATTATATGTGAAGACGATGCACCTAGAATAAAATTACTATACCACAATAGGTAAAAAGAATTAAAAATGAAGCAACGACAGATAATTTAATATGTGATAGATACATGGTGCTCACATATTTACAAACATTGTAAAAGTAGACGATTTTCCTAAAATTTTGTAATTCCTAAAAAAATTAGTAGATACATTTTAGTTTATAGTTTAATGGTTCACGTCAAACTAATTTATTTCGGCATCAATTTAGAGACTAATAGTTATCAGTGAAATAAAACAGTGCATTAAACTTGCTACTACTACCAGTTCAAAATAGGTCAACTAATAAACAGTCGACAAATCAGAGCACAAACACTAAAATCACGGCGAAGTTTAAGGCATAACTAATTACGCGACTGCCACAAAACAGGAGTGTAATGTTTTCAGGATTGATGTATGTATGTGAGTTTCTTTATTCCACCTAACTTTTAAGGTTTAGTCCCATCTTGGCACCCATGAATTTATTTATCATGCCCACGAAAAATTCCCATCTCGGCATCCTGTAAAGGTCCTCTTTGACAGGATTGTCAAAGAGGACCTTTATTTAGGTAAGGTTACGGACCAATGTTCCATACAGGTTTTTCCTCCACCAAAGCGATCTTGTTAAAGTTTTCCACTGTTTTTTTTTATATTTACTTTTTGTTCATTTTTGGCAGGGCAGTCGTGTTTTTAAATGATTTATTTGAGATCTCTAAGGCGGCCACTCTATAAGTTTGCCCAATATTTATATTGTGCAATATGATTTAATCAGCCCGTGCACTCAAAAACCTTGCCTAAACGGTTAAAAACATTGCGCAATTCTCGATTATTTTTATTTTTCTTTATTAATTTTAGGAAAACTTACAATTAATACATTTAACTGTAAGTTTTCTGCGTGTTTTCTATTTCTTAACGTGGGTTAAGATATAGAATACGATATTTTCACGGTATCGAGACTTATGCGGATGAAACCACGGGGCTCAGCGAGTAGGTAATATATTCTATCTCCTTCATGACATCACATTTTTGTCTTGGCATTTTCAATTTTCCGCTTCCTTTGTGACAAAGTATATACATACAAAGTTGGATCCAATATTTGCATGGTGTATCTAGTCCAACCAACCAGCACCAATGTTCCTCCCATGACCAGACAAATTACCTCAATAAATAATATTTTTATCTTTCCAAGACAGTCCCCAAAAATCGATCCTTTCAAACGAATTGTTATTTCACTAAATCGAGTTATTACAAAATTATATTTGCGTCTACTTAGGCGCTTATTTCTTTTGCAATAAAGGCTAATATTTTCTGTATAGCGCTGAATTTTTATTTATGTTTTTGATTGACTTGCTGGCTTTTAGCCAATGGATGTGTCAATCATTTATTAGCTCTCCCCATTGGATGGTAGTAAAACTATGTTTGATTTTCCAAAAACACTCAGTTTCTTTTGTAAGGGGCTTGTGGCTAAATAATACACAACAACAGTCGCACGGGTTCAACGCCGGTTAAGCTACGCTTGCCGCGGTCGTTTCATGGATGGGACCATGAAACATATCGAGACCCCTCCGTGCCTCGGAAAGCACGTTAAGCCGATGGTCACGGCTGTCATTAGTAGATTTTTGACAATCGTTACAGGTAGTTAGAAGCCCAAAAGTCTGACAACCAGTCTTACCAAGGGCCAAGGGGTACATGTTGCCTAGTAACAACAGGTAGTGGAGGTCAGATAGGCAGTCGTTCCATGTAAAATACCATACTGGAAGAGACTGGAAGTCAACCACAACATTGGGAAGAGGCTAGGCAGATTGATAGACTGAGTTTGCTTTGATTTGCTGTCTAGGTACTTGATTTCTAAACTAATTTGTAAATATTTTGCAAATCTAATAGCTGGTGTTAATTTAATAACATTTCTTCAATTATATAGTTAATTTCAGTAGGTAAGTAATCAGATAGCTCCAGGCGACGTTTTGATGAATATTATGATATTACTTCCAAAATACGAATGAAATTATTTTAATTTAATATATTTAATTTATTAAAATATTTGTAGTATAACTTTGAAACAATAATATTACACAATTTTTTGTAGAATATAAGAGATTTAATTGATTGATTGATTAGATTTTTGGTTGTTTATTAATTCTGGGTTTCCGAAGACCTAAAAGACATTCGTCTGAACATTGAGCGTGAGCGCAGGGCGTTGGCTGTCCGCTGCAATATGTAGGCTCGTAGATTTGCAAAGTGCACGACTGAAGTAAAGGCTACACGCAGAGGGCATACAGCGCACTGCGCGTACAGTACAATAATGCTTTTACAGTGTTGATGGGGTTGCCGCAGTGTTGCAGTGTTCGCAGAGGCTAGAATCGATGGTTTTCATGCCATCATGCGCAAGCGTTGCGCTTCCATTACGCGCAGGGTACGCGACAGCTCTAACAGCGTCCTGAAAACTATAGCTGATTGGTGGGACAGCTTCATACTGGGACATTGGCTACGCCTACATGCCACTGTGGCGTATTAATGTATAGTTTGTGTTGTTTTTTTTTGATAGATGTAAGTTCTAACACTAGCTTCTAAGTCATGTGTATACTAACCAAATGAACTAATTTTATGGGTCTGAAATAATAGTAGATTGTTATACGAGGGGCTAAAATAACCCATTGTAACGAGGTAGTTTTACTCCCGAGCTTTAGCGAGGGAGTGTAAATAGAATCCGAGTTATAATGGGTTTTAACGCCGCATGTTACACTTTACTTTTCACTACGATTGCGAGAAAATAATCCAATACAATATTAAATAGTTTATTTAATTTAAATGTACTTCTGGATATTTAACGAAATATTTTTTTCCGGCAACTTAATTTTAGTCCTTTGTGAAGATGTTCTCACTAGATGATGACATTTTCACTGTTGTAAATTATATTACGGTCACCAATCCAATTCGTAATTAGAGAAAAATTCTAAAGATTTCGCGCCAACACCTTTTTTATTTCTTCTGTAGCCGAAACGCAATGCACGCATTTTACCGAAGAGATAGCCGCATTTAGTTCCATTTTCAAAAATAAAATGTTCTTCTTTTTTTTGTGAACCAGTAATAAGTCGAGTCCATAATCATGATTATTCTACATAAGAATAAAGACTTTTTCGTTTTTCAAGGCTCGTTGGAACAGAAAAACATTAAAAAGAAATTACTTTTTCTTTTAGAGCAAGAAATGCTATTTTTTTCCCGCTCTGGTACTCTACAATGACGGCCTTTTTGAGCAAGAGGAGTGAAAAAAAAATTAATTTCATTATCTTTCGTTGGTTTTTTACTGCTTTAATCAGCGACTAATTATTCAACCGTCGTTTACGTTCATACAATGCGTATCTAACCAGTTGTATGAACGTAAACGAAGCAAAAAGAGTTGTAAGGAGCGTAATAGGTGGCGATCTCTGTCTACCCCATGGAAAGAAGCGTGAGTTTATGTATGCATGCAATTATTAAAGGGTTTGACGGATAAGGTACCTATAGGTTCACTCAAATCTGTGTGGTTCTTTCCTCAAAAGCATTTCAGACTCATTGAGATGGTCCTCATATGGCCTGACCAAGATTATGTGTGGACTTTAAAAGAGACTGCGACCTCTGAGTTTGTTTCGGCCTTTCTTCTCAGAGTAGTCAGATAGAAAACGCCGAACTCATCTAGCTTATTTTTAATATTTTTTTTATATGACTTGTAAAAATGATTCCGATATCCTATTTACAGAATAAACAATTTCATTTCATTTCATATAGTTATTGCTCCTCAAAGAAGGTAAAAATCTGTTTTACCTACATATATTTCAAAAGCTCGAAATATTGTAAACTCGTTTTCTCAAGCAATAACTTAGCGAGTATACTTAGTTCTCCTACCATAAAAACCAGACTACCCAACAAAGCTTGACAGATTATTACAAACTACCCTCTACTATCCACGTTATTACTGCCATACTGCACTTTAAACGCGACAATAACAATATGTAACCCCAAACTAAGTGGCAATTAAGGTAACGTTAAATGCCGACTAAAAGAGCAGTTAAACAGTGCAAAGTGGAGTATTAAAGTGGAGTTATGAGTTTGTGAGACGTCTTGTGTAACACGTGTTTTAAAAAGTGGCCAAGAGCGAGTCGGACTCACGCGCTAAGGGTACCGTAACACTTATTCTTGTTTACTTTCTTTTCATTATTGGCAATGATAGAGGTTTTAGTAATATGTACAAGTACATACATAAACTCACGCCTTCTTCCCATGGGGGTACGCAGAAACTATAGAACGTCACCTGCTACGATCCTTACATACTCCTTTGTGGCGAGCTGTTGGGCAGTAGCGACCCCACGGACCCTATCTCCCGGGAGAAGTCTTGTTCCTCATCTCTGGCTTGACTTTATTGGCCAATTGGTGGAGTGGACACTGACGAGGAACAGAGCACTCACCTCATTCTTGCCATTATTGGCTGGCATGAGTGGAGATTCGCAAGAGCAAACGTGCTCGGAGGAAGGAAGTATTCCAGTGAGATGCTGGTAGGGATCTTGACCGTACTTCCGGGATTGTCCTGATAGCCGTGGAATACCTCTCCACTCCTCATAAGCATCTCAGGACATGTTGCCCCCTTGTCGCTACGACACTTTGTGCTTAGGGCCCATTATTGAGTGTGCAAGTCACCCCCTGACTTTTTCCTGTGTATTTAATATAAAATATTGGTCAGGCAGGGGCCATAGTCTTTCCATAGTTCCAGGTAACCAATCCACTATAGTCACCCAAATCCGTAGACCAATATGTTTTGTTTCCATGTTCTGCAATAAAGTCCTGCACCAACCGAGGTCTGTCCTTCGGTGCACTTGCTTAGTGCATACAGGGATAATCGTCGGTTGGTGCCTCAACACTTAAAAATGTCTAAGGGGCCTCTGCCCCTCGTACGCCTTCCAAAGGACCGGGATCCATGGTCCCGAGATTTGTCAAAATATAACTTTTATTTCAGACAAATTAGTCCATACTAGTACAGTTTACAATTCAAGAATATAGCACTACCTACTTTAATCATTTGCAATTTCATTAGATTACAATAAAGGCTAGGATTATAATTACAATAAATTAGATCCATTTATGTCGTGGACGGATATGACACTATTTACTGAATAAATAATTAAAATAACAAAACAATGAGATCGTGGCTTAAGGCACCATTGACTATAAAACATCAAATAGATTAACAACGACAGCGACGCTTTTGCTTTGTTTACGTTCATATATCACGCTGGTTGCTAGTTATACTACGCACCACGTATAATTACTACTATAGTTTGACCGATACCGCTGTGCTGCGTCTTATGTATGTGCGCGGCGCAACGGGGGTCAGTACAAGCCGCTCATTCGTCAACACTCACGGCGTCCTGCCGCTCATTCGTCAACACATCGTGTTCGTGCTGCATCCGGTTAGACTAAAAGCCGACCCCAAAATAGTTGGAAAAAGGCTAGGCAGATAGTTATAGGATACTAGGCAAATCGGAAACTCGTCAACGCGTAAAATTGAACTGTCATCGGTATTTCTAACACATTTTTTACAGTTGACAGAACATTATGTATTTTGTGGATTATAATCTGTAATATCGAAAAAAAAACTAACAATTCTTGGAAAATAATTAGTTGATGAAAATTAAAAGCAATTTTAGGATGGGTTACACGAGAAACAATAATTAACAAAATTGATTAAAAACTCCGTTCTAAAATAAAATACATTAAAAACACGCTCTGCATCTCTTTTACAAACTTTAACCTTACTTTACTCCCAACACAAAATTTTCTTGCTAGATTTAAAACGAGTTTGCGCAGGGAAGCTACATAAAGTTTTTCTTTAATTTGCCGGGTACCTACTGAAAAAGAAAAAGAACTAGGGGAAGTAATTCTACTGAAGCTCAGTTTGTCTAGTTACGGTGTGTTCATCACACAAAACAATTTGTTGTAAGTTAAATTAATATGATTTGTCATACCGTGCTTAAACCACTCGTGAGAAAATGCGCAGTATAACGCGAACTCATTTCGAACTGCTCCCGCCACAATCCGCTCGTCCAAAAAGGGTGCAGCTTCTAGAATGTTCTAAAACCCGTCTAGAAGACAGATGACGCGCACCTTTTTTTGACAAGATTCGTCCGTCTTCCGTCAGCTGTGCAACGCACCACGATATTTTTACGAAATCTGTTCTTCGCCCCGAAACCCTACCGTTTTCATATACAACGTGTAACGTTAAATGCGCAAAACCTGAAAATAGTTTGATCAGAATAACGAGCAGAATCAATTGAACCACTTTTTAATATAGGTCACATTTTTCAAAAAATCTTCATTAAAAACGTTGCCGTGTCTATTTATTAATAGGTCAAGCCATCACATGCGCAAACCCGCCAAAATAGGTAAACAAACACAAATTGTTGTCGACCAATTTAAATTTTCTCATACGGGGGATAATAATTGCTTTTACTCAAAAATGCATGTAATGTGGTCATTATTTTGACAACTTTGCCGGCCGCTCCTTGAAACAGAACGGCAAGGTCGACTTTGCTCAAAAAGTCGACCTTGCCGTTCTGTTTCAAGGAGCGGCCGGCAAAGTTTTGCTGGTCGCTCTAACAGGCCGGCAAAACATTGCCGGCCGCTATTTTGACGTTTCAACGATTTAAAAAATCAAATGCAAAAAGATTTTATTTAAAACACAGCTGTTTGTATTTATAGAGATAGGTACAAAAATATTTTATTCCATATTTGGCTGTATAGTTCCAACTACCATTGTTAAAAAAAAAAAAATACATAGAAGTAACAAAAGCGCGGTTCAGTGAAAATTTTATTTTTATTTAGTGACTTTTTTGCTAAAAATGAGCTCTCAAAGCGAAAATTCTTCCGATTCAACACCGCCAGACATTATAGATGAAGCCAAATTAGTGATTGAAAATTTAATACCGCGAAACTCAAAGGAAAAATATAAGCTTGCATAATATGAAAAATTTGTGCAGTGGAAAATCAGTAGGAAATCTAATATCCGAAAATATTTTTCTTGCGTATTTCAATGATCTTTCCAACAAAATGAAGGTACTTGCATTTTTGAGTAAAGCACTATACAAGCCTTGGCCCACTATGACTGCTTCGCTGGTCACGCTATGATTGCCTCGAGCTAGCCTAGCTACGCTCTAGGCCTTCCAGCTTGGCCATCATTGCAGCCCTTGCTGTCCTCGCTGTAAAGGCCTCGACCTACGGCCTCGGCCTTTATCTCAGCTCGTCCATCAAGTGCTGCACGCTGACCGCGCTGTGTCGGCCTGGAGCTGCGCTACGCTGCGCTGTCGGCCATCATCAGCGCGACCAGCAAAGTAGTCATTATAGACCGCGGCAGTAATGTACTATTACTCATAAATGCATATAATGTGGTCATTATTTTGACAACCTTGTTTGACCAAAGTCGACCTTGCCGTTCTGTTTCAAGGAGCGGCCGGCAAAGTTTTGCTGGTCGCTTTAACAGGCCGGCAAAACATTGCCGGCCGCTATTTTGACGTTTCAACGATTTAAAAAATCAAATGCAAAAAGATTTTATTTAAAACACAGCTGTTTGTATTTATAGAGATAGGTACAAAAAGATTTTATTCCATATTTGGCTGTATAGTTCCAACTACCACGGTTAAAAAAAAAAAAAAAAACAAAAGTAACAAAAGCGCGGTTCAGCGAAAATTTTATTTTTATTTAGTGACTTTTTTGCGTAATAAATGAAGAAATAATACAGCAGTCAAACACCGCATTAAAATTATCGCAAACTATTAGTAATATCAAACCGGGAAAGTCGGTGTTGAATTTTAGTAACTGTACTTTTCATAATTGTCATTTTAATTAAATTTCTAGTTAATTAATATATATTTTATTGAAATTACTTGCTGGTTTTATTTAGATTAGGTACTTGCATCTTTGAGTAAAGCACTATACAAGCCTTGGCCCACTATGACTGCTTCGCTGGTCACGCTATGATTGCCTCGAGCTAGCCTAGCTACGCTCTAGGCCTTCCAGCTTGGCCATCATTGCAGCCCTTGCTGTCCTCGCTGTAAACGCCTCGACCTACGGCCTCGGCCTTTATCTCAGCTCGTCCATCAAGTGCTGCACGCTGACCGCGTTGTGTCGGCCTGGAGCTGCGCTGTCGGCCATCATCAGCGCGACCAGCAAAGTAGTCATTTTAGACCACGGCAGTAATATACAATTATTTCAATGCAAATACGAATCTTACGAACTAAAACAGCACATAAAACCTTTACAATATTTTTAATGTTTTTTTTTTCTGAAATAGATCAATTGAATTAAAAATCTGTTGGGGTTTCTGAGGTTTTGCACATTTAACGTTACACGATGTATAAATAGTGATATCTGTATTTTAAAGCATTCTTATAATTTTTGCATTTTCACAATGCGATTCGACTTTTTTGGGACGTATTCGTAATTCTTAGGAGCTCGTGGCTAAGTAATAACAGCCGCCCGAGTCGATCGAAGGCTAAACTACGCTTGTCGAGGTCAGCCCGTGGATCTATTATAGATACCGAGACTCCACCGTGCCTCGGAAAGCATGTTAAGCTGTTGGTCTCAGCTGTTATTCATAGATCTTTGATACTCAGAAGCCCGAAAGTCTGACAACCAGTTTTCCTAAGGGGTATCGTGTAACCCAGTAACTGGGTGGTGGTCAGATAGTCGCTCCATGTAAAGTACTTGTATGCAGCTGCATCTGGTTAGACTGGAAGCCAACCCCAACGTAGTTGGGAATAGGCTAGGCAGATTAATTTTCGATTCGTAAACAACTTGTTAAAAAAGGCACATTCATAAAACTAATTCACTTTCACAATGCGATTCGACTTTTGGGGACGAATTTTTCACGATTTGTTAGCGTGTGAATACGGCCATCAGAGTGAAAAAAACGCGGCCAAGTGCGAGTCGGACTCGCCCATGAACGGTTCCGTAGCAGCAAGTAACATTGAATGAAAGGTAAATTGCGGTTTACGATTTATGATGTATTAAAAAAAAAACTACTTGCTAGATCTCGTTCAAACCAATTTTCGATGGAAGTTTACATGGTAATGTACATCATATATTTTTTTTTTAATTTTATCATTCTCTTATTTTAGAAGTTACAGGGAGCGGACAAACATTTTACCACTTTGGAAGTGTCTCTCGCGCAAACTATTCAGGTTAGAAAAAAAATATATTAGAAACCTCAATATCATTTTGAGTATGACACGTATGAGTATGATGAAAAAAATTTTTTTTGTTACAGTTCTATGTATGGGGAACCCCAAAATTATTTGTTTTTTTTTTCTATTTTTGTGTAAAAATCTTAATGCGGTTCACAGAATACATCTACTTACCAAGTTTCAACAGCATAGCTCTTATAGTTTCGGAAAAAAGTGGCTGTGACATACGGACGGACAGACAGACAGACAGACATGACGAATCTATAAGGATTCCGTTTTTTGCCATTTGGCAACGGAACCCTAAAAACACTAAGATACTAAAAGATAAAATAAACAGAAAAACAGTCGAGAGATGTCGTGGGACACCCGGTTGAAACGAAGTTCCTTTCGCTTTTGCATACGTCAAGTGTGTAATGAGAGATAGACCGAAAAAAACTGTTGTCTGACGGCACTTTTGTTACGTAAAAAAAAAAAAAAAGTAAAAAAGTGCTGGAAAGTTCATCATTATTCATGCAAACGATTTTTACTCTGTGATACTAGCCGAAAAGAAACAAAAAAATTAACCTTTGAACGAATACGCGTTATAATATTTTATTTGCTTTGAGAACAAGATATTTTGTTGCTTGTGATTTCCGACGTTCTGAGAAAAAGAAATACCTCAATTAATTTTAAACTTTCACACTTGTAGGAAACGTTAAAAAAGACTGTCCGCTACAAAAGTCAGAAATCGCAAGAAACCTTTGTATGGAAAAAGTTTTATGCCCAGTATACAATTCATATACATAATTATAAGCTCTAGTATTTCACCGTCCAGCAGCAACCAGTCTATCCAATAAACAAAAAGTTGCTATTTTAGTATTTGGGTTACTTACTACAATATTTTTAGTACCTTCTTAATCAAAAGAAGCAAATAAGTTATTACAATTTTTTTTTACCAAATCCTCAACGCACTGAAAAAAAACAAAGCCAAGAAACCGTAAAGTACACACAGTAAAAGTTATATTGCAACGTGTTTTTTTTTGATACTGAAAGTTATAAAAATGTAAATCTCTGAATAGATTTTCTAGAAATGAATGGAGACATGCCTACCCACCTAGTGTGGCCTTTAAAACTGCGTTAAAGCTATATATAGCCATATGTAAGCAGGCACGCCCGTTATGCCTTTATTTTTTTGTGGTGAGAAATTATCAAATAACTTCTCCCGCTCTGGGTGGAGCGGGAGGGCGTGTCAGACTCTTACTGACTAAAACCCACCCGTGTTCCTTCGGTTGCCCTGTTGCCGGGGGCCACGATGTTGGAGGCTTATAATTAAGAATGAAGTTCTGTTTACGTTTTTATTATTTTTATTTCTGCTTGAGTATTATATAGTTTTCGATGTTTTTTGTTGGTATAACGGCGTGTGCTAGCTGACATTATGGCAAATAATTATGGCAAATGGCATGGTATATGGCATTTAAATATTGACAAAAATAATAATGGCGTAATGTAAATTATTATGATATATAGTATATAGAATCAAGTTCTTCTAACTGAACAGACAGCTGGGGAGTTTTTTACATTTTTCAAATATTTTTTTATGAATTCTAACTATTGCGATTTCGATGCTGATTAACTAAGGCTCTTGCTCGTTTTTGTTAGATTCAAAAGCTGTAAACTACTGCATGTAATAATTATGTCACAATGTGAAAAATCCTTCCCGTACAATTGTACAGTGTTAACGCACGTATTACAACACTAAAATTTGAAGTATCTTTAGTTTTATTGTGACTTCCAAAGTTCCAACCAAGCGCCAACGTAGTGGTATGTTGACGTCAGAAGTTTACTTTTTTTTCATTCTTTGTCGCTCTTTGTCTACTTGGCCGTATTTACTTTAGAGATTTTAATGCATATTAACCCTTGAGTACTAATCATCGTCTGAGAGGCTGCCTACAGTCGGTTTTTTGTTGGTAATATTAAATTACGGGGGGACATCGGGTTTACGTTCGTGCTAACTCAGGGTAACCCGCAACGCGTTGTTGGGTGAACTCGTGCCCGGCTAGCTCCCACCGTTACCGGCTATGCGATCGCTTGGGAGGCGATCATTTGTATTAGAGGGAAAAAAAATACTGAACGTTGTAGAACATTAATTTAATTTTTTTGAGCTAGAATAGTTATTTTCTATGTATTTGATAGTTCATACATTATTATAGTCTCTATAAAAATCAGCACTCTCAGAGTAAAGTTATTTATTTAAAAAAAAAATCTGGCTGGGTTTTTTTTTGGCTGTGTCCGGCTGTGTCAAAAGGTGTAATACTATAATTTAAGGTCATTTTTTGGACTAATTAGAGATTTTCTGAAGAAAACGTTATAAATTTATATAAAGTAGAATACTTGCCTGTTATTTATAAATTTCAGTGAAAGATTTAAAACAATATTTTGATTTATTTATAAAATCGCCTAATCACGTGTAAGTACTTATATGTGGTGATCACTATAATAAGATTAGTAGTAATCAAGGGTTAAAAAAGTCAACTTAGTTTTTCTTTGCAATACCAAAATCGCTTATCTCATGGCTCATTGACACCGACACGGTTCACTAACAAGAAAAAGTAGGTACTTTCGAAATTGGGTATCAAAAGTTTTCTTACTGTGCCTTTGATGTGTTCGCTGTTAACATTTTGCTTTTCTAAAGAAATGTTATTGATGCAATCCTTTTCTAGAAATAGTACTTCAATTCTAAAGTAAATACTTTCGAAGCTTTTAAAAAGGAAAACTCTAAAGTATAAGTCTTGAATGGATCCAGTACTATACGATTCAAACTGAAGTTGAGTTCGCATTACATAATTTTGCGATTAGAGGCATCAAATCTTTTAAGCGAGAAATGGGTGTTGCCAAAACATAATTTAAACTTTTATAGCCTCAAGGACAGGCTGTACATGCCTGAATATTCGTGGAAATTCGACTCTTATCTGGATTGAAGTTATTAAGTCTCATAAACGTCAGAATGTAATTCGTGGGACGTAGTATCTTGTTCTACTCGTAAAATTTATGTCTTAACTTTGTGTAGGTAGCATTTTGATTCATTTTGCAAGGGCGGGTTACAGGTACAGGTAGTAAAAAAGATTTTTAGAATTTTTATTATTTTTAAAAAAGCGTTCTAGATGGAAAGAAAATAAAAACATTTTATTTGGGACACGCACAGGAAATACAACAATACAAAAAGAACATTGAAACTAACAAAATACTGAAAACAAAAAAAGAAGACCTGTGCGAGGCCAATAATCTCAGCATAATGCCGGTATTTGAAAAAAAAAACCGGCCATGAGCGTGTCGGACCACGCACAATGAATAGTTCCGTAGTTGAGATGAATTCATCCCAAGGACAAACTAAACATTGTAGTTGAAAAACATGTTCTCCCATACATTCCAACTGCAAATGTAACTTTGTACACACAATATTGGGAGATTTACCATGTTATTTTAAGACGATAGACTTCTATTTTTTGTATTTTTTTCAAAATTTAAGGATCAGTAGTTTTTGAGATAAGGGTTATGGTGGATTTGGTGTATGGTAAATTTTTGATTATTTTCTTTAAAAATATTGAGATCCTCAAAACAAGCCCTTTTATTTGATATGTCACACGGTGCAGTTAGCAAAACTTTTGTTTTTAATTTTCAATTAGACCTCGAAAAGTGACCCTATATTCAAAATTCATTTATTTTCGTTACACGTCCGTATTTAGGTCACAGAAATTGATATGTGTACCAAATTTCAACTTAATCGGTCCATTAGATTCGGAGAAAATTGACTGTGACAAACGGACAGACAGACACACGAGTGATCCTATAAGGGTTCCGTTTTTTCCTTTTGAGGTACGGAATCCTAAAAAAACAAATACCGTAGCGCTGGTATTCAGATAGGGCCCGCTGTGATGGGGCAGCTTATTTTGTAACCATATTCTGATTTAAAAGAGTGTCCGTGCAGTTTCTCGTCCGTTCTTCTCCATAGGTACCTACTACGCTTTGGAATGGGCAGCTAGCTTCATCTTTCTGACTGACCGACCCTTGATAATTCAAAAGTGCCTGTAATTGGTTTATTTGAAATAAATGCTTTGAGTTGAGTATTGTTAAACAAAGGCAGTTGACGCAGATGATAATATATTAAATATAAATTATATATGGATAACAAATCTTTTTGATATGGTTGTTAGAACTAAATATTTAAAAATTTAAGGTGGCGACGTTTGTAGATTAGGATAAAAGATTGCTTTACATTAAGTAAAAACGCTGGTATTAGGTACAGGGCTGGTATTAGGGGCATCTACTTTATTAGAATAAGTGAAATTTGCTTTTAGCTGATTGTGGGCATGATAGATTGTGATTTATAGTCCTACCATATATACGATGACCAGAACTTAATGTGATAACTCACTCAACTTGTAGAGGGTATTTTTTTTACTGCTGAAATCCGAATTGTCAGTAACATACTTACTTATAGTTTCAGTAGTGAAAAGAGTGAAAATATAAACTTCCAATTGTTTTTTTTTTTTTTATTCAATTCATTTTCATGTATGCTTATAACTATAAAGCTTGTAGAATTCTTTAGTCTGGTGGCTCACTTATCAAATGCAAAATCCATGAACAGTTTTGTAACAAGTAAGTTCGTGCTCAAACCACTGAATTCTATTTCCTCGAATATGTTATTCAAAGCAGTTTATAGCGTAAAACTGTTGTTTAGTTTCACTCACATTAAAATTTCACGTACTAACTGCATAATTACAAGAATTTGCTAAATAAACGTTCATGAAACCGGAACTACCAACTCTCAAGAGAACATACAAAGGATTTGTCAGTATTTAAAATTAACATCATTAAATTTTCTGCACTCAAAGGTTTATACTAAGAACTTTGCTTACCCCTGGGACAAATAACCGGTACTGCAGATATAATAAAACGTTACAGAATAATTATTAATTAAGAGCTCAAAGTAGGTAAGGGAGCGTTTAATTTCGCCTCCTGTCGTACATTGTCATGCAAGAGAAATTGGTTTAAGGCCAGGAAATTCGAGCATTGTGCCAAAAAAGATAATAAGAAAAGGTATGGCAAAGTATTCTTATTTGGAGTTGTTATTAATTTTTTGAAGGGAGTTACGTAGATCTAGACAAAAAGGATAAGTACATAGTTAGAAGTCCGAAAGTCTGACAACCAGTAAGACCAAGGGGATCGTGTTACCCAGTAACTGGGTCGAAGAGGTCAGAATACAGGCAGTCGCGCCATAAAGCCCGAAAGTCTAACAACCAGTCTTACTAATGGGTATCTTGTTACCCAGGAACTGGGTTGAGGAGGTCAGAATAAAGGCAGTAGCGCCATGTTAAATATTCAACCTCATCGTTAGACTTCCAGTCTAACCAGCCGAACAGCTGACCTCAATAGAGTTGGGAAAAGGAGTGGCAGATGATGGTAACGAACATCCAGAGAATATCGTAAAAATAAATAAGTTTTTAGTTTTGAAATAATATTAGCCTATTACTGTCCCACTGCTGGGCAAAGACCTCTTTTCATACAGAGAAGGAGAGCTCAGCAGTACCAGGGTTACATGTTACGTAGACGGTATCTGCGTTAGTAATATTAGTTACGCGGACGACATGGTGCTGCTGAGCGCGTCAATCTGTGGGTTGAGAAAACTGGTTGTCCAGTGTGAGGTTGCATGGCTTGGCATATAACGTCAAGAAGTCAGAGATCATGGTCTTTGAGGCTGTGGGTAAGATCCCTAATAAGGTACCACCTGTTTTACTTTATAGCACACCTTTAAAAAGGGTCTATATGTTTAAGTATCTAGGTCACATATTAACCCCCAATCTTAAAGACGATGATGACATTGAACGGGAGCGGAGAGCGTTGTCGGTTAGAGCGAATATGCTGGCGCGCAGGTTTGCACGATGCTGACTTCCTGTTAAGATAACACTCTTTCGAGCCTACTGTACATATTTTTACACGAGCAGCCTGTGGGCTAGATATACGCAAAGATTGTACAACGCTCTCCACGTTCAGTACAATAACGCGTTTAGGATGCTGGTGGGGCTGCCCCGCTTCTGTAGTGCGTCGAGGATGTTCGCGGATGCGCATGTAGATTGTTTCTACACAACCATGCGCAAAAGGTGCGGTTCCATGGTGCGCAGGGTGTGGAGCAGCTCCAACAGTATCTTAAGCATGATTTCAAGTCGCCTAGACTGTGTTTTCGTGGGTCGCTGTTGTGCCATCTCACATGGGTTGTCACAGCGGTGATACACTACTATTTGTCAGTTTTTTTTTTTTTTTTGTAATATAGTTTTAAGTGTTGTTGTTTTGTGTGTGTTGTTTATGTCATTTGTGAGTCATATGATACTTGAATAAAGATAATTCTATTCTATTATATTCTATTGATCACCATGTTTGCTAAAAATTTGTTTAAGTCTGAAATCGCCAACCCGCGATTTCAGACTTATACGAATTTTTTGACATGCTGGTTCCATAATATTGTTACATCTACACTGGCCCGCTAAGACGCTGGCAACACTGTCGGCGTGCCCTCACCACTTGCAAGCCCCTCCACGCACTTGAAGACGCCATGACGGGAAATAGTGCTTAAATAAGCTTGCACGTCATTCTCGTCCCTCTTTTCCACCAGACCAACTGACCAGGTCGAATCTCTGTCAACTTACTATTTGATTTTATTTAAATATTGCTGTTTGTACGGATAATTAGAACCCGATAAGTATACATCATCTTTTGATTTATATTGTACCTAATAAAAATGATGGTAGTTCAATATTTATGTTTAGTAATAATTGATTGTTGATTTGCTTTTCGTATGACTAGATTATAACTGATTTTAGTTCAAATAAGTTCCTGTGATTTCTTTATATAACTAATTAAAATAATTTACTAAGGTCGTTTGAATTTCATTTATTATAAACCCTGTGTTTAATCATTTGTTACAGTTTCAGAAGTGGGATTACTCCGCTCATCATGAAGAGGCAGCGAGCTAGACGCAGTAGCAGTGAATCTGATGATTCTGATGTGCAAGCCGCAGCAAAGCGGGCAGTACCGTCTACCTACGAAGAATCATCGAGCAGTAAGCTAGAACAGTTGGTAAACGAAAAAGTTGAAGGTATGATGAACAAATTCTTTAGCAGAACGCGTGAAAATAGAAGTGACAGTGTTAAAGGCGACATAATAATTCCGTTATTTGACCCGGATGACAAAGATAATAACGTGTTTGTTTGGCTGAAGAAAATCAACCAGTTGGGTGATATTTATGGCTGGGATGAGGCAAAACGCTCGTATTACATGCAGACTAGATTAGATGGCTCAGCTAGACGTTGGTATAATAGGCTGGATAATTACGATCTTACGTGGTGCGAGTGGCAGGAACTTTTGAAACGTACGTTTCCTAGGATGTTTGAATTTGCGGAATTAATTGAAGAGTTAGTTGGTCGTAAGAAAGAACCAAAAGAGACGATGAGTAAATATTTTTACGATAAATTGGCAATGTGCCGTAGATGTAGGTTCGATGATAGTGCCGCGGTCTCGTGTATTATTCGCGGCCTACCCTCTGAATTGCAAGCTAGCGCTAAAGCTTTGAAAAGTACAAACCCAGAAGAATTGTATTGTCAGTTTTTGGTATCGATGGAAAATTACCAGTCTCATTCATCGCGATTTCGTGAGAGTGATCAACGTGCTTTGAGATATTCTTCTAATGCAATCAATACATCTAAGCCAGCTGAAAAAAAATCATACCAGTCTCCTTCCAGTCCAATCAAATGCTACCGATGTAATACCGAAGGCCATTTGGTTAAGGATTGCACTAACCCTGACACTCGGTTATGTAAAAATTGTGGGAAGACCGGGCATATTGCAAGATTTTGTAGGCAGAATGTTCATACCGAGTCGAATAAAATAAAAGATGTGAAAGTTATACAAAGCTTTAACGATTTATACTTTATAGATATAACGGTTAATGGGTTAAAGGCTTGTGCATACTTAGATACTGGAGCACAAAGTAATGTCATAAGTTATAGTTTTGCGAAATTATTACAATGTATTATCGAACCAAGTGATAAAATTTTAAAAGGTTTTACTGGCATTCCAATACCCGCACTGGGCGAAATAAAAATCAATGTTTCCTTGGATGGTTTATCTGTAAAAACGAGTGCTTTAGTTACTCATGTCGACCTGGGAAAAGTCGATATATTGTTAGGGCAGCCTGTCATTAATAGAGATGATGTATCCCTTGTAATTAACGGTAATTCTGTGATCCTTTCCCAAAATCACAATAATATCGAAGGCATAGTTGTAGAAAATACTGAACAACGAATAGACCTCGTTTCCAAAAATAGTTTAGACTATTCTACCTAATGAAGCAGCAATGGTTCCGGTGCTCATTAATGGCGGATCAAAGGGAGTTGTAAATACTAATCCTCGTTATTTCAACCTCGCAGACCATGAGTACATTATCCCGGCGTCTGTGGTGGAGGGCTCCGAGGGTTTGCTCAGAGTTTATAACCTGGGTTCGAAAGCTGTGGATTTTGCAGCTGGCCAGGTGGTGGCAAGAGGGCAATGCTGTGCCGAAATATTACAAGCTGAAGCTGGTTTGGTGAGTGAAATCTTTCTTTGTTGTTGGTCCAATTCTGACGCTGGGCTTCAAAGCCAAAATAATGTAACTGTTGGTGGTTTCGTACCGAATTTTGCTAATGCAGATGTGACAAAATTGGACCAAAAGGATATACTGTTAGTTGATGGTTTACGTGCTGATATGTGTATTGGTGGTGTTAATTTGGCAAACATAAACGTGGGTACAATAAGCGACGACGATAAGCTACGTTTGTTTACTATTTTGACTCAATATAGTTCTTGTTTTGCGTCTAAAACGTTGGAATTAGGACTCACAAGCTTAGCAGAGATGGAAATCAAATTGAACACTGATAAGCCTGTTTATCATCGCCCGTATAGACTTTCATTACCAGAACTTTCAACAGTTCATGAAAAAGTTAAAGACCTTTTAGAAGCTGGCATTATTAGGGAATCGAATTCAGATTTTGCATCACCCGTTCATCATCATCATCATCATTTCAGCCGAAAGACGTCCACTGCTGAACATAGGCCTCCCCCAAGCACCTCCACTTCGACCGATTCTGTGCTTTCCGCATCCAGCGGATTCCTGCGGCCTTCACAAGGTCATCGGTCCATCTTGTGGGAGGCCTTCCAACGCTACGTCTTCCGGTACGCGGTCGCCACTCCAGAACCTTTCGGCCCCATCGGCCATCCGTTCTACGAGCAATGTGCCCTGCCCATTGCCACTTAAGTTTCGCAATTCTTCGGGCTATGTCGGTTACCTTGGTTCTCCTGCGGATCTCCTCATTTCTGATTCGATCACGTAGGGAAACTCCAAGCATAGCCCTCTCCATTGCCCTCTGGGTGACTTTTAGCCTTCTGATAAGGCCCATTGTGAGCGACCACGTTTCAGTACCATAGGTCATCACTGGCAACACGCACTGGTCAAAGACTTTCGTCTTGAGACACTGTGGTATGTGGGACGAAAAGATATTGCGTAGCTTCCCGAACGCTGCCCAGCCGAGTCGGATTCGACGATTGACCTCTTTCTCGAAGTTGGACCTACCTAGCTGGACAGTTTGTCCTAGGTAAACATACTCATCCACAACTTCGAGCGTAGTGACTCCGATCTTCATGAGAGTGGGTGTAACATGGGCATTTGACATGACCTTTGTCTTGTCCATATTCATTTTAAGACCCACTCTTTCGGAGGCTCTACTGAGGTCATCGAGCATTGTACTGAGGTCCTCCATGGTCTCAGCCATGATAACTATGTCATCGGCAAACCGAAGGTTAGTGATATACTCGCCATTGATGTTGATGCCTAGCCCTTTCCAATCCAGAACCTTGAAAACATCCTCCAGTGCAGCGGTGAACAGTTTCGGAGAGATAACGTCTCCCTGTCTCACACCTCTCTGCAGAAGGATAGGTTTCGAGGTCTGGTCCTGGAGTCGGACTGACATAGTGGCGTTTTCGTACAGACACTTTAGCACCTCGATGTACCGATAGTCGATCTGGCACCGTTGAAGAGACTGCAGCACGGCCCATGTCTCGATCGAATCGAAGGCTTTCTCGTAGTCCACAAACGCTAAGCAGAGAGGCAGGTTATACTCTTCGGTCTTCTGTATAACCTGCCGCAGCGTATGTATGTGGTCTACGGTGCTAAAGCCTTTACGGAATCCGGCTTGTTCGGGAGGCTGGAAGTCGTCAAACCTGCGCGCGAGACGGTTCGTGATAACTCTTGAAAACAGCTTGTAGACATGGCTCAGAAGTGTGATGGGCCTATAATTTTTAAGCAGGGCATTGTCGCCCTTTTTAAAGAAGAGTACCACCACACCTCTGTTCCATGCCTGTGGCGTTTGGCCCTCGAGTATGACGGAATCGAAAAGCTTCTGGAGGGCCTTAAGAACGGGTTTTCCACCGACCTTCAGGAGTTCGGCCGTAATTCCGTCATCACCCGGCGCCTTGTTGTTTTTAAGCTGCTTCAGAGCCATCCTAATCTCGTACAAGCTGACGTCCGGGATGTCTTCGGTATAGTGTCGGGTCCCGTTGTATTAGTCAAAAAGAAAAATGGAGACATAAGGTTATGCGTAGATTATCGAGCCTTGAATGCAGTAACTATAAAAGATAGATTTCCTTTGCCTATAATTGATGACGAAATTTCTAAATTGACAGGTAAAAACTTCTTCACTAGCTTAGATTTGTCACAATCTTATCACCAATTACCGGTATCCGAAAATTCGATTCACAAAACTGCCTTCATTACACCGGACGGGCAATATGAATACGTTCGGGTTCCGTTCGGTTTAGCCAATTCACCTGCAGTTTTTCAACGTTTAATGAATAAAATTATTAATAAGGTTAACAAAATGGGTGATGGTGATCAAATTCTGGCATTCATGGATGATATTTTATTACCAAGCAGCGATATTTCACGAGGTTTAGAGCTACTAGAACTTCTCCTGAAAGTATTACGTGAGGCTAATCTTAAACTTAATATGAAAAAGTGTTCTTTTCTTCAAACAGAATTAAATTATCTCGGTCATTACATTTCTAAGGATGGCATTAAGCCAGGTGAACATAAAATAAAATCTGTTCGTGATTTTCCTACCCCATCTAATGTTCACCAAGTTAGGCAATTCGTTGGTCTTTGTTCATTCTTTAGAAAGTTTATACGTAATTTTTCTCTTATTGCTAAACCCCTTACAGACCTTACAAAGAAAAATATGACCTGGTCATGGGGAGAAGCCCAAGATAAAGCTTTTAAAGATCTTAAGTCTAGTTTAGTCTCGCAACCAGTTTTAGCAATCTATGATAGAAATTTGCACACAGAACTCCATACGGATGCAAGTAAGTTCGGCGTTGCAGGAATTTTGCTTCAGCGTCAAGTAGATAACTCTTTAAAACCTGTAATGTACTTTAGTCGCACAACTACCCGTGAAGAACAGAATTATCACAGTTACGAATTGGAGACACTAGCAGTTGTCGAGTCGTTAAAAAGGTTCAAAGTTTATTTGTTAGGTATAAAGGTAAAAATATTAACAGATTGTGTTGCTATTCGTCACACATTTGTCAAAAAAGATTTAGTTCCGAGAATTGCACGCTGGTGGCTGCAAATTCAAGAGTTCGATTTAGAAATAGAATATAGGGCTGGAGACAAAATGAGGCACGTTGATGCGCTGAGCCGTAACCCAGTAGATGCCCACGTTTATGCTCTGTCGGCTGATGATTGGTTTCTAACTGTTCAAATGCAGGATCCTAAGCTATGTAACATAATCAACCAATTGCGTGGACCTAATGCCAATCCAGACATTTTGAATAATTACAAAATAGACAATGAACGTTTGTATAAGAAAACTTTAAATGGGGTTCGTTTGTTAGTCCCTTGTAATGCTCGTTGGAAGCTTTTGCAAAAATATCACGATAATATGGGGCATAGTGGATTAAAGAAATGCGATACCGCTATAAAAGAAAAATTTTGGTTCCCTAAAATGACTAAGTTCATTAAAAAATATGTCACTTCGTGTCTGGATTGTGCTTTTCGGAAAGGACATTATGGAAAACTGGAGGGAAAATTAAATCCTATCCCAAAACCTGAGGTGCCAATGGATACTCTACATATTGACCATTTAGGGCCTTTTCCGAAGTCTAGTAAACACAATCAATATATTTTAGTAATTACATGTTCCTTCTCAAAATTTGTTATTGCCAGAGCAACACGCACCTTAAGTTCAGCTGAAACTATTCATATTTTACATGATGTATTTTCATTATTTGGTTTTCCTTCCACCATAGTGTCCGATCGTGGTCTTGCGTTTTGTAGCCGTTATTTTAAAGACTTTGCAGTTAAACACCTTATAAAACATGTGCTGACATCAGTTGCAACACCAAGAGCTAACGGTCAGGTTGAGAGGGTAAATAGAACAATTTTAAATGGTTTAAGAACTAGCAGTGAGGAAAGTAACTGGGACTGTTGCCTGCCTGATGTAGTTTTTGGTGTTAACAACACGTGCCATGAAACCACAGGCCAAGCCCCCTTTAATTTAATGTTCAAATATAAGAGTAAATTATCAAATTTAGAAAATAGCGAAAGCAATTTAAATATAGACAATAGAAGAGCAAAGGCTACTGCTAACATTAAACGTAAACAACAATTAATGAAACATCAATTTGATAAGAAACGTAAAGAAGGTCGTATCTACAAGAAAGGGGACTTGGTCTTATGGCGTAATCCAAAAGGCTGTGGTCAGTCTGGAATAAATACGAAGCTTGATGCTGCGTATGCCGGGCCATATAGAATAACTAAGTCGCTTGGTCATGACCGGTATATGATACACAGCGTAAAAGGGTTTAGAGGATACAAGAAATTTAGTACAGTGGTGGCTGTAGATTCTTTGAGGCCGTATGTAGCTGTTGTTGGTTCTGATAGTGATGACACTGATAACGCTGACCAATTAGATACGGAAGATCTTATAGATCTATTAGAAAGTTAACTAATGCACATCGTGTGGACACTTTGTTTCAGGACGGCCGAGCTGTTACATCTACACTGGCCCGCTAAGACGCTGGCAACACTGTCGGCGTGCCCTCACCACTTGCAAGCCCCTCCACGCACTTGAAGACGCCATGACGGGAAAAAGTGCTTAAATAAGCTTGCACGTCATTCTCGTCCCTCTTTTCCACCAGACCAACTGACCAGGTCGAACCTCTGTCAACTTACTATTTGATTTTATTTAAATACTAGCTTTTGCCCGCGGCTTCGCCCGCGTGGATGTCGGAAAATATCCCACTGGAACGTGCTACCGGGATTCAGAGTATCCTATGTCCTAACCCAGGTCATGGCCTATCCTATGCCTTTCATCTAGAAATCCGTTCAGTCGTTACGCCATGAAAAGGTAACAGGCTGATATTAAATCTGTTTTAGGGTTCCGTACCTAAAAATTTAAACATTAAAACTCTTAAAGGATGACTTCATTGTCTGTCAAGACCCTTTTCTCAGGAACGCGTGGAGGCATCAATTTATATCAATAGATATTAAAAACTTAGATCTACGGTCTCTTGGAAGTGTAACGAAAATCAAACTTCCAAGTCAACGCAATAATAGGCACGCCACAACTGTGGCGATAAGTTCCCTCATTAAGAAGTGGTAGAGAGGCGCCACGGCGTCCTCACCTTCCACCTGACGCAGGTTCTCACCGGACACGGTTGTTTCGGGTTCCTGTTCAGGATAAGGCGGGAGAAAACAATGGTGACACCCGGGCGCAGCATATAGTTTAGGTCTGCCCGGCTTGGGCAGAGCAGCCGTGTCCTCGTGGAGGCGATCGGCGGTGGTGATCTCTCGCGTCCGGCCCTGATCCAGACTATGGTAGAGAGCGAGACGGCATGGGAGGCCATCACCTCCTTCTGCGAAGCAGTAATGCTCACGAAAGAGGAGGCATCATAATAGCATAGTACCAGAAGGAGACACCCTGGGCATCGGGAATCGTAGGCCGATTCCCGGCCACCGTAGGCGCGGGCTTGCGGACGGTGAGCAATGGGTAGCTCACCGTCCGATAAGGACCAGGCCCGGGTCGACGGCGGGTTGTGTTCCACGCGCGCCTCAAAGAGATGTCAGCGGAACTGACGGGGTCCGATAGGGCCGATGCCTGCCGGTTGCGGGTTGCGGTTATTGTCCGAAAGGGTTACCGTGGCCCCAGGCAATATAGGCAACTGAAAGAACACGGGTGGGTTTTAGTCAGTAAGAGTCGGACACGCCTTCCCGCTCCACCCAGAGCGGGAGAAGTTATTTGATAATTTCCCAACCAAAAAAAAAGTTAACGAAATAAAAAATACGGCCATTTGTGCCGCATATTTTGACACTCGCAAATAAACCAGTCTATTGGTACTTCCCGTTGGTCCAGCAGCATGAAGTTTGTCGAGAAGTAAGGTCAAGTAAAGAGGAAAATCCAAAAATTGGTAATTTATAGTTCTATAATGAACGGCAAAGTTAAGTTTTTTCTGCAATCTGGGGTTAAAAACTCATAGGCCGTGTCTTGGAGTAACAAACCTCAGTTGGCCCAATATAGTTTTTTGGTTCTAGTAATAAATAAGAAATAGGATAGACCGGCATCAAAAAATATTTGTGAACATTGGCCATTTTCTTGCTGACTGTACAATTTTTTTCAAAATCTGTGAATGCAGATCAAAATGTTTCAAAAAGTTAAGGACAGTCTCCTAAGACTGTTTTCTTGTAGCGACAACGGTTAAGGTACCTTATTGCTCCATCTCAAAATCCACCCTGTATATGCTATGATTGACTGCTTAGTTCCATAAAGGTATAGCGTGATGATAATTTTTAAAAGGTTAAATCCGTAACTATCTGCAATATTCTAACCTTTTTACAATTTGCGGTAAACTCTAAAAGAATACAAACATAATGCTATATTGCTCATCCCCCATAGCAAATAGCGTGATAATAGTTTTTGAAAAATCTATTGTGAAGTTACGATTGTTTGACTTATATATTATTTATACCAATTTTCAAGTTAATTAAGCCACACAGTAAAACCCTCCACTGTAAAAATTAATACCCCGTTTCACCCCCTTAGGGGTAGATTTTCAAAAAACCCTGATATACATTTTTAATTATTTTCAGTTTTAATTATAAATACTGAGTTTCGAGTTAATCAGACCGCTCGTTAAAATTCTTCCATACAAACTTTGACACCCCCCAATCCTCCTTTAGGGGGTATTTTAGAAAAACTAAAAATGGCAAACTTTATAATTTACATAGATAAGTATTCGTGCCAAGTTTCAAGTTTATTAACTCAAGGAATAAGATTTTTCATACAAACAATATCCCCCCTTTTCACCCTCTTAAAGGTCGAATTTCCAAAAATCCGTTCTTAGCGGACGTCTACTAACTATAAACTACCTCCCTACCAAGTTTCATCTTCATACATCAAGCGGTTTTCGAGATTTCGTGATGAATGAGTGAGTGAGTGACCTTTCGCTTTTATATATTTAGATTGCTGTTTGTACGGATAATTAGAACCCGATAAGTATACATCATCTTTTGATTTATATTGTACCTAATAAAAATGATGGTAGTTCAATATTTATGTTTAGTAATAATTGATTGTTGATTTGCTTTTCGTATGACTAGATTATAACTGATTTTAGTTCAAATAAGTTCCTGTGATTTCTTTATATAACTAATTAAAATAATTTACTACGGTCGTTTGAATTTCATTTATTATAAACCCTGTGTTTAATCATTTGTTACAATATATTATTATGTACTTCCAAAAACGAGCATCTTATAAGCGGACTAGCTGTGCCCCACGGTTTCAGCCGCCGTTTAATTTGAAAGAATTCAGATTATTTATAAATAATTTAGAGTACTTCGTCATAGACCGTCTGCGCTATTACTTCGTTTTCGCTCAGCGTTCTTTCTGAATTTGATTTCTTTTTGCTTAGCTCCTAAGGGTTGTAGCGTGATGTTAAATAGCCTAGAATCTTTTCGAAAATTGGGCTATCAAATGCAAAACGATTTTTTTTTCAATCCGACTGGTAATTTCAGAGATAAACAAACAAAAAAAAAAACAAATAAACTCTTCACCTTTATTAAATTATATATTAATAATCTAAATCATTTGTTAACATAGGTACAATAAAATAGTTGTTATAAAAAAAAAATTACAAGCGCGCTATGTTATACCAGAAGGCGCACAAATATTCATGGATGTCATTGATACTAAAAATTGATAACATAATTACATTAATCAAACGATATTAGTTGACTTTCTCAAAAATAAATGATTAAAAAAATATACATGTCAAAAAGAAAAAAATAAGTTTACTACGTCAATATTCAAATAAAGTATAAAGAAAAAGAGAGAAAAAGTAATGTAATAATTAAAAGGATACAAAAAATTACACGTGCAATGTTGAGTACCAACTATGGTCAAAAACAGTCATTGCATTTTGTCTGTCAAAAATTCCGAAATTAGTAATAAAACAAAAGTAGATAAATGAAAGCAGTAAAAGATAAAACGATTTTGCTTTTGGGTTCTTGCAAAAGGTTAACCGTATTACTCCCCCTTAACCGTACAACTTACGCCCTGAGATTAGTTTCCCTAAAAGGGATAATTTACACTTACGTGTTGCTGTAACGTGCCGGGGTACCGACAATATATTATGGAATTAACCTTCGTGTATGTTCCTTCACTTTATTTTATATTTATGACGCTAGAGTTCGATTTTCTTGTAACTTTGCATGTAAGTAGAAGGGAGTTTTATAGTTATTCATATGACGGAGAAGGGAATGTGTCTCTTTCATTATTATCAGCCATATTTTAACTACAGTGGGTAATGTTGGTTATTGCACAATAGTCAAAACCGTCTGCAGTTCAGATCAAATTATAATTTACTATCAAATTCCGCTCCGGTCCGGCCGATCCGAGCATTATGTTGTAGATTCTGTCGAACGTCACTACACGGCGCTGGCGTCAATTAGTCAACTCAGCAACGTATTTCCGCCAAATAAATATTTTTTTCTTGATGGGTTTCCTTGGAAGGTTTTACAGCTACATAAAATTAGATTTCATCACGAAGCTTCCTCCGTAATCATTGGGTAGGAATATAATTATTATCTCAGTATTTAGTTATGAAGCGACGTCAGAGCTCTTTTCGCATGCTGCTGACGCAATTTGTTTCTTCTTTTTTAACTTTTTTGTACACTCGACTTTTCATTATCATTTTTCTTTCTTGTCTTTCATGCAAAAATAAAATTATTACGTGCTTTCTATGAGATTTTCCTAAGTTATAAAAACCCATAAAGTTGGTTTCAAAAAGACAAGAGAAACAAGTGATAACATTTTTGTATTTTTTAGACATTTCTCTTAATGTTATTGCACATTATGAATCTTAGGGAGTACCCACGATATGAGTTTAAAAAAAAACATATTGTCTCGACTGGTCAAAACAAGCGAGCGCCCAGCCGGTATTGTACTATTAAAATCCATATCTGTCGTGTTTAGTGGCCAAATAAATTACACTATGAAAACTCATAATATCTATTGTATTTAAAAATGGAACGAATTTTTTACTTCAACACATGGCAACCGAAGAGGTAACTTACTAAAGATTTTATTTATATTTCGAACTGGCATAATAAATAGAGCTGTTTAAAGTAAAGAAGAAACAAATGAACATATTGGCGCGTGAAAGATTTTCTTTGTTCGTCACTGATTCTGGAATTTATAATTAATTTACTTCGTTTGAATTTCCACGCATTGTTTGAGAAAAGTACTATATAAGCCTTGGCCGCAACCAGGCATTGACAGACTCACTTATGTGTGCCCTTTCACGATCATTCAATGCCCTAATTGCTGTCCGCGACAGTAATGTACTATTTTGTAGCATTGAGTCGTGATGGGCTTTGTTATTAGGTCATGTAAGGTATTTAAAAACATCGAAGCTCTTAAATCGGTGTATTTTGCATATTATTATGTGCGCAGCATCTTAGAATATGCGTGTCCAATCGGGTCCCCCCAATACATTATTTATAAGAACCAACTAGAACGGGTTCAAAGAAAATATATTAACCATCTTAACTATCGCCTCCGTAAAACTCCGATGGCTTATGAAAATAGTTGTCGAACACATGGTCTGCTAACACTGAATGAAAGGCGCAAAGTTATGGATAATATGTGTTTGCTTTATGATATACTTAATGGACGCCTCGATTGCCCAGAGCTGGTCGCTCAGGTAACTTTAAACACTCCCCTACGGCGTACTCGTCACACTACGATGCTACACGTGCCCCGACACTCGACTAATTACGTCAAAAATTGTGTATTGACCCGTATTGCTCGAATTTATAACACAGATTTATCTCAAGTAGATACATTTAACTGTAATAAACCTACATTCAAAAAACAAATAATAAAAACCATAGACGAAGACAAATGACAAACTGTTAATAACTTAATTGTTTACTGTTTTTTCTCTTTAAAATTTAAACTTAACTATAAGCAATAGGTACCTAAAATTGCACTTTTTGAATTTAAATATTTCTAAGTAGTTCGTTCGCATGTTTTATACTTATCCTAGTTATACAGGGAAACCTATTACTGTTGGTTGCCTAAATAAATAAAATAAAATGATAATTTCTTCAGTGCAATGTTGTGTAGAAGGGATTGAATCAAGACATAAGCTACTCAGCAGTAGCATATTCATCACAGCTAAGTAAGTCTACCCCATTTCTTTCTTTGTCTGTCACAAGAAGCGGCCAAAGTAAGATAGATTAGTTTGCATCTACTTACTGTACGCAGCAATAAAAACACACTGTGTGAATCTAATTACTTAACATTGTTGAAAGTGCGACTTAGAATAATATACAATGGCAACAATAGCTATACATCACAAAGGACTAGACACAACCTCATTTGGGCTGACACCTAGTGTAGGTCGACGACATACTTCAAATTCAATTTCAGCTCACTCTTCAAAAGTCACAGAAATACAGAGAACTTTATCGTTAATTTTGACACACTCAAAAAATTTGAAGACAGTGAATGAAAATACGATAGAAGTAGCCACCTACAGATAAGATAGTGCCATCCACGAAGACGCGCCCCTCTCTTCTTCCTAATCGCTTACAGTACCTACAAGTGTGCAACATGCTGCTAGTGTTTTAGTTTTGTTACGTACTCATAGGAGTCGCAAGTTTGCACGTTGTTCGACAGAAGTCTAAATTACACTTTTTAGGTCTTATTGTACATCATTCTACACGTGCAGCCTGTGGGCCGACTATACTCAAAAGTCTTACAGTGCCCTCCGAGTCCAATTTAATAATGCGTTCAGGGTGCTGATGGGGCTGCGGCGATTCTGTAGTGCATCAGGGATGTTTGCTGAACGTCGCGTAGACTGCTTTTACGCTACGATGCGTAAAAGGTGCGCATCCCTGGTGCGTAGAGTACGTGGCAGCGCCAACAGCATCCTTAGCATGATCGCTAGTCGGCTGGACTGTGGTTACATCAATCATTGCTGCGCCATTTGTCATGGAATGGCGCAGTAGTGATTGAGTTAACTTTCTTTTATATGTTTTTGCTGTCCGTAGTTTTAAGTATTACTAACACTAGTCCATAAGAACATTGTTACTAACAAAATGGACACATGGTCTGAAACAAAGTCTTTTATTATTATTATTATAGGTAATTAGTGTGTATTGACAACTAAAACACTAGCGGAATGTTGCACTCTTGTACTGCAAGCGTTTAGGAAGAAGAGTGGGCCGCGTCTTCGTGGATAGCACCATCTGTACTAGTTATTCCTCTAATATGTTTTCTATTACACAGGTGTTAGGATTCTTAGCAGTGTTGCCAATTCATATTTTACTGTAGTGCGTCCGGCATGTTTATGGAAGCTCAGATTGATGGCTTTCATGCCATCATGAGAAAGAGACCGGCCTCCATATTGCACCGTATCCGAGCAAGCTCCAAATAGAGTATATATAAAGTAATAGCGGACCGGTTAGACGGTCCTTTTCTTAGACACTGGATCGCACTCCATGTGTCAATTTGATGTCATTTGTTTTATTTTTGTGGTTTACTAACATAGTTCCTAACTACTTACTAATACAAGTATGGATGATTCTGTAATGGACAGTCTGAAATAAAGTTATTATATTATATATTTTATCTACTCTCATAGCGTAATATTCGAATTATAGAATTCAAAACGAGTTTATATTGACATAGTTTATGAACACAATACCGAAATTTAAAAATGGAATCATATTATAAAAAAAATTCTCTAACAAAATAATGCTATAAAACATTTTTTTTCTATTACGATACGGGGCTATTCCAAGAAGTTAATATCACCAAGGAGTTTCCATCAACTTTTGCATTGGAACGTTTAAACGGGGGACAGCAGCACCCACTGTTGCGCATTAGTGCGGTGATGTGCTGGTGCAGACGACATTCATTTGTTTTGTTGTACTGAATTTCGTGGGATTTTTCAAATTTATTCTTGATCTTTAACTTTGATCTTTTATTTAGTATTGGGTTCAATCCCAATGTATGAGAGTAGATAAAGTAGTGTATGAAACTGCACATAACTAGGTATTAAAACATTACACACATACCCCTCATTATGCAACAGTTTCATAAACTATTATTGTAGGTTCGTTGTTGATGTTTTATAAAATTGTAGTAACTATTAATATTTCGTAGATTTGAGACGATACGGATAAAGTTAATTTATGGGCAAAGAGAAAAAATTGTAAAGATGAATCAAATAACCAATCACAATAACACAAACATCGTATTTTGATTGAAACGCGAAAAAAGTGTGAATACTCGTACATAGAATTACGAGAAAATTCATACAATTGGCAACGCTAGTCCTAAGGGTCAGGATTGTCAAGTGAGTTATGACGGCGTCAGAGTCACACGCGCTTGGATTTAATTGGGGCCCATATCAACGTCACCCCGTACCGGATGGGTGTTGAAAATATATTTGACTCCTCGAAAAAGGTTTCCTACCCTATGTCATTCTAGGATATGTTTTGATTTCGGAGGGAAAGGTCGTGTTACTTATATATTATTTAGTTTCCTTATTTGATATTAGAAAAACTGTATCGAGAGGCAGTTTCTTTGCGATTTGCTTATCAGTGCCCTTAAATATTTGATATGCATTATATATAAATACAAATTAGGGTGAAGATTTGAAGTCATTTGATCTGTTTGAACCTTTCATCTTTTTTATTTTCTCTAAATCGTAGAACATATAAACAGCCATATTTTCTAGTACAATACATTAAACTGGTATAATTAGGTTGAAAGAGTGCAATCTTTACTATAATTATAGTCACCGTGTTAAGAACTGAGTCGTCGAGCCATAAATCATTGCTATTAGTCTGTCTCTATCGCACTTATGGAGCTTATAGAGCATGGCCTTGCACAATCTTATTGCTACTAACATTTATGGCCCAACGACTCAGTTCATAACGCGAGTACTATAGTAAAAGTTACGCATTAGCTACAGTCAGTGACTTAGTCTCAGTACCACATCTGGCAAGCCTTTTCCCAACTAGATTGGGGTCAGTTTAGACCCTAGATCTTTAACAACCATTCAAAATTCAAAAGTCATTGATTCAAACTAGGCTGAGAATCAGCACTTTTCAAACGTCAACATTACATAAGACAGTCCCCAAAACGCCCACCCTTCACCACTTTTACATCCTTCACGCTTTTGCATTGCGATTATGGATTGATTGCCAGAAGCTAGAGATGTATCGAAGAAGAAGACATACTGCGTAATTAGCCTAGAACGTTCCCAATGCTGGGTCATAGGCCTCCTGTGTGTGAGAGGGAGCAGGCCGTAATACACCTTGTGAGCACAGTGCGGGTTGGTAGATCATAAACTGAAACTCAAAGCATTGATTTCAATTAAACCATTTACAGGCACTTTTATCAAAGAGTCAGTCAGTTAGTCAGAAAGTTGAAGCTACGAACGGGCAAGAAACTTCAAGGACACTCTTTTAAATATAGATATTACAAAATCCTGGGTACATTGTTCTTGTTGCTTCTCTAAGTGAGAACAATGTACAAAAAATAATCAAAAGCAATTGAAAATATAAGATTAAAAATAAACTCAGGCAGATAGGAGATGACCAGTCTCAACTGACGCCGCACGTTCATGAACATGACGCGTGGATCAGCACCATCCAGCTCAACCATTTTGTAGGGAACCGAATGATCCAACACACGATCATGACAGACATGCTACGCCAACCCCACATAAATTCGGATAAGCCCACGAGGACGATGAGTATGTAGAATCTTCCATCTATTGTTGCAATAACTTCCTGCAATTTTCATTAAACCTAGAGTATTATTCGCACCGTATTAGAAAGACATAGTTTTATAACGTTGAGATATTGGACATAATCCAAATATATTAGAGTTTCCAGTTGCCACTGTATTAATAATAAATAGTTGATCATGAAGTCTATATATTTTGTGGCTAGACATCATGCGTGAATTAACTTGACGTAATAATTATTTTTGTAGTACTCATTATAAGTGAAGGACGGACAGATAATAATTAATGTTGTATATTTTTATTTTGTATGGCGTTGCTGAGTAAATTTTCGGCGTACTCTCAAACAAAATTGACGGTAGCAAACTTATACATTTGTTTTGTACATTGTAAGAGGATTCATATTGTAGAATTCTTCATCTTCTCTCAAACAAATAAATGCGTGCACTGACTCGACAGGTCCACTCAAATCAGTGTCGTTCTTTCCTCAAAATACCAGCTCAGATATTAATCTGCATGGTCCTCATACAGCCTGACCAAGATTATGTCTGTTAAGTACGCTGTACTGGTACAGTGTCTTAAGAGCGGCCAACCCGTCATACTTTTCATACAAACGCTCGTACGTGATTATGGCGTTGTAGCACATCTTTCTTTAATTCTTTTATACTAATGGGTATCTTGTGCACTATATCTAGGTTTCTATGAAAGCAAAAAATAAAAATTTGGCGAAACAAATTCAATATAAGCCTCTAAAAATCTGCTTTTTTGCACAAATTTTACCTCAACTTTGACCGTTCATAATGTACTTATAAATTGTAAAAGTAAAGAAAACATCTTTATAGAAACCTTGCACATGTAATGGAGATTCTAAATGACAAAAAAATTTTTTACAAACTTGTAAGGCGTATTCAAAAACACGTATTTCCTGAAACCAGTTATTTTTCGTACAATGTTATCGCGTTCTCACTTGCTTGTTAGCAGTTCTCACTTGCGCTGGATGAAACAACAAGCTTTTCGACCATGCTCGCGTTGACGATAGACGGATCGGGAAGGGCCCTCTTAATATTTGTTTGGTGCACCGGTTGACGTCGTTACGTCGGCGCCGGCTGTCGCTGAAAACCAGCGCTGGGGCTCTGTCTTGCAAAGGGTCGTAGCATAATGCTAAGCGATAGCCGATTTGCGTGGATGTGACTCATGCTTCCTCCAACCTTTTATCATTTTTGTATTAAAAAAAATGCGTCATGTTTTCTGCAAATAAACGTATTTTCTTTCTTTCTTTCTGGATAAAAAAAAAACTGTTACCTCTGATTTTATTTCCGCCTTTCTTCTCAGAGTCGTTGGATAGGAAACACCGAACTCGTCTAGTTTTAAAATGTAAGTAATTTTTGACGTTAATAAGTGTTTCTTTGATCCAATTTACAGACATAAATATATTTTATCTTCAATCTATGATTTTGCAGCTATCGCCTTTCTTGCCGTAATGCAGAACGATCACCTATAAGTGGATCAGCATCCTAACTGCATAACACTTTTCCGCATCCTTAAATCACAATCCGAATGATTTTGAACGAAACTGCTAATCCATTCCTTCATTTTATTTGAAAACATCCTTTTTTTGACAACGTAAATAACGCAATGAAAATTCAAGAACTGTCCGAATAAAAGTCATAATAATATGGCGGTGGGTTAGTGTGTTCATCTATAGTTTTCTATATGAACGGTGGCCGCCACAAAGTGTCTGAGATTTACCGGCGAATGACATCACTGAAACGTTATTTATAATAAAAATAATAATAAAACTTTATTCAAATAAAAAGGTAAAACACTAAATACAAATTTGCTTAAATCTACGAAAAATTCAATTATGTTATGTGCCTGAACTAGGTCATCCTGTGTTTCAGGCGAGGCAAGGTATAATAATATTTCTAAATAATCACATTAATTATAAAATCTAGTCATCTAATAGGTATGTAAAAAGGTGTAAATAGTACAATAAATCCTACTTGCTAAAATCTTACTAACTATCCTTACTTAGCTAAATATGAAAGCTATTTATGAAAGTATAGTCCGGATTGCACGGACTATAAGTTGGTGTGTTTTCCTAGAGAGCGTTTTTTCACACCGTAAAGTCAAACCCTGCTGCGATTATTTTTATGACATCTGTCACTGCGGTCGTTATGTGGTGGCCACGGTTCTTCTAAGACATTACGTGGCCAAAGTAAATGTACTGTCACTACTTCGGAGTCGTCATCTCTTTCTTGTTGACGTCCCGTTGCGATGGTCAAACGGCCTTACGCTTTGATGTCTTTTCTTTATATATATAAAATTCTCGTATCACAATGTTAGTTGCCATACTCCTCCGAAACGGCTTGATTGGTGTTTATGAAATTTTATATGTATTTTTGGTAGGTGAAGGCCGCATGACTCCTCCTGCGGCCTAATATACATATAAAATTTCATAAACACCAATCAAGCCGTTTCGAAGGAATATGGCAACTAACATTGTGATACGAGAATTTTTCGCATCCAGCGGATGCTGGATGCGGAAAGTACAGAATCGGTCAAAGTGGCGGTGCTTGGGGGAGGCCAATGTCCAAGTGGACGTCTTTCGGCTGAAATGATGATGATGTTGATGATTCGGTAGGTCTGAAAATCGGTAGTAATCTTTTTTTCATACCCCTAAGTGATAAGGGTGGTCCACCACGAACATAAATAATTTATATGGCAAAACAACGTTTGCCTGGTCAGCTAGTTTAAATATAAATATTTGTATGATACTCAGGGGAAGAATCGATTTGGCAGTTTTAATTAACTATTTGTACCTTGACGAAGCGCATCGATTTGGTGCTTACTGGAGCGGATGAATGCGCGTGCAAGCGTGCAAAATAACCTTATTTACATCATATCGTGAATTACCTACTATGTATTTGGAGACATTAAATCAAATGAATGCTAATACTGAACGTTATGAAAAGTTTACCTCGACTGCCTGCCTCGATGGTCAAGCGGTGGCAAGCGCTACTGCTGAGCAATAAGGTCCTGGGTTCGATTCCTGGGTCGGGCAGTGTTATTGAGTATTTCCATCAGAAATTTCTAAGTAGCAGCTCGGAGTCCAGATTTATGCCCGTTTTATGGCAATACCAGACCATTCAACATTGACCATTGACCATTTCAGACACAAATCTACATGGTCCTCAAATGAAATGCTCTGACCAAGATTATTTCTTGTTTTATATACACATTGTCGTTAATGAATTTTATATATACAATGATATAAATATTTACATTTAAAGTGTTATATTATTTTAATTATTGTGAATTTGGAGACTATGTGGGACATTCCTTATTGTTTTGTTTTTAATTTTTTCTCAATTGGTTCTAATCATGGTCTGACAGTTTGAGTAATTTTTGTGGCCTACCCAAATGACCTTTTTTTGGTATTGTCCGTCGAATCGTTGAGTTCCTTAAATTCTGAGTTGAGCTGCACGATAACTGACAAATGCGTGCACTGATTGGACAGACCCTTTCAATCTGTGTGGTGCTTTCCTCAAAAGATCACTTCAGACACCAATCTACATGGTCTTTACATGATCTGATCAAGATTATGTCTGGACTTTAAAAGAGACTGTGACCTCTGAGTTTGTTTCGGCCTTTCTTCTCAGAGTAGTCAGATAGGAAACGCCGACCTCATCTAAGTTTTTAAAAGTGTTTGTACAAACCTACTTACAGAAATAAAATCATGTATCATTTATCATTTTATCAATTGACTCGCACCCTATAACATCGGACTTAAACATAACTGACAAAATATGTTAGTGTACCTACTATAGGTACCAATACCTCTGCCTAGCCTTACGGAGAATACAGGCGTGATGTTATGTAATGTTAAGTTTCCCTACGTAATTCCATCTCTCAATCCAATACTAAAAGTAACTTCCTGTCTAATTTCTGTTTACAAACAAGAAAACAAACTTGCTATTTATATATTGATGACGTCATTGCCTTATTTACGTGACTGAGGGGCTTCTGTCTACTTTGATTTTGTTAATGGACGGAAATTCAGTCCAGAGTGTACTTTACTAATGCTATTTAGGAGCCGTATCTGAACGTTATGGTTTTGGTACCTGTGTTTGTGGATAGATACTTCCTGGTTTGATAAAGGTAGGTTTGGTTTATTTTAAACTAAAACTGTTCTTGCCCGGCGTCGTCCTGGTGTAATTCCAACTTTTTCGGTGGATTTTCCAAAATTTTCTTTCATGCATACCTGGACTAGTCAATTACGAATACAACAAAAAAAAAAACTGTCAATCGGTCGAGCTATTCTCTAGTGATGATCTTTCTTTCATACATGTGGCAATATTTTTTTATTTATGTATATGCTATACATTTTATATATTTTTATTTATGTATAGCATATACATAAATAAAAAAATATTGCCACATGTATGAAAGAAAGATCATCACTAGAGAATGGCTCGACCGATTGACAGTTTTTTTTTTTTGTACTCTTATTAAACTAAACGTGAATTCATGCAATCCTAGTAGGTACTTTTTGTTAGATAAAAACTTTTTGCGTGCCAAATTTCATCCAAGTCATGTTAGTGGGAGTTTCCCAACTATGTTGGGGTCGGCTTTCAGTCTAACCGAATGCAGATGAATACCAGTATTTTACATAGAGCGACTGCCTATCTGACCTCCTGCAGTTACTGGGTAATATGATACCTCTGGGTAAGACTTTCGAGCTTCTGACGACCCGTAACGACTGTCAAAGATCCATGAATGACAGCCAGGACTATGTCTCGGTATGTTAAGATGCATCCGGTTAGACCGGAAGCCAACCCCAACATAGTTGGGAAAAGGCTAGGCAGATAATGATGAAATATGATTTTGTAGCCGATTTTAGAAAGACGGAGGTCGGAAATAAGTCGGTGTCAAAAAAGACATTTTAAAACCAAAAGACTTCCGAAATTAAAGTTGAAAATAGAAAAAAAGAAAATAGTTTATTGTCCAGGTAATACAGTGAGCAGGTTTTCAGTTGAGACGACATGAGTAGCTTAAAATATTACTTATAGTTAGGTTAAAAAATATTATTTACCAGTGAGCCCCAAACTAGACAGTTAGTCTGTATCTTGGGACTCGGGGTACGAATTCCAAAGTGGAAACTAGAGAGGTGATTCCAGATATTGTATGGTATATCTAGTGTGTTTGTGTACGTGTGATGTGAGTGTGGTGTGTGATGTATGTGAGTGTAGTATGTGGTGTGTGTGATTATGAAGTGTATGAGTATATGTGTGTATTTTTTCCCATTGTGTAACGTTTGATTCAATGTCAGGTCAGTTATTTTTCAATTTCTAGTGTTTTTTTTTGGAAGTCTGTTGTTTTTTTTTTTGGTCAATGTCATTTTATCTTGATAATATGCTGGTAGGTAAGCTAGATAAGTAAACGCCGCGTAGGAGAAATCTGTTAAATTGAATTGTTTCACGTTTCAGTATGAAGAGTACATAAAAAAATAAGGATACTAAAATGGACTGTAGCAATTAACATTGTCGGATCAATTTTTTTGCGATTAAATTGATTGCATTAAAGGTCTTAAAAAAAAAATATTATAAAATGTTCCCACAAAGATTTGAAGCAATAAAAAAAATCGTATAAATGTAGATCCAACAATGTTAATTGCTACGGTCGAAATGTAAATCGCTAAATACACTTGCGGTCTTAATCCAAAACACAACGAACGTGCTTTTCACAGAAACACGGGATTTAAGTATTCACAACGTTTTTAATCCTATTTAAGGTTCCCGCAGACAGGCGCGGCGCGACTCTGGTGGAACAATCTTTATGAAAACATCACGGAAATTGTTGTGTTTGTGGAACTTTGACAGATAGACTTGTAAGTACTATTGTCCCATCATAGAATCATCATAGCTGCTGATTCTAGACTTTAAATCGCAGCTGTTATTGTCACTAAAATATCGTAGAAAATTTTGTAGAAGTTCAGCCGATTTTAGTTAGATCCAGATTGTCTTTTTTCGGTAAACAGAACCCATCAAAAACATAACGTAAAAAAGTCTTGCAACGCGATTCTTCTACCGCAAAATGCCATAAGATCTAATTTAAAACCAAGACGGTTAATTTATTCGGTAAGTACCTATCTATGAGAGCATAATATCCAACAACTTCCTTCCTTTTCTTTCTTTTTTGTCCTGGGTTTGATTCCCGGGTCGGGCAAAGTATTATTGGGTTTTTTCCATCTGGAATTTCTCAGTAGCTGCCTGAAGTCTGGAATTGTGCCCGATTGATGGGAATAGGCTCGCCCCCTATAACATGGGACTTAAACATAACTGGCGAAATGTGGGTGTACTATAGGTACACCTCTGCCTAACCCTTCGGGGATTACAGGCGTGATGTTATGTTTATATGTGTATGTAACTTTATCAAAAAATTTAACTTAATTAGTTAACTAATAACATTTTATAGTGACCGTATCAATATTAGACATATTTATTTATTTAATAAATAATTATAACTTGGCCATTCAAACAGTGTTCGTAAATACCAGTGCAATATGTGTATAATTCTGGAATTAAGTTTTCACTATTTATTTACTTTTTAATTTTGTGATACAAGCATGTTTAACAAAATATTCCAACGAAAATACCCCTGTAGCATTAATAAACATGAATTTACATACTCCTTCTATCTATATCCTTAAGTTTCAACGCAAGCTGTGCATTTTGTCGCTGCGACTAGACGCAGAGCTGTCATTTGCGCCTGCAACAAGTCGTTACGACGGACTTCGTGTAGAAAGTGATAATTTTCTTTGAGTATTCTAGAGAACCGGTCGTGTTGTTCATCTTGTGAGCAAATATGGAGCCTGTAGTTGCACTTGCCTCGGTGCTTATCATGCGAAAGCGAAACGCATCCGACCGTCGTCGGTTGTGCGCGTGAATCGTGTATCTAGTCGCTGCGACAAGTAGCGAGAGAATGCGACTCCCCTAGCCTATCGTTGCGACTCTGCAACGAGACGCTAAAGGGCTTGCTACACGGCTGCCAACCGCGTCCCCAACAGAAGTGACCTTGGTTGGCGACGGGCAGAGTTTTTTTAAATTTGGCCGTAAACTACCAACTACACTGTTAAAAACCACCAAGGTCACTTCTGTTGGGACGCGGTTGACAGCCGTATAGCAAGCCCTTAAGTGTGTATTTTTTTTTTTAATGACCTTTCTCATGTCAACGTAGGAGGTTGTCAGCTGCTTAACCGGACTTTCCTGTGGCTGCCACAATAAATTAAGGCCTCCGGCCAGGGCATAAATCTTAAAAACTAAGCGACTACACGCTAAGGGCACCCCCTGTGGGGTACATACCTCGGCTTGGGCATTTGATTAAGCGCTAAGTGTGCGGATATGAAAATTGTCGGCCGCAGCCTGTCCCTGCGTCTAGTCGCCGAGCTTTCTCATGTCGCATTGTGTGTGCCATATCTAAATCTTCCAGATATTCAAGGAAAATCACTAGCGAAATTACTTTCACATTATACTTGTGTATTCCATTAAAAGCTAATCGAACTCTGACAAGTGATAAATGTCCAAAAGACCCCCAGTCTTGTAAAAACTTTGGGTATGATTTGCAATTTCAAATTTCCATTCTAGCCTTTAATACTTTTATAATAAGGTTCGTATCAGTTCCCGAAGAAAATTTAGGGAAGACAGTTTTAAAGATTTATGGTTTTCGGGAATTTATGCCGATGGGATGGACAATTCCTTTTGTTTTGCTATTCTACATAGCAAAAGCGATTGATTTATTAAGAATTTTAAGTAGAACGATATAATTTGGAATAAGAAAGGTCGAAATAAGAAATGGAAATTTTCGTCTGGTGATGACTTGATTTTGCTGTTTTCAAGACTTTTCTTATATTTTTGGATATGATTGGCTTCGCAATAGATAAAATGAGATTGAATAGTCCGTGTTCGTAAGCTATGAATTAAAAAGAAGTATGATAATATATGAAAATGTGACCGGGCATTTGAACGTTTTTTTAAATAATAACATTCTATATTTTGTAAAACCGAACAGCGAATGGACGACGATGATCTTTTTAATAGCTGGCTGAACACACGCTACAAATTCTATTTTGAAAATTTTTATCTGAAAATTCCTTCCAAAGAATGCCACAAGGAGACATTCTAAGTCCCTTGCCTTTGTCCATTGAAATTTTTCCAAATTAAAACGTTTCGTCGCCTACATAAAAACCTCTATTTCGAAACCTCTCACGTCCTCAAATAGATATTTTTTCACATATTGTTCATTCGCCAACCCTTTTGAAATATAAATGGGGCTTATAATATTTTAAGTGGGGTTGAAAGTGCGGTTTTGTGTACTTTTTTAACAGATTCTAAAATTTTGTTGCGGGCGTTTATTTTAAGGGAATGTTTTATGACCGTCTATTATTATAATGGGAAAAACACAGAAAAAGTAACCTAAATATTATGATTTATTTAAGTTTTTTTAATAGGGGATTTATTTGAATCGTTGTTTTTTTTACGTCAAAAGCTTTTGATAAGTTGACCCACCCAGGTAAATATGAAAATCTAATGACCTCAAAATGAAATTTTAATTTTGAATTTATAACCAAATATTTTATTTCCAAACTACTGCTGATGCCTGGGTTCGATAGCCAGGTCAGGAAAAATGTTTTTATTTATTTATTTATGAAAATCTTACCCAAACTACCATTACAGATCTGCGATCCAATGCGATAGAGGGGCCTTACATGCTAAATCTTTAATCTACATCTGAGTAACATATTACATATAATGTAACTTTTGCGAATTCACTCAAGTTACACCACAATACATCAACCCTCTTGTGAACCTCGTTCACCACTCGCATGGCTCTAGTGAGAGGAGTCCTCGCCAGTAGGTTGGTTCTGGCTGCCAGCACAGCAAGCAGGGGCGGGCGTCGCCGCTTCCACACGTAACGGTCTGGCACGCAAAGTTCCAAGTGCCGCAGCACTCCCGGGTTATGCGCCCCGCCACGCAGCAGTTTCACTACATACGCTGCGAGCGCAAAGTCCCGTCTCATCTTTAACGCGTTGTACCCTACCAATGTTATTGTGTTTTTCCATTAGAAATTTCTCAGTAACAGCCCGGAGCCTAGATTCGTGTCCGGTCGATGGCAATAGGTTTGCCCCTTACTACATAGGACATAACTGGCGAAATGTAGGTCTTCTTCTTTTCGTGTGGTTAGTGACTAACGGTGTCAGATTTTTTAAAGCCGCTCATGGGCCTCTGGCTGGGCTTCACATGCCGTCGAGAAATATCTCTCAGGCATGTTTACTCACGATGTTTTCCTTCACAGTTTTTGAAGCAAGTGATAATTATACAATACGCACATGAATCCGAAAAGTCAGAGGTTCGTGCCTTGGGTACGAACTCGAGACCTATGACTTGGCAGTCCGACGGTCACACCACTCAGTGGCGGATTTGAAGTCTTGGCCGCTCTAGGCCCCAGGCCATATAGTAAGTATCAGCCGCCCCTTTCTCAGCACCTATCATATAGACTACATAATGAATTTATTGCCAACTTTTATCGAAATCGGTTCAGAAATTTAGTTAACTAATAATATGCTGTTGGTTTATAATATTTTCCGAGGTTTCAGGGTTAAATGGTTTTAAGTAATTATTGTTCTACGATGTGGTGCAGTGCAGCCCGCCTCATAACGTGCGCGAACGTTTAGAACATATAGATACTTACTTTGAGTTATTTCTTGTTATAATCAGTGATTTTTTTGTCACGATTGGCCGGCCCTAATATCTGGCCGCCCTAGACCGGGCTTACTGGGCTTTAGGGCAAATCCATCACTGACACCACTAGGCTAATAGGTAATACGGGTTGGTATCCGCAACTCCACGTCAAAGTGCGTATTTTGCGTACGGGTGGGAAAATCGATTATTCGATCCACCCCAGCTCCTCAAAGAAGGCCAGCAACGCCTTGGTGTCACTGACAATCTCACGCAGGGTACCTGGGTTACCGAAGTACTTGGCCCTGTATGTGGCGACCACCGGGCAGTTTAACAGCACATGAGCTGCTGCCTCGTCGTCCTCCATGCAGGCTCTGCACACCACTAGGCTATCACTGCTCTGAAATTTAGGTGTTACATACACTTCTGCCTAACCATTCGGGACTTTACAGGCGTGATGTAATTTATAGTTATATTTCCTCCACCGTACATTAAACTATTCTAAAATCACCATTAGTGATTTCGAAACTGCATTACAGACCATAATACGGTTTCACGCGTTAATGCATTGTCGGTCATAAAGAGCTCAATGTTCTGAATGATTCAGTGTAGAGCGTAACAGCTTGTATTGTTGACTACTGTTAGTATTACTGAAATATTTGGGAGTTAATTTTTATCATTTTCTAGCGTTAATTTCAATACAATTTTCTTTTAGGATTTGTTAAAATTGAGCTCTAAGTTCGTAATGGAAATATTAATATTGCTCAATCTGAACACACACCTAACAGAAAAAGATGGTTAACAGAAATGTATCTATACCTACTATTTCAATTTCAAATAGCCTTTATCAGTAATCTTAAAACTAGTTTTACAGTTTACATAAATTAAAGGTTAAGACATCAGAATTCTCCAGACTGCTTTGCTCTTTAGCATAGGCCTCCCCCAGGCTTTTCCATAGCTCACGATTGTGATATTTTCTCCTCCATGTCCCTGTAGTGGTACTCCCTTTCTTCTTCTAAAATTGTTTGTCCGAAAATCATTATCCATAACACGTTTGCTATTAACTTCAGTAACTGTAATGTTCAAAATTTTGAAATTTTGTCCCGCAGTAGTTCTCAAATCGTCTTCCCATCCTTGAAATGGTCTTCCTCTTTTCCTCTTTTCTTCTCTGGGATACTATTCTGTTAATTCTCTGGCCCATCTTCCGTTTTTATATCTACTATACTATCTGTTTAATGTAATAACGCTGAAGAGTTTGTTTGTTTGAACGCGCTTATCTCTGGAACTATCAGTCGGATTTGAAAAAATATTTTTGTTTTTCTTGCCCAATTCTTGAGTTTTAAAAGCTACGTAACATCACGCTATGGCCGTTAGGAGCCGAGTAAATAGAAAAAAGTCAGAAAAAACGCAAAGCAAAAACGAAGTATTCTCACGGGTGGACGATGCGAAACGAAGCGATGGATCGGGGGGCGAGTGAGTTTTATAAAAATGTGGCTGTTATTTTGTTATTTAAGTATATAGTGTATCTTAAGATTTCAACACGAGTGAAGTCGTAAGCAGAAGCTAGTGAATCTATAAAACGTAAAGAACAGTGAATAGCTCTTGAGAAGGGAATATAATAATACTCCAGCACAATGATCCATTTACAAAACAATGTTTTTAAATAAAACTATGGCCGTTAATTCAAGAGAAGTTTTAATTTTGCAAGTTCTATGAGTATCTACATCATACATTAACTCACGCCTTTTTCCCATGGGGGTAGGCAAAAACTATGCCCGCTGCTACGCCCCTTACATACACCTTTTGCTTCGTTAATGTTCATACATCTGGTCATACAGGCTCGCCGGTTGCAAGTACCACCTGGCCTTTCTGAAGAACATCACCAAGTAGGTCAAATATTATGTCCTCCTAGGGCATCCCCTCCCCGGAGTTTCCACTCACATCTGCCTTGTAAATATCTTTTGTTAATCACCTTTCATTCATCCTCTCAAAATGACCAAACCATCTAAGCATACTCTTTTTAATTTTTGTATACACGTGCAGCCTATTGGCTAGATATACGCAAAGATCGTACAGCGCTCTCCGCGTTCAATATAACAATGCGTTTAGGATACTGGTGGAGCTGCCTTGTTTCTGTAGTGCGTCAGGGATGTTCGCAGATGCGCATGTAGATTGCTTACAAATACAAATACAAAAATGTTTATTTCAATATTACACGTTGTACATACGTTATACAGTTGGTGGCGTCCCCTTTTAAGCATATAGATGCCTGTGCCAGGAGGCGCCGCTCCTTTATATCTTGCTATTAGTGTAACATGTTATTAAAACAAAAGTTATTAATAAAAATAAAAAAATAAAAAGAGTTTCAAGTTAATGAATTTATTATTTTTATTTAGTCTGTCAGTGTGTGTGTGTGTATGTGTGGGTGCGTGTAAGATTATGTGTATGTGTTTATGTGTATGTAAGTATGTGTGTGTGTGGTTGTTTTTTTACGGAAAGGGTTTTACCTTATATTTAGTAGAATATTCTCTACTTCATCGTAGCTTAACTTGCTTATCCACTTAATCAGCAATGATTTGCATTCTTTATATGGTTTAGTATGTATATCTATTTGTTTATTTATTTTATTGTATATGAAAGACGAGCGTTTGTCGTACTGAATATTTGCAAATTCTGTTCTTACAAAAGGGCTGGAAGCAATGTTATGTTTCCTTCTTCTAGCTAATATATTAGGATCTAAGGGTAGAGTTTTATGTTTTTTTAATACTATGTGTATAATATATAATTTTCGTACTGATAATAGATTACTTGTTTGATATAGCTCATGGGTGTGAAATGTTCTTTTTTTGAAGTACATTACTTTTATTAATGTCCGTTGCGCTCTTTCAACATCAAGAAAACGTGTTTTACGCGCGCCCCCCCAAATGGAGATACAATATATATGGAACAATGCGAAGGGAAGCGCACCTTTTACGCAACAATGCGTAAAAGGTGCGCTTCCCTGGTGCGCTGAGTGTGGGGCGGCTCCAACAGTGTCTTAAGCATGGTTGCGAGTCGTCTGGACTGTGTATACGTGGGTCACTGTTGTGCCGTCTCTCATGGGATGTTGCAACGGTAACCAACCGTTATTTCTTGTACAATCTTCTTTGTTTTGTTTAGTGTGTGTCTTACTAACATAGTCGTAAGTTTTACTAACAATCTTGTTGCGTCTTGGTTACTCAATTTCTATTATTTTTTGGAAATAAACTAAGACAAAAAAATACACTAGAATAGTAAAGAACGAAGGCCATGACATTTTAGGCACGCTACAGTTGCGGGCCATGCCATTTCTAAAGCAATCTCTCGAAACTTCCGTAACTATCAAATCCAAAACTGCAAATCTATGTAAGTTGAAACTTCAGAAAACAGTCGCATGGTTCAAAGCTTATGTCAAAACAGATAACAGACATCAGTAATGCAGCGATAAACGATGAAAGAGGTAGACACAGAAGGTTGGCTCCATACAACGAGCGGAAACGCACGCACACACAGACACGCTTCACACACAGCGAGTACAAACGTACTCGCGACTGGCATTTGTTTGAGATCGCCGTACGAACGTGTCTGTATGTGCGTGCACCTACCCACACGTAGACGCGTTTGTACGGCGATTTTCGCTCGTCATATGGAGGCGACCTTCTGTTCCTAACTAGTTTTTGTATTTTAACTGTTCAAGTTTTGAAGGCTAGGATTGAGTTAGGTCTCAAATCCAGATTAACTAGCAGAGTTTGTCTGCTTTAGAGGATTTAATTGGGCTGTGAAGGTTGATTTGAAGATGTATAGTCAAGATGTCAGTGATTTTGGGTTGATTTGAACTTCATGATAGGTAAAGGTAAATATTTTAAAAAATAGGCAGTCATGGGGACTGCCGACAGAAGTGAAACCTTAAAACTGGTATTAGCGCCATCTATATTCTATAGTGCAATACTACGGCGCGAGCGCATGTCGGTGACTTGTCGGTTTTATTGTATAATTGCATATCACATGTGTAAGCACTGTGACCATGTTGTACATTCCATATAGCTACCATTTACTGGGTACGTCTTTTATTGACTTGAATGTGCCCTGGCGGCTGAGAGTATGTCCTGCTCACTCAAATATCTCGCTGATGGTGGCGTGTGTGTTGGATCATTAAGTTCCCTTCAAAATGGTTGAGCTAAATGGCGCCGTCAGTAGGGACTGGTCATCTCTTAGCTGCCACGGTTTATTTTAATTTTTGAATTGATATTATATTTTTATAACGGACTCTTTTAACGTGCATGTCTTTCTACATTGTTTTCACATGTATAAGTTCAACACGATTGATGTAACCAATATTTTGTAACGATATTTTGATTTAAAAGAGTGTCCGTGGAGTTTCTTGCCCGTTCTTCTCCATAGGTACCTACTACGCTTTGGAATGGGCAACTAGCTTCATTTTTCTGACTGACCGACCCCTTGACAATTCAAAAGTACCTGTAATTGGTTTATTTGAAATAAATGCTTTGAGTTTGAGTTTGAGTTTGACGCGAATCCATAATTTAAACCCCTACCAAAAATCGACTCAAAGCGCCTAAAGAAGTGTTCGCTTTAAAAAAAGAAAATGTGTTTTGCCACTGATTTCAAGATGTTTAAAAGCTTACTTATTCCAAATTTGTTTCTCCTTTTAATAATGTAGGACTTAGGTACCTCAGACATAGGCCGTCTCCATCACCAAAACTACCATTTAGTTTGTCTCACAAACCATTATATTCCTAGTTGGACGTCATCCGTTTGCGCTAGAGAAACAACCCATCTTGTTCTTTCACGATTTTTTGAAGAAACTAAACCTATTCTATGGGAATTAATTAGGTTTTAATCAAACCAGTATGTATTATTACAGTGCACATTAATAACGCTAACAAATATTTAAAAAAAAATGGCAGTCTGATATGCAATATTCATCATAATCATCATCATCATTATGTTGCATTGTATGCACAAAAAGAAACAATACTAATAAAAATCTCAAAACTGGCATAAGCGCCATCTATATTCTATATCTCAGCACTACGCGAATCTATAAGTTTAGCCCCTACCAAAAATCGATCAACGCGCCTAAAGACGTTTTCACTTCAGAAAATGCGGCGAAAAGCGAAAGGAGAAAAGTGGAAGCACACCTCTGCCCAACCCTTCGGGAAAACAACGCGGGATGTTAAATATGTTGTATTAATTATTACAAAATAATTCCTTACTGCTACGGAACAATAAGGGCCGTTTTCGTTTTAATTTCTTTATCAACACGTAACATAACATCACGCAGGTTATACCCGAAGGGTTAGCCAGAGGTGAGAGATGTACCTTATAATACCTATACCAAGGTATATTTCGACAGTTATACAACTTCGCCTTCGTATTCCCAATCATAGCCACAAAGCATCTACTTAGATATTTCAAATAAACAATTCCGAGACTATACTAGTTAAGAGCTTTGCGTAGTGTTCTAACTTTCTATAATAGTTCAAAGGTAAATGTGTAGCGAAGAAATGGGTTGACCACACAACTTCAAAGGGTTTATACGAACCAATGACTTTTCGATCGGAAGTCGACATCGAAGCAAATGGAGTATTTATTTATTTATTGTACACTATTGAAGTCCTTGTTTCCTGGAAAATATATTGTATGGTGGTATACATGAAACCCTTCGTGTACGAGTCTAACTCACACTTGGTCGGTTTTTATTCTTAAATAAATCTTGTTACCATTATCCACTTAAAATTGTTAAGTACATTATTTTAATCTCTTTATATTTATTAAAATTTTCTAAGATCTTGAGAAAATAGTATTATTCATTCCAGAAATAAATAAAATTGGTATCAACCCTGTTTGGAAGTAACAAAATGTTATACTAGGGATGTTGCTCAAATAAAAACGACAAAATATTATATACGAAACAATTTTCGTTTATTTTTGCAAAAAGCATTTGATTACACGCACATATTAGGTAAATACCTAAAGGTTAAAGTCGCACCACGCATCATTATTTTTTAAATAATTTAAACAATTTTATAATAGCAATAATAATACATTAATTATAAATTTTTTTCTATATATTATCACGTATGGCAATAAACAGAATATTTACAACTTTACATAAAATAAATTAATAATTATACTTTTAGTAAAATCTCAATAAAACTAGTTTAAACGTATATCAAAATAATAGGATTTGTGATGTAACATTTATTAAAAATCACGAACGATGATTTACTATCACAGTATCATAGGATACAACAGACAAATCATTAAAACGAGTTTAAAACTTCAATAAATCAGCAAAAAAATATTAAAAAAATATTTCGCTAACACGCCACCATTTGCATCGAAAATCCATTAAATTATATTGATGAGATGCAAAGGTATGTTGAAGAAACTATTCTAAACACAGAGCTACTTATTATTATACGTTATGGTTTCTTTAAATTACATAATATTGCTGTTTTTTTATCTAGTTCACTGTAACTTCTATTGGATTTTACCTATTTCGTAAAATAAATACTAATATACTTCTTTAATATCTACACTTTTAAAACTGACAAACATTGAATTTTATGTACATATTCTCAGAAATTCCACATTGATATTCATCTACAAATCTCTAACACATATTATTTTCCGAAATCACAACAAGCTAACAGGCTTTAACTAGTGGAAAACAGATTACAATGAAACAAAAAAAATGGACGGATTTCAAAAGAAAAATAGATGTAGAAAATTCGAAACTTAACAGACATGAAAAGGTGAATTCAGGTTAGATTTTAATACATTGGTTTCACCAAATATGTACAGTAGAAATTACAGTTTAAGGAAAGCGTTAGGATTTTTTTTCGAAAAATAACTTTTTTCAGATATGATTAATATTGTTAGAAAGTTAGTTGTAATATCTATAGAAGTCACAACCATTTATTATTACTTTTTTTACAATTACAGCCCGTATGTGCTCTTTTACAATTTTACACATACTATACACACTAAAATTGGCTATAATATAGTATTATGGTTTACTAAAATTTATACACGCTAATCATCTAGTATTTTTACATATACTTTGAGCCTATGTTACTTATTCAAAAGGAAGACACATTGAATTTACAATAGCAAATATTGAAATTGTTGTTTGAATAAAATAAGGCAACAATGAGTTTAATTCGAGTTTTTGTCTTCTCTGTAATTTAGACGAATATAAACAAAACAAACTTTATTCGAAAAATAATAGTATACGTAAAAATATGTGTATGCAGATGCTATAAACAGAATTTTTTTATAACTTTCCTATATAATTTATCGTAATGAGAATTCATCTTCAATTTTTTTTTTTTTCAAACAACAATTCCCCGTCTTTTTATGAGAACGCGAAAATACCAGCGAATGTGGTTATTATGGACATTGACACGACAGAAATGAATATTAGATATCCTTGGACGCAAGAGGAAATAATAAGTGACCAGTACAGACCTTATCGAAACTCTCGGTGGATTTTTTTTTCTATTTTTACTTGAGTCAAAACAAAAAGTTTTGATACTTAATATAATTGGTTAATTTGACGTTTGACAAAAATAACCGAGGATACGATAAGTAATAAGATATTTTTTTTTTCCTTTTTTTATTTTACCAAAATCTTTGATAAAGTCTTAATACTGAAAAGCGGACAGTGCCATTATTAGTCAAGTTAGTAATTCCATATAACTATAAATATTTAAAACGATGAGTTTTGACACAACACTGACACATCAAATCTAACAGGTTTGTTATTTACCGTAGCACATCAATAATAATTATTTTTAAAATCCTTTTTTTTTCTCTATTGAAGCGTTATTTGTCCCCATTATAGTATCTTCCTATTTTAATTTAAATAAAATCGTAATTATTAATACTACGTGACTGATATAACTATTTTAAGACTAAACTATCTACAAGACTGACTATTATTTAAATTCTATTTACAAAAAAGTCTAGTTACAGTTTTATTACAAAATTAAATTACGTATGTTTCTAGTTAAATTCTTTAAAATGAAACTTATTTTTTAATGTTTTTTTTTACGTATTAAGAACCAAATAATAATGTTATCGAATGAAAAATGAGGGTGAAACACCTAGTTATTGACTTTATAATAGTCTTAAACTACTTAAATTTACTTGCGTAGATTATAGACTCATTTGTTAACAAAATGAGATTATTATTTTTATAAAATGAAATTACACTATGATGTACCTACGTCTTACAATACTTTTATCAAAGTCAATAATTAGCTGTTGATTTTATTATTAAATGTTATTAATACTTTTATAATTACTTTACTTATACTAACTACAGACTACATATTTAAAACTAACAATAATTTAATTTATATTATAGACTATTTGCTAAATATTTACAACACTTTGGCCTCATTTAATTAGTAAAATCTTATACTTAGGCCCGTAAATATAAAACAGCCTACGTTATGTAATTTATCAGAAAACGACTCTAAAATGTTCTATTATGGAATGATTCTATTAAACAATATTTTTTAGATACTTTGTAGTGAACGAAAAAAAAGACGAGAAAAATGTTTATGGAAAACAAAATGTCAAAACGATAAATTACTAAATGAAATTTCGGCACATTAAAAAAACATTCAAGATAAGCTGGTAAAATAAATTAATGTAATAAAATTCAGAAGTAGGTACTACGTAATATAAAAAAAATGTAATTCGTCGTTTAAATGGGTTTTTATGAGTTTAATAAATATTTACAACTTGATCCTATCGATATTTTATATGAAGAACTATTGCAATAATAATTTCCGTTTTACGACTCAATTTCAGATAAAATAAAGCCTCACACATTAAAAGCTCATTTGTAACGGATACTGTATATATTATGAGCTCTATACGTAAGGCTTTTATTGCCCTTATACATAGTAGAATGCATTTCAGATACATATCTTGAAATTATAATAACTTCACTTTGCAACTGTTAATGATTTATGAGAAATATGTTATTCGTGCATTCAAACAAAATGAAAAAGGAAACATATCCGTTTGTGCTAGAAAAAGACTGCTCCTAAACCAGAGACATTTTCAAAAGTAGAAAAATAAACTTCTTTGGTTTAGAATTGATAATTATAATTATCAAAATTATTTAATTACAATATCTACCTAGCTCATTTTTGCAAAAATGAATCTAAAAACCGCTTTTGATGTGTATTATTTAGAAAACTCTTAAAGTCCTATCAGTTGTTTGATTCGTTTTTGCAAAAAAATATTATAAATTTATTTCTAAATACGACACTGTACGTATATTTTCTATACAAATTATTTGTAAAACGACGATTCTAAATAAATCACATCAACTTTGGGAATAAGTACACGTATGTCCTTAAATATTTCGTTGAGACATCACTAGGCCTCTCAAACCGCTGTCACTTCGCACTTTGGCGATATTCAAAGCGATGCTAAGTCTGAAGTTCTTCTAGACGGGATTGGTACCCTCAGTTGAGCCGAACCTCGTCTATCTAACCGCTCCAAAGCATCCAGATCTGAAGCACTTCTCCTGCAGAAACTACAGAACGCACACGCAAGAGTGTTCTTAAACGCATTACGAAAGTCTCTATTGAAATATGCGTAGATAATAGGGTTTAACGCCGAGTTGAAGTAACCAGTCCAGAACATGATCACTGTTACAACTTCGGGGCACCTGCACGAGTCACACAATGATGTAGACACGTAGAAGAGGAAGAATGGGAGCCAGCACAGGATGAAGGCACCCATGATGATGCCAAGAGTTCTAGCTGCCTTGTGCTCCCTCTTCATCTTGAGGATATTTCTATCCTTGGTTGGCGTCGTCGCGTTTATGTGTAGGGCGCCATTTTTATCGCCCACGTCGCGAGAATGCCTGTGCATAAGCATGGCGTTGCCAGCTCGAGCATGCAGATTCTTCTCTTGTCGATTCGCTTCTCTGAATATAGCGTAGTACGTGAACAACATTATGGTACATGGTATCCAGAATGAGATAGAACTGGATATAACTGCGTATGGCTTGTTGACTATGAATTCGCACTCGGTTTCCTTCACCACTTTTAAGTGATCACTGGTTGTGTACCAGCCCATGAATATTGGTACGTATGATATTGTGATTGGACTTAACCATGTTGCTGCTAACATGACGTAGGCCATCTGAAAAAAAGAAAATAACTATAACCTATGTATAATCATGATTATGCATTATGGGCTAAGACCACCACAACATGGGTTCCTGAAAACATCCAACGGTATCGCGGAAGACCTAAGCGAAGATGACGGGACGAACTTGACGCTTAAAGGAGGGATTGGTCCATATTGGCTCAGGATTAAGTTGAGTGGAAAAAGGAAAGGAAGGCCTTTGCCCTGCAGTGGGGCCATATTGGCTTATTATTATTATATCATGTTAACACATTAACATTAAGATGGTCTAGGAATCTAGAGTAAAAAAAATACAATAGTCTTAGGTATATTTAGTAACCTATTCCACTTAAAAACTCCTAAAAAGTCATAAAAAACCCTGTAAGAAATCGACACGTGTTTCACCTCTCAACGAGGCATCCTCAGGATTCAGGATGACGATTGACTTATCGCGAACCCGAACAGCGCGTTGCTACGTCGAGCGCCGGGCGCAGATAAGCGGAATAGGTTACTAAATACTAATTGTTTTTTATAATAGATTTCCACGAAGTCACGCCTGAATCAATTAACAATCTAGAGTTACTCCGTTTTTTTTTTCCAAATTCTACACCTTTGATCAGGACTGATATAAAACTAAAAAATAGTTCTGATTTACTAATGTTCGTACAGCTATTAAAATTATGCTCAAACCCATAGCTTAAATAAAGCCAACAGTCATAGAATAATTCGGGCAAATCTCAATATTTTCCCAATGTGAGTTTCCAATCGTTATCAAAATTATCGGTAATAATTGTCCCGTAAAATGAAGAGCTCATTAATGTAATAATTGCCAATAATTATAAATTCATATTTGCAGACTGATTTTTCATTAGTCAGATATTTAATATTCATCTGCATTATTTATAATTTATGGTTGTACTTATATACATGAATGCTTTCAGCTTAATAGCCCATTGGCCCGTCAAGAAGCACAGGTCACTGTCCTTTTAATTGATCTTTGTTCTATGTATTATTAAAAAGTCGTTGCAATCATATTGTGGTTGATTAAGAGATGTTCCAAATGAAATTGCAGATAAGGCTTTTGATCTAGAAGATAAAAGTCTAGGCATAGAGACATAGTTTAGATGCGTCTAGACCGCGAGCATTTTGTGAAATTTATATATCTTATGAAATACTGTAGCTTCCCTTTAGTGGAAGAATTTTTGAAATCGGATCAGTAGCATACAAACTCACTACTTCTTCATAATTTTATTAAAGTATCTATATAAAGGATGGACGTTTCAACATGGATGCCACCGCAGGGTTGCCGTTCCGAATCACTATCATTTGCACACGCGATTCTTTTTATATCAATCACACTGATTGGGACGGATTTTTATAAAAAGAATTATCTGGGATTAAATTTGAGACAGCAGCACTAATTGCGCCAACATAATGATTGCAGCGCCTTCATGAGAAAGTTAAAGAAAACAAAAGAAAATCAAAACCAACCTTCTTCGTCATCTTTATAGGATACTTCAGCGGCTTCACAATAGCATAATATCTGTCGACTGATATGCAACACAGATGTAAAATCGACGTCGAAGTGAAGTAGACATCTGAGGAGTTCCAGAGGTCACAGATGGTGGGTCCGAAAAGCCAGCTGTTGTAGAATTGGACGCTGAAGTTGAACGGCATGACCACCATGGCGACGAGGATGTCGGCGAAGGCGAGGGAGACCACGAAGTAGTTGGTTATAACTCGGAGTTTCCTGTGAATGAGAAAGTAACAAATATGTTATGAAAGGAAATGTTTGCAGCATTATTTGAATAGCATCGGTATCAGTAACAAAAGATAGCCTTAGTAGTCTTTCAAAAATCATGAGCAGATTATTTTTACTATAAAAATATATTGTTTTATAGATAAGGAAAACAATCCATTTCTATTATATTTTACATTTATATATAAAAATAAATCCCTATTTCCCTTGGTCACGGCATCACGCATGAACGGCTGGACCGAATTCATTAGTTCTATTTTTTTGTGTTTGTTATTGTCAGGAAAAGGTTCTTATGAAAAAAAAAATTAAGAGAGTTGCACGGAAAATTAGAAAATTTAACGACCATATTAATTTTTCAAATGTAACCTTAGCGCTTTTGATATAACTGTCAGTCGATTGACAGAATGCGCGCTCTGCAAACATAGTTTTAAGACAGGACATCTGTCGGGTCAGCTAGTTCGGTATATAAACAGAGGAACCAGACTTTTTAAATACACTTACTTTTTAAATACTGACTATCTCGTTGGTTTTGCATTTTAATATTTATACCTGGATTCGATTCCCGAGTCGGGCAGTGTTATTGGGTTTCTCCATTAGGATATTTTCAGTAGCAGCCCGGAGTCTGAATGTGTGCCTATTACATGGGACTTAAAAATAACTGGAGAAATGTGAGTGTACTAAGGTATTCCTCTGCCTAACCTTTAGGGAAATACAGTGATTTTATGTTGTTTTGTAATACATTTTTCTAGGACAATTTGGAAGTTGTTATTTTGAGAAACCCATGGGAGAAAATGGAATGGCCGACCTATCTATACTCGTGAGTGTTGCGAATTGAACCCAACACAACACCTTGCACGCAGTCTACACGCGCATCGTGATCATCGCGTCATCGGTATAGCTGAGGCGCGGCGCGACGGCGACACGGCTCGGACTGATGACCACTCGCTTCCACGGACTCCACCGCGACGGACGATTCTTCTAATTTAACCCTTAATTGTTTGTCTGGGACAGTTTTATAGTTTTTACATAATAAGCACGGCAAGTAAACAATGGCCTTAAAATACCGTCCACTCTTTTATTGCTTCTCGCGCTAACAGTGAGGGTCATAAGAAGCAAATAAAGGTCAAAAAAAAGAAAAAGAAAAATAAAGGTAAATGCACCTGATGCCTATTCATGTGGCATAATCTCTTGTTATGAGGCCTATGAGAAGATACATATATTATATTGTGGCCCACTTCACACAAAAAACGATATTTCATAAATAAAAGAGGTTTGAAACCAAAAAATCTTGATTTTATCAATAAACAAACTCTTTTGCTAAAGATTCTTAGACAGATATAAATAGAAAATATAACCCAAATACTAGAAGATATCTTACTTCGAAAGTCTCGGGTCAAATGTCCGCGAATAATAAAGTCATTTGTCCAACCGTTCCAGCGAATAGTATTTTATCAGAATAAACTGGTGTTGAGGAAAAAAAGGCAAAATAACTTTTGATTGCTTGGACGAAAGTTCTAACAGGCGGCTCTGTTCACACTAGCGGCGTGGGAGGCATTTTAAGGGTTATATTATGTCGGTAGTAAGTTTTGTTCAAATACAAGCTCCTGAAGTAATATTTTACGATAGCTGAGATTGGGAATTCTTTTATGTTAGCATATTTTTTCCACTTATGGGCAAAGGCCTCAATTTCTACTACTTTTTGTGGTCCATCACTTATATTTTCCGGTTTAGACGAATAGGTACATCCAATTCTTTTTCAAGTTAAACAGTTAATTCTGTCCATGCTGTTTTGCATCCAAGTATAAAAAAGGTTAACTATTTCAGTTTTCAGAGATTCATCAAAAAGGAGTTCTGTCTCAAAAACTTTAAATTTTACTGAAGTTTTAAAAACTAATAACAGTTTTCTCAAGCTGTCACCAACATCGCAAGTTCGTCGTCCATCGTTTAGTAATACAAATTCTCTAAACGATCTCTTAGAATCTAATATATAACTCGCTGTCTGCAAAACCAAATTTTGTGGTTTTCATTTTCTGTGTTAAGTAAAGTTAAGATTTCTGTGTGTCAAGTTTTCTATGTTATTGTTTTGTCTTATTCGATGTATTGCCCAACATCAACATGATTTTTATTATTAAAATTTCTTCTTCTTCTTGGCTTCGCTCTTGATAGAGCGGTCGTGGTCACGATGGATTGTCTTCCTTCACAGGTGTAGTCGTTGCTCGCCTCACGATCTTTCTCCATTATTATTAATGAATGAGCCGGACTGTAATCTAACAGAACCAGTCTGGTAGATTACAGTCCGGCTCATTCATTAACAGGGCCTCCAACTGCGGATTTAATTTGATCGGTCCAACTCCTCGGTGACGTCCCACGTGGTCGATTATCTTCCACTCTGCCCTGCACCCCTAGACGCTCTATGGAGTCATTTTTCCACCTCGAGACATGACCAAAGAACTAAAGTATTAACGTTAGCTGCCTTTAAAATTGACTATATTAAAGAAATTTCGAGCGAATTCAACATTCATCAAATGTATCTTCATTAAAACTTATTATTAACTTCATAAACTTGTTAATAATTTTCAAATTTGAGTCACGTTGCCAGTGTGAGATGACCCCACTTTGTTAAAGACTTTAGCAGTAACTTAATTATACTTTGATGGTAAAATTATTATGCCTAACAGGCAGTTATCCTTAAATTAATCTTTTTAACTTAATTTGTAAAACTTTCGTTTAATAAAAGTCTGTTAAAAGATTCGTTTAATTAATGATGGAATCAAGCTGATTGTCTTTGAGAGTGGCGGTACGCAGGATGAGTGCGAGGAATACCGCCCCAGGACCCGATGGCATACCCGGAAGGGCCTGGGTCCTGGCCATGGGGACTCTCGGGCCTCGACTGAGAGGGCTCCTAAGCGCATGTATGGAGAGGGGCCAGTTCCCACTTTGCTGGAAGACTGGGAAACTGGTCCTCATCAGGAAGCCGGGGCGCCCAGCGGACTCTCCGTCCGCCTATCGGCCCATTGTGATGCTCGACGAGGTGGGCAAGCTCTTTGAAAGAGTCATTGCAGACCGCCTCGTCGGGCAGCTGGTGCGAGTGGGGCCGGATCTGGCGGACGGCCAGTTCGGTTTCCGCAGGGGGCGCTCTACGGTAGACGCCATCATGCGCGTGCGGGCCCTCACGACAGGGGATGCTGTGGCCCGGGGTGGGGTCGTCTTGGCGGTATCTCTAGACATCGCCAATGCCTTTAACACCCTGCCCTGGAGTTGCATCAGGGAGGCACTTCGGTATCACCGGATGCCGACCTACCTCTGTCGTGTGGTCGAGGCCTATTTGACAGACAGGGCTGTCATCTACCCCGATCACCAAGGAGAGTGGAACCGGCGAGAGATGTCGTGCGGTGTCCCACAGATCAGTCCTGGGGCCGCATCTGTGGGACATCGGATACGACTGGGTGCTGCGCGCCGACCTCCCTACTGGCGTCAGCGTCGTTTGTTACGCTGACGACACGCTGGTCCTGGCGCAGGGGAGGTCGTACCAGGCGGCGGCCGACTTAGCGACACGCGGGGTTGCGACAATCGTCGACAGAATCCGGCAGCTGGGACTCGAGGTGGCCCTGCACAAGTCCGAGGCCATGGGTTTCTATGGTCCTCGTAGTGCGCCACCGTCGGGTTCCCAGGTATTGGCGGGAGGGGTTCACATCGGCGTCGAGTCGACGATGAAATATCTGGGACTCGTCCTCGATAGCCGGTGGAACTTCGTGGAGCATTTCCGACGTTTGGCTCCCAGACTGGACCGGGCCGGGGCTGCCTTGAAGCGGCTCCTGCCCAATCTGGGAGGTCCAAATGCCTCCTGCCGGAGGCTCTACGCGGGGATCGTGCGGTCCATGGCCCTTTACGGGGCGCCGGTGTGGGCGCCTTCATTGAGGCGGCAGCCAGGCCGCCGGCTGAACGCGTCCCAAAGGGTCATGGCCATCCGGCTGGCCCGAGGATACCGCACGGTCTCCTGCGAGGCGGCGAGCCTCCTTGCCGGAGTACCGCCATGGGATCTGGAGGCAAAGGTCCTCGCGCACATTTGGGAGTGGCGCGAGGAGGCGAAGCGCCGGGGCTTAACTCCGATGCCGCAAGAAGTCGCGGCACAGCGGACAGAGCTCCGGCGGGATCTCATGGCGGAATGGAGACTGCGATTTTCGCAACCCAGCGCTGGGCACGCCACAATTGAGGCGATAAGACCCCTCTTTGAGGAGTGGCTAGAGAGGCGCCACGGCGTCCTCACCTTCCGCCTGACGCAGGTACTCACCGGACACGGCTGTTTCGGGAGGTACCTGTTCAGGATAAAGCGGGAGGAAACGCCCGGGTGTCATCACTGTGTGGATCGCCCGGAGGACACGGTGGAGCATACGGTGGAGGTCTGCCCGGCTTGGGCAGGGCATCGCCGTGTCCTCGTGGATGCGATCGGTGGCGGTGATCTCTCGCGTCCGGCCCTGATTCGGGCCATGCTACGGAGCGAGAGGAAATGGGAGGCCGTCACCTCTTTCTGCGAAGCAGTAATTCTCGCGAAGGAGGAGACGGAGCGCGTGAGGGAGAGGCAAATTTCGCGCCCTCGCGCCCCTAACCGCCGCAGCAGGAGACGCCCTGGGCGTCGGGAATCGCAGGAAGATTTCCGGCCACCGTAGGCGCGGGCTTGCGGACGGTGAGCAATGGGTAGCTCGCCGTCCGATAAGGACCAAGCCCGGGTCGACGGCGCGTTGTGTTCCACGCGCGCCTCAAAGAGATGTCAGCAGAATTGACGGGGTCCGCTAGGGCCAATGCCAATGCCGGGGGTTCGAAGAAAACCGATAGGGAAATCGTGGCCCCCGGCAACATGGCATAGGAAGGAACACGGGTGGATTTTAGTCAGTAAGAGTCTGACACGCCCTCCCGCTCCACCCAGAGCGGGAGAAGTTATTTGATAATTTCCCACCCAAAAAAAAAAAAAAAAAAAGCTGATTGTCTTAATTTTTTAGGTCAATATCTTGAAGAAATCGTGTGGTTTTGATTTTTTCTACTATTATAAAAGCGCTCGGTTTGTATAAATAAATGATTTTAGAACATGGAGTGGTTGAGATAAAATATTTTTTTATTTCGCGAACCGTGTTTTGATTGAGTAGGCTTTTAAATATGTATGACCTAAATAATGTAATATTATTTTAATCCACAAATAATACCAATTAATTGTTTTTTTTAATTTATTTCATTTATTATATTATTTTTTTAATTAAAAAAAATATGTCTAAAATTCGCGTATTTAATTACAAATTAAATTAAAATAACATAACATCACGCCTGTATTTCCTGAAGTGTTAAGCAGAGGTGTAACTATAGTACACTAACATTTCGCCAGATAAGCTTAAGTTCCATGTAATAGGGGACGAACCTATTGCCATCAACCGGGCACAAATCCAGACTCCGGGCTGCTACTGAGAAATTCCAGACAGAAAAACCCAATAACACTTTGCGTGGCCCGGGGATCGAACCCAGGACCTCATGCTCAGCAGCTATGCTTGCGACAACTAGACCAACGAGGCAGTCAGATAATTAAAATAAATTTATATCATATTAAAATTCGATTTTCAATTAAGTCCCTCAGACATATAAATAAAAAAAATCGAAACCCACGTATTCATTAATTACGTAACCAATATCAAAACTTTTATTATTTTATACCCTTGTTAACAATATTTTACGTTAATATCAGACCAGGCGCGCTCCGCATTTTAAGTATTAAGCTACAAGTATACGGCGGGCTCGACTTGTCGGGCCAATTCAGTGGGCGTAACGTAGTCAGAAGATATAAGAGTAATGCGATAGAAAGAGAGGTAACTTCTAGGTGAATATAACTGTAGGTGATTAGCGCTGTGCGACCTGAATTGCACTTTATTGTGTCGATGCAAGAGTCGCTATTTATTTAAATGATTTTGCGGAGTGAATATTTACTTGTACTATTATGTATTCTGTGTTAATACTTAAGTTTTATTTCATATAGGGTATTCGTAGCTTATAAATATTGACTCTCAACAATCGTTAAGTGAATTTCAAGTACCGTCGTTGTCGAAGTTAAAGCTCATGAAATATCTTTTATGTTATGCCTGTCTGGATCAATCTTTTTTCTTTTGTGTTATTAGTATAAAAACAATGTATTCTTATTTATGTTACCTTTAATAGCACTTAAGTAGTACCTATACTTTAGCACTGTATAAAAAAGCTTGTACACACGGCTACACATCAAGCTATACATTTCCAGTTTATGGCGATCTCGTATTGTATAGGATTTCCATACAATGCGAGGTTAGCTTATACTGGACATCACCGGTCCTTTGGAACGTAGACGATTTTTGTTTACGGTCGAATGGCCCGAGAGTTTCGGCTGTTCAGACTAAACACCCTTGATAACGTAATGAACTAGCACATCAAAATTGATTGAAAATTTAAAATATACCTACTGTATAACCCAATATTTCTAACTGTGCGCCTGTCAACATCAAAATATTACGGTGTATGTTGTTGTTTAAATAATAAAATAACAAATTAACGAATAATTATGGCAGCACTGTGGAAACGACACGAGTTGTGTAGGAGGCGTCGGGGCACAACTCTACGACTTTGACAGCTCCAAGCGCACAGTTAGAAAAATCGAGTTATAAGTAATAATAACAAACACAGTACAATTAATTTTGAACTTTTGAATCTGTATTAAAATCTAGCATTACAAGAGCTTATTAATTATCTTTTCTTTATTTATACACGGGGTTCTTTATTTCTACATCTCTATATGTACCATCTCTTATATTTACTTTTCTGTTCCTTTTTGATCTTTATTTTTTCAGTGTAAGTCTGTTAACTGTTAATCAAATAGACTACCAACTTAATTTGACCGTACATTCAAATCACAAATGTCATTCTTTGACAGTTTTTTTTAAATAACTACCTACGGCAAGAATTAATTTCCCTGACTGTACAACCGCGGACAGTGGCGGTTAACTATTTCTCAACCTTACCTTGAAAGGGTGGAAACCGATAATTTGCAATTGACTGCAAACAAATAAATAAACAACGAGCCTGTGCCTCAAAACACTGATGATAACAAGCATATTGCCGAGCACCACCATGATCACGATGAGCAGCAATACCGACACCCTCAGCTTGAAGAACATGCTATGTCAGGTCAATATCTTCGGTCCCCGCGACTGTGTCTTTGGCAGACGCGTTGATTCCACGCTCCACAGTCGCTCTTGCAACCACAAGACCAACGAGCGGTCAAAAAGTTAAATAAATAAATGACGTACCTGTGCCTCATAACACTGACGATGACGAGCATATTGCCGAGCACCGCCATGATCACGATGAGCAGCAATACCGACATCCTCAGCTTGAAGAATATGCTCTGTGTCAGGTCATCATCTTCGGTCCCCGCGACTGTGCCGTTGCCAGTCGCGTTGACCGTCGCGTTCAGTGCCGCGTGGTGGGTTAAATTTTCGCGATCCATATGGGGTGGCCTGGGGAGCAAAATTTATTTATTATTATTTATCTGTCACTAGTCCAATTTCAGACAATGCGGAAGACCAAGGCAAAGGGACGAGCTTGAACCCTACCGTGAGAACTGGCCCGTAATAGCAGAGGACAGAATTGTGTGGAAAAGGGAGGACAAAGGGCAAAGGCAAAGGGTCCTTACTTTACTATTCTTTGTCCTACAGTGAAGCGATTCAGGCTATATAGTAAGATAGTTAACTGATTCAGGCGTGACCTTGCGGAAATCTATTATAAAATACAATAGACGTAGACATATTTAGTAACCTTAGCTTAATTATTCCTAAAGAGTCATAAAAAACCGTGTAAGAAATCGACACGTATTTCACCTCTCAACGAGGCATACTCTGTATGACGATTGACTTGTCGCGAACCCGAACACGGCGTGTTGCCACACCGAGCGCCGGACGCAGAGCGTGGATAGGTTACTAAACATATCTACGTCTATTGTATTTTATATAGTAAGTATTAGTATTTCGTATTTCACAAAGAAGCTGATAGGTCCCCTGATGTTAAGTGGTCACCGCACCTGGACATTGCAATACCACGCTGTTCTACTGCTGGAAAAAGGTCTTTTCTCAGTGAGGGTGAGTAGCTATCCACCATGCAGGGCCAGTGGAATAAAGTTAACTTAAAAAATATAATAAACAACTGTTGAGGGTTATTAGTGAGGATTGGAGCAGTCTGATCCACAGGTATTGGCTCGAAGTCCATCGGAGTGCCAACCGACGATAAAGATTGTGTATATAGTGTTTTTTTTTTCAATGATTTTAATGTAATGAAATTTAATGTTAATTTTAATGACTACTCAGTTTTAATGTGCTTAATTTATTTTGTAATTGAATGGAATTTTGAATTTGAATGTTGTATGTACTTGAATGAATTGTAATGTACATAATAAAATAAAGAAAAAAGAAATGTAATCCTAATAGTCATCATTAACTAACATAAGCACGGGTGATCTTTTTTGGCCAAAGAAATCTCAATATAATTGTCGAGGGCTTTAATTTCACGTAGGCATAATTAATTTACAAAAGTATATCTTCACATTATATAGAAAAGTAACAATCTCTATTAATTTGATTAAACGAACAGTTTTGCCTTTATTGAAACGTTTACCGAAATAACTTTGTTGATTGTGAAGTTACGAAACATTGTTGAATTCTTTTGAATAACGTTCCATTCAGATGAAAGTTATAAAGAATTTATTTGAAACGTGAATTGGAACGGTGGGAAAGTCTTTTGTGATTAAATATTGAGTAATTGTGAAATTGTAAATGGTTGTTGAACGGTAAATACAACTCGCATTCTGACGAGTGCAGTGGTGGCCGAGTGGTAACGACTGTGACTTACGAGTTGTAGGTCGTAGGTTCAAACTCAGACAGGCGTTTTACTTTGTGTAAATTATTTCATCACCACTGCTCTCAAAACGGTGAAGGAAAACATCGTGAGGAAACCAACATGTCCTAGAAGACATGTGACATCTACGAGCAACCCACACTGGGCCCACGTGGTGGATTATCCTCTCACCGAGAGGAGGCTTATGTCGCAGCAGTAGGAAAATTATAGGCTGATTATGATTCTGGCAATGTAAATGCTTCCTGATATGCAGTTTAATATTAATAACTTTAATTTACATAGGATATGTTACATTAAGACAATATTTTAAATTGCATAAATCACTATCTCCACTGGCACCCAATTTAAGATTAAACTTGTGCTATGAATGCCAGGGCTCTCTCTATTAATATATTTTCCAATTTATATAAACTAATACGGAGTTACATTGGGTAAAAAGCTATCATTGAGTACAAAGAGAAAATAAAGTTAGTAAAATAAAGAAACTGGACAATCAACTAAATTTTAAAAATAAAAAAGAAAATGTATAGCCCCTCTCTAGTGTGAATTTGGTAAGTATATGTGTCATGTGTATGTATCACGTGTGTGTCGTATGTGTGTGTAGTGTATATGTGAGTGGTCCGAGAAAGCAGGAACTGTTCAAAAAGCTTTCCGAGTAACTTTTCTATCTCCTCGTATGTAAGAGTCGCAAGCCATTGACTCATTCTCTTTTTACACTTGATTTTATTTAAGCCTTAAATTGTATTGTTTGTTACTGCATTGTAAATTCGACTACCTAATACACGAAAGTGTCTTTCAGCCAATTTAGTTCTACAACGTTATATGGGACAGACGTATTTAGATCTTCTACATATTTACTAGATGGTCCAGTATTGTATATTCAGAGAATCATGCCTGCGCAAGATGGTATTGAGTACAAAGAGTTTCAATAAATGACGAGTGAAAATGCTCAGAATATTATTATTCAATCTTTGCCAATAAGATCAGAAGAAGACAATAAAGAGACGAAAAGACACCCTACGTCAATTTGCCTTGTTACAGCCATTCCATACAACTTTAGAAACAACGACAGTTGTTGTTTGAATAAACGGACAGTAGCAACGCCCCGCGGTCAATGTCATTTAGGCGCCTAATATACATATTAATTGCATGCAGTCGCCAAAAGATGTCGTAGCTCTTCTTTAAAAAGCATAGTGACAGTGATGAATCGCAGTTAATCAATTTGCTTCACAATTAATTTCCCCGATTTTACAAAGATCAAAAGAAAAAAAAAATTAAATTAAGGCAACTCAAAGAATTAAGAAAAATAAATATTAAGGAAGGGAAATAAAGGCAACTCAAGAATTAACAAGAAATTTAAATTCTGGATAGATGGACCGATGAAAGTAGAACATGGCAATGCAATCTAAGAATTACTTACGCAAAATATTAATTTAACAGGGAATATTGAAGAGATGGGCAGAGGTGTACTGTTCACCCACATTTCGCCAATAATGTGTAACAAGGGGCGAGCTATTGCCGTTAACCAGACACAAATCCAGATTCAAGTCTGCTACTGAGAAATTTCTGATGGAAAAACCCAATAACACTTAGCCCGACCCGGGAATCGGACCCAGGACCTCATGCCTTGGAATAGCGCTTGCAACCACTAGACCAACAAGGCATCCTAAACTTAACAAAGTGTTACCAGTTAGTAAATATTAAAAAAATATGTTCAAATTTACATAATCTACACACACGTGAAATGTTTTATCTAACAAATTGAAATATTCTTTTCCATCCAAACATATTCCATTGTAAACTCACTCCTACGTTTCACAGCTAAGATTTTCTTTGATCTCAATATTTATGACTGTAGGCAGACTCATAAATTCTAGGATCGATAAACGAGCTGAATTATTTCAGCCTAGTTTTTGTGAAACGTTAAGGGAATCTTATATTTTTGCCATCTAAAAGTGTCTCATGGCATACACATACGCTTATAATAATGGTACTTCGGGCACTGGTAATCGATTTTCCAAAAAAATATAAAATAAATATATTTAAGACGACTGGATTATGCCAGATTTCTTGTAAATAGGTGATCTAAAAATAAACTGATATGGAGCTATTAATTAGAAATTAACAGTAAAACCAAAGCAAAAGGATATGAATAGCAAAGCCAAAGATACAGAAGCTATTTGCGCAATAGCAAATTAGTTCCGAATTAAAAAGCTTGGAGCAATACTATATTATTTAGATTGACTACGCCAAATCTTGTTCCGCTTAAAGTAAAAAGGAACGAGGAAGATAAGTAAGCAAAATAAGAACAAACCGAGAAATTAAAAAGTGAATATTTTCGTGGCTGCTCATAATTCTCTCGTAAAATCTTCGCTTCTTTTAGACAAAACTGCGGAATTATGAGATTTTCTTTAGTCGAAAAGCGAAAGGCTAAATTATATATAAATAAAAGAAACCGGTGGTTTCTGAAATTTTAGTTTTCTTTCAAACTTCTGGAACCCTCCATTGCAAGCTTTTGGATGATATTATAATTATTTGGGCGAAAGACATATATGAGGACACAGAATTTTAGGTTTCTTAGGTTTATTACTGTGATCTAATGTCCATTCCAGACCCTGTGTTGCCATGTTCACCTAATAAAATGTTAGTCTACACATTGAAACTGTAGCTTTGATATAATAATAAACCTTCAGCGTATATAAACGGGTGACGTGTAAAAACAGCAGTGATAGCGTGTGACCGTTGGACTGCCAAGTCATTAGGTTTCGAATTCGAAGCTAAGGCACCTATACACGTATATCACTTGCTTCAAAAACGGTGAAGGAAAACATCATGAGGCAACCGGCATGCCTGAGAGATATTTCTCGATGGCATGTGAAGCCTAGTCAGATGCTCATAGGTGGCTTTAAAACTCTGACACCAAGTTAGTCACTAACCACACGAAACAAAGAAAAATGGGTGACCACTAAAAAAGCTGTGGGCCTCCCATAACACAGCTCAATCTTAGTGGAAGCCTTCTTGTCAAAGTCACGACGTGCAGCTCCCGATTATTTCTGTTCTGTGCTTATGATTATAAATATATTTTACTTGTATTTTTCTTTATTATTAGAGTTAATTATCTTATTATATGCACGTGTTTCTGTGACAAATAAACCAATTTTTCTTTCTTACTTTCTACAAAATCTACCATAACGGGACCATTTGTCATCCTTACCTTTATCTCGCTCGTTTTATCTCCGTTTCACTGACAATCCGGCCGCGTACCTTACACGCGGTATATTCCACAGCTTCTTTATCTTCGCACATTATTACAACTCCTTTATAAACTTTCTAATATAACACATTTCAGTGAAATGTTCTCGTTCATTTTCTTTCTCACCGTCTCGTCTCTGAACTTTTGAATCGAGATTTCATTACGCATCTTCGATTGTTCTCACTTCTTCATTTTCTAAAAGGGTCTCGTTCCGTTCAGGTCATCGTTGCTCTGAAACAAAAGAGAGGTGTTTTAATAACATTATATGTTGCAATGGAATTAAAAGACTGAGTGGATCGTGTGCCTTTTCAAAAAATATCTGTATTGTTACTAAAATAAATTGCCTAGTCTAAATACAAGTAGTTCTTGATATAAAAATGTGTATGTTCTTCAAAATCTTTCAACGTGTTTCGCTTTCGTTACTCAATCTTATGTTAGTTTAGGAAATCTGCTTTTGAATGAAAGTAAGAACTTATAGAAATAGTTATTTTTTGATTACGCAAAGCTTTATTATTCTGTGGATTTTATAAGAAAAAAACTTTTTTTTTTAAATTGTTATAATAACGTTTAAGAAAATATAGTGCCATTTCAAATCAGAAGGAAATATTTTATACCTCATTGAACTGTTTTGTCACATATTTTTGTGAAGAAAAGCATTTTAGAATTTAATTTCAAACATCGCATCAAAACTATAAAAACATTAAAATCAATAACATTTAAATTATACCATTATTATTCTTTACATTCGTACTTCACAATTGCTGGACAACTCAAACAATTTTCTATTAGTTCTGATCATTAATGTTATGAAAATATTGTATTAGGATGAATAAATTGATAAAGTTGAATAAGTTCTCAAATAATATTTATCTTAAAATTAACACGATCCATCTATTCATTCATTCATACATGAGATATTTGCTAAGAGGTCAGAAAATTTGCGATTGATAATAAAGACATAAAGTATCAATCGAAAATATGACTTAAATCATAGGTCAATACGTATAGATTTCCAGAAGAGGAAGATCACGCCAATTACTACATTTTCAACAAAGCACGTGCTACAGAAAACTATATAAACTAGGTACTAGAAGCTACACTATATTTCCGCAATATTATACTCTCGTATTCTGCACCAAATGTTTCCTAGCACCCATTAATTTTATATTTTACAAGCAACGCTCTCGGTTCGTACAGGGGCTTAAACGAAACTATATTGCCCGTTTAGCGTAGCACAATGTCATCAAATTCGTGTAGAATATGGCCAATTTCTGGAGCATCTGGCGTTGAAATTTTGGATGGAAGAGGATATGAAGTAGCATTTGGCGTTCTTACTGATTTAATAGTAGGCACTAAATCAGTAAGAACGCCAAAATATGGTACTTCGGCGATCATCAATCTTGACTTTCCTACTGATATAGTACCTATTGCGATCATCAACCTGTTTGGCTAGTAGTGATTTAAGTATTGTTTGTTCTCAATCATTCGTCTTATTTTGATTATCAACATCTTGTTACAGTTACAACTGTTAGAGTTACAGCTTTAATAGTTATATGTTTTTAGTTTTTATTTTCGGTTGAGTATAGTTTTCGGTGTTTATTGTTGGTATATTGGCGTATGCTAGCTGACATATAGCAAATTATTTAATTTAATGTTTTGTGTTGCGTAATGTAAATTATTTTGTATAAGTATATTCTGTAGAATGAAGTTTTTCTAACTGAACTAAGAGCTGTGCTGCTGGGGAGTTTATTGCGCCACTACTTCTTCCCAGCTAAAGCACTAGGAAGTGGTGAAGGGCAAACGTTTTTGGGGGATTGTCTTATGTAATTTTGACGTTTGAAAAGTGCTGATTCTCAGCCTAGTTTTACTAAATGACTTTTGAATTTTATTAAATCTTGATGTTGACCTAATGTTGTCAAGAAGTTCTCTTATTTGTACTAATCTTATGCAAATAATTTTAAGTTATTGTGATTTTATGAGTGTATTTTGTTTTAAGTTTCTTTCTCTGTTGTATTTGTTTGTAAACCTTACGCATAATATTAATTAAAGTAGTACCTGTTATTTTTAGTAGAAATGAGGTTTCTAAAGTCTGTTTTAGTTTTTTTTTTCAACTCGCAGTAATTCGAATATGAAAAAGTCTAGGCCTAATCATACTTAAAACTACAATCATAACAAAGAATAACCCAAAGAACATAATAAGACTCACGATTACTGCTCGCCCCAAAAATTAAATACCGTCAGACAAAAAATAATCTAAGTATTTAACTTATCTAAGTCGATCCATTAAGCCACGTGATTTATAACTTAATCTCCTGATGGTACACGATACTGCGCTAGACGTTTGTACTTTATAGCCTAATTTTGCTGAAAAAACTCGAATAAAACCGTTTAATAGAGAGCGATAAATTGCTAAGGTTTTGTACTTTTATTGGTTGAAATTGTCGTGGGGTACAATGGCTTTGGATTATAGATTTGATTCTTTATCAGTGGATATCTAAGATTGAATCGTTTAAATTATTAGTCACAGCAGAAACTGCCATTTGGTGTGGCAAAATTCTGCTACATCACAAATAACACATACTGGGCCCGGGTGGTGGATTATGCCCACTCGCTCTCTCGGAGAGCAGGCCTATGTCCCAGCAGTGGGAAATATATATGCTTTTGCTATATTTCATCATGATTTGCAAAGGTAGCTTACTGCAGGGTATAAATCTGTCTGATCAAAAAAAACGAGGGCAATATTAAGACATGAATTTGACAGTCTTAACTTTAGTAACTTCCAGACTCAGAAAGATTCAGTTCTTATATCAAAGAAGATCAATAAAAACCAATTTCCTAAAAACGTCAGAGACAGTCACTGGAGGTTCACATTTTGTGATTTTTGTATATTTTATAAGTCCTACAATATATTTTATTTATGTTACAAATTAATTGGATAACATTCTTTATCATCTCATAATCTTTTCCGCAGATTCGATCTGCGGAAAAGCTAGTAAACATTAATCAGCAGAGAGTTGAAAACATCAACATAATATCTCCCAGATATGCAAGTTACAAGACAAACAAAAAGCCACATCAACGAAACACAACAACAATATAACAGCAATTTATTAAACGACAGTCCACTACAGAAACAAGAAAACAAACTTCTGTAATAATCTACAGAGAATAATTGAACTTCTCAACAACAACTTTCGGGGCGAAATTTCATAACTTGCGTTAAACTTCTAAAGAGCAAATTCCCGTGAAAAGGTTACACGTATGCCATTTTGGGAAACCACTCCCTCGGGAACGATAATAGCTTGTCTGCTAAACGTCTATTTTAGTTCAAGGACGGGCCAATTACCTATTATGGAAAATAAACATGCATCCCCTTTGTCAGATATATTTTTGGATACATTAAATGTGTAAAGGTTTCAGATTTGGGTAAAAAAAATGTTAAAACCTAATAAGCTAGAGGATAGTAGTATATCGGTGGAGATGTTGAACATCTTTAAATATTGGTACAATAGTAACTAGACGAACTGTGTCAAATGGTCTGGCACTCTTTCCGATTCGTACAGCTGGACTGCGGCGTAAAGCAGGGGGGTTGTCATCTCCAAAGCTCTTCTTCAGCCTGTATATAAACGACCTCATAGTGGAACTCAGCAGCAGGCGTTTGGATGTCGGGTGGGTGGTATTAGTGTTAATAATATCAGCTACGCGGACGACATGGTGCTGCTGAGTCCCACTGCAGGGGCACTTGGAGAAATGCTGAAAGTTTGTGAAGCCTATGAAGTCACACGGACTTATTTACAATGTAAAGAAAAGTCAGTACATGGTTTTTAAGGCCGCCGGTAAGTGTCCTGAATCTGTTCCACCCATTCTTTGAATGGTGTTAAGTTAGATAGGGTGTCGTAGTTTAAGTACCTTGGACATTACCTTACCGACGACTTTAAGGATGATGTTGATATAGAGAGGACTACATACAGGGACTACTACTACATATTTGACCATTGTCAAATCTGTCAAATTGGGGGATCTTTGGTGATATTCAGTTCCCCTTCATTAAGGGGAATCGAATACCACCAAAGATCACACACACAGTACATCTACAGTTTTAAACCGACTTCAAAAATGAGGAGGTTCTCAGTTCGTCGGAATGTTTTTTTTTTTAATGTATGTTCCCCGATTACTCAAAGACGGCTGGACCGATTTTAAATATTATTTTTTTGTTTAATAGAGTATATTTTCTAGTTGGTTCCATTGTCATTTGGTCACGCTCTGATGGTGGGATCTTGGAGAAATCGAGGGAACTCTTCAAATATTATAGACACACATATAGTGATTTTGGTATTTTTTTATAGTAACTCGTGCATTTGGTCTCGGAAAGCACTATTTGGTAAAGGGGAACTGATAATGAAGGATACAGATGGCCACTGAAACTACTTAATCAGTTATATGTATTTATCGGGTTGCGATTCGATTACTTTAATATGGTTGGTAAGCAATTGATACTTGTCACAATTCATATGGTGCAGTGGAGCTGACGGTGAAGTACCTGGAGAACTCCTCAACAATTAAAGTCCCTGCATCAGGAAAAGCAATATTTTGTAAAAGGTGATGAGCAGTAGACATAAGGCTATTGTTACTTAGATTAATTATAAACCAACCCACTAAAAAGTGAAAAAAAATCTTTTTACAAAAAATACAGTCAACTTCCAAATGTTTATTTTTAGGTTTCGCCTCCTCTTATAATCCACAAGGATAATGTATTATAAGAAATCAAAAACCAGAAGATCATAAAAACTTTGGAAGTTTCGAACAGGACAGGAATTCATGCTCAAAACTTTCCCCGTAATATTTATGTCCCTCATTCTTTTGCATAACATACCCAATATACTATGACAACAGGAATAATAATAATCGATACTAAAGCACATGAAAACACAAAAAATAGACGTTTTCAAAGCCAAGTAAGTGGTACCTAACAACCTAAAAACTTGTTGACATGACATGACATGTAGGACGAATGGGCAGTAATGTCAACACATGAGTACCTATGTTACGGATTGAGCACAATTTTCTGCGAAAACTATTTTGTCGATAGGCGAAAAATCTATGGTATTTTGTCGACTATTGGCCCAATTATTAGAAAAGTTAGAATAGTTGAAAGTGTTCTTCAAGAATGTTCCAATAAAAAGATATAATTTTCTAAATCCATACACAATTATTGATAAAAATCGGATGCATCATGTGTAGACACCATTTGGAAAAGGGTTCATTAACAAAGCATGCTATTATTATTTTTTTAATCAGTCAGAACCCATTCACCACTTGCTTCAAAAACGGTGAAGGTAACCATCGTGAAGAAATGCCTGCAAGATACGCCTGAGACATATTTCTCGACGGCATGTGATTCCAAGTCAGAGGCCCATGAGCGGCTTTAAAACTCTGACACCATGTTAGTCATTAACCAAACGAAAAGAAGAAGAGGTAAAACCCATATTATGCTATGACTAGACGTTTTGAACGTTTTTCTACCAAGAATACTGCAATTTCCAAATATTCTTAAACAGATGCAAAATTACCACGTAGACGTATTACTGCAATATTTAGCTCGGACGATACAGGCGTTATGTGGGTGCCAACTAGTATAGGAACTGTACAATATAGAACAAAACATTACTGACAGGAAAAGCCTATTTAAACTTATGCGGCGGGTCACCAGCTGTTTCGAGATAGCTTGCTACTGGAAGTGATTTCATTGATATGCTCTGGCTTTTAGTCCATATTGCATATTTGTTTCGAACGATTTGGAGGTAGGACTTAATTTAAACTTGGTTTCCTAACACTTCCTGTTAAAATTACGACCTTTCGAGCCTAATGTACTACTTTTTACACATGCAGCCCGTGGGCTAGATATACGCACAGATCGTACAACGCTCTCCGCGTTCAATTTATCAATGCGTTTAGGATACTGGTGAGGCTGCCCCATTTCTGTAGTGCATCAGGGATGTTCGCAGATGCGCAGGTAGATTGCTTTTACGTAACAATTTGTAAAAGGTGTGCTTCCTTGGTGCGCTTCCGTGGTGCACAGGGTGTGGGGCGGCTCCAACAGTGTCTTAAGCATGGTTGCGAGTCGCCTGGACGGTGTATACGTGGGTCACTGTTGTACTGTCTCTCATAGGATGTCGCAACGGTGACCAACCGTTATTTCTTGTATTGTTTTCCTTATTTTTGTTTAGGGTCTGTGCTTACTAACATAGTGGTAAGTTTTACTAACAATCTTGTTGTGTCTTGTCTTGTCTAGTCTTTTATAAAGAAATATTCTATATTATATTCTAACTGATTTGCTAATGAATAGCTGTGCTCCACGGTTTCACCTGCATAAGTCTCAATCCATGTGGGAATATCGGGATAAAAAATATCGGAGTATCCTATGCCCTTTTCCAGGTCATGGTCTACTTATGTTCCAAATTTCGTCCAAATCCGTTTAGCCGTTTAAGCGTGACAGCGTAATAAACTAACAAACAAACCCACTTTCACATTTATAATATTACTTAGGATGTAGATTTGGGGGATCTTTGGTGATATTCGATTCCCCTTCATTGTCAAATATGTAGTAAAGGTTATTGAATTCTGCAACTACACAACTAAACTGATCTATGCATGAATCCCTATTTCCCTTGGTCATGACATCACGCATGAACGTCTGGACCGACTTCGCTAATTCTTTTTTTTTTTTGTGTTGGTTATTATCAGAAGGAGATTCTTACGAAAGAAAAAATTAAGAAAGTTGCGCGGAAAGTAGATTGCACCCGTGCGATGAATGGGAGGGTCGCTAGTACCAAATATTTTTAGAATGCGGCAATGAAACACTTTTTTGACGAACTTAAAATAAAAGTAAGTACCTACCTATACTCCATTTGAAATAAGATTAGATTAAGATTTAAACAAACCTTTATTACAGTCCGTTCAACCGATTTTCACTTCTATACCGTAGGCATAAGGATGCCATTAAAATCATTAAAAGTTTACTGCAGCTGCCATTTGTCATGCCACCAACGTAATAGAAGTCAAAATCGGTTGAACGGACTGTAAAAAGTTTTATTTAAATGTCTAATCTTATTTCAAATAGAGTATACATAAAATTACAAATTGATCGAATCCTCCAAAACAGTACCTCCCACAACACAAATAAAAAATTTATAGCCACATCTAGCAACTTTATTTCGGTCACAATGCCCGCGCGCCGGATACAGCGTAATATTTAATTTCCTTTGACATTTCGGCCAATCGAAACTTATTGTTAAATGGCGGGAAAACTATAAAAATGCGGCCATTTTGAGTGGCATGTGTGTTATTATAATGATTTATGGTCACCGTAAAATATTGTGGGTTGATAAATGACCCAGATTAGAGACTATTAATATTGTGTCGTCAAAATATTAAGCGCCTTTGAAGTTAATTTGGGATATATTTTATAGCGGGTAACGTTGTTGTTCCGGACTAGAAATCTAGATATTATATTATAATTTATTAAACATAGTATAGGTTTAATTATCGATTGGGTTGGAATACCTGTTGTATTGGAGTTACGTCAATCTTCCAAAAGACAGAGAGACAATTGAAGAGACCAAATCTATCCATGATATTATTTTGTGTGAAAGAAATCTTATAATTTTTTAATATTAGAATATTATATAAAAAAATTAAAAAAAATGGTATCGGGAACAGGAGCACCGGTGGCGGTCAAGGCTTTAGAGAGAGAAACCTCCTTATAATACGAGCCGTGTCAAGAAGTACCGCTTCCTGAATCAAGCCCTTAATCCACTTGCTCAAAGAGAGCCTCCTCAGGTGGTGGTCGAGGCTATTGGCTATAGCCATTGGCTGTCACGGCTATCGGCACAATGATCGCTGACTCCACACACCACATATCGACAGCCTCGCGAGGAAAGTTAAGATACTTTTATTATGTTCGGGAAACTTACAGCTAATTTACAGTGTTCTTAAATAATATCAAATTGAAGGCCATTTACAAGTTTCCACTGATGCACACATTTAACATAAAAACAAAAAAAAGGTCTGTACAAAGTACCTATTAAATATAAGTTAGGAAAAAAATAGTACACGATAAATTAGAAACTAAAAATCATATTTTGCTAACAATTACTTTTCCGTAAAGAAATTTTAAAGAATTATTATTAAAAACTCTTTCATAAAAATTCCAAACAGCTTATGCCATAAAAAAAATTAAGTCCATCCAATTTCCTCCAGAGGAATATTGAATCTAGGTAGACCGTAAAAAGTGAGGTTTTTCACTTCTCCTTTACATTAACCATGTCGGACACCGGAGTTTAAAACTGAGCGCATACAACATTTAAAACTAGCATTGAAAAAATAATTTAACTTTCTCTACTACTGTATAAGCAATTTGTAGAGAATTCAGCTTTTTGTATTTAATAAAGTTGTACAGTTTTGCCTTCAAATGGGTGTAGTTGGCAAAGGATTATTCGTCCGTAAAGTGTTGCATCTAATTGTGAATAGGAAAACATTTCGACGTCATCATCACATTAGGTACCTAAATGTGGTTTGGTATACCAAGATGCATAAGCATACCTAGCATAATCCGCCTATAATGTTCCCACTGCTGGGACACAGGCCTCCTCTTAGTGAAAGGGAATAGGCCGTAATCCACCACATGGGCCCAGTGCGGGTTGCTGGATGTCACATGTCTTTGAATGTTTGGTTCTAGAACATGCCGGTTTCCTCACGAAGTTTTCCTTCACCGTTTATAGAGTAGCGGTGATGAAATAATTTACACAAAGTAAAGCGCCTGTCAAGGTTCGAACCGACGACCTGCAACTCCGTTACCACTGGGCCATCATTACTCTTCAATACGGCTGCTTACTTGTACTTTACTGTGTCTCTGATAGGCAATAAAAATTCAAATTCAAGTCATTTATTCAAACTAGGCTGAGAATCAACACTTTCGAACGTCAAAATTACATAAGACAGTTCCCCAAAAACGCCCGCTCTTCACCAGTTCCTAGTGCTTTAGCTGGGAAGAAGAAGTGATGCAACAAACTCCTCAAATAACCTATCAATAGATCATTTATGTATCCCCGAGTTCTCAAACGATCTTTCCACTATTTGACAAATATCCCAGACTACTTGTCACTTTTAAGTGACAGGAATAGCGTTATTTGAGAATTTATTTATTTATGTGGAACTTCAACGACCTACTCACGAAAACATACACAAACTAAAATCATATACAGTTTAAGTTAATGTGAATTCGTCACTCACAGAAGTGCACAGCACTAGCAGAGAATTTAATGTTTAAAGAACGTGTAAAGTACTGTTAGTTGAATTATATATAACTTACAAAATATAATAAACTAAAAATGCGCTGTTCACAAAATACGATGGGAAATACAAAAATATTTAACAAAATAACAAAAATGGCTGAAAATTTTATCGTAAGTATTGAATAAATACCGTACTTGATACTCAATGTGTCATAAACATAATTGAAATTAATTCTGTTCATTAAAGATGTCTACTCGTAAATGCAGGGGCACATGTTCAAATGACATTTACGAAATAATAAGATAATGATGATGTATCAGCTGTGCCCTTTATCTGAGACCGGCCCCTAATATAAAATGACACACTACATATATCATATTGGACAGAACATATTAAATTAATCCATGAGGCATGTGTCACTTACACCTTTCAGCCAACAATTTGTCAAAGGGTCAAACCAATAAGGGTCAATACAGCATAAACTTAATATGAGTCGTAACTCTGTTGCTATGGCCTGCAATTTTGTTATAGTTTATTAGGGGAGTGACGGCGCTATTATTTAAACAAATAATAAATCAATGCCGATGAACTGCGAAGACGTCGATTGCAATAAATCGCGATAGATAAATGAGCTTATGTTATGGTACCTTATGTTCCGATGATATAAATAAACTAATCAAAAAATTAAAATACAGTAATATATAATGTAGGGATGACAATACCACGATAAATTAAAACACTGGCAATGCAAAGGAGTATTATGGAACTGTCAAATTAATCATACTAATATAAAAAAAAGAAAAAAAAGTGATTTTTTTTAAACAAACTATATATTTGTTTATTTATTCACAAGGCAACTACAACAGGTAACAATCACAGTTTATCACTAGGTTCACATTATAGGTTTCAACCTGATTATCACTCAAAGCGTAATCGCAAAACATGACTAGCAACAATAATAATAAAAATGACAACTACAGCAAAAAGCTTAGTTCACAAAATTACAGCTACAAGGTCTGTGCGTCTGCCCTCCGACACACTTCTGCTTAAGTAGGGAATGTGTAGGAGATCAAAACACGCCAGGTAAAGTACATAATTGACACAAAGTTACATTATTTAATTAAAGAGAACGGTATTTAAAGCGTTACAAGATTAAAAAGAAAGATTACACACATGTTTTTTGAAAGCAGTAGCACGAAAATTTATGATGTCGATACTGTTATTGTCTTTTGAAATTTCATTATAAAGTCGTCACATTCTAACGATAGAGTTGTAATATGAGGTGTTGTTTGTAAAGACCAGAAGTGCAAAAGTTTTCGGTGTTCGGGTGTTATACCTAGTATTGATGTTTATGAGGGACAGAAGAGCTGAAGAGTCCAGCGTGGAATGTAGGATCTTATGTAGGTTTATTACGTCAGTGAGTATATAAAGTTGTGATGGGCCGACTAGGGTTATTGCCAATCTTTGACTAGCTATAGTGACTTAACTATTAGACATATTTGATTGAATTTTTGTATGCAGATTGGGAACGTTACTAGATAAATATTACATATAATTCATTGTCTTATTGTCGTCTCCACCTTGTATAGGTACAAAGTTACAAAGGAGATGAACATCATTTGAACTGAAGATAATGATGTAGCGGATCTCTGATAGACTGATGAGCTGTAGATTAATGACACCTTTATTGATTTAGCTATCAAATATGACACGTGGGAACTGCTGATTTTCATTTTTATAATTATAAATGATCTGATGAATTGAAAGGCATTTAACGAAAGGATTTACGGTCTAGAACATGAATACAAAATTAGTCAACATCCATTTTAAAATAATTAGCATCTATAAAAAAGGAGCATCATAATGTCACAAATTACAGTGTGAGCACATTATAATGGTCAGTGGCATAGCAGCGACGCAACAAATTGGCTGAATTATGAAATATTGCCAGTTTATTATATTGAACATTATTGTTTTAATTAAAAGCGATACACAATACTGGTACTACGTGTTTTGTATAGTAAATAGTAATTAAAGTTAATGAATTCTATGATACAGGAGTGTTTTGTTTCTTATTGTTTACAAAGATCGTGCTGTGTTTTTGAATTGGTCACTGTTGTAATTTGGTAAAGATTATAAATCAACTTATTTTTTCTGTTATGCTTTGTAATTATATCTTTCTTCTTCAAGTAAGCATATCTACCAGATTCTTTTTATAGTTGGGATTTGATGATCTTCTATTTCAATTAATTCTCAGTGATCAAAGCTTCAACGAATACCTAAATAAAATATAATATTGTTTACCTATTTCTGTAAGTAGCGCTGGCATTTCTTTCCTGACGATCTCTGTCAAGAAATGCCGAAATAAATCACAACAGAGTCACAAATCCTGCTTAATACTTTCAAGCAAATAATAATTCTACATAATTACATTTTACAGCTGTGGAAGTTTATCCAATTAAAATTATTAGTACATTTTGAAGGTTTATGTAGTAACTCTCAGTAAATGGATATACATAAGGTGTGAAATCCCAGCCATTTTATGAGAAATTTTGCTCTAGGGTTTTGTCCTTTGGGTTAAAGTTATGGTCCGTGATAATTTTCAAACAGGGGAAATGGCTGTTTTAAACAACCCTGTATTAAATGTGTACCGTGGATATATGGTGCACGTTTCTCCCACGTCGCCGTCGCCCATCGGCATGTGCCCGCCCGAATTTTTCTGAATATTCATGAAAAATTATCGAAAAATAACTTAAAAAATTTAATAACAATAAAGATAGACCCCCTGGTCTATCTTTAATATTTCTCATGTTATTCAATTTTTTATGTTTTGATTAGCGTTTGCCATATCTCCGATGTTATTGGATTCTGTTTATTATTTTTAAAAGCTTATGAGTTACTTTATCGGATTTACTAACATTTTTATAAAAATTGTCAACTATGCAAAAAAAAAAAACGGAGGCGAAAACATATTTTCAAAAAAAAAAATCGTGTTTTAAAAAATACCACAGGCAATTAGTTAATAACATCATTTTGAAAAAAAAAAATATTAGAAAAAAAAGTCAAGGTCAAGACCCCCCTTTTAAAGTGTTTTTAGGGTTCCGTTGCCAAATGGCAAAAAACGGAACCCTTATAGATTCGTCATGTCTGTCTGTCTGTCTGTCCGTCCGTATGTCACAGCCACTTTTTTCCGAAACTTTAAGAGCTATGCTGTTGAAACTTGGTAAGTAGATGAATTCTGTGAACAGCATTAAGATTTTCACACAAAAATAGAAAAAAAACAATTAATTTTTGGGTTCCCCATACTTAGAACTGAAAACCAAAAAAATTTTTTTCATCAAAAGGGTTTGATGGAAAAAAAATTTTTCACCGAAAATTGGTTTGAACGAAATCTAGCAAGTAGTTTTTTTTAATACGTCATAAATCGAAAACCGCAATTTACCTTTCATTCAATGTTACTTGCTGCTACGGAACCCGTCATGGGCGAGTCCGACTCGCACTTGGCCGTCTTTTTTGATAATGTTTCATGAACATTCAGAAAATGCGAGCGGTCTCATGCCGATGGGCGACATTGTATATGAGCATAGAACAATGTTCAAGGTCAAAGTCGAAATATCAGCCAAACTAATAAACTCATGAATTTTCTTTTTATGAACTCGAAATCTCATTATCGCTATTATATTCATATCATATCATCACGCCATTTCACCCACTAAAGAACAGACAATGAATACAAAAGATTCATACAAACAAAACCCAAGAGAACTATCATTTCGACCTTAATAAAAATATACGAAGTGGTCCATTTAAGCCGACCTTCCCCTCAAGGGCGGAATGTTCCTATTGTTATGTGGGGAGTACTGGGGATTTATGAGATATGCCAACGGCCTGGAAGGGTAGAATGGGGACACTACGGGAGCGAGGATTGATTGCTGACCCGCTTTTGAAAGATTACGAATGTTTTTTGTCAACGAAACATGAATAAATCACTGCTTTAGTCCCGTTTTGGAGTTCCGTTCCGGAATTGGACAAACGAAAAACTGTCTGCGACAGCTATAGTCAGGGTTTTCTCGAAGGATTTCAACTTTACTTTCAAGGTGAACAGACGATTGTCATAGATAGTTTTGATATCGATTCTAGAGATGTTTTGCTGATAGAAGAAGTTAGTAAGTTAGAAGGACATAATAGTGGCCTTATTGGTGATGTTCTTCAGAAAGGTCAGGTGCGTAGTACTTACAACCGGAATGCGTTTATGACCAGATGTATGAACATAAACGAAGCAAAAGGAGTTTGTAAGAATCGTAGCAAGTGACGATCTGTAGTTTTGCATATACGAAGGCGTGAGTTTATATGTTATGTATGTGAACGTAGGTATTCTATATCAGATAGGTACTCAATTTGGCACATCTGACGCTAAGCGAACGCACAAAAACAACATTAATCTATTAGTAAGGAATTTAACAGGGGACACTGTTTAATAGACAGTGGGAGTCAATCTAAAACCATTGCCCTCCTTTTGGGCTCCACCGTAGTCGGGTTTTTATGAGACAGTCAGTTTTGGGAGTCAAAGTTTAAGACTTAGATTGGGGGACATTGGTGCCTGTAAGTCTAGAACTGAATTAATTTAGACTGTTCAAAGTAGCCTCAACATGGTTTTAGCAGAGATAACGCAAGGTCGAACCCAGGATAGTTAAAACGACCTGAATACGTAGTGTTTTAAATAAAATTTTATGAATAGAGGGCATTATAGCTACAATTGTGTATGTATATTCTATGCCTAGGTTCAAATGTGTCTGCGAAATTTAATGACGGGAGCACGTAATGCGGGCTTGATTTAAGATCCGATGGAAAATTCGAGACTCGCAAGAGGCTTTTCGATAACTTTAGTTGTCATAACTTTATAATAGCTTTGCTACTGTAACTCTGTAAGGATTACTTCTGCCGTCAGAGCAGAACTTGAGAATTAGATAGGTGTGCCAAATATAAAAGCCGTGACGGTGAACTGGTAGGATGTAGAAGCAGGGACTTGAAACGTTACTCAAAATGACGTTACGCAAAGTTCCGGTAACAATAATTTGTACCGTTCCACCAAGATCGCAACAAAATTAATTCCTTGGCTATAACGATACTAACAAACGGAACGAAATCTTAAACTGTTTAAAAACACTATTAAAAATATATCGTTATTAATATATCGGTATAACGAAATAATAACGTTTTTCATTCCGATACGCAACATTGCCAAAAAAAATTGTGAAGATGACACTATCACATGAATATAAAAGTAGGTAGTTAACCATAACGATTCATTCACAACATTGTCTGTAAAAAATGTGCACTCTCGTACGAACTTATGTTTGAATACGGCGGTGGCTTACCACCAGCCGGCCGCCGGCCGCCGTAACGGGGGTGACCACCGCTCCGTCGTCACCCAGCACCACCACCACGGTGGTGCTGGGTGACGACGGAGCGGTGGTCAGCGGGAAAAGTTCTTAAGAATAACGTTAAACATATGTATCTGTAACGTTATTACAAGCGGATATAAGCATAATGTTACTGATACCTATAACGTTACTTAAAATGTTGTTCTACAAAAATGATAGTCTATAACGTTTTTTTTTTGTAACGTTATTAATATTTTTAGGTTTTAGTATCGTTACAAAATTTGGAGCGTTATTAGATAACATTTTGTGTAACGGAACGAAATTAATTTCGTTTTCAAGTCCCTGTGTAGAAGGAACTAAGTTTAGTACCTACGGAAATGAGCAGCGGGTAATAATTGCGTGACACATTAGCAATATTGCATTTCCTTTCATTTTGACAATTCGACATTGACAACATTTATTGCGTTATTTACATTGTTTAGCAGGTAATTTTTCCAAACATATGAAACACGTACACACACACACCCTTGCATACACACATTACACACACATACATTTTACATTTGCGGCAGTGGATTAGGAATTTCTTTAAAAATCCTTCGGATTGTGCAAGAAAGTGCTATTGGGTGCTGGTAGCATAGAGACTAATCCATATGATTTCCATGAAATGACTCTAGTTATGTACGCCCATTGTTATTTATTGATCCTCACCAGCGTTGATATCTTTTGCTGAACTTTTTCATACTTATACCTACTTAGCTAACTATAGTTGAAAATCGATTCAATTATTAAGTCGTTTGAAACGCGTTTTTGTATATTTAATTACAAAAAAAGTTATTTATGCAACAAATGCGGAAAGTCGGTGATTTCCGACGAGAGGCATTTTTATTCACGAGCGAGTGAAGCATAAGTCAACACGAGTCGAAAATCACCTTACGCACGTGTATCAAAAACATTTATTTTTAAGGTTTTTTTTTTTTTAAATGTTTGACCACTATACTATTGTGAACGGCTTTTGTTTATTAACTTACTGTTTATCATATATCATGGAGGTTCATATTACTACAATATATCTAAATCACTGAAACACTATATCCTTAATTTGTTGTTTTAAGTTCTACAGCGAATATATACAATGTAACATTCTAAATCCTAATCATAATACTGAAGTGGATGTACAAACGTTAATAGATTTATAACAAGCGTATTAATATAACAATTAATTGTAACAAGTTAATTAAGTAAGGGCTGTAACCAATTATGTAGCTGATGTATCGAGTCGTGAAACATCTAAGTTATATACCGTTCTTGGGATATATTTGGAGAGAAGTAGGTTAGTTATGTTTTGTATTGAGAATGGTTCGTAGTAAAAATAATATTGGTGGAAATATTTTTACCTGACTACAGTGAAACCAGAAAAGGAGGGTTATTAATAATGTTTTTATTCCTTTAACGAATTACCCACTTAGTACTACATGGATTATTGGGCTTTAGGATTATGGAAAATTTATCAGAATAATTGCAAAGTACTCTTTGAAACCTCGTTAGTGCAAAAGTTTTACTGGAAACCGTATTACATTAATGACTTGTTCATTAAAATTATTTTTAATTGAAAAGCTTGACGCGGTTTTTTTTAAATATACGTTAGAAAAATAATTTGTGAAACTTTCAAGGTACTTTTTAAATGAAACGAACCATGTTATAAAAGCAAGGATTGCAAAGTTACAACTCAATGAAATATATAAAAACCTCCTAGAGACACATGTGCCCAATTTGGCTCCTCAGCATGCAAATCTCAAACTTAATACAGAAATCCCGCAAAGCTTAGGAAGCCAGAAAAAAAAGGAAATCAGACTAAACGAAAACTCTCTGAGGTAATAAACGGGGGTAGGCAGGGAGGTATTTGATGAAATGAACAATAATAAAGGAGAGACGGACGACAAAATTGTGCGGAATTCCACTTGCCAACGGAATTTTGAGGAGTTTTACCTTTTTAATCCATTAGGAACGCTTGGGAGGCGAAAATATTTTAAATTAGGACATTAGGCCTGATAAGTGAGTTTTCAGTGAAAAATATATCGTTTGGAAAACGTTGGCTCTTACTTTTAAGGGGTATCTCCGCTGCTTTAGATAAATGCGTTCTTTTTTGTTAAAAAATGAAGCCAAATTGTTCTCCAGCATCATCATTTATTTTATTTATGTCAAAATTATGACTATTTACTTTTATAACTACGTACATGCTTAGTTAAATTAGAGTGCTTTATCAAGTTTCGTAAAATCTAAATTATATGAACAATATCATCACCAATACAGTCAAGTCCAGTCTTCATACGGGTGACCAGTGAAAATCAGCGCTGTGCTGTGGGTCCCCATAGCACAGCATCATGCTGAGTGGGAGCCCTCTTGTCACAGTCATGACATGCAGCTGCCGACTATTTCTGTTTTCTGCTCGTGATTATATTTAAATCTATTATGTTTTATTTTATTGTTTTACTCGAGTAATTATCTTCTTTTTTTAAGCATGTGTTTCTGTGACTTATTTTTCTTGATTTCTTTCATCAGTCATCGGATATAGTAAATTTCATGTCTTCATAAATCCAACAAATCAATTACGTCTTCCACCTTTCCATCATCTACATGCATCAAAAGAACAATAGTAAACTTACAAAAGCCATTAACACCGCCATAAAACAGTGTTCAAGAGCCAAGATCTGACACCACAGTTTAGCCTCGACCGACGATTTGGTCATCCGGTATACATTAAAGTAGTTTATGAGCGAGTAGTAAATAATGGTGGTTTAACTAACGTGAAGGCAGTTTATTTTAGGTGCACATGATTTTGAGAAAGTACGTGTTGCTTAGAGGAATGGTTCCCATCTGTAGGTTTGTTATCGTTATAATATACAGGGTGGAGACGTCAATTAAAACACAACACTCTAAATTAATATTTTTATTACTAAACTATAATGACCTTTCAAGTCTACAAGCAAAAGTTTGCTAGTCGGCTGATTGACAAAACCCATAGTAAGTTGGTCTATCACAACTACTTAAATTCTTAGAAAAAAATGTGTTTTTTTATATTTTATTCCGATGTTTGAATTTAGTTAGGTATTTGAAAGTTATAACATATAGTCCGTGCAATCCACGACGACGCGCCCCACTCCACGATTACTGTACTGTAAGCTGAACTCTAGTACGGCGCGCGCCTTCGTGGATTACGCGGACTATACTCCCATCCACAAATATTGCCAGAGTTGTAATTTATTGACCATAAAATATGGTTCGAATGTCTCCATTGTTGATCAATCATGGACTACTGAGTGACCATGATAAGGGATTGGCCAACAGTATGTTTTAATTTTATTAATTTATTTAAATCAGATACAGTGATCCATATTTATTTTAGTATAAAACTTAAGATAAGATAAGATAATATTTATTTTGTAAAACATAAGTACAAAAAAACACCAGTAGGCTACATTTTTTATATGTTTAAATGTTTTTTAATAATGTTTATAAGAATATTTAAAAATGTAAATTATATGTTCATAAATGAAATAAAGGAAATTATAATTAAAATAAATAACTACATAGAAATGAAAATTGGTAAGTTCATAAATCAAATTGAAAAATGAATGAATAAGTTAATCGCATCTTTAAATTAATTAAAATCTTTAAAATAATTTACATACTTTGAATTCATTAAAATTAATGTCAATTAAAATCCAGTTTCAGGGGTATAACAGATGAAAGCTTTTTTGTTACGACACCTACGAGAGAAAACGGGATGGACTTTTCTTTTCAGTTGCCACTTTCCCTGTCATTCTTCCATACAAACGTAGTTTGGTGATTACTCGTCTGTTTGATGGTATACGTTCAAAATTTAAAATTATATCATTTTTTCAAGTTATTATCTAGGCCTGTATGTATCGGAGGACACGGTGGAGCATACGATGGAGGTCTGCCCGGCTTGGGCAGGGCATCGCCGTGTCCTCGTGGAAGCGATCGGCGGCGGTGATCTCTCGCGTCCGGCCCTGATTCGGGCCATGCTACGGAGCGAGAGGAAATGGGAGGCCGTCACCTCTTTCTGCGAAGCAGTAATGCTCGCGAAGGAGGAGACGGAGCGCGTGAGGGAGAGGCCAATTTCGCGCCCTCACGCCCCTAACCGCCGCAGGAGGAGACGCCCTGGGCGTCGGGAATCACAGGAAGATTTCCGGCCACGGTAGGCGCGGGCTTGCGGACGGTGAGCAATGGGTAGCTCGCCGTCCGATAAGGACCAAGCCAAGCAAGCAAAAAACCAAGCAAAAAAAAAAAAAAAGGCCTGTATGTACGGAAGCAAAATTGAAAAAAAAAAAAGATTGGTTTGGAAGTAATGAGCATCGAAACTTCCATCTTTCAACACAAATTTTAACTCATCTTTGGGCGTAAATAAATAACTTATGGAGAATGAAAATGGAAAAATAAAAGCCGTACAGGCATAGATAATTTATTAAAAAATTCAAATAATTTTATTTTGAGTAGATACATCCAGGAGTTTTTCCATAATATCTAAACGCCCAAAGTCTGTTCATGAAATTTTACGCGCACGTTTTCGTTATAAATCATCGTGCATTTCAGTAAATACTCGTAAATATGAAAATAAATAAATACTAAATAAATAAAACTAAATAAATAAATAACTTTACTAAATAGCATGCATATTAGCCACGCCACCAACGAGTTCGGCCCAGCGGCGGCGGCTAGCCGGTTCTTAATTAAAGAGCATTCAAAAGTAGCCGATTTCAGTTATGCCAAGAGGCATAACAGAAGACTGTTAAACCCTTTCATAGACAAAAAGCTGCAATTTATGTTACATAATAAACAAAAAACGTCTTTCATTTACAAGGGTATATAAACACTATCGGTTTTCCAATCTCTTCTAGGAATTTCAAACATTTGTAAGTACCTCTTTGTCAAAACATTGGCTATTCAAGACCAGATTTATTTATACGGGGATTCTTGTATTTGTAAAGGTCTTTTCCTTTCGTCATTATTATCTACTTCTGTCCTAGAATCTCTTATTTCTATTGACCTGGTTAGTGCAGTGAATAGGAATTGAATTCGAATCTCTTTAATTCTGGATTACGAGTATCGAATTCAATTTGTTGATTAACAACTCGAGGAACCAAATGATTTTCCGATGAGATATTTTCCACACCGCAAAGTGTAATCACTGGGTTGAGTTAAAAGAATTACGGGTTTTAAGATAATGGTGTTCGTGGTTAAAGTACACGATAAAATGGATGCAAATTATGAGATGACTTTTTCTAAAGTAAAAATACATAGGTAAGTTATGGTAAAGGTTGGCATCGCAATGCAATACACTGATTTTTGCAATGCGTTGCGTTGTGGCGTGGCCCACCCATAATGTACTCAACCTCATTGCACTGGACTGGATATAGTTCAAATTCTAATTTGGAATCTGCCTGAAACAATTACTGTGTTGCGGTGCGGCCCGATGCGACTTCTAATGTGCTTTAGCTTAATTTTGCAATGCGGCGCGCTGCCGCCCGCCGCGGATTTAACGTGCGCTTGTCTTTAAGAATAACATTTTGCCTGAGGTGCCCTAAAGTTTTATCAAACGATAGTAATACTCAAAATATTCCCGTGTATGTAATGTCAGACAAGATAATTGTTACTATTGACTAAACTTAAATTGCCCGTATATTCAAATCACAACTGTGTTTACTTGACAGTTGTATGAAACGATTTTAAAACGAAAAATAGACGTAGGGTGTCAATTTGCTTGATCAATTGTTATATCATTTTATAAAGATTTCTTATCTGGAGGGATTTCTATTTTTCTATGCTAAAATAAGATTTTCATATCATTGAAGAACAAATCTACTGAATAAGTTAAAAGGTACTTTGTTAGTAAAAAAAGCTTCCTCTGTATTTATTCAAACATGTAGGTACCTACTTAAAATTTGCCTTTCATCAATAATCTTTATATAAGAAAATATGAAGGTCTGAAAGGTAGACTTACCTAAGAAAACAATATCATACATAAAAGGACCTGTTTACTAAATGTTTATTCGGAAAGGGTCCAATAAATAAGAACTGTTTCATGTTACAGGAAAAGTTGGTAGTATTTACAAAAATGTAAAGTTGGATAAATAGAACTCTTTCACGCTAAGAAGGCATATGATGAGACAGGCTAAAGCACTTGTCCCACCACCGGTGATTAACGAGACGCGAGTAGAACTAGCAACTAAACACGAGTTAGCGAGCACCGAGCAGTGAAAGCGCGACGGCGACGAGCGATTACTCACTGGTACGCGTTTGTATCAAGCGTGAGTCTTTCAGCGAGTGTTCTGCCTGCCAACTACCAAGCGAGCGTCGATGAGCAAGAACAAGAAGTATTTTTAGGTTTCGTCATGTCTGTCTGTCTGTCGGTCTGTCTGTCCGCGGTCTAGCTCCGAGACCCTTAGTACTAAAACTAGCTCCTAAAACACAGGCTTCTGGCCTAGTTTAGGAGGCAGCAGTTCGCCCTTTAATGTGACTCTATTGTACAATATTTATGTAATCCTTGTGTACTTATGTGTGTTTTTCTAACTGTACAAATAAATATTTTTATTATTATTATTCGTTTATTATACTATAAAACTGTTATTTGTCATAGGTATACATATTAATTACGCCGACAAAGTGGTAAACCAAAATTATGGAAAACATTTTTTTCTAGGGTACCTCTCCTACACGTAAAACGGTGATGTTTTTTTTTTTAACCCATGGTTTGGTGTATAAAAAAAAGGTCCTTTAAAAACATTGTGAGTTTGTGAAAACCATTTTTGGATTCAAGGATCTGTTTACGAAATATTAAGCTTTAAAGTGCTAATTTTTGTTAGAGTCTAGTGTGAGTGTCCCCTGCCAGCTAAATGGTTGGTTTTGGATATGTGAAAAAAATCAGAGCAGTAGTTTGTATAACGAAATTAAAAGGAAAACTATTACAACTAAGAAGGCTCTACAAGTCAACGAGTAATAATTAACCAACTTAACTTTGCAGTTGCAAAAACATGTTTTCCCATGCATTCCATAAGGGAGAACATATTTTTGAACTACAAAGTTAAGTTTGTTTTTGGGATAAATTCATCCCAACTACGGAACCCTTCATTGTGCGTGGTCCGACACGTACTTGGGCGGTTTTTTTTTTATAGCTCTTGTCACTGGGACAAACTTCTTAACACTACAAATACTCGCCGGCGCGGGCGGTGTGAACAGTCAGCGATCAACTATGTATTATACCGATCGCACAGCTGGTCCTCTTTTTTGTTTTCACTATTTTGTTATTTTTAATGTCCGTTTTTTTGTGTTTCCTTTGCGTGTAAACAAAATATGTTTCTTTCTTTCTTTGTATTTATTAATTTACTATTATCACTTACATTATCATATGTATCTCTTTACTTACACGGTACATAGAATCTTTTGATATATTTCTTGAGCGAGATAGTCGTTGATAAACCAAATCATTTTATTTCACTTAACCTACATTGGCACTTATGAAACGTCATAAGCTAGGTGCCCGGTTCAAATTTATAATCCAATGAGCCGGCAAGAAAATCCACGGTTACTGTTTTAAAAATAATTGGCTTATATTCCTAATTACGGTGTTAATAGGTACCATAATAGAACAATGTAGGCCTGTCAACAAGTATCAGGTACCTACTTGACATTAAACAAAAATGGTCAACAATTCTAAAGTCTACAAGGCCTACAACGTCCTCTCATTCACAAAACAGAAAATAATTTATGTATAAAAAGATTAAATAAAATTATAAAAATAAAAATCTGTTTAAACCAAATAGTTAGTCGCTTCCTTGTCGGCGGTGGGACAGGTGCCCATGTAAGGGTACGTATGTCAATATCGAGTCCTTTTATATTTGTTTGTTTATTTCATGTTTATCTAGGCAAATATTCAGACTTGCAATTTCAAAAAGCCGTCACACAAAATGCACAAATCTTTTGTAGTACATATCTATAGGTAGCTATATTATCTTTGTGTAAAATTAGCATTTGGTGTGGGGATTAAATTGTTTTCATTAGTAATTTGGTGAAGATAGTCTCAAAACATCACCAAGAAAATAAAATGTTGTTCTATTCAAACCATGTTTGCCATCCCTTAAACATTTTCCCCTAACCCTTGTGATTTGCATTCACTATCAGTCGAAACCATACGCAAAACTTTTCCTCTAATATTTTACTGTCAATCTGATCTTCCGTTTTTCCAAAGAAATCGTCGGATTCATCCATTATCGAGGTCACTGTCCTTCCAACCCTTTCGATAAGGAAATCCCAATAAAAACTCTTGGAACGAATAAACATAGAGATTTATCAAAGTGTAAAGGGGTATTTCAGAAACAAAGCTCTGTTTTTTTCAAGATATACCAACAGTAAAGATAAAATAAAAATGATCCCGAACTTTCCATAAAAAATAAACACCAACGCCTAGAGATATTTCAGTAGGTACTTAATGGATTTTTAGGGCAAGGGGAGTCAGCTTAGTAGCTTTTGTTCTAGCTTACTTGCACAAATCTTAAACAAATCGTCCCATGCATAACGAAACTTATTCAGCTAAGAGAAGAAAAAGTTTATAAGGAACCAACTCAACAAAAAAAACGACAAATTAGAAAAATCTGCTAAACCAATAATCACATACTGAAACGCCGATGATCAGCGCAATATAAAACAAATCGCTATATCAGCCAACAATAACACTGGTACGATTATTAAACACTATTTGAACCATAAAAACATCAGATAACGTCACGCCACAGAAATGTACAAAAGGTTGGATACTTAAAACAAGTTAAAACAGGCACACGCACACACAGACGCGTACGTGATGCGTGTCTATGTGTGCGTCGATCGAAGGTACGCTACTAGGTACTATGCTTGCCGAGGTCGGTTGGTCGTTCGATGACCATCCATTATATATATCGAGATCCCTTCATGCCTCGGAAAGCACGTTGGTCCTGACCGTCATTGGAAAAACTTTGGCAGTAGTCAGATGCCCGAAAGTCTGACAACCAGGCTCACTAAGGGGTATAGTGTTGCTCAGTAACTGGGTTATAGAATCAGTCGTTCCACATAAAATACTGGAATTCAGCTACATCCGGTTAGACTGGAAGCCGACCCTAACGTAGTTGGGAAAAGGCTAGTTAGATGATGATGGATCAAACCTTCTGTAATATTATTATTCTGTGGTAACGTTGTGGTAGCGTGCGATGCAAATGTACCCAGTCACGCATATAATGATGGGTTTTCATCCACTTTTACTCCGCAGTAAATTAGATTCGTGATAAATTTTAGGATAATGTTTATGCTGTGAACGATATGGTGTAATAATATAATTGGAATATGATTATGTGGAAATGGGAGTCGATTATTCGTTTATTGTTATAAAATATTCATGACGTTTTAAAAGGTTCTCATTGTGTTACTCAGGTTACATACTTAAAATTAATGTCATGCTTATTAGATTTTTGGATAAATACGAATTTCTCCCTTTGTTACTTTTATTATTATATAAGCATGTTCTATCTATTTATTATCATGAGTCAGTGTTACCCTATATGATATTTCATTCATAGTAAGATGACGCAAATCATGAATGAAATTGACGGCTCAACATATACCAGGATAATTGGCAACAAACTGGAAACCGTTAATTATAAAGGATACAAATTAATCTAGACCATATTCGAAATTATAAAATTTTAAAGACCCAAATCCAAAATTCTAGGGCTTTTAACAATATTATTGACAATATATTAAATACCACAGTAACAAAAACCCGAGACACTTTACAAAGATATTAATGAAACCTATAAAAACAGAAGGATTGTAAATGAAAAACACACGTGGGAAGATAACCATTCTGATAACAGGTGCTTAACAACTCACGCAAACTATAAAGGCGCTGCTCCACAGCAGCTCCACGGCTAAGGTACGCACTTCGCTTTGTATGTAGACGTTAGTGGAATCATCCACTGCAACCCACGGCCACGCTTCACACTGATGAGTGGCTGCCAAACAAATGAACCACTCAGCTAAAGTGGTAAGTGGTAAACCTCTCCATGAACATCCTGCGTTGCAGTGGACAATCGACTTAGAAGTCGCGTGAAGGATTTATTACGTGTTATGGCATTCGTTTATTATTTATGGACACTTAACATATCGTTATTGCAATATGTAACTGTTATAGTGTATTGGAACGATAGGAACTATGCATGCAGATACCTAATTTGGACCCAATATGCAGTAAGCACACGTGGCTAATGACTGCAACAAAGATTCTTTCTATGAGTCTGATAAGTGGTCAAGGTTTTGATGGGCTATTGTTTTTTTAGGATCGACACCTAAGAGAGATCGTTGACAGAATGGCATACAACCCGACAATGTGCAATGCCACAGCCATTGCAGAGACAAAGCCGAAATATCCCATGTGCCTGCCATACCGACCAATGCCCTTCAAACTGGAGCACAGCAACTCTACTTGGTGACATAAAAAGGGTATAATTGTAGTATTTCCTCAGACGGACTCCTTCACTAAGACTGTTATACTTCTACTATTCAAAAGAGGTCGTCACAAAAATTTGGCACAGTGAAAAGTGATTTTGTAGAAACCTATATCTTTGATAGTTAGTTTGTTCGAGACACAGATCAATCGCTTTCAGTGGCATCTGGCAAAGTTAATGTACCATTCATCATTTACGAGAAATACTAATAGCTTGAGTTTGAAGCTTGAACTCTGCCTGTTGCAGTATTGATGTGACCTTAGTCGTTTAAGCTTGTTTAAGCTAAGTCGAATGGATAAGAGAACCTTATTAGAAGAGAAGAGCAAATAGTACAAATATCAGTCGGTAATAAAAAAACCGGCCAGTGCGACTCTTGCAGTAAGGGTTCAGTACCAACAAATATTTTGCAGTTCACGTTCTTTTTATTTGTGCCATGATAGAGACTTTCATCATCATTATTGGCTGCCTTGTTCCACCCGCTTTTGTGTCATGCGTCCCTAGTCTGTGATAGGTACACGCATTCTCAGAAAATATCAACTGGCTAAAAATATACAACCCTGCGACAGAGAAATGAACAGACAGACAGACCCATAGACAGGTGGTGTAAGCTAAGTAATAGGATCCCAGTGGCACCCCTTGGGTAAGGAACTCTAAAAATGGAACGTTTAAGTAAACAACATCGCTTTGTTTGCCATTAGAAAATTAATCTCTCAACGTTAATTCAGTTTGCATACTAAAAGAAAAATAAATAAGAGCTAAGAGTTAAACATTTTTCATCTGTAACATAACCCTACATGACGCCTTATTTCCCCGAAGAGTTGGGTAGAGGTTACAGTACACACATTGCACCAGTTATGTTTAAATCCCACGTAATAGGGAGCGAGCCCATTGCCATCAATCGGGCACAAATCCGGACTCCGAGCTGCTGCTGACAAATTCTAGACAGAGAAACCCAATATCACTTTGCCCGACCTGGGAATCGACCCCAAGACCTCATGCTCAGCAGTGCTGCTTGCAACCATTAGACCAATGAGGTAGTCAAAGTCGAGTTTTTCATCTACAATGTGAAACAACTGCAGTTAGTTTTAGAGGGCCTGAATAAAACATCAGACTGATCGATTTTAGTGACAGTCCTCTGTATAAAAAAACAACGGAACGTAAAAATTTTACTAATTAAATTAGTTTGCCCCATTTAAAATGCACAAAGTTGAATTTTTGATACGGAATCGAAAAAAATACGGAGGCTTTAGTTTAGGTTTTTGAAAAAACACAAAAAGACAAAGTTTAAAATGTCAAGATTATCTACTGCTTACAAAATTTCGTTTATGGAGGTACATTTCCCTGTAAACAATACTGTGTCCCGTGCATGGTGTGGTGTCTGTGTTGTAGGGAGTAACGATAATCTTGACATTGGTGCCGATTCCCTTGTTCACAAACTAAACTAAATTTAAGTTCAGAGCATCTTTTTCTTTCTATTTCATTAAGAAAAGGATAGAAGATAAATTTTAGTTTAGTCCTGTCAAATTAAGCAGCGCCTGTCACTACTCCATACAAGTTTAGACGTGATTAAAAACTTGCCAACTAAAATTACGTCAATTTACGTCAAGCGCTGATTAATTTGACAGGACTAAACTAAAATTTATCTTATGTCCTTTTCTTAATGAAATAGAAAGAAAAAGATGCACTGAACTTAAATTTAGTTTAGTTTGTGAACAAGGGAATCGGCACCATTTTCAACTTTGTTTTTTTTGTGTTTTTCCAAAAACCAATTATGTTTTTTTTTATTGGATGTTATAGAATGGTAGTAGACCATGGTCTGAACAACGTTTGCTCTAGCAAAACTGTGATTCAAAGGTCAATGGGCAAATAGTATGGGAGAAAAACCCACCGCGGACAGAAATGAAATTGTGAGGATACATAGCTAAATATCTCTAGTTTATCATGGTAAGGGTCGCTTCCTTGTGGGTTGTGGGAATTTAGAAAAAAAAAAAACTTTTTCATATTTCACATTATTTATTCGGCGTGATCAATGTCTACTATGATTTGATCTAAAAATACCGCAGGGGCTTCGATTTGTGCTTGATGCCTAGCCCAGGATAAAAAAATAAACTATACTGGCAATATACGCGCAGCTCCCGACGGTACGGCGGCCGTGTATACACGAGCAATAGTAATCTTCAACACTTTGTCTTCCCTGTGTCGCTGGGTTTATTAAAATATATGTGTAGTATTGTCGCGCTCTGACATGGCGCGACTGAATTCGTCCTCTTATCAATATTTTATTGTTTATTAAGCCTTGTTGCCGATAGAGCTCTATCAAGTAGACACCATTTGGTCGCATATGTTCATGGCAGTACGACCCTGGCCAGTCTTAAATAATAGCTGCCCAATGTGAATAATATCAGTTCTTCATAGGTTAACTGTGGGAAATCTCTAAAATCTGGATTGTTTCCATCTAATCGCATGAATGCAACTCTTTGTCTATTCAAGTTGTTTTCAATTACGTATTGCGCCAGTTCGTTCTCTCTATTCATTTTTCATATATAATGTTAATAAACTGCTCGACGTATACACTATCTTCATACGGACGCCTGGTAAAGTTAATAATTGCCGCCGTGATTTTGAAATCCGCCATCATATTTCGCATAGCTACATTGAAATATGTATGTCGAAATATTTTATAATCTTTTTTAAAACGGCCATTTATGGCCTCGATTACCCATCGACACATTGTTATCAACCGTGACTTATTGGCATCTGGCGTCGTCAATTGTTCTCCTCTTCCTCGCGATGGTGGCATATGTGGAACATAACCACATTCTTCAATTAACGGAATCGCATCTCTAAATCCACGATCTAATATAAAAATGTCATAAGGTCTTAAAAACTAAGGCCAAGGGGATTCTTCACTTTGTAACAGATGACGCAGGATTGAGGCATCTGACGTTGTCGCTGGATATGGCCCCACAACGTCTATTATGTAGCCATCGGTGCATACAACCAAAAAAGGCTTCACTAAGTTTCGGAATTTGTGAACGAAAGATCACGAAGGACTGCGATGACACGAACGAAACAATGCGCCAGCACAACGAGCGAGACGCGACGTAATGTGTGAGAGAGAGGGATCGAACGTATACCTGCCGATTTGATCACGCGGGACGCACATGCACTCGCTAAAACAATAGTAGCTATTTAACAGAACGACAACTTATATTTTTTTTAATAAAGTATTTGTATCTTTGAATAAATATATTATTGGTTCAAACTTTCTTCTCCCATGGATTCCAAATAAAAAAACTATATGTAATGTCAAGTGAATTTTTACTCTTTCATTTTATACCATTTTCATTAATGTCCGCGACCGGGTCGGATTACGCCCAATGACCTTTCACGGTGTATTCATTGTGGATATGGTATGGAAGTGCATGCTCTAACAGAATTCCAACTATTAATTACCGATCACTGAGACTAAAATCCACACTAATATTATAAATGCGAAAATTACAAAAATCACTAAGCCGATTGCTATGTTTGATAGAAGAAGAACATAGCCTACTTTTCACCCTGGATTGCAGACGAAGTCACAGGCAACAACTAGTAGACTAGATATAAATTTATAAAACCTGCAATTTAAAAGATGCACTGCTTCCAGAAAATTGTCATGAAACCTCACCACCTGACAAAAAAAACCGCTTTAATTTAATCTCATAATGTATGAACTCGCTAATTAACAAACCCTACATTAGCATTTTGCTGGGAAAAGATTAGATTTATTATTTAAGCGACCGTACAAAATTTTATAAGCGAATCGCTCAACCCGGTTTGATAAATGAGATATTGAGTGGGTCATATCAATCATATGGGGACGGACGGGTAGATTCGAAAACAATTTTGCTTGTAATCCTATTTGACCCTGTTCCAGTGAGGCAGATGTAAATTTTAATTGAATATTTTAGCACAAAGTTGTATTTATTAGAGGATTTTTAGATAAGCTGTTGGAAAACGATTACATTGGCGTAAAAAATTTAGTACCTCGCGTTGAGGCATCATCATCATCATCATTTCAGCCGAAAGACGTCCATTGCTGAACATAGGCCTCCCCCAAGCACCTCCACTTCGACCGATTCTGTGCTTTCCGCATCCAGCGGATTCCTGCGGCCTTCACAAGGTCATCGGTCCATCTTGTGGGAGGCCTTCCAACGCTACGTCTTCCGGTACGCGGTCGCCAGCGTTGAGGCATACTTGGATTAAGTTAGTTTATGGATGGTAGATTTGTTGGTTATGAAACTGGAAGGTCTAAAAGTAAAACCAATACCTTCATAATGATACCTAAAACAAAATTGGTGTTAAAAATATGAAACGGAAATACAATCGAATTTACCGTAACGTTAATAAAGATGAAACACTCCGAAAAACTCATTTTAATAAATATTGATGAAAATTTCGAAATTTAATAAAATTTCATATCAATATCGAGTTATTCGATACGCATTACATTATGAAATCACCTAAAAGTCATTACATGGGTAAATGATCACATGTTTATTTTACCAATAAAAATATTGAAATTGTTCCGACTCTGGGTTATTATCAAGTACTCATTGTTCGTAATTACACTGGTTGTCTGAATTAATAGCCTATAAAATTTAAAACAGACTCCTGTGAGATATATTTGGGCTTTAAAAAATTATTCTTTAAAAAAATAGATCCTATGGATTGTTTCAAATTTATAACTTTAGATGAATTTTATTAAAATAAACCTAAGTTGTGACAATCATAATTTACTCTGGTAAAAGTTCTGCGCACTTTATTCATGGTCTATTTCTATGCCACTTGTTTGTATTTGTCTTCAGAAATATTCTCATTTGCTCGCCTAATACATTGTTAAAGAAAAACAGCACTAATTGCAGCTATCTGCACCCTGGTGGGTACTTTATTAATTACTAACTACACAACAGCGAACTTCCTTCTGTCGAGACTTTCAACCAAAGCAGGATAAAAACTGTTATTAACTGTAATCAACACTCCACGGTTTTATTCCATTCTCTAATTAGCAGAGATTTAGTTTTTTCTTCTATTTGTTTTTCTCGCTTTTACTGTATTTTAATTATATTATGCATTCGGTACACTTTAAAATTATTGTTAGTCTGTTTACTCGTTTAATATTTACTGTTCGTCGTCTACAAAAGAATCAGAAGTAGGTGAAGATATGAAAATATATAACAGATAATGCTCCAAAAAGCAAATATTTATGAAACGTAGCAACATTGCTTTAACTATTCAAGCAAATCTCAAGTCAAATACCGCATTCAACAGGGGCAAAGTCTTTTCATACAATCTTGAGTTACAATAAAACTTTTAAAAGACCATTCGTTGTCTGTGGCGAGTTGAAAGCCTTTTCAGAAAATACTTGTCCATGAATACCGCTGTCTTTTTCCACGAAGCATTTGACTTTAAAACACACAATTTTTTATTTTCCTTGGTCCCATCTTTGTGAATTTTCTTTTAATTATCTGCGTCTTAAACTTTGTTAAACTTAAGCTGTTGATGATTGTGTACGTTTTAATTAAGGCTACGTTTTAAATAACCAATACAAGTTTCTATACCTTATCGTCGCAACAGTTTTTTTTATACCACTATTGGTATGCTCTTGGCCTGCATCTCACCTGATGGTAAGTGATGATCAGACCGAAGGTGGAAGCGAGCTTCACCCGGAATCCTAAACCACATAGGAACTGGCTATCTAGTTTACAACTATCAGAACTACATCAGAAAATCTAGCAGACAATTATGTATTGTGCATCCTAACATTAAAAAAAAAGTAACCATGGAGCGTTTTGTCAGCTCTTCTCCATAGGAAACGACCTATTAAAACCATGCACCTACCTTTTGACGTTTCATAAGTGCCCATGTAGGTTCATGTGAAATAAAATATTTTGAATGTTTTACTCAACAATGTGTCTAATTACAGATACCCTTCTATTAGTTAAGTAACTGTTATTTATCATCATCCCCATGCATATGCTTTTTGCTAAGAGTAGCAGTAGTAACATAAACTTCATCACAATGAATAAAATTATCTACTTTCTTAAGACGAAGGCTGTAATGTCACCGCATAAATACAATTTTACTATTGCTGTGTATTTTTATAAGTAAATTGAAAAACTATGGATTGTAATAGCCTCCCTTTCATTCAAAGAAGAAGGGTTATAGAGGCTTGCAGTTAATTAGCATTACAAGCGACTGTCATGATATCTAGGCCATCTGTGTTATCTTTTTATAGAGCAAGCTCTTCAAGTGAAATAAGATCGATTTTATTATTGCTACTCCTCAAACCCCTTGACATTTTATTTTGTTGTATGGTTTTATCACTAGATGTAAATATTTATCCTGTAACTTAGCTAATCCTAAAGGGGTCCTGTATCAAAATTTGTTGGGGGCCCTTTTTAGCCAACTGCGGTGCAGCTCAAAAGGAAAGTATTGTTTTTTTAATCAAAATAAATAAGATAGTATCCTGACTCGGGAGGTTGAGCTGCCATTATGACTTTATGAAGAGAATGCTAGAGCCATCGAAGCAAGCTACTACATTTTTATTATCAATTATCGACTAGATTTGCTCGGAGTTTTTTTTAAGGATAAGATCAGAAATGAAGTTATCCGGATAAGAACCGGAGTTACTGACATAGCTTGCAGAGTAAGCAAGCTGAAGTGGCAGTGGGCTGGCCATGTTTATCGAAGGACCGATGACCGGTGGAGTAGACGAGTCCTGGAGTGGAGACTGCATATCGTAGTGTGGGACGCCCCTCTGCTAGATGGACCGATGACCTTAAAAAGGTGGCTGGGACAGACAGGATGTAGAAGGTGGAGGACAGGGTGATGTGGTGCAGCCTGAGAGAGGCCTATGTCCAGCAGTGAACTGTGATAGGTTGAGTTGATTGATTGATTAGATTTAATAACCAACACACAGACTACCTAATGCTCGTTTCTTTGACTAATGCTCTTTCCTTTTTTGCATATAAGTGGCCTATTCTCGTTTTTAAACACATTTTTAAACCAACAAACTACATGGGGCAACTGTAACAGAAAGTTAATATTCAAGAACTGACAATGTGGTATGTAAATAAGTAATAACTATTAACCTAGTAGTGAATGAGATGTGAAAGTGATGTGTGTAGGTAGATTGCATACTGTATAGACAAACTGAGAACCTAAAGTAAACAGAAGAAAAGTATACCGTCTTTTATAGCGGATAGTGTGGTTTTCATTTCCGTACAAGAAACAATATTTGCTTTGGCTCTGAGCGCGCTCTGTGTGCAATATAATGTCATGTAATGGATGTAAAAATCTTACCTACTGATTTATGCATGAACATATTGAACATGACAGATGATAGTTTTGTAGCGGTTACACCGCCACATACAAACTACGCATCATAGACATGACGTCACACAAATCCTGCATCGCGCAGTTAGAGTTTACCGAGCGATCGACATACATACAAGATTTCAACTTCAAACCGATAGGCATTTGCCCGCCAGACACAACACCCGTCTGGTCGGAGGATCCTCCCTTTTCTATGGTGGATGAGTGAACTTTACACCCTGTTCCTCATACCCCTAAAGTTTTAGCAAAACCAAAATTGTTTTAATACTTAAAGTAAGATAATGCTTTAAAGATTTTCTTGTTCTAAGGACTGATTTTTCCAACACCAAACATTCCTGAGAAACAATTTTGAATTTGTCACATAACAGTTTATTCATACGAAAACAGTCAATCGTCAATTTTTTTCCACGGTTATCTGGCGTTGGATAAATCAGCACTAAGTATTCTTATTTTTATTGTTACCTTGTTATTTTAGTACTAGTTAGTATTACCTAACCTCATCCATAAATATTTTAGTAAGATGTATAATGTGCTGAAACGCCTAGGCGTACATAGTGAAGCATTTAGTCTAGACAGCCACATTATAAGTGCTTTTAATAGTGTAGCCTACTCATAATTCATTTACAAGCTATATCTCTTGTGGGGGCATTAAATATGGAGGGGAGGGATAATGCTCGGGTAAAAAAAAGAAATTCTATTTAGTTCGTCAGTCAGATAATAAAAAAAATATTTGACACATATTTTTTAGAATAAATTACAAAAAGACTGAGATAAAACGCATTAAAGTTGCGGGGGGTGGGGGCACAACGTCACAAGTAAGTATAAAATCTACATACTCGTGACTTCATGGCACATTTTAACTCACTGTATTGCCGTAATCTTTTGATTACGAAAAAATGAAAAAATACGTGTCGTATTTTTTTATAATCTATCTGACTGACAAAAAAACTATTTTTAGTCATCATCCCACTTATTGGTTCCGCGACTTTTAAGATTTTTTATTTAACAAATTAGTGTTAATTCGAGTTAATTTGCACTCCAGATAATACTTTTATAAATGGGCACAGTTAATCTTTGAGAAATTATGATGATGCTGGTAGAATTAGCAGTTAAGTAGTTTATAATTTAGCGAGAAAACAGAGCATTAAATAAATAAGTGGATTCATAATGGATGTTTATGGAAGAGGGGAGAAATGAAATGGTTAGTATAGCAATTAATTAAATAGGAAACAATAAACAATTCAATATGCACGCTCCCATAATAACCAATGGTTATTTAACTGTAGGGGTCAACAAAAGCGAACTAGCTGGTGACATTTGACAGAATTCAGTACCTACTTTTTAATCAATCAATCTGTCTAGCCTTTTTCCAACTATGTTGGGGTCAGCTTCCAGTCTAACCGGATGCAGTTGAATATTAGTATTTTATATGGAGCTACTGCCTATCTGACCTCTACAACCCAGTAAGCCGACGTTCGCACGGACGTAATAAAATCGCAGCGGGATTTTATCGTGCACTGGATTTTCAACTCTCGGTGTTAAGCCGAGTGTTGAGAATTCAACGCGCTTGGACGCACTCTCGTCCCAGCGCGTTCAAAAAACACACTGTTAGATTTTTAACTCTCGGCGCAAAGCAGAGCGTTGAAAACAAAGTGCACGAAAAAAAATCGCCGCGATTTTATTACGTCCGTGCGAACGTCGGCTAACTGGATAATACGATGACTAGTTGTCACACTTTCGGGCTTCTGGCAATCCGTAACGACTGTCAAAGATCCACGAATGACAGCTGGGACCAACGGCTTAACGTGCTTTCCGAGGCACGGAGGAGTCGTGCTAAGTAAAGACCCATCCACGAACCAATCCTTGGATCGACCCGTGCGGCTATTATTACTTAGCCACGAGCTCTTTCTTTAGTCAGTATTCAGTAACTACTTTTTAGTAAAACATAACAATTATTTTAGTAACAAACAGAAGACATATTTTTCAATGCTATTTTAACAAAAATTTAACGTGAATATAAATTTCTATGTGGGAAACATACTGTCAGTAAAGTTACAAACAGCAATTAGTTACTAGAAATACATAACGAGCAAACGGTACTGAGCAGACTTTAATTTTGCTCCCGAAATTAATAACTTAACGTCTTTTACAACGTTTTTAATTAACGTTATACCCGAAAATTAATAAATGAGTCACATGACATTGAAAATGAACATTTTCATAGCATCCATTTTTCATAATCGTGGCGGGTTCCTAAGTAATTTGTTTACTTTCTGGTAATTGATTTGTGTTTTTTGGAACGAAATTCTTTAATGCGGCTTGTAAACTTTCAGAAATCGTCACGCTAAAAAGTGATAATACTTGCGACTGTCTTCTTCTAATTCAAAGAGAAAGAAAGGGAGAGAGAGAGATCGCCGACAGAAAAAAACAAAAGAAAAGAGTAAAGAGATTACGGTGTCTTGGGATAAAATTGTACACATAGGCGTACGCTGCATGTCGGAGGCTCTGAAAATTTTCCTCATTTAATTTTTTTTTCGTCATGGGTATCGTTTTCATGGTTTTCGAGGGTTTTAATGCTGTTATGAGGTCAAAATGTAAATCCAAGAAGCCAGCAGCAATTTTTTTTAAATCTTTCTTGAGAAAGAACTTCGTTCCTGACGGGGACTCCCGACCGCACACGTTTTTATTTTGGTTTTTGCACACACTTGGTACGTTTAACGCTATTGAAAGACTATTCAAGTAAAACATTAGTCAGTCTGCTCAGTTGATCTAGTGGCTGCAAGCGCTACTGCTGAGCATGAGGTTCTGTGTTCCATTCCCAGGTCAAGTATAATGTTATTGGGTTTTGCCATCAGGAATTTCTCAGTAGCAGCCCGGAGTCTAGATTGAGTGCCCGATTGATGGCTGCAGGCTCACCCCTTATTACATATCTATCCCTTCGGGGATTACAGGCGTGATGTTATGTTATGTTTTTTACTTTTCAGGTAATTTTTTTCCGTTCTTTATTTTGGTTTTTAGACACAAAGTGGTTATGTTTAAAACGGTATAAAATAACTATATTCAAGTAGACGATTTATTTCTATATACTTTATTGTACACCAGAAAATACATAAAAAATAATTTAACACTACAAAACACGCAATGGGAGGCCTTATCAGTTTCTGCGATCTCTTCCAGGCAACCTTGGCCGATTAGTCAGTCCGAGAGTTAGCTGCCCGTTGCAAAGCGTAGATTTTTATACAATACATAAGGTGACGCCTTCTTTCCATGAACGGTAAGCAGACGCCACCTGCTACGATCCTTTCATACTCCTTAGATTCTTATACTTATAGAAGAAAAGGCAAGCTACGAGTATGGTTAAAAACTACATATTTCATACTAAAATACTCTTAAGTGATTAACGTATAGAAATAACCATTCCCAAATTCCTGACTGACAGAGCAAATTCAAGAACAGATTTTCAACAGAAATTTCTCTTTTACAAAACGTCCTGTTTAAAACTTCCTCGTGCAACAACATTTTGAACTCACTACTAATTCTCATCACGCTTGCGCCATACAAAAGACAACCCTTCCCTTTACAATTTCTTGAGTACCCGTAAATAAGAGACATCTTTGCTTCATTTAGGATAAAGCAGTAAACTTTTAGCTTTAGACGTTAATATGGAAGAGTTAGTAGGTCGTAATTTGTACGGGTTATAAGACTTTTATTTTCGGTTTTTACGATTCAATAATCATTTTAGTAGCTGTAATGTTTATGTGATTATATTGGAAAATAAAGGAATAATATCATGCTTATACCTACAATAGTGTGCTAAATATGAACATAAGTGAAAAATGAAAAAAAAAAAATATATAACATTATACATAACATAACATCACGCCTTGTTTCCCTGAAGGGTTGGGCAGAGGTGTCCCTGTAGCAGGTACACCCACATTTCGCCAGTTATGTTTAAGTCCCATGTAAAAGGGTGCGAGCCTATTGCCATCAACTGGGCACAAATCCAGACTCCGAGCTGCTACTGAGAAATTTCAGATAGAAAAACCCAATAACACTTTGCCCGACCCGGGAATCGAACCCAGGACCTCATGCTCAGCAGTAGCGCTTGCGACCACTAGACCATCGAGGCAGTCAAAAAGAAAAATATGTTCATTACAAATCCATAAAAACAAAGAAAAGAATACAAATTTGATTGTTTTAATATCCCGAATACGCCCCGAGGCTTGGCGTTTTGGCATGGAATCAATAAGTTTTTTTACAGTTTTCTGATATTTGCTAATCTCGAAACTATTTCCGAATTACAGCTTCAATTAGTTTTGTTTTTATTCTGTAATCTAGTTTACTAAGTCTAGCTTTGACGATAACCCACAGGCTTTCTACGGGATTAAGATCCGGTGAGTTTCCTGGCCAATTAGAGCATAATATCTTTTGTCCTTCAAATATTTCATAATGACCTTCGATACGTGGGCACGGAACCAAATCTTGTTGAAAAACTGCATACATTTTTTAACCGACTTAAAAAAAAAACCTTTTTTTTAAGTCGGTTAAAAAATGTATGCAGTTTTTCTCAATTCATCGGGATATTTTTTATTTTTTTTTATGTATGTTCCCCGATTACTCGAAGACCGATGGACCGATTTGAAAAATTCTTTTTTTGTTTGAAAGGGTATACTTTCAAGTTGGTCCCGTTGTCATTTGGTCACGATCTGATGATGAAATCTTGGAGAAATCGAGGGAACTCTTCAAATATTATAGGCACATCTATAGCAATTTGGTTATTTTTGATGAGCAGTTGACATAAGGCTATTGTAACTTAGATAAATTATAAACCAAATCACTAACAAGTGAAAAAAAAAGTTTTTTACAAAAAATACAACCGACTTCCAAACTACAAAGAGAAAAATTTAATTTCGGAAGTCGGTGTCAAAAAACTAAAATACTGATCCAAACACACCGACTTCCGAAATTAAAGTTATTTTTCACTTTGTAGTTTCGAAGTCGGTTGTATTTTTTGTAAAAAAGGTTTTTTTAATTCTGCTTCTAATCTGCGTTCTAGAAAGTCACTGTATTTTTGAGCATTCATTATGACTTCGATTGGCACAAGACATCCGGTACCTTTATGAAAAAGCAGCCCCTGTCTAAATTATGATTTGTTCACATTAATTCGCACAATACTGTACCTATGGCAGGATGGCTGTACAAGTTGGGGAAGACCAAAGAAACAAGATGGACTGTGGAAAAGATGATATGGCTAGTAAGGAAGTGACTACCGAGATGACGACTGATAGAGAAGTATGGAGGAAGGGGACATGTTGCGCCGACCATAAATGAATTGTGATAAAGGCAGGAGAGTGATGAGATCATCATAATGATCATAATAACCAACATAGTACGCTGTTAAAAAAAATGGTGGACCAATAAACATTAATTGTTCAAGAGCTTGCCATCTTTTTTTTTTTTTTTTTGGGTGGGAAATTATCAAATAACTTCTCCCGCTCTGGGTGGAGCGGGAGGGCGTGTCAGACTTTTACTGACTAAAACCCACCCGTGTTCCTTCGGTTGCCCTGTTGCCGGGGGCCACGATTTCCCTATCGGTTTTCTTCGAACCCCCGGCAGGCATTGGCCCTAACGGACCCCGTCAATTCTGCTGACATCTCTTTGAGGCGCGCGTGGAACACAACGCGCCGTCGACCCGGGCCTGGTCCTTATCGGACGGCGAGCTACCCATTGCTCACCGTCCGCAAGCCCGCGCCTACGGTGGCCGGAAATCGGCTCGCGATTCCCGCCCCGGGCGTCTCCTCCTGCGGCGGTTGGGGGCGTGAGGGCGCGAAATTTGCCTCTCCCTCACGCGTTCCGCCTCCTCCTTCGCGAGCATTACCGCTTCGCAGAAGGAGGTGACGGCCTGCCATTTCCTCTCGCTCCGTACCATGGCCTGAACCAGGGCCGGACGCGAGAGATCACCGCCGCCGATCGCAAGAGCTTGCCATCTTACATGGCAATTTCACGATTTAATTAGGTACAGAACGTTTTTTTTTTTGGAGTGAAAACTTCTTTAGCTGCGTTGGACATTTTTGAGATGGAACTAAACCATCGATTTCGCGACACTGTTACCCAATTTACCGACACCGTGTAGTAAAAGACATCAACGCGTTGATTACCACGGTGCCGATTTTTTCAAGTTTTCACTTCTGTCGGCACTCCCGGAGTACTACTGTTTTTTTTTTACAATTTTTTCTCGTAGTTGTCCTCTAAGATCGTAACTACGTAACCAGGCTGTCCTGTGGCTGCCTTAAGCTAGTAACTTAAATCTAGGGCGTAATACTAATTGAATGCTAGGCGACGCTCGATAAGGGCACCCCTGTGGTACAAACCTCGACTTAGGGCGTCGCTGGGAGGAAGACGGCAAGATGGGACAGGCTGGATCAAACTAGTATAATTATTATTCTCAGGGGAATTTACAGCTACAGGCTCAGCTTCGTCGTGGGCTGGCGCATTGTCGAGCAAGGGTCGGAGGATGACACAATGTATAAGCATGGCCCATTTATTACTAAAACTCTCACACTCCATTCTACTTAGTAAGAATGAAGAAATCTTTATGAGGGAATCGTAAAGATTTCTTCTTTCTTACTTAGTAATAAAATAGTTATTTATGCAACTGTTGCATAGTAAGGGGTATTAAAACACGAATGTGAGAATAGTATCACATGAGTGTTTTAATATCTAATTATAACAGTTGCATACAAGACTTTATCTACACCTATGTTATGGTATGAATCCTCTATAAAAGTTTCTGAAACCATTGGGTGTTTGTAATTCAAGATCAAGAATAAAGAAATTCCCAAGAAATTCCGTACAAGTCCACGTATGTATATCGCCTGCAGCAGCACATCACACACACATGCGTGCAGCGGGTGCTGCTGTCCCCCATTTGAACATTGAAACGAGTTGCGTAATTAAATTTAGTACAACATTATAGCACTCGTTTGGATGATGTAATGGTTACTATGACACTGGTTGGTATAATGTTGCCAATAAACTAACTGTTTCAGAAACTTTTATAGAGGTTTTATAGCATGGGTGTAAATAAAAATATTATTAGAACAATGAAACACACTTTACCAATAACCAATACAAAAAAGAAGGTCATACTATAAATTTTTTTGTATTTTTGTGTAGACATTGTATATAGCATCGCCTTGGATGCTTCTGTAAAGGTGTTATAATTGTGATTTAAATAAAGAAAAATAAATAAAAATAAAAATCTCCAAAATCAAAAGGCTCACTGTAACATACGAGTGTTATATATTACTTCACAAAATAATGATAGAAAATTTGTTCTCTAACAAACAGGAAAATAAAATGAACAAAATACTTTGAAAAGGACAAGTGACAGGCCTTTATGAGCGTTTAGATCTGAAGCCAGAATTTTGTATAGAGGCAAGTTAGAATTAGGACCATGCTATACAGATAGCGGGTCGGGAGCGATATGTCAATACTGTACTTGTTTTGCGCCAAATAATAAAAACGTGTGTCTTGCTAGCTTTCGTAAACTTAATGCCCCCTGATGTAGCGTATGGTAACGAAAAGGTACGAGCTAGTAATTTCTATCAATGTCCTTAGCTTATTTTGGTAATAAATAAAGAAAAAAAATAATTGTGAAGTTGTCATTAAAACCTTTTATTATGATAAATACTGTTTACGGTACTAGTATTTTCAATGACGTAAGAAGGAAACCTACCTGGAATACCTTGCCGGCTGTAGGAATTCGTTGGATGCAGAGTGGCGGTGCTTGGTGAAGGCCTATGTCCAGCAGTGGATGGACATTTCGGCTAAAAAGATCATGCTGATTATGATGAACGAGGAAAATGGCCAAGAAAAAAAGGATTGAACCCACTCGTTGAATGCAACTTGGCCTGTGAGACGTTGCTCAGACTGTCATGTCAGTACCGTACAGTCACCCCGCTCTCGCTTATGTTTCCCGCTTTCTGTATAGCAGAGCTTTTACTATATGGCGTTTCCAAATTTTTGTGGAAAAAGAAGATACGGCGGGAATGTCGGATTGCCGGCCTATGAAACGATGGCTTTAACATTAAATTGCAAATTTTTTTCTTGCTAAGCCTGTGAGAAAAATCTTTGAAATATTACATTATAATATGTAAACCGTATTACCACGAATACCAGACAACTTCGTTTGTTTCTTGTATTCTCGTCTTTATTCGATACAATATTATTATTAAAATTTCCAATGGACATTTTAATAATGGATGGACACTGTCCATCCATTTTCTCATAGGTAATTTAGTTATTATGCTGTTCTGACAGCACTTTTTTCAACAGACAGTGAATGTCGTTTTTTATTGAAATATTTAGGCAATTTAAAAACAACAAATGATAATAAATTTAATATAGTGCCATCGATCGGTTGTCTATTAACTCCTTCCACATATATAACCGTCCACTCAGAAATGATGCGCCCCACTACCACATTACCCATAGAAATCCACTTTAGCGTGTGCATAAATACGGTAGAGGGGCGCGTCATTATAGAGTGGACAGCTATACGGGTGGCAGGGACATCGACGCGAAAACTGAAACCGGATTGAAATTGAAATTTTTCGTCAGTTATTAAAAAAAAATCAGCTGTTCCATACATTCTAACTGCGTAGGTATTGCACTTTTCTATAAAATAGCAGATTTTTTTTTCATAACCGACGATAATTTTCATCGCAGGGGGTTCAGAATCATGTACTGAAACCATGGTTTCAGTTTTCGCGTCGATGTCCCTGACACCTCGTATAATGTGGAAGAAGTGGCAGTACCAGGGCCAATGTGTTGCTGATTTTAGACAAGCAGCTGAAAAGTTAAGTTAAGTGTGTGTGTGCGTAGTATGTGGGTGTGTTTATATGTGTGTTTGTGTAGTGTATGTGTGTGTGGGTGATAAATGATAAATGATTTTATTTCTGTAAGTAGGTTTGTACAAACACTTTTACACGTCAATCATATTTTAAAACTAGATGAGGTTGGCGTTTCCTATCTGACTACTCTGAGAAGAAAGGCCGAAACAAACTCAGAGGTCTCAGTCTCTTTTAAAGTCCAGATATAATCTTGGTCAGATCATGTGAAGGCCATGTGGATTGGTGTCTGAAGTGGTCTTTTGAGGAAAGCACCACACAGATTGAGAGGGCCTGTCCAGTCAGTGCACGCATTTGTCAGTTATCGTGCAGCTCAACTCAGAATTTAAGGAGCTCAACGATTCGACGAACAATACCAAAAAAGGACATTTGGGTAGGCCACTTAAATTATTCAAACTGTCAGACCATGATTAGAACTAACTGAGAAAAAATTAAAAACAAAACAAAAAGGAATGACCCACATATTCTTCACATTCACAATAATTAAAATAATAAAATACTTTAAAAGTAAATAATCATGTCATTGTTTATATAAAATTCATTAATGTCAATGTGTATATAAAAACCCAGAAATAATCTTGGTCAGAGCATTTCATTTGAGGACCATGTAGATTTGTGTCTGAAATGGTCTTCTGAGGAAAGAACCATACAGATTTGAGTGGACCTGTCCAGTCAGTGCACGCATTTGTTAGTAATAGTGTAGCTCAACTCAGAACTTAAAAGGAGCTCAACGATTCGACGAACAATACCAAAGAAGGGACATTTGGGTAGGCCGCATAAAGTACTCAAAACTGCCAGATTATCATTAGAAGTAACTGAGAAAAAATAAATAAATATATAAATGACCCACATAGTCCTCACATTCACAATAATTAAAATAATAATAATATTATACTTCACAAGTAAATATTCATGTCATTGTGTATAATTATAATTTTAAAGTTTGCAAAATAAACAAAGTTCCGAAAGTAAAAAATAAAAATTATAATTGGAGCAGCTCAATCCCCAACCCTTTTTGTCCTCAACGTAATCTTTAACGGTATAAAAAGCTTTCTGGCACAACTTACGTTTAATGAATGATTTACATTTATTAACGCTTAGATCTTGTACGTGGCTTGGAAGTTTATTATAAAAGCGTATACATTGACATCTGAACGAGCCACCTATTTTCTTGAGCCTTGTTGTAGGTACAACAAATTTGAGTTTGTTTCTAGTATTTATGTTATGGATATCACTGTATTTTTTAAACAATTTTATATTTTTATTGGCATATAAAAGATTATCAAAAATATACTGAGAAGGCACAGTCATTACATTAATCTCCTTAAATTTATCTCTGAGAGAGTGTCTCGGACTTAATTTATAAATTGATCGAACAGCTTTTTTCTGAAAAACAAAGATAGTCTGAATGTCGGCGGCATTTCCCCACAACAGAATACCGTACGACATTACACTATGAAAATAGCTAGAATACACTAAACGGGCTGTCTCTATGTCAGTCAAATTACGAATTTTTCTAACAGCATATGCTGCGGAGCTTAGCTTTTTTGACAATTTATCTATGTGTGGGCCCCACTGAAGCTTAGCATCCAAAGTTAAGCCCAAGAAAACTGTGCTATCTTCAGGATTCAATTCTTCGCCCTTTATTAACACACTTGTTTTTATCTGCCTAACATGAGGTAGGGTGAACTTAATGCATTTGGTTTTTTTTTCATTAAGTAGTAAATTGTTAACATTGAACCAGTGAACTACTTTTGAGATCGCGCTATTTACATCGTCAGTAACCAGTTGCTGACGTTTAAGTTTAAACAAAAGTGAAGTGTCATCCGCAAACAACACTATATCGTGGTTATCCTTTATGAGGTGTGAAGTGTATGTAAATTATAAATAAATAAATAAGTTTCAACGCAAAAGTAACAATGGTGAAAGAGAGAAAGGATCCCCTACTAACACTAACCTAACAAACCAAACCAATCCAATTAATTTACTAACCCAAAATAATACAATTCAAATCCACCAAAATCATCCATCATAACCATCCATCTTCGAGTCCTCATGAATATGTAAGAACACACACGTAGGTAAATAACGAAAATATTTGACTACAAGAGAGTGAATCCAATATTATGTTCTTGGCCGAATTTCGGTCACAGCGGCTACTCGCAACACAGACTAGCCAATGATACATAAATTATTATAGTGCACAAAGTTTGTGCGCAGTCACAGTTGCACAGGGAGTGTACCTGTGTCTGCGCACAGAGTTAGACGTCCCATGGGACTATGAGAATGACTGGAGAGCGCTTCCCTCACTTTTATAGTCCATTGGGACGGCAATCCGACACTACCACGGAGAGATCAGGCGCATTGCTGACGGCTTTACATGCTCTTCAAGACACGGGCTGACTTCAGCAAGCACAACTTAACCTCGCAGATCTATCGATCCACACTGCTGTTACTTAGCTACGAGCCATGAATCCAATATGGAGTATGTCAATACCTGTTCCTACTAACTAGAAGGGAGGCTATGTTGGAGCGAAACTTTTTTAATTTGGACCTCTGCCAATGCTTTCGGTGTTCTATCTTGGATGACACGTAGATGAGTTTGGATGTTCGGTGGAGATTAACTGGTTGAATCATTTATGAGGGACAAGTTGCTTCGTAGTTTTATGAGGAGTCTGAATTTGTTGGTAAATACATAGATACCCTTTTTTGCACATCGAGTAAAAGGGAAACAAAGTGGATTCTACAAAAAGGGTGAAGCGATGGGGAGTATTGCTATGAACGATTTCTGTTAGACAAACTTATTTATTTTTATTTTTTATGAATGGTTTTACGAATACAGTCAATCGTACTTTAAGTGTGTTTGTAGATATTATTATTATGTTTTTTCTTGTTAACTTGTCGCCAAGTATTTCGAGATTACTTGTCTGATTGATAGCAACGATTGCACTTTTAAATAATCTCTCACCTTTTGCCTTTTTAACCGACTTCCAAAAAGGAGGAGGTTATATGTTCGTCGCGTATGTTTGTTTTTTTTTTTTTTTTATGTATGTCCACCGATTTCTCCGTCAATTGTGGACCGATTTTGAAAATTATTTTTTTGTTTGAAAGGGTATGCTCTCGAGGTGGTCCCATATAATTTTTTTTAACTTTGCTTTGATAGTTTTTGAGTTAGCTTCAATAATACGTAATTTTTCCCACTTAGTATGTGGATGATATGATAAGTTCCTGTCACTGTTATTTACATAACAGGTAGTGGTTTTCGAATTTGTGTGGGGTAGGTACCACAACTAAAAAGTGAAAAATAAAAACTTTTACAAAAAAAAAACAACCGACTTATGTACTCGTAATCAACAGTCTAATTATACAAATTCTCAGAATAAATACATATATTACTTGAAAGGTCACCCTACCCTATGATTGACAGCTCATCAATGTCCACTGAAGCTTTGGCTGAGTTCTTTTTAGCATGAATAAACGATGCTTGCAACCATGATATTTTAAACTTGGCTGCAACACGCAAATAGACTTAGCAATCGATCACCTTCTGTTCTGACTCCCACACTTAGTAAGCATTCTCAGGGTTATATAGAGCATATAATTTATATGGTTTGCAAATTAAGGCCTATTTTGATTTAATATAGAAAAGAAAATATTGTAAGTGGCGAACGACTCATTGATTTTTGTCCAACTAACAATCGCATTGATCATTCATTGCGTAATGTTATATCATAGTTGAGACGACCGCGATTTACGAGTTATAGGTCGTAGGTTCGAACCCTAACAGGTGCTTTACTTTGTATAAATTATTTCATCACCACTGCTCTCAAAACGGTGAAGGAAAACATCGTGAGGAAACCGGCATGTGCTTGAACCAAAAATTGTGGTGGATTACGGCCCACTCCCTCTCACCGAGAGATGACGCGCACCACTACCGTATTTACGCACACGGTAATGCGGATTTCTATGGGTAATGCGGTAGTGGGGCGCGTCATTTCAGAGTGGACAGCTATATATGTGCAAGAAGTTAATAGACGACCGATCTCTATCCGACCCAGATGACCCTATCACACTCCTCCAGGAGCAGAATAGGGCCACCAGTACAGTACACAGAAATAGACGCCTCCCGTCATTTCGACCTCGCCGCCGAGGTCCTTTGCGATCGCGACCGAGTCCCCGAGTAAATGAAACTCCCCCCTGTCCCTTGCTAGAAAACGAGGTACCAGCAGTTGTTGCAGCTGAGCACGTAGCTTTAAATACCCCGTACAATAATCATGATGAAAATCTAATTTTGATTCAGCCTGTCCCTTCTTGCTGTCCTCCCCCAGCGATGCCCTAAGTTGAGGTTCGTACCTCACAGAGGGTGCCCTTAGCGAGCACTCGCTTAATTTTAATTTAGTATAGTTTAAACGCTCTTGGCTGGAAGCTCTAAGTGTAGCAGCCAAGACCTTAGTGGTCACCACAACTGCGAAAGGCCATAGTTACAAAAAAAAAAATAAGACGACCGATCGATGGTCGATGGTCGATGGTAACAATGGTGCCTTTGCGGTTAAATTTATTATCATTTATTGTTTTTTAATTGCCAAAATATTTCAATAAAAAAACGCCATTCACTGGCTGTTGAAAAAAGTACCCATTTTTGAGTAATTTGACATTTTAAAATGTATGAAATAAAAATATAAAATGTCAAATGACTCGAAAACTGTTGACATTTTCATAGAAATCAAAAGGGATAATGGATTGCCGACACATAACCAATAACCCTGTATATCTGCTGTCGAGCATCATTTCATCTGTTGTGGTTGTTTGATCAAACAGCAGTCAAATAAGAACCAAAGTCTTTCAAAATCGGGTTATTCTCGCGTAGCCATTATACAAATGTATAGTACGGTAGGCCGCAAGTCAGTGGTAAAAAAATTCGTATTAAATGCTCCTTACAACGCTAGGCCATTCAAGATCAAAGTTTTACCACTGACGTGAGGTCTACTGTACTTCAAAAAGTCACCTGAAATGGTCAGCGTAGTAATACAAAATAGGCAGTAGAGAATGATGCCCAGCTACAGTAAAATGTGTGTGTGTGTGTGTGTAAACGTGTGAGGGTGTAAGGGTGTGTGTAAATGTGTGTGTGTGCACTGGGCAGAAATGACTAGGAAAAAAATTGCTATCGTTTAAGGAGCATACGATTTATACACATAATGAAGAACAAATACCGATGATTATTTCTATAAACACAGTTATTCTTAAAACAAAAACAAAAGCAGTCATTAAACATAACTTAACCGTAATGCGATTCGTGACAAATTGTCAAAAAAGTTTGGTTCAACTTTAACTATGGCGGCGATTAAAATGTGATCAGTGCTCACAAATTTAACCTAATGTGTATTTTAAGTCGATTTTAATTAATGGATATTAGCTTTAATGTTTAGAAAAAGTATTGCTAGTGCTTTATCATTTAGCTACATACTTTTAATTAGTGGAGGTCATTTTAGAGTCTGTGTGTGATACTAAAATTATGAGTAATTAGGCGTTTAGGTTTAAAACAAGGATGACGAATTCCCCTTCTTCTTTTTTCTGTGAGTGATTGACCTGGCGTCAGAGTTTTTATGCCACCCGTGGGCCTCCAATTTGGCTTCACATGTCATCGACAATTATCTCTCAGGCATGCCGGTTTCATCACGATGTCTTCCTTGACCGTTTTTTAAGCAAGTAACAATTATATAATACGCACATGATTCCGAAAAAATAAAGGTAGGTACGCCTTAGGTACGAACTCGAGACCTATGTCTTGGCAGATTGACGGTCACACCACTAGGCAAAATAGACTTCAATCATTATTCTAATAAAATTGAAGTAGCCCGTTTACTTCCAGTGCTGATTAATGAATAATGCTATTCTATAAAGAGTATTCTATTTTATTCTATAGCTAATTAATATCCTCCCGACCAAATTTCGGTAACGGCTGCCAATCTCAACGGAGACTAGCCAAGTATGTAGGAGATATGAGATGCTCAAGTGTGTTCACAGACACAGGAGCACTCTCTGTTCTTTTGCTTCATAATGAGTGTCAAAGAGGAAATTGCTGTCACTTGAGTTACTGATTGATTAGTGGTCGTAGTTTCTTGCTGAAAAGAAAGGAGGATACTGCCCATTTTCTTAGAAGTAAAGTTGTCGTACTATTCAAATTCAAATCATTTATTTCAAATAGGCACGTACATGTTTATGTTGTATCGGGAATAATACCAATGACTATCTTATCTGGTTTGGTGTTTTCCTACGTGATCGAATCAGAAATGAAGAGATTCGCACGAGAACCAAGGTAACCGAAATAGCCGGAAGAATTGCTAAACTAAAGTGGCAGTGGGCAGGGTACATGGCTCTCAGAACAGATAGCCTAGGGTTCTGTAGTGGCGACCGTGTACCGAAAGATGTAGCGTTGGAAGGCAAGGTGAACCGATGACCTTGTGAAGGCCGCAGGAATCCGCTGCATGTGGGAAGCACAGAACCGGTTGCAGTGGCGGTGCTTTAGGAAGGCCTATGTCCAGCAGTGGTTGTCTTTGGGCTGAAATGATGATGGCTTGTATGGTTAAGTAGGCCGCACTTCAGTGTTGTCAATTTGACCTTGAGCTAGCTTAGTACGGATTTTCAAAAGAATAAGAGGCCAGCTTATACTGGTTTTTCGCCACTGAAATAAAAAAATACTTTAATATATACCAAAGAACATAGCATATCATGACGCCTATAATTCCCCGAAGGGTTATGCAGAAGTGTACCTTAGCATGTACACCCACATTTTGCCAGTGAGCCTGTTGCCATCAACTGGGCACAAGACAAAGAACAGAATTTTACTATCATCGTCACCATTTTTCATCAATGCTTCAAAAATAACTTACCAGATTATCAATTAGCCCCTGGAACCACAATCTGAAACTGTGTATATGATGCGGGTTAGCTGTTGCTGAAGCCACATGAACCACCGATCAATAGCTTATTAACCTACGTAATTATGTGACACAACTTGCACCCTGAAGAAAAACATAATTGGAAAACCTGGAGTTAATTATTTGAAACCAGTGACCAATTTTCGTTCATTTTAGTTGTTTCCTTACAAATAATGAATAGAATAGATTACTCTCTATTATGTACTCCATATGATTTAGAGATATATATGTACATATGTTCAATGTGAGGGTGTGTGTATGGGTGTATGTGGTGTGTGTGTGTTTGTGTGTTATGATTACTTTTTACTTATTTTAGTTAGCGATGCAACTCGAAGGTATTCGGAACACGGGTGGTTTTTAGTCAGCAAGGGTCTGCCACGCCCTCCCGCTCCGCCCAGAGCGGGAGAAGTTATTTGATAATTTCCCACCCAAAAAAAAAGGTATTCCACCTGATGTTTAAGATTCTTTCAGTTAAATTCCTGGTGATTTCATGTCATTGAACCTTTAATAAAAAAAGTGAAAACTCTTTTGGGCTTACTATTTCAATATTAACCGGAACGTAGGAATGCTGTTTACGAACAGAAATACCAGTTAAGAGTACCCTCTTATAAAATAAAATTACTCCAAATAGATGTTTATTTAATATTATTTTAACCCTTAGGGTGTTTTTCAATAATATTTTAGGCTATAATCACCCGTCGATGTCATTCTACAACGCATTACCATAAACCGCATTTACACCGAAGTGAATGTGTTTGATATAAAACACTATAAAATTATTCAAAAGTTGCGATAGAAACTATAAATTTCAATTACCGAGAAGCGTCATAACTCTTCGTTTATCTATGAAATTTTTGAAGTAGAAAATAGTTATTTTTTTGCCCCGTCTTGTAAGAAAAGTTCTTAGAATTTAATTAAATCAAGTTTCCTTCTAACTTCAGCTATAATTTATAGACTCTTACGTGTTTAAATAATTTGTAATATTTTCTCTCAAGCAAGTTTTAATTAATCGTGGTGAGGGAGAGGTTTTAATATCTTTTTCATGATTGTTATATTTTATTAATTTTTAAAAGATGGATTGGAATATTAATTCAGTTAACCATAAACTGCCTCGTTGGTCTAGTAGTCGCAAAGTGCTACTGCTGAGCATGAGGTTCTCGGTTCGATTCCCAGGTCAGGCAAAGTGTTATTGGGTTTTTCCATCAGAAATTTCTGAATAGCAGCCCGGAGTCTGTATTTGAGCCCAGTTGATAGCAATAGGCTCGCATGGGACTTAACCATATCTGGCGAAATGTTGGTGCACCTCTGCCTAACCCTTCGAGGAACAGCCGTGATGTTATGTTTATTTATTTATCGCTCCCTTATAACTATCTTTACAGGTTCATCACCTAATGTAATAACGCGGTCTCTTATTATACAGTAATTACAAAAAAAAAAACTTTTTAGAACTTATTTCCTATACTTACTATTAAATGAGCAATATTTGTATATATAATATGTAATCACGTTCTCGAAAATGGTTCCAACGGTTTCGATGAAAGTTGCAATATAGGGGTTTACGGGAGCAAAAATCGATCTAGCTAGGTCTCATATCTGGGAAAATTCGTTTCCTCCATATTTTCACCCGAGCAGAGCTCGGTCGCCCAAAGTTTAGAAAAACATAGTACTACTATTAAATATTCTTTATTTTCACCAGAGCAGAGCTCGGTCCCCCAGGTACTTTATAATTAACTTAGATAATAATATATATAACACAGAAAACTCGATACTTTGACATGTCACTATTGCACCTGTGCAAAGCAGCGGCGGCTCGCCGGTGTTTATATAAAACTATGTATTACTTTATTTTTTGGTACGTCACGGTGTTGAACGCGGCAGTTAGTACAGCCATTCACACGGTACAGGCGATAGGCCATAAACTTAATGGCTCAAGAGTCGTAAACATTACGAATTGGACAAATTGACGACCCCGCCGCTCGTAATTGGACAATTATAAGACCCAGAAAGCTATGAATTTTATACCGACAAGTAATCATTCTGATTGACAATTTACGCGGCGTTTCAAACGGATTTGAAAGAAAATTATTGTTTTGGACTGTTTTGTCTGCCATAGATAGATTTGTCATCAGATTTTGGACCGTATTGACTATGAGACTTTCGTTGTCATTATGCATGCTGTATGCGGCACCATCATTGTCTTCATAGGGCGACCGCCAGTTTTGACTCTGGTCTACACACAGTCTAAAACTAGGGACTAACCTGTGTCATTTGAAGGTAAAAGAAGGAAAGAAAAATTGATATTTTTGTCACAGAAACACGTGATTACAGATTTGAAATACACAAAAAGTTAAGAGTAATAATAACTTTAATTTTGGAATTCGGTTGTTTTTGTTTTTTTACTTTTTTGTTGTGGTACCTACCTCACACAAATTCATACCACGACCTGCTATGTAAATAACAGTGACAGGAACTTAATAACATCATGCATGTAGGATAAGTAGAAAAAATACGTATTATTGAAGCTAACTTAAAACTAAGTAGAAACTAGAAGCTAAGCAGTAGAACTAGAAGCTAAGCAAGAAATACCCGAGCAAAGCTAATAAAATTTATATGGGACCACAGCGCAAGTTTTCTTTACCAATGAAAAAAATAATTTTCAAAATCCGTTTAATATTGATGACAATATCGATGGATATAGGTACACAACCTAAACCTGGGTCAAATAAATTTATTTTCTTTCTTTCTTTGTTTTACTAACATTAAAAAAAAACAACAAACATACGCTACGATCATAGGATCTTCTCCATTTTGGAAGTCGGTTAAAAAAGCATGCGTGCGCGTTTATAACATGTTACAATGTGAAAATTCGTCTCAGTATAGTGAGATTCTAAGAGATCAAATGTCTATTCTAAATTCTATTAAAAATCTCAGCGTGAAGACTTAGATGAAGCGAGCTTGAATTGAGATGTCATTCCATCTGATACTAGGGATTGACATTATCGACAGCTCACTTGATCTATGTTTTCACAGTAAGATTTTTACAGGAAGGTTGATACGATTTTTTGGAACGAAATTCATTAACGCGGCTTGTAAACTTTCAGAAATCGTCACGCTAAAAAATGTTAATACTTGCGATTGTCTTCTTCTAATTCAAAGAGAAAGAAAGATAGAGAGAGATCGCCGTCGAGAGAAAAAACAAAAAAGTAAAGTGATTAAAGTGTCGTGGAATAAAATTGTATACATCGGCCCGAGTACACTGCATGCCGAGAGAGCGAGAAAAAGTGTGAATTTCATCAAAATGAAAATCCAAGATGGCGGCTCACAAAATTGTCAAAGTTTTAGGGTGTTGTGGGTGTCAAAGGTTAGGGTGTCGTTTTCATAGTTTTCGAGGGTGCTAAAGCCGATATGAGGTCAAAATGTGAACCCAAGATGGCTACTGCAAATTTTTTTAAATCATTCGTGAGAAAGTATTTCGCTCCTGACGACCGCACGCGTTTTTTTTTTTTGGTGGGAAATTAGTTCTGTTCAATGTAACATAATGATGCTGGTCAGTTGCCACCATTAGATTGCATGTAACAGACATTTGGCATTTGCTCAGCTAGCTTTAATTTTAATTGATGGAATTCAAAATATTTGGAAATCTGTTTCAATGTATTACGTAAACAGTTTTATGTCAATGTATTAACTGAATATCTTAGACAATTCTCTTGTTTATTTAGTTAATCTATTTCTACATTATATAATACGCAAAAAAATTAAAGTTTTTTATTGACACGAAACAAAACTCCTTCATTAAAATAATTTAAAAAAACTGATGCCGTAAAAATCATGGTTGGACGCAAAACATGGAAAATATACCTACAATTACTCTGGTTACACACAAAAGCACTGAAAATTAAACGAGCTATGAAGGCCAAAACTGATTCCCATAAGATACCTACTGCTCATAGGAAATAAATCGAAAAACTTAGCACAATATAAATTACCTATAACATCACGACCTTGATTGTTTCAAGGCAAAATATAAGTACCGTGAATCGATCGATCAGCACGGTATGGGCTGCACTTTTCATGGCCTACACAACATCTGACGGCTCTGCTTCGAAAGTACATGACACCATCTGTCTTTGACTATCATACGTAGGTATATCTAAGACATCATCGTTGTAGTCCGAAAGTCTCTAGAATTTAACGATAAATAAAGGCATTTCTTTAACTTTGCTCAGGTCGTCGGACAATGGAAAGCAACAAACATGTCTAGCTTTTTTGGGTAAGAATTCATAGGTAGGGAAAATATCGAATGAGATGGTTCCTGTAAATATACCCGCAGTGCGCCACAATATTTTGTTTTATTTTTTAACTCCCGACTCAAAAAGAAGGGTGTTATAAGCACTTGTCTAGACTGAAGGCGACTAACACTAAGTTAGCCATAGGCTGATATAACAATAAAATTATTCCTGATAAGCTATTAACTATTGATATTTCGTGGTAATCTATTAGGTACCGTGAATGTTCTAGAAACTGTTGCAATCGGATTCAAATAGTTTCGTAGTTACGCCTCAATTCTTAGATTTTCTATTACTATTCCCGCTACAATACATAATACAATGGCATGCAGATATCATAGCAGATATTTATGCATCTTATCGCAGTCCACTGCTGGAAAAAGACTTCTCCCAAGTTGCACTAAGTCACTCGGTCGTACGCTTTCCGCATTTGGTCTGTCAAAGCCACCTTTTAGACATCGTCGCTCCGTCTGGCTGTGGTCTCAAGGATTCTTTTTCTCCAACGGCTATGGATGAGTCCTTTGAAATGGCCTGCCCTCTGCCACTTCAGCTTGTTAGCTCTGCAAGCTATGTTGGTAACTCCAGCTCTTTTCCGGATTATTTTATTTGGGATCTTATTCTTCACCCACATTTTGTCAGTTATGTTCAAAGAAAGAAAGAAAAAGTATTTATTGAGACTCGCACAGGAAATCACAAATGAAACTAAAACACACTCATTAAAACATTAATAAAAAACATGTGGCACTCGGAGACTGCCGCGGTAAAGCTATTGCATAGCATTTGTAACCTCCATACTTCCTATTTGTCAACGCTACTACACTTGGGATGATGACGTGATGACATAAAATAAAAATTACATTCCCATGACAACATCACGTTGTCATGGGAACCGTCATTACATGGTAGGCGGAGTGGGGGGTGTTAGGTTTTATTTTCGTTACGTTACGGAATTTCTTGATTCGGTCGCCGCGCTCAAAGCCCGCGATAAAAGCTATGCAATAGCTTAAAAAAATTAAAGCAGTAAGTCCTGTACGAGGTCAAAAAGCTTGTATCTCAGCATGAAGCTGCGAAATTTAAAAGTAAATGTCGCAGCGCTGGTATTCTTATAGGGCCCACAGTGATGTCACGGATAGATAGATACAGAAATAAATATTATAAAAAATAAAATAACAAAAAGACAGTGGCAGTCAGGGAGTGCCGACAGAAGCGAAAACTAAATTAAAAAATACATCCAAAACCTTTAAAGTAAAAATACTTGCATAGAATATTGATCCGTAACGTAATATAAATAAAGAGCACAATCGCGTTAACAAAAATGAGGTGTCGGTAACGGTATCGCGAGTTCAATTATTTTTTCTCATCTCAAAAATGTCCAACGCGCCTAAAGAAGTTTTCATTTAAAAAACTAGATGTGTGAAATACATTAAAAAGTAAAATATATGTAGTCCGCGTGTCCTCCTGACGTAACATCAGTTACTTGTCTATGCCTGTTAACCAGTTACTTGTATGTCAAACCCACATAAAACAGACCGACCCTTTTGCCGCTTATCCGACGGAAAATCTAGACTCCGGACTGCAACTGAGATTCCTATTTGAACAACTATCCAAACCTGGAGTGCTATCTATAGTGATATTATCTTATTCCAAAGGAACAATAAATTTTACCTTTGTAACGCCAAGAAGTTTATTTCTCGGTTCCACGCTTAACTCTTTTGCAAATTTTACTTCCTAGCCATTATACACCGTGACATTTTAGTCGTCTTACAAAAGCAGCTCACTACGTGTATCTAATGACTACTAAACATTCATTAAAAAAAAAATTATACACCGTGACATTTAGTCGCCTTACAAAAGCAGCCCACTTCTAAACACTCATTAAAAAAATGATATACACCGTGACATTTTACTCGTTTCACATACAAAGGGTCACTCAATGTACCCGACATAAAATATCTTTAGAAGCCATAAAATTTTTGTTACAATACAACTTTTTAAGCTATTGCATAGCTTTTATCGCGGGCTTTGAGCGCGGCGACCGAATCAAGAAATTCCGTAACGTAACGAAAATAAAACCTAACACCCCCCACTCCACCTACCATGTAATGACGGTTCCCATGACAACGTGATGTTGTCATGGGAACGTAATTTTTGTTTTATGTCATCACGTCATCATCCCAAGTGTAGCGTTGACAAATAGGAAGTATGGAGGTTACAAATCGCGGCAGTCCCCGAGTGCCACACGTTTTTTTTTTTTTAATAAATGTTTAGTAGTCATTGGATACATGAAGTGGGCTGATTTTGTAAGACGAATAAAATATCACGGTGTAGAGTCCTCCAGAGCGTATTTCGGCCATGGCGGCCAATCTCAACGAAGACTAGCCTTCGGCGCGGAATATATTGTAGGACATAAGTGTGTGCGCAGACACAGATGCACTCTCTCTTCCCTCACACTCATAGTCCGATGGGACGACAATCTGACATGACCGGAGAGAGATCAGGCGCAGGATCAACGGGTTAACGTACTTTCCGAGGCACGGGGTATCACACCGCCAACTTCCAAACTCAGGGCTGTTACTAAGAAATTCCTAATGGACCCGCCCCGGGAATCAAACCCAAGAACCGAGCAGTCGCGCTTGCGACCACGAGACCTCGAGGCAGTTATCAGTTACCTAGCCAGTACTCAAACTCAAACTTAAACTCAAAGCATTTATTTCAAATAAACCAATTACAGGTACTTTTGAATTGTCAAGGGGTCGGTCAGTCAGAAAGATGAAGCTAGTTGCCCATTCCAAAGCGTAGCAGGTACTTATGGAGAAGAACGGGCAAGAAACTCCACGGACACTCTTTTAAATAAAAAAAATAAACGACTACTACTAAATCTACAAAGAAACTAACCCCGCGACTTCCCGATAGTAAAAGCTCAGTGAATTTAGTTCCTAGTTCAGGGTTACGCGGACAGTAAAGGCAAATGTAACTCGAACTTGTTCTATAAATAGTTTTATGGCCTGTTAAACACGCTATTATCTTGCGAGAATAGATTTAGCGGTTACATAAAGATGCTTTAGGAATTAATTTATGCTGTGTTTAGAATGGACCGCCATTGTTCTAAATAAGTATTACATCCTGCCACAGCCATCGCCAAGCGCCTGGTCGACTCTTCACGTGACCAGAGGGCTGGCCTATTCTTTGGCCAAAGAATCAGCATTGCCATACAACGTGGCAATGCTGCCAGCCTTTTGGGCACTTTTCCTATTGACAGCGACGCGGACAAATTTTTTGATGCCCTATGATTATTCCCTCCCCCCATACTTGTACATATTATTATTATTATTTTAAGTCTGTTATTTTTAAAAATCCTGCCACATAATATTACACCTACATTCCTCAAAGAGGTAAGCAAAGGTTTACAGTGCATCCAGAGAAAATTTTTTTTTTTTTTTGGTAAACTTAAAAAGTGAGCAATAAATAATACCAACCTGTTATTTTCGCACTGCAGGACAAAAGCTCCAAAGGCCTCTTCTCATACAGACAAGTACAATTTTAACAGTTAAAATAAAAATAAAACTCCGACACAAAAACTTCTTCATTTCTCTTTCCTACTCCATCACCAGACCCTGTTCACCATCTATCTATAACCGATACCTGTGCTGTAAGTTGGTAAAGGAGTTGGGTATCTTGCAAATTCCAGGTGATACTGCAGCATCAGTTCAAGGTTACTATGTTCTTCTAATATCATTGAAGTAACAGAATACCATACTAGGGCTGATCAAAAAGTAATGATAATCGGTTATTTTTCTTTTTGCTCAGCGCCTATGGGTCCTAGCGTGATGTTAAATAGTCTGTAGCCTTCCTCAAGAAATGGGTTATCAAATGCAATAAAGATTTTTTACAATCTGACTGGTAATTTCAGAGATTAGCACGTTCAAAAATACGAAAAAAACTCTTTAGCTTTATTATTAGTATAGAAAACATGAACCGATTATCATTACTTTTGGTCAGCCTATTACTCACATCCATTCATCAACTAGTAAAGAGCTGATAACCGATTTTGATAAAACATATCTTAGAACCATCGCTAGAAAACCTGCTTTCAAATGAAAAAAATCGCATTCAAATCGGTTCACCCGATTAAAAGCTACGGTGTCACAGACACACATAGCGGTCAAACTTATAACACTCCTCTTTTTGCCTCGGGGGTTAAAGACATGATCATTGATCATTCTAAACAATCCAGTGCGGGTTATCCTAAAACCTACATCGAATACGACGTGTCTAAGGTACCATTTACACATAATAGACAACGTGCGGACGCAACACAGGAACATGACACATCTTTAGAAAAAACAGCCGTGTCCTGCCGCTTCTGTATAGACTGAGCTTTTGAATAGGCTTAAGTAATGGACATTGGACAGAGTATGCACAGTGCACAGCGCCAGTCGGCTTTGTTTACATCTCGTCCTCGCTCTGTGAATGTTTCCAAACGACATTTCTGCTCTTTTGTTATCCAAAACGCAGATTATTCATTGCAAGAAGTGGTACGAGTTTTGACGGACCCTGGGCATTCAAACTCAATACTAGCTTGCTGATTGGCATATATTTTAACCACGGTATGAACTATTACTATATTTTGTCGTTACGAAACACGTCAATGACGTCGTTTTGTCGATACGAGAGGAAAAAAAGACGATTTGCAAGGAAAGAAAATCGAAAAAAAGAACAGCCTAGTGCGAGTCGAACTCACGCTCCAAACCCATGGGGTCCGCTAGGGCCAATGCCTGCCGGGGCTGCGAATACGGGCCGAAAGGGAAATCGTGGCCCCCCGGCAACATGGCAACTGAAGGAACACGGGTGGGTTTTAGTCAGTAAGAATCTGACACGCCCTCCCGCTCCACCCAGAGCGGGAGAAGTTATTTGATAATATCCCACCCAAAAAAAAAAAACCCCATCTAAACTAATGTTATAAAGAGAAAAGATTGATTTTTTGTTGGTTTTTTTTTGGAATTAATGAACTCAAAAACTACTGTACCGATTTAAAAAATTTGAATGTTATATTATCACTGAGTAAAATAGGCTACAATTTATAAAGATATCACGCGAACGGAGCCGCTGGCGGAAGCTAGTAATTAATAACTAACTAATTAGTAACTTCAGATATAATTTCGAGGTTTAGCTTTTTTTTCGTATGACATCTTGCAGGTCAACCTAGGAGGTTATAGGCTGCTTAACCGGACTTTCCTGTGGTTGCCTCAATAAATTAAGGCCTCCAGTCAGGGCATAAAAAATTGAAACTAAGCGACTACTCCCTGTGGGGTACGGACCTCGGCTTAGGGCGTCACTGGTGGAGGACAGCAAGGGACAGGTTGGATCGGATTAAGAGGTTTGGCTTTACTTTCCTCTGCGTTTATTAATAAAAGGGGGTAAAGGTTTGTTAGCACGACAGCTAACTACCTATACTACTTACTTTACAATCTTTTTAACCGACTTCAAAAAAGGAGGAGGTTCTCAATTCGTCGGGATAATTTTTTTTTAATGTAAGTTCCCCGATTACTCGAAGACCGCTGAACCGATTTGAAATATTCTTTTTTTGTTTGAAAGGGTATACTTTCAAGTTGGTCCCATTGTCATTTGGTCACGATCTGATGACAGGATTTTGGAGAAATCGAGGGAACTCTTCAAATATTATAGGCACATCTATAGCGATTTGGGTATTTTTGATTAGCAGTTGACATAAGGCTATTGTAACTTAGATAAATTACAAACCAAATCACTAAAAGTTGAAAAGTTTTTTTTTTTTAAGTTTTTTTTTTAACTGGCTACCTGAAAAATCAATCTGCCTAGCCAATCCAACTATGTTGGGTTTGGGTTCCAGTCTAACCGGCAGTATAACTGGCTACCTATTAAAGATTCATAATGTACAATTTTGTTGGAACCTTTTGGATACGGAATCCTATAAAGCGAGTTGCTTGAGTTTAAGACTCGACAGTGTTGCAACAAGTGCACTAAGGAGCTGCGAAGTTTACTTGTAAAGAGCATTAAATCCGGTGCCGGGTGTTGGAAGAGTTAAGTAGCCGTCATTAAAAAGGTAACAGTTTTCTCCTTGCGTTTCAGGAGATTTTTACGGAAAATAGTGGAGTTTTTTAGTTCTGGAAGATTTTTAAAAGGAAGAAGTAAACTTGTACTTTTTAAATTTTATTTTTTCTGACTGTTTTCTTGTAAAATCGACTTTAAAATAACACCGAAACATGTCCCGTGTCAGTAGTAATAAGGATGATGACAATTTTTTTTTTTGTCCGTCATTTTGAATATTCAAAAATATTGAACACGTATTTTTTTCTTATTTTACGTAATCAAAAGATCACGGCGATACATTGAGTTAAAATGTGCCATGACGTCACTTTTATGTAGATTTTATACTTACTTGTGACGTAGCGACCCCCACTCCCCAACTTTAATGCGTTTTATCTAAGCCACGTTTTATTATTATGGTGAAGCAAAAAATACGTGTCTAATATTTTTTTATTATCTGCCTGACGGACTAAATAGAATTTCTTTTTTTTACCCAGACTTCATCCTATTGTGCTTTACTGTCTTGCAAAATATTCGCGATATCTGCATAGAATCATAATAGTTTTCATTTTAATTCAATAAAACAATTCGTTGTCCACTTAAACTTTTAGCGTTAAGACATCGTCTAACGATCCCGACTCAGCTCCATTAAATTTTTTCAGGGATGTAATCTAATTAATCTACCTTAAATTAATTCAGTCCCTGACAACCAACGCACAACCTAAACTGCTGGATCTTATATTTATAACGAAAGTGAGTACTATGGATGGATTTTTGAAAATTCATCCCCTAAAGGGATTAATTAAGGGACGAAAGTTTGGATGGAAGTTCGTACATTTTTGCAGACGCTAAATCCCATCGGGCGTACGTCTTGTTAAACATAATTGACATAATAATAAAATAAAAAATCGAACTGTATGCTATACCGCAGAAACAACAGAATTATAAAAGGTATGCCAGTTAATAGAAAATTAGGGAAATAAATTAATAGAGGTTTTAATTTGAATTTCAGGCATTGTATGGTTATGCTTGCATGTAAACTAAGACTATAAAAGCTATCGTGGTACTCGGATCTTGGTACGGCACTCAGGAACCACAGCTTGCGGTCAACGTCACTGCAAGCAACATGCGTTAGCTAGCTCATACGTGGTACGTGTGGTTGGTTGGTTTCTACCTTAATATATAGGGGGGCGATTTAGTCACCTGCATCCGTCAAGGGGGTGATTCTACCAGTTATACTCAACAACTTTTTGCTATAAAACTCATATCAGATTCGTAAAAAAATAAATAAAAAAATACAGTGGCACTCCGGGAGTGCAAACAGAAGTGAAAACTTGAAAAAAAATCGGCACCGCGGTATTCAACACGTTGATGTCTTTTAGTCCACGCACCGCGGTAATCAACGCGTTGATGTCTTTTAGTCCACGCACCGCGGTAATCAACGCGTTGATGTCTTTTACTCCACGGTATCGGAAATTTCCTTTACAGTGTCACGAAGGGTTATGTCCCATCTAAAAATGCCGAACGCTCCTAAAGAAGTTTTCACTTCAAAAAACTTTTCATACATGCATCGAAATAGTCTGTCTACTGTTGTATAGGAGCTAATTTGTTTTTATTAAGCTATTGCATTGCTTTTATCGCGGGCTTTGAGCGCGGCGACCGAATCAAGAAATTCCGTAACGAAAATAAAACCTAACACCCCCACTCCGCCTACCATGTAATGACGGATGAATCATCCCAAGTGTAGCGTTGACAAATAGGAGGTTACAAATGCTATGCAATAGCTTTACCGCGGCAGTCCCCAAGTGCCACACTTTTTCTTTTCACAAATTGGGTATGAGTTCCATTACGAAAGTTGTTTAGATTCGATGTGATATCTACCAACTGGGCCCGCGAGGTGGATTATGGCCTACACCCTCACACAGAGAGGAGGCCTGTGTCCCGGCAGTAGGAACATTTTAGGCTGAATAGAAGGTACCAATATGACCAAACCATGTGTTCTATAGGAAACAAACAAAGGATTTTTTTAAGCCTTTAACAGCAGATACCGTATTGGACACGGATGGTCTCACCGTCTCGAGACGCCGATCACGTCCTCAGTACGGCATTGATTTTCTTAGTTTGTTTTAAAATGCCGGTCGTGCATAAATCACCAGCGTACCGGTCAGTCGGCTGTTAAAGACTTTAGAGCGGTCTGAAAGGAAGGTTGAAAGTGCTACTTAAGTCCCAGGCAAAAGCTAGTTACATTATCACGTTTACGTATCAAAATTACCTTTATTGTATAAATACAATAAAGGTAATTTTGATACTCTGGCATACCTATTTACTATCGCAGTCTGTGGTCAAAGTTGCTGCAAGCAACATGCGTATGCAAGCTCCTCTGTGGTAGGTACTGCGGTAACCTTGTTTGATGTTGTTATAATTAGCATCGTATTTGCAGTGATAGCCCAGTTGTGTGACCGTCGGACTTCCAAGTCATAGATCTCGAGTTCGAACCCAAGGCACGCACCTCTGCCTCAAAGAGATGTCAAGCCACAAAGAGATATCAGCAGAATTGACGGGGTCCGCTAGGGCCAATGCCTGCCGGGGGTTCGAAGAAAACCGATAGGGAAATCGTGGCCCCCGGCAACAGGGCAACCGAAGGAACACGGGTGGGTTTTAGTCAGTAAGAGTCTGACACGCCCTCCCACTCCGCCCAGAGCGGGAGAAGTTATTTGATAATTTCCCACCCAAAAAAAAAAAAAAAAAAGGCGCGCACCTCTGCCTTTTTGAATTTATGTGCGTATTGTATAATTATCACTTGTACGTGCGGAAACCGGCATGTCTAAGAGATATTTCTCGACGGCATGTCACGCCAAGTCATAGGCTCAGGGCGGCTTTAAAACTTTGACACCAGGTTAGTCACTAACCACACAAAAGCAACAAAAAGCATCATAATACCTATGTGTGTTGTTTTCCAAATTCTTTTGTAAGATACGAAATATGATAGACTAGCGACCACTTCACACGGTTTTTACGACTTGACAAAACATCAAAATTTATTTATCTACACCCATGCTATAAATCTTCTATAAAAGTTTCTGAAACAGTTAGCTTATTGCTAACATTAAAACAACCAGTGTCATAGTAACCATAATATCATCCAAACGAGTGTTATAATGTTGTAATAAATTTCATAATGCAACTCGAATTTCAAAAAAAAGAACATTGTCATGCACGCGCTTTTCACTACCACAGCGCCGTAATTTAAAAAAATATTATTATTTATGTAATATCAATGTATTATACATTAAACGTTCCGGAATAAATTCTCTAAATGATGGTAAAAACCGCATAAAAGTTCGTTGCCTTGATAAGAGAACACACGTCACACGGACGGACTTAGAAAGTGACTTTAATTTATAATATATAAAGAAGGAACATCTCTACAATACTGTAAAGATGTTTGTCATTGATTATCATATGAAAACTGGACGAGTTGAAATGAAATTAGCTACACGGATAGAATCCCTGGACAAAGTGACATTCTACCAGCGTTAACGATCATGGAAATGTCAAAATTGTATGGGACTGACATAATAATATACTACCGAAAAGCTTATGTCAATTCTGATGAAAGTCGTTAATACGAAACCCTTTGAAAGCGATTCCCACTTGTCTAGGCCCTCTGGAATTCATGAATTATTTTTGCTATACAATGTCGCCCGTGGGCATATGCCCGCCCGCATTTTTCTGAATATTCATGAAAAATTATCCAAAAATAACTTTAACGAAGATAAAATTTAAAAAAAACATTTTTTTTTCATAGGTTTCTATTTTTTTTTCGAAATCCCCGTAAGTATGATTTTATGAAATTACACTTTACTTTTTTTTTTTGAGAAAAAAATGTTTTCACCTCCGTTTTTTTTGCATAGTCGACAAATTTTAATAAAATGTTAGTTAATCCGATAAAATAACTCATAAGCTTTTAGAAATAATAAACAGAATCCAAATCGAGCCAATAACATCGGAGATATTACAAACGCTACTAAAAACATAAAAAAATTAATAAAAATATTGAAGATATTTTAAAGTTATTTTTCGAAAAAAAAAATATGAATATTCAGAAAAATACGGGCGGGCACATGCCGATGGGCGATATTGTGTATGTATATAGAATGTGAGTACAAACCAACCAACCAATGGCGTTAAGTCCGCCTGTGTACTTTTTTGTGCTTGAAGTACCTATTAAATAAATAAATAAATAAAACCGTGGATAACATCTAGCAATCTATTAAATTTAACTACTGTGACTGTAAAAACCCTGAAAGTATTTCTAAAAATAAAACAAATATTTTCGAACGAACCAGGTATTTTCTGAACAATTTTCGCACGTTAAGCCCAAAAGTTATTGGCAAAAGCACCTAGCTTAGTGGTATTTGCGCGTGCTTAGAATCTTTCTCACCTCTAAGTAGCCATAAGATACCTACATGTAGTATGAAAAGAGTATATTTTTGCAATAGACAGGTTGGGCAGTAGATAGAACGTGTTGTGGGTATATACAGTGAGAACTACACCCCTCGTTTAAACCTAATTTAAACGAGGGGTGTAGTTCTCATGAATATGAACCACTTTTACCATGACCCCAACTCTGAAATACAAGAGAAATATATCAGCTGTTCTTTTGATCACGTAGGTATTACATTTTGTAGGAAACAGCTAATCTGTACTAATAATAAAGCTGAAAAATTTGTTTTTTTTTTTTTGTTTTAACGCACTAATCTCTGGATTTTAAAAAATCTTTTTGCATGTTATAGCCCAATTCTTGAGGAAGATAATAATCTTCTTTAAGAATTGGGCTATCAAAAAAGAAAGCCAGTTGGCTATTCAACATTACGCTGCAACCTTTAGGAGCCGAGCAAAACCAGAAAAGTCACGCGTTCTTACGCTAAGCAAAAAAGAATTAATAGCGCAGGCAAATTCAAATTCAAAATAATTTTTATTTCACATAAACCTACAAGGGCACTTATGAAACGTAAGAAGCTAGGTGCACGGTTCCAATTGGTCGCTTCCTATGGAGAAGAGCCGGCAAGAAACTCCACGGTTACTCTTTTCAAAATAATTGGCTTTTACAATATTTTCAAATAACAGGGATAGTACTTAAAACTTTTTTTTAAATTTTAGGGTCTCAATAAAGTTGTAAATTTTCGTGAGTACTACTGCCACGTCGTTTAACCTAAAATACTTTATAAATATGCTAATCGTGATCATAAATAAGAGACGTAAAGAAATCCTAACTAATCCTATACTATTAAACAAGCAGTATTTGTACATATATATATTTGTACTGACATTCTCGAAATCGACGCTAACGATTTCGATGAAAGTTGCAATATAGGGGTTGCAATGAATCGATTAGCTAGGTCTCAAATCTGGGAAGTTAGATTTTTCCGTATTTTAACCCGAGCAGAGCTCGGTCGGCCAGAGTTTAGAACAAGATAATGAATAATGACATGGCAGCATGGAATAAGTAGGTATTATATATGGATCAGTATGAACTTTCTATATTAATAAAATGAGCATTCTCTATTTTCACCACAGCTGAGCTCAGTCGCCCACGTACTAATAAAATTGCGAAAGTGACTTTGTTTGTTACGCTTTCACGTTAAAACGGCTGAACGGATTAGCATGAAATTTGGCACGTGTGTAGACTATGACCTGGGTTAGGACAAAATACTTTTTATTCCGGTAATACGTTCCCGTGGGAAAATTTTCGATCTCCACGCGAGTGAAGCCGTAGGCAAATGCTAGTACTTAATACTTTTTTTTTATAAATTTACGGTTTGATCACATAGTTAAAGTTGCTTGTTTTACGTGAGTAGTGAGTGAGTTTAATCACTTTATAAAAATATGCTAATTGTGATCATAAATAAGATTAACTCCGCCGAAGCTGTGTAACGGAACCCGGCTCAAAGGCATGTCTTTGCAGAGAAACGTCATCGAGGCGGAAATTCTAACAGGTTGTGGCGATGGTGAGACAGTGTATATACCACGTATACCACTAATTCCCCACAGTTACCAGTTTAAGCGCATGCAGTTCCCGTGAGCGTATGCTTTGCAATCAACAAGTCACAGGGCCGACACCGAAGGCTCAAGTTCAAATTAAAAATTCAAAATATTTTAAATCACATAATAACCTACAAGGGCACTTATGAAACGTCAGAAGCTAGATGCATGGTTACAATTGGTCGTTTCCCATGGAGAAGAGCCGGCAAGAAACTCCACGGTTACTCTTTTAAAAATAATTGGCTTTTACAATACTTTCAAATAACAGTGTTACTAGGTATGGGAGGACAGTGTAGGCTGCGGGTGTCGACCTCAGGATAAGCTGCTTCTCACACAGACAACTGTACGTCGCTTGCTCCCGAGCCAAAATGTACAGAGAATCAGGAATGGTACATTTTGGCTGCTGAGGATAAACTACAAACGTTGTATACAGGGAAGTTTTATAAAAATGTGGTTGTTATTGTAGTATATTGTACGAACTCTTAGTGCTGTGCACTTCTGTAAGTGACGAATTCACAATTCCTAAAACTGTATGTGATTTTTGTTTGTCTATGTCTTAGTGAATAAGTCGTTGAAGTACCATAACAATAAATAAATAAATATTGTGGTGTCTTATGACTTCCACGCGAAAGAAGTCGAGGGCAGAAGCTAGTCATAAATAAGACTCGTAAAGGTATACAATAATAGAAAAAAAAATCTTCTCCAGAACTAACGTCATATTAAGTTCAATATTATTACAATTAATAATATTAAATTGTTGTTTCTAAGTATAACGTCATTGTAAACAAATAGCCTGATATTAGCCCAACTATGTTGGGGTCGGCTTCCAGTCTAACCAGAAACAGCTGAATACCAGTATTTTACATGGAGCGACTGCCTGTCTGACCTCCACAACCCAGTGACTGGGTAATACAATACCCCTCGGTGAGACTGATTGTCAGACTTTCGGGCTTCTGACGACCCGTAACGACTGTCAAAGATTAGTGTCAATTAATTAGTAATTATCGAAGTACCTAATAATTAAATTAATTATTAACTCACCTTTCGCGCGTCACTACCAAAATCTGAAACAATAGGTAATTTTATTAATATTATGGCTGCATAAATTTAGTTACAACATTAGGTTTTAGGGATGACACTTCAAAAAGTTATTATTAGGAAGTCAAATTCAAAATATTTTATTTCACATAAACCTACAAGGGCACTTATGAAACGTCAGAAGCTAGGTGCACGGTTCCAATTGGTTGCTTCGGGTCGCTTGAAGAAAAGTTAGGTACCTATTAAATATAGGTTTATCGTGTTTCTCTCTCTACCCCACTAGCGACTGCTATCTCTACGAGTATCTCTATTTACTCGACTGTAATAAAGCTCAAAAGGAGGCTAATGTTTTGACATTAGGTGCAAGTTAAGACTATGAAAACAAATAAAACCCACTCTACATAAAGAAGACTTTTTAGAAGTTTCTTGTTTAACTTTAAATGAGTCAAAGAAAGAGAATTAGTGGTTTCTCGAATGACATTTATTATCAAGGCTTTATGTAACTATACTCCATATGAAAAAAGATCTGATATTTAAATAAGCATTTTTTACAGTCCGTTCAACTGATTTTAACTTCTATTGCGTTGGTGGCATGACAAATGGCAGCTGCAGTAAACAGTTGGTATTGTAACCATCTTTTTGCTTTTAATGCCATCTTTATGCCTACGGTATAGAAGTCAAAATCGGTTGAACGGACTGTAAAAAAGGTTTGTTTAAATTTCCAATCATATTTCAAATGGAGTAAAGATTCTCTACACAAAGTATACGTATTTTGAGCCGTTCGGGCATCGTAGAATGTCAACTACTCAATGGCAGTCCAAAATTGATCAATTAAACAATACTGTATTTAGACCGACAATTCAAAAGGATGTGTTCTATACCTACCAAACTATCAAAAAAATACTTTTTTAAATTAAAATTTCCTGTAAAAAACAATCTCCATCTCATTTTCCCAAAGATTCGTGAAAAACAATTTTGTTAATTAATTACGTAATTAAAGGCGAGGCAAAATTTAAAACAAAGTAACATCAAACAACCCTACGTTCATTACGTCAAAGAATCGATTTAAAATTAAACAATTGTGCTTGGGAGTCAGTAGAGAATAAGTACAGAAGGTCTATTCCAAACACTTTTAACAAAGAAAAAGGGTACTTAATACTTTTTGCCTAAATTTCTACGCTAGATGTAAGTAAACAATGAGTTATTAGCCTCCAGAATACGCAATAAAGAAAGCGTTTATTAGAAGCACTTATAAGTGAATTACCCGATTCGACTAGCCTACAGTTAAGATTACAGCAGCCAAATAAATGCTTGTTATATTGATAGCAAACCGACGTCAAACGGCGAAAATATTCGGATACTTAAACCAAGCCCACTTTTGCAGATGAGACTATTTTCAGCAGGTAGGTTCCATAAAAACAAGAAGACATTGCAGGTTATTGACACAAAACTGATTGCTAAAGCAAGTCTTTTTTGTTTGCTCATACTATGTCTTTATAAATATATGCATGTCGTCGAGGTTAGAACTTCTGCACCTTTTTACATTGTTGTATGTACGTGTGTATTACAATTCTTGTTTTATATTCAATTCTAATTAGCTAAGAAGTCAATAAAACCGAAAGGATTAGACACAATAACGTCCCGGTCACGGGAATAGGACGTTTTTTGTATTCAATTCTAATCAGCTAAGAGGTCAATGAAACCGAAAGGATAGGACACAATAACATCCCAGTCACGAGAGTTGGACTTTTTTTTTAAATATTTCATTATAATAAGGTAAGAGGTCAATGAAACCGAAAGGATATGACAAAATAACAGCCCAGTCATGGGAGTAGGACGTTTTATTAAATTTAATTCTAATTAGCTAAGAGGTCAATGAAACCGAAAGAATAGGACAAAATAACGGCCCAGTCACGGGAGTAGGACGTTTTTTAAATTAAATCAGGTCGGATGAATTCTCATTCTGAATTTGTAATTTCGGAGTGGGTGATACGAATATGAATGTAATTTTGTATTCAATATTCTAGGGTTAATGTGATTTCGTCCGTGGGGTTAATATATGAATAGCCTGTGATGGTGTAGACCACAAACTGAGAATATTATTAATGTTATTTACATAATTATACACAGGTTTTTTTCTCTTGAAAGAGTTATTAGTTACCTGCTTATTTATTACGAGAAAGATGTGTTTTAAAAAGGAAAATTGAGAATCAAAATAAAACTTGTAAATGTCTTCTTCTAACTGGTTTCACAATGGGCCTTATTAGAAAGCTCAAAGTCACCCAAAGGGCAATGGAGAGGGCTATGCTTGAAGTTTCCCTACGTGATCGGATCAGAAATGAAGAAACACGCAAGAAAACCAGGGTAACCGACATAGCCCGAAGAATTGCCAAACTTAAGTGGCAATGGGCAGGGCACATTCCTCGCAAAACAGTTGGCCGATGGGGCTGAAAGGTTCTGGAGTAGTGACAGCGTACTGGAAGACGTAGCGTTTGGAGGCCTCCCACAAGGTGGACCAATGATCTTGTGTAGGCCGCAGGAATCCGCTGGATGCGGGAAGCACAGAATCGGTCGAACTGGCGGAGCCTGGAGGAGGCCTATGTCTAGCAGTGGACTTCTTTCGGTTAATATAACGATGAAGATGATGAATTAGTTTCTATTTCTCTTGATAAATGGATGGTTGATTGGAAAACCATATATGATTTTACTTAAAAGAGGAAATGGTTGGTCGACGTGTCTGTATAAAACAGCTTCTACTAGAAAAACGTAGTTATAAAACCACAGGGCAAGTTTTAAAAGGCCAAGTTTATATTCAATTTTCTCGTTTAAAGAGGTTTATTTACAAGCTCGTTCATTAATTGCTCTTTTCATTCATTATTTGACTTACTTTCCATGAAAAATATTTACCAAAATAAAAACGTAATCTCTTTTGTACAGTGTACGTAAAAAAATTAAAAATATCCCCTGATTCTCCGGTAAACCGCTTTGCGAAGCTTAAAAGCCTGCCAATATGTTTTTTAAAAGGTGACAAAATATAATAACGTTTTGTTTTAGCGCTTGGAAAGTCACTGATTATTTTATCGAAGGATAAAACTCGGAAATGTACCTATTGTTTAGTATATTTTGTATTTATATGCATGAAGATTTTTTGAGAGGTCAATGTTTTTAGAACCAGCTAAATTCAACTCGAAAGGTCGATTGCGTGGCTTAAAAATTGGAGACCCATCTAAGTGTCGAAACCATTTGTGTACCCTAATACTATGTTTTTTATTGAACTTTAGTGTGGAGCTTTGTTGTTTAAATTATTGGCTATTTACTACCCTGGCATTTTTCGCATGTTTGCACTTAACCAAAACCTTTTGTACAGTCGGTTCAACTGATTTTGACTTCTATGTCGTAGGCATAAGGATGGCATTAAAAGCAAAAAAAGTGGTTACAATACCAACTGTTTACTGCAGCTGCTATTTGTCATGCCACCAACGCAATAGAAGTCAAAATCAGTTGAACGGACAGTAAAAAGGTTTTGGTTAAATGTATAATCTTATTTCAAACTAGGTTTTCCCGCGACTTCGTCCGCGTAGAAGTCGAAAATTGTTCTAATAGAATTTTTAATTGGTTTTTTATGTTATTAATAAAATTTTGATATAACATATAAATTATTATGTTCAAATGTTTGAATACTTATAAAATATAACAATTCTTATTATAGTGTAGGGATTTAAAGGTTAAATAACTATAAGTATTATACACAACAAATCAAACACAGATATTTTTACAATTAAAAGTAAAAAGAGTATTTGCTTATGTTTTTAAGTGAGTTCAAGTTTCAACCTTTTTTAATAAAATCGAGTTTTCAAACATGTGTCAAAATAAAATGTTATTTAAATTAAAAGCACTAAGGAGTATTGATATCAACTTCGAAGCAAATCACCGCCAAAATAACTTTCTACCCCTTTTTAACCCCGTTAGGGGATGAATTTCAATAAAATATGAAACACGTCTTCCATCAATTCTCAAAGGTTTATGCAAAATTTGAAGTAGATTGGACCAAGGAATCACGTTGTCCCATACAAACTTTGCCCTCCTTTTTCACCCCCTTAGGGGTAGAATTTAGAAAAATCCTTTCTTATCGGATGCCTACGTCATACAAAGAATACACCCTCCAAGTTTCAGGTCTCTACAATCAGCGGTTTAGGCTGTGCGTTGATCCGTCAGTCAGTCATTCAGGACAAAGCATTTTATATGTATAGATGTAGTATAGATACTTCCCAAAAACTAACTTAGGTATGTACTATATCTAGGAGGCTAGAGGAGTCTCCTTGGGATCGTCGTATGAATAAGCTACTAGAAACACTTATTAGTTAAGATAGGATAATTATTCCTATAATAAAGATTTACTTTTTTACATCTAGACCGGGGACTGTCAGTTATCTGAGCTGTCTCTCGAATCTTTTTCTATTCTAATGATGAAATAGTGTTAATCTCCAAAAAATGCCATTATCTTCTAAAATATTCATGTAGATTGTATGAGAAGGCATCCAGGTTAAAACCTCCAATCTTAAAACATATTTTTACCTGCAGATAGAATGACGTCTACCAATATTCTTTCATGTCAGCGGAAAGTCAGACGGAAAGGTATTTCCTATCTCTTGTGTAAGTGCGTCCATATAGGTGAAATATTATACATTCTTGAATAAAATATTGAAGTCTTGAGCGACAGACTTTCCTTCGTGCACCGAAAGATATTCGATTGAATAGTCGAAGATGTGATGTGCAGCAATCACTTTTAAGATGCGCTCATTCTATTTCAAAATTTAAAGTACAATTTTAGATAAATTTAAATTTTATAAAAAAAAGTTCCTGATTAAGAGGAGTGCGAACACGGTTCGCAATTATGAGATGTTTGCAAAATTTAATTCCACGCACGTTGCGCTAGCGTGAGTGCCTATCGGAGCGATATACACCTACAGTGAGCAATACTACCACGCACACATTGACAATTATTGCTTGACGAGATAGCTTTCGAAAATTTATGATAAATTCGGATGTGTTCCGTAATACCAAAAATGATGAATGAAAACTTAATATTTTTCCATTTTTTTCGATAATTTGAACTTGATAATATAAGCTATGCTTCTGCTGAAACAAAATTATAAATATTGTTGTTTATAATACAGAAAAAACAATATGAAGACATGTCATTTACGCTGTAAAAATGTGCGAAATTAAATTCGGTTTAAACTTCATTTTAGAAAAGTGTTTAAATCCAAATAACAACATAATATGGTGGAAATATGCCCAAATTGCAAATGATTTAGGTATTACGTTTGTATGGACAGTTCATGCGTCGCCGCATTCTTAATACAAAAGCGCGTACAAACTCGACATAGATAATTCCCCTGTCAATATTCAAACAAGGAACAAACTCCCCTATAATTCCCGCCACCAAAACCAAACAAACTTGGGAACAAAGTAAATAAATTTGATATCTGTCGACCCCCATTTCCCTCGCATTCATCAATCCGCACGCAAACGATTGCGTGTCATTTTCCTTAGCCCGTAGTTATAATGACAGACCAATAAATATTGCTATTGTTCCCCAAATTGAGGGTACCGTCACAGAATAGTACAAAAGGTGAGGTATTCCACTTACAGCACTGATTTCAATCGCATTTGCAACGGCACCTAAAAATTTTTGGCTATGTGCGGTTTAGTGGAAGTTTAGAAATATTATTATTATTCCATAAACGGCACCCCGGCCCAATCACAGTGTAAATATGGACAGTTCAGAAACTAAACGTAAACGTTCGAAACGGCACCCTCACACAGACGCGCTCATTGACGAGACCCTAAGCGATTGTCGCGGTGCTGTTGGTTGCGGGTGCCGTGTCGAGACAAATGGTCACTGCGATTTTTTTTTGACGTGATAACGTCTTATAAATCGATGAACGCCGGCTGCACGCACGAAAATGTGTCGCGTTCCGTCTGAGCCGAGCGTGCAAGCGAGAGCGCGGAACAAGCGATAAAGATGCACGATCGGCCTAAGCGTTCGGCTTGTGACGTTATCATGTAAAATTGTCGTCCGTAAACCGACTTTACAGACAACCAATTTTTTATTGGTTATTATTTCAACAAAAAGGCCTAGTTTCCATACTGTCCTTATTTAAACTGGGGCTCAATACATCGAATGAAACTCCAAACATTAGTACCAATTGGCATTCATTAGAGATCCCCAAACGTATGTGCGTGCTGTGCGTGCGCCTGTTTGCACTCGTCGTATGGAGTCGTCCTTCTGTAGGTAGGTACTATGTGATTCCGTTCAAAAGAATACTAAAATCGATGCTTTGATTCCGGCCTTTCATTTGTTTAATGAACTGGGAATTTGAGGGGATGGTTTAGCCTGTAAGCTGAGATTAACTGTTAAAGCGCTGGCTTAGCGAAGATTGAAGTTTGTAAAAAAATACCGTTGTAATAACGTGGAAAATTTTGAGAAATATCTTTTTAGAATTAAGGTTGTATAAAGTAGAAGTAACAATAACACACAAAAATGAACTATGCTCTTTAAGGAGCAAACTGAAAAAAAAAATGATTGTAAGACTAGAAGAATAACCAGTTATGACAAAAAAATTATAAAACAATATTTTAATATTGGAAAAGGAATAATAATATCATAAGCTTGAATTTCATCTAAGTATTAAATTGACAAGCAACATTATAAAATATAAACTAACAACGATAACAAAATAATACATCTACAAGATCCTTTAACAAAAGAACATTTCAGCGAACAGTATTAGTATACAGCCAAAGAATACCACATTTAAGTCCCGAAAGACAATAAACACCTGAACCAAAATACCTCCTACACGCTCCTTAAATTACAATGAAATAAATAACAATACAGTGTATAATAAACAAAAAGGAATTCACATAATCAAAATTTATTTGGTTAATAACGTCGTCCCGAACAAAGCTGGTGTTATAAATTTGACACCCCTGCCTCGAAAGTTTGGCACAATTTATGAGGTACGTGGTGTAATTAGCAAATGAGACAAAGAGTGATGAGGGATTTCATGTATTAAATGGTAGAATTACATAACATGAGATAATATTCTTGTGTAAAATTATTCGCACCTGTATACTGTCTAAACACGATATTAGAGTCTGGCAAACGAAAGTAGACACTCGAAATATTTGCAAAGTTTTTTTTATGGCAATGCTAATTAACGTCAACCTCAATTTGCCAAAAACAAAATGGAGTGTTGTTGGTGTATTGTTGTGATCTTGATACAGCATTTACTAGCTAAAAAATGACAAAACATTGATTCCAATGAATCTTTTTACATGGAAGTTTTAGATTCAGACTTTGATTATGATAGGTACCTAGTGAATATAATATTAACAAATTACAAATTAAAATTACCAAAATAATTACAGAATATTTTTGTTTTTTTTTTTATTAGAATTGCTACGTAATAGGTACCTAAAGTCGTATTTTTATTATGACGAAATAAACAGATTTTTCGAAATATCAAGAAATGTCTCGTTGATTTGGAACTAGGTAGCATGATTTTAAACAAATAATTCTTAAGTATCAAATTAGGTTATTCCAGGTATGTCATCCAAATTTTGGGGTTACTATGCTAATATTTTTTAAATTTGCCGCGCTTTTTCAGTCTTTACTTTCGTTTGCCAGACTCTCTCTACCTGTATTAAACTAGTGCCAATCATTCTGACGGATTGGATGGTCCAGGGGAGATGTCAGCAAATTAAGTGATTGAAAAGTGTAAGATAATAGGGATGATGCCTAGGTAAAAAAAAGAAATTGTATTTAGTCCGTCTTTCAGATAATAAAAAATATTAGACACGTATTTTTTGCTTTATTTATTTATTTATTTAATACTTCAAGCACACAAATTTACAGAGGCGGACTTAATGCCAAAGGCATTTTCTTTATCATATTAATCAAAAATAGCTTAGAAAACACTTATTAAAGTTGGGGAGTGGGGGTCGTTACGTCATAATTCAGTATAAAATCTAGCAAGGCGTGACGTCAGCCACATTTTAACTCAATGTATCGCCGTAATCTTTTAATTATATCAATAAAGAAAAAATACGTGTCCAATATTTTTTATTAATCTACCTGCCGGACAAAAAAAAGTTTGGACACAGGCCTATTATTAACCGACTTCAAAAAAAAGGTGGAGGTTGTCAATTCATCGGGATATTTTTTTTTATGTATGTTCCCCGATTATTCGAAAACGGCTGGACCGATTTGAAAAAATATTTTTTTGTTTGAAAGGGTATACTTTCAATTTGGTTCCATTGTCATTTGGTCACGATCTGATGATGGGATCTTGGAGAAATCGAGGGAACTATTCAAATATTAAAGGCACATCTATAGCTATTTGGATATTTTTGATGAGTAGTTGACATAAGGCGTAACTTAGATAAATTACAAATCAACCCACTAAAAAGTGAAAAAAAAAACTTTTTTACAAAAAATACAACCGACTTCCAAACTACAAAGTGAAAAATAACTTTAATTTCGGAAGTCGGTGTCGAAAAACTAAAATACTGATCCAAAGACACTGACTTCCGAAATTAAAGTTATTTTTCACTTTGTAGTTTGGAAGTCGGTTGTATTTTTTGTAAAAAAGTTTTTTTTTGTAAATAGCTAGTAAGAACATTATATGTAGATGTTACTATTGAAGACCTTATTAATAATTATATTGCATTGCACTAACCTAACACAAGCCAAGAAATCTTGGAATAGTATACGAGTAGGCAAGGTAATCTTCTGAATTGTTGGATTATTCAGCTTTATTTTAATTCGTCAATCTGACGATAGATGAAAGAGCAGGTTCATCCTTGAATTATGCAAAAAAAAATCAAGTTAAAAATAAGAATCTACTATATGTTCGTAATTGAATTTCATTCAACAGTATTCAAATCATAGCTGCTATTGAAAAGCGTATACCAGGAAGCAGAAATCCACGACCATCAATCCATTATTACGATGATATAATAGTACTTCATAATGTACGCAAATCGCTCGAGTGATTTCTAACAATGAGGTTAAGCGTAGCATTGATGATTACTTGAATGTGCAGCGTTATTGCAATTTGTGTGAATCGAGAGATGTAGCGAATAATACGATAATATATTTCTAAGAATTTGATTTACAGTATTGCAGCACGCGCTGTACTGAGAATCAAAATATCCGGAAATGCTGATCTATAATGACACGCAAGAAAACTATTTTAGAACATTCAATGGCCTATTATTCAGCTTATACACATTTCTCAAAAACAAAGCAAATAGAAAATCGAAATGTAGCAAAAGTAAAATATCAAGAGAATTTCTGTCACAAACACAATGCTATCTCTGAAAGCGACGGTACTATTCCCTCAGCTCCTAGACCCAATGACAAAACAAATACCGTAGATAAAACAAAAGACAAAACCTTTTCTGTACCAGTCGCTCCTAATAACCGTCGCATAATTCTGCCAAACATCCACTATCATCCGCTATACAACGATAAAAATATACCAGCATAAAAGCAAGCGCTTGGTAATGACAGGGTACCAGCACATTTCCTTGATAAATATTCCCCTGACGCCCGCTAAAGTTGGTCGTTTGTACCATAATAACACAACATCGGCCAGGCTTGTCCCCAGGGAGGTATTCACGATGAAAAACAATAAACGTTTACCTATCCCCTAGCACTTTTCGTTTTCATACGTGGTTTGTGTGATCAATTGTTTTTGCTTGAATTTAAATTGCTTTTGTTACATGGATGTCGTAATTTGTCAAGATGTGTCTAAATGTGTCAGTTGTTTGTTGTTGCTAAATAAGTTGTAATTTTAGCTCATGTTTACTTTTAGAAGGAAACTCAGGATTATTGTTTCGTGCAAAGGTTGACCATGCATTTTCTCAACCAATGTACTTTTTATTTGGAACTTCCTCTTGCCGAAAAATGCTATCAGGATTTTAAACTTTTCAAATTTAAATTTTCTTCACAAAATCATGGTGTGAAGCTTGAGGCAAAAAAAAAACAAAGACAACTAAACTAGATACAAGTCGTCTTCTATCAAAGTTTCCTTATAAAATAGGCACGTATCTCGGAAACCTTATAGTTCTTTATATTAACTTCATTTGCCTGTAAATTAGATGTCTTCAAATTCAATTTAGTATAACGTTATTTATGGCACCGTAAGGATTCCTGTTACAATTTCATGTTGATTAAAATGTATTTTACTATCTTATTTATTTATTTATTTATTTAATACTTTAAGCACGTACATGTACAGAGGCGGACTTAATGCCATAGGCATTTTCTACCAGTCAACCTTTGGGTGATGCAGAGACAAACAGTGGTAGGTGCAATATTGAAAATTTTGGAATAAATATTCATTTAAATATAAGGATATATATATACCTATCAAAACAAAATATATAATATAACTATATATATAAATATAAGAACAAATAAATACACATAAATAGACGAATATATTTATAAAACAAATAAGACAAACAATGGGAAAACATTACCGCTGTGATGATACTGCCAGCTTCTTACGAATATGCTCGCGAACTTTAACTTTAAAGGATAATCTGTTGGTTGCCATCCTGATTTCTTGGGGGAGCGCATTTCACAGAGAGATAGACTGAACGAAGAAGGAAGAGTGAATCTTCATGTTTACCTTTTAAGGCTGCTTGCTGTGATGAACCAAATTCCAATGTTCCTATAGCTATTTTATCTTTACTTGCAATTCATGATTCTCGTAAACATTTACCTTTTTCTTCTATAGCTTTTCTATTCTAAAACAAAAGAAGTTCATTCAGTATTTTTAACAACCAATAAAATATTTGCCTCTATTTTGTCATACAGTTGTGAGTTTCCCTTCGTACCAATGCTGACGACAGCTTCAAACATATTGTCTCCGTTTTATACGACAACGTTTGTGACTTCTGTTTCCCTCGACATGATCGTTCGCTATTAAGCTTTTTGAGGACACTCATGTTTGGCCGTGGGCGATAGTTGGGTGATCGTAAGACGGCTGTAACTGTTTTAGTTCTGCTTGCTTGTTACTTTTTAGGGTTTCGTACCCGAAGGATGCCAAACAGAACCCTATTGCCTCCACTGTCCGTCCGTACGTCCGTCTGTCTGTCAGCGGACTGTCATGGAGCGTAATAGGTAGACAGTTGAAATTTTCACAGATTGTGTATTTCTATTGCCGCTATATCAAAAAATAAAAAAGGGGGTCGCGATACAAGAAACGTGATTTTTTCTGCGTTTTTTGCTCGATCTTAATACGGTACGGAACCCTTCATGTGTGAGTCCGACTAGCATTTGGCCGGTTTTTAGATGATGAACAGCTGGCAAGTAGAATTTAGTTTATAATTTAGTTTGTCTCCAATTATTATGATCGACATTCACTGCAAAATCTTCATTTTATGGCATAGTCATTTATTGGTAATTAATTCTTCAAAGTCATCACAATTAACCTGAATAATATCGTGCCTTATTTCTCTGATTTGTGTCAAAAATATCATTATTTTACTATCATATTAGGAGTAAAATTTTTTCACCTAATGTTCTTATTTATTGGGTACCACTTCAACATTTTCCGAGTACTTAAAACCCCCAACAGATGTTTCCCAACCCTTTAATTAAAACATACCTTAGTTTCACGCTTAGTAATAGTAAAATCGTGTATCTTCCGTAAACGAAAGCCATTTTACAAGTTTAATTGCTCCACACAGGACAAGTGTCCGCTTGCCGCCATTTTGCCGACCTTTGTTTTTCTGTTTATTTCGGCGCGCCAAAGTATTTGTGTATTCAGCCAATTTTCGGGGAGAGGTCTCGACGAGATGTATGAGGATAGGTTCATTGTCTTTTTTTGTTTTTTTTTTTTATCTCCTCGCGTGACTAAAGCAACGTTTATTTATTTTTGGTGGCGACATTTTAAATTGACGAAGGTTTTTCACCAACGAAATATTTTGATCGTTTCAAAGGTTTTGGTTTTCAGACGCGTGATGGTCAGGCATTAGCAAATACAATGACATTAAGGTAATAAAGGAACATATAAACCTAAGGCCCCCCCCTTTTGCACGATTTTACTAAACTAAACAAAGTTCGATAGATAATAATGCTGGTTTTTCTCTTTACAGCTTTGTTTTTACAATCGGGTTTTTTTGTTTTTTTAAATAATTTACTTTATTTCAAGCTTTTCAGTTTATTTGTTTATAATTGACTAGCTTGTATTTAATACAATTTGTTGTAATTTATTTAAAAAAAAAATCCCTTCCCTTTTTTTGTATTTGCAGATACAATATATAATCTTATATAGCCTATGTCACTCCCACAATTAAGACGTATCTAACGACACGTCATAATTATGTTAAAATCCATTAAGCCGTATAATAACATACCTACATACTTGTATACTCTCGAAAAACATTAGGTACTGTCTTTCTGGGGCAGTCGGGTAAAAATAAGTTTATTTATCACAAAAACAGCGTGCATACAATAATTATAAATAAATAAACGTGAACTGCCTTTTTTGGTAAAATTCAGGTAAGTCGTTCATTATTTTGATGATTAGGATATTTTATTTTTAGGTAATTTTTTTCAGTCACAATAATTAGATTGATGTTAGACGTGATTTTTATTGAGAGCAGAATAATGATTGGAAAACTCACGAACTGAATCCTTGAATAAAAACCCCAAGTAATATGTCTTTGTCAGAAAAATAAAATATTTCAACAGATCGCCACTTAAAAACAGGATGACGATGTAAAAACAATGAAAACACCTAATTATAGCTTAAAATATTCTTTTTTATTTGAAAGAGACAATATTGGATGATGAACGACTCGGAATGAACAAACGAACTAAAATAAATCATACAATTTGTTTCTGAGAATATTTTAATATCGAAAAATATCGCATATTTAGAAAATAACGCCGACTCGCGAGACTGTCTGGCTACGAAAATAATTGCGAGATATCATTATTTGATTTAGAAGTAGGTATCTAGGACTTTGTTAGTAAGTAGGTAAATAAAAATAGGTAGTTTTTGAAAACCGTGTATATGGTGTAAGTGAAATAACTCAAAATCTGATACTCTTTTATAAAATAAGAAGGAAGGGTGTGAAGTTCCGCATCCTCCATTGAAAAGGGAGGATACTCCGCTACAGCCCACCTCGTCAACTTCACTCGTGATTACATAGCTTCGGGATCACCAGTTAAGGCTACTTACTACACACATTGCTGGCGGCACGGACCACCGGCATTCAAAATTCAAAATATTTTATTTCACATAAACCTAAAAGGGCACTTATGAAACGTCAGAAGCTAGGTGCACGGTTCCAATTGGTCGCTTCCTATGAAGAAAAGCCGGCAAAAAACTCCACGGTTACTCTTTTCAAAATAAATGGTTTCTACAATGTTTTAAAATTACAGTGTTGATAGGTATGAGAGGACAGTGTAGGCCTATCAAAAAGTACCAGGTACAGTAAGCGCTCAAAAGTGCATGAGCACGCTAAGAGTCGTATTGCTGTGAACACGCGGTATAGCTCGTACATTTGTATGTGTAAGCAACACGATACACACACCACAGATAACGCAGTTACACGAAACAACAATATATTTCCGTCGCTTTAAACATGCTAGCACACACGCACTATGCGCGTGAACTTGACCAGTTAATGGCATTGCTAAAATTCGATAGTTACTTAACAAGCGCAGATAGCAGAAAGCGTTAAGCGTTGGTATGGAATTCAATCTGCCTCAGGTTCTAATCTCGTGAAACACAGTGCGGTTTTTTGCAAATATTATTATTTTTGTTTTCGATAATAATATTTTTTAAATATTGCTGCTTTTTTATGTTGTTATTGCAATAAAGGTTTTAGAATAAAAAATGCGTGATATATGATAACAAAATTAAAAAATATATGTTTATTCGTTATATTTATTTTACATAAGTTAATAAACTGCTACAATTATTTATCATTACTTCAGCTGAATAAGATGTGAAATAGATGTCAAGAAACTTAGAAGCAGTTTGTATTATTTAGACATATTTAAATTATGAAATATTTTAAATTTTTAATGGATTTTTTCACCATAAATATTAAGCTTTGATCATGGTCGAAGTAATTAAGTAATAAATAAGAATATTAGACTACTTAAAATGTAAAAAACTACTTACAGAATAGGTAATTTTAAGGTTAAATATGGGCAGTTTGTTTATATTTTATTTGTATTAATTATTTTACATTTTATTTGACTTTAGTAAATATTGGTTGTTATTGAGGTTAAAGCTTAAGTATTCATTTTCTTTACGAAAAGAAGATTGAAACTAAACCTCATATTTTTATCCTAAAATAATACTATTACTAAAATAATATTAAACAATTTCGGTATATCTGCAAGAAATACGACAAACACCCTATTGAAACGTGCTTAAAAAATTCGTTACCATAAATTCATGCAATAACGAATCTGTTGTTTATTAAGTTGGTACGGTCAATATTTTAAGGTCAAAAACGGTTTTCTAGCTGGTCTTCAGTGATGCAAGCCTTCAGAGTGCACGGCGAACGGTTCATAATGACGTGTTTTTAATAATTCAGCAAAATGTCTCGTTGGTATGAAACCATTTGTTTCATTCACCGTTTGACGTCGCTGCTACTCGATAATAAGCCCCTTCCTCATATCTCTTAACCCTCACAGTATTTCTCTAGAACAAAGAAAAACATTGTTTTTATTACACATAATACCTTATTATTTATTATTCACTAATCGAATTAAACCTCACAATGAATTTAAAACTTTAAAGGCATCTTCTGTCTCAACAATACCTCTGTTCTATCAACAATACCCTTGATTAAGATTTATGTTTAGTAAAATATGAAATATATTAATGATAACACTCACACTTAGTCCGGTTTCATTCGATATTCACTTCACTTTTACGCAGCGCAATAATATTCTCTGATCTGATCTGATCTCTTCAATATATTTTATGCCTGCTTTTTGATAATAATAACCACAACACTGCGCTAAATACTCGTCACCAATATTATCCACGAACCAAAAAAGTTCTATTAATTGAATACTCGTAACAAACTGCATCTACCCCACAGAAATCGAAATAATTTACTTAGTTTTTTGTGGTCTACCTGCTAAACTTTAATATTTATGTGAACAAGACGAATGAAACTAAAAACGAATGATGATTATTGAACTAGTCATTGGTTGCAGACAAAGTGAGTGTGTGTGTGTAATGTGCGTGTCTACAGTATTGTAACAACTTATAGAAGAAGGTCGTAAGTCAAACCGAAGCGTCAGTCTATTGCTTTGTGAGATTGCTCATGGACTTTTGGTCGGCACTGTACTTAGTAAAATAGAAAATGGTCCACAAGTCTACAACCTACAACGTTCTCACATTCACAAAATCTACAAGAAAATAATCTATATGAAAGATAAAACAAATAATAAAAATAGGGACCTATTTAAACCAAATGACACGATTGTCACTATAGCTGTAACAAATCTAATTTGATTAAAAAATATAGAAAATTGTAGGTATATAATGTCAAATAATGAAAGGATTATGTTAATGAAGTATGTAAAAAAAGTAAAATAAAATAACTATTGTAATTTGGGTGCAGTTAATAGACATTTACATTGTTATGTCGTTAACCAGGGAAACCACATGTGCAGAAGGAATTATTGCCAAACTTCCTTGTCTTCAACGTAGTCTTTTATCTTATATTATTTTGTTCCGAATCGAAAGTAACTAGAATCGATTACACAATTGTATTGTACCTACAGATAATTTTTTATCAAAAAATATTGTTGAGGAGTCTGAGGTTTTAGGCTGGTTTCACCGCTGTTCGGAAGACCCGTGCGGGCCGCCCGTAGGGGCTCCCGGATCGGAGACACACGTGAGTCCCTAGAACATTGCTTCACAGCGACGCGGATTGGTCCATACGTGACCCGCTCCGGGTAGAGCCCGTACAACGCTAACAACCGTATCGCACTAACTCCCTCGTTTCAGAGCACTGCGGGCGCTACCCGTACGGGTTTCCCGTGTTCGGGTCTCCCGGACAGCTGTAAAACCAGCTTTAAGATATTTCAATTGCCCACATCTTGTTTAAACAACTAATTAAGAACTAAAAATAAAAACAAAAGACATCTCTTTAAGTAATGTTTTGTCATTCCTTACTACAAATAGGATATCCTATTACTTCGTGTTTTGAACGCTCGTTAGCTCGTGAATTGAAATTAAATGAAATGAAATTGTTTATTCTGTAAATAGGATAATTATCGGAATCACTTTTACACGTTATATTAAAAAAAAGCTAGATGGAGTCAACATTTCCTATCTGCCTAGCCCTGAGAAGAAATCGTGAAGCAATCTCAGGGTTCAAAGTCTCTTTTAAAGTCCAGAATAATCTTGGACAGATCATGTGAGGATCATGTAGTTTAGTGTCTGAAATGGTCTTTTGAGGAAAGAACCACACAGGTTTGACTGGATCTGTCCAGTATAATTACGTATTATTAACACATACCAACAATGTTTTCTTTTTCACCATAGTAACACAGTACCTAATCTATATAATCTAATCTCTCTATATAATTCTATAAATTCAAACATAATAATCTTTTCATAAAAAAAAATCTTGAGTTTTATTAAGAACATCCATATTTATAGACGAAACCCTATTCTATTCGGGAATAATAAAACAGAAATCCTGAAATTCAAGATTACTTTTAATGAAAAACCGGACTAGCATATTGAAGGTTTTCTATGGGAGTCCCATTGGCATATTTCTCTCCATTTTGTTCATTGATAGTCGGGGGATGGATGCCTCAAATATACTCGCTATTAGGGTACGTCCTGAGAATGAGAAGCGATTAGAAAATTATAAATAAGAGAAAAAAGTAATGAAAATAAGTAGCGAAACTTCACAGGCTTAAGGGGTATCGATTTTAAAGCATGATAAAACATTGCCCTCCTTTTAGACTCCGCCACAGTCGGATGAAAACAAGAACAAAAAACTGAATTAAAAAACCTTAAAAGATGGGAGAAAAGTAACTGAAGTAATTGTGTTATAAATAATTACTCATCTTCAATAAAATTAAAAAAAATCTTAGTTAAATTCTCATAGTATAGGTCTTCTACTGGCTACTATGAGAATTTAATAAAAAAAATGTTTAACCTACTCACAAACAGGGTGACAGGGACATCGACGCGCAACCTGTGACCATGGATTCAGTATTTGATTCTAGACCTCCTTCGTTGAAACATTCGTTGGATATTTTAAAAAAAATTGCAGTTTCATTCATTTTGACCACGTAGGTATTGCACTTTTGTAGGAAACAGCTGATTAAAACAAAAATAACTGACGAAAAGTTTCAACGCAAGGGGGTCCAGAATCATTTATTGAATCCACGGTAACTGCAGGTTGTGCGTCGATGTCCCTGTCACACTGTATTGTATAAAACAAAGTTTTTCGTGTCTGTCTGTGAATTTATTCCTGAGGGTTTATCTTAGATTTAGCACAGAAAGCTCGATGTTTTGACATGATGCCATTGCACCCGTGCCTAGGAGCAAGGGCGGTTCGATAAGATAAACAGATATTGACCTGGCTCGTGAGGTTGTCGACATGTGGGATGTGGATACAGCAATTATTATCATAGCCAAGAGCCTCGACCAACACCTGAGGAGGCTCTCGTTAGGCAGCTGGATCAGGAGCTTGATCCAGAAAGCGGTACTCCTGGACACGGCGCGTATTGTTAGGAGGTTCCTCTCTCAGGAGCCCTAACCGCCGGTAGCTTGGACACTGTTCCCGATACCGGTGGGCCACTTTTTTATATTTTTAAATGCTATTTTTTTTTGTTTTTATATGAATATTTAAAATGTAAATAATATGTTTAAAAATGAAATAAAAAGAATATAAATGTCGTAATGTCGAATTTTCCTTATCAATTTCATGCCCGCTCGTCTCTAACACCATTAACATACCCTAAAGCGGATTATTAAAGAAAGCCACGCACACCAACCAAATAAAAATGTACGAATACGAATGAAATGTCAGTAATATATGGAGAAAAATTGGTTTTTATGCTCTTGGTTTTATGACATCTGCCATGAGATTATATGATATACGTTACTTTTGGGATAATCTTGACTTGAAGGGTTTTTACGGCGCGTATTATGTCATTTGCAAATCTTGTTAGATGTTACAAGGCTTTTTAATCAAAAATGTAGATGATATGTTTGAAATAAGAAAATATATTTGTGTCATGTGATACGTTTTGATGTGTTTTTTTTTAAATATTAGATACAGTCAAACAAGTTATTTGATATACATCGTGTTCCTTTTGATGTCCCATAGCTCTAAGGTTATTTATGCTATAAGTAAAAATAATACTAAAAGTCCCAGAGTAAGTTTTTCAAAAATACATACCTAGTTTAGAAGATAACATAACACTAGTCTCTCGATGTGTGTATAAGTTTCATTGATAAGCACGAGTAAATCTTTTATTTCAAACCAAATCATTCATATTCAAAGCTAAGAAAATGCGACGCTGCTATTTTTTTATGGACAAAAATTGTCTGCTTTTTTTAAAGTGAAAACTTCTTTAGGTGCATTGGAAATTTTTGAGATGGGACTAAACCATTGATTTTGCGTGTTACTAAGCTTACCGACACCGTGGAGTAAAAGACATCAACGCGTTGATTACCTCGGCGCCGATTTTTTTTCAAGTTTTCACTTCTGTCGACACTCCCGGAGTGCCATTGTTTATGTCGAATGGTTTTGTATGAAAAATGAAAACGAAAAATATTATTAATTGAAAAATAATTCATATTATGCCATTTGATTCTTTGTGTTGTGATTAGTTGTGGGGTATCAAAAGGAACACGTTGTATAAGCAGTTAACTTGTAACTACTTCTGAACTACATCGTGTGTGTGCTCAGCACTCTGTTCTTTTCCATCACTTTCTTAAGCCACAAGCCACCTACCACAAGCACAAGCTACCTATGCCACAAGCTTAATTACTTAAATTAATATTGTCAGAGAAGTTTAAATATGAATATTCCAGCCTGTATTACAGATAGTGCCATCCACGAAGACGCGTCCCACTCTTTTTAACCGACTTCAAAAAAAGGAGGAGGTTCTCAATTAGACTGTATTTAAAAAAAAAAAAACTTTTTGTTTGTTACCTTTCTTTTGTGTGTTTTTACTTTCGATTGGGTGAACCGATTTTGATGATTATTTTTTTATTTGAAAGCTAGTGCTTCCCGTGTGGTCCCATATAAATTTTATTAACATGATTGCTTGGATGGTTTTTGTGTTGGGTTGAATAATACGTATTTTTTCCCACTTAGTATATGGATGATATCTTAAGTTCCTGTCACTGTTATTTACATAGCAGGTAGGTAGTAGTATTCGAATTTGTGTGGGGTAGCTACCACAACTAAAAACTGAAAAATAAAAACGATTTTTTTTGTAAAAAGTTTTTTTCCTAATCGCTTACAGTACAAGTGTGCAACAAACCTCTAGTGTTTTAGTTTTGTTGTATTTACTAATTACCCACTCAAAGTTTTGTATTGACAATACTAAGACACTAGCGGAATGTTGCACTCTTGTACTGTAAGCGATTAGGAAGAAAAGTGAATGGGTAGCTCGCCGTCCGATAAGGACCAAGCCCGGGTCGACGGCGCGTTGTGTTCCACGCGCACCTCAAAGAGATGTCAGCAGAATTGACGGGGTCCGCCAGGGCCGATGCCTGCCGGGGGTTCGAAGAAAACCGATAGGGAAATCGTGGCTCCCGGCAACAGGGCAACCGAAGGAACACGGGTGGGTTATAGTCAGTAAGAGTCTGACACGCCCTCCTGCTCAACCCAGAGCGGGAGAAGTAATTTGATAATTTCAAACTCAAAAAAAAAAAAAAAAGGGTGTCTTCATGGATGGCACTATCTGTACCAAGCTTATTGAACTGTTAATACCTGCTGGTTGATACCGAGAATAGAAATAAGAAACCAAGGATTATCGTGATACCCAATATCTGGTTCTTAGAGGTCACATATGAATTCGATCCATATAACATATTTGGGATTCAGTTCCATCAAGTTAGACCAGAAGCTGACCTCAGTATGATTGGCAAATGGCTAGGCAGATTATGACAATGGTTAGAATATAAATACATAAGTTACAATGGCATTTCTATAGGTAAATACATCAGCATTTTTTTAGATTCTGAAGGCCTTAGTTAAAGTCAATTCATTAACTAAACTCACAAAAGCTCTTTCCTAACAAAATCAATATTGATTGCCTGAACTGTATTGACTTATTTCTAGATCAATTTGCATAATTGACTAAATTGGAAGAAAGTGCTCGTTGATTATAGTATAGCCCGGTAATCTGACGTCGCTCACGATATTGTCCCTAGAGAGCAGTTGAGCAAACGACAATGCCTAAGGTTTTTTTTTATGTTTCTATTTTCACAATAATTAATTTCTTAATACATAAACTCACGCCTTCTTCCCATGGGGGTAGGCAGAAACTACAGAACGCCACCTGCTACGATCTTTACATACTCCTTTTGCCACGTTTACGTTCATACATTTGGTCATACACGCACGCCGGCTGCGAGTACTACGCACCTGGCCTTTCTGAAGAACATCACCAATAAGGTCAGTATATGTACCGCCCGGCCTTTCCCTTTACATCAGCCTTGTAAATACCTTTTGTTAGTCGCCTTTCATTCATCCTCTCAATATGACCAAACCATCTCAGCATACCCTTTTCAATTTTTGTCACTACATCTTCATCTTCTTTTAATATTCTCATTAACTTGCCTGTCGTACTGTATGGATCGGAATGCTGTGCCGTGAAGAAGATGGATGAAAAAAAAGATTGCATGTAGCGGTGATGAGAATGTTGATAAACAAGAAATAAGTTTATAAGGAGAAGTTTAAAAGTGGCGCCAGTGACAGAAAAGTTGAAAAGAAATCGTTTGGCCTGGTATGGGCATGTGATGAGGAGGGAGGAAACGCATGTGACTAAAAGAGTGATGAATATAAATGTTGATGGATGGAGTGGAAGAGGAGGACCAAAGGAGGAAGGATTGTGTGAGGAATGATATGAAAGGGAGTGAATGATAGTGTGACGGTTGACAGGGGAGAGTGGAAAAAGCAAACGTGTTGCGTCCACCCCAAGTAACATTGGACAAGGGCTGGAAGATGATGAAATTGTCTGTAGTAATTGTTCACATTGAGATGTGTTTATGGTTGATAAAAATGTTTAACCGCACCTGATGCTGTTAAAAGAGATTAACAGTAACTGATTAAATTCAAAAGCACCTATTCAAATAGAAGGGAAAAGATTCCTATTTAGATTTTTAGTGACGTCAAATTGATTCAGAGGATTTAAATGTAGAATAACGTACCTAATTATAATGACACTTTATAAAAACAGTTTCTCAAGCTTAGCAACTGTGTCTGCTAATAATGTACTAACATTTAATTTTAATTTAATTTATTCACCAAAATAAGAACACGTATTACAAAAATTGAATATTTGACAATTTAACAGTAAATAATGGCTTAAAGTTTGTATACAAAGTTTAGGACTATCTGCATCCGAACTAGATGGAAAACCTGTATCTCGGATTACATTTGATCCCCTTATATAAATTGTAAATATTTAGTAGCCGTATTTAAAGTTGTAAACATAATTAGATTGCCATGAAGAATTTATGTGGAAAATATGATAAAATATAATCAAAAGTACGTGTGATGTGAGAGTGTATGTGTGTGGGTGTGTGAGGGTGTGTGTGTATGTGTGGGGGTGTGTGTGGGGTTGTGTGTGGGGGTGTGGGAGTGTGAGGGTGTGTGTGTGCGTGTATCCGTGCGTTCATGTGTATGCTTGTGTGATTTGAATGATATGATTGTTATATATGAGTGAGTAAAGTAGTAGCTTGTCTATTTGAGAATGTTCAAAACATTATTTCTTAGACAGTCAAATCCTCATCAAATTGTTACCATTTCAGTCGAAAGACGTCCACTGCTGGACAAAAGCCTCCTCCAAGCACCGCCACTTCGACCGGTTCTGTGCTTCTCGCATTCAGCGGATTTCTGCGGGCTTCACAAGGTCATCGGTCCACCTTATAGGAGGCCTCGCTACGTCTTCCGGTACGCGATCGCCACTCCAGAAACTTTCTGCCCCATCGGCCATCTGTTCTGCGAGCAATGTGCCAAGTCCTCTTACCTACATCATCCAAAGGAAATCATCATTGTCCTAATTCTTCATCCATTATCGTTTTATTGAATAACCAACTTAATTCCGATACACTTATTAATCAAATCACGATGCTAAGTTTCATTAAAATAATTTATGAGCCATACAAACTATATTTGGACGTCATAATCCGAACATTACTTTCGTGATACACTCGGTCATACCGTTCGTTGAAAGAACTTGTGACCGAGCCAAATAAACGAGTAACTGTCAGATGACGTGCATATTTTATATTCCATATTGTAATGTGTCCTAGCTTAAAAATAAATATTGTGTACTTTGTGAGCAAAATGGCGATAATAATAGCGTTCTGTTTTTAAAATATTTTTTATTTTTTAACTAATGCTGTCGTTTGTCATTTTTATAGCGGTCAACATTAGCAATTTTTTTTTAAATGTGTGTTTATTTGATAATGATTGGTGTTATAAATAAGGGACTGAGAGGACGGAGGTCGGAGAGGGAGGGTGAAATAGTTCGGGATTTATTGTTGGTGATGATTATTTCGAATGGTTTCAAAATGTGTGTGGTGGTTTTCAAATGTTCTAGGTATTTCTTCCGTGACAAACTGTAAACATTGTTATGAGTATGTTACTTATATTCTTTCATACAAAGTTATTCACTCAACAGTTCAAACAGTATTTTTAACCAACTTCCAAAAAAGAGGAGGTTATATGTTCGTCGCGTATGTTTGTTCCGATTTCTCCGTCAATTGTGGACCGATTTTGAAAATTCTTGTTTGAAAGGGTATGCTCTCGAGGTGGTCCCATATAAATTTTATTAATTTTGCTTTGATAGTTTTTGAAGTATGTAAAAATTTATTAAAGTGTATACATATGTGATGTTAGTGTCACATAATATATGCGTTACTGATTTAAAAATTTGCTCAACGTTGTATATTTCAATGTTTTGGAAATAAATTATGAGATTGAATTAGCTGTGTTTCTCGTATGAAGTGCCAGAAAAACGACATTAGAATAACTCCCAACACCGATTATGTAATGAAAGTTTAATACCTACTTAAATTTTTTAACCGACTTCCAAAAAGGAGGAGGTCATATGTTCGTCGCGTATGTTTTTTTTTCTTTTTTTTATGTTTGTCCGCCGATTTCTCCGTCAATTGTGAACCGATTTTGAAAATTCTTTTTTTGTTTGAATAGGTATGCTATCGAGGTAGTCCCATATAAATTTTATTAACTTTGCTTTGATAGTTTTTGAGTTAACACTTAGTATGTGGATGATATGATAAGTTCCTGTCACTGTTATTTACATAGCAGGTAGTGGTTTTCGAATTTGTGTGGGGTAGGTACCACAACTAAAAAGTGAAAAATAAAAACTTTTTACATAAAAACCGACTTCCAAAAAACACTACAAAGTGAAAAATAACTTTAATTTCGGAAGTCGGTATCTTTATTTGGTTTTGAATTTTCGTTTTTTGTCACCGACTTCCGAAATTAAAGTTATTTTTCACTTTTTAGTGTTTTTTGGAAGTCGGTTGTTTTTTCTTTTTGCAAAAAAATTTTGGAAATTTTAATTTGCATAAACTTGCTCATCACTAAAACATCGTGAGGAAAAATGCCTGAGAGATATTTCTGGATGGCCTGTGAAGCCAGGTCAGATGCCCATGGGCGGCTTTATAACTGACACCAGCTTAGTCAATAACCACACGAAACCAAGAAGACTAAAACCGTTTAAACTTTTACCATTTTCTGCATAGTCACTTACATCATCTTGACGGGATAATCTCAACAAGCAAGCCCTTATTTCTAAAAAGCATACGGTCTCATAAAATGATATTCACTATAAACGTTGACCACATAACCGCAGTATGTGCAATCCGCTGGTGTGTTCACTACGCGGCGGTCATTACGCGGTCAAATATCCTCTCCGCTGTCTACCGCACTAAACACATGAGGATACTCATGTGAATTACATTTTTATCGTTCATACATTATTCTTAATTCGACGAAACGTTGATATAGTAAATCTTTGGCTTTTTCTAGGAAATATTTCGTCTTGAAACCATCTTATTCGATTCTGACGCTATCTTAAATAAAAACTTTTTACAAAAACAAACAACCGACTTCAAAAAAAAAACACTACAAAGTGAAAAATAACTTTAATTTCGGAAGCCGGTGTCTTTGGTTTTGAATTTTCGTTCTTTGTCACCGACTTCCAAAATTAAAGTTATTTTTCACTTTGTAGTGTTTTTTTTTTGAAGTCGGTTGTTTTTTTTTTGTAAAAAGTTTTTATTTTTTAACTTTTTAGTTGTGGTATACCTACCCCACACAAATTCGGATACCACTCCTGCTATGTAAATAACAGTGACAGGATGTTATTATCATCTACATACTAAGTGTGAAAAAATACGTATTATTGAAGCTAACTCAAAACTATCCAAGCAAAGTTAATAAAATTTATATGGGACCACCTTTGAAGTATGATCTATCAAACAAAAAAATATCATAAAAATCTATTCATAATTGGCGGAGTAATCGCGTAACAAACATACAAAAAAAAAAAAAAACATACAGTCGAATTGAGAACCTCCTCCTTTTGGAAGTCGGTTAAAAAGGGGTTGCCACAAATCAGCCAACCACTATCACTTCATACAAAATATTATCCGCTACAAACGTTGGCTCCTATAACCGCAGTATGCGCAATCCTCTGGTGTGTTCACCCGTAAAAATACAGTTGCGGTCATTACACGGTGAAATCCGCCTCGCTATCCACCGCGCTAAACACGTGAGGACACTCTTGTAAATGACTGTAAACAGCTAAAACAGTTACTTAAAATTTTTTTGGCTTTTTCTAGTCAATAATTCGCCTTCAAACTCTCTTGTTCGATTTTGATACTATGTTAATAAGGCCTATCTTGTAGCACCTAAATAACTATCACATAGAATACTATCCGCTACAAACGTTGGCTACTCATAACCGTAGTATGCGCAATCCTCTGGTGTGTTCACACACAACAATACAGTGGCGGTCATTACGCGGTGATATCCGCCTCGCTGTCCACCGCACCACACTAAACACGTGAGGATACTAATGTGAATTACTTATTTTATATTGGAACAGCTATTGTTTGCTGATTTTTGTGGTTGCTGGTGGATTTGAATAGTGTGGCGTGCACATAATGCACGGTAATTGTCTGTAAATCAGATACAGTAGTAAAAAAATTGCTGTGCATTTATTTGATGTAAGGACTACTACTACTAGACATTCAATGTTATAATAGCTTGTCCACTTTCAAATGACGCGCTCCACTACCGAATTTACGCACATGGTAATGCGGATTTCTATGAGTAATGCGGTAGTGGGGCACGTTATGTCAAGAGTGGACAAGAGTCGTAATTTTCAGTTTTGGTAAACACTTCACTGAATGGGTATTTCCACATTATAAAATTACCCATTAGTCTTCAAACAAAGGTCCATATTTTGTGAATCGTTTGTTTATGCTGCCTAAAACAATATTTTTTACGCCACCCATTTCAGTAAAGTTTGGTAGTATCAAATGAGTCTTCGCCCTTTAGTAATAATGTTTTCAATACAATTTCCTTTTCCAAAATAATGTGATCTGATCAAAAAGTCTTGAACATAACTGGCGTAATGTGGATGACTTTAGGTACACCTTTGCCCAACTCTGCGGGGAAACAAGCGTGAAGTTATGTATGTTTGTATGTTAAGAGGAAAATTTTAAGAATTCGCAACATCCTAATAGTCCGCTATTCAATTAATTTATTACATCTACTATGTCAGTCATCCTATGTCCACACAATGGCAACCGGAGCTCATTACGCGGATATTTCCGCTCATGGGCCCCACACTAAACGTGTGTTGATGTGAATAACTAATTGTATATTGTTTCTGTTGTGGAACGAGACTAATTGTGTTTTATGTATGAGTACTCACTCATACATAAAATAGTACTGTAGTAGTATAACAGTACTGTAGTAGTTTTTTTTTCTAGTTATGATAGATCAGTGTCGATTTTTAGCAGCGTTTTGCTCATATTTTTGTCTTTATTTTGGTATTGTAGACCACTAAAGATTGATATAGTCACTATAGTTTAGTAGCAGGGCTTTTTTTATTACGTTGGTGTAAACTAGCAAACAGATCCGAGGCTTTGATGGAAATTCGTAACCATATAGCTGGCATCCAAGGAATTGAAGATGCCTTAATAACTAGGACAAAAATGCTAGTAATTTTAATAACCAACAAACTGGAACACAGCATTGTTGTTTGACAAACGTGGGTCGTTGTTGTGCGTCATGCTACGGAACGTGACTTGCATCATGATGCGTAACATATTGTTGTTGCTCAAACTTCTCTTGTATCGACTTGAACTATAGAAAAAAAAACCGGCCACGTCATGTCGGACCACGTACAATGAATTGGGTTCCGTAGTTGGGATGAAATTATCCCAAAAAATAACATAATGTTGTAGCTGAAAAATATGTTTTCCCATCCGTCGATATACGTCACGGTTAATTCTCCAACTACAAATGTAACGTTAAAGCAAAAAAAAAAAATTTGGGAGATAAAACTTAAAATTAACGATTTTCGGACTTTCACCTTTACAAGACCTTGCTTTCTGCCAAATTTCACGATTCTGGGTTAACAGGAAGTACCCTGTAGGTTTAAATTTATTTGCAACTATCAAAATAAGTCGCAAAAATGGCCATATTTTTTTTTTGCGTTTAGAAGCTTGATTTTTTTTAGAACTCCAAAGGATCATAGACTTACGTGTATGGTAATAATTTCAACTTGATACCTCCACGCGTTTCCGAGAAAAAGGGTTTTGACAGACAGACGGACCAAGGGTTCCTTTTTTTCCTTTTGAGGTACGGAACCCTAATAAAATATAGGTACGGTGATTTAAAAAAAATGCTAGTTAGCAATATATTATCTCGAATCGATCGGACTATTTCGTTTCAACGATTTGCTTCTACAGGCCTATCGCTTAATTGAGACGGTGCTTGAGATAGCTTCACTGTGCGGGATAGGTGTGATTACGTCGTAATGTGTCACGAGAGCTGTCATTTGCCCGTTGATATGCGTCAACAGTTACCTCCGACAAAACTAAGACGGGGTGCTGTCAACAATGAAGCGAGGCTGAGTTCGTAAACATGTGTATACTTAGTGAGATGTAGTTTGGTTGTAGTTCGATTGTAAATGGTTGTTGGCACTTTTCTTTATAATTCAATTAATAACAAAATATCTATCTACACCCATACTAAATCTATTTGTAAAAGAAAATTACGCTTTTGGCTATTAAATCTGAACTACATTGCCACAAAAAAAATATTAAAACCAATGTCTTAACACCCACACATTTACACTCACACACCTACACTTACAAACATTCAATACACACAACATTATTTATTTCCCCATTTCCATTCTTCATTTTTTGATATGCTCATTATTATTTTATTTGCTTATTTTGTTACTTATGTATTATTGAATAATAATATAGGTGCGTATGTTACCTACATAAATTGTATGTTTCTTTGAATTTTATGTTGACTTGCTTTTCTTTTCTTTGATTTGTTTTAATTTTCTTAGGTTTTTCAAACTTTTGCTTTACCAATAATATCTTGACTCTACTGTTTTGTAAATTAACATGTCCTATCTAAGAGAGCCGGGTGATCTGTAACACAGGACCTTCCTACCTCAGACACCTTTCTCTATTTAAGATTGTGCATTTTTTTAATTAGTGCCTGTAATAAGATGTTGAGATAAATAAAGATTTATGATTATGATTATTATGTTGATATGTGCGTGTGAGCGTGTATGCACAGAGCGGAGATGTAGTTTTGGCATGCTTCACTAAATAAAAAAAATGTTTATTTCTTAACCCTATCCAGACATCAGGTTGATGATTGGAGCCTCCTTTTAAGCAAAAAATGCCTATATTAGGAGACTCCGCTCTTCCTTAGCAAGATAATTTTACATAATAGAACGGAATAGAATTACATTATTCACGTGATTGTGTTGTGTGGAGGGGGAGGGTTTGTGTGTGTTTTGTGCGCGTATGTTTGTGTTCACTGTATTGTTCGCAGCCCTGTCTTGGTTTTTTATTTGGTCTGAGCCTCCGATACCGTCTTTGTTAAACAGTAGGCCTATCGACGCAAATTGTTCTATCAATTTGATCTGATCAACACTGTACGGATTTTGTTTAGATCAGACAGATCTGAAGGTAGAACTAGCCGTGTTGTAGCGAATTTATACTTATGTTGTCTATGCCTTTCCGAACAACATTACAATACAGCCCCAATATTTATTTTAACCAGGTGTTGTAAACAAAATAAACCTATTCAATATTAATAAAATGGATGCAACACAGCAAACTCATTTGTAATTCTCTCAATGTGCAGGACAAATTAATTACACCGACCGTTCTCATTAATGTGCGGAACCAACATGGCTTTAATTTTAATATTAAAGTGTAATCGTTGCGGTTATTTGTTTGATGGAATAAACAGGAGTGTTTCAGAGAAGTTTGAATGTCAGAGAAGTTTTATCGACACGGTTAGCGCAGTGGTTAAGCGATTGACTGCTGCGCTGCGTGTCGCGGGTTCGATTCCCGCACGGAACAAATATTTGTATAGCCTACAAGTAGTTGTTCCGGGTCTGGTTGTTTGTGTATGTGAGTTTAAATGTTTGTAAACGCACCCACAATACAGGAGAAATTCCAAATGCAGAGCGTTACAAAAAAAAAAGAAAATGAGTTGGATTGATGCCTGGGTTTAATAAAAAAACATTTAGATAAAACGCATTAAAGTTGCGTCCATTTTAGTGGGGATCGCTACGTAACAAGTTAGTATAAAATCTACATACTCGTGACGTCATGGCACATGTAAACTCAATGTATCGTCGTAATCTTTTAATAACCTACCTGAAGGATAAAAAAAAAAAAAAAATCTCTGATGTTCTCCTTATTAAATACTAGCTGCGCCCCGCGGTTTCACCCGCAGAAGTCTCGATCCCGTGAGAATATCGGGATAAAAAGTATCCTATGTGTTAATCCAGGTTATAAACTATATGTGTACCAAATTTCATCCAAATCCGTTCAGCCGTTTGAGCGTGAAGAAGAGACAAACATGCACACACACACACACAAACTTTCGCCTTTATAATATTAGTGTGACAGTGTGAAAATACAGTCAACATTCAATAAGAACCTATTACTAGATAAAACAGTATGTTCTGAGGAACGACCGTGCAGTAAGCGTGAACAATTTTTGTACAACAAGTACAATTTTAACAGTTAAATTTTTTTTTAAACCCACGTAACAAACATTTCCTCATTTCTCTTTCCTATTCCATCACCAGGCCCTGTTCACCATCTATCTATAACCTATTCGTTGAGACCATTCCAATGAGTCCAAACACGACACCTGTGCTGTAAGTTGGTAAGAGAGTTGGGAATCCTGCAAATTCCAGGTGATGCTGCAGCATCAGTTCAAGGTTACTATGTTCTTCTATTATCATTCAAGTAACAGAATACGACATTTCAAATCGATTAGACCTGTGGAAGATAAAATACAATAGACGAGGATATATTTCCGCAAGGTCACGCCTGAATCAATTAATTATCTGTGGAAGATACTCAAATCCATTCATCAACTAGAAAAGTCCTGATAATCTTCAAAGGGCTGAACCGATTTTAATAAAAAAATCTAGAACCATTGCTAGAAAATCTACTTTCAAATAAAAAAAACCGCTTTCAAATCGGTTCACCCGTTTAAGAGCTACGGTGCCACAGACACAGCGATCAAACTTACAACACCCCTTTTTTTGCGTCGGGGGTTAAAAAATATAAGTATTATAATGCATTTTGGTTTAAATTTTGCGACAAGCACAATTTGCATCACCCATAGATATGAATAAGGTCTTAAAATAAGTAAAAATTGTGTGCGAAACGAGCATTTCCAATCTTTAAATTGTTATTGTTTACGTTGCGTTTACTCCACGCGCTCGTCCATTCAAAATTCAAAAGTCATTTATTCAAACTAGGCTGAGAATCAGCACATTTCGAACGTCAAAATTACATAAGATAGTCCCCTAAAACGCCCACCCTTCACCACTTTCTAGTGCCTTTAGCTGTGAAGAAGAAGTGGCGCAACAAACTCTCCAGCAGCACAGCTGTCTGTTCAAGTTAGAAAAAAAATATTCTATACTATTATATTCATTGTTTCATTCATCTGAACTTACTGCGTCATTCTTTTGATGGTGACTAAATGGTCATATAAATAGGACTTGGACTTAACTTTGTCTATAAAATGTTGTTAATCAAATTTTTAAGATAATAGTTTCCCCGAAGGGTTGGGCAGAGGTGTCCCTGTAGCAGGTACACCCACAATTCGCCAGTTATGTTTAAGTCCCATGTAATAGGGGGCGAGCCTATTGCCATCAACCGGGCACAAATCCAGACTCCGAGCTGCTACTGAGAAATTTCAGATAGGAAAACTCAATAACACTTTGCCCGACCCGGGAATCGAACCCAGGACCTCATGCTCTGCAGTAGCGCTTGCGACCACTAGACAGACTAGTTTTTATTTAAACATGGGATTTTTAAGATAATCCCATGTTTAAATAAAAACAAAAGAATTGCCATTAGCTTTAACAATGTTAATGAATAATGTTATTAATTTTATTAGTTGTAGCTACTAATTATAATGGTAAAGTCATTATAAATCTGTGGTTACATGTAAACAGCAGCACTTGCGGTCCGTGGTTAGTTGGCACTAAAAACAATTATTTAAGTAGGCACATACCGAACCAAAAAGCATGTGTTTTGTTTTTAACAAACTTATAAACGAGTCTGTGTGATTTCCGGTGCCTGACAAGTCGGTAAGCTGTTAAGACTCTGAAAAAAGTTAGTAAAACCCTGACAAAAGTTAGTAAAACCTTGACAAAAGTCAGTAAAACCCTAAAGTCAGTTTTTACTGATTATTTTTGTTTCCAACTCTGCCCAACCCTTTGGGGAAACAAGGCGTGATGTTATGTCTGTGTCATTATCTACTTAATTCAAATAATTATTATATTATTATTGCGTTTACTAATTAAATTGGTAATTTGCATATTTTATGCAAATAATTAAAAAAATGGCATTGTTTTTTATGAAAATCTGAACTGAAAGAGAAAACGTATGTACGGTGGGCTGCATCAATTGGGTATCCCAGTTGTATTAAATTTTTAATTTATTATTATTTTGACTGAACATCGGTTTTACGTTTCATGCAAATCGGTTTAGGACGACAAAACAACCACTTAACAATTTGATGGTCGCCTGTTCGCATTATGACGATAATAAAATTACAATTTGTAACTTCAACGATTGAAATGTCAATGACCTGACACAATGTGACTTTTCAATTTATTTTTGTTGAATGCATTTAAAGGCTGACGCAGATTTGGGCGGGCCGTACCGCACTGTAAAAATCCTCATATATCACTTGCGTACATTTCGTATGTACCATCGTGCATTGCACACAACAAGCGGGCCGCACCGACCTTTTTTGTGTTGAAATGCGATGCGTTGCGGCCCGTTACAGCTGTAATGTACGCTTAGCTTTATTCAATTTTATTTTTATTGACCCAAGGTCAAGCGCATTGCGTTAAATAAGGACGTTAGCAATTTGGTTTCTACTATGTAAACAAATATAAATGCTTAAAAGGAAACCTAATTTTAAAGTTTTAATCATTATTTTACGTATTTATAATTCATCATCATCATATCAGCCGAAAGACGTCCACTGCTGGACATAGGGCTCCCCCAAGCACCTCCACTTCGACCGATTTTGTGCTTTCCGCATCCAGCGGATTCCTGCGGCCTTCATAAGGTCATTTATAATTAAATAGCTGTTACTCGCAACTATACAAATAAATACAATTGATGTATAGAATTCTATACATCAATTGTATTTATTTGTATAGTTTTCTAAAACAAAAGAAGCCTACTTTACTCCTTATACTCGTAACATCAGCTATCTGCCAGCGAAAGTCCCGTCAAAATCGGTAAGACAGACAGACAAAAAAATTAAAAATTGTGTTTTTGTTGTATGTACCGTATAATTATACTTTCATTTGCATTTAGTAAAAAGCTGTTATTTTGACATTCCAAACAGACACTTCAATTTTATTCATTTGTATAGATTAACAGAAATGGAACGTTACAACTTTACAGTAGAACTAAGCACTAATTTAGGCGGCATTAAAATCTGGCAAAAGGTCCCATAGATCCTATAGACCTACTGAATAAATTAACCGACTTGGTTTTTGATCTCACAAAGTTTTGCGGTTGGAAAACTGCATTGCGAGACTTGCATTTTTTTTTAAGTTATGTTTTTTTATGTGTTAGTTACTTACTGCGTCAAACCTTTTAAGGTCCATCAGCATCGCCGCGTCTTTCCATTCTGTACAAGGCTAGAACGCAAGGGTGTGAAACTAATCGCGTATAGATTGTAAATCACTTTTTTACTAAGGTCTTCTAATCTATACAAGAGCAGAACGCAAATTCTCGCGTATACTTCGTAGTGACCTACCTTATTCCATAATATACAGTGCCAGTACACCTGCAGACTAATCGTGTATAGAGTGCGACAAATTGTGAACCGGTATACAACTTTTGCGACGTAATGCACCTTGCGCTAACACTAAATAGCCTGCCTGGATGCGGGAAACTTGGAAGTAGAACTCGCCGGCCGCTGTCGCGGCACCGCTCACTTCGCTCGCTCGGCTTGCGCTGGTCACAGTTCTAACCTAACCCATTTCACCCTGTTCACATTTTTGTTTTTTAGTGTACTACATCTTTAAAACTCTTGTCAGGCGTAAGTGATGTAGTAACGTGGACGCGCGCGTTCTGGTTCCAAGCTATACACGAGCAGTACGCAAAATTTGTGTATACATTGTAATCACAGATTTAAAAGTAGCATTACAATGTATACGCATGCAGTTTCGTATGGCTGCGTTCTGGCCTTGTATAGATTCATCTTAGTTTTATATCTATTTAAGTAATATCAATGTCTGTATTGCATGGCAGGGCATTGAGAATACTTAATTTTACCTACAAAAACCTATTGCATTGTTTGAATATTACTCTTTATTGTATCTACATAATTATAAATTAAAGTCGCTTTTTGTGTCTGTCTGTGTGTATGCGTTATTCTTCTAAATTACGCAACGCATTTTAATTCAATTTTCAACATTATTTAGAGAATGCACGTGAATGGTGCGTAGTACTCGCAACCGGCGTTCGTGTATGACCAGAGGCCTTAGTATGAGTTTATTTTAACTATCTCGACTTTACGTATTGACCGCGTTCGGCGCTCCGATGGGCAGCCGGTCGGACTTTACCAGTGAAGGGCCAATCGGAGCGCCGAAGAAGAGAAGTCGAGATGGTTAAAAGAAACTCACACTAGGTCCTCAAATTTACATTTATTTATTTATTAAACATTTTGTAGACTTAACTTGTCAACCCAAGGCGTCTACAAACAAGTTACATATTCGTAATATACGTGTACAGTTATAATTTGTGCTTAACATATTATTTATTATTAGATGTATGAACATAAACGAAGGAAAAGGAGTATGCAAGGAGCTTAGCATGTGGCGTTCTGTGCTCTTTACCGACCCTGACGACCCCATTACCCTCCTCTAGGAGAGCAGTAGGGAAACCAGCACAGTGTACAAAAACAGACGCCTCCCGTCATTCCGACCTCGCCGCCGAGGTCCTTTGCGATCGCAACCGCGTCCCCGAGTAAATGATACTCCCTCCCGACCCTTGCTCGATAACGAGGTGCCAGCAGTTGTTGCAGCTGAGCACATAGCTTTAAATTCCCCGACTAATAATCATGATCAAAACTTTGATCCAGCCCGTTCCATTCTTGATGTCCTCCCTCCGGTTGACGCCCTAAGCCAAGGTTCGTACCCCACAGGGGTGCCCTTAGCGAGCGTTCACCTAGTTTTAATTAGCATAGTTGAATAACCCCTGGCTGGAGGTTTTAAGTGTACAGGAAAGGAAACCTACAGGAAAGCCCGGTTAAGTAGTCGTGATCTCAGAGGTCAAATACGAGAGGCCACACTTAAAAAAAAAAAGTGGCATTCTGTAGTTTTTTGCCTACCCCATGGAAAGAAGGTGTGAGATTATGTGTGTATGTTTAGAGAATGTATTCCGGAAGGTTTGTATAGGTATATTACATTAATAATAAACGATTTACTACATTGACGTCGCACAGTGGATCGTCTCCATAGAAGAGGTTGGACGTAGGCAGCTTGTGAAATCAGAATAGATATTTAAAAAAAAAAGTATTCCTTTATCAAAAACCTACAAATATTGTGATGAGACTTTTTCTAATTGAACTCATATTTCAGGAGAAAATCAATAAAAAGTGTTTTCTTTGTATGGAAATGGACACTTAAACTCTCCCACCGAGTTTCACCTTGTTTCGGGTTGTCATTTCTATAATTGGTATCTATCTACTAAATGCCACATTTTGTCTAAAGCCACATGGTGCCCCAATGGTGCACTTTCTGAGATATAACCGATTTTCATTTTATCATAAAAAAATACAATAGCATGACATTTTTTCCTGAAATATGAGTCCAATTAGAAAAAGTCTCATTACAATATTTGTAGGTTTTTGATAAAGGAATGCGATAGCATTTTTTTTTTTTTAATATCGATTTTGATTTCACAAGCTGCCTACGTCCGACCTCTTCTATGGGGACGATCCACTGTGCGTCGTGTCTTGCCACGTCGAGTCGCCGCTACGTCTATTTTTTCTTTTGTATGATGTAAATACGATAAAAATTTCTGCCTAGTACCGCCACGTCGAATATGACGAAAGGTCAATGACAACAAATTATTCAAATCATAATATTTTGATTTACTTAAATACAGAAATCTCGATGTTTTGTCAAGTCATAAATATCGTACGAAGCTAGGGCGGGTTGCTACTGACGGATATTCTATCAGTCTCCCTTTTTGAAATTTCATTGAAAAACTCTCACGTTCAGTATAATTTCGCAATGCATTACGTGGCAATATTTCTGGATCATTTAATTTGAAATGTAACCCTGGTGGGCGCCTAAAGTGTTTGAAGTATGTAAAAATTTATTAAAGTGTATACATATGCGATGTTAGTGTCACATAATATATGCGTTACTGAATTAAAAATTAGCTCAACGTTGTATATTTCAATGTTTTTGAAATAAATTATGACATTGAATTAGCTGTGTTTATCGTATGAAGTGCCAGAAAAACGACATTAGAATAACTCCCAACACCGATTATGTAATGAATGTTTAATACCTACTTTGATTTTTTAACCGACTTCCAAAAAGGAGGAGGTTATATGTTCGTCGCGTATGTTTTTTTTTTTAATTTTTTTTTAATGTATGTCCACCGATTTCTCCGTCAATTGTGGACCGATTTTGAAAATTCTTTTTTGTTTGAAAGGGTATGCTTTCGAGGTGGTCTCATTTAAATTTTATAACTTTGATTCGATAGTTTTTGAGTTAGCTTCAATAATACGTACTTTTTCCGACTTAGTATGTGGATGATATAATAAGTTCCTGTCACTATTATTTACATAGCTGGTAGTGGTTTTCGAATTTGTGTGGGGTAGGTACCACAACAAAAAAGTGAAAAATAAAAACTTTTTACAAAAAAAAACAACCGACTTCCAAAAAACACTACAAAGTGAAAAATAACTTTAATTTCGGAAGTCGGTGACAAAAAACGAAAATTCAAAACCAAAGATACCGACTTCCGAAATTAAAGTTATTTTTCACTTTGTAGTGTTTTTTGGAAGTCGGTTGTTTTTTTTTATCTAAACTCAAACTCAAACTCAAACTCAAAGCATTTATTTCAAATAAACCAATTACAGGTACTTTTGAATTGTCAAGGGGTCGGTCAGTCAGAAAGATGAAGCTAGTTGCCCATTCCAAAGCGTAGTAGGTACCTATGGAGAAGAACGGGCAAGAAACTCCACGGACACTCTTTTAAATAAAAAAATTGTTACAAAATATTGGTTACATTATTCATGTTGAAATTATACATGTGAGAACAATGTAGAAAGACGTGCACGTTAAAAGCGTCCATAACTAAAAACAAAAATAAAAACAATTCAAAAATTAAAATAAACCGTGGCAGCTAAGAGATGACCAGTCCCTACTGACGGCGCCCGTTCACGAACATGACGCATGGATCAGCACCATTTAGCTCAACCATTTTGAAGGGAACTTAATGATCCAACACACACGCCACCATCAGCGAGACATTTGAGTGAGCATGACACTCTCAGCCGCCAGGGCACATTCAAGTCAATGAAAGACGTACCCAGGTAATGTTAGCTTTATGGAATGTACGTGGTCACAATGCCCACACATGTGATATGCAATTATACAATACAAAGAGATTGAATTTATACAAAGAAAGATAGTTTTTACAATCTTCATCAGCCGCAACAACACTTTCGAATGCTCATCAATTAATTTATGTGCCCTTGTGGAGCTGGACCAGCGCTAAGCCAAGCATTTTTATCAGCGATGTAATCCCCCAACTTATAATATGCTTAGCAGCATAGTGTGCGTTTTATACAAGATTTAAATTTCGTTTCGTTCAGTTGGAGTATGTGGGGAGGTATTTTATTATAACATTTTAAACAGTACCCCATGAAGGATGAGTCTACTTTAGCCAGTCTGAAACCCGGTTGAACTAATTGGTCCCTATTTCTAGTCCTATAATTGTGTCTATCACCTCTTTTACTGAAAAGACTTAGATGTTTCCTTACATACATGATGTTTTCATAGATATATTGACAAGGTACCGTCATGATGTTAATATCTTTAAACAGTTCCCTTAGAGAATCGCGTCTGCAGAGGCCATATATTGCTCTGATGGCTCTCTTCTGCAGAATAAAAATAGACTCGATATCTGCCGCCCGTCCCCATAGTAAAATACCGTAAGACATAATACTATGGAAGTAACTGAAATAGACTAGTCTCGCGGTATCTACATCAGTAAATTGACGGATTTTTCTCACAGCATATGCTGCTGAACTTAGCCGTCCCGTAAGAGATGTTAAATGAGGACCCCATTGCAGCCTTGAATCGAGCGTGATCCCCAGGAAAACAGTTTTATCGACGAATTCTAGTTTCTCTTTATTCAATACTATGTCACAATCACTACTTTTAACATTTGGTAAAGCAAATCTTATGCATTTAGTTTTTTTCCCATTTAATACTAAATTATTAGCAGTGAACCAATTTTGGACTTGCAGTAGGGCGTTATTTACGTCGTCAAGATTTGATGCACGTCTATTTATCTTAAAAATTAGGGAAGTATCGTCAGCAAATAACACCATTTGAGGTTGGTTTTTTAATAGATGGGGTAGATCATTAATATATACTAAAAAGAGGAAAGGACCCAATATCGAGCCTTGTGGAACACCCATTTCTACTTTTAGACCGAGTGAATTGACACCATTAATTTGAACTTGCTGTTGTCTATCATTTAAATAAGATTTTACTAAACTGAGTGCAAGTTTACCTAGTCCGTAATGCTCAAGTTTCAAGAGTAAGGTTTCATGATTTACGCAGTCAAATGCCTTGGAGAGGTCACAAAAAATTCCTATGGCATCTTGGGCCTCCTCCCACGCTGTAAATATGTGTTTTAATAAAGTGACACCGGCGTCAGTCATACAACATCCTTTTGTGAAACCATATTGCTGATCGTGTAAGATTTGGTTGGTGTTAAAATGATTAAGCATCTGATTGAGCATTACCTTTTCGAACACCTTGCTGAATACCGGCAGCACAGATACTGGCCTATAATTATTGGTGTCTTTACTGTCCCCAGATTTAAAAAGTGGTATAACCTTACTGTATTTCATTAAATCCGGGAAGACTCCTTGATCCACACACAAATTAAATATTAAAGCTAAGTATGGTGCTATAGTCTCGATTGTGGATGTACAAACTTTGATAGATAATCCCCATAGATCTTCGGTCAATTTGATTTTGATTTGCCGAAAAGCTTTTATAACTATCAAAGGGTTAATATGTTTAAATTGAAATTCAACCGAGCAGCCTGGAACGTTTGCTCTTAATAAATCAATTGAGACATCGGGTGAAGAATTTAAACGAAATAGAATGCCTAAGTTATTATAGCAACACCAGTATAAAAGCCAGAAGACCATTTCAGACACAAATCTACATGGTCCTCAAATGAAATGCTCTGACCAAGATTATTTCTGGGTTTTTAATGAATTTTATATAAACAATGACATGAATAATTACTTTTAAAGTATTTTATTATTTTAATTATTGTGAATGTGAAGAATATGTGGGTCATTCCTTTTTGTTTTGTTTTTAATTTTTTCTCAGTTAGTTCTAATCATGGTCTGACAGTTTGAGTAATTTAAGTGGCCTACCCAAATGTCCTTTTTTTGGTATTGTTCGTCGAATCGTTGAGCTCCTTAAATTCTGAGTTGAGCTACACGATAACTGACAAATGCGTGCACTGACTGGACAGGCCCTCTCAATCTGTGTGGTGCTTTCCTCAAAAGACCACTTCAGACACCAATCCACATGGCCTTCACATGATCTGACCAAGATTATGTCTGGACTTTAAAAGAGACTGAGACCTCTGAGTTTGTTTCGGCCTTTCTTCTCAGAGTAGTCAGATAGGAAACGCCGACCTCATCTAGTTTTAAAATATGATTGACATGTAAAAGTGTTTGTACAAACCTACTTACAGAAATAAAATCATTTATCATTTATTTATCATTTAAACAAGCGCAACACTGGTAAAACAATTTCCGTTAAGTTTTCATAGAAATCATTCCACCAGTGTCTTTTTTTTTGTGTAAACTGCTTTAGGCGCGTTGGGCATTTTTGAGATGGGTCTAAACCATTGATTTCGCGATACTGTTACGACACCAGCTTTTGACCATTAAAAAGACATCAACGCGTGGATTACACCGGTGTGTGGAGTAAAAGACATCAACGCGTTTATTACCGCGGTACCGATTTTTTTTTCAAGTTTTCACTTCCGTTGGCACTGCCGGACTGCCACTGTTTTTTTTTGTGTTGGAAATTATCAAATAACTTCTCCCGCTCTGGGTGGAGTGGGAGGGCGTGTCAGACTCTTCGGGAGCCTTTATGATCTCCATAAAAACGGAAGAAACTCAATGAAAGATTATGTAAGATTTCTACGGTGCGATGTCAAAAATAAAGAAAATAAATGTCGCTTTGTATAGAAACAGATGAGGTTTGTCTGTTCTTCGTAAGAAAGAGATAGAAGAAATCATACGCGTGCTGGTATTGGTTACAATTTTCAGGGTCCCGTACCCAAAGGTTGCGAAACGGAATCCTATTATGAAGCCTCCGCTGTCCGCCCGTCCGTCCGTCTGTCTGTCAGCGGGCTGTACCTCATGAACCGTAATTGGTAGACAGTTGAAATTTTCACAGATTATATATTTCTATTGCCACTATAAAAACAAATAATAAAAATTAAATAAAGTAATATTACAAAACTCGGCATGCTTTTGCTAAATATTGTATGGTGGCATGAAACTCTCCGTGTGCGAGTCCGACTCGAACTTGGCCGGTTTTTTCTTTTATTGCATCAGCACAAGCAATATTTTTGAAACAGGGTCAATATCGATAATTCTTTGTAAAACATTTATCAGTGGATTTATAAAATCAGCAACATTATCTTTAACTGGAAAAACAACGTTTCCAAAAGAACATTATCGAAAGTAACCAAGACCGAGAGAGATTGACAGGCATTTCCACCACAGCTATTTTAAGAGAAGATTATATCAGAACGCATTTTCAAATGGAAAACAACCATAGAGCATGGAGACGCCTCGGCGGCAAATGCTAGAGGCGGCACAGTCAATATTTTCCATCATTGTGTCACCGTTTACTCGCACTACGGGCCCGTTCACGGCTTCCAGCGACGTGACTTGCATCAAGCGACACGCTCGCGCGTTAAGAGGGCCCTTCCCGGTCCGCCTATCGTCAACGCGAGCATTGTCGAAAAGCTTGTTGTTTCATCCAGCGCAAGTGAGAACTGCTAACAAGCAAGTGAGAACGCAATAACTTTGTACGAAAAATATCTTGCTTCAGGAAATACGTGTTTTCGAAGACGCCTTACAAGTTTGTGCAATGTTTGTTATTTAGAATCTTCATTACATATTTCTATAAAGATGTTTTTTTAACTTTTACAATTTATGAGTATACTAGCCTGCTTCTGCCCGCGACTTCATCCACGTAGAATAGTTACTTTGGTGCTCCGCTCCTATTGGTCTTAGCGTGATAATATAGTCTATAGTCTTCTTCGATAAACAGCTATCTAACACTGAAATTTTTCAAATCGGACCAGTAGTTCCTGAGATTAGCGCGTTCAAGCAAACAAACAAACAAACTCTTCAGCTTTATATATTAATTATAGATATAGATTATGAACGGTCAAAGTTCAGGTAAAATTTGTACAAAAGAACTGATTTTAGGAGGCTTACACTGATTTAATTTCTCTACTTTTTTTTTCTGTCATAGAAAACTAGATATAGTGCATAAAATACCTATTAGTACAAAAAAATTGAAGAAAGGTGTGTTACAACGCCATAATCGCTTACGGGCGTTTGTATGAAAAGTATGACGGGTCGGCCGCTCTTAAGTTTGAAACACACTGTATTGTGTCGTGTCGGTTCAGAAGCATATCGGTTTCATACATTTAGTATGACATATTAATACGACACAGTTGTTTATTTTTAACCGACTTCCAAAAAGGAGGAGGTTATATGTTCGTCGCGTATGTTTTTTTTTTTTTTTTTTTATTTATTTCCACCGATTTCTCCGGCATTTGTGGACCGATTTTGAATTCTTTTTTTGTTTGAAAGGGTATGCTCCCAAATTGGTCCCACATAAATTTTATTAACTTTGCTTGGGTGGTTTTTGAGTTAGCTACAAAATACGTATTTTTTTCCCACTTAGTATGTAGATATGATAAGTTCCTGTCACTGGTAGCAGGTAGTGGTATTCGAATGTGTGTGGGGTAGGTACCATAGCTAAAAAGTGAAAAATAAAAACTTAAAAAAAAAAACAACCGACTTCCAAAAAAAACACTACAAAGTGAAAAATAACTTTAATTTCGGAAGTCGGTGGCAAAAAACGAAAACACAAAACCCAAGACACCGACTTCCGAAATTAAAGTTATTTTTCACTTTGTAGTGTTTTTTTTGGAAGTCGTTTGTTTTTTTTTTACTTTTTTTCTGTCCGTCGCCCAGTAAGTCGCGTTGCGGTGACCCATGGCATGCTCTAAACAACTTCCTTCATTTGTTTTTTCCGCAGTCACTTTTGCAAGTCGCATGTTGCTTGAGCAAGTAGCTCGTAATCATGAAGTATGATACGAATGACGTATAGAAACTGACAGTTTTGAGTGACGATGATCATTATCATCATCATTTCAGCCGAAAAACGTCCACTGTTGGACATAGGCACAGAACCGGTCGATGTGGCGGTGCTTGGGGGAGTCCAAGCACCGCCAACTAGACCGGTTCTGTGTTTCTCGCATCCAGCGGATTCCTGCGGCCTTCAGCAAGTCATCGGCCCACCTTGAGGCCTTCCAACGCTTCATTTTCTGGTACTTGGTCGCCACTCCAGAACCGTTCGGCCCTATCGGCCATCTGTTCCGCGAGCAATGTGCCCTGCCCAGTGCCATATAAGTTTGGCAATTCTTCGAGCTATGTCGATTACCTTGGTTCTCCTACGGATCTCTTCATTTCTGATTCAATCGCGTAGGGAAACTACAAGCATAGCCCTCTCAATTTTATACGATAAACGTGTGTTATTTTAATATTCATATTCATATTTTTCTCTTCTTGTTCTTACACACACTATTGTCTACATTTCTTTCTCATTTCTTCTTTCGCAGGTCTGCTGGAAGAAATTTCTTAAGAAATAAGCAGTTCCTCATTATATGCATGTGTTAACGTGCTGTTATTAAGTCAACCATTTATGACGGGGATCGGAACTGTTTCTCCTAAACACAGGTTATTTTGTAACCTAGATAGGTTATAGCACAGTACGGCACCCATTACTAGGTTATGAAACTTTATGCTTGTGCTTTATATGTTACCTTGCCATGTAATCTAGCCCTAGTTAAATAATAAATCTTATCTTATCTTACCTTTGTATGTAGGTATAAAAGGTGTATATCCTATACTATACTATTAAACGAGCAATATTTGTAATCACGTTCTCGAAAACGGCTCTAACGATTTCAATGAAAGTTGCATTGGGGTTTACGGGGTGAAAAATCGATCTAGCTAGGTCTCATATCCGGGAAAATTCGTTTTCTCCATATTTTCACCCGAGTCGAGCTCGGTCGCCCAAAGTTTAGAACAAGCTATTGAAAATGACATGAGAATAATCACATTAGAATAAAGACATGGCAATTTTCAATTAGTAAGTACCTACTATCATGGCACCATGGAATTAATATGTACTATACATGGAATTGGTGTGAACTATCCTATAATATTAAATGCGCATTCTCCATTTTCACCAGAGCAGAGCTCAGTCTCTCAGGTACTAAATAACTAAATAAATTAATCAGTTAACGCACTTTCGGCCCACGAATTTTTCGTCTTTAGACGCTGCCGGCGCTAATTCCGTGCTCCGTGGCAACAACCAACGCATTTCCTGCTGCTGTTTTATTTGAAAAAGCAAAGAAAAGTGATCTAATGACACATGACGTGTACGAACAAATAAAGAATTCCTATCATTTTTTACCGTGGGTGTAATGTTGGCGCCACACGCATTTAGCAAAATCATTTAATGTTTGAGTCTTATGTTTATTTTTGTAAGTCATTCATTATTTTGTTAAAAAGCATTAGGTAATTGTTGTTTGCTCATTTTTAGGGTAAATCTTCAAGAGCGTAACCCAGCGGTAATTGAGTCGCTCAAAATGAGTCGCTGAAATAACGATGATTTTGGTATAATAGAAGTTCATTTTAAGAGCGAAGCCAGCCATTTCTCGAGCCAGCGTAATATGTGTCACTTAAATTAAGTAGCTAAAATTCAGTTTCATACAATGTTTGCCATATGTTTGATGGCACGGTTGGCGCAGTGGTTAAGCGATTAACTGCTGCGCTGCGTGTCGCGAGTTCGATTCCCGCACGGTACAATTTTTTTTATGACCTACAAGTAGTTGATCCGGGTCTGGCTGTTTGTGTATGTGAGTTTAGATGTTTGTAAACGCACCCACAATACAGAAGAAATTTCTAGTGTGGGGCAACGATTTTTTACAAAAATAAAATACATAAAAAAAATATAATGACCTATACAATCATCTAACCTGAATTTGAAAATAATGTCGAACTTAAAATCCAGGACTCATTTTAAGCGATGTTTTGCGCTAGGTAACGCTCTTCTGCTCTCACCCTATACTTACTTGAACGTTCAAGAATAAAACTGTCAATAATCTGTTCAACAGATTAGCGTTCTTACGTAACTGGTTACTGACAGACGAAGGGAATAATGATGGTTTATTGTTCATTACCTAAAAATAACTAACTATTTTTAATTTTTTGTTAACTGAGATTATTTTTGGTTGTAATGAACGTATGGTTGTAATGTTAGATTCTGTAAAGAGATCTTTTGGTAGTAAATTTAGCAATAGAGGAGACGAGATGGACAATCTCGAATCTTTCTATCACAAAAGGCTGATTGATTTTGCACTAGTAAAGTTGTTCGAGTTTAGTTCGAAAAGTATATGTTTATTAAACTATGTCCCACCTCCTATCCTGCTCCGTTTGCCTCAAAAATGTAGCGACTGCTGCGCTGCCACTGACGTTGCCGTGAAAATATAATGTAGAAACCATAATGTAGTATCTACAAATGTAGAAATAAAAGAAAGAAAATACGTTTATTTGCGGTAAACATGACGCAAAGAAAGAACACAAGCACAAAAAAGAACTAGTTGGGGCAAAACATGCGTCACATTCACGCAAAACGGCCATCGTTCAGCATAATGCTGCGACCTTATGCGAGACAGAGCCCCAGCGCTGGTTTTCAGCGAGAGCCAGCGTTGACGTGATGACATCGAACGGCGAAAAAAAAATGCAATACTAAATTCTAAATATTTATTATGAATGTGAGACTTTACTCAAACTAGAGTTAGGTACTGAATAATCTAAAAAGGCTTCAGATTATGCCAAACTTCAAACTATAAACTCTGTCTGAAATCTTAAACTAAACTTAGTTCTTGAAATGTCAAGTTCTTGATAATTAGTTATCTAAGTGTTTAGTTAGAGAAATTTTAGCTTCCATTAAATACTTAGCGTTGTCTTGTATATACTTTAGGTTGAAAGCTGAAATGTTTTAAAGCCCTTTGTGTTAAAACATTTGTCGTAGATGTGGTGGAGCAAACATTTATTTTGTGCTATTTAATTTCACCATTATAAATTTTAACTGTGAATGTAATTGTAAAGTGTGTTGTCTCTGTTTGTGTTTTGTAAAGTCAGGGAAATTTATTTATTTATTTTATTATTTATGTACACACAGTATAAAATACATAGAGAAACGACATAATTATAATTTAGAGTACAAAGGTACACACGGCTATCTCGCATTGTATACGATTTCCGTACAATGCGAGGTCATCTTACACTGGAAATGTATAGCTTGATGTGTAGCCGTGTGTACTCATTGGTAGGCATTATATTTGAATCACAACTATCATTTATTTGACAGTTGTATGAAATGTCTGTAACACGGAAAATTTACGTAGTGTGACAATTTGATAAATAATAATTGCTTTGACTGTATTTCAGTTATATTTGTGATTGTTCGTATTGGAATATAGTACAGGTTACAGTTCAATAACTGAATAAAAAGGGTAACCTAACCTTTTCAACCGAGCTCTATTAGACGCAAAGGACATGTCCAAAAATGTTTTTTTATTATTCAATCATTCTAACCAAGATAAGTTAGATATATTTAGATAGACATCCGAAAAACTAGTGGTTCTAACTATGTCATACATTTTTAACGACCTCCAATTTTGAGAAAAATCGTTTTTTATTTTAGTGAGAATTTACTCCTAAAACGAACAGACCTTTCTGATTATCAAGGATAATTATAGTGAACACACCTCAAAAATAGTAAACTTGTCAAAATTGACACATGTTACTGTCATCACTGTCAATTGATTGACAGTAATGACAATACCATCTGTCAATTTATGTCATATTGACATATTCAAATAGTAAACTTGTCAAAATTGACACAGGTTACAGTCATCACTGTCAATTGATTGACAGTAATGACAGTACCATGTGTCAATTTATATCATATTTGTCATAGTTGCCATCAACAAATAAAATATATGTACTTTAAATAATACTGTAATATGTACTTTAAGTAATAGATTAAAAGTATGCAACAAAAATTGTTAGGTATACCATGGCGGTGAAAATATATAACCACTTAGCCGAAGAATTTAGAAGTGCTACAAATTTAGAATTTAATAGAAAACTGTATAACTGGTTGTGTGAGCGATGTTTTTATTCCATCAATGAATATTTTGAGTGTAAAATGTAATACTTATTTATTATAATTATTATGACATTACTTATATAATATTGAAACATTTTTCATTATTCTTTCTATTTTTTATTGACATGACATCATTATTATTGATCGTTATTTTCAATATAAATTATTATTTTAAATGAATAGAATCGTACTAATTTTATTAATTGCATTGTAATCAAAATTTTAATTATGAAATTATTGTTAGTATTTTTATTTTATTGCTAATTATTAAATGTGTACCTACTGCATGCTATAAGTATAACCAAGATGTAAATCTAAATATTTGCACGGCTGAAATGCCGAATATAGTGAAACCCATAGTTATTAAGAACATATGTACCTATATTCTTGCAAGTAAATATCATTCATTCATTCATTCATTCAAATAGTTTATAACTTTTCTGATAAATGGAGGGGTCTAAAAATATTATTTCAGTGGTTCCTAGTTCCATATTTTTGTCGTTTTTATTTAGATGTAGTATGATGCTGGTTAGATTTTTCTCGGAATAAAAAACCAACGTCCCTACAAAAAACGGACATCTCCTTTAATAAGCAAGAATGTAAAAAAAAAATTAAAAAAAAAACTGTTCACCTGCAAAAATTCAAAATAATTTTGAATATGCGGAAAAAGATTGATAAAATACTACGAATTCCGATGTAAGCCTGAATAATCTATGAACTGTGGCGCTATGTGACGATACGCACTAAGGTTACTTGTCCATTGACACGCAGCATAATTTTATAATTGGTATAGTACTCGTGCGCTACAGTCCGGCCGTCGAGGGAATATGTTCCTGACACCTGTCAGTTGGACAAATTCCAGTAGGTAGTAATAAGGATCAAATTCGCAAAACACATATTTGTTAGTATGAAACTGACAGGTGTCAAAAACGCATTATCTTGACGGCCGGACTTTAATACGACAAATCTTTAGTAAAAGCCTGTCACACTGGTATGAGTGACAGAGACGACGCTGTACAAAGCCGAATTTTGTATAATAGCCGAGTACTGCACTTTATGTCTATACTCCGTTCGCGATTTAACTTCCAAACATGTAAACAAATTTGTGTTTTTGGAAAAAACACTCAAAAATCAATCTGCCTAGCCTTTTCCCAACTATATTGGGGTCGGCTTCTAGTCTAACCGGATGCAGCTGAATACCAGTATTTTACATGGAGCGATTGCCTATCTGACCTCCACAACCCAGTAACTGGGTAATACGATACCCCTTGGTAAGACTGGTTGTCAGACTCTCGGACTTCTGACGACCCGTAACGACTGTCAAAGATCCACGAATGACAGTCGGGACCAACGGCTTAACGTGCTTTCCGAGGCACGGAGGAGTCTCGGTATGTAAAGATGGTCATCCATCCACAGACCAATCCCGGCAAGCGTAGCTTAACCGGATGAATCGACCCGTGCGGCTGTTATTACTTAGCCACAAGCTGTAACAAACATTGTACCCATCATAAAGTTACGTTTTCGCTACAAATAATAAACAAAAGACATTTTCAATAGTACTAGTCATTCTGAAATCAACCTAATTTTTATTACCATATAATTGATATTCGTTTAAATGGTAATAAATAACAGAAAGAAGGATTCCAATAGATTTTACAAAGACGCTGTTAGTTGGTCCACAGACCTTCAGTAGATAGATACACGATACGTTTACTTCAACTATTGCTTCCGTGCCTTTTAAAAGTTTCGCATTTTGATGCTCAATTATTTATCTCAAATGTTCAGATCTAAAACGGTTTATTAAATCTTGGTATTACTTGTACAAAGTAGTAAAGGGTTGTACGGGTAAATGCTTATCTAAGGTATATTCCAGTACGAAAGTAAAAATACTTTACTGCAGTAAGGTTGTAGGAGGTGTATTGTGTTAAATTTATTTTCATCTCCACAAAAAGTACTTAGGTAATAAAATAGATTTCTAAAATTTTCATATTCACTTCAACCTTCATCTTTTAATAGAAAAAAAGAGCGTGAATAACCCACAGCAGCGTGAATGAACGTGAATAACCCCACACATAAATAAGCCTTGCGAGCCTGACATGAATACTCAGTTTCGTCCGTTTTAAATATTCCGGACCGGTTTTATTTACGGATATCGGGATCAATAGCGCTTTAGAAATAGTGCGTTGAGGCGTAAAATAATGCAAACGCGTTTCACACCTTAGTACGCGACGAGAGGTGTGAATTTATTTTCTTTTGAGCATTATGGGATAGTGTGTGCTTATTGGATACAAATATTGAGCATGTGAATCGAAGATTAGGTAAAGGGTTGATGTATGTGATTTTTTGGATGATTGGAGTTGACTTTTCAAGTACTCTGACACGATTTATTTGAACTAAACTGAGCTCTTACTTCGAAAATATCTGTTATGTTTACTTTGACACAGAATTCATTAAAACCATTTCTTCATGTAAAATAAGTATAAAATATTTAGGTAACAACTACTAAAGTAAAAACATTTGGCTCAGATAGACCACAGTTTATTGTGGCACAGCCCAAAACTAGGAAGACACCTATGTTCAGCACTAGTTGGTTAATTGACACACATAAAATCGTTATTTTGATAGAATTATAGCAATGACTTAATAGGTATTTGATTGATGCTCGGTTGTTGGCAATAGTCTCGGGTCAGTGACAACTCGGCCCGAGTAAACTCAACCCGAAAAACATAACGGGCAAAATGTGGGTGTACAATAAGTTCACCTTTACATAACCCTTTGGGGACTACAGGCGTGAAGTTATGTTGTGTAATGTTTAACTAATATCAATAAATTTTTGAATATCAGCAGCTGAAACATTTACATAACCTCTTAAAAATATATGAAACAGCACCACAACATACTCTAACACTCTTTATTATTTCCTGTGTCCTCACATTGATAAATCATCCGTTCAATATCAAAGAAATATTTACGTTACGCCTCAGTGGACAGCGACACTAACAGTACCCAACAATTTACTGTATTTATAATACTGACATGACATACGACACAGGACCGCTGTAATTTCCTGGAAAGTATCCAAAATGCGGATCTGAAATAGAATGGATACTGCATAGATTTGAGTAAAAAAATTGAAGAAAAAATTTTATTAGGCACCTGTCCCACCGACGACGAGGAAGCGACTAGTTACCAATGATTTTTTCGCACAAAGATTGTAGGTCCCATGTAAGTTAAGGCGCTTCCTCGACGCGCAACGGTAGCATTCGTCTGTAATGCATGATTCCACTGTAACGGCTAGGACTTTGGAAGTAGACTGCGCTATAGTATAATAAAATACAAACGTACTTAGAAAAATTAGAAGAACAACAAATTAATTTTTTAAACTATTAGTAAGTAAGAAAACTAAAAATAAATGTAAAGATGATTATAATAAGTTATTTAAAATTTGCAAAATTCTTCCTTCTACTTCTGGTTAACAGTCATGGCAGCTGGGAGCGTCACTCGCTAGTTACCCATAACCACGCAACTAGGATGGCATCAGCAGGTATATTTGATGTACCTAGAATAAGGAATTATTTTGGCGACCGAACGCTTGATAAAAGAGTACCATACCTTTTCAACCAACTGCCTGCTGATATAAGAAGTCAGAAAATGAAGAGTAAATTTGCCAAGTTACTTAAACGGTTCTTTTTCAGGAGTTTGTAAGCGATGTTCTTAGGAAAGTGATCTGCAGATTGTTGAGTGAGATGAGTGATTTGGTAGTTTATTTTTGTGATATAAGTCATTTGATGTAAGAATATTTTCGTTTGTTACTATAGATGTGCATGCAGTAAGTGGAAATTAAGTGTCCGCACTAATAAACCTTATTTATAATTTTATTTGATCTGTTCCCACAGACAAACCGTGAAAAAGGTTTTGCAGGGCATTGTTCTTAAGATTTTTATAAATTTTGTTTGATAAATAAATAAATAATAATAATACATAGGTAGAAGTAATATAGCTTGGTCGCGGGTAAAAGTTACATTACAGGCGAATGCTCCTGTTGAGAGAGCGCCTTAAAAGAAATTTATAATTATATTAATAGTGAATCTCTGACTGTTCACACCGTCGGCGAGTACCTACTCGTTTGTCGCAGCTACAAGAGCTATCAAAGAGAGTATTCACTCAGCGACGCTCGCTTCTAATACAGAACACTGGCTGAGAGACTGGCGCTTGGCACATACGCATACCAGCGAATAATCGCACGTCACTCGCTGCTCGTTTATCGCCGGCAATGGGACAGTGGCCTATGTTCGGAAAGTGAGTTATGATCGGCAAACGATGTGTTTCTTAAGGTAGTTACTTAGTGTTACGGGTTCGTCAGAGATTGATGGTGCGACCTGTCTAATGGGATAACGCCTTAATGTGAAATTAAATGCTGGTCTATTAAGCTAAAGTTTATTTTTTTTCTTTTAGATTTTATGAATAAGACTACCCTAGAAATATGGTTGGGTTATTGGTTGGTGCGCACGAATTTAGTCACCCAAAACGGGCGAATCGACACTTTTAAAGTTTGGGAAAAATTACACTAACTTAACTGCATACATTTCAAAATGTGCCAATTGCCTAAAACGTATTTTTGGAGTTGTCGATTCGCCCACAAATAAATGAACTTCGTGAAAATCGTCTCATGAAAACATTATAATATAATATATTTTTAAAGTGTCGACTATTTAAAGATAACAAAAAAAAAACTGTAGTCTTCACTACCGCTGGCATATCTTTCCTTTTACAGTCGTCTGCGCACCGATTGTACTCATGCTGGGACGCTTGATCTTGACGCGGGCATAGTTTAGAAAATACTTTACACTTTTTAGCTGAAGGCAGCAAAATGCTCGTAGCACGAGCTCTTTACCGCTCACTGTAGGGTTTCAAAGTCAAAGTCAAATAATTTATTTCAATTAGTCACAAAAAGGCACTTTTGAACGTCAAAATTTACAAAAAATAGAATTGATTCTAGTCGCCCCTTCCAAAAGGTAGTTTTCGTATGGAGAAGAATGGGCAAGAAACTCCACCGTTACTCTTATAAAATGTTTTACAATATTTTGTATAAATTAATTATATACGATAATATGTGAAGACGATGCACCTGGAATAAGATTACTATACCACAATAGGTAAAAATGACGCAATGACAGAAAAAATATGATATAAGGGTTACATGGAGTAGGTTACAATACGATATTCCTAAAAAAATTACAAGTTATACTAATAAGTCGGTGTGTGAGTACAAGTAATCACATAATGTAAAATAAATGTTATAATAATTAATTATACAATTAAATTAGCAACCAGTTTGATTTTGTCTAGACTCTAAATTTTTCTATGGAGCTAGACCAGCATGTTTCCAAGCATTCTTATCTTGGATATAATCCTCTAATTTGTAATATGCTTGTTTACAAAGAGTACTTTTAATATGAGTTTTAAATTTTCTTTCAGTTAATTGTAATAACGCAGTTGATATTGTTGAATTGTTATAATGAAACGTATGCTATGTAAGTGTGTTAGAAAGAAAGAAAAAACGTTTATTTGCGGTGTTACACAATTTATCTCCCTCTAGCCTCTAAATATTGTAAAAATTGGTTCAGAAAATATGGTAGAATACTACGTCCGTATTTAAATTTCCTGTCGCTTAGCCATAATTCCTGCTGACGGGAAAATGCTAATTATTTTTCAAACACAAAATACACAAACAAGTTGACAATATGTCAAAAAACATGATAGATTTCAGTTTCAGTGGTTACAGTACAATAGGTGTCAGATGTCACATATGAGTGTCGTGTGTCATGGCTGTCAGCGAGAGTGTTAGTCATTCAATAATGTAACGTGTGAAAAATTTGCTCTAATTTTTGGGTTCCCTATGCGCGTGGAAACCCTAATGAGCAGGATTATATGGGATTCAACGACCTACATATTATTTTCCCGTACGTCTTTTTAGGGTGACCAATGAAAATCAGGGCTATGCTGTGGGTCCCCCATAGCACAGCATCATGCTGAGTAGAAGCCTTCTTGTTACAGTCATGTCGTGCAGCTGCTGACTAATTTCTGTTTTATGCTGTTTGTGCTTTAATAGTTGTTTTATGATTACTCTTGCCTTTTTGTATGGACGTGTTTCTGTGGCAAATAAACCAATTTTTCTTTCTTTTTCTTACTGAAAATGTTTAGAGCCAATTTCTAGAACGTGAGTACAAATATATACTAGCGGGCCTGACAGATGTTATCCTGTCCAAACAGCGCCACCTACCGGGTACAATTGCATTTTCAAACCATCTAGGAAGCCAGTCAAATATACACACAAAATTTCATCCAAATCGGTCCAGCCGTTTAGGAGGAGTTAGGTGACAAATATATTTACACATTTTTAAGAATTATATATTTAAAGATAAGAAGATATACAAATATATTGCTCGTTTAATAGTAAGTAGGTATACGTTCATTTACGTCAATGTGCGACTGTGATATTTGTCTATGAACAAAAGTCAATATTTATGATGTTCCACGAATATTATATTAGATACTACTTCATCACTCCTTCATCGTCTTTTATGAGAATGTAGGCCATGAGCAATAAATCTCTTACAATGATATCGAAAATTGTCATCGAATATTTTCATACAAAAACGAAAAAACTTCTCCGGAAATTGGCTATTAGCAGTCGAGAGAGAATTCTAAATGTTGCAACGATGAAAAATACTGATTTATTTTTTCTTAAAACACTTTAAGAAAACTAAATCAGTAGGTATTTTTAACAACAATAATAATGATGAATGTAAAAAAAATCTTTGACCGTATAACCCAATGACGTAACCTAGTGACGAATGCAACATGGTTTTGGCCTGAAGATATTTAGGTGCTTTTCATACTTTGGGATTAAAAACTTTAACATAAGGCGGACCAGCAGTTGTAGCCCGCGAAATTCAAATTTTCTTACGTTTTTTTGCAATTTTCAGGTCAATCAGTGTCAGGTTATATCGTGATCAAAATATGATTCACGACTATAACAGATAATGTATTTACAGAATTATAAACATTGAACTCATTAATACATCTTTATAAGTTAGATTTGTTCCATAAGAACTTTTCCATTTGAGTTTTGGAATTTTCCTTTCCATTAGAACAAATCTAACTTAGAAAATTTGAATTTGCGATTACAGCTGTGAATTGTATGGTTCGGTTTCTATTGCAACTAAAATTATTTAATGACTTTTATCGAAAGTTTTTTTCATTCAAAAATCAACTTAGATTGCTTCATGTTAAAGTTGATATTTGTATAACTTGCAATTTTATTATTTATCTCGTATCGCTATTGACATTTTACTAACCCGCCCTGCTTCGCACGGTTTTTACGACTTGACAAAACATCGAGAGTTCTTTAGTACCTATATGTAATTTAATATTAACATAACCTAACATACACCTTCCGGAATATACTTCTCTGAATGATGGTGAACACTGTATCAAAATACGTTGTGAAGTTTAGAAGGAAAATGTGATCACACGGATAGGCACGAAGGGCGTAACACGACACGTGGGCGAAACATCCATCCATCCTCACAAACTTTTGCGTTAATCACATTAGGATAGATTAGGCCCAACGATAACCACTATTATCCTATTGTATTAAATGAGCAATATTTGTATATTTCGGCTCTAACGGTTTCGATGAAAGTTGCAATGTAGGGGTTTACGGGGGCGAAAAATCGATATAGCTGGGTCTCATATCAGGGAAAATAAATTTTCACCCGAGCAGAGCTCGGTCACCCAAAATTTAGAACAAGATGGCTACCTTAGAATAATGACATGGCAATATGGAATTAGTAAGTACCTACTATCATGGCAGCATGGAATTAGTATGTACTTTCCTATACTATTAAAATGAGTATTCTCTAATTTCACCAGAGCCGAGCTCGGTCGCCCAGGTACTAAGGCCTTATATAAAATCATTAGCCTACAGGAACAATGTGTTTCTTAAGCTACAAAATACCTATCTACTTATTGAACCAAATCCATTAAGCCTTGAAAACTTCGCGCAAACTTTACCGGATCTCCGCAAAGTTCTGAGGAAGGTAAATTCTGTTCGACGTACTTAACGAGTTTTCAATTAATGGCGTCAATAATTTTACGCACAGGTGATTAAGTTTCTTTAATGACGTACTTGTAGACATATTTTCAATTGTAGATTCGGAATATGATGACCCTCTGCTGCAAAGACCTATTTCAGCACAAATTGGAAAAAAAAATTGAAGCTTCTTTTTTTTTATCAAGTTTTGTGTCAAAACTCTAAAAAAAAAACAACTAGTACATAACATAACATTACACCTACATTCTTTAAAGCGTTGGGCTGTGGTGGTGTACACCCACATTTTGCCAGTTATAGTTAAAAACCAATTAAATGAAATAAAACATTTTTTTCGAATGGCGTGTAAAAATAATCTAAATTAAATATCAAAGAAGATTTTCAAGATTTATGGGAAGATAAACACTCGGAAACTATACTCTATTTCCCACAAACACACACTATGTCACCTCATATACAAACATAAACATCTATAGATTAACCAATTTATTGCTTTAGACCCAATTTATTTCAAGAAACACACTGTTCCGACTTCAGCATTCAAATACAATAAATTTTAACAAATATCAGACCCTTTAACATCTACATATTTATGTATATAAATTGGCCACCCACACATGGACAGTCGCCTTCATTGTTGTTGAGAATAACTCAAAGAGCAATTTGTTCAAAGAAAAATAAACTAAAGGTTGATTGTCACGAGGTGTCAAAGAAAATCACTGAACAAACAGTGACTGTTTTTCTCAAAGACTTTAAGGCCCGGACTCCAACAAAGCGGAGATGTGCGGAGATGTTCGAAGCGGACGTTTTTCAGCTAGGGTGTATCCAACCAAGCTGTGCGGAGATATGTACTGGCTAGACTGGAGCGGAGATGTGTGCCGGCTAGAGCGGAGATGTGTGCTGGCTAGGGCGGAGAGATGAGCGCTGGTTAGAACGGAGATGTGTGCTGGCTAGAGAGGAACTGTTATGGCGCCGCTCACTGCACGCCACTCATATCTCTTCTCGTCGCCAGCTTGCGAGGCACAGCTTACATCTCCGCTTCAATAGCCACTGAAGCTGAGTAGAGACGAGATATGTGAATAACGAAATTCTATTGGTTATTTAAAACACATCTCCTCTCCTCTCGTCTCGTCTCCTCTTTGGTGGAGTCCGGGCCTTATGTACTAATGAAATGACGTGCCGTTTAAAAGAAATGATGAGTTTTCAACCAACTTTTAACGGAACTTCTATCATTCTTTTCTTTTTAAGGATTCAAAGGAAAGCATCACTAATGTCTGACTTTTAAGGTATTCAGAAAAACTAAATTACTATTAATTGGTTTTCTCATTACCAAATTTTAACTTCAACTAAGCGTTTAGAAATAATATGCAATATGTTAGAATGCCAATAGCAATATGAAGTATTTTCTTTTCCAAAAGTCATCATCATCATCATTTTAGCCGAAAGACGTCCACTGCTGGACATAGACCTCCCTCAAGCACCGCCACTTCGACCGGTTCTGTGCTTCCCGTATCCAGCGGATTCATGCGTTCTTCACAAGGTCATCGGTCCACCTTGCGGGTTTTCCAGCGCTATGTCTCCCGGTACGCGGTCGCCAGTCCAGAAACTTTCGGCCCCATCGGCCATCTGTTCTGCGAGCGTGTTCCAAAGTGTTTGATGAAAATGTAAGCAAATGCAACAGCCAACGTACCTATGTTGTGTTATGTTATGTTACAGTGTGGTCAGTGCAAGTGCAAGTGAGTGCTCTGATTTGATTATTTGATTACCCTTCGGAGTATACAGGCGTCATATTGTTATATATTGTTATATTCGAAATTCGAATTGTTTATCACCTCAAGATATTTTTCATTTGATACTGGAGGTTAATTTTATAACCTCAATTTTCGTCGATGAGTTTTCAATTACCATAATGCGAAGCATTAGAGTCCTCTGCGATCGAAAAATTTGTTTTGCCTCCTTTCTGTAACTGTTTTTATTGTTACACTTCTACTTGTACACAGAACCTTCTTAATTTATATACCATTGTATAGATAATTTAATGGAGATTAACATTATACTTTTCAAAAATTGAAAGGAAAAAAACACCAAAATAGTTTTAAAAAAAATCCCGTCAATCAATGTATAAGACCTGAAAACATTGTAGCTTGCGAGAAAATCAATTAAATGAGTAATTTTTTTTTATAGATTAATTTTAGCCATAGGAGGAACCCTATTGAAAATGTCTCTTATACAAAGTATTTTAATTATAATTAACAAAAACTAACTAATATATATTTCCAACTTCGAACGTCTTCGGTTGCCTAGCAACCAACACAGCAAACCTAAATAGTCTTTGACAGTACTTTCAGTAAAGATTGCGAGGCATATTGATGGCTAGAAAAGAATTCAAAACATTTTTCTGTTTTTGAATGAGCGTTATGAGGCGTGTACTTTTGGATTTTCCAAATATTTATTAATATTATTCAAACAATATTAGTTGGAAAAAGTGGTGACATATAAAGATGAAATCTTCTTAATATACTGATTGATTTAAGTCTCCAAATTTTTACCCATGAATATAAACAACTTTCACAAAAGTTCAATACCTACTTGACCAAAATGTATGAAACAGCAGATTTTTTTTTCGTGATCTCAGAATTACTCCCATAGTGAAAGTTGTTTATATTCATGGGTAAAAATTTGGAGACTGTAAAAAAAATATACAGTAGATGAATGTGTTACAAATTCCACGTAGTAAATGATTGCGTAAGAATTTAACACCAACAGGCTTTTAATACACGTTCATTGATTACTTGAGACCATAGATAAAATTCAGATAAGAACATATCTAAAACCGTGCAACAGTTTTCTGCCAGATAAGATGATTTTATCACTGACTAATTTATAGAAAGCTCTAGTCAGAAAAATATTAGGTAATACGATGATGATAACATTACACAATTTTGTAAATTTGAATAAATGAGTAAAATTCATATAAATTGAGGAACTCAATGAGAAGCTACGTTTGTTGATTCTGCTTATCTTGTTTGTGTTCAATAGAATATTTATGTTTCCAAAAAGTTTAATATTACTTCCAAATCTCTAAAGCTCTATTGAACTGAAATAAATCTGAATTACATCTATTTATCTATATGTCAGGAGTCACCAAATGGTGGACCACTGTCCGAATCTAGACCACTGACCTGTTTTGTGCGGAGCTTAAGTAAACAGTAAGTTTATTAACTAAAACTTAAGATTACCTTTTTTTTTTTTCTGAGTTTTTGATTGCACCATCTTTTCTTCAGATTTCGGACAAATAATTCAAAGTAAAACAAATCATATTCATAGTAATTACTTTTTTATTTTTGTTTACTATCCAGAAAATATTTTGTTCACAAAAAAAAATATTTTCGATCTATTTCTTATTTTTTTTAATATTAGTTGCTAGTAATCGTCTACCAAACTGACCGCGATGGTCATATAATTTTCTTAAACGAACTCCCTATAAAACTAATTGCTGGTCCCTACTATATGTTATAGTCAAACATCGAAGCTCCGGCGCTCCTAGGTTTGGCTAAGGCTAGTCAAACCTGACGTCTGACAAGAAGTCTTGGTCAAAGTCCAAACCGGGGTTTGACAAGTCAGACCTTAATTAGGTAAGTACAGGAATGTGTTAATTCCGACACTCACGCGGGCGAAGCCGCAGGAAAAAGCTAGTATAAATTAAACGTAATAGTTTGAAAGGAATGAACTTTTCAACTTTAAAATTTTGTACCAGGGCGACCGTGCTCTGCTTTGGTGAAAATAGAGAATGCTCATTTAATAGTATAGTAGGTACCTACTAATCCAATCCATACTGCCATGATAGTAGGTACTTACTAATTCCATGCTGCCATGATCATTATTCTAATGTCAATAATGTCGTGTCATTATTCATTATCTAAACTTTGGGTGATCGAGCTCTGCTCGTGTGAAATTACGGAGAAAACTAATTTTCCCAGATATGAGACCTAACTAGATAAATTTTTCGCCCCCGTAAACCCCTATAATCCCCGAAATCGTTAGAGCAGATTTCAAGAATGTGAGTAGATACAAATATATATACCTAGAAACAAGTTTAAGATTAGATTTGTTTTTAAATAAAGTACTTACCTACTATGGAGTTGTTAAAAGAATTACATTCCAAAATTATCAAATCTTATTTTTTAAGTAAATAAAAACACAACATGTTGATGATATGATAAATAGTATTTTATTTAAAGAAATGTATATCATTTCGGTAAAAAAAACACACTTTTAGACGTCAAAATTAAATAACGTTTTAAAACTAGATAAGTTGTATACGGTGACACCTGTTCTTTATGTTAAAAAAAAATCCAGCAGTTTAAAAATATAAATGTAAATACATATTTTTAAACTGCGGGGATTAAAATTTCTGCTCTACGTCAACAATCATAAATATCGAAAAAAAATGAAGCAAAAGAAAAACACGGAGTAAACATAAAATACAATCTTTACGACTCAAAGTACGGGAACTTGAAATAATAACGATAACAATAATTATTTATTGTGTTTAGATACCCTAGGAGAAATGTATAACGGTTATTAGATTTGCAAATTTATTTTATTGCTTTATTACAGTAACAGCTTATTATGTATATCAGGGAAAGCTTCAATTGGAAATGCGAGTTTCTTTTTATAATCACTAAAAGCCTAAAATAATATCAGACCTTTTCTGTAGTATTTTTGTTTTTAACAGAAATAAAAGAGGCTTCTCTTTTAATATGTAAAAGAAATGGAAAAAAAATCATCCTGATAAAATCGTGCGCTGTCAGCATCCAGCGAATTTCATCAACATTTACCAGTTCATCAGTTTACCTAGTGTGGTTAAAATTAATTCCAAGTACGGAATTCAATATTGTGCATAGTCCGACACGCAAATGCCCGTTTTTTTTTATTTTTATAGCAGAACTATCAAGTTTTCGCCACCAATTATTGTAGGGTGCTAACGTACTGGAAGGTTTAAGAATCAGATGTAGGAAAACTGCATGAGAAAGGGTCAAATCAATATGCCTAGCCTTTTCCCAACTATGTTGGGGTCGGCTTTCAGTCTAACCGGATGCAGCTGAATACTAGTATTTTACATGGAGCGACTGCCTATCTGACTTCCACAACCCAGTAACTGGGTAATACGATACCCCTTGGTAAGACTGGTTGTCAGACTTTCGGGCTTCTGACGACCCGTAACGACTGTCAAAGATCCACGAATGACAGCCAGGACCAACGGCTTAACGTGCTTTCCGAGGCACGGAGGAGTCTCGATAATTAAAGATGGTCACCCATCCACGGACCAACCCCGGCAAGCGTAGCTTAACCTGGTGAATCGCCCCGTGCGGCTGTTATTACTTAGCCATGAGGAAGGATCAGAAAAGCAAAATATGTTCTGCGTAATATTTTGCTTACCTATTGCATATCCATAGAACTTATTGCTAACTAAGCTGCGCTATCTGGTTGGCGGTCGCCTCCTCATAAATTTTCAACCTCATCACCCATCCGTTCTGCGACCAACATACCCTTAAGTTTGAAAAACCAATAATCCTTTTTTAATAATGCCCAAATGGCTTGCATATCTATCGAATCAGTACAGCCCAAACAATTACCTTATACTGATGCGACCGTAATCGACGACCTCGTGGCTAACCTTGATCGGCTGAACCCGTCGTGTACTGAAATGAGCCCGAAATAGTTTTGTCCCCACTCGTAATGAGCGAAGATGGCCGATTGCCAATATAATAGTATTATCAGTTCGGTAGTATGCAAACACGGATGGTCGCCGGAAAAGAAAAAAATCATGCGATTTTTTTGATTTTACGACCGATATGAATGGGTTGAATCTTTAGAAACAATTTTACCATAGCCAAATATTTTCATTTTCTTAACGATAAAGTACGTATCATCAGAGGTAGAACTTACCTTACTATACTTTGCTTTTTTAAAATTTATTTCTAGGTTTTAAAATTCTGGTTTCAGGTAAATAAATTTGTACTTACATCCTGTGCTATTAAACGAGCAATATTTGTATATATATTTGTTTGTGTATATATCTATGCTCACGTTATCGAAATCCTTGCTAGGTTTCATATCAGGGAAAATTAGTTTTCGCCGTTTTTTCACCCGAGCAGAGCTCGATCGCCCAAAGTTTAGAACAATATAATGAATAATGACATGGCTGCATGGAATTAGTAAGTACCTACTATCATTGCAGCATGAAATAAGTAGGTACTATACATGGATTAGTTTGAAACTTTATATACTATTAAATGAGCATTCTCTATTTTCTCCAGAGCAGAGCTCGGTCACCCAGGTACTTATTATGTAAATGGGATATAAACACACGCTCAAACGATTATAAACACAGCAATTAAACTAGAAAATTGATAAATAAGTGACTAGCAGACGTAAAAAATGCTATAACATTTTTACTAAAGCATTCGGTAGTTTGGTCCATTTTACCTCCAAACGCAAGTAATATACACGAGTAAACTCAGCAATCGCATAAAAGAGCATTTTTTTAATAATTTGCTTTTTTTAATCATAATAAAAAATATTGTAAAGTTTAAAATGTGTCATCAGACTTATTTCAAATTACATTAATTTGATCTGAGTAACGAGTCCTGACAAAACTGTCTTCATTGGACAGACAGAAATTATAAATAACAATTATTACGAATATAACCTACTTGGACTAAAAGTCGTATAATTTAGAATAATGAACGGCTCTAATTTTGTAAGTGGTTGGTTAATATAGCTAACAGATGAAAAAGATAAACAAAAACATAATACGTACTATGTCTCTTCTTAACTAACGACACCACCAATAAATTAACAACAGACCCAATAATTTTTCTGTCCCTTACTTTTTCAGTTGCAACTCGTAGACAGTTTAGTTATCGTTAAGATGAGAAAATTGTCTTAATTTTAGTCTCAGTACTGTGAGCCGGTAACCACATAAAAAGTTGTCTACAGTTGAAATAATTATATAAGATTCAACTGTCTTTATGTTAAATATTACTCTGAGGCTAAAAACCCTACCGCTATTTTTCTTTTTCATTGCCAGAACATAAGTGCCAATGACTTGAAAGTATTATTATTTGTATTGCCCATAATAATAATAAATTAATTATGACGTCATACATTGTGGGCCCAATCTGACAAAGTAGGTCAAACCAGCACCTGTTTCTTCTGATGACAAATGAATTGGACATTGGCTGGTTGGATAGCAGCATTGATAATAATGTTCAAAATATTGTAACGACTATAAAGTTAGTATTTTATTTTCGTCCTTCTTCTGATGAGCCATAGTTGTAAAATAAATTGAAAATAAGATGTACTAAAGAAGGGACAGATAAGTCAATAAACATTATACCAAGAACGGTTGCAGTTTGAATGGTACATGTCATTAGTATAACACTGAAGTCTGCTCTACAAAAAGCAAAGTAAACTTGTAATAATTATCCTCAATTTATGCTTCAGTACCTGGGCGACCGAGCTTTGCTCTGGTGAAAATAGAGAATGCTCATTTAATAGTATAGGATAGTACCTACTAATGCTATACTGCCATGATAGTAGGTACTTACTAATTCCATGCTGCCATGACCATTATTCTACTGTCAATAATGTCATGTCATTATTAATTATCTTGTTCTAAACTTTAGGCGACCGAGCTCTGCTCGGGTGAAAATATGGAGAAAACTAATTAGTTTAATTCACTAAAACTATTAACATCATTCAAAATGCTGTACATTGTACCGAGAAACAGAGTCTATAAATTCTTTAGCGACACTTTCGCGGTCGCATTTTTTTGTGACTAAAAATAACTTGTAACTGCTTCCGTATGCTCTAGAAGAGACTAGGTGCAACGAGCTTAATTTGTGTTAACCTTAACATTCTTTACATTTAGTGCCATATTATTACGTTGTAGTACGTAAATTATTTATGACGCTGTACGCAGTAACTTCTAATACTTATATTTTACGACTTGCAGCGCCCCGCGGTTTCACCCGTATAAGTCTTGATTCCATGGTAATATCGGGATTTGAAGTATTCTATGTGGTAATCCAGGTTATGAACTATCTGTGAGTCAAAATTTATCCACATCCGTTCAGTAGTTTTTGCGTGAAAGAGTAACAAACATCCATCCATCCAAGATACGATATTTTGTTATTTGCGACCATGGTCGCGGGAAAGATGATATTGAAGATTTGACCTAAAGTTTGCGCGAATTTAAAACAACGACCATGAATTGAATGCAATACTTGAAGGTTGAAAACTTTTCATTTGATCTTCGTTAACTGTTAGAAATCCCAATTGTTTTTCTTAACTTAAATCTTAATGTAAGATTAGATTTTACTATTCAATTTGCGAGTTTGATTTTTTAGCAACTACCTTGGTGAAACGAGGTTGTCAAAGATATGGATACTTCATCAACCCAGCCAAAAGATGGAACTGGCTTTTGAGCTTTTCAATAACATAAAAATATAATATAATAAATATTTAATTTCATTAAATGTTTAATGTTTCGTAATGTTAATTACTTTGCATACTATTGTATAGAATCAAGTTTTTGTAAGTGAACCGACTGTTGTGCTGCTGCAGAGTTTGTTGCGTCACTTCTTCTTCCCAGCTAAATCACTAGGAAGAGGTGAAGGGTGGGCATTGTACACGTAGGAGACAGACTGTCTTATGTAATTTTACGTTCGAAAAGTGTTGTTTCTCAGCCTAGTTTGATTAAATGACTTTTGATTTTAATTTTATGACGGCTACCTGGTTATTGCACTTGCACCCACACTTACGTCGTAAAAATGAAAATTATATCATTTCATCCTCCTCTTCCAAATATTCTCACAAAAAATGACATAAACTTTCAAGTTCAAACGACAAAGGCGCTAGTAAAATTTTAATTGGAACGCATAAACGTACACAGTACGAACGTTACAGCAATGACATCCGTATTATATGCGGAACCGTCATCTTAAATGTTTGAATCTCTGCCAAGCTTGTGACAAAATATAAAACATGACTGTTCTTTTGTCAGCGTGTTTTGTATTTCACTGTTGATCTTGGTTTCAATGTGAATGCATCAGCTGTTTTCATGCCGCGATTTATTTTCAAATTGAGGTGAATTTTGGCACTATCATTTAATACTATTATTTGTTTATTTTATGAAAGCTTTTTGTAAGTTGTTTATTCTTCATTTTATATCACACACCAAATGAGATATCTTCAGTATTAAAAAAATTACCAAGCTTCATAATTTTACTTTTACTGAAACTTAAAAGGGTACTGGAACACAGAATCATAAACTTACAAGTAACCAAGGGCAACCAAAAAATGGCGATGTTTTGCCGGTGACATCGTAAAAAAAAACAACGATAATTTTTTTTATTTTGCACAGAAGTTCCACTCAAGATGTCATAATATTATGTGCAAAATACTAAAGTAAAAAATAATTATACTTTATGGTAAAATTACTTTTAATTATTGAGCAACTTAGCCATATTTAGTACATGCATAATCAGTCCTTAATTTTCCCACTGCTAGGGCACAGGGTCACTCTGTGAGAGGGAGTGGGCCGGAATCCACCATGCAGGCCCAATGCGGGTGGGTGGATCTCAGATCTAGTGATTCTCTTTAAATAAAAATGCTAGACGATAGTTATACTTTTGATTAAAAAAAAAAAATTTAATTACCATAACGTGAACTCCGCGAGTTTGTGCCAAGCCTACCAGCCCTTAAAAGGCACCGGGTACCTATATGATTTGCTATCGAAAACTGACAGTCCGTCAATTCTATAAAAGTGTGTCCATCTTCTGACATCACGAACTAAAACGGCTACTCATCACAAATTATTCCCACAATCAAAATTAATTAAAAACATGACTACTAAGGTCACTGATTCACTGCAGTTGTACCTACCTTGATAATGGTCTAGGTCAGTATTAGTGCCACGTGTATGTGTCGAGTGCCAAGCGCAGACGCTTAATTATCTACCTACCATACTATGAATACTGTTTAGTTGGATATTAGTAGGTAATTGTTTGAAGATGCGTTTAGAATCCGGAAGAGTAAAGATTTTACGTCCATGAAAATCTTGCAATTCCAGATTATTATCATCAGATTATTTATTACAGATACATAGGTACATAAACTGACACCTTCTTTCCTTGGCATAAACTACAGGACGCCACCTGCTACGATCCTTACATTATTGCATTACAATTTTGAAGATATGGCGGGGTTATTGTATTTAGATTAGTTAATATGAATCATTCCACTTTGTCCACCAAGCCGCCCCACTGGTGGGGCAAAGTGGAATGCCTAAAATTGTTCAGTGGAATCTGCCCCACTAGCTCGATTTGGTGGAGCAGATTCCACTAGTCTAAAATCATGACATCATAAATTGAATTGTCATCAGAACTACATTGTGTGTGTGTAAAAAGTGGGTGAATAATGTTTCTCAAGATTTGACAAAGAGGTAGGACTAAATGAAATTGAATGATAAAAAAATGGCCTTTTTCAAGGATTCACTATAACATTAACTATCATCAAAACCATTATTTGCAAAGGAATCATTACAAACCGCCAACAAAATACTCTAAAATGAAACAGCAATATTTTCTTCCCACTTTAACTGGCCTCAAACGGTGCCAAAGCCCCTGGCATTGACACTCATACATCTCATATACTACTAGTTAATTAGTACGCACTGTACTGTTATGTTTCCACGTTTCCAGTAGATTGACTAGCGAGTGGGCGGTGACGGTTGTCAACTGTCGGCAGCGCGTGATTGTGCTTTTAAATGTACGTTGTCACAACAAGTAGTTTGATGCAGGAGTTGCGAGTATTTGTGATATGTGGGAAATTATCAAATAACTTCTCCCATTCTGGGCGGAGCGGAAGGGCGTGTCAGACTCTTACTGACAAACCCACCCGTGTTCCTTCAGTTGCCATGTTGCCGGGGGCCACGATCTCCCTTTCGGACTTCTTCGCAACCCCAGCAGGCATCGGCCCTAGCGAATCCCGTCAATTCTGCTGACATCTCTTTTAGGCGCGCGTGGAACACAACGCGCCGTTGACCCGGGCCTGGTCCTTATCGGACGGTGAGCTACCCATTGCTCACCGTCCGCAAGCCCGCGAAAGAGCTGGTGCCCTGAGACAGTAAGACTGGGTCGCGGCAGACCACGAAGACCATCTTCTTCGGATGTGTGGATTATCACAAGTCGCAATACCTTTTATCTTGAACAGGAATTTCTGAAAGAATCAATGTTATAGAAGGAAGGAAGAGTGAGCATAATTAGATCATGAATTTTGGGGTCAACAATTTATATTAATTACTAGCTGACCCGGCAAACGTTGTTTTGCTATATAAATGTTTGGGAAGGACCATCCTTATCACTTAGGGGTATGAAAAATAGATTACGACCGACTCTTAGACTTACCAAATATAAATATAAAATTTGATAAAAATCGATCGAGCCGTTTTGGAGGAGTATAGCAACTAACATTGTGACACGAGAATTTTATGTATACAGGGCGTCCCAAAGTTATGGGACATGAAGGGAAAGTACCTTAAATATCGTAGATAGGGTATTTTGCTGAAAGAAGACATTATGTTATTTTTAAAAGTTAGTAATTCTGCATTCAAATATTTTCTAAAAATTACTTGCCTCGTCTGGGAATCGAACCGACTTAAATGTAAAAAATAAAACACCCCTACTTTTATGATGCCAATCGAAAGAATGGCCAAAAAATAATAACTCTTCTCAAGTAACATAGTATTTTAAAAGAAAGGAACAGCGTGAAATTAATCATTTTAATCAAATTAAAAACATACATGAAACTGCCGTAGTCAGTTAAGTGGGTATTTTTTTTGTAAATTAATTAATTAAAATGCTCAAAATGTGATCCCTCTTGTCTTACGCAAATCGCCAATCTTTTAATGAGTCCGCTGCCTGTTGATTTTCTTATCACAATTCTGTTTGTAACTCGCCCGTTCTCGTATCGTTTTTTGTATAGCATTTCTTTCACGTATCCCCAAAAGAAGAAATCTAATGGTGTAAGGTCCGGGGATCTGGCCGGCCATCTAATCGGTCCATTCGTACCAATCCATGTCCCATAATTTTGGGACGGCCTATATAGTACAGGGCGTCCCAAAATTACACCATTAGATTTCTTCTTTTGGGGATACGTGAAAGATATGCTATACAAAAAACGATACGAGAACGGGCGAGTTACAAACAGAATTGTGATAAGAAAATCAACAGGCAGCGGACTCATTAAAAGATTGGCGATTTGCGTAAGACAAGAGGGATCACATTTTGAGCATTTAATTAATTAATTTACAAAAAAAATACCCTCTTAATTGACTAGGTACGGCAGTTTCATGTATGTTTTTAATTTGATTAAAATGATTAATTTCACGCTGTTCCTTTCTTTTAAAATACTATGTTACTTAAGAAGAATTATTATTTTTTGGCCATTCTTTCGATTGGCATCATGAAAGTAGGGGTGTTTTTTTTTTACATTTAAGTCGGTTCGATTCCCAGACGAGGCAAGTAATTTTTAGAAAATATTTGAATGCAGAATTACTAACTTTTAAAAATAACATAATGTCTTCTTTCTGCAAAATACCCTATCTACGATATTTAAGGTACTTTCCCTTCATGTCCCATAACTTTGGGACGCCCTGTATAGTGATGATGATTTAGTATTAATTTTCAAAAACAATATCGAATCAGGACTGGTTTTTGAACAGTCAGATAACTTTTAAATGAAGAATAAATTTGACTGTTTGACATACAAAGGATGTCAAACTGACATATTTATACTCCTGATAAAAGTTACGGCTATTTTTTCGTAGGTAGAAGTAAACGTTTGTAGTATGTAATTGAGTTCTTATTTTATACAAATGCACATTTGCAATCTTGAAGTCAGTCATTTTATCACAAAACCAACTAGAACAGTGGAACAAATATTCTTTTAGACAGCCTTGATGTACACTGCTCATACAAATTCCCATGCAGTCGTAAATACAACTCGAATATCTTCTGGGAAGCTATTCTGCAGTGCATGTTACAGATATCGACACTATGAGGTAACCTAGCAATACGCTATTCTTTGAAATACGGATATAGAATGGAATGTTATATTTTGTTGTTGTTTACTTACTGCTACTATGCAAAACTGAGATGGGTTTGGGATGGTTTTAGTAAATAGTAGTCAGGTTTCATTAAACAATAAAGCAAAGCAGAGTAATGGTGGCCCAGTTGTAATGGCCGCGACTTACGGTCATGGGTTTGAACCCAGACAGGTGCTTTACTTTGTGTAAATTATTTCATTACCACTGCTCTCGAAACGGTGAAGAAAAACATCGTAAAGAAACCGGCATGTCCTAGAACCAAAAAATTCGAAGACATGTGACATCTACCAACCCACACTGGGCCTGCGTTGTGGATTACAGCTTACTCACTGAGAGGTATGTATACGTAAATGTTTTATATAGGCGCCATAGTCTGCACAAAACACCCAATCATACTGTTTAATGCTTTTAGAATAAGATCTGAATGTCATTAACTGTTTGTTTATGTTAAAATAAAGAAATTTTAAAATAAAAAAAAAAAATCACTGAGAGGTGGCCTGTGTCCCAGCAGTGGGAACATTATGATTACAGGCTGATTATGATGAAACAATAATAGAACATTATTACAAAGGTCGGGAAATAGGCAATTGCAGGTCGAGTATGAGTTTGAAGGCCGAGCCGTAGGCGAGGACTTCACTAATATGAGACAGGCAATTGCCATTTCCACCGAGGCATAGATAGTGCTTTTCTCAAAAGAATGCAGGGAAATAAAAGTAGTTAAATTTCCATATTTTTTCAAATTAATGCCGTTTTTAACATGAACTGTACATTTCAGCATGGAATAAATTGCCCATAATGTAGATGGCTTTTAAGTTTTAGTAATCTCATTAAAATCCGCCAAAAATACACAGTTTGTAGAAAATGTTCACTTTATTCTCGTTTTTCCAAATCATAAAATTTTCATATACTTTCATGTATTTTTCTTTTGACTTCGCTGGAAGCAGGTTTTCTATTGCTAATTTGGCTTCTGATCTTAAATCTGGTGGAGTACAATCAATCTCCATTTCACTCTCTGAACCGTTGGAACTCATTTTAATTATCTATTATGTATGTAAATAACAAATCAAGACGAATTTTCAGCTTTGCCGCCAATTTTCTATTTATCATCTGTGCCGAAAGGCAAACGCATCTAAGGCTATACAGCCACGTGAACGCAATTTGTACTAAGCAAAGAAAAATTTGGTATGCCAAGAATGATAAAAGAGATCCAATCAAAGAGTATATTTTAATAATCCCAGCACGCCATTTCATACAACATTCCAAATTCAAAAAACGCGCCTGCAATGGATTTGATTTTCTTTGACCGTAAATTCGATATTTCGCGTGTTCTTTGTTCGAAAATAATGAAAATATTTCCAAGCATGTTTGAGAAAAGAAGTTTTAATTTGCCTAATTTCGAGTCATGAGTGTATTACTTAGTTTATTATTATCATCATTTTCTCTCAATTTATTTAGGGTTTGCGCACCATTTGTCGACTTCTTTCATACTTCTCTATAAGTAGTAATCTCATTAGTCGCCCTCTTTCTAGCCATAATATCATCTTTAATTCAAAATTCAAAAGTCATTTATTCAAATTAGGCTGAGAATCAGCACTTTTCGAACGTCAAAATTACATAAGACAGTCCCCCAAAAACGCCCACCCTTCACCACTTCCTAGTGCCTTTCGCTGGGAAGAAGAAGTGGCGCAACAAACTCCCCAATAAAGTACATCCATCATTTCTTTGGTCTTATTTCTAAAATACAATAGACCTGGATATATTTAGCAACCTGTTCCGCTTAGCTATTTCGAAAGAGCCATAAAAACCCTGAAAGAAATCGACGCAGAGACTTTGCGTTCAGCGCTTGGTGTGGCAACACGCCGTGTTTGCGTTCGCGACAAGTCAATCGTCATCCTGAGGATGCCTCGTTGAGAGGTGAAACATGTGTCGATTTTTTTCAGGGTTTTTTAAGGCTCTTTAGAAATAGCTAAGCGGAAAAGATTACTAAATATATCCACGTCTATTGTATTTTATAATGGATTTCCGCAATGTCACGCCTGAATCAATTAACTGTCTTTTTTCTAGTCTTAGGTATCCATATTCATACTCAAAATTTTCCTAATGGCATTTTTCTCGACTTTTCCAGGTAACTACATTTATTATAAGGAACATTTATTTACAGACTGAAAAATGAAAAAAGAAAAGAAAGAATGTAAAATTAAATAATAGTTAGCTTTTTATAAAAAAAAAATAACCCTTTTCCTAGTATTTATTTATAATCTGTATTTAATAATACCATCTAAAACAATTAAACTCTGTAAGCAATTAGAATTTTTTACATTAGTAAAAACATAAACATAACATCACGCCTTGTTTCCCCGAAGGGTTGGGCAGAGGTGTCCCTGTAGCAGGTACACCCACATTTCGCCAGTTATGTTTAAGTCCCATGTAATAGGGGGCGAGCCTATTGCCATCAACCGGGCACAAATCCAGACTCCAAGCTGCTACTGAGAAATTTCTGATAGAAAAACCCAATAACACTTTGCCCGACCCGGGAATCGAACCCAGGACCTCATGCTCAGCAGTAGCGCTTGCAACCACTAGACCAACGAGGCAGTAAAAATACCCATATAAATAAGATCATTGAACTGATAAGTGACACACACAATAAATATTATGTATCAACACATATAACATAAAACGACTAACAAACGTACATGCGTACATTTCCACGCACTATATACATTTTATACCTACTTGTAGACATACATACATATAGGTTTACATATTTGGAGGTAATCGTCGCCAAATGACGACGAATCTCCAGATGTCACAGAGAGAACGTCCCACGTATTTGTATTAAAATGTTTGTTATTGTTCATTAGTGACCCGTCACCCGCCCCTGCTTTGCACGTGTGTGATCTAGGTACTTTTTTTTTTTTTTTTTTGGGTGGGAAATTATCAAATAACTTCTCCCGCTCTGGGTGGAGCGGGAGGGCGTGTCAGACTCTTACTGACTAAAACCCACCCGTGTTCCTTCTGTTGCCCTGTTGCCGGGGGCCACGATGTCTCTATCGGTTTTCTTCGAACCCCCGGCAGGCATTGGCCCTAACACATTGATCTACTGCTGTGACGACATCTCCAAACATTGAGATTTCTTTGCTTTAGTTAGAATATTAGGTAGTTTATTTACTTTGTAGTTTGTGTCCGTAGCATCACAGCGGACCCTATCAGAATACTAGCGCTGCAGTGTTTATTTTTTTAATATCGCAGCATTTGCTGATATAGGAGCCTTTTGGCCTCGTACAGGTCGTTATTATTTTTTTTTTTTTTTTTGTTTATTCGAAAAAATAAAATAGTTTTAGACGATCCTTTTTAGTTTTTTACTGTTTGTATTTCCTATGCGTGTCCCAAATAAAATATTTTTCTCGCTAAGTAGGAACTTCCAATTTAAATCAATAATTAAAAATGTAATAAGAGGGAAACAGTTGCAATGTTTCAGTTTTCTGTCACAGCGGCCATTTTGTAATAAACGGCGGGAAAGGGGTGGTGCTTTTAAATGATAACGTGTCACTGTTATAATTTTCAATTTATATCGGTACTAAAATAATGTCTCTAAGTGTATTTATCTCTGGATTTAAAAAAGTTGTGACCATGTGGGTCGCGGCAAGGAATGACACCTTTGCGGTTGTACTGTCTGATCGTAAAAGGGGAAAAATATCCCGTGACACATCATGTCTGATCTTGTGTCCTAATATAAGCGATCGTCATACGAGTATATCTTCTATAATATAAAAATGAATCGCAAAATGTGTTGGTAAGCGCATAACTCAACAACGCCTAGACCAATTTGGCCAATTCTTTTTTTTAAATGTTCGTTATTTTTAGGACAAGGTTAGGTAGGGTAGGTAGGGTAGGTAGGGTAGGTAGGGTAGGTAGGGTAGGTAGGGTAGGTAGGGTAGGTAGGGTAGGTAGGGTAGGTAGGGTAGGTAGGGTAGGTAGGGTAGGTAGGGTAGGTAGGGTAGGTAGGGTAGGTAGGGTAGGTAGGGTAGGTAGGGTAGGTAGGGTAGGTAGGGTAGGTAGGGTAGGTAGGGTAGGTAGGGTAGGTAGGGTAGGTAGGGTAGGTAGGGTAGGTAGGGTAGGTAGGGTAGGTAGGGTAGGTAGGGTAGGTAGGGTAGGTAGGGTAGGTAGGGTAGGTAGGGTAGGTAGGGTAGGTAGGGTAGGTAGGGTAGGTAGGGTAGGTAGGGTAGGTAGGGTAGGTAGGGTAGGTAGGGTAGGTAGGGTAGGTAGGGTAGGTAGGGTAGGTAATAAATGATAAAGATGGTGCACCCCAAGCATTTATAAGGCAAAACAACGTTTGCAGGGTCAGCTAGTTTGTAATAAAAATGAAATGCTGATCATTGGTAAGCGCATAACTGAGACATACCTAATGGACCTTGCGCACTATGTGACCACGACCACAGCCAGTGGCCCCGCTGACCAAACCGAATGCGCATCGCGCACTTGGTCACACGACCGTCCGTCCAACCAGTTGCGGGTAAGTTCTGTGTACTATTATTATGAACGTCTGCATTTTGGCCTGCTTTTGCAGTCAAGATTGTGGTAGCGAAGTATGCAGGGTTCCTAAGGCCGTCAGGACTTCATATAAGCTCCTTCTTAAAGCCGCCATTTTTCTAACCTCCAAAACTCGAACACTCCTCGCGTATTATTTATCACTTCGCAGTTTCCAAACACACTCAGTTTATTAGTTTACTCATCCATCGACAAACAAAAGACAGGGACAGAAAGAAGTTCGACTCAATTACTTAGTTTCGCCACTATTTTGTTTTAGAACTATTTTCTACGTCTTTTTGAAGCAGCTGGCGGTAATGTGTTCTTGGTAATGTTGCTTGATTTATTTACTTTTGCCTTTTCCGCCATCTTTACTTAATGGAAGTGTATTTGCATGTTCAAAAACTGATAGTATCAACCACCATTTTTGCTCTTCTTTATACCTGAACTAATTAGTACAGTCCACAATTTTGTTCTGTAAATATTTTTAAAGAAGCTTTAATTTCAATTTGAAGCGAAGGAAACTTTTGAAATTGAAATATACCTTACAAAAATATATGATATAGTATTTTATAAAAAGTTCAAAATATACCTATTTTAGGTAGCTTTTGTACGGAACTTCTCTTATTTATTTTTTTGTTTTCAAACTAAAGACACTGTTGTATCATAATATTATGTTTTTACTACGGATTAGTTCAACATTATCGTTCGTTTGTGAGACTGTTAAAAATTAACCGTGTGAAGCCAACAAGGATATTGGTCTAAGATCCAACCTAGAAACGACCTTCACCCATCTGTTTAATGGATGAAAAGTATTCTAAATTAAATTTAGTATGTCAAAAAATTATTACTTATATCTGGAGTGGTTTGGCTAAAAAATTCCTGGCCGGACTATGATTAATAAACAATTCATAAACGACTTTTTTCAAAAATTGCACCCCTCAGGTTAAAACGAATAATTCGTTTTAGTAACAAACGTTTTTCTTAAAAAGCACTATCCATTAATCACTTATATCCTTATAGCTATTGGGCGCCAAGAACATTCTTAAACTTAGGTGATCAAGTAGCGGCGGTGATCTCTCGCGTCCGGCCCTGATTCGGGCCATGCTACGGAGCGAGAGGAAATGGGAGGCCGTCACCTCTTTCTGCGAAGCAGTAATGCTCGCGAAGGAGGAGACGGAGCGCGTGAGGGAGAGGCAAATTTCGCGCCCTCACGCCCCTAACCACCGCAGGAGGAGACGCCCTGGGCGTCGGGAATCACAGGAAGATTTCCGGCCACCGTAGGCGCAAGCTTGCGGACGGTGAGCAATGGGTAGCTCGCCGTCCAATAAGGACCAAGCCTGGGTAACGCGCCGTCGACCCAGGCTTGTTCCACGCGCGCCTCAAAGAGATGTCAGCAGAATTGACGGGGTCCGCTAGGGCCAATGCCTGCCGGGGCTGCGAATATGGGCCGATAGGGCCGATATCGTGGCCCCCCGGCAACATGGCAACGGAAGGAACACGGGTGGGTTTTAGTCAGTAAGAGTCTGACACGCCCTCCCGCTCCACCCAGAGCGGGAGAAGTTATTTGATAATTTCCCAACCAAATGGTGATCAAGTAGTTACCCATTTGTCATTAAGTCCGAATTGACTAACAATATTGGCAAAAATTGAATTAGTAGCAAAGGTTCTCCTTGACAAGCTCTTTCCACTGGTATATCTTGCAATATTTAAAAAAAAGGCATTTTTAATTTTTGCTGCTGGGGAGTTTGTTGCGCCACTTCTTCTTCCCAACGAAAGGCACTAGGAAGTGGTGAAGGGTGGGCGTTTTGGGAGACTGTCTTATGTAATTTTGACGTTCGAAAAATGCTGATTCTTTTTTGAATTCTGACTTTTGATTTTTGTTTTTTTTTTAAATAATCGCAGTCTTGGCCAGGATTTTTTTAGCCAACCCACTCGCGATATATTTTCTAACATACTAAGATTTAAAATACTTTTCATCTATCAAACACATGGGTGAAAGTCTATCCTAGGTGGGATCGTCTACTATACAATGTCGCCCATCAGCATGTGCCCGCCCGCATTTTTCTGAATGTTCATGAAAGATTATCGAAAAATTACTTTAAAAGGGGGCTATCTTGACTTAAATTTTATGAACTTACACTTGTATTTTTTATTTTTTTAACATTTTTTTATTTTTTTTCCTCCGTTTTTTTTTTGCATAGTTGTCAAATTTTTATAAAAATGTTAGTTAATCCGATAAAATAATTTATAAGCTTTTAGAAATAATAAACAGAATCCAAATCGAGCCAATAACATCGGAGATTTGGCAAACACTACTCAAAACAAGAAATTGTATAACATGCAAAATATTAAAGATTGAAAGTTATTTTCGATAATTTTTCATGAATATTCAGAAAAATATGGGCGGTCACATGCCGATGGGCGACATTGTATATTATTTGTGAAATATGGAACAATGACATATTTTTTACAAAGAACGTTCCTTTTAGCAGTGTAAGGAAGATTTCTATCTCGTATATAGTGTGAAGGCTGTTATTCATTTCATGTTTTGTGACTCAATTGGGGACAAGTACTATGCTTTTAGGAATGTAACTTGATTTATTTTAAGAGATATATATGTCACAAAGTTGCTTCGTGTCCGGGTCAGCAATGTAAAGCAGTCCTTTGTGTGTCCCTTTTGCAGAATTATGTTCTTCTCATTGCTTTGGTTTCTTGAATGGAAACTAAACTAAGTAAAGATAAATCAAATTACATACACTATGTAGTTAACCCACGTTCGCACGGACGTAATAAAATCACGGCTATTTTTTTTCATGCACTTGATTTTCAACTCTCTGCTTAGCGCCGCGAGTTGAAAATCCAACAGTGTGTTTTTCAACGCGCTGGGACGAGAGTGCGTCCCAACGCGTTGGATTCTCAACGCTCGGCTTAACACCGAGAGTTGAAATTCAATGCGCGATAAAATTTCGCCGCGTGCGAACATCGGCTTATAGTGTTCAGAGGCTAGCACAATCACACTTACACTGTTTGTCCACCGCACCGTGAACAGGACTGTTCACGGTGCGGTGTGTAAGTCCATGTAATATTATGTTTATATTTATTTATTCGTTTATTGACTCAACTGCATTTAAAGAAAAGAAAGTCTTAAGTCTGGAGAATTCTGAGAGAAATATCTGAATTGCCTACTTTCTCCTCTGCAGGAAAAATCGACACCATTCGCTACGATAATTTTTAAATTGTTTTTCAGTATACCGTCCTAATAAAACACACGGTTAACCAAGGGAAATGCTTTTTCACACTTAGTAGCAGAACTTAGTGGAAAATACAGGAAAAATACGATTTTCCTCCTACGGCCTTCGTTCCTTTTTCATGGCAATTTTGGGTTTAAATTGCACAGATATTTTACAAATTTTATGTTTTATCGTCCTTTTTCATTTTTTTTTGTTTTTAAGGGGTTTTCTTATCTTTTCAACTTACCGAATGAAGCACATAGAGTCTGAAACAAAGAAAAATAAATGTTTAGTAAGCTGATAAATATTTAAAAAAGTAAATTAATGAGTTTTTTCCGAACACTTCCAACTACGATGTTAAGTTTATATTTGGGATAAATTCATCCCAACCACAGAACCCTTCATTGTGCGTATTTTGTCAATTTTGACGTTAAAAAGTGCCTGATTGAAATAAATTATTTGACTTTTGACTTTGACTTTGCGAATAGTCGCGTGACTTACTTATCATTAACACAATCGTCCCGCGCGGATTTCGCTTCAGATTGGCCAGAGCTTTACATGAAAAATAGCTTACTAGAACCAATAAAAATACCGAATGTAAGTATCTAATCGACTTTAAACCCAAACTAAAAGCTAGAAGGTACTTTTTGACTAGGTTTTATTAAAATATTTTAGGCCCTTTTATTGGACACAACCACATACCTTTTCAACCAATATTGCCTTTCAGTACTGACCAACATTAAACCTGAATATTTTAAGCATACCAAAGAATACCCTTAGCTTTCATAAAAGTAGGTAACACAAAGGAAAAAGGAATTTGGTATACAGAGAATTTCTTTGGTTGACCAAATAAGAAATATTTTTGACCATAAAGGTATTAGTACAAAGAAAACGATTCTTGTCGTGATAAAATATAATCCTTTAGTTACCTTTATTATATGTCAAAAATAATCAAAGATCAGATGAATACACGAACTAAATCTATGCATGATAATCTTTAATGAGCCTATAATGTTCCCACTGCTGGGACCCACGCCTCCTCTCGGTGAGTGAAAATGGGCCGTAATCCACCACGCAGGCCCAGTGCAGGTTGGTAGATGTCAAATGTCTTCGAATTTTTGATTCTCGGATATGCCAGTTTCCTCACGATGTTTTTTCCGTTTTGAGAGCAGTGGTGATGCAATAATTTACACAAAGTAAAGCACCTGTCAGGGTTCGAACTTACGACCTACAACTCGTAAATCTCGGCCATTACCACTCGCCAATAATATTATAAAGAGGTATTTGTGAGTTTGTATGTGGTAATCTTCGAAACTAATGATCCCGATTCCGAAAATTCTTTTACTCAGGGTAAGTTACAGTATTGTCGAGTGTCACAGAATATATTGTGTGTTAAAACAACATATTAAACGCGGACAAACTCGCGGGTATGGCTATGTTTTTTTCTTTTTTAACCGACTTCCAAAAGGAGGAGGTTCTCAATTCAACTGTATGTTTTTTTTTTTGTCTTTCTGTTACGGGATAACTCGGCCAATTATGAATTGGTTTTAATGATTCTTTTTTTTGTTTGGGAATTAATACTTCAGAGGTGGTCCCATATAAGTTTTAACAACTTTGCTTGGGTAGTTTTTGAGTTAGCTTCAATAATACGTATTTTTTCCAACTTAGTATGTGGATGATATGTTAAGTTCCTCTCACTGTTATTTACATAGCAGGTAGTGGTATTCGAATTTCTGTGGGGTAAATACAACAACTAAAAAGTGAAAAACAAAAACTTTTTACATTAAAAAAAACAACCGACTTCCAAAAAAACACGACAAAGTGAAAAATAAATTAAAGTTATTTTTCACTTTGTAGTGTTTGTTTGGAAGTTGGTTGTTTTTTTTTTGTAAAAAGTTTTTCAACTACACCCGTCTGGTCGGAGGATCCTCCCTTTTCTAATGAGGATGCGTGAACTTAAACCCTGTTCCTCATGTCTCTAAACTAGCACAAGACCATTGAGGTAGTCAAACTGATAAAATTAATCGTATTTAAAACACAACTTATCACAAGATCTTCCTAGACATAACTACCCTTCTTTAATAAAACAAGCACACACGCACAGCGATGTTATAAATCAAAATAATTTTAATAAACCCTCTATGCTGGAATTCCTACCCTTCGAGCGAAAACGAGGGCAAGAGCCCATATTTCTTTCAGCAAGAAATACCCGCGCTATATCCAGTGAAGTACTATGTTACGGCCTAGAAAACCATTTACTTTGAGGCAAAGTTTTCTAAAAGACATTTTTATTCCAGCACTGAATATGCGGTTTTTCTTCGGTGGCGGGAAATTTAAAATTTTAATTTTAGACTCGGAATTAAAAATGAGGATGGGGCTGGCTGTGTAGTTTTTTTAAAAGGAATAAGAACACTACAATATTTACATAAGAGGGTGGTTGCAGGTGAGTTTACCATTATTTTTATTATGGTTTCTGGGCATAGGACATAATTAAATAACACTTCTTCGTCACTACTATAATTAAATGACGCCTTTCTTTTATATACCTGCTTGTATAGTGGTAATTAAAAATATAACAGTTTTTTTTTTTAAATTAGGTACTAAGGTACATAATATTTTTTGGAGTTTCAAAATTGATAGCGAGAGGAAAAATCGTTCAAGGCAGTTTTTATTTTTATTTTTTTATCCACTCTTAGCCTTCATCTCACGTGATGGTAAGTGATGATCAGGCCAAAGGTGGAAGCAAGCTTCACCCAAAATCCTCAACCACAGTAACTGGCTATCTTACCTCTAACTGCCGAGACACAACAATGCTGTTAACATTGCTGTTATGGCGACAAACTTAAATAAGATGGAGGTACCTAGCCAGGCGGACTTAAAACAAGCCCTACCACCAGCCAAACCGAGCAGAAAATTTTACCCCCGCTGGGAATCGAGCCCGGGACCAACAACGGACTACGGGAAAATCTACCCATTCCTACATTTATCTTACACTATAAAAAACGGAAACACTATCACAATCTACTAAGTATATATAAATATATTACAAAATGTATGCAGTAAACTGTGCTATGTTACGACCTAGAAAACCATTTACTATGAAGCGAAAGATTTAAAAGTAGACATTTTTATTCTAGCCGGCGAATGCAAAGTTTTTGCTGATGTTCCATATTGTAGCGAGAAAATTCATGTTTAACCACTGTATAAAAGGAGTTAAGGATGATTTCCACCAAACGGCTCACATCGCATCGGATCGGAACGTATTTTACAATTTTTAAACGATATTAAAATCGTGTACAAAGTATTTAAAGTCGATATTACCAAGCCGCGCACAGCAGCTTGACCGCGGGCGTCTTCCGCGACACGCAATCGTAGCCGAAAGTATGCTGCGATGCGCGATCGCTCCGTTCACCTGTCGTCGTATCCGATCGGATCTTTTCGGTTTTCGGTTTTTGCCATAAATCATCAATCCAAATGTATCTTTCTCTTCTGTGTTTTATGATTATTTTCATCTTCTTCTAATGCAATAGCCAACAATACTACGTCAACTTCAACCATTTTCAAAAAATAGAACACGTCAACAAGGTAGGAATGAAACTATTTGACGAGGCGCAGATACGTTCGTAAACGACGGTACGGAGCCGATCATATGCGTCGACATCCTGCCGGACGCAATCGGCTGTCACCGCATCCGTTCGTATCCTTTCCTATTCGATGCGATGTGAGCCGTTTGGTGGAAATCATCCTTTAGTTTGCTGGTTTTAAAGTACATTTTGTCACATTTTATAGACAAAGTAGGACAAGTGAGTTTCTTTGTCGTAAATGTACACGTGTCATAAACTTTTGTAGACATTATGAACAATAATAATGATAGTAAACACATAACATAACATCACGCCTGTATTCCCCGAAGGGTAAGGCAGACGTGTACCAATCACCCACATTTCGCTAGTTATGTTTGATTACTATGACATGTAATAGGGGAAAATTTAACTAAAACTTATTCTTTTGGCGCGTGTCTAAAATAGAAACTAACGCCGCCATCTTGTCTTTTCAAAATATTTCACTAAACAGTTGCTCACCAACAGCGCCCCCTTTTTGTTTAGGGTGGGAAATTATCAAATAACTTCTCCCGCTCTGGGCGGAGCGGCTCAAGTTAGTGTCTGTGTCAGACTCTTACTGACTAAAACCCACCCGTAAAGGGTATTGAAGGCATTGGCGATGTCTAGAGACACCGCCAAGACGACCTGGCAACATATCAACTGAAGGAGTTGATATGTTGCCAGGTCGTCTTGGCGGTGTCTCTAGACATCGCCAATGCCTTCAATACCCTGCCCTGGAGTTGCATCAGGGAGACACTCCGGTATCACCGGATGCCGACCTACCTCTGTCGTGTGGTCGAGGCCTATTTGACGGACAGGGCCGTTATCTACCCCAGTTATCAGAGAGAATGGAATTGGCAAGAGATATCGTGTGGTGTCCAACAGGGATCGGTCCTGGGGTCGCATCTGTGGGACATCGGATATGACCAACAGCGCTCCCTGTCAACGTCATTCGAACGCCAAAAAATATTTGCGGCAGTGTAGATGCTTAGAGCTTTTCGCTGACATTTCACTCACTCTTACAGTCTGATGGGATGGCAATCTGACACGACCGGAGAGAGATCAGGCAATTAAAGAGAAGTGAGTAGAGCCAGCAACTAAAAACGCGTTGGCGAGCAACGAGCAGGGAGTGCACGACGACGATGAACGATTACTCGCTGGTATGCGTATGTACCAAGTTTGAGTCTCTCAGCGAGTGTTCTGCCGTCAAGCGAGCGACGCTGAGAGTGTAGTCTTTAATAGCTCTTGTTGCTGCTACATACGAGTGCTCGCCAAGCATGTTAAACGACTTGGGCCCAGTAAGTGACCACGCAAATTGCGGCATCAGTGGCATTTTTAGGTCCTCAGAAGTACAGGTGTGCATTTTGGACATTCCAGCATATTATGGAACATAGTTTGGTCAGGAGCACTGCAGTCGGACTGGTATCATTGGGATCTATTATCTCCCATTGTGCCGCCAGCGGCCTACTTGAGTCCGCAGTCAATTGATTGCTTTCCAAATAGGCCACTGCAGGTCACGTTCGGGTGGCAGATGCTCCTGGGGCTGAACGAACTCGGGTGGTGGCGGGTGCTGTCTTTCCCTTCCCACCTTAGGCAGTTGGTCTTGGATAACGTGTGTACAGCCAAGGAAACTCTTCCGGTTCTTAAGTCTACCCAGCGCTGATGTGTATTCGTACTCGCCGGCGGTGTAAACAGTCAGCGATCAACTATTAATATGTGTATGTATCTTTCACTTACACGGAACCTACAATCTTTTGTACGGTTCTTGAGCAATAAAATCGCTGATAGCTTCCTCGTCGGCGGTGGGACAGTTGCCTTAGCACCGATGACGGTAAGTCATACGAAATTATGTAGGTATTTATAACATCTGTTAGCAATTTAAGAAAGTCATGACGAATCAGAAATAAGTGTGGCCTTCGTGGAGAAAATAATCTCAATGATAACCTCAAGAATAACATTGAGGAAGACTTTGAAATTATCTATCATCTGTGTTGAGTACATTTTTATTTCCTCTGACTAATGATGTGGTAATTTAAATTATTTATATATTTTAACAAACAGAAGTAAGAAATGTAGAGAAACATGTATGTTTTAATTAATTAATTCCGTCTGAAAACTATTTCACGCCCAGTTTCAAGAGCCCCCAACTAAAAGGCTCAGTCGCAAAATGACCACTTCTCAAAATGTCTACCGGACGCAAAATGTCCACTTCTCAGAATGTCTCCTAGACAAAATGTCCCCCTTACGTAAAATCTTCATTTCTTAGAATGTCTATTTCGCAAAATGACAACTGCGCAAAATTTTCCTTTTTTCCAATGCACATTCAATCCCAATATCAGTACACAAGTTGATCAAGTGCGAGTCAAATTCGCGCACAGGGTGTTACATAATTACATACCTATGTTGTAATCAGATAAATAGGTAGGTAGGTACATTTATACACACAAATTAAAAAGGACAGAAATTGAATCGTTTGCTTGAGTTATTTATTTTGGTGATGGTTTATAGGTAGTACCCAAGTGTTTCCATTTACCTAAAAGTAGGAATGGAATTTCTCGTTTTGTTCATTCTTCTACTTTTCGTGTGGTTAGTGACTAACCTGGTGTCAGAGTTTTAAAGCCGCCCATGGGCCTCTGACTTGGCTTTACATGCCGTTGAAAGATTTCTCTAAGGCACCACGGTTTCCTCACGATGTTTTTCTTCACCGTTTTTGAAGCAAGTGATAATTATACAATACGCACATGAATCCGAAAAGTCTGAGGAGAGCCTTGGTTTAGAACTCGAGACCCATGACTTGACAGTCTAACGGTCACACCACAAGGCTATCGTTGATTTGTTCATTGTTGGATGTAAATGTTTTTATTTAAGAAACAAAAGTCAGTGAAATTCATTGTTAGATTTTTTTTAAACACATGGTATCAATCACGTTGTGGGAGCTTCAGCTCAGTTTGCATCTTTTCGAGTAACAAAGATAAAAGTACGTCAGTAAAGTATTACTAAGTAGGATTCTGTCACTTTTCACTACTATACCAGTCTTAATACCTATTAGTTTTCATACAACGTCATTCGGCTGCACTTACCTCTGCCATAAGTTGACGAGTGCTTCTCGTTAATGTAAAATGTGTCTCGTGTGTGTAAACTGAGACACTGGGTAAGTGCTCATGCACTTACCCAGTTTTCTCAGTTTTTAATTACCTATTTCAAAAGGTCAATTTTTGTATTTAAAAAAGTTCAATTTCTATTCACAATCTCATTTCAATGACAATAAAAGTAAAAAAAAAAATTAAGTATCAGAGGTATGTTTGATAGATTTACCCCTGGTTTCTGGAAGGAAAATTATCGACGCGTCAAAATTAAACGGAAGTCAAGTAATGAGATTGGCTGATTTATTCATTCAACCAATCACAGCAGGTTACGCGCACTTGACAATTTGTAAGCCAATTGATATTGATTTTGAGTTGATTTTCGTTCCAGAAACCGGGCGTTAGACTAAGATTAGAATGCAAATGTTCTGAAAGTACGGTTATTGCCTCTCAAATTGGCGATATCTCTGACTCGAAAGCATCCCGAGCTACGCTATACAGGCTGACTCAAATGTATCCCGGGCTACGCTATAAGTACAGGCATTATGATCCCATCTTTAACATCATTGTCGTTAATAAAATCTAAATTAAAAATTTAATCTTGTTAGAACGGCACGTAATAACAGGCCGACAAAGATTCCTAAGCAATTATAATTAATTAAATCCATTCTCTCGTAACGAACCTTGTTAAGTTACAGAAAATGATCAGAAGTTTAATTTTGTAGGTATTAAACGGTGAAGGAAAACATCGTGGGGAAACCGACATGACCTAGACAGGAAAATTCGAAAACATTTCACATTCACCAGCTCGCACTGGGCCGTTTGATGGATTCCGGTCCATTCCATCTCACAGAGCGGAGACCTATGTCCTAGCAGTGGGAACATTATAAGTTGAATATTCCAAACGAATATTTCTGGTATTATATTATATACAAATTTGGTTACCAACCGCTATTAAGATCAAAATATCATTGCCCGACAAGGAAAGTAAGTTATTCTTTGATACAGAGAAGGAACAATCTTGCTCGGTAATCTTCGATTTAAGATTTTCACGTCAAAAAACAAAAACACATAAACCTACATGGGCACTTATGAAACGTCAGAAGCACGGTCCAATTGGTCGTTTCCTATGGAGAAGAGCCGGCAAGAAACTCCACTGTTACTCTTTTACAAATGATTTTCTTTTCTGGTATTTTCAAATTAGTGTTAATAGGTATGAGGGGACAGTGTAAGTTTTCAACAAGTACCAGATACTTAACAAAATAGAAAATGGTCAACAAATCTACAGTCCACTAAGCCTACAGTGTTACACAAAATAGAAAAGAATCTATACAAAAGATAAATAAATTAATAAAAATTTAAATCTATTTTAATTAAACGCATCAGGTTTCCTTACAGTGTTATTCTTTGCCATTTACCATAAGAAAATAGTGTCCCAGATTAATATAATTACCTACGTGATATTGGCCTCAACATTTTCTGAAAAGGTGTAATTGAACTCATCATTATGAATAACTTTTACTATGGGGTCAAGCCAGATATCGGGAAGCAAAAAATCTGCTGTTTTAAACATTTGGCCGAGTTAATAGTCAAAAATTCATAATTATTCAAACTAGGCTGAGAATCAGCACTTTTCGAAGATCAAAATTACATAAGACAGTCCCCCAAAAACGCCCGCCCTTCACCACTTCCTAGAGCTTTAGCTGAGAAGAAGAAGTGGCCCAATAAACTCCCCAGTAGGAACAGTGAACTTAATAAATGTAGGAATTGCAGGATTTAGTTTTTTGCTTGAATTTACATAGGTACCCTTCGTTCCGAAACCTGCGGTTCCATAATAATACTTATGTAAGAACATTACATTCAAAAAAGCTATGTCACTGTGACCACGATACAAAAGAAACTCCAGGAAAACTTTGTCTTCCTTTCTGCGATCAATCTTCAATATACCGTGACGCTTCTAAAATCTGTCCAATTATGTCTGTGATCAGTACAGCTAGTTAATTATTCATCGTCCCCTTATCTAGAGCCTTCGAAATTTATTTGCGACAAATTGCTTCGGGGCGCACGGTTTTATATCGGACGATAAGGCTACGATTCGACGCGCGAACAGTAATAACGCGATCGTATTAAGTTTCGGGGTTGGTTAGAAAGGGTAATATTTTTTTTAAATTTTAATTTAGTAGTTCTTTTTATAGGTATTGAGAGGCCCGAAAACTTTTTACTTGACATGAATCTTGCAAAACTGAAAATATATGTACCTATCTAAAGTATGTAGTGTCGTAACCAAAGCGATCGTCGCGCGCGTACGCGATCGACGCGACCGTTTGTATGAATTTTGACGTACGAATGCGACTTGATCGCGTACACGCGTCGATCGCATTTGGTTAGGACGCGGCCGTAAAGTTCCGAGAACTCATTAATTTTAAATTCGAATTCAATGACCTAATTTAGCCGATAATTTACAAGGCTTAAAACCAGGTACAGTTGTAAATACGTTGAAATAATAAATAAATACATTTATTTACGCGTCAATAAATAATATTTACATAAACAGTAACTCCGCAAAGTGTAAACGGATTGTTTTTGGAAAACAATAAATACATTTACGTATCTTTTGAATTAAAGAACCTTATTTTGAAACCAGAAACAAGTATTTTGACAAGAAAGTTACAAACATTATTAAAGGTTATAAACAAAAACATCCTGGACTTGAAAAAAAATCCTACCGGGAGGAAACCACTTTGCCACCATCTCCTACCCTACAGTATTATTTTAATCTTACTTCAATGTGGAAATGAGGTGGAGCTATACAAGACGTATAGCTCCATCTCATCTCTTTCTTTCTTTGAAGTACAAAAGGTGGTGGTAGACCCCTGATCTAAAAATTACCAATCCGCACTGGGCTCACGTGCAGCTGGATGACAGCCCAAGCGTGATATCACGGAGGCCTGTGTCCCAGCAGTGGGAAGGTTATAAGCTGATTATGTTCTATGCTTATATATTTTTTTACTAAGAAACGCGATGGTAATGTACTTAGTACTTGAACGCAATATGTAAATGATTGAATAGGTACGAGCTTCTGCCCGCGATTTCGTTCACGTGGAAGTCGTAAGACACCACAATATACTACAATAACAGCCACATTTTATAAAACTTCCCTGTATCTAAGTACGTTTGTAGTTATTTTTTTACTATTCACACTTACATTTGTTTTAACAAGTTCAACCCAATATAGCAATGTAGTCACAATGTCCAATGTGTAGCACAAGTCATACAGAGGACAATATGTTAAATGTCATCCTCTGGAATTCCACCAATGAGCGTGTAAAGATGTCCACTTGCAAAGAGATTCTTGAGAGAGTTTTGTTCTCAACAGCCAAAATATAAAGTGAGTCAGGATTGGTAATGCGGAAGCAAGCGACGTACAGTTGCCCGTGTGAGAAGCAGCTTGTCCTGAGGTCAATACCTGCAGCCTTCAGAATCTGCCCCTGTGACTTGATAATCATCAAAGCATACGCTCACAGGGGACTGCACGTGCTTAAACTGGAAGGGGTAACTGTGGGGAATTAGTGGTATACGCAGTACAAACAGTGTATCGCCAACCAACGCTACAACCTGTTATAATTTTCGCCTGGATGATGTTTGTCTACAAAGACACGACTTTGAGCCGGGTTCCGTTACACAGCTTCGGCGCACTTAAGTTCCGAAGGAGTATTATCGGGACATCGACCTTCAGCTGGATAATGTGGGCTGGAAGTCCACTTGCCTTAGCGAATTCAGAAATTCTACAGGGTAATATGTCCATCATCTTGCTCCATAACAGTGTTAACCGATGGAGGTGTATATTCACTTTGCTCCTTTCAATTTGTTATTGAATATTTTAGACTATACCACAAATAATAACAATTATGTTAGACAGTAAATTGGTAATAGCTTCATAATATAATAGCCATTATAATTTAATTAATCCATGTTGATCACATTGATAGGTTTATTGTATATTTGACGCGCCATTGATTCGCTTGCTTTGATTAATTTGATCACTGATATATAACTTTATGGCTTCGAAGGGCTGTGGTTTGGTTACAAATTACCTACTAATTAGAACTGTTATGGTGACTTGTCACTATTATTAGTCCTATTGCTTTACTGCAAGTAGATTTACCATCTGACAGGGTTTTGCCACATTTGACAGACATTTTACGGTTAAGACAGGCGTGCGGTTGGCCCTAAGCTGAGACAGGCATTTTTTTAATTTCCCTATTAAATGCACGCGTTAAATGGATGCAATTCAAAATGTTGAGTGAATCAAGGAATTGCCTGACAATAGAGTCGGTAAAAGCATTATTAGAAACTTAAGAAAACTTTAAAACATTTCGAGTAAAGATTATCATCATATTTATATTTTTTAGAAAAAAAGAACTTTTGAACAAAAAATATCACTCAGTAAATTTGTTTTTTTTTTTTCTAAATTAATTTAATGGTCATAAATTGTTCATATTTTTCATTTTGAATAAATGTCAGTCTTTAAAACTATTTGTTGCGTATTATTTATTTTAAGACTTACAGTTTTTTTATAATATACAGGCATTTTAATAAAAAATCAGGCATTTTGTACATCTTAGACAGGCATCCTCACTAACTTATTATGGTAACCTTAACTGCAGGGTACTCGTAGAAAGAAGGAAAGTGTAATGATCATCCATCACGCTTACTCAGTAGCATCATTATCATTCTTTTGCCCGTTTTTCAATTTATTCGGGGTCGTCGCAACATGTGTTTTTAATTTTTTATTCTTTATTAAGGAGCTTTGTCACAATACTGACTATGTCGCTCCATCATAGCCAAATTATTTTGTATGATTGTAATATATTTTCTACGTAGTAAGCCTCGTCCGACATAGGCTTAGCTGAAACACTATTTAAAGAACCAAATCCAAACATATTTTGAGAATCAAACAGATTTATACTGAGGTGTTCGCCCCGCTGACACTCCATCAAGACATGATGTACGTCCTCGATTATTACCCATAAGGAACGTAAACTTCCTCAATGGGATGTGACCGGATCGAAGCCTCATGGTAGTAACGATATCTTTTCTATTAAGTGAACAATTATCTATCCAGGGAATTATTAGAAGCTCAGGCTTCTCAGTTGTAATTTCGGTAGTCAACCTCTTTCTCGCCATATCATCACACGCTTAGCATAATCAACCTATAATGTTCCCACTGAGTCACAGGCCTCCTCTCTGTGAGAGGGAGTGGGCTGTAATCTACCACGCGCCCAGTACGGGTTGGTAGATGTTACATGTAATCGAATTTTTGATTCTAGGATATGTCAGTTTAGTCACGATGTTTTCCTTCACCTTTTTGAGAGTAGTGGTGATGAAATTATTTACACAAAGCAAAGCGACTGCCTTTTTTTTTGGGTGGGAAGACTTGAAAAAATTTCTCTTGAGGGCGTGTCAGACTCTTACTAACTAAAACCCACCCGTGTTCCTTCAGTTGCCTGTATATTGCCAGGGGCCACGGTAACCCTTTCGGATAAACCCGCAACCCCGGCAAGCATCGGCCCTAGTGGACCCCTTCAGTTGTGCTAGCATCTCTTTAAGGCGCGCGTGGAACACAACGCCTCGTCGTCAAGCCAACGACCTACAACTCGTAAATCGAGGTCGTTATCACTGGGCCACCACACGCTTACTGACTATAAATGTTTTCCATACTACAAACTAAGATTTCTTTCAAATCACACAAAAAATTAAATTGATTGTGTTATTCTCGTCCGTTTAAACACAGGTCCGTAAATCTTCAGACCACCTTCACATTCAGTACATTAACACTTTTATTACGACTTTTATTAACACTTTACACAGTTTAAGTGTGCATTTATATCTTTATTTAGGTACTAAATTGCTTACCAAACGGTGATCTTCGAACACCATCACATCTTTTCGCTAGCAAGGAAGCAAAAAATAACTTTTGGGAACACTGCTTATCCCAAAATAATATAATAGGTATTTTTCTCTGTTAGTTTTAATGACTAAACCCTTAAATTAAGCTATTTTAAGATGGATACGAGGTAGCCCAAAAATTCAATGTTTTTGCAATTTGCAGGTCAGTGTCAGGTTGTATCTTGATCAAAATATGATTCACGACCAAATATGTATTTATAGGATTATAATCATTTGACGGACCGGAAGACGTAGCGTTGGAAGGCCTCCCACAAGATGGACCGATGACCTTGTGAAGGCCGCAGGAATCCGCTGGATGTGAAAAGCACAGAATCGGTCGAAGTGAAGGTGCTTGGGGGAGGCCTATGTTCAGCAGTGGACGTCTTTCGGCTGAAATGATGATGATGATGATGAATCATTTGAATAATTATTTTTAATTTCGCGGGAACGGATTTACCTTAACACCAACGAGATTCTATTTTTGCGACATCATTCATCTTCATCACCCTGCTGCATGTACCCCAATTTATTCGGCTTTATTCATTTATTCATCGTCGGGGTCACTGCAATGTGTCTTCTTTTTAAAACCAGCCGTTATCTCCGTATTCAGAGATTCCCTCCCTTTCCTACTGAATCGTCTTTCATAATTCCTCTATTTTATGGCATGTATTTAATTAATCAATCCTCAAAAAAATCCCATTTTGTTAGTCTTCGATCCCAAAAATACATTTGGATTTTCTAAAAATACTGATCGATACGCTGATAAAATACTCACTGATCGTCTCTTTGTGATATGCTGCGGCGCCACTCGCTTCGCTCGCTCGGCTCGTGCGTGTGTAGTCATGACAGTTCTAGCCTAACCTAAGTCATTTCGTTAGGTAGACAGAAGATCAAAAAGTTTTTAGAGGATAAATTAAATATACCCTTATTTTTATTGCCATTCACATTGATATCCAAAATCAGTAAAAAAAAATTTTTATCGATTACTCGAAATGTTACTCGATTTTCCTATAAGCCGGACCCATACAACAGTTAAATCTACATTATGCCGGTACACCTTTATGGGAAGCAGATCCTGAAATTGCATGCAATATACGCCTATGAGAGCTCCACTGCATTGAACAAAATAAATTAACTTCCCGATTGTTTTTTTCAGAAGAGACAATCGAATCAATTTTTGTTGTGACAGCTTTCTGAATTTTATTTTTAGCTGGCAAATAAAATTACGAGCGTGTGAAAGTATTGTCTTAAACATGCCTATTATTTTCTCATTGCAGGTATTCATCTGTGCTGCAGGGTAAATCACTCTTTTCGTACAAAGAAGGACTGAGTTGATTGCTCAAGGCAGATTGGCGATTTCAGAATAATAGTTACTAATTGTCTACATTTTTTTTGCATTTGAACTCCTTTTGCAGGTCTGCTGGAAGAAATTTCTTAAGAAACCTTCCTTTCCTTCCTTCCTTTGTACTCAATACTTTATATATGTCGTATTTGTATCTATTTTACTGTGTGTACATAAATAATAAAATAAATAAATTAATGTAAGTCCATTCGTCACCATATTTTTGTTGTTTTCCCTTCACATGCATATCTTAACATCACACCAATTTTGCTCCAAGGGCATAAACCATAAGCTTATTAAATTATTACGCACACAATAAAAATAATATTGGCAGTGTAGTAGAAAGTTGTTTTATTTTTTTCTGTATATCAAATAGCTTGTCCCACTGTACTTGGTATCGTTAAGACTATCTCCATTATTCTAAATGAGCCATACAAGATGCGTAAGAGTTCAGTAATGAAAAGGGCAGCAACATTATCCTGTGTATCAACAATCTGCGACCACCAATTGTCTACCATTACCATAATGATCACATTTACCACGTAGTAATTATGGCCTAACTGTCTTACTGTTCGTCGTTCTATTTAGGCTGTGGCCTATAACTAATATGAAACCATTCTTAGCGATATTTTGAAACAGGGATCCTCCCAAGGTCGTTTCATTCTGCATTATTATTATTGTTTTTCGAGTTCGTGGAGTTTCTTGCCGGTTCTTCTTCATAGGAAATGAGTAATTATAAAACCAGACACTCCAAACACAATTTCCACGCAAACTCCGCCCCCGTGCACCCCACCACTCCACTATGTTCTAAACGCTAACACATCAGTAATAAAGTTGAATATCGCGTGCGCTCTTTGGTCGAGCACGGAACTAAATGTCGTAAGTCTCAATTCTTATTTTGTTCATAACTAAAGTAATATTTTCTCTAGATCAATTGTAATTGATCTAAAGAAAAAATATCTTATATTTGGATAACTAACTATGTTTAAGTCAATAATTATTTTAGACATAAAAGCCGAGTAAATAATCTTTAAAAAGACATTAGGCCTTTTTTTTTAATAAAAAATTTATCGCGCGATAATGTTCCAATTACGTAACTGATAGATAGATAGATAGAATATTCTTCATTATGTACATCATAAAAATGACAGACATAAATTTAGAAATTTTACATTGGGTGACACAATGGGCGGTCTTATCGCTAAGAGCGATCTTTTACAGACAACCTTTGAATGGATTTAAATGGAAAAGGAGAGACAATACTGCAGGTAGTCAGTGGTGTACCATTTACATATACAACAGATATACAGATATAAAGCATATATTTACTTATATAAATACATATATTAGATAAATAACAGATATACATAAAATTATAAACATGAAACAAGAGCAAGGAACTGTATGTAATGATGATGTTTAAGGAGAGAGGAAGTGTTTTTTCACCAGAATTACTGACTTATATTTGGAAAGAAAAAAAATCCAATAAATCGTATACTTACTAAATATTTATTATTTATTTATTTATTTAGCAACAACAGTTGTGTTACAACCAATTACAGTAGCTAAAATTATAAAAGAGACAATTATAACACACATGAAAAAATACAAAATAAAAACATAAATAAAATAAAAGAAGGTAACAACACTTTCACAAAATTCCTGTCACAGTTCTCCTGACATATCAATAAAATCTTCGTCTATCCATCTACAAATAGGTCAGTTGTTGGGTTAGAATTCAAGAGATCATTAAGCGCAGTCAGAATGCGAGGAATTGGCGATTTAGCACGTGCAACAGTACGACATGGAGGCACGGCAAACAGCCTGTGCCTTCTGCCCCGGCAGTAATGGGTGGTATATTTATAATATACCACCAATATACAGAGGTATACCTCTGTCGAACTCTTTGTGAAGTGGGAGGGCTTGTGGCTAAATAATAACAGCCGCACGGGTCGATCGATCAGGTTAAGCTACGCTTGCCGCGGTTGGTCCGTGGATGGGTGACCATCTTTACATACCAAGACCCCTCCGTGCCTCGGAAAGCACGTTAAGCCGTTGGTCCCAGCTGTCATTTGTAGATCTTTGACAGTTGTTACGGGTAGTTAGAAGGCCAAAAAGTCTGACAACCAGTCTTACCAAGGGGTATCGTGTTACCTAGTAACTAGGTTGTGGAGGTCAGATAGGCAGTCGCTCCATGTAAAATACTGGTATTCAGCTGCGTCCGGTTAGACTGGAAGCCGACCCCAACATAGTTGGGAAAAGGCTAGGTAGATGATGAGGCCTTTTTGCTATGTTTATCATCAATCCGTATAATTATTTCTACACTCCAATCGAAATGAAAACAGAACAAATTTGAATTTTATGTTAATTGAATGTTTTAAACATAATTTTATTCAATGGCCCCTGAGAAACATCAGGTGTTTGTCGTTGCAAACTCATTTACAAGTCTTTTTCGAGTTCAAGTTTCGTTCTAGAGTTTCCCTGTTTCAAATTACTCGACATTAGCTATTCGGAAACACATTTGTTTATCAAATGTTGGAGTGGGAAAGAAAGCTTTATTCATGTGTTGGATCATTTGACTCCCTTCAAAATGGTTCAGCTGATTGGAGGTCGTCACTACAGACTGGTCATCTCTTAGCTGGCACGGGTTATTATTTAGGAATTGTTTTTTTTTGTCTACTTTTTGCACTGGACGCTTTTAACGTGTACGTCTTTTTACATCGTTATCACTTAATATCTGTATATGTCGCAGTAAGATGGTTGAAGCCGTGATATAGTTATATCCCTAGGGATATAGCTATATACCGTAATATAGTTACATGAAAACAGTTCATAACTGTCTTACTAGGAATATAACTATGGTACGAGCACGATCAAGTAATATAACAATTAGGGCACTCCGACTTAATAGGTTTGGTTAGAACTGTGACCAACTACTCGTGAGCCGAGCGAGCGCTACGTCGAAATTGGTCGCAGTAACAAAATTAGGGCACTCCTGCAGTTATGAACCGCTTTCATATAACTATATTACGGTACATAGCTATATACCTAGGTATATAACCATATCACGGCTATAACCATCTTACTGCGACATATACTTATACAGATTTTATATGTGATAACGATGTATTTCAACATGGATGACGTAACCAACATTTTCCAACAATATTTTTGAGTTAATTAATAGAGTGTCCAAGGAGTTTCTTGCCGTTTCTTTCATTCGAAGGTAGGTACTTACTACGCTATGGAATGCTATTAGCATCATACTATTGACTGACCGACTTTTAGGCAATTCAAAAGTGGTAAATAGTTTAATTGAAATAAATGCTTTGATTTTAAATTAACTTTGTCTTGGCAATTTTTTTATCACCTCGTATGCTCAATACTTACCCGTAATACGCAGAGCTGCATATAATTGACAAAAGGGGTCCATTCGCCATACTCAATGGTACAGCCAACCGCACTTCCTTGGTCATCCTAATTGACTTTGATAGCGCTTTTAAGGCTGTTTACGGTATGCCTGTAACCTACAAAAGGCATGCCATTACATACAAATATACTGTTTGCCATCTCCTAGCACATCCCACACATCGCCAACACACACACGTGCACATTGTATGTTCGAGGCATATTGAAAATCGCAAAGGTTTCATTTTAATCAATCTTCAGATCATAAATATCTATAATACAAACCAAAATAATAATAATAAATTGCTAAGAGAATTCGATATCGACATTCGATACTACGTATTTATAGGCAGCCCACGCTGCCAACGTTTGAATGTAATCCTATCAGCCATTTGCTACAATCACAGGAAATTAGAGAGAAACAAACTCTATTACTAAAACGGATCGTGATACATAAATATCGTTTTGAAATTAAATTGAGTGGAAATAGAAATTATTAACTTGGCGCCTCTTACTGACACATTCATGGGAAATTTTAATGTAAAGTGCTAAAAGAATCTTTTGGTGCCTGAACGACATTGACAGTTGACATTGACAGTGACAGTTGACATTGACAGTTGACATTGACAAAACAAGATGGCAGCGTTAGTTCCGATTTTGGACACGCTCCAAAAGAACCTTGTAGCGTTGTGACAGGGACATCGACGAGCAAACTGTAACCATGAATTCAACATAATTGGTCCTAAGCCCCCTAGAGAAGAAATTTTTCATCGGCCATAAAAAAAAAAACTGCTGTTTCATACAAATCAATACAAACAGCGGTCCAGAATCACCATCATGTGCCACCCTGTATAATTATCATGTATACAGACAGCACGATAAAAGCCAAAAACCAAGAGACTGAAGCGTAGGTAGATTGGATCATAGTACCTATATCGTAATTGCATTTGATCGATTATCGATTTATATTTGTATTAGCTAAGTAGCGAGTTAAGTCCCTTGACTTCTAAACGTGACACTTCACAGTGAAAAACTGTCACTTTTGGACTTACGTTTGGGCACACACGTTGATATTTCTATCGATGTCTCTTCATTTTATAAAGGGAAAGGTTGTTATAAATAAAAGTCTCTTTTTGTATCTATCTGTGCGTTGTTCTTCTAAGCAACGCAACGAATTTTGATTAAAACTTCTTATTTTCATGAAGATTAGAACAATTTCCATGAAGTTTTCATAGAAATAATTCTACTAGAGTCGCGTCGCGCCTGTCTGCGCCTTTACGAAAACCTAGATCACTTTTATACTAAACCATAGAACACGGACACGCCTTCATGTTAATACTTTCCATACAAAACAAACGTGTCACCATTATGATGGCACAAACACACAAATGACGTATATAGACAGTCAGTTTTGATGACGGTCCCTGGCAGAAGTTGTGAACGCATTTTCGATTGCACGTATTGTATTAGTATATCTCTTTTTATTTATTTCTTTATTAATTAACTAGCAGACATCACGCGGTTTCACCCGCGTAGTTCCCGTTCCTGTGGGAGTACGGGGATAAAATATAGCCTATGTTACTCGCTGATAATGTAACTATCCATTGCTGAAAGAAATTTTCAAATCGGTCCATTAGTTTTTAAGTTTATTCGTTACATACAAAAATACAAATCTTTCCTCTTTATAATATTAGTTTAGCTTATAATTGTTTACACATTTCATTTCTTTTAAAAGTACACGATATACATTTATAAGTGCAACAATTACTTAAGTTTACACCACATGCACTATATACTTATCAATCCTACATAAATATATTTAATATTTATATAATATGTCACCGTATGATTGTGAGAACCGTAAGTTTATAATCTATCTGTATTATTTTCGTTTGATTATAAACTGTCAAACCAATCGTGCGCGAGCCGAGCGAGCGAAGCAAGCGGTGCCGCGGCAGCGGCCGGCGAGCGTTACTTCCAAGTTGCTCGCAGCCACGCAGGCTATTTACTATTAGCGCAAGGTGCATTACGTCGCAAACAAGTTGGTTACCAGTTCACAATTTGTCAGTTTTTCATGGATACATTATAAACTATCGAAAAATTATGCGTTAAATTGTAAATGATTTGTCACAGTTCACAATTTTATGACAGTTTATAATCTAATCGAAATAATACCGATCGATTATAAACTAACAAAGTTCATAATTATACGGTGACATTTACATATCCTATTCTATTAAATGAGCAATATTTGTTTAAATGTATATTTGTAATCACGTTCTCGAAAACGGCTTTAACGATTTCGGTCAAAGTTGCAAAACGGTTTACAGGGGCGAAAAATCCATCAAGCTAGATCTGGGAAAATTCGTTTTCACTATTTTCACCCGATCAGAGCTCGGTCGACCAGGTACTTGAAGTTATAGGTCAAATACGTTTGGATAATATGACACGGTTCTAAGTACTATTAAGGTTTTCGTTAGTCGACTGTACATGAACGCAGAGACTAGAGACAAGACAAGAGTAAGTATCAGTCTGAGATCAATAATTCGAAAAAGGCGATTTATAAGGAAATAACAATATTTTGGTTCCACCGAAAAGACTAATATGTCCACCGAGTGGACTAAAATATTAATTATTGAAAAAAAACAAAACAAAAAGAGATTAACATCTTGAACAAAAATAACGTTAATGCTGTCTTCACATAATCACAAACAAATCAGTCACTTAAAAGCATTCAAAAGTAATTAAAAAAATGTTTTGTGTCTGTCTACCGAAAAGACAATTCATTTCGGTGGTCAAAATATGTCTTCGTCGTCAGAAGACCAGAAGCGGTCAATCCGTTCAGCCAGAGAAAGGGGGATTGGTGGCTTCTCTGGTTTTGACGTTGACGTATCTGAGCTGTCAGAATATACGTCCGAAAATGGTATGCGCTTATGGACATTACCTCCAATCAGCAGTGATGGACTGCGCTCGCCAATTTTCAATGGTTGCTGCATCGAGCCACTCGCAATTGGACTGCACCATCGGCATGCCATTGGACTGTGAAGTCAAGGACAGTCAAGGTTGGACTCGGTGAATTCATCCTCTTGGCGGGAGCTGGTGTGTCATTCCGAGTAGAACTTTGCAGAGGAGTCGTCAGGACTAGACTTGATAGAGTTGGGACATTATTTTGGAGTGGTCTAGGACAAAGTGCTATGTCAAGTTTTTTATAGCAGTATTTTCATTTATTACTCGCGCGTTTCTTTGCAACATAGTCCATGTTAGTATGAGTGACACACAAACAAGTCTCGCGTGCTGCAGTTTTAGGATCTAATACTCAAAATGGTCTGTGCCTGCAAAAAGTTTTGTAGGATATGGTTTTGTCTGTCTGAACCATATATTTTTTGTGCAGATTTATAAGGGAATCGTTGAGAAATCTGATTTGTTTTTTTTTGTTTATTGCGTGTTATTGTCTCTTTTTTGTCAGATGTAAGACGACTTGATTCATCGTTAAGCAAATATTGCTGTATATTATCTCTCAATTGCTTCTCCTTCTTAGAACCTTCATTGCTTTTCTTTTTTGTGCTTCATTTGGCATCCTTTCGTTTCTTGTTCCGTAATCTGTGTAATCGCATTCTGTATTTTGCAAGTTTACATTCTAAACTCATCAACTTCTTTTTCAGTAATACATTCTCTACTTTTAACCATCTTCTGTTTCTCACTGCAATACGTGCACCCATTTCAGCTCTTGATGAAGTTACCGGACTCGAGGGCGGCGTTTCGCGTGCAATGTACTTTTCAGCTTCTTTTTGTGTTTTGACTTTTTCTCTGCGTCTTCTTGCATCCTCTCTCCATTTTCTCCTCAAAAGTTTTTTTTGCACATCTGGTAAATCTTTTACAGTTTTTATTTTCCCTTCGACTTTCTTCCGATAGTAATATTCTCTGTCCTTTCTTCGCTTTTCTTCCAAGGCTTCTGGATCCTGTTTAAGTTTTTCACGCGCTTTCCTCATACTCAGTGTTTTTTGCTCACGGCGTCGTTTTTGTTACTTCTTGCTTTCGCCATTTCCTGAAAAATCACAACAAGCAATGCACACAAACGAAAAGAAAGTAAAGCTGTGCAAAGGAAGAGCAGCAGATTTTGTTAGTAAAAAATTCTGCATAGGGGAGACCGCGCTTATGAAAAGATATTATTTTCCATGCCGTTAGAAATTCATTACAGGTACCAATCATTGTTAACTTAGAGTATGTAGCTATGAATAACTACACTAACTACAAGTCGACATGGTGTAGAAAGGTGTGAGGGAAGTGGTGGTTTTAAACATATTTATTCATAAAAATAAAGCGAAAATAAAACAAAAATAGGTCATTAGTCCTTAACTGATAAAAACACCAGTAATCAGATGAAGCAGTTTTATAAGTTATAATAACCCACATTCAAGAAAACAATCCACTCGGTGGACATCTGTCGTTTCGGTGGACAAAAGTTCCACCAAAAAGATGTCCACCGAATTGACTTTTTTCGCAAAATGATTCACACCTTGCGCCGTTTATAGGTTATGTCAAAAGCCAAGGTATATTCATAAAGTTACATTGTTTAACTAGTTATTAAGAATGTTTGATGAATTTATAGTGATTTACTTACCAAAATACAGCAGAAACCGGAAAGACAACTCAACTTTGACAACACTAAATATTTTTCTTAGTACAACAACAACGTTTTCTGCATACGAGTCGCGGCAAAATGGCCTCTAACAGGGATAGTACGATATTAGCTGCGTTAAATTTTACGTTCCGTTCCATCATTTGACATTTTTTACTTCATTTTAGTTAGTATCGAAAGTAATGTCCACCGGAAAGACAAAAAAATTTGTGACAAGATTAAATTATGCAAAAAGTGTGTTTTATTTCTATCAATTTTTTAAATACTTTTAACGTTAAATGGAAAACATACCTGGATTAGGAAAATGTAACATTTTTGTAAAATAATAAAAAACACGTATTTATTACAACCTACATTCTATTGAAAGGTAGAATCTGAACAGTCCACCGAAGTGGACAATTCGGTTACATGGTGGTGGTATAAAGTAAAAAATAAATTTTATAGCAAATCTGTTACAGCTATGGTCTAGTACGTTTCGTTTACTTTATTATTATGATGTAAAATTGAGACAATTATTAAAAGTGTCTTATATGATTCGTATGAACAGTTTTTTTTTGGGTTATGACAATGACCCAGTAGGTACCTATGGAGAAGAACGGGCAAGAAACTCCACGGACACTCTTTTAAATAATAATTTTGTTACAAAATTTTGGTAACATCATTCGTGTTGAACTTATACATGTGAGAACAATGTAGAAAGACGTGCACGTTAAAAACGTCCGTAATAAAAATGTAATATCAATTCAAAAATTTAAATAAATTAAAATAAACCGTGGCAGCTAAGAGATGACCAGTCACGAACATGACGCACTCCCTTCTCTTTCATATCATTCCTCACACAATCCTTCCATCTTTTCTTTGGTCTTCCTCTCCCGCTCCATCCATCAACATTTATATTCATCACTCTTTTAGTCACATGCATTTCTTCTCTCCTCATCACATGCCCATACCAGGCCAAACGATTTCCTTTCAACTTTTCTGTCACTGGCGCCATTTTAAAAACTTCCTCTTAAATACTCATTTCTTACTTTATCCATTTTTGTCACTACACACACATCCATCTCAACATTCTCATCTCCGCTACATGCAATCTTTTTTCATCCGTCTTTATCACGACCCAGCATTCCGATCCATACAATAAATCAAACAAAACAATGAAATAAAATCACGAAGAAAACTCCGAACTCAAACTAAATTATTTGCAATATTTATACACATAAATATTGCAAATAATTTAAATACACATTTATTATTTCAGAATAATGATGTGCAATTATTGGTTCTTCGGTCCATTGAACGAGGTCGGCTTTGAAGTAATAATGCTCCACATTATTACCTTATTATGCTCTTTCAAGCACGGTGCTCGTATTTCCCGGGTCACGTTTACTTAAATAATATATCAAGTAAAGACTATTGATCTGCTACGTCTTTTTGGAGAGGATTTACATACGAAAATGATAGTAGCATCGAGTGCAATCATGATGTCTGTGCATTGTATGGCTGGGTGCATAAAAAGAAAGACAAATTAGCTTATTACGTGCTTATAAGAAGAGAACAATAAAATAAAACAATAGATTTAAATATAATCACGAGCACAAAACAGAAATATGCGGCAGCTGCTTGCACGTCATGACTGTGACAAGAAGGCTTCCACTCAGCATGATGCTGTGCTATGGAACTCACAGCACATCGCTGATTTCCAGTGGTCACCCGAAAAAGACGTACAGAAACCAAGTTAAAGTTAAAGAAAAATTGATTACTTACCACAAAAACGCATTTATTGATTTATCGTGCAAGCGGGCCTCATTTATTTGAGTTATCTATATTTATTTGCTTGAGTTATCTGTACTTATCTTTTTGAAATGTACCTAGTATTTTCGAACCACCAATCTATGAGTAAAGAACCATTCTCAGTATTTTTTCCAAAATTTTAGGCTTTGTAGTTTCGGAGATAAGGGGGAGAATGGTTAATTTTCATCAATTTTCTTAAACATCTTAAAATTATTTAGTATAAAAATATTAAAAAAAAAACTTTTTTTTTTTAATTCTTTTTTGCCCCCCAAAAGTGACCCCGTATTCAAAATTAATTTATTAACGTTACACGTCCGTGTTTAGGTCACAGAAATACATTTGTGTTCCAAATTTCAACTTAATCGGTTCATAACATTCGGAACAAATTGGCTGTGACAGATGGACAGACAGTTAGACAGACACACACGAGTGATCCTGTAAGTGTACCGTTTTTTCCTTTTCAGGTACGGAACCGTAAATAGATAAGTAAAGATTACTCAATTATATGAGGCCTGCTTGCACGATAAATCACTAAATACGTTAAATGCTAAACATATATATATATATATATATTTTTATACTTATTTAATGATATTATAATACAGAGGTGTTACTTAATTCTAAACTCACCAAAGTTTTACGTTTGATGGCGAGAGGACATCATTCTGTCTCAGTCAGAACTGATAGAAACAATTTACTGAAAAAAAAAAAAAATGGCGAAATGTGGGTGTACTATAGGTACACCTCTGCCTAACCCGTCGGGGAATACAGGCGTGATGTTATGTGTGTGTGTAATTTACTGAAATAAACGTCCATTCAACTTATACATCAAAATAATCACTACAAACATCACAAACCAATTAAAAGCTGCCCACTATTCAAAACCAAAAACTTTCCTACTAAAAACATCCCTAATATTATTCAAGCATCTATTTCAGGATCCCATTCAATTTCATAAATAAGCGCCCACTTTTCCTTCAAACTTCACAAGAGCAGTAAATAGTGCTGGAAAATCGATCGTCTTCAGTTTGTGAAATTAAATGTGAACGGTCTAGGAAGAAAATCTAGCTTTCGAGAAATGAAAGCGGCCTAAGAGAGCTCAATTAAGGGAATTGAATTTAGCTATCTATACGGTTGTTGAGTTTCCTCTACACAGATGTTATACAGGATAAGTTTTTATCCAGTGATCCATGAAAAAAAATCAGCTGTTCCCTACATTTATGTTCGCATTACTCGTCAAAATGTAGGGAACAGCTGATTATTTTTTCGCGATTTCAGGTTTGGTCCCATAGTAAAAGTTGTTCATAATGATGAGTAAAGTCACGTGTTAAAGTTTGCGCACTGGATAAAAACTTATCCTGTATAGTATTTTGTAAGTGTCGTCAAAGTGGTTTAAAACTAAAATTATATCTGTAATTCGTATGGTGTACACAATAAAGAGTATTCTTATAAATTCTATGTTTATTTTTCCATTTACTGCCATGTCATTTTGAAAGAAAGAAAGAAAAAAAAATGCGTTTATTGGCATTACTGCAGAGAAAATACACCTTATAACTATAAAAAAACAGAAAACAATGATTATAATGCCAAAAGGGCCTCGGCTCAGCATATTGTCAGATGACAACACAAAGTGTACCACCTGACGTTGATTTTCAGCTGCAACCCACGAGTGCCATACGCTAGAATAACGCATACGCATTTTCGTCTACATCCTTTTGTTTATTCTGTCTCTACGGGTAATCACTGAAAATCAGCGCTGTGCTGTGGGTCCCCATAACACAGCATCATGCTGAGTGGAAGCCTTCTTGTCACAGTCATGTCGTGCAGCTGCCGACTAATTTCTGTTTTATGCTCGTGATTTATTATTTACTTTTTGTTGTCTTCTGATCACTCTCGTCTTTTTTGTAAACATGTGTTTTTGTGACAAATAAACCTATTTTTCTTTCTTTCTTTCTTTCTTCGGCATCTTTATCACTTTGATTACGACTGACCAATGCGTCAGTCTTTTGTTTTTTTTCTTCAGCAGTCGGTAAGTTGTTATTATTTTTAACAACAAGTCATGTGCCTGATGGCTTTCCCATCGACAAAAATGAATTAAAATACAAACTTACAACCCATTATTTAACCCTTTTCAAAAATCCCCCCTTACTGTTCTATTTCATTATATATCATAAGAATTAATGTGCACAATTTTATAATTCTATTTATTTATTTATTTACCAACGAGTTACATTACAATTATTATCTTTTACAATAATAAAACTTAGTTAATACATTTCCTGTAACGCACACTCAATTACAGGTAACCACAGCTTACACATTATCGAGTACATAATGCTCTGAATACACAATTTAAATTATTTTAAGAATAAAAAAAAAGAAACAATATACATGCAACATAAAAGTTTAAATTTACACGAATACAATACAGTAAAAATTCTAGCTTAGGTTGTGCGTTGTCTGTTGGTGAAATGTGTTTTTAGTAGATAAATCATGCATAAGCCTAATCAGTCTATAATTTTCCCACTGCTGGTATAGCCCTCATATCTGTGAGAGGGAGTGGGCCAATAACCTCAACACGGGCCCAGTGCGGGTTGTTGGATGTCATATTTCTTTGAATTTTTAGTTCTGGGACATGCCGGTTTCCTCACGATGTTTTCCTTCCCCTTTTTGAGAGCACTAGTGGTGAAAATATTTTTTACACAAAGCCTGCTTGGGATCAAACTTACGACCTACAAACTCGTAAGTTGCGACCGTTCACCTTGATAAATTATCATCTACAAATGAATCGAGCGAATATGTTCCAATTACGTAACTGTCTTATATATGGAAAGAAAAAGATCCAATAAATTACATAATAAAGTTCAATTTTGATTGTTTGCGTGACTTTTTCGGAATATGAATACAAATTAACATACAATTTAGGGAACCTCCTCTTAATCCAGGTTATAAACTATCTGTGTGTCAAATTTCATTCAAATCCGTTTTATAGTTTTTGCGTGAAAGAGTAACAAACATCCATCCATCCTCACAAACTTTCACGTTTATAATAGGATACCACGCATATTATAGAACTAAACCTTATCACCAATACGAAGTCAATAATCTCTTTTGACAAAAGCTCTATAGTAGAGATTAATAAAGGCTTTCGTTCAGTAGAGAGATTATTGGCCTAATCTCTACGTTCAGCGGAAAAGGTAGAGACGGCTAAGATGGAAATTAATTAACGTTTTGTTACCCATTGACCTAGAAATGGATTAGCCAATAATCATCTGTACGCTTCATTTACTTTGTTTTTGGGGTAGATATATACTAAGCTCGTGGCTAAGTACTAAGCCTTGGTCCCGGCTGTCATTCGTGGATCTTTGACAGTCGTTACGGGTCGTCAGAAGACCGAAAGTCTGACAACCAGTCTTACCAAGGGGTATCGTATTACCTAGTTACTGGGTTGTGGAGGTCAGATAGGCAGTCGCTTCATGTAAAATACTGGTATTCAGCTGCATCCAGTTAGACTGGAAGCCAGCCCTAAAATGGTTGAGAAAAGGCTAGGCAGATTTAGATATACTTAGCTTTATATACCAGATTCCAGAACATTCTTGATTTTTTAAGACTTTAACCGAATGTGGAAAAGTCAAAAGGAAGAGTTATTAATACCAATTAAGTAGGTATAGTTAGATAAATTAATTATGAATCAAATTAACACACTGCGTCAATTTGTCATTTCATAGAACTGTGAATGATTGTTTCATGTGATTTGAATATACGGATAATTCAAGTTAAGTTTGTATTATTCTAACTGGAAAATAAATACAGTATTTCTTATTAGGTACCTACGATGTTATCTGTATATCGCAGGCAGATTGTATGATTCGTCATTTTACAAACGGCGTCGTCCGTTTACAAACGCTCGCGGTTATGCTAAATGCTTAAAAGCAAATTAGTAACTCGTTCAATTGTTATATTTTCAACATTGATTGTTTTTGTAAGGTGACCATCATAAAACACAGGTTAGGCAAATCATACTTTATTCCAGCAATCAGGTACCTATTATGTCACCGTAAAATTGTGATAACCGTTATTTTATAATTAATCGGTATTATTTCCGTTAGATTATAAACAATCGAAAAATTATGAACTGGGTGAAATAGGTTAGGTTAAGTAAGAACTGTGAAGAAACGCGCGTGAGCCGAGCGAGCGAAGCGAGCGGTGCCGAGGCAGCAGCCGGCGAGCGCTACTCCCAAATTGCTCGCAGCTAGGCAGGCTATTTAGTATTAGCGCAAGGTGCGTTATCTCGCAAGCAAGTTTGATACCAGTTCACAATTTGTCGGTATTATTTGCGTTCGTTTATAAACTATCGAAAAATAATGCGTTAAATTGTAAATTATTTGTTGTAGTTCACAAATTTTCGACAAATTTGTGCCTTTAATATTCCACAGGAGTCCGAGCACCAGATTCCATGGACATCTTACGTTTTTTACGTGCCGGATAACTAAATATCTTAATTTACCAGGGCATTTTGTAAACGGCGTTTGAATTATCCTTTAAATGTTTTGGCATATTATAAAGTGACAAGAAAATTTACATTTTACCTTCGGCATATTTCATAATGCCGAGTGTTTGTAAACGGACGACGCAGTTTGTAAAAAGCGGAATCATAGAAATTGCCTGCGACATTTACGTTAATTCATTATCAGAAGGTTTTTCGTGCCAATAGAAAAATAAATACCGCTTTAATAGAGCAAACACACCTAAAAAGAACATTCAGATATAGTTTTTCATATTGTATCAGCCAGCCGATAGGCGATGTAAAAGAAGCAATTGAATTTGTCAGCAGATTGCTATCCCAGCAACTCGTTAAACTTAATTAAACGAAATCCCTTAGTTAGCACTTACGGCTCGGATTATCGTGTAGTCTGGTAACTTGATATCTTGTTGGTCTCATCTCTTTTATAATTGTTTTCAAACACAAAGACTCATAATAAAATATTATGATTGAATGTCTAGAATTTAAAAGGAGCCATTACCGTTTGAGATTTTTTCAGCGTTTCTTCTCAGAAACCGCACCCATTTTGTTGTGTAACATCTAAAATTAAGCTTCTTAAAACATTTACGCAGGATGCAAGCAGAATTATCATATTTATTTTGATAGATACAGAAGTACCAATTTTATATTTTTAAACACTTATTACTAGATTTTATTCTCGCCCTATTTTCTCTATACCGTGGGGATTTCGAAAAAAATATTCCTCGTCTTCGTCGTAAAGGAAACATCTGTGTTAAATTTCAACTTTCTTGTTCATAGGGCCCAACTGTTCGACCCAGAAAGCTGGGCGTTAATGAGTAAGGATTTTTCTGTTTTAGGTCTGTTCTTCAAGATGGAACCTTAAGTGATACAATCAATCAATACCTACCATGATGCAACGCATAGGCAGTCCTCTCGGAACATAAGCCATTACTGTAGTTCTATTTTCTTAATATCCCTCGGCAAACTTCATGTTTCGTCAGTTGTCGGATTTCTATCAGTAATCCTTTGCACTTGGTGCAGAACGGACGCTCTCAATTAACTTGGAAGTATACAAAGTTGTTAATCTTTTAACTGAATGTATAATTTATTAAAAAAATGGGAAGAATTGTGTATTTAGAAATTGTACTTGGGCCTTTGTTGTTTGTGCTTATTGCTGATTATAGAGTCTCAACCGAGTCTCAACCGGGTCTTATTTGCGATCTTCTGAATATCATCCACCCATTCCAGATACCCCCAGTATCTAATTGGTTGGAATCCAATTATGTCATACACATCCATAATAAGGAAAAAAAATCAACATTTTGTATAAAACTTAGTTATATATCACAGATGGCTATTATATTCTCTAGTACGGTATGCCAACAATGAGTCTCTCAATTGGTGCATCGGAATGAATGCACAATCGTGCGAATGTGGGTCACCGTCACAATGATGGTACAGAGTCAGGAAGACGTATTGCTTGGATGTGGTAAGACACTTCTTATGGATTTATTCTATAAAAAAAAAACGGTGGCACTCCAGGAGTGCCGACAGAAGTGAAAACTTGAACAATTTTACTGTGCAGGAAATACTTTTCTTTTTGAAGTCAGTAAAAAAAAGGGAAATTTCAATCATGTCGTTGTCATGTCTCAATGTTTGGAATGTTATATTCATATTCATTTATTTGCGTTCCACAAGATAAAAACAAGATGTTAACAAAAGGCTTAAAGCTAAGAGCCGTTGTAGACCCTGTCAGGGCACGGCAAAATTTATTATTAGATTTAGATACATAGCTAATACTTAAAGTTAAAAATACAACTCTCAGAAAACTAAAAATAAAACAAAACTACACATGAAAACTGAATTATCACATTCGCATAAAAGTCAATTACAATAACATAAATAATTATATTTTTGGTAAGTAGGTAGTTATGTCATTAATCCCAAAGAAAATGTGTCGCGCGTTGATGTCTATGTAATGGTCAAAAGCTAGTGTTGGTAACGGTGTCGCGAGTTCAATTGTTTTTCCCTTCTCAAAAATGCCCAACGCGCCTCAAGAAATTTTTACTTCAAAAATTCTAGACGTATTTAGAAATTCTGCCATGCATTTTTTGAGTGGGATTGGTCTTTGCTAGGTTCATGCAAGTTGGTGCTATCACTTTACTTACTTATTTTCTAGGTAAAATTACAAGCAGAATATGTGATATGCAAACACTGTCTCTAAGATTGGCATTGCATTAAAAACACCTTGGTTTTGTGGGTGTTAATTTTGTAAATATGTTTTTTGGGGAGTGTGTAAGGATCGTAGCTGGTAGCTGGTATGGAATTTCTGTCTTCTTCCATTTAAAAAGGCGTGATAGTTTATGTATGACATTTTGGTGACTGCTACCTTCAAGGATGGGTTGGTTCCTCACGATGTTTTCATTCACCGTTTTGGAACAAGTGATACAATAAGCACATGAATCCGAAAAGTCAGAGGTGCGTGCCTTGGGTTCGAACTCGAGAACTATGACTTGGCAGTCTGACGGTCACACTACTAGGCAATCGCTGCTACACATAACCATTATAAGGTATAGTATCCTCAGGACAATTTTTCTTTCAGGTTCTAATGCGCGGCATTTTTTCTACGTTTTATACCTTTACAAACTACATATTATGTGCTACAACTGTACCTTCATCGTTTAAAATAATTAAAGTCACATCCTATACTATTAAACGAACAATATTTGCATATAACATAAACATAACATCACGCCTTGTTTCCCCGAAGGGTTGGGCAGAAGTGTCCCTGTAACAAGTACACCCACATTTCGCCATTTATATTTAAGTTCCATGTAATAGGGGGCGAGCCTATTGCCATCAACCGTGCACAAATCCAGACTCCGAGCTGCTACTGAGAAATTTCAGATAGAAAAACCCAATAACACTTTGACCCGGGAATCGAATCCAGGACCTCATGCTCAGCAGTAGCGCTTGCGACCACTAGACCAACAAAGCAGTCTATAATGTATATCTAATCTATAATGGCATGGCAGTATGGAATTAGTAAGTACCTACTATCAAGGCAGCATGGAGTAGTATGAAGTTTCCTATAATATTAAATGAGCATTCACTATTTTCACCAGAGCAAAGCTCGGTCGCCCAGGTACTCATGAATTACAAGTGCAACATATCTTAAATGAATCGAGAAATAAACGTTATAAGTAGCTTAAATAGTCTTCTTTGTCTTATGTATATGCGGGCTTCAACCGCGTGGAAGTCGGAAATGATCCCACAGGAACGTATCAAGGAACACACAGCAGAATATGGAACAGGAAGGTAGGACCAGGATAAAAAGTATCCAATGATTTACCTGTTTGCTAAATGAAGAAGGAGATAGAGTTGTCTATCGCATTGATAATTTAAGTATGGATGATTTGTGCCTTTGAGTATTAGCTTCTGATTGGCTTTGCAAGACACTGTTTTTACGAAATTGTGTTTTTTTTTCTTTTAAGTGGCATTAAACCCTATTTTTTAAGCAGGGCAAGTGAAAACTTCGTTGGGCATTTTTGAGCTGGGAAAAACAATTGAACTCGCGACACCATTACCGATACCTCATTTTTGTAAACGCGAGTGTGCTCTTTATTTATATTACGTTATGAATCAATGTTCTATTCAAGTATTTTTACTTTTAGGTTTTGGAAGTTTTTTTTTTTAATTGTTCAAGTTTTCACTTCTGTCGGCACTCCCGGAGTGCCACTATTTTTTTTTTTGCCATAGTTGGTAAAAAAATTATGAGCTCGACTCACACAGTTTAGTGTCGCCATGGGACCTCTTCGTACTCAATGTATCTTCTGTTATTGTTAACTGTATTGACATTTGCAGTATTGATCTACCACATAAGCACCCCGTGGGATTTCCATCTTGATATCTACTAGAGAATTATGGCATTGATTCCCGCAGCACTTCGGTCTGCTTATAGGCCTCGATGCTTGCTTCGGTATAATCTAGGTCGTTTGTTTTAGTAAATACAGGGTGTAAAAAGACCCAAAAATTATTGCTGAGAAACGACTTTTGTTTTTCGTGTAAAAATCGCTGTTTACAACAGCGTTCAATGTAACGCATACACAAATATTGTGCTTATGGAAAAGATGAAACTTTGACTTTCAACATCTTCGTATACAGGAGGTTCCCAGGTATGATCCAGAACAAAAAAAATATCACAATAACATAAAGTAAAAGTAACTATCGGCTTCGTTAATCGTTTTTTTATACCCGTTATATTGTGCTTCGATATTATGACTGCCAAGAAAAGAGGAAGAACAAAAGACTAGAAAGATGATAATGGCAAGCACGGAACTAAACACAGTGTTTAGTTCCGTGCTTGAAGACGACTTGACTTGAGTATGTAAAAAAATCGGCCAAATGCGTGTTGGGCCACGCACAATGAAAAGTTCCGTAATTGGGATAAATCTATCCTATTCAAAAACATGCTCTCCCGTATATCGATATACGGACGGTCAATTCTCTAACTGCAAATGTAAGTTTGTGAAACAGTGTTTTGATTTGTTGCTTCAATATGATTGTATAACACAGGCAAGAAACTTACATCATGTAAATGGAGCATTGGCAGACGAGACGCCAGTGGATTTAAATTTTGTCAATTGAATTTAATACGTATCCAATCGAAATAAAGTATATATTACAATGCTTGGTGATCGATCTTGGAGCATCGCAGCACAGTTTCCTCTGGAGCATCGAAGAGCACGCTGGAGGATACCGCGGCGGGAGCCGGCCACACTCTTTCAAAAGCAACTTTTCGTAACGTAGTTGCTAGTGGAATAGTCAAATCCCGGCGAGCGGCGGCTACTCGGAGGATGTCGCGGCATACTGGCAGATGCTCTGGTAAGCTGGCGGACGCTCGCGGTAACGCATTGGATTTTCTGGTTAGTATGCACTGGCAAATAGAGGAATCCTCCTTGATGCTTGATGCGCAGACCCTAACGTTCCACACAGCTGATTGCATTGAAAAACAAAACACAACACAATGCCACACACATATCACCGGTCGCTATTGAGTCTTAGTCGCTAACTTGGCACGAGCCCATGAATGAATGGGCAATTACAATTAATTATTGCAACAAAACTGCCGTATCATATAGTATTTATTGTTAATGTATCGGTTGCGCAGATTGCCAATTACATGTCTTCCGTTCATAGTTCAATCTTTTCATTTCGTTCACTCGTTTCTGTTCTATGTAGGGTCACAATTGTAATGATTGATGGTGTATTGGAAGTCCAGTTGTGGCAGTTGGATTACTGTGCGCCCGATTGAATATTAATTGACTGGATTAAAGTCTTATGATTGTAACAATGTTGTTTGAATTTGGTGTAGATTGAGTTTTTAATGAATCTGTTATCTTTATTTATCAACTAGTTTCTGCCCGCGACTTTGTCTGCGTCAAATTTCATCCCCCGTCTATCGTATCCCATCGCCCGCCTGCGCCATTACTTCATTTTTACTTAGCGTTCTTTCTGATATTTTTTATTTTTGCTCAGCTCCTGAGAGTTGTAGCGTGATGTTACATAGCTTATAACCTTCCTCAAGAATTGGGCTCAATGCAAAAATATTTTTTAAAATCCGACTGGTGGTTCCGGAGATTACATACAAACAAACCATGAAATACCTTTTTATAATATTATTAATTTATATGTCGGAGACGGGTATGTGACTCTCGTTATTATCAGCGATATTTTAACTACTGTGGGCGTAGTGTGGGTAGTGTTGGTTAATGCGCAATAGAAAAACCGTTTGCAGTTCAGATCACATTATAATTTACTATCAAATTAATCACACTAGCTAAATTACTGGGTGCACTGGGTGCAACGGCGTTTATTAAAATTACAAATTTTAATTAACACAATTTTATTACTGAGCACCACGAATCGAGAACAGTTCCGCGATGTCTTAACTCCAATGCGACCAGAGGCTGAATCCCCTCCTCGCCGTTGCCTTAAAACATCACGACTTTGTAGAAATGCGCGCTTTAGGTGTGGGTAGATCACGTCTTGTCACCAGCGGCGCGCTTGCGATTCGTTTCGTGTCCGTACTAATGACCGGATCCGACATTTATATAAAATTTTATGAACATGATTGAAAGAATTGGTGTCACTGCGGCAGCTAAAGACCCATAAGAGAGTACAAGAAAAGAGGGATCATAATGCTTTAAAGCTATGATAAAGTTTGTATAATTTTGGTGCGATCTGCTGATGTCTTGACATATCAAAACATCGAGATGTCTGTGCTATATCCAAGTTAAATATTAAAGTATTAAAAACATAAACCTTCCGGAATTAAAAAATACAATAGACGTGGATATATTTAGTAACTTGTTCCGCTTAGCTATTTCTAAAGAGCCATAAAAAACTCCTGAAAGAAATCGACACGTGTTTCACCTCTCAACGAGGCATCCTCAGGATGACGATGGACTTGTTGCGAACTCGAACACGGCGTGTTGCCACACCAAGCGCTCAGTGGTGTGGCAACACGCCGTGTTCGAGTTCGCAACAAGTCCATCGTCATCCTGAGGATGCCTCGTTGAGAGGTGAAACACGTGTCGATTTCTTTCAGGAGTTTTTTATGGCTCTTTAGAAATAGCTAAGCGGAACAAGTTACTAAATATATCCACGTCTATTGTATTTTATAATGGATTTCCGCAAGGTCACGCCTGAATCAATTAATTATCTTCCGGAATTAATTATCTTAATGATGATGGAAACCGCATTAAATAAAAATTGTCATTTAGAAAAACTAAACACAGATAAACACGAAAAACGAAAAACAACTTTGTTTCATACTATTTATTATTAATAGAAGAATAAACAGACTACGTTTGTGCAATATTAAATACGAGTCAATAATGAACTGGAAATTTAATATCTGAAAGATCTCATTCAAAGATTGTAGCTTCACTGAAACCTCAAGGTAAGCGGACTCTTAATATATAACAACATACAATGTTTGGTATTCTAATATTGTGATCAATAAATTAAGCTTATAGTTTAATAGATCAGGGGCTGCATTCTCGACATAGACAGCGATCGCTTTACGAATTAAGTCACAAAATCCTAATGGCGTCCCTAGGTGATAACAGATCATACATATTAGTCAAAATCATAACCCTCTTTTTTGCTTCGCCGTAGTCGGGTAAAAACACTCGTATTTAGCTGAGTCTGGTCATACTGGAAGCCGATCCCAGCATAGTTGGGAAAGGGCTAGGCAGATGATGATTTATAACAGCAAATGTACCCAAACAAACAAGTGGATTGAAGATTAAACGAAGCACTCCATTATCATGATTTAATTAAAACTTATCACGAAGTTCATTACCGTCTTAATGAATTGTTCTTTACTTTGTCTTATAACCTCAAACAAACATAATTTAGGTATATATAGACAAGGTGTAAGAATTCTGTATTCATATTGATTTTTGGAACGAAGTTCTTTACCCCGACCGCACACTTTTTTTTGTTTAGCAGACGTCATCAACATCATCATTGGGAGCATTGTAACACCCACTGCTGATGAAGGTGATTTCCGACAAGTGGCATTTTTATTTACGAGCGAGCGAAGCGAACGAGTGTATATATACACTCGTATGTCGACACGCGTCGGAAATCATCTCACGCACGTGCATCATACAACGTTTTACTGTGCATTGCGCGAGGAAACAAAAAACCAGCAAGCCTTACTACAGTAGTCGCATAAGATGTGTAACATCTGACATTTTGGCTGACGTATATAAATTATAATATATACACTATTCATCATCATCATCGCCATCGCCATGACTTTGACTGACTTTGACTTTGACCATCGCTATCGCCATCGTCATCGCCATGATTTTGACTTTGACTGACTTTGACCTTTTGACTTTGACCACCGTCATCGCCATCGCCATTGTCATGATCATCATCATCATCGTTATCATCATCATCTAATTTGTAAAACTTTTAAAATAATAAAAACTCTCGGGCTGACGACTGAGTTAAAAAAAAAAAAAAAGAAAAGTAAAAAGCACTAGTGCGAAAAAGTGGCACTTTCCGCACAGTTTGGCTGCTTGGAAAACGCTCTATTCGAGCACACGCATTGTAAAATTGCATGTAGTTTCGCCCACGTGGAGAATGAAAAACGACAACGGCATTTCAAAATATATCCCACGGGAACGTAGTATCACGTAAAAAGTAACCTATAACCTAATCCAGGTTATAGTCTATCCGTGTTCTCATCCCGTCATATTGCCTGGGACTTGAATCCTGTCTGGCAAAATGAGGGTGTAGGTACTATCGAAGAAACGCAGATATTTACACTGTAAGGACTATTCTTGCTTGCAGCGCTCGGCCGCTATAATATCGCTTACCTACGAAAAAAAAGGGTCATGTGCACGGGATTTTGTTTTTAAATTGGTTAATTATGCGTTACCCTGATGGTACTTATCTACTATCCTTTGCCTACCCATTCGAAGATTGATTACTGGCGTAATCGTATGTTGATCGCTTAATACTTTCTTAATCAAGATCGTTTTATTATCAAGTTCTTATTAAGCCTTATCAATTGTTTTTTCCACTGCGAGTTCATTAGTGTCTCTAGTTTCCTACACTTTGTACTCGTCGATAACTCTAAATGAATTTAAGGAATTTCATGAAGCTAAAACAATGAGGGATATTTGCTATTTCTTTTTAATTCATGGGCTTTGCGGTAAGTTTTTTTTTACCGCCTTTAATTTGTCAGACATTCTATCTATGGAAAGAAATGGACTATTGTAAATGGGCCATCCTGTATAAACAACTCAGCATTAAACGTTGTCTATCAAAGTCTTCATCCCGAAAGGCGAGCGCCAGGGTAACCCGCGAAATTCAAATTATCTTACGTTTTTGCGGGTAGTATACGGTTGTATAGTGATCAAAATATGATTTACCACCGTTTAAATATAATACAGTGCGAGTCTTTATAATAATGTGCTCATATCGAAATGAGGGAATCTATGCTTAATTTTATAGACGGAAAAAAATTTAAAAAAACCTACATATTTTTTCTTATGTTTTTATGGAATTAAAAAAAAAATAACAAAACGGTGTAACTTTTAAACTACATAAATGATCTATCGCGATGAAACAAACTCCATAATGATTGGTAGTAATTAGGCGTCCTCATAAAATGAAAATTGTGGAAAAAAAATGACCCTCAATTGAAAATAAACATGTTTTTTTAGCAAAAATCTGTTTTTTTTTTTCAGAATATTTTACAATAATCGTAAAATTTCTCAAGAAGAAGCAAAACAGAACAAAAAAAAATTTGTTTTTCAGGTTTTTTTTTATATTTTTTCCATCGATAAAATTAAGCAAAGATTCCCTCATTTCGATATGTGCACATTATAGAGATTCACACTGTATGTATTCACAGAATAGTAAATTACCTTTTTGAATTAATATTTCATGGAATCATCACATTTGACGCCAATCTTAACTCATAGAGTTGTATTAATGATTCTATAGTGGTATGAGGAACAGGATATAAAGTTAACTCATCCTCCATAGAAAAGGGAGGATCCTCTGACCAGACGGGTGTTGTGTCTGGTGGGCTACTGCCCGACGATTGATGTTATATGCTGGTCACACGGTAAACTCTGCTTGTGCGAAGCAGGATTTTGCATGACGTCAGTGAGATGCGTAATTCGCATGTGGCAATGGACATGCCACCACAATTCTATTGATTTTATTTTTCTTTCTTTAATGATTGTAATTTTGTAAATAGATATCGGTTACGGACGCGAATCGTATTTTGATCAATATACAACTTGACACTGACAATTTCTAGCTAGCTCATCCCCCTTAATTCCTGGACCCGTTTTAAAACTACTATTTTTATTTCAGTGGGTATGTATCTGTCACAAGATGCAAAAGGAAGACCACAAGACCCCCAGTACATTATGCCGACTGAGCCGGTTCCATTAGAGTATTATGATGATCCTTCTGAACACAGTGTCAACTGCTACGCAGAAGAAAATCACTGCTCATCGGACATGTATGATTTTTATAACAAACTAGCTGCACCCCGCGGTTTCAACCGCATAAGTCTCGATTCCATGAGAATATTGTGATAAAAAGAATCTTATTTCCTAATCCAGGTCATATTCTACCCATGTGCCGAATTTCATCCAAATTTGTTCAGCCGTTTTAGCGTAAAAGCGTTACAAACAAACTCACTTTCACATTTATAATATTAGTTAGAATGTCGTAGGATATAGTTGAAGAAATCGGCACGTTGCGTACATCCTAGGGCCTTTGTAATCATAACATTAGAAGTCTAATTCCCATAATTAATAACGTTCAAAATCTAGTCGAAACTTCATCTCAGCGACAAATAATGTCAAAAGGCCAAATTTATGGAAATTGGTGGTTCTTAAAAATCAAAACTGAGTAAAAAGTTTTTCTTTTCATCACTACTTGATATTTCAGGCCATTTTTTACCTACATCGAAATGTGTGTCTACTGTTCCTCGATGTAGGAATCCGGGAGTGTATTAGGTTAGGGAGTGGAGTCCGTGAATCGGCAAGTGTAGCATGTGATGCAGTCAGTTAGATGGACGCAACTTAGAAGGTGCCTATGTCCGTTGATGAGTACTTAAAGTATATTTTTAAATGTCGATAAAATAGTGGATTGTTTGCCAAGGGACCAAACAACAATTTTAAAGGCGAGAGTTTTTCTTTGTATCCAGAGCGGAGCGAAGGTTTCTAGGGTAGAATTCCGAGCATAGTGGAGGGATTCTAAAGTAGAATTCTGAGCTTAGCCAGGGATTCAAAGTGTTGCTCCCGAGAAAAATAGTGTCGCTCCCATTCTACTTTTTATTGCCCTCTATGAGAAAATAAGTAGGTACCTAAGTGCAACTTATCAATAAGAATAGTACGTTTCATTCTCACTACTTGAGGAAGACCAACTATTTTTTTATAAAACTAAGTAAAATCCGAATTTGAATAAACAATTACAAACGAAGGTGGAATGCATTTCGCGCGTAAAATTTTTTCACAAACGATTTTTTTTTGCTCCCGCGCTCTTTGCTTTATCATCAGCCTGTTACTTGTTCATACAATGTTTGAGACTGATCTCTTTGGTGATTGGAACTTTTACTTACAATATCCACATTCTAAATTCAAATTACTTTTAGTCCCTAGGGACTAAAAGTAATCTGAATTTGAAAATTGGTCTTTAATCCCTAGGGATTAAAGAGCTATTTTAGTCCCTATTTATGAAGAACTATCTAGCACTTTTTGAATAGATATATCTAGGCTGGAACTTCATTTTCACCTTACAACCTCGGAAAGATTATGTTTCTCATTCGAAAACTGAGTGCATTTTATCCGCTAGCGTGAAAAGAGTTTTTTCAATTCAAATCTTAATATTCAGTAAGTTTCTATACCGCCAGTCCACTGAAAATACATTAATACTATTCTACTATTATATTATACTATTCATGTCAGTGCGCTAACCTCATTTTTAGAATAAACGCACTGGCCAGCATGACGACTCATAAAATACGAGCGAGTCCAGCAGCAACGAAGATATAAATTTAACCCCTGCAGAGTTAGTGCAAGCAGTAGATAATGCCGAATTGAGTTTTCTTATTTAATATATTATTTAAGCTGTTTTTCTTGCACCTAACGTTTTCCTCGCTATAGTGAGGTGAAAAGTTGTGTGTTTCGCTCGGCAGGAAAGTTATTCTGCGTCTCGTTTCTTTGAAACCCTCGCTACGCTCAGGATTCTATACAAATACTCGCACCAAAAAACAACTTTGCAGCCTTACATAACGAATGACTATAGTTCAGATAACATTTTTACTTATTTCAGATATTATGTTCCCAACATAATATGCGTTTATAAGAAGAATGTGGGATTGACAAACTTTTTTGGTTTGTGTTCAATTAAACTACAAAACTGTTTAATTGCTCAGCAAAAGAAAATGAACGATGGGTCTGCTTCTCTAGATGGTACGTATTTATTTAAATTAGCAATTGGTTCATAAGGCCTATTCAGGCAAGAAATCGCGGCACAGCGGACAGAGCTCCGGCGGGATCTCATGGCGTCATGGAGGGTGCGATTGTCGCAACCTCGCGCTGGGCACGCCACAATTGCGGCGATAAGACCCCTCTTTGAGGAGTGGCTTGAGAGACGCCACGGCGTCCTCACCTTCCGCCTGACGCAGGTCCTCACCGGACACGGCTGCTTCGGGAGGTTCCTGTTTAGGATAAGGCGGGAGGAAACACCCGGGTGTCACCATTGTGTGGATCGGCCTGAGGACACGGTGGAGCATACGGTGGAGGTCTGCCCGGCTTGGGCGGAGCAACGCCGTGTCCTCGTAGAGGCGATCGGCGGCGGTGATCTCTCGCGTCCGGCCCTGGTTCAGGCCATGGTACGGAGCGAGAGGAAATGGCAGGCCGTCACCTCCTTCTGCGAAACGGTAATGCTCGCGAAGGGCAACACAACAGGGCAACCGAAGGAACACGGGTGGGTTTTAGTCAGTAAGAGTCTGACACGCCCTCCCGCTCCACCCAGAGCGGGAGAAGTTATTTGATAATTTCCCACCCAAAAAAAAAAAAAAAGGCCTATTGGCATATTTTGAATTTGATGCAGTAAAGTTGGTGTAATTTTTAGGGTTCCGTACCTCAAAAGGAAAAAACGGAACCCTTATGGATCACTTTGTTGTCCGTCTATCTGTCAAGACCCTTTTGCTCAGGAACGCGTGGAGGTATCATGCTGAAATTCATATCAAATACTCAGGTCTCTGTCCCTTGGAGCTGTGAAAAAATCAAACTTCTAAGCTAACGCAATCAAAAGATAGAGCCGTTTATGCTGAAAATTTTCGATACTCGCAAGGGAATCAAAACCTACAGGGTACTTCCCGTGAACTCAGAATCTTGAAATTTGGAACGAAGCAACGTCTTATAGCACGAATAAAGGGAAAATTGCGAAAAATTAAAAAAAGTTGAAAATTAAGGTAAATTTTGATACTTACAAGTTTTCGCGAAAATGCCCATATCTTTTACTAATAAAAATAATACCAATTTTATTATGGCGGTATAATGGGTAGGTACGAAACCCCCGGTGCGCGAGTCCTACTTTGACCGGTTTTTCCCTAACTTTATCACTAACATATTTCAAAAATGTGCTGATTGCCTAATACGTATTTCTGGAGTCATCAATTCGCCCACAAATAAATTAACTTCTTGTGACTCGCCTCTAGAAAACATAATATTAATTAAAAGTGTCGATTCACCCGTTTCGACGAGTAAATTCATGCAAATCAACCAATAAGACGATCATAATTTGAATAATAGAGAGAAAAAAAAAACTGACATTGCTTTAAAAATTTGGGCGAATTTACCTACATCTGGCATTGGATTTATTATAGAATTTCATTAAATGTTTTAGAATGTCTATACGATTGCATGATTGTATTTCTCAGTGAAAATTTTTATGTCGGTGGCTTATAATTTATGGTAGAATAATTAAAAGGCTTTTTATTTTCTTTATTTACTAGCTTTTGCCCGCGGCTTGGCCCGCGTGGATGTTGGAAATTACCCCAGGAGAATTATGTTCTACCGGGATAAAACGTATTCTATGTAATAATCTAGGACATAGTCTACTCATGTGCCAAATTTCATCCAAATCCGTTAAGCCGTGCAAGCGTGAAAGCGCAACAAACAAAGAAACAAACTCATTTTCGCATTTATAATTTAAAGTTAGGATTATTATATTGGTTGTGGTTGCGTTGACGCAGCGCAAATATCGAGCAGATGTTATTATTGAAATAAAAACTAAAGTAACGTTGATGCGACGCATTTACGGTCAATCGAACGCATAATAGAACTTGTATTGTGTATTTATTTCATTTTTATTTCTTATTTTGCTTTTTGTAACTCATTTTATGCTGCACCTGTTGACGTCATCACGTCAACGCCAGTAATTGTCTAGCATAGGGCTGTGACCCTATGCGAGACCTATAATGCTGAGCGATGGCCATTTTACGTGAATGTGACGCATGTTTTTCCCCAACTTATGATTTTTGTGTTTCTGTTCTTTCTTTGCGTTACATTTGCCGCAAATAAACGGTTTTACTTTTCTTTTCATACATATGTTAGATCTGAAGGATATCTTAATACAAGTTTATTTCTAGTGTGAGTAGAAAATACACTTTTTTTCATTTTCAGATGAAATATACTACAACGGCAAACATTTTGGTTGTCATTATTACGGAGAACATGCCAATTCTGAAAAACAAGCTGTCATGTGGTACTTCCAACTTGGTGGTCTTGATGCTGAAAAAGAAGACATTACGCAACCATTTTAAAATATATTTTAATGCCTATGATTCCACTACTAAGCATGAATTGTAAAGTTTAAAATAAATAATTAGTATTCATAAATTAATATTTTATTGTTATTTATTTATTTATCACAAACACTGTTATCTTTACAGGAAATTCCTTATGCGGTAGCGTGGTCCTTAATTAAACTATCTTCGGGGAACATAAATAAAAAAAAAAACCCGACGAATTGAGAACCTCCTCCTTTTTTTGCAGTCGGTTAAAAATAAAGATAACCAATGCAATGCGCAAGTGCGAAAATCCTACTTCCTATGCTATACTGCTCTAACATAATTTAAAAACTTAGAGACTTAAAATAATTTAAAAAAAATTGTACAAGTATATAAAATGGGAGGGGAAATTCACTTCCATCTAACTTAATTTAAAACTTACAGACTTAAAATAATTTGTAAATAAAATAGGAGGAGAAATTCACTTCCATCTTAATATTATAAGTGTGAGTGTACGTTTGTGAGTCAAGAATTTAAAATAGATTAAACGGATTTGAATAAAAGGCACACGGGTAGATCATGACTTGGACTGAGACATAGGATACTTTTTATCCCGATAGTACGTTCCCAAGGAATTATCCCTTGGGAACGTTTTACGAAATCATAATATCGTTTTTCGAACACCAACGTGGACATTGATCGGTAGATAATTATTAATAGTACCCGCGATTTCACCCGCGTGTAGTTGAGAAATTCATCACATTAACCCAATGTGTTGATTTTTATTAATAACATTACATCACATCTGTATTCGAAGAGTTAGGAACTATTAAGTACACCCACATTTCGCCAGTTATGTTTAAGTCCCACGTAATAGAAGGCGAGTCTATTGCTATCAACCGGGAACAGATCCAGGTTCCGGGCTGTTACTGAGAAATCCCACATGGAAAAACTCAATAACACTTTGCCCGGGAATCCAAACCCAGGAGCTCATGCTCAGCAGTAGTTCTTGCGACCAATAATCATAATGCCATTCCAATCTTGCGATTACCGGTAATTATCAACAATAAAATTTTCAATTCACTATTAAATAACCATTACATATACATAACGTATAAATATGTAAAGGCAAATATTTAAATGCGCGTCAAACAAACTTTTGAAATTCAATAAATGAGGGCCTTTTATAATTATTGAGCTTTATTTTTGGTCTTAAAACTATCTGAACTTTTATAGCTGATCAGCGGAAAATTCCCATTGTGATATTTTTATTATAAACGGTACTCTTTTTTAAACTGTTTTTACCTCTTTATAACTAATTTGCCTTCTTTAATAGATTTGCTAATAATAATGCCAAATGATCCACAGTTATGCATGGTTTATATAAAATTATTTAGTAACTATAATGTCTTGTTTTACCAACTATAAATTTAAATCGAAGATGATGGCTGCAAAATATTTTTTTGTAGCTTATTATGTTTTTTTTTTATGGATCAAACAATATTTGAAATTGTGATTATGGACATTTCATATTTCCTGTGGACCAAAATAGGTTTAGATATACATACGTATGTATATACGTGTGTGTCACCGTAAGATTGTGAGCACCGTTAGTTTATAATCTATCGGTATCATTTTCGCTAGATCATAATCTGTCAAAAAATTTTGAACTGGGTGAAATGGGTTAAGTAAGGTTAGAACTGTGACCAACCGCGCGCGAGCCAAGCGAGCGCTACTTCCAAGTTGCTCGCAGCCACGCAGGCTATTTAATACTCCAAGCGTACTTCTAGGACTTTTGCCCCTAAACCGTGTCGCACAAACCTGGGCCAGCATGCTCCCCTAAACAGAATGTTGACTTTTTACAACAGAGCCTGTTCAGTTGACAACAGTATCGATATTTTCTTTGACAGTCTGCAAGTATATGAAAAGAAAGTTAATAAAATTGACCTGTAATCAGCTGCTTATTTATATTTGTATTAATTTTAATAATGTAATTTTAATCTTAATATATGTAATCAAATTTAATAATAACTTCATTTCATTTGAATTTTAATTAGACTAACGATTTATGTTTTATTTTATTCCATATTTAGTATTATTACTTTATGAGCGAGTATTTTGTTGTGTTTATTTTGTTTTTTGTTGTTGTTTGTTCTCATGCAATGTAACGAAGTGTAATTAATTAATTATTATTTTTATAATCTAATCTTATTTCGCAATTTTATTATTTATCAAATTAATGTTAATGCTAATATTTTAATGATTTAATAATTTGTAAAATAATTGTTCCTCTTTTAATAATAATGTTGTGCATGCCTATAAGTGATTTATTTACACGGTACTCAAGACTTGTGATACCTATTGTAACTATCCTTGTAAATATGTTGTTGTTGTGCCATGCTTAATAAATAAATAAATTAGCGCAAGGTGCATTACGTCGCAAACAAGTTGGTTACCAGTTTACAATTTGTCAGTTTTTCATGGATACATTATAAACTATCGAAAAATTATGCATTAAATTGTAAATGATTTGTCACAAAACACAATTTTTCGACAGTTTATAATCTAACGGAAATAATACCGATGGATTATAAACCAACGAAGTTTATAAATATACGGTGACATATATAAACTCACGCCTTTTTCCCATGGGGGTAGCCAGAAAATACAGAACGCCACCTGCTACGATCCTTACATACTCCTTTTGCCTCGTTTACGTTCATACATCTGGTCATACATGCACGCCGGTTGCGAGTACTACGCACTTGGCCTTTCTGAAGAACACCAATAAGGTCAGTATAAGTCCTCCTAGGGCGTCCCCGCCCGGCCTTTCTCTTCACATCAGCCATGTAAATACATTTTGTTAGTCGCCTTTCATTCATCCTCTCAACATGTCCAAACCATCACAGCATACCCTTTTCAATTTTTGTCTCTACATCTTTTAAATCACTCCGCTGTCTTATCACATCATTCCTCAGCCTATCATTCAGAATCAGACCACTCATGCTTCACAAGGAATGCATTTCCACAGCATTTATTCTACTTTCATGCTTGTTTTTCCACACCCAACCTTCACTTCCATACATACATAAGTGTGGGCACCAGCACACCATTGTGAACAGCCAGTCGAGCCTTTTTAGACATCGACTGGCTGGTCACAATCGCATGTATAGCACCATTCACTTTGTTTCCTGCGTTTACTCTCCTTTCCACATCTCCATCAATCTTCCCATCCCTTGTGAACAGACTCCCCAATTATATAAACTTACTTACTTGCTCCACACTCTTATCATTTATTTTCACATTACACACCGATACATCCTCTCCTCTTTCAAACACCATCATTTTCGTCTTATTCACATTTATATTCATCCCTTTCATCTTATATGCTTCATTGTCTTGCAACTGTTCTGCTGACGATGCAAGTAGAACTTGATTATCTGCGTAGATATGGCATTTGACAGGCAAGTCATTCATTCTCAATCCGCACTCACCCTCTTTCAAATCTGTCAGACAACTATCCATGTACAAGTTGAAAAGCCACGGTGACGCTACACAACCCTGTCTAACACCCCTCGAGATGCAGAACCAGTTCGTGTATGCCCCATTTACCCTAACACAAACACTAGATTTAGAGTTTAGCAAATTACATAAAATTGCAGATCGCTTCTGATTTTATAAAGGAGACTGAAACAATAATATACAATCTTGGACCTGGATGTAAAAAGATGAAAGTAGTGTCAATTAATAGCAAAAATATTATCAACCTTTCACTGAAAATTCTGCGGATTTTGTCAATCTGAGAACAGCGATAAAAGAGATTAAGTAAAAGTGAGGTTATGTTACAATCTTTAACTAACAGCTGATTCCTGAAGTGCAAAATATGTTGTTTTGCACTAATAGTTATTATATTTAGTAGAAAATGATTGCAAAATCATAGAAATGAACGCCAATGACTTCAAGTCATAGGTAGGTAACAGGTAAATTAACTATTGTGTATTAGGGTATCATAATATTGTTTGATAAATACATGATTAATTGCCATAAATGTAAACAATTTCCATAAATCAATCTGCCTAGCTTTTTCCCAACTATGTTGGGGTCGGCTTTCAGTCTAACCGGATGCAGCTGAATACCAGTATTTTACATAGAGCGACTGCCTATCTGACCTCCACAACCCAGTAACTGGGTAATACAATACCCTTGGTAAGACTGGTTGTCAGACTTTTGGGCTTCTGACGACCCGTAACAACTGTCAAAGATCCACGAATGACAGCCGGGACCAACGACTTAACGTGCTTTCCGAGGCACGGAAGAGTCTTGGTATGTAAAGATGGTCACCTATCCACGGACCAACCCCGGTTAGCGTAGCTTAACCTGATGGATATACTTAGCCACAAGCTCCTCCAGTAAACAATCTCCATATGCCTTCTAATTATATGTGTAGGATCAGGAGTGCCGAGAGGTATTTCGTCAGGGTTTGGAGTTCCCATTTTATTGGGATAAACAAAACTGTATAAACAATTACAGGGTATTTATTATAGTAGGTACTATATAAGGTAAAACACAATACAAATGGTAATTAGTAACAAGATAAAGTAGGTGAATAGGTAGTAATAATCAAACAGACTTTTAAGGTCTTATAGTTCGTATAGTGGCCAAGCCACCCAAATACAATGACAAAGTGTATTGCTTGCTATCAGCAAGCCAATACAGCTATGTGAATATACAGCAGCGCTGTACCAGGTAAGCCGACAGTTTTGTCGGGAACAGGGGCTCTTTATAGATTCGCATCCGAAGATCGACTGACTCGCCGTCGTAGAAGAGTTCGCTACGCCCCCGCAAGGGGGCGTGGCGAGCGGGGTCAGGGCGTAGCCCCTCGCCCGCGGAGGCTATACAGTGGCCCGCAAATGCGGGCCCCTCATTAGAGTGCCTAAGCGGCGAAGGAAGTGAGTGCGGGGTTTAAGTCGCACTCGTGTGTATGGTTGCACTGAATAGGCACCGTAGGAGCGCCGCGACGCTTATAGTGGCGTCGCTTTCTTCACAACACCCCGGCGGTCCATCCCTGCCGAGTGAGACCCCCAGTTACCTGGGGGAGGCTCAGCAGGAGACGACCAGCGGCGAGGGTGCCTACTCTGCGCGCCTACGGGGAAGATGTGTAGTTCCCCCCCGCCCCGCTCACAGATCTAGCCGTTTACGGATTGGGGGGGGGACCGTCGCGTGTGTGTGAGCAGCTAGTGTTGTTGTGTTCGCTGCTCAGTGTCTATGTGTGACGCAAGGCACGCTCGCGCCGCGTCGACACATGATTATGTAGGTGCACGTATAGTAGTGGTTGTCTGTATAGTTACGCGATGTGCCTATATTAACTTAGAACACACCGCGCAACAGATGTGTGTGTACATCTGTAGAGTCCCTTTATTCGAGTAAGCCGCGTGTAACCTGAGTGCAGCTACTCGAGGCGTCAATTTGGAGAGATGGAGGCGTCGTCCGCAGTCAGGTATACTGACTCGCCTCGTAGAAGAGTTCGCTACGCCCCCGCAAGGGGGCGTGGCGAGCGGGGTCAGGGCGTAGCCCCTCGCCCGCGGAGGCTGTACAGTGGCCCGCAAATGCGGGCCCCTCATTAGAGTGCCTAAGCGGCGAAGGAAGTGAGTGCGGGGTTTAAGTCGCACTCGTGTGTATGGTTGCACTGAATAGGCACCGTAGGAGCGCCGCGACGCTTATAGTGGCGTCGCTTTCTTCACAACACCCCGGCGGTCCATCCCTGCCGAGTGAGACCCCCAGTTACCTGGGGGAGGCTCAGCAGGAGACGACCAGCGGCGAGGGTGCCTACTCTGCGCGCCTACGGGGAAGATGTGTAGTTCCCCCCCGCCCCGCTCACAGATCTAGCCGTTTACGGATTGGGGGGGGGGACCGTCGCGTGTGTGTGAGCAGCTAGTGTTGTTGTGTTCGCTGCTCAGTGTCTATGTGTGACGCAAGGCACGCTCGCGCCGCGTCGACACATGATTATGTAGGTGCACGTATAGTAGTGGTTGTCTGTATAGTTACGCGATGTGCCTATATTAACTTAGAACACACCGCGCAACAGATGTGTGTGTACATCTGTAGAGTCCCTTTATTCGAGTAAGCCGCGTGTAACCTGAGTGCAGCTACTCGAGGCGTCAATTTGGAGAGATGGAGGCGTCGTCCGCAGTCAGGTATACTGACTCGCCTCGTAGAAGAGTTCGCTACGCCCCCGCAAGGGGGCGTGGCGAGCGGGGTCAGGGCGTAGCCCCTCGCCCGCGGAGGCTGTACAGTGGCCCGCAAATGCGGACCCCTCAATAGAGTGCCTAAGCGGCGAAGGAAGTGAGTGCGGGGTTTAGGTCGCACTCGTGTGAATGGTTGCACTGAACTGACTCGCCGACAGAGTGCACGCTCTTTTATAAGACGATGCCCCCACTTTGCAATCCCACTACGACAACTCTGTCCGATGACGCACGGAAGTGCGTCACGTGTTTACTTGACACAAAACACTAAAATGTGGTAAATCTAATAAGACTTACATTGTAAAGAGTAATCAAATAATACAAGAATAATTGTCGTAAATAAACAATAGTGAATTCACGAACAAAACCATTGGTTACAATTATCGAAATAAGTTGCCAAAATCAATTAGTGAGTACAACGAGTACTTAATAAATTATGTCCGATTTATTAGACAATAATTGATAGTAAAAATCACATAAATGAATAATAACCAAAACAAATCATACCAAACTCTGTTGACTACCCACAATTATTGTAATTGACAACCATTTCCGACATACGTATTTTAAACCTGCCAGGATGGTAGCTGGTAAGATGAGGTTATATTTACTTACAGACTGAGGTGCAAGCCATTGCCAAATCACTGACACAATTGTTTCATCGTGTAAGGGTCGTCGGCCCAGTGTATTACAGAGACCAGTTGTTATCCCACAATTCACACAGCGATCCATAGTTTGAACAATATCCAATCCACAAGCCGGCGGTAAAATCCAAAATAACAATTCCAAGTCAAACGTGTGAGTGATCTTCGATGTCTAGTGTGAAAGTAAGGGTCGTGCAAAGTAGGCAGGGTTGGAATCCATAAAATACAAAGCAGTGGTCGTGAAAAATGAAGAATAATCGGGAAGCACTCAAAACAAATCGGAAAACACAAAACGAGTGAGCAAACATGAGCAATCGGCTACTTTCTAGTGTCAATGTCAGTCAGCTGTCATGCCAGGGACATAGACTAAAAATAGAAGACTGATTTTAATCGATATGAAATCGATAAATATTAATATTGGTTTTTCAGTAATTAATTGATATTTTATTTATTTATATGACTGTAATTATATACACTATATTATATAACATAAGTATATATAGTGCATTTAATTATTTTGAGTTAATTATTTATTGCAAAGGTTTTATTTTCGTAAGTGTGTAATCGATTACTCAATCGATACTTTCACAAAAACTATCTTTGTCATATTTCTCCAATTCCAGATTGAGAATTGAGGTGATTTTTGTCGGGGGTTCGAAGAAAACCGATAGGGACATCGTGACCCCCGGCAACAGGGCAACCGAAGGAACACGGGTGGGTTTTAGTCAGTAAGAGTCTGACACGCCCTCCCGCTCAGCCCAGAGCGGGAGAAGTTATTTGATAATTTTCCACCCAAAAAAAAAAGATGATTTTTCATGTACTAAGATATGACTTACTTTTTGTTGACAAAAAATGATCTAAAAACATTGGGGCCCACGCAGAAGTCGATTAAACAGTTGATCAAAAGTAATTAACATAAAGATGATTTTGGACTTTTGTAATATTCACAAAAAGAGCCGCAATCATTATATCAGAGTGTTCAATGATATTTTTAGGAGGGCAAAATGAAAATTATTAGAGGTTCGATTAAATACAAGCCATGTTATGTAAACCTACTAAAACGGAAATAATGGAAAGTTTGAATCAATTAAAATATATTATAAGCTTTTTTTTATAAATATAATATCCTGGTACAGACAGTCAAGCACCCGCTGGGTACGGTACGCACCCCTAAAAAAGGAAAGCGGGTTATCTAACAGTGCATTTTCCTTAATAAAAATGAAGGGAGCGCTCATTTTCAAGAATGTCATGGTTGATACCATATTAATTATATCAAGAGCCGTTTTAATTGAATGTTTCGTTATTAAGATTAGAATCAATATTAATGAGCAATTTTACGTCATTATAATTAGTTCGTTAACATCTACTAATTAACTTCTTACTCGTCCACTTCTCATAATAACTTAATCTTTCAGTCGATGTGGTGTAGTATTGACAATGTTTTTTAAAAATGATGTATTTTTTTCATTTTGTTTCAGTGTGTTTTTCATTCATGCTTTTAACGGTGAGAATTTACTAATTTACAAAGATTTTAGTATGGTTAACTGAAATATAATACAGGGTAATAGGGACATCGACGGACAAGCTGTTACCATGGATTCAGGTACATGATTCTGAAGTCAAAATGTATAGAACAAAAGGATTTTTTTTCCACAACCGGCGAAACATCCATGGTTTCAAGTTGCACGTCGATATCCCTGCTACCCAGTAAGGCTTTATGTTATCAAGGAGCTCGCGACTATGACATAGCCGCATGGGTCGATCAATCAAGGTTAAGCTACATATGTCACGGTCAGTTCGTGAATTAATGACCATTATTTCGAGACCCCACCGGGCCTTGGAAAGCATGATAAGCTGTCATTCCCAGCTATCATGCGTTGATCTTCATCGGTCATTACGGGTAGTCAGAAGCCCGAAAGTCCGACAACCAGTCTTACCAAATGGTATCGTATGACCCAGTAACTGGATTGTGGAGGTCAGATGTTCCATGAAAAATACTGGTACCTATTCAGCTTTATTCGGTTAGACTGGCAATGGACCCCAACATATTTGAGAAAAGGCAAATGATGAGTGTTAGTAGGCATAATTTTAATGCGCAATAAATATTATGTGACATGTTTCAGTCTACCTTTCAAATTGCCATGATACAAATGCAGGGACGCGAGACAAGCGAAATGCCCAGGATTCTAATATTATCCAACTGGTGGATGGTGAAATGACGGTCCGACCAATGGTTCTTGTAACAGTCTCAGTTCCTTTAGTATTCGAAGGAGTGGATTATGATCTCATCCAAAACCTGAGTAAGAAGACTTACGACAATTATTATGATTGTTTCTATTGGCATACGAGATGCATCAGAGACGGGTAAGCAAAAAAATTATTAAAATTCATGTTATAAAAATAATATTATAAGACGAATTTTTATGATTTAAATATATCTTTTATTGTAATGGTTTTTTCAGACAGGTATTTAGTTGCATTTTACTATTTTTTCCGCGACATGGCCCAATATAAACAATCAACTCAGTTTATCGCGGTCCACTGCTGGACATAAGCCTCTCCCAGGCTGCACCACAAGGGGTGCGTACAGAAAATCTCCTCGTGTGCCAGATACCTGCTGGTCCCTTATGGATACGTTCGAGGGGAAGAGAAGTTGTCGGGCCGGTACACCCTGGGCATGAACAATATACTCTTCAGAAAAGGTTTGGGATTTTTTCGGAGAGGGTATTGTTTATGGCGAATTTCTGCGGGCGGGGGAGCAGTATGCTCCTCAACGTTCTTCCACGTGTCCCTCTGATTTTCAGCACAGTGGAGGAACGAGAGAGGCGGGTCGCTCCTAATCGATCGACGTTCGTCGATTGACACTGGACGTGACCCAGCCGCTGCGGTGCAGGCGCACCAAAGCGGCTGTCGTTTCTCCCTCAAGAGCGATCTTGAGGGAGAACTTTCGGCGGGTTCGCTGAGTCAGGTTATCTGGACAGCGAACTGAGGCATGTATAATGCCGCCGTCGGGGGCTTGGCTTAACCACCCGGCCCAGAGGAAGGACACCTCTAAGATAAAAAACCACCTAATCCTAAGTTTTGAAGCGTGGCGAGAGGATGAGTGGCTAGTGGGGGACCAGTCGTTAGCGCTTCCCCTGTAGATACCTGCCGACCTCTACAGTATATAGGCTTACCTAGGCTCTGCCTAGGTGGACGTTTATATCCTTTATTACTCGTGGGAACAAAATGGAAAAAAATATAACAAAATAAACACAAACACTGACGATAACGTGCCTTTATTGGCGGAGATGGTAACGCTTGCCGGCGACGGCAACAAGAGCCGAGGAGGCTCCTGTCCCTCAAGGGACCAAAGTATGTCTGACCAGGACGTAGGACGTGGGGGCTCCAAATTCTGGGGCAAAAGGTCGCGCGGGTCGGAACAGGATCAACGGGGCAATCCTCGAGCGAGGAAAGCCTCCCGATCGCGAAAGTGCCGACGGTTAGGAGAGGACGAGGACGGCAGCGGAGGCCTTCCAACCTGGGCCTCCGTCGGACGGAATGTCAGAGATGCGGGCGGAGATCGCCCGCTTGACAGCCGCCATGGAGCTTCTCCAAAAGGAGAATGCGGAGCTTCCAGCGGACTTGGCTTGGCTCCAAGGAGCCGGCCCCCGAGAGGTGCCGCAGGGGGGGGAGCAGCATGGGCAGAGACGGCCCGTGCCTGCCAAGGACCGGATCCTAGACCTTGTGCGGCAGGAAATGGCTTTTCTACAGAGCAAGTTTTCCACCCTGGAGGCCATAGTCCTGCGCCCCCCGTTGGCGGTAAGCCAGCCGGCTTCGGGCCAGCGGAAGGCGGCGTCATATGCCGCCACCGCAGCTGCCGCAGCCGGACCAGGCTCGTCAGGGCAGACTAAAAGCGGGGCGGCTGCACGGATGGTTTCCATGCCGTTATGCGAAAGAAAGCGGCCTCCTTACTACAACGCCTGCATGGTAGTGAAAACAGCATTCTAAAAATGATCGCTGCCAGACCGGACTGTCCCTTTCAGGGACACTGGGTGGGGACAGTCATAGGTCTGCATAAATAAATAATATTGTAAAAAAAAAAAATAACAATACTAACCTATTTATTTAACCACCATTGTTACACCAATATACTAACAAAATTATGGACCTTAGTCTGAAATAAAGTTTAATTTTATTTTATTTTAATAGGAGGTTGTCGGATACCTTACAAAGGGAAATATTCAACCGATTCTCTAAAATTTTAATTATCTTCTAATGGTGGATAGTTCTTCTTCCAGCTTGGGCAAAAAACTTGTAAACTAAGCGACTACACGCTAAGAGCACCCCCTGTGGGGTACCTACGTGTGTCTAAGTTTTTATTTCCATCTCGAATCTAAATTATTTCATCTTAGGAAGTGCACTGACGCCCACTTTCACTAAAACTAGGCGGCACATAAATGGTAATGCGTAAACATCATTTACTTAGTAATTTCTACTTACATGCCTTGATAAGTTTTTCTTTGTTTGCTAAAGGAGATTGCCCATATACAGTACTCTTGAGAAATGTATCGTGTCACAAAAACTTGAACAATATGAAATATCTAAAATAGAAATATATTTTTTTAATAAAATATAATTATTATTTATAATGGGATAGTTTTTTTTAACAATAATTGTACTTTTAAGTTTCCGACTATTAAGTACGCCATTTTTACTATCGCCTGTCAACACTAGGGATGTCCATTTCTTCTATTGCGTGTAATGTGCTTACCTACCTACATAAAATATCGATTCTGTATTGATTGTTCAATTTACTATTGCATATCAAGTTAAATAACTGTTTATTTAACAATAAAAGGGTGTATACAATACTTTTAAAGTATTGGTAGATAGCTCACAAGGTAAAATAAATAAATCTGTTTCTTTATCCCCACAGAACTAGATATCAGGTAGTAGATACATTTATCTATCTTATTTTTATTGAAAATGTGACGAGACAATAGTGTGCGGTGAGGTATTTGGTTTGTATGGTTAATAGTTTTATTATTATTTTATTTTTGAAATTGAAATCGGAATAGTTTCAAACATCTATTATTACTATTACACCCACGTTACGCAAACAACAAATATTTTTATCTGTAATAACCTCTAATACGCGTTATGATTTTTATTTTATTTTATGTTGCCAAACGATATTTTTGCTTTTTTCCTATAATAAATCGATCAAAAATCGAATGTATTAGAATGTTACAACCGCATGGGTACAACCTTATTTGACATTTACTAGCCCGTCTGTCATATTTTTGTCAATATGTCAACATTGTCAGCTAGTATGTTTTTTTCTGCTGGTTTTGGTACGTTATGCGTCGAGTTTGAGCCTTTTAGTTCCTCTGTTACTGCTGCTAAACCCATTGAAAATAAACATAATTCCGACACCGCTGCACCGCGTGTGTTAAAGACAGAACTTTTGTATTGTGATATATTGAAAATATGGCGAGCGACTGTCGAGCGATATTTCAACTGCTCTTCGAGATTAATGTCCCTCATTAATAAACATTTTTTCATTTATTGTATGTAGTGTAGCTGTTTTCCATCCCTTTCTACTTACATAGACCATTTCATGACACAATCTATTATTTGAATAGGATCTAGATATAACACTGAGCGATTGACTATCTAGTTATAGTTAGCTTCCATGCTTTGCATTATTTATAATGAAACGCGGGAATAAGATTTGAAAGCATGAAGATGCTCAAAATTGAAATCAAGTAAGATTTGGTGAGGAGGTCACAGGTGGTCAGCAGCAACCAGCCACCTGACATAGTTACAGATTTTACACAAATGTACTTCAAAGACACAAAGCGTAAACCCATTCCGACTCTTTCAAATATATTTTTTCAATTCATTTTATGGTCGAACATAACCTCTAAACAGTAATTACATTTTTGTAAATATCTCAGAAATGCGATTGTAGTTTGTATTGAATTTTTTGTGGAAGTATTTAGACATGTCATCGAGTATTTTAAAGATGATTTGATGAAGACACAACACAATGTTAAATTCAGTACATTTGTCTATAGTACCGTGGGAAATCTCCTTTACTTTTGTTTTACTATTTAGCACAAAAAATGTTTTCTAATAAGATTATTGTAGTTTGTTAGTTTTAGTTTTAAATAGCATGGTTTGTAAAGTTTATTTTTTATTTGTAATCCGTCGAAAATGTTGTTGGTTGCAGATTTGGCCGCATTTTTATTTGTATTTATTCGTTTAAAATTTTATTTGTCACTGTTTGTTTTCCCAAATAAATAAATAAACATGAAGCAGCTTTTTAGCACAAAAAACTTTTAAGGCGAAGATTAAAAGCCATTAAAAGGTATTTTTGGACGTCAAAATTTACAAGAAAATAGAATTGATTCTGGGTATCCTTTCCAAAAGGTATTTTTTTATGTAGAAGAAAAGGCAAGAAACTCCAAAGAATGGGCAAAAAACTCCATTCCTAAAGTTACGACAGCGATTTGTCGATACGCATCGACAAATCGCTTAGGCAACGTTTACGGGTTACCTAGCAACAGTTTTCTAACAATATTGACAGAGCTGAACTTGCTTTATAAAAACCATAGACAGTAGATTAGCTTTATCTTTCTGACTGACTGATCATTTGGTCAAATCCTGATAATTCAGGTTTAATTGAAAAAATGCTGCTTTTTTACCGACTTTAAAAATAGGGTTTCAAGTTGGATGTTTATAATTATGTTTTTTAATCTATGTTCGGGCATAACTCCGTTATAATAAAGACGGGTTTGCAAAATTCCTTGTTTGTTTTTTTTTTCCTCTTAGTATTTAGACGATGTTATAATAACTTCCTGTCATTGTTAACTACATACCAGACATGGTATGTATCTTTTTTTTACAGACATGATAACATGTTAAAATCAATGTCAATTATAATTTTTTTTTCAGGACATATTTTCACACGGTTTGTTCATTCGCTAATATTTATTATTATGTAAACTTTGCAAACAAATGCCAACTGGATCTTGAGAATTGTAGGCACAGAGTGAGAGAAGAATATTGGAAACCAAATGAAGGAATTTTCGGAAACTATGAGAGACACACGTGTAAGTTCAGTATTATTCATAAATTTTTTATTCGGAGGAGCTCGTGGCTAAGTACTAACAGCCGCTCGGATTGTTCTGTCAGGTTAAGCTACGCTTGCCGGGGTTGGTCCGTGGATGGGTGACCATTTCTATATACCGAGACTCCTCCGTGCCTCGGAAAGCACGTTAAGCCGTTGGTCCTGGCTGTCATTCTTCATCTGACAGTCGTTACGGGTCGTCAGAAGCCCGAAAGTCTGATAACCAGTCTTACCAAGGGGTATCGTATTACCCAGTCACTGGGTTGTGGAGGTCAGATAGGCAGTCACTCCATGTAAAATACTGGTATTCAGCTGTATCCGGTTAGACTGGAAGCCGACCCCAATTTATGGGAAAAGGCTAGGCAGAACAGAACATAACTTATTTTTTATTATTTATTACTTGTACGCGCTACTATCCATAGTTTTGGATTTTACCCTGATGTGCCCATGCAAAATCACCTTGTATAAAATGATATAACTCAGCATCTCTGTGATTGATCCTGTGTTACGCAATTAGGTGGCGTAACACACGATCAATCACAATCTGTTTCATGTTGGCAGGTCAACAACATTCATTGCGTTATGTAGATGCGTTGTTGAGCAGACAAATTTTTCGAACATAGTCAGCCTATAATGTTCCCACTGCTGGGAGACAGAGCTCCTCTCTTCGAGAGGGAGTGGGCCTACCACGCGGGTACGTAGATGTCACGAATCTTCGAATTTTTGGTTCTAGTACACGTTTTGAGAGCAGTGGTGATGAAATTATGTGCACAAAGTAAAACATCTGCCTGTGTTCGAACCTACGACCTACAACTCGTAAGTCGGGGCCATTACCACCGGGCAGGTCTTGTCACGGCTGTGAATTATTTGTAGCCCAGCTGCTTAATTACTTCCAATGACCAAAATTGTCCAGCTAGGTAGGTCCAACTTTGAGAAAAGCCTATGTCCAGCAGTGGAGATCTTTCGGCTGAAATGATAAATGATGACTGAAATTGGTACCTTTTTTATGGCGGTCAATAATTAATCATTTATTTAACATCAAATTCTCACACTACCAGCAATACATATACTGCAAATTTGTATATTCGTTAGGAAAAATAGGCACCTCTTCAAATCTAATATCGAGCTAAATGAAAACTATAACCGACGGAACAAGAATAGACTAATACTACCCATCACAAACTTAAAATTTATCGGGAAAAGCCCACATTCAAGACTAGCTAATATATTTAATAAGCTACCGGAAAGTTTAAAATCCCTACCAAATGACTCAATTTTCTTGAAGCATATGAAATCTCTGTTAATAAAGAAAGGCTACTACACCGTTGAGGAATTTAAAGTTGACAAATTGTGAATCGATTGATCTCATAGTAATAAGCTTGACGTAAATGTGAAAATAATAATAAATTACTTTACTATATTACTATAATGTTATGCTAACTAATAATGACTAAAATGAATGACTAAAAAAATGATTTATTTGAAATGAAATGTAATAATTAATGAATTAATGTTTATTAAAATGTAATGAATTGTTAAATGGTGGGTGTACCTACTACAGGGACACCTTTGCCCAACCCTTCGGGGAAACAAGGCGTGATGTTATGTTTTATGTTATGAATTGTTAAAATAAAATCACATAATCATTTGATATGTAACCTTTTGCAGTGCTCTTACAGGGTGCATGTCTTAATACTGGTTCCCTATCCATTTGCATAAAATTTTAAGACCTAATATAACTTAGCATAATTTTGTTTGGCATGATTATATTTTCGCATAATATAATTACGCATAACAGCTTACGCATAATTTTTTTACGCATAATTTCTCTAATCATAATAATGATTAAGCATAACATTCACAAGCATAAGTTTTTTCGCTGTAAGAAACATGCAAACAAGCATATACCATGCATGCAGCAAGCATGCAACATGTAAACAAGCATACAACAGGCATGCAAGCAAGCATGCAGCATGCAAACAAGCATGCAGCATACAAGCAAGCATGCAGCATGCAAGCAGGCATGCTTTCTGTCACGGCTCTAGCGCTGCGGGCCTCCGGCGGCCCCACGCGTGCTAATCGTCGCAGACCGCTTTCGCTCACCACCGCACCTTCCGGTTCGCTCCCAGCCGCCTCCTCCTCAGCCCGCGGGCCGCCTCGCCCCTACACGCCTACGCGATTTTAAATTACACTCTAGGGGTAGGGCAGACAAGACTACGTGGAGTCGGTTTTGCAGCGATACGGTTCTGTCACTAACTTTTGTAGCACAACATAATGATTTTTTAAGACAATACTTTAATTATTTATTTTATTTTATTTTTTAAATGATTTGCATGAAAATCCAAAATAAATACGTAAAAGTAACTCAAATTTGTTTCCCTTATTTCTATTAATTGTATGCCTAAATATTATTATGCTAATAGTCAGTAGGCCTACTAACGTTATGCGAATCAAAGTTATTCCAAAACAAATTAGTCTTTAAGATGATTATGCCAACATAAAATGTATGCCTAAAAAAATTATGCCGAAGTATTATTATGCCAAAACAAATTGTGCCAAAATCGTTATGCCGAAGTATATTAGGACAAAGAACATTATGCGGAAAGAAGGGATCCCCTTAATACTGTGTCATGAAATTTTAATGCATGCCCACTAACCAGTGTTTTACATGTTTGCAAATAAAATAAAGAAATAAATAAAATTCTTTTACACTAATTAGTAGAAAACAAACGAAATTTTGAATGGCGGTAAAGTTTACAAATCAGTTGGAGCCTCGGAACATCAGTTTATACAGGTGATTATTTAAATGGGACTCCCAGTCTGCTCAACAACGTAAATAACGTAACTAATGTTGTTGAACTTGAACCGCCAAGTCAAGCAAAACAAACACAAAGACAGCCGTACCACCTTTTCTCGAAGCCATTCAGGACATTTTCGACCCCCTGTAACTTGGTTGTAGATAAAACTAGAAGCATGAATTTTCAGTGACCACGAGGGCTTAGTATAACTAGGTATATTCCCAAATTACATTAAATTTGAACCTGGGGTTTAAGAACTAATGCAGGTCAAAGTTCCTTAATTTTGTCACTGACATACTCACTTCCCGATCATCAAAATTCTAAGGTACTTCTAATAGGCACACAAGCTTTAAATTTAACACACAAAATGTGTTTAGTATATAAAGCAAAAAAAAAAAAAAAAAATACTATAACTTCAATTCCGTTTTCTAGATATAGTAACTTTGTAATCGCATATGTTTATATAGAATTACAAAATTACTTGTGCAGTTCGTATATCTAGAAAACGGGACTGAAATTACGGTAGGTTTATTTTTACTTACTTTTGCAGTTCATGAAATTTTTCGTCACTTACACTACTTAAATAGATATATAGGTTAGGTTAGGTCAATTTGAATTTCATGCATAAACAGTTTGTAAAATTATTCATAACCTGCGCTTATTTACTATGGACTAGGTGCCCAATATACCTATCTAATGGAATATAAATATAGGTACAATCAATTTCTTTGAAGGTTTCTTGTATAAAATGGTCAAAAATTAAACTGCATTGAAATTGAATGAAGAAGCAATAATAATTAGGCATAAAAATCTTAGGGATCTACCTACGATGCTGCAGATAGACACAAATCCACAATTTAGGTTTATTATCAGTACCTGCAAAAAAAAATTAATCTCATCAAAAACAAAATGAAAAAAGCGGCCAAGTGCGAGTCGGACTCGCCCATGAAGGGTTCCGTAGCAGCAAGTAACATTGAATGAACGGTAAATTGCGGTTTACGATTTATGACGTATTAAAAAAGAAACTACTTGCTAGATCTGGTTCAAACTAATTTTCTGTGAAAGTTTACATGGTAATGTACATCGTATATTTTTTTTAGTTTTATCATTCTCTTATTTTAGAAGTTACAGGGGGAGGACACACATTTTACCACTTTGGAAGTGTCTCTCGCGCAAAATATTCAGTTTAGAAAAAAATTAAAGTGAAAACCTCAATATCATTTTTAAAGACCTATCCATAGATACACGGATGAGTTTGAAAAAAAAAAAAATTTGAGTTTCAGTTCTAAGTATGGGGAACCCCAAAATTATTAGTTTTTTTTCCATTTTTGTATGAAAATCTTAATGCGGTTCACAGAATACATCTACTTACCAAGTTTCAACAGCATAGCTCTTATAGTTTCGGAAAAAAGTGGCTGTGACATACGGACGGACAGACAGACAGACATGACGAATCTATAAGGGTTCCGTTTTTTTCCATTTGGCAACGGAACCCTAAAATGCAAGTCTCGCAACGCAATTCTTCGAAGTAGTCCACTTAGAGCACCCGTCCGAATAGCACCTGCGACTCAGCAGCCTACTACACTGGGATGTATATGTTTTTCAGGACGTTGAAAGATATCGATAAAACTTTTACCGCAATACCGTTCTTTTACCGCAAAAAGATGTGAGATTTAATGTAAAACCAAGTCTGATTATTTATTCAGTACTATTTGTCATCTTTATTTCTTTCTAGTCATTCTGTTAGGTATGAAGGCACGTGCAGGCCAGCGCCATATCGCGAGCGCGACAAGGGTCGCGCTGCCAGTCGCGCCAGCGATATCGCGCTGGTCTGCATAAGCCTTGACTTGACCATCGCACGGCAACATAATCACATAAGAAAAATCTACTATTTTAAATAGTCCTAATTAAATAAAATGCAGCTCTAATATTAGGTAGATTTTGTTGTATGTAGAATGTAGATTCTATTGCCGTATACGATGAAAAACTAGCCATTCACGTGTTTTATTTTTTTAGGGGATGTTAGTTACTTGATAGGCAATTACATTCAGTTCTACCAGGGTGATGGACATGACTGTAAATATTATAAGTTCAGACGTCAGATGGTGAATATGCATCACGAAAATCAGGATATTATACCGGCAATCCGATATCGAAGAATTATGAATAATTCCACGAAAAATCTTAGAAATTAGAATAACATTCCCATGTAATAAAAAGGTTAAATGAATGAAAAATGGTTTTATTCGAAAGATAACAATTCCTTGTAAGTTTTAGTTAAAAATAATTAAGAATATTATTAGTATATTATGTTTCTCGGTTACTAAGGGTGTTATAGTGATGTGAAATAACCTACAGCCTTCCTCAAGAATTAGGCATCACAAGATTTTTTTTTTTTTAATCCATCTCGTAGTTCCAGAGATTTACGCATTCAAACAAACTGTTCAGATTTATAATTAGTATACACTAGCTTTTGCCCGCGTGGATGTCGATAAATATCCCACGAGAGGAATAACTCCGTAATACATTGTTTTACGCGGCGCGCGTCAGTAAAGCTCCAAAAGTCAAAGTCAAAGTCAAATCATTTATTTCAAATAGGCCCATGTATGGCACTCCCAGTCAGCATGATTTTTTTCCGACATCTTCAGCAATCATCGTTATATTTCAGCCAATTTACACAAAACCTTCCTTATGAATCACTCCGTCTATTAGTGAAAACCGTATGACAATCTGTTTGGTAGTTTTTGAGTTTATCGCGTTCAGACAGACATACAGACGCGGCGGGGGGCCTTTGTTTTATAAAATACTAGCTTTTGCCCGCGGCTTCGCCTGCGTGGATGTCGGAAAATATCCCAGGGGAACGTACTACCGAGATTTCATATCTAATAACAGAGGAAAACGCCATTGACTCCTACCGCTGCGCCCGCGTTGCTCCGTGTAATTTTGAAACTGTGATATCTTTTAAACTATTAATTTAAATGATATGATTAAAAGGCATATTTTAATTTAAATTAAATGCCCAATTTAAATAACATATTTTTTTGGATAAGGATTAATACTGTACCGGTCAAAAAAGCTTCGGAAATATCAATTAAATTTTTATCAAATTCTGAAAGATAAAAATGGTTATTGTGGGTCATCCTTGGAAGATAGACATATGCCATTGTGAACTTTTTTGTTGAACTTTTTATGATAAACAATACCTACTGTAGAACATAAATTTGACGTATCTTTTCCTGTTAACGCAGCGCACGCCAGTAAAGCTCTCAGTCGGCATGATTTTTTCCGACTTCTTCAACAATAATCGTCATATTTCACCCAATTTACACAAAACCTAAATGAATTATACACTAAAACCTTTCGCATGAATAACTCCTTCCATTGGTGAAAACCGTTTTAAAATCACAGACGCGGCAGGGGACTTTGTTTTATAATTATGTTAGGATGTAGTGATAGAAATAATGTTAAAAATTATTTTGCTTTGCTATTATTACATTAAAGTTAGGAAGTTAGAATTTTTACCTTTTTACTTCTTTATACTGAAAATAAGGATTATGACTAATACTAGAAATGTTCCATGAAAAGTGATTACTCTTTTAAAAATAATTGGCTTTTACAATATTTTCAAATAACAGTGATAGTAGGTATGGAGGGACAGTGTAGGTCTTTTAACAAGTACCAGGTACTTAACAAAATAGAGAATGGTACACTTTTTTTTATTTTTTTTTATTTGTTTCCTTTTTTTTATTTGTCGTATAACTATGTTGTGTTGTGCGCCTTTTTGTCTGTGCTAAATAAATGTATTTTCTTTCTAGTTCTTCTAAACTATGAAATCGATTTTCATTTCTTTTTTACTAGTAGTATATTTATATTGTGTTGTGTGCCTTTTTGTTTGTGCTAAATAAATGTATTTCTTTATTTTTAGTTCTTCTAAACTACGAAATGGATTTTAATGCGGTCTTCACCATCCTTTAGAGAATTTATTCCGAAAGGTTTGTGTGCAAAATACGTTAAAATGTAACTTAACAAAAGTCGCGACGTTTTGACATATTACCACTTCAGTAGATCGCGCCTGTGCGTTCATAATCATTATGAAAACGACTAGCACATTGTATAAAAACAAAGCCAAATAAAAACGAAGAATACAGAAGAGTAATTCAAAATTGTTGACAAAAGTCAATAGCCACTTCAAACTTCTGTTCGCAATAAATGACATTACCGTTGAAAATATCATGTATAAACTAAGTGCGACTGACAACTTCCGAAAGCTTAACTAATAAAGAACACCCGGCTCCTCCCAGCTAATGTACATAAATCTGAGATTATTAATTTCTTCGAGGGAAGCAAAGTTGGTCTCGAAGTTATTGCTGAAGATCTCGCTTTTATGTTGAATTTGTTTTAGTTGTCTCTTCTTCATTTTGTGTAATTCCGGTTTTGGCCTGGCAAAGGATACATTTTTGCTACACTGCTATAAGGATTTTTTGATGATCGTCTAACGTTAACTTGGAGGCACTGTTGGTAAGCATTTGTGTAATGGGGTTAAAAAATGAGAGCTCGTCATAGGTGGCAGCACTGTTCAGCGTCTACAAGCCGCCATTGTTTTGTTTATTTTTACTTTTGTGTCGATCACAAATTAAATGAAAACTAGAAATACGAGTATGTATGCGACTTAGAGTATAGCACTATTAAAAGACGTGCTAAGTAAAAGTGAAGCGTCTACCATTGGTAAAGCAGCAGCTGTATATAAAAGGAACATTTTATCATTTGTAGGTTAGGTTATATTATGTTTGTTGACTTTAAGGTCTTTTTTTGTTGAAAACTGGAGGCTTAAGTCAAGAATAACCTGATCGGAGTTAATTAGTGGATTTTCGCCAACTGCTGGAAAACGATGCTATGCGCGATCGAATAACGGCATAAAAGTCTCCCTCACTCTCGCTTCAGCGAACATGCTCGACGCGCCACAGTACCGTGGAAATTTCATTAAAATGCGGTAGGCATCATTGTACTGCACACTTAGTGTCGATCTTTTAAATTTTGTCCACAGCTGGCATGTGTAAAAACAGAGGCAATAGGCATGGAACAACGTTTTTTTAACACACGTGCTACAAAGGGAAAATCTGCGCGCAAGCATATTGCACCTTACCGAGAGCGCCCGCCTTTCCGGTTCTACGAGTATGTCGGCGTCATCTGTGAGATCGTCAGTGAGGACGTGGCCTAGATAGTTAAACTTTCGTACAACCCTTACTGGTGAACCATAAATAAAAACGTCTGGGACTGTCTGGGACTGTGTATAAGAAAAGCGTTTTCGTATTATATCATTACTAGATTTTGCCCGCGGTTTCACTCTCCTAGATGTCGGAAACTAACCCATGAGAACGTAATTCATTTCCCTGATTTTATCCAGACTGAAGCAAGAATTATAAGCTAGTTTTTTCCGAGATCAAGTGTTATCTTAGTAGAGGATAAGCTAAAGCATATAAAATGATTTTTTGAAATAGGTACACAGGCAAGGTTTTTCAAAATTAAAAGTGTTATAGCTTCCGAGTATGCTCGAGTTGTTGTTATAAATCTACCTGTACTTTTATGTAGCACGCTATACTTACATAGCGTGCTACATAAAAGTACAGGTAGGTTACAAAGTAATTTGTCTATACTAATATTATAAAGAGGAAAGATTTGCATTTTTGTATTTTTATATGTAACGAATAAACTTAAAAACTACCGGACTAATTAGAATTTTTTTTCGGCAATGGATAGCTACATTATCAGCAATTAACATAGGCTATATTTTATCTCCGTACTCTCACGGGAACGGGAACTACGCGGGTGAAACCGCATGACGTCCCCTAGTGTTTAATATAGTATAAACACCCTACAACTGCGCTCGCGATTTAGTTCACAAAATTGTAAACAAATATGTGTTTTTTAAAACGACTTTAATGTCGACGTATAAAGTTCAGTTTCCGCTACAACTTCAAACATTTTTATGAATTTTTCAATAGTACGAGTCATTCTGAAATCAATTTATTTTATACCGCCATATATATTCGTTTAAATAAAAATAACAGCAACTGGAAAAAAGGATTTTGTAAGACTTTACACCTCGGATGTTAATGCTAACGATATTTTTGATAGGTTTTGGATTTGTCATTGGGAGGTCTATGGGACAATATAATTAATTGTTACATACTTCATTGACATAATCTTTTCAGTATTTGACATTATATACCTACAATTTTCTATATTTTTTTTAAATCAAATTGGATTTGTTACTGCTGTAGTGGCAATCTTGTCATTTGGTTTAAATAGGTTCTTATTTTTATTATTTTGTTTATCTTTCATAGTATAGATTCTTTTCTTTTCTTTTAGATTTTGTGAATGTGAGAACGTTGTAGGCTGTAAACTTGTGTACCTACCATTTTTTATTTTACTAAGTACCTGGTACTTGTTGATAGGCCTACACTGTCCTCCCATACCTATTAACACTGTAATTTGAAAACATTGTAGAAACAATTTATTTTGAAAAGAGTAACCGTGGAGTTTCTTGCCGGCTCTTCTCCATAGGAAGCGATCAATTGGAACCGTGCACCTAGCTTCTGACGTTTCATAAGTGCCCTTGTAGGTTTATGTGAAATAAAATATTTTGATTTTGAATTAAAAAGTAAACAAAATATTTAGATATATCAAATCTCTTTTAAATATTATTTTCTGTTTTCATAATTATTTCAAAACTGAACAAAGTTTAATTCAAACGCTATTTCCAGCAAAACGGTACATTAAACTGTAATAAATCCAAAAGTTATTTCAACCCATTGTTTCGCCAAGAGAATCAAAATCCGAGGCTTTTAAAATATATTCAGTATTCATAAACCAATTGATAAAGTACCCCCAACAGAATAATTAATAACTGCACTTAATAACAGGGATGTTTAGGAGCTCCGTAAACCGTAACTGAAACTATCAGATATCCGAAATAAAAATCTATCCGAAACCGTAACCGAATACGATATAACAGTTCTGGATAATTTCGGATAGGGGCGAAGTCTAAATGAGATACGTTATGACAGGTTTTTCTGCCCGGCCGAGCCGACGCACTTACGCGTTACGTGCATGTTTTTTTTGTTGTTATTTGTGTTTTACTTTTACATTTTTTTAAAGCCGTTATCGAAACTATACGTAACTAACGGATAATCCGAAATAGTTTCATATCCGTAACCATATCCGAAACCTGTATAATATTGTTTCTATATCGTATCCAGATTATATATCGTATCTATAACATGGGATACTTAACAATGTATTCCAATAACCGTGAAGAGCTCGTGGCTAAGTACTAACAGCCGCTCGGGTCGATCTGTCATGTTAAGCTATGCTTGCCGGGGTTGGTCCGTGGATGGGTGACCATTTCTACATACCGAGACTCTTCCGTGCCTCGGAAAGCACGTTAAGCCGTTGGTCCGGCTGTCATTCGTGGATCTTTGACAGTCGTTACGGGTCGTCAGAAGCCCGAAAGTCTGACAACCAGTCTTACCAAGGGGTATCGTATTACCCAGTTACTGGGTTGTGGAGGTCAGATAGGCAGTCACTCCATGCAAAATACTGGTATTCAGCTGCATCCGGTTAGACTGGAAGCCGACCCCAACATAGTTGGGAAATGGCTAGGCAGATACAATAACCGTGATTTATTACTGTATATAAATTTAAAGGTTTTCATTTCAAAATGACAAAATTTTTCTTAAATTTCTGACTATATTCAGTACCATTTAGTATTGTGTATGGTTTTATTAAACCAGCAGTGCAAGCATGTTTCATTTTAATCGTCGAAATTTTTGTAATTGTAATTTTCATAGCTTTCGGGAGTGCTAATGCCGGAAAAAAAGACAAAATTTAAATCTAAGCGGTCACCCAAATTTTCGTAAGGATACACAAACATTCACAAACACAAACAATACAAATTGTAGAAAATTAAATGATTTTTTTTGGGAGATACATCTGTTAGAGGGTGACTGTAAATACAGAGTAATGAATTACTCCTGCTTGTAAAGACTGACACATAATTTTCTGATAATAAGAGGAAAACGCAAAGTAAACAAAATGGAAAAGAAATAAAACGCAAGCTCTTCTGGCATTGTTTAAACATTTATCCACAGAAGAGGATAAGTCAAGTAATCAAGGGGCACGGATTTGTTGTTAATCCCCTCCTAACTTTACCAAATGCGACGAATTTCCTCCTAGGATAACTATAGACAATTTGCGTGCATTGACGGCTTTCAATGAAGAGGTTTTAATCAATTCCAAAGTGAGGCGTCGATTTACGTTGAAATTAAAACAATTTCTAACTTATTTTTTTATAAAGTAGATCGTTTTCCATTGTGAGTGGTTGAGAAGCGTAAATAAATGATGATTCGTCTCCAAAAAGTTTGGTTATAAAGCTGTACTTGGTTTATTTATACTGGTTAGAGCTATTTAAGGTATCATTCCGTAGCCGACCGCAGGCGGCAACTGTAGGCGACGCGACTGATTTCTATGAACTTCTATGAAATACCTTCCGTAGCTAGCGACACGTTGCCTTCATAGACATACATAAGAATAGCTCGAATCCAATCGAGTCACGGTGACACGTCGTACGTTGCCTGCAGTTGCCGCATGCGATCGGCTACGGAATTGTACCTTAAGCCACGGTCTCCTACCACAGCGGTGTTTGCCACATAAATTAAAAAAAAAAAAAAAAACTCATTTATTTCAGGTCATATTAAAAACAAAAACAATACACAAATTTGTCAATTTTATAAGTGTCACAGAAAAATGTCAGATCAAATCAGTTAATGTCAAAAGCACACAACAAAATAAAAATTAAATTAAATAGAACAATGAATTAAATTATGTCAGAAATTTTGTAAGTGAAATTATGTCAGAAGTAAAAATTTAAAATTATAATATTCATAACATTGACAAATTCTAGAACAGTGTTGGAGCTAGCCCGCACCGTGCGCACCAAGGACGCGCACCGCTTGCGCATGGTGCGTCCTTGGTGCGCAGGGTGCGGGCTATAAATGCGGGCCATAAAGGTACAATTCCATAGTACTGCTGCTGCCTGGATTCGCCTGCGGACTTCAGTGACAGCCGACATGAAAATGATGGCAGCGGCATTTGACTTCACGGTGTTAAAAAACGCTCTCTAGGGAACTCTAACACCACAACTGCAGTCTTAGGAAAATCTAGCTTTAGTTAGCTGCAATGGACTTGAGTGTATTCGACAGATGTTGGTGTATGGACCTTAACACACATTTTGTCGATTTATGTGAACATGTAGGAACAGCAGATTTTTTAGGGTTCCGTAGTAAACAAGGAACCCTTATAGTTTCGTCATGTCCGTCTGTCTTTCTGTCTGTCCGCGGTCTAGTTCCAAGACTGTTAGTACTAGAAAGTTGTAATTTGGCATGGGTATACATATTAATCATGCCGACAAAATGGTAAAATAAAATTATATTAAATATTTTTTTTAGGGTAAGTACCTCCCCTACACATAAAGTGGGGATGTTTTTTTTTTTTTTCTATCCCTTGGTTTGGGGTATCGTTGGAAAGGTCTTTAAAAAAATTGTGAGTGTGTTACGACCATTTTTGAATTCAGAGACCAGTTTGCGAAATATTAAGCTTTAAAGTGCAAATTTTTGTTAGAGTCAAGTGTCCCCCCCCCTGCCAGCTAAATGGTTAGTTTTAGATGTGTGAAAAAATTCACGGCAGTAGCTTATCCTTATAGGATCACTCGTGCGTCTGTCTATCTGTCCGTCTGTCACAGCCAATTTGCTCCGAATCTAATGGACCGATTAAATTGAAATTTGGTACACATATGTATTTCTGTGACCCAAACACGGACGTCTAACGTAAATAAATAAATTGTGAATATGTAACGAGGATCTCATTTTTTTATAGTTTTAAAATAAATACATTTAAAGATATTTAAAAAAATAGTTGAAAATTTACCTCCAAAACTTTATCTCCAAAACTACTGAGCCTAATTTTTTTTTTTAATACTGGGAATGGTTCTTTACTCAAAGATTACAGGAAAACCTACAAGAAGTCTATGGTCTTAAAAAAACATGGTAAATCTATCAAACTTTTGCGTACAAACTTATATTTGCAGTTGGAATATATGGAATCCCAACTACGGAATCCTTCATTGAGCGTAGTCCGACGCACGTGGCCGGTTTTTTTTTGTTTTGTCTTCTTTCTTTGCGTCATGTTTACCACAAATAAACGTATTTTCTTTCTTTCTTATTTAAATTGCCATCGACACTCTAAGAAGAATAATGAATGAATGAAAACATTCATAGTTGGTCTTATTGTAAAAGTGGTTCATAAAGATTCGGTTTTCAGGTTTATGGTAAACAAAAACTAAAGTCGTATAACCCTAAATTCTTACTTAAATACCCCATTTATCCTAAATTATAATTGCTTTTCCCCTTTTGTGAAATCATCCAATAAACCCAGTTCGTGGAGCTGCGGTTTTGTCCAAAACTAATAACAAATTTTCCGAACGAATTTCTCCTAAAATTCCTCTATCCTAAGTTACTGTTACTTTATTATGGTCTCGAAGAAATTGTTTGATACTGTATTTAGTTACAATTGTTATATTTTAGACGTTCTGGAGATATTGGCAATTTCTAAGTAAAAAAATCTAAATAATGATGAATTAGTTTAATTACTTTGTGTTATTTATTTTATCACCACTGCTCTCAAAACCATGATGGAAAACTTCGTGAGAAAATCGGCACGTCCTAGAACCAAAAATTCAAAGACATGTGAAATTCACCAACCCGAATTGGGCCCGCGTGGTGTATTAGGACCCACTTCATCTCACAGGGAGGAAGCCTGTGTCCCAGCAGTGGGAACACAATAAGCTGATTATGAAATAAAAATACGAGTAGTTTTAAACATACAAAATAGTCAAGAGGGATCAAATTCGAACACGACCTTCAGAAACGACATTGTTATTGATAAATTAATATAATTGATCATCCAATTATGTAATAACCGTTTGATTGATTTTGATTTGATTGCGCTCATTCAGTAAACGATGTCTTCTATCTAAATGGACTGTTTAGATTAGTCGATTAGTCAGTGTATGTGCAGAGCGACAAAAAAAATTACCAAGGCTTGTTTGCGCCGAAACAAGACAATGGTGCGAGATAATATAAAGATAAAATTTTGTTGTGGTAAGGGATTTGGATTTGGACACAGGCATGGGGGTACCTAAAGTGAACGATTTGTTGCACGGAGAGTGACTGCTGATTGAATAGTTTGACCGAAACTAATGTACTATCGAAGAAACGCATATGTAAGCAGTTTGAAAACAAAATCCCGTTCACACGAGCCTTTTTTTTCGTAGGTAAGCGATACTATAGCGGCCGAGTGCTGCAAGCAAGAATAGTCCTTACAGTGTACAGATATGCGTTTCTTCGATAGTACCGCGGCAAAATGTTGGGGCAGTGGAGACTACTCATTTGTCAACGCTTACGGCATCCCACCCCCAGCCTTGTTCCTAATGTCTCTGCCACACTATGCTCCTCGCGTTGCACTTCGCTCAGCTCCTCGCGCTGCCGCGATGTTGCACTCTCTGCCCACACACTGCTTTACTCGCGCAATTAATCGCAACGCTTTGCACTACGTCCTCGCGCCCAAAAACCGAGAAAAGAGGGAGCAGTGGGCATGACGAGGAGCATGACACGCGGCATGACGAGTAACGTTGCCACACTACGTCTCTGCCTACTTTCCTCGCTACTTCTGATGCCACTCGACTAGTGTGTGGCGTAAGGCGCAGTATAGCAGTTTCGATCAAACTATAGCAAACTTTGAATAATTTGTTGAGACAGACAACTAGACGATTTGGTTCGATCATATAAACACCATGACGGTTTAGAATGAACCGAATGAGCATTTACTCTCGCTTGCTAAACCTAAAATCCTAACGTCACACAAATCATGCATCGCGTAATTAGAGTTTACCGCGCGAACACCATATATATAACTTCCCCAACATCAATCGTTGGGCAGTTGCCCGCCAGACACGACATCCGCCTGGTCGGAGGATCCTCCCTTTTCTATAGAAGATGAGTGAACTTTACACCCTGTTCCTCATGCCTCTAAACCTCTATCAAAACAAATCCATTCTTAAATAATAATTCTACTATCTCTAATCTTTACGTGTAAAATAAACTAAGGCCGTACCGCATACCGCTTGAGGAATGGGGCATAGATATTAAATCCCTCACATTCCCCACAATTTCCTCTACAAAGGAGATACCCGTGACATATGAAGTTTCAAATGAGGAAAAAAAGAGTCTGCGAACAAAAAGAGAAAAAAAAAATACAGAAACGTTTCGTGTTTATTTTTGATGAATGCTCCGAGATTGCTTCCGTGATTTTAGAATAAAAATGCTTGTTAGGTTTGTTGGGTTCTTATCTGGGCATTCGAGAATTCGTCTTTGAATAGAGCTGTGTTTTTGTTACTTTTAATTCTGCAAAAAGCTTTCAAGAATTTTCTAGTACTACGAGTTGTAGGTTAGAACCCAGACAGGCGTTTTATTTGTGTAAATAACCTCATCATCACTACTCTCAAAACGGTGAAGGAAAACATCTTAGAACCAAAAATGCGAAGACATGTGACATCTACCAACCCGCACTGGACCCGCAAGGTGGATAACAGCCCACTCCCTCTCACCAAGAGGAGGCCTTTTTATTTTTTATTTTGGCCTTTGGCCTTTGGCCTTCGGCTATTGCCCCATTTTTGCAAAGAAAAAAATGATTTGATTTGATTTGATTTGATTTGAACACTTTAGGATGATTGCACTAAACTTTCTAGAAAGCTACAGTGCGGGCGAGTAGGAGTCACACACGAAGGGGCGAACGTTTCTTGTATGGAGGTACCTCTTTCGTTCTTAATTTTATTTATTTTTATTATTTGTTCTAATAGCGGTCATAGTTTTATTTTAGTTTTTTTTTAATTTTAGGTGTTCAAAAGCTCTGCCCTGTGACAGACAGACGGACAGACGGACGAACTGACGGACACTAGTAATAGGGTCCCGTTGGCAACTTTTGGGTAGGAAACCCTAAGAATTTACTCCAAAGACCTTAATTCTATTAAGTTAAGCAAGAAAATTACTATCGACGTGAAATTCACAGTGACCCACCGAAGATTCGTTTTCGGCCATTTTCGGCCAAAAAGTTATGATTCGGTCATATTTTCGTTTCGGCCATAAACCAGCCGAAGCTTCGGCGAAGGCAAAAATCAACAGTTCGTGAATTGTCGTGTGTCATTCGGCCTAATTTGTAAAGCTCGGCAATATCAGATGTATCAATACAATAAGAAATACCAACACAAAATGTTGTATCCTCTAATGGAATTATTGTGTTTTATTTCTTATAAAGCCTGTTTGTGCTCTTTCTTTCCCTAGGTGTAAAAAAAACAAACAATATTTCAGTGTACAGAGGAAATATTAATATTTATTAATATCTAATTCATTTTCGTTTTCGGCCGAAAATAAGACCAAAAAAAAAAAAACAATACACAAATTTGACAATTTTATAAGTGTCAAAAAAATGTCAGATCAAATCAATTAATGTCAAAAGCACACAACAAAATAAAAATTAAATTAAATAGAACAATGAATTAAATTATGACAGAAATTATGTAAGTGAAGTTATGTCAGAAGTAAAAATCAAACTTCAAATCAAACGTCAAAGTCGAAACTTCTTTTACGTTTTCGGCTGAAAATCAATTTTCGGTCGGACACTCGATATTCATTCATCATTTATTTCGCGCTTAGACCTACCGTATTTTCGTTGAATTCTTGTCACATCTTACTTTCCCGCGGATAAGGTATTAATATTCTGGGGCCAAAACACTCAAACTGGCATGGTAACATTATGTAAGGTTAGGGCTGCCTCCTTGCATAAAAGTAAGGATGAACGAAAAACTATAACCGTTCTTGCTAACTTAAGCCCGTCACAGACGTAGCTATAAATTTATATTAATAAACTGTGCTACATATTATAGCAAGCCACCACACACGATAGCTATACTATAATAAACATTTTTGCCCTCATTTGGTCTGCGGTTAAAAAATATACCATAATAAATTTTATATATTATTATGTCTTGCTACATATATCCTCATATTTTAGTTACGTAATAGAAATATATATTATAGCTCCGTCTGAGGTCGCTCGAAGATTACTATGGAAAATAATATATCGTAATATTAAAAAATAATATAGCTATGATTAATATTAATATTATTAAATTGTAGCTACGTCTGTGATGGGCTTTTATAACATCTTACTGCGGCTACACTTGCCGCGGTTGTCCGTTGATGGGTGACTATCTTTACACCGAAACCCCACTGTGCCTCGGAAACCACATTAAAAGCCGTTGGTCCCGGCTTTCATTCGTGGATCTATGACAGTCGTTACGGGTCGTCAGAAGCCCAAAAGTCTAACAACCAGTCATACCTAGGGGTATCGTGCTACCCAGTAACTGGGTTGTGGAGGTCAGATAGGCAGTCGCTTTATAATAATAATGACCCCACCGCCGTATCTCTACGTTGATGTCGTGGTGGGGCTTGCGCGCTCCGAACTCTAGATCTGTGCCAGTAGAGTTTACCTTGCCGGAACAGGTCTAGGATGAGGAGCCAGACCAAGAGAGATATAGAAACCCGCAGGGCAGCATGTGGCGAGCTGTTGGGCAGTAGCGACCCCACGGACCTTATCTTCCGAGAGAAGTTTTGTTCCTCACCTCAGGCTTGCCTTTATTGACCTGCTGGAGTGAACACTGACGATGATCAGTGCTCTCACCTCTTTCTTGCCTTTATTGGCCGGCTAGAGTGGAGACTTGCAAGAGCAAACGTGCTCGGAGGAAAGAAGTATTCCAGTAAGCGTTGATAGGGATCTTGAGCATCTCTTGGGCTCTGGGATGGTTCTGATAGCCGTGGAATACCTGTCCACTTTGAGGAGTGGAGAGGTATTCCACGACTATCAGAAAGTGTTGCCCCCTTGTCGCTACGTCACTATGTGCTAGCGACCGTTTTTGGGGGCCCATTATTGAGTGTGCAAGTCACCCCTGCCATTTTGTTCGTGTATATCATAACAATGATCAAGCAGGGGACATATTCTTTCCATAACTCTAGGTAACCAATCCACTATAGCCACCCAAACCCGTAGCCCAACATGTTTTGTTTCCATGTTCTGCAATAGTCCTGCACCAACCTGGGGTTATCCTTGGGTGCATTTGCATAGCGGATACAGAGATAATCGTCGGTTGGTGCCTCAATACTTAAAAATGTCTAAGGGGCCTCTGCGAGTTGGCTTCGGCCCCTCGTACGCCTTCCAAAGGTCCGAGAGCCTAGGGTTCCGAGATATGTAAAAGACAATTATAATAATATAATTTGTTTTCTTTGTTGTTATTTTTTTTTTTGTATTTTATATAAAATACTGATATTCAGTTGCATCCGGTTAGACTGGAAACCAATCCCAACATAGTTGGGAAAAGGCTAAGCAAATAATTAAGTCTTATGATTCTTAGCATTCAAACTCCAGTTCCGAAGTAAAAAATATTTTTGGCCAAAAATAACCTTATAAATTATTTGTCTAATTGATTTACAAGAGAAAACAATTGGTAAACAATGGAACACACTAACAAGAACAAATACAAATTGTTATTTATTTGTTGGCTAGTGCTATAAAGCAGACGTCGATTAGTTCAACACCACAATAGTAAATAAAACAGTCTTCGTTCATTTTACGTAGTAAACATAATAAATTATTTATACAAAGAAAGTTCTTGCAATGAAGTTCATGCAACACAATATTTGAACTGTAAAAGAACATGACCTAAGATCCGACCTAAATACGACCTTCACTCATCTGTGTAATGAATGAAAAGTATTTTATATTTAGTATGTTAAAAAATATATCGCGAGTGGGTTGGCTAAATAATTCCTGGTCTATGATTTTTTTTTTTACATATTGTACTCATTCGTATAGCGATAAATTTTTTTTAGTTACAAATATTTCACTAAGAACGCGGCGACTCATGAATTGTCCATACAACCGTAATACCTAAATCATTTGCAATTTTGGCATATTTCCACTATATTATGATTGATGTTATTCGAAATTAGACAGTGTTTATTTAGGCATCATTTTTTTTCCATAAAAAAAATTTAAAATGAAGTTTAAACGAATTTAATTTCGCACATTTTTACAGCGTAAATGACAAGTCTTCATATTGTTTTTTTCTGTATTATATACAACAATGTTTATGATATTGTTTCTGCAGAAGTATAAGTAGCCTATATTATCAAGTTACAAATTATTATCGATAAAAAGATGGAAAAATATTAAGTTTTCATTCATAATTTTTGGTATTACGGAACACATCCAAATTTATCATAAATTTTCGAAAGCTAGTAGTGCTATCGCGACAAACAATAATTGTCAATGTGCGCGTGGTAGTATTGCTCACTGTAGATGTATGTCGCTCCAACAGGCACTCACACTAGCGCAACGTGCTTGGAATTTAATTTTGCAAACATCTGGATTTGTAGTTGCGAGCCGTGTTCGCAGGCCTCTTAAAAAACAATATCCATTGATATATCAGTTATGGCTGTTGGGCAACAAGAACATTCCTAAACTTAGGTGGCCAAGTAGTCACCCATTTAGGTCATTAACTCCGAATTGACTAATAAAGTAAAATACGAGTTAGTAGCAAAGGTTCTCCTTTAAAAGCTCTTTCCATTGGTGAATGAATAATTTTTTTATTAATCACTGTCTGGCCAGGAATTTTTAGCCAACTCACTCACGGTAATTATATTTTCTAACATAAAAATTGATTTATAATAGTTTTCATCCATTAAACAGATGGGTGAAGGTCGTTCCTAGGTCGGATCCTCTACTAACATGTCTGAGGTACCTTTCCCACCGCCCGGTGATTAAAGTGTCTGCTATACGGTCGCCAACCGTGTCGCGACACAGGTGAAGGTGACATTGGTAGTTTAAAACCGTATAGATGGTGGTTTACGAGAAGAGAGTAGAGTTGGCAACACAAAACGATAAGGCGAGCACCCAGCAGCGAGTGCGCGACGGTAACGAGTGATTACGCTCGCTGGTATGCGTATATTTACCAAGCGTGAGTCTCTCAGCGAGTGTTTGGCCTGTCAAGCGAGCGTTAGCGAGTACTCTCTTTGATAGTTCTTGTCGCTGCAACAAACGATTAGGTACCTACTCGCTGGCGCGGTGTGAATAGTCAGCTATCAACTATTGATATACCTTTAATGTATCTCTTCTTTTACTTGCACGGGGCCTACAATCTTTTGTACGCTTCCTCATTAGCCGTGGGACAGTCCACTCACTGACAACCCTAGCTGTCTGAGAGTGATTTGATAGAAAACCAGCGAACAGCATCAATTGATTGATTTTGTTGTGAAGGAAACGCCGCCAAATATACTAAAACAATGTCGGCGAGAAAATTGAAGCCATTTTTGTTGTTGCCAAGTAAAATTTGAAAAGAAAAATTACTGATTGTATTTTTCTTAGAACTTTTCCTCTTGGATTGACCCGAACATTGGTTGCACTGCGGCCAATATATGTGTATAAGTAACAGTCAAATTGTTCGGTCAAAACCAGTTTTGACAACAAAAATCAGCGAAACTACTTTTGACTGGTTACAACTATTCAAACAATCACTATTAGAAATCTGTTTGTGATTCTATGAGCTATCAATAAGGCGTTACGTGAAAAAAACTTTTTACAAAAAAAAAAAACAACCGACTTCGTGCGTTCGACCATCGCGTCGGTGGCAAAAAACGAAAACAAAAAACCCAAGACACCGACTTCCGAAATTAAAGTTATTTTTCACTTTGTAGTGTTTTTTTTGGAAGTCGGTTGTTTTTTTTTTTGTAAAAAGTTTTTTATTTTTCACTTTTTAGTTGTGGTATCTACCCCACACACATTCGAATACCACTACCTGCTACCAGTGACAGGAACTTATCATATCATCTACATACTAAGTGGGAAAAAAATACGTATTTTGTAGCTAACTCAAAAACTACCAAAGCAAAGTTAATAAAATTTATATGGGACCAATTTGGGAGCATACCCTTTCAAACAAAAAAAGAATTTTCAAAATCGGTCCACAAACGACGGAGAAATCGGTGGACATACATAAAAAAAAAAAAAAAAAAAAAAAAAAAAAAAACAAACATACGCGTCGAACATATAACCTCCTTTTTGGAAGTCGGTTAAAAACCCAAGACACCGACTTCCGAAATTAAAGTTATTTTTCACTTTGTAGTGTTTTTTTTGGAAGTCGGTTGTTTTTTTTTTTGTAAAAAGTTTTTTATTTTTCACTTTTTAGTTGTGGTATCTACCCCACACACATTCGAATACCACTACCTGCTACCAGTGACAGGAACTTATCATATCATCTACATACTAAGTGGGAAAAAAATACGTATTTTGTAGCTAACTCAAAAACTACCAAAGCAAAGTTAATAAAATTTATATGGGACCAATTTGGGAGCATACCCTTTCAAACAAAAAAAGAATTTTCAAAATCGGTCCACAAACGACGGAGAAATCGGTGGACATACATAAAAAAAAAAAAAAAAAAAAAAAAAAAAAAAAAAACAAACATACGCGTCGAACATATAACCTCCTCCTTTTTGGAAGTCGGTTAAAAACTGATTAAAAATAGAGAATAAGAATGCGTTTTAACTTAATAACGGTTTTGACTGTACTCTAGACATCATTATAGTGTTATAGCAGCGCGCCGCGGTTTCACCCGCATAGGTCTAGATCTCGTGAGAATATCGAGATAAAAGTATCTTATGTCCTAACCCAAGTCATGGTCTACCCACTATGCCAAATTTCATCCAAATCCGTTTAGTCGTTTTGCCGTGAAACCGTAACAAACAAACAAACAAACATACAAAAATCTAATATTTTCTCTTTATAATATTATTATATGAGAGAGCAGTGGTGGCCCAGTGCTAACGGCTGCGACTTATGAGTTGTAGGTCGTAGGTTCGAACCCAGGCAGGCGCTTTACTTTGTGTAAATTATTTCATCACCACTGCTCTCAAAACGGTGAAGGAAAACATCGTGAGGAAACCGGCATGTCCTAGAACCGAAAATTCGAAGACATGTGACATCTACCAACCCGCACTGGGCCCGCGTGGTGGATTACGGCCCACTCCCTCTCACAGAGAGGCCTGTGTCCCAGCAGTGGGAACATTATAGGCTGATGATGATGATGATGATGATATTTTATAATTATTGTTATAAATTTATATAGATACATAATCACCACATTAATTTGCAGAATAAATTTGCAAGCGCAGTATGCTGTTGTTTTCAATCACAGGGGTACGCTACTGCCCGTCCTTTTGACGTAATACCTTTCTCTTTTATGACATACCCGCGGGAGCAAAGAGGATTGAACATTTTCTGTGGGAACACACGATACAATAATATTGACGGACGTAAATTCCGTCCAGAGACGGAATTTCCAACCGTGTAGTCGATTTTCTTTTGACATCTGTTTTTATTTGTTAATTTGCCTTAAAATTGAGGGAAGTTTTTGAAGTGAAACTTCTTTAGAATCGTTGTGATTTCAAACCGGATGCAACGGAAAAAACGACAGGTAAGAGACACAAATACAAAAATGTGTAGGATGAAGCCAGGAAAGAATGAGACAGAAATAATATTATCGGTCTCTCCTCTTTGTCCCATACTTCGTAGCGTCCCCACTCCCGTCTTCTAAGCATAGTCGCCTGTAATTTGTGAGCCAGAGCGAGAGAGCAGATATTGCATACTGTTTAATACGAGCTTGTATTTGAGCATTTAACGTGTGTTAGTGTATGTGAAAACTACTTGAGCTACTGTACACTGTATGCGGCTGCGTATTACAGCTTTTTAGTAAGATGTCAGCGTGGTGTGTTATTATTATTATTATTTTTTTTTTTTTAACTATGGCCTCTCGCAGTTTTGACCACTAAGGTCTTGGCTGCTTAACCGAACTTTTCCTGTGGTGGCCTTAAGCTTCTACACTTAGAGCCTCCAGCCAGAAGCTTTTAAAACTATTCTAAATTAAAATTAAGCGAGTGCTCGCTAAGGGCACCCCCTGTGGGGTACGAACCTCGGCTTAGGGCATCGCTGAGGGGAGGACAGCAAGAAGGGACAGGCTGGATCAAATTTATATTTACATCATGATTATTATGCGGGGTATTTAAAGCTACGTGCTCAGCTGCAACAACTGCTGGCACCTCGTTTTCGAGCAAGGGTCGGGGAGGAGTTTCATTGACTCGGGGACGCGGTCGCGATCGCAAAGGACCTCGGCGGCGAGGTCGGAATGACGGGAGGCGTCTGTTTTTGTATACTGTACTGGTGGCCCTATTCTGCTCCTGGAGGAGTGTAATGGGGTCATCTGGGTCGGAAAGAGTATGCCTCGGTCGGCGAATCTGACTGATACGGGAAGGGATGTAGTCGGCTGACTCGACAATCAGAGGATTGCGATGTTTGGGAGCGGAGTCAAAGTAACTCTTGGACATGCGTTTTAGGAATTGGCGGATCGTTGGGATCTTACAGTCGAGATGGAGGATCTCGTTTCTGACATAAAAGGGGGCTCCCGTGGCCTTACGAAGGAAACGGTTCTGTAGGGTCTGCATCCTATGGATGGAATGGGGTTTGGCGTGAGCAAAGACTGATCCCGCATAGGTCATGATGGGGCGAATGCACGCTGTGTAGGTTCGCAATTTGCACTTTAGTGACAATTTGCTGCGTGCATTGAGAATGAAATGAAGTCTACCTAGAGCGAAAGCGGCTCGCGAGCGAACCGACTTTATGTGCTCTGAAAAGGAGAGGTGATGGTCGAGGATAACACCGAGGTACTTGGCTCGCTTCTCCCAAGGGATCGGCTTGCCGAACAAGGTGATAGGTCGGGGGAGGGGGAGGGCTCTGGATCTCGGTTTTGTGAATAAAACCGCTTGACTTTTGTCGGGATTGACCTCGATTCTCCATTTCCTGAACCAGGCGCCAAGGTTATTGACAGCCCTTTGCAGGTTTAGGAGCATCGTTTCGGTATTGCCTTTACAGATGATCGCAGTATCGTCTGCGAACAGAGCCAAGTGCGTCCATCTGTGTTTGGGAATATCGCTAGTGAATAGGGTGAATGCGAGGGGAGCTATCACGGAGCCCTGAGGGACTCCTGCCCTTATGGGGCGGGGAGAGGATAGGGCTCCTTCGATACGGAAGCGGAAGGTGCGGTTCGACAAGTAGTCTCGAATGATGAGCACGAGACGATCTGGCACACCGAGTTTGTAAAGCTTATATATTAAGCCGTTGTGCCAGACTTTGTCAAACGCTTTCGCAATATCGAAGAAGACCGCACCTGTCTGTCGGCCTTGGGTGAGAGCACCGCTGACCAGCTCGACAATACGGTGGACCTGATGCACGCTAGAGTGCTGAGTTCGAAAGCCGAACTGCTCGTTGGGGATGAGGCCCTTGGTCTCTGCGTAGTCTCTGAGACGCTTATAAATAAGCCTCTCATAGATTTTGCCGAGGACTTTGAGCAAACTGATGGGGCGGTAACTAGTGGGCTCGCTTTTAGGCTTGCCGGGCTTTGGGATTCCTATGACTGTGGCCTCTTTCCACGTCTGAGGGAAGATGTTATTGCCTAATGCACCATTGAAGATGGTGGTCAGTAGCATGATTAAGTGGGCTGGGAAGAGCTGGACCACCCTATTGGTGAGTCCGTCTGAACCGGGGGCTTTACGAATATGGAGACCCTTGATAATCTCGTGTACCTCATCTGGTTCGATGGGGGGCAGGGGAAAATCAGGGTCTTCAACGGGAGGGAGGGACGATCTACGTTCGACTTCGGCGTCGACCTCGTCGAGGTGAGCTTTGTCTACTGGTAGAGAGCTGGGAGAGCATTGAGCTTCTAGGCTGTCGGCTAGGCACTCGGCCTTGTCGATGTCATCGAAGGCGATGGTTTTATCGGGGCGGACTAGAGGGGGCATAGAGGCTGATTGAGTGGACCTGAGTTTCCTCTGGAGTTCCCAGAAGGCTAGATGGGTTGGCTCGAGATCGCCCAGCATCTTGTCCCAGCCCGCGTCACGCAGCTCCGCAATACGTGTCCTTACAGTTCTCTGTAAGTAGCGCATGTGGGCTTTGTTGGCGGCGCAAGGAAAGACACTGTAGGCACGAGTGGCTGCGTTCTTCTCAGTCATCAGAGCACGCACATCGTCCGGGAGTTTCAAGTAACAGGGTTCTGTTGCTGGAACCTCCCTTGAGCAGTCGCTCAGGACGGTTTGTACGTGCTCCGTGAGTGAGTCGATCGCGGCCGTCGTGTCAGCGATTGAGTCAAATTGATCGGGAATTGCGTCTAATAAGGGGGACGTGTTGGATTTCAGCTGAACGCTTACTTTCTTCCAGTCCGTCACCTTTCTAGTGGAGGGGGGATGGTTAGGGTCAGAGGGACCTATGCGGGAGACAAGATTGATGATGACTGGGCGGTGGTCAGAGGTAAGCTCGTGCACCGTTTCTATTGTGTCAATGCGTAGGTTTACGTTCTTAAGGAGCGTTAGGTCAAGGACGTCAGGGGCGTGATTGATGTAATGGGGATAATGAGTGGGGTCCATCGGAGCGATGATGTCGAAGTTAAGGGAGGAGGAGAGGTCGAACAAGTGTCGGCCTCTGGTATTGGTGGTGGAACTATTCCATGAGGGGTGCTTGGCATTGAGATCGCCCGCCATAATGACGGAGTCACTCATGCCGAAGAGTAATGTTAGGTCATCAGATAGAAGTTGATAATTTTCTGAAGCTACAGATGGAATGGGAGGGATATAGACCGATACTAGAGTGATCGGTGGGTGACCAGTCATACCTAGACGGCAGACTGATACTTCTAGTCGGGAGAGGGGGGGAGGGTCCATAGGAATGCAGTACAGATCCTTTTTATAATAAATGAGAGTGCCACCCGCGTGACAGCGCGTCCTATCGTTCCGGATTAAGCGATAGTTAGCTATGGTGGGGCTACGTTTGTGGGGCTTTAGAAAGGTTTCCTGGATGAGGAGGATATCTAACTGATGATCGCGGAGGAATTCCGCGATCTCATCTTTTTGATTTATTAAGCCATTGGCATTAAAGGTACCTAATTTGAGGGATCGGGGTTTAAACCTTTCAATAGTGGCGTTATACATGATGGGGGGGTCTAGAGAAAGATTTTAGGGCTTGCGTAATGTCCGAGTACGCTTCGTATACATTTGTGATCTGCTGGATATCACCCGACCCTAAAGCTGCGATAATGTCATTAGCCATTTGCGTAGCCCTGGGGGTACAGAAGGTCATAAATGTCGACAATATAATGCCGAATGCATTATTCACGGGGTCTAGCTCGGGAATGACCACGGGAGTGGAGGCGGGGCGCGGGGCTTTAGGAGCGGTAGCGGTAGCGGGTTTCGCGGGAGGCGCTGAAGGCGCGGGGGGTGCGGGGGGGGCGTAACGCTGGGGGAACGCGGGGGGAGCTGAGAATCCGGGGGGAGGGGGGAGACGGACACGCGGGTCCATGAGAGTGTATAGAGGGGTGCGAGGGGGAGGGGGGCGCGGGGTAGCCAGGGCTGGGAAGGCCTTCTGGTGGTTGATTAGAGACCAAGGGCTAGGCCTCTGAGGGCTTAGCCGCTCGGGGATCTGAGAGGAGGGGAAGGGTTGATACTCCCTTTGTTTTTGCTGTCTAGCGTCTAAACGCTTAGTCAGCTTGCCTTAGGGGCTTTTGAACAGCCGCAGTAGTTGGCTGTGTGACCCTCGAGGCCGCACAGCACGCAACTAGGCGGGGTTTGGCAATCGTTACGGTCTTTTGGGCGCGGACAATCAGTGGTACCGTGGTCGCCCAGGCACTTTACGCACCTGGGTTTTGCATGGCAATTCTTTTGCGAATGGCCATACAATTGACAACGGTGACACTGACCGATCGCGCTATTTTTCCAGGGCTTCTCAATGGTGAAGCCCGTTAAGTGACAGATGGTCCTGACGTTAAAGATGGGGTGATGCCCCTCGGTAGGGGAGCATACGACGAGAACCATGTCGTATGCTTCCCCACCGCGCGAACGGTGCATACGATGCACCTCGTCGACGGGGATTTTTTGCGACTGAAGGTCGGCTAGAATTTCGGAGGGGGGGATTTCTTTGGGGATCTTTTTGATCACCACTCTAATCTGTCTGTCTTCTGGGAGAGAGTAGGTGTGGAATGACACACCTCTGTCTCTCAGGACCCTGGTTAATTCCCTGTAGTCTTTCGACGACGGGACCTGTACTTTAATACCCTGTTGGGTCGATCTAGCGTTTGTGTAGGCTATTTTTAGCTCTACACACCACTTTGAGATCGCCGTCCACTTCTCCTTGTCCTGAATGAACACGGGAGGTGGAGGCGCGACCTTTTTAGGGCCGGAGCTAGTAATGGTTGCGTCAGCCTGGGAGGATGACGCAATCGGGCGGGGGGAGGTGGGAGGGGAAGCTACTGTAGCGCACGTAGCGGTGTCAGTTAGGCTAACTATCGGGGGGGTGGGGGAAATTGAGTCGTCGATAGCGACGACTTTGGCGGCCTGGGAAGAGCTCTGTCTCTTCTTCTTCCTCTTATTACTCTTTCCCATGACTTGGGTGAAGCCTTCGTCATCCGAGTGGGAAGAGGAGGAAGCAGAGACGTGTGCTTCTGTGTCAGGGACGAAGTAGGGGTGGGGGGTCTGGGGGCGCGCTGTACTAGCGGACACGACTTCCGTGTCCATGTCTGAGGGACATGGACTTGGACTGGGACTGGGTTGGGGGTCAGTAGGGGCACTGTCCGTATTCTGTGAAGCAGAAAGGACTTTGAATTCTAGACCGAATTCATTAATAAGAGAGGGATCCTTAAGGAGGACTCTACCTAGTAAGTCTAGGAGTCTGGCGTTGTCGCTCCTGAGCGATGTGAGGTCATTTCGGATTGACTGAAGGTCACCCTGTAAAGCCTCCATTTTAACTGGCTAATTTAATTTTGATTTAATATAATAATGAGGGAATCCTAATTTCCTATTTTCCCTATTCCTATCTCCCCGGTGGGTATGCCGGGGATGAGTAATCCCTCCCTGTCGGGTGTAGACAGGGAGGATGGGTGCCTGGTAGTGAGCCCTAAGCTTGCTTTGGCCCGTTGCCTGTCTTAATGTGCAACGGGGTCCTAACCAGTCTAGTGCGCCGGGTGTAGACACACCCGACCGACACAGGGTGTGTAGCTGTGAAGGGAATACTGTCACCACGTGTTGACTAGGAGATCCCCCAAGGCCAAACACTGGGACCCGGCCAATTCACTGCCTCACCCTGAAGGGGATCAGCGGGTGTGTTGGGTCAACACCCCACTCGGCTTCGTTGGCACCGTATGGTATCCACCGAGTGACCACGAAACTGTGGTTTTACCCAGAAGGGGCCTAGTGAAGCTACACACACGTATTTTCTGTTATAGAAATAAGATAGCCTTGAAAAAGGCCGTTTTTCGATCTTAGTCCAATCGATTGACGATTGGAGATCGGATGTAGTCGGGTGACTACGAGAATCGTTACGTAAACGCAACGGAATATGACTCAAGAACACTGAGTCATGAACGGGAGAGCGCAAGCACACAACCGTCCGTGACCAGTGCCGAGCGTCGAGTGTGTTATTATTTAACTGTGTGTTTGTTTATATCTTGTTGTGCTAAATAATAAATTTTATAATATGCCGAAAACTAATGCCGAATTGTGTCGTCAATATCGACGCAAAAAAAAAAAAAAAAAAATTGAAATGAAAAAAAAATCCAGGAAAAAGTTCAACAGAACGTAGTCGCGAGTTTCGTGCACGTAAAAAACAATTATTGAACAATCAAAATAGATGTTCAAATATAAGTGTTAATGTGACTGATGTAATAAATTTCGCTTAAGCTAAGTTCCCGTAACGAGAGCCGCGATTTTTAAGACCATTTTACGTGCAATTTTCTCTATGATTTATGGCTTCAAACCTCTACTTTTTTTTGATCCCATGGTTGGATCGCTATGAAATTTGCACATAACAGAGCTTACATAATCCTGTCTTAGTATACATATCAATTTTTATGGTATCTTCAGTAACAAAGGATTTCCTAGAACATTAACTGTCTAAAATTAACTTTGGTACATTTTCATTAAATAAAACTGCTAATATCTTCAAAACCCGTGGGTCGATTTATACAATTCAAACGTGACAAGTGTTTTTACACCTAATCTTCTTATTTGGAACTAAAATTACGTTAATATCTCCGTAAACAAAAAACCTCATTTTCAAGTTACGTAATTATACTGAACATTTTATTCAAACATTAAAATTTATACAATTTGCATCTTTACTTTATCTTATTAGATTCTAACAAGGAAACTAATAACTAAATTCAACTAAAGAACTAATTAGAACATCATAAAACACTTAAATCTAACTAGAAACTACAAAAAACTTATACAAAAATGGCAAAAGCTCACCTACACTCATTCATCATTTGTTGATCATTTGTTGAAACTGAAAATATGGAACTTGAGCAATAGATTATGTAACATATGTTAAATAAAATATAAAATATCTTTTAAAATTAATCAAAATACTTTCATTTTTAAACAATTAAACTTTGTAATTATCCTACCCTTGTTATATATATTCATCTCATTCTTTTGTCGATTTACTGAAGTTTCACTCCTATCGTGTGTGAATCGCACACACACCTTTTTTTTATTGTGAACGCAATAAAATGAGATTGTGAATAAACTAACCCACTTTGTTTAGTTAATAAAACTGATAAACCCAAATAGCGTTGCAGAAATGCAGCTTCAATACGGCTTCAAAGCCATGACTCCGATGGCATAGACTTTGTTTTGCAATACTTAAGTACCTACGTGAAAGGCTCAATTTACATTGCCGCGAAACGGAATGAAAGCGATTTTTTTTATAAAGACCATAATGAACTTTATGTCAATAGTGTAATGTACAAACTATTCAAGCCAAATAATAAAATAGCGCGTTTTCAGGAAAATTCTCGCGCATTCTCGATAATTCCCGCAGTTACAAGCTCGTATCCAGTTTGCACGTTACGTAATTGACATAAAGTTAATTTTGCTATGTACATTATCTTTACATAGACTCGCTTCTATTCCATTCCGTGGCAATGTAAATTGAGCCTAACGCATCATTTTCCTAACTGAACATTCACATTTCAAAACCAACAATTTACAAAACCGAGTGTTCAGTCAGTCATAGAAATGAAATTAAAAGAAATAAAATTGAGAAGAAATTGAAATGTAATTGAAATGAAATGAAATGAAATTGAAATGTAATTGAAATGAAATGAAATTGAAATGAAATGAAATTGAAATGAAATGAAATTGAAATTAAATGAAATTGAAATGAAATATAATTACATAACATCACGCCTTGTTTCCCCGAAGGGTTGGGCAGAGGTGTCCCTGTAGCAGGTACACCCACATTTCGCCAGTTATGTTTTAAGTCCCATGTAATAGGGGGCGAGCCTATTGCCATCAACCGGGCACAAATCCAGACTCTGAGCTGCTACTGAGAAATTTCAGATAGAAAAACCCAATAACACTTTGCCCGAACTGAAATATAATTGTTTATTCTGTAAATAGGATATCGGAATCACCTTTACACGTCATAATAAAAAAAATAAACTAGACATAGGCATGGTAATCAGGAGAGCAGGGGAGAACAGCTACCCCCCCCCCCCCCTTGATTTTGTATGCCTAAGTACCTACTGTTGTTGATAAAAGTTATGTTAGACTCACGTTAAGACTTACTTTACAATAACAATATAACACAATAATAAGTTCATATTTTAAAGTTCAAGGGTTTGAGGCGCTGCATGCTGAAACACAGGCTATAAACCTAGTTTGGCAGCAGATGCTAATAATTGGACACAATTGTTACTAAATTAATTTAAGCATAATAATTTTAAGTAGCTAAAACAAATTGTGTTACATGTTTACTATTTCTGGTCTAATAAATAAATAAATAAATAATATACTTTGCATTCAGTTTTGAAAAAACCGCGCTGCGCGGCCTTTCATGAATCAGGCAAAATACGTGAACACAGCAAGCAAGGGCACAGTTTATTTAGTTGAGTACCTATAAAGTAGGATTTCCTGCGGGTTTTTTTTGTCCACACTACATACACCTCCCTCAAGTTTCATGTAGTGTGTAGGGTAAAACATGTGCAGGGAACCCGTCTTAAGAAATTTCTTATTTATTAAGGGATAATAAACAACTACAACATATAATAATACTTGGGTTAACATAACTTTTTAGTGACAATGTTGCAATCCACTGCATTATACGCAAGTAAAAAATTTTAAAAAATCAGTGGTTGCCACTAGACGAGCATTACCAGAATCAACAAATATTTTTAAATAAATAAATAAGTTACATAAACTAGCTATAGCTACAAAACAAAATTAGATAAAAAACAATTAAATTTACTTAAATTAAGCAATAAATAATTATAATAAGATTCAATTAAGATAAAAATGTTATAATATTACATTAAAATTTATATTTCGAACATGCAAATATATCAATATCAATAAAATTTGAATTAAAGGATTCCAACATTATGAATAGGGCAGTGTAAGCCAGAGTTCGTACGACACGAGTTTAGCGCGAAGAGAGTACGTGCACGAACCTGACGCGCATGAACTGTTCGGGGGACAGCTGTTCATGGACATTATGACCATGATCGTATTAGTTTTGCACTTTTTTATAGAACAGCAGTGTTTTGTATTAATATTTCAGTGTTGGTCCCATAGTAAAATTTATAATGGTAGTAGTAGTGACTAGGTAATAACAGCCGCACGATTTGATCCATGGATGGGTGACCATTTGCCACCAGTGCCTCGGAAAGCACGTTAAGCCGTTGATCCTGGCTGTCATTCGTGGATCTTTGGCAGTCGTTACGGGTCATCTGAAACCCGAAAGTCTGACAACCAGTCTTACTAAGGGGTATCGTATTACCTAGTTACTAGGTTGTGGAGGTCAGTAAGGCAGTCGCTCCATGTAAAAGACTGACCCGACTCCAACTTAGTTGGGAAAAGGCTAGGCAGATTGATTTTTGATCCCATAGTAAAAAGTAGTAAATTTTCATGAGTAATGCACCTGAAAGTATTTTCCTCGTTTAACCTAAAACACAGCACACTGGGAAGTGATACTATCAGAAACGAACAAACTTCCAGAATCTCTGCATATGTAATGGTGACTGTTTATTGAAGTGAAAACTTCTTTTGGCGCGTTGAGCATTTTTGAGATGGGAAAAACAATTGAACTCGCGACACCGTTACCGACACCTTATTTTTGTAAGCGCGATTGTGCTCTTTATTTATATTACGTTACGGATCAATGTTCTATGCAAGTATTTTTACTTTAAAGATTTTGGTTTTTTTTTTTTTGTAAACGCGATTGTGCTCTTTATTAGATAAGGTTACGGACCAATGTTCTATATAAGTATTTTTCTTCCACCAAGGAGATCTTGTACACACGGCTACATATCAAGCTATACATTTCCAGTTTATGCTGATCTCGCATCGTATTGGATTGCCGTAAAATGCGAGGTCAGCTTATACTGGAAATGTATAGCATGATGTGTAGCCGTGTGTACAAGGTTTCACTTCTGTCGGCACTCCCGGAGTGCCATTGTTTTTACTAGACATTATATTACTTGGTCTGTGGATAATCATGTTGTTTAGTGGAACTAAGTTCGGATTCAGAAGATAGGAAATAGAGGTACCTACCTTAGTCAATGTCTGAAAGATTTTTTTTTTTTATCAACGTCAAAGTCAAATAATTTATTTCAATTACACAAAAAGGCACTTTTGAACGTCAAAATTTACAAAAAATAGAATTGATTCTAGTCGCCCCTTCCAAAAGGTAGTTTTCGTATGGAGAAGAATGGGCAAAAAACTCCACCGTTACTCTTTTAAAATGTTTTACAATATTTTGTATACATTAATTATATAATTATATGTGAAGACGATGCACCTGGAATAAGATTACTATACCACAATAGGTAAAAATAGGTAGTATCTAAATTCATATTGATTTACAGATAGTGCCATCCACGAAGACGCGCCCCCTTTTCTTCCTAATCGCTTACAGTACAAGTGTGCGAAATACCGCTAGTGTTTTAGTATTGTCAATACACACTAATTACCTATGAGTGGGTGATTAGTAAACACGACAAGAAGAGTGGGGCGCGTCTTCGTGGATGGCACTGTCTGTATATCGATGAGGAAGAACTTTTCGACGCCATTTAGTTTTTTGTTAGGTTAACTTTGTATGTAATAAAATAAAAAGCTTTTATTCTACCATAAATGCACAGAACAATTTAAGCATATTATTTTTAACCGACTTCAAAAAAAGGAGGAGCTTCTCAGTTCGTCGAAACATATATATATTATATATTATTTTTTTTTGAAAGGGTATACTTTCAAGTTGGTCCCATTGTCATTTGGTCAAGATCTGATAATGGGATCTTGGAGAAATTAAGGAAACTTTTCAAATATTATAGGCACATCTATAGCGATTTGGGTATTTTGTAACTAAGATAAATTACAAATCAACCCACTAAAAAGTGAAAAAAAATAATTTTTTTGAGTCGGTTGTATTTTTTGTAAAAAAGTTTTTTATCATACCACATAATGCTTTATTACATTTTGACATTTCATTATCATTCATTATTGTTTATTATTTGATTTAAATTCATATTTATTTTGTAATTGTATTTATAATTCATAGGTGCTTAAGCAAAATAAAGTTTAAAAATACATATAAGTATTAAAATATTTATATACTAATATAATATAATTGATATATTACAAATATCTCCTTGACTGCCACGAGCTCTCCTGGAGATCGATAGTAATTAAAATTCTATTGTGTCTCATTAATGACAGTTGAGCTCATATTAATGACTGGCATGCACGTGAAATTATTTATTTAAGGAAGTCGCAAGTTTTGTATGTCAATTAGTTTAACAGTCACAATTCTGTGACAATAATCAAGTTACCATGGTTACTGAAGCATAATACTAGACTAGAATACCACTTCAAAATCAATATACCTACTATTCTGAATTTATGACGAAAACAGAACCAGAATCATTCCCAAGAGACTAAACGAAGCAGAACTATCCAAATAAAGACGAACCACGACAAATTTAGAACCACAAATCAACGCAAATATAAACGGATGGTTCAAACATTCAAAACTAACAGTAGGAGTTTCACGCACAATTTTCACCAAGTTATCGTAATAAAAGCGTAGAATTAACTGAATAATTGTTCCCTTGAGACGCCACACCACATTGTCATGCGTTCAGCGTTATGTAAGAAATGTCCCACATTCCCTATGAATAAGTCATAACGCTTTATTAAAAGTCACCATGTTTGTGGGTATTAATAAAAACTGGGCCTTTGAGTTGGACTGAAGAAATGAGATCAGAAGTGTGAGGATTTTATGAATAATTTGTTGAACCTTCATTGTAATTCGATCCTGGGTTCAATGACGTTATTTTATGCTTAGGTGTGGTATACGGAGTGTAGGGACATCAACGCTTAAACTGTTGCCATGACTTTAGTACATGATTCTATGAATTTGTATGCTGGAATCTTACACCGTTTATAATTATAGTACCTGGGTGACCGAGCTCTGCTCTGGTGAATATAGAAAATGTTCATTTAATATTATAGGATAGTTCATACTAATTACACATACTAATACTGCCATGCTGTCATGATATTAGGTACTTACTTATTCCATGCTGCCATGTCATTATTCCAAGGAAGCCATCTTGTTCTAAACTTTGAGCGACCGAGCTCCGCTCGGATGAAAATGCAGAAAAAACGATTTTTTCTACATTATGAGACCTAGCTCGATCAATTTTTCGACCCCTATATTGCAACTTTCATCGAAATCGTTAGAGCCGTGTTCGAGAATGTGATCAATATTGATAATTTAATAGTATAGGATTATAGTACGACGAACCGTCGCTGTGGTCTAGTGGTTAGACCACCTGTCTCAGACCCAGAACCCGCGGGTTCGCTTCCCAGTGGGGGCAAAATTTTCTGCTCGGTTTGGTTAGTAGTAGGGCTTGTTCTAATTCCGCTTGGCTAGCTACCGCCACCTTATCTAAGTCTGTTGGCATAGCAAAATGTTAACAGCTTTGTTGTGTTTCGGCAGTTAGAGGTAAGATAGCCAGTTCTTCTGTGGTTACGGATTCCGGGTGAAGCTCGGTTCCACCTTCGGCCTGATCATCACTTACCAACAGGCGAGATGCAGGCCAAGAGCATCCCTGTTGGAGATCCAAAAAAAAAAGAAGCGACGACACTTTTAAATGTGGAATGTGTTTGGATATACTGGTAAAACTTAAAGCCAAAAAACTGCTGTATCAAGCTAATTAGTAATTATTCTAAGAATACATAAAATTGTCTTATAAAACAATTTAGAACTGTGTACTTTGCAATAAATGAAAAGCCTAAAATAACTACCTACGCTTACACATCTCAAATCTGTAAATGTTGTCGCCGAATTTTGTTTAAGTTATTATTTTCATCTAAACCTATGATGTACCTTGTAAAGTAGCTAAGGGCGAGATACACAGACTGCACTTAAACTTTGCTTAGTAAAGTAAAGTTTCTGTACATAAATATATAATATCATAAAATCAACAAAGTACACTTATAATAATAATACCCCACTCCCACTGCAAGTCCTGGTTTCATCACGATGTTTTCCTTCACCGATGTCAGTAACGTCCAAGAAAAACTCGGAAAGTACATATGAATTTTATTGTAAAAGTCACATTGGTACTTGCCCGGATTTGAACCCACAACCTCGTGCTTGAGAGGCGAAGCCTTAACCACTGGGCCATCATGACATCATAAGTCATCATCAAGTATACTTAATTATGTTTAATTCTATTAACGACAGATGAATACAGACAGGTAATTCCACATTTTAAGTACAAAGCTACGTAGGTACGCGGCGGTCTCGACTTTTCGAATTTAGTGGGGGAATGCAGTCAGAAGAATTATTATAAGAGTTACGCCATAGTATAAAGAGTTCTAGTAGGCTATCTCCGGCCCAATCCGCGATATAATTGCCTACCATACTTGCCTGTCTCAGGGTTGTCACTTTTAGCAAAATTTTAATTCAGTGCCTAGAAATTGGCAAGGGCCGGGAAGTGCTATTTTTTACTTATGTGTTGTCTGGGTTCAGGGTTTGTGAGGTCGGTTTTACCTATACGATGATGTTCATAGTGTTTGTATGAATGACAAAGTTTTATTTGCGGTTTTTGAGAAAGTGCTATATCTCACTAACTATATCTCCTTCAAACCAATTTTCGTTGAAAGTGTTTTTTTTTTGACATCTACAGCATATATTTTTATTCGATTATTTACTCTCTTACTTTAAAAGTTAGAGGGGGGGGGGGGGGGGGGATTCACAATTCGTAATATATTTGAAATTACGATTTTATAACTGTAAGTACGTAGTTACTTTACTATACCTACAATATTGAGAAATTGGCATGACTAAACGTAAACAAAGCATTAGCGGCATATCAATTGACAGATCAAAAGTAGGTACCTAATACATTTTAGTGGGAAAGTAGGCCTGCCAACTTCGTCTGTCTGATAGATAACTAATACAACAAAAAATAAGTAGGTATCTCATCATCAAATAAAAATGATATGCTAGAATAAGTGACTTGGTTACCTTTTCTGTTCAGTAGGTAATCTGAACAGAGACAACTCTGGAATCGATGAATATTTAGACACCCAAACGCACAACAATAATTTCTCCTGCGATTATCACTCATTTTTCATACATTTAGCAGTGCCAAAAAGCCGCGACGCGCAAGCAAACCTTGTGCGGTGTTAGCCCCTACTGGCGCACTCATAAACAGGCGAGATTCTGCGCACACATACTAGCCGCGCGCGGTGCGTTTCTATGAAGATAGCTTACTACCTCTCTTTATACTATGGTTACGCGATAGAAAGAGAGGCAACTTACATAACATAACATCACGCCTTGTTTCCCCGAAGGGTTGGGCAGAGGTGTACCTGTAGCAGGTACACCCACATTTCGCCAGTTATGTTTAAGTCCCATGTAATAGGGGGCGAGCCTATTGCCATCAACCGGGCACAAATCCAGACTCCGGGCTGCTACTGAGAAATTCCAGATAGAAAAACCCAATAACACTTTGCCCGACCCGGGAATCGAACCCAGGACCTCATGCTCAGCAGTAGCGCTTACGACCACTAGACCAACGAGGCAGTTCTAGATGAATATAAGTATATTTTAGGTTTGATACGTGCCACCCGCGCATTAGGTCGCTTGCTGACTAGGTCTGTAGTGTGGCCATAACGTGTGGATAGGAACGTTTCAAAATACGCGCACTATTTCGCCAGGGATCATCGCGCTAGACTTAATCACTACACTAAGGACGCAAACGGCGGTTTCATATGTTTGATACTTCGCGCCCGGCGCGCGGCGTCGCAACCGCGCTAGGCTGGCAATGTGGACGCACACAAAGGTAGATATAGGTAACATAATATTAGTAAACATTTGTCTAGCCCCACCCATAACCTAATTAATCGCCCAACGAACAATATATGACACCAATCTAGTCGAAATTGATAGGTACATAATAGTGCGATGTAAGCTGATTGATTAAACAAATACTAATTAATAAGTCAACTTCTAATGTTACATCATATTTTATAGCCTTTTTATTAACCACGTACAATATTTATTTACACACGTATTTACATCATTTAAAAACTATCAGACTTAATATAACTATATGAACAAGTATATAAAAAGGGGGGAGGAATAATCATAGGGCAACAAAAAATTCGTCCGCATCGCTGTCAATAGGAAAAGTGCTCAAAAGGCTGGCAGCATTGCCATGTTGTATGGCAATGCTGATTCTTTGGCCAAAGAATAGGCCAGCCCTCTGGTCACGTGAAGAGTCGACCAGCCGCTTGGCAATGTCTTGAAAAACTAGGTGGGCACTCGGACCCCATGGCCCTAGTGTTTCAACCCCAAACGGCTCAAACATATAAGTTCCAATAAGATTGGAGTATTTGCGTCGTTTGAGGTTTTACGCACTTGCAGCAGCAGCCCCAGCGCAGCCCGCCGTGCTAGGAAGATGATATTATAGGCTTTAATTTATTACAAAAATCTGTTCAGTTAACTTTGAAAACAAAACTTATAAATAATTTAGAAAAGCAAGCAGTCTGGTGTATTGGTAATAGGTACAATATTTTGATTTTGCAACAACGTTCCTTAACGCGGCTTGCGGTAGAAGTTGTCTGATAGAAATCGTCACGTAAGAAAAAAACGTTATGCCCCCTCCATGCAACTCTCTCTCTCTCTTTTTGTTTCTTTCTATTATATACGAGTGTGTGTGTGCACGTGCGAGTCTTCCTTTCCGACCCAGATGACCTCATTACACTCCTCCAGGAGCAGAATAGGGCCACCAGTACAGTACACAAAAACAGATGCTTCCCATCATTTTGACCTCGCCGCCTAGGTCCTTTGCGATCGCGACCGCATCCCCAAGTAAATGAAACTCCCCCCCGACCCTTGCTCGAAAACGAGGTGCTAGCAGTTGTTGCAGCTGAGCACGTAGCTTTAAATACCCCGCATTATAATCATGATGAAAATCTAAGTTTGATCCAGTCTGTCCCTTCTTGCTGTCCTCGCCTCAGCAATGCCCTAAGCCAAGGTTTGTACCCCACAGGGGGTGCCCTTAGCGAGCACTTGCTTAATTTTAATTTAGAATAGTTTGTATGCTCGGCTCTAAGTGTAGAATCTTAAGGTACCCACAGGAAAATCCGGTTAAGCAGCCAAGACCTTAGTGGTCAAAAGGGCGAGAGGCCATAGTTAAAAAAAAAAAGCATGTGCGAGTATCGCGTAAGGAACTTCATTCATGGCGGGCCGCACAGATTTAAAAAATGCAATCTTTTAATTACGTTTAATGCTCTTATTTTACTTATCAGAATAATGCTAGACTTCCAATGGTCCGTTCCAGAAAGGCTTTACGCAGTTGGTTAATTGAGACTACTACCTACCATGGTAAGAACTTTTGCAACCATATTTATCTGCAAATAAATCTTTGACTTTGATGATTGCGATGAATCCATTAAACCACCAAGAACTGTCAATTTTGTGGTATTTATTGCTCCTAGAATGTTCATGAAGAAACCGTAGTCATTATTGTTTAAATTGAAAAGTTTAATGTCAAGCTCGATAGATGGCGTTGGCGTTGAAATAGATCGCGCTATGGTTTCATTACCGCGACTTTGTTAGTGTCGCAATTTTAATTAAATATACCAACTTAGATCAATACACAATTTTGGTTTTATTTTCAACCCTATTAGTGTGCACATTAGTTCAAAGTTCAAATCATTACCAGCTCGGTAATAAACATAGAATAGAGCATCACATACATGAAAGATGAGAGAAACAATCAAATGCATGCTAACGCACGAGCACACAAAACCGAGCTACCGCAAGGCGTATAAATACGATTGGATAGAGTTAATATTCTGGGTGTCGTAAATCGAATTAGATTATCTTTCTTACGACACGCAGAGTCATCAAGTTGTACAAAATTCCAAATGTATTTTTGGTGACTATAAAATTTTAAGACACCTTTGGGCGTACTTGTTTACACGGGCCGAAGAGCATGAGCATGTCAATATAAATATTAAAAATGTAATAAAATATTGGGAATGTAATAATAACATAACACGACTGTTATCCCTTGAGTACCTACTGCCATCAAAATTTGTTTAAGTTCCATGTAATAGGGGGCGAGCCTATTGCTATCAACCGGGCACAAATCCAGACTCCAGGCTGCTACTGAGTTATTCCTAATAAAAACTTAATACTTTTTTGCTCGACCTAGGAAGCGAACCCAGGATAGCTCAGGCTCAACAGTAGTGACCACTAGACCAATGTGACAGACAGGGTGAAAATGTAGAATAAGCAATAAAGAGCCTTTTTCTAACTATGTTCGAGTCGGCTTCCAGTCTAACCGGATGCAGCTGAATACCAGTATTTTACATGGAGCGACTGCCTATCTGACCTCCACAACCCAGTAGGAGGTAGGTAATACGATACCCCTTGGTAAAACTGGTTGTCAGACTTTCGTGCTTCTGACGAACGACTGTCAAAGATCGACGAATGACAGCCGGGACCAACGACTTAACGTGCTTTCCGAGACAAGGAGGAGTCTCGGTATGTAGAAATGGTCACCCATCCCATAGCTTAACCTGATGGATCGACCCGTGCGGCTGTTAGTACTTAGCCACGAGCTCCTAGAGCTAAGCAATAAAAAGAGCAATAAATATAATAAAAAGAAGATTACAAATATATTGAAGAAAAATCAAAGATAAAAAGACTCCAATCATAAAGATGATTCAATTCTATTGGAGCGTAAAGTAAGCAAAATTCTCGATAGCATTAAAGAAAGTTACAACAATTTTGTTCAGCAGAATTGCGTGTTTTCAACATAACATTCTTACGTACATACGCAACACAAGCTATGTACACATTAAAGTTTATTTGGCAAGCAAAGCTCGCTGTATATTAGGAATCGTTTGCCGAACTGCGTACAAAATACATACAAATATTTTGCTCGAACAAATACACGAGGTAGAATAAATGTTATATCATTTAATATTGTGTGAATGTGTGCGTGAGTTTACGGTGCCCTCTTAATAATATTATAGAGACAGATATACACGGTTATTGATTATACGTCGGCAATCCGTTACTAAAGGAGAGGTCATTTACAACCAAATTACCCCTAAAGACCCCTATGCCAGTGTCAAACATTTTCGAGTAATTTGACATTTCAAATTTTAAAATGTATGAAGTAAAAATATTAACTCTGTATATCAGGTTTATTTTTACATTTTATATTTTTACTACATACATAAATACATGCAATGTACATATATAGGTATATGTCACCGTAAGATTGTGAGAACCGTTAGTTTATAATCTGTCGGAATTATTTCTGTTAGATTATAAACTGTCGAAAAATTGTGAACTGGGTGAAATGGGTTAGGTTAGGTTAGAACTGTGACCAACCGCACGCGAGCCGAGCGAGCTTGCCGTAGTAGCGGCCGGCAAGCGCTACTTCCAAGTTGCTCGCAGCCAGGCAGGCTATTTAATATTAGCGCAAGGTGCGTTACGTTGCAAGCAAGTTTGATAATAGTTCACAATTTGTCAGTTTTTCATGGATACATTATAAACTATCGCAGAATTATGCGTTAAAATGTAAATGATTTGTTACAGTTCACAATTTTTCGACAGACTATAATTTAACGGAAATAATACCGATAGATTATAAACTAACGAAGTTCATAATTATACGGTAACATATACAGCCCGCTAACAGACAGACGGATGGACAGCAGAGGCTTAGTAATATCGTTCCGTTTGGCACCTTCTGGTATGGAACCCTAAAAACTAACACGCTACCTACTTAAAAATAAAATGTTAAACACTCAAATCACCAATGCAGTAGCCAGAACTATATTATAACTAGTATTTCAATGGCGGTTCGTACACTTTGAAAGCCGTAAGCACGTCCGTATCGATTCGAGTTTGTAAAACTTGGATATCCTAGGAAAGCAGGTCCGTCATATTAAAATGGCCGTCATGCATAATCAGCCTATACTCGTAATGTTCCCACAACCTACCACACGGGTCCGATGCATGTTGGTGGATGCCACATGTCTTTGAATTTTTAGTTCTAGGACATGCCGGTTTCCTCACGATGTTTTTCTTCACCGTTTTGAGACCAGTGGTGATGAAATAAAGCTGTGTCTCTTGCGCGGGTTTTTTCGAAACATTACACAAAAAACCTTATACATAAACATTTGTTTTCACACACAAGTTGTCTCCTGCGTATTAAAATAGTACTTAGATTATTAGTGAGTTCCTAAGAGGAAGACGTATTTAAAAGTATCTCTATTTCAATATTTCCAATCCATCGTCAATTTATCACAACTTGTTCACAACTATTCACAAAACAATCTAACCTCAAAACCTGTTTTGAATGACCGTGATAGATGTCCGCGGTGCGCGCAGCGATTGAAAATTATACAAACCCTTTCCCACTTCACCCGCGCGGGGAATGTTTTCCATGCAGCTCAGAAAAAAAAAACCGTCGTGTTTGCATACACAAAATTTGTATGGCATGCCTCTTTGTTTCGATGTTTTTGTGTAATATTTCTAAAAAACGCGCGTAGGGGACACAGTTTTATTTACACAAAGTAAAGTGCCTGCCTGGGTTGGAATTGAACGACCTACAACTCTTCAGACGCAGATATATGCCAGTGACCTTGAGTGGTTGGCTTGCGTGTTTTATACTGAGCTCACGCAACGCGTCGTACGTCCAGACAGTAATAGGACTCGCCCATCAAGGAGCGCTGTCTCAAATTAGACGCATTATTACATAAAACTAAAAGATTAATAATTAAATTGTTTTTAAAATGGTGAAGTTTCAGAAAATAAGCTTAATAGATTTTGCGTGCTTCTCGGTTTTTTTCCGCGTTATACATGGCTTTACAAATTAATTTCACTATGTAATATAAACATAATCTAAAAAATGTATAAATTAAATTATTAAAAATATGCTCTTATAATATAATAATATATTTTTTCCAAATCATTAACATTAATAATTTAAAGTCGGTTATCGTCGCCTTCATGCCGGTCCAACATGGACTCGAACGGCAAGGGATAGAATTGAATGGCGATCCTTAGAGGAGGCCTTTGTCGGAAGACAAGTTGAGGAGTAGCTACCGTTTGCCGAATTAGAATCAGTTAAACATGAATAGTATAAGAGTTTATAAAGTATATTAGTTAGTAAATTTAGATAGTATTAATGAGTTCTTAGGCATAGTTACAAAACTTTTTGCCATTGAAACTAAGATCAACATTAAAGGCTTTATTTATTTTATTTATTATCGTCGCCTTAAGTCGCGGCCAATACCACTGGGTTACCACTGCTCTTTCCATTCGACCGTCAAGAAAATCAGTAATTTTCAACAGTATTTCACATTAAGTTGTCAAAAAACTTTCTATATTTGGAAAGTCATTATTGTGTGACCGTTCACCGCTTTCTTCGGAAACAAAAGCTTAACTTTTGAGTTGCATCGTGAACAAAATGGGCCTGAAATGTAGAAAGCTAATAAAACAGATCCAACTGACAACTACAACGGAAAAGCAATAAAATTTAGTTTTTACTCTCATCAAAATACGTAATGTTTGCAATAAAACGCTTCAGTAAAACCGGGTTCTTTAGTGACGTCATCTAACAACCAATCATCGTAACCTCCCCACGATAATAAAAACAATTTTATAGTATTATAGAAAGTCTATCTTGAAAGAGATGAAAGAAAACATTTTATTAGCTTACTAGCTTTTGCCCGCGACTGCGTTAGAAATTTCTTGTTCCCCGACCTACCCTGTCGCACGCCATCGCATGCTGCGCTATTAGATTTCACGTTTTTTCAGACTTTTTTATTTTAGCTCGGCTCCTAAGTGTCCTAGTGTGATATTGGTGCCGATTCTCTTGTCACAAATGCCTCTAAACTAAACTAAAAATCACCAAAATTTAGTTTATTCCTGTCAAACGACGATTTCCCATTCTGAAATAGACAAAAGTGACACAACTTAACTATATTTTAGTTTGACAGCACTAAGATGGCAACGAGATATTAGTTTAGTGAAAATAGCAATTTTGCTATTCTGAATTTGACGTTTTTCACCTAAAATTTAGATTTTCTAACTAAATCTGACTATTTTTAATCGCGACTAAAAACGTGTGGAATAAAATTGGTTGTCATGAACTATAAATTCACACCAACACCTCGACTTCAAATGCAAAAACAGTACTGAATCTTTTTTTTTTCTTTTGCTTATATCTCGAAAACGGTGTGTCCAATCGCAAAAATAATGAAAATTTCGACCCCCTTTATAAAACCCTTAAACCCCTGACACTCTACATGTAGGTAATAATTTTTCTTATTTTCCATACAAAAAGTGAAAAACTCCATATAAAACACGACGAGGCTGCCCCCCCTACGCGCCTCCGGCTCTAAAAAGATCACGTGGTTAGGTATCACGTGTGGAGTCGCGATTGTCAAATTCGATTTAGATGTGTCAAAATTATTTTTAAATTTAGAGAATTTATTTTGCAGAATAGCTATAAGATTCTCATAGTCAAAAGTAAGGAATTTTAGTGATAGTTTAGTTAGTTTAGTTCGGTGTACAAGAGAATCGGCACCATTACCTACATAGCCTATATATAGTCTTTTCAAAAAATAGGCTATTAAATTCAAAAATAATTTTCTAAATCCGACTGGTAGTTTCAGAGATGAGCGCGTACAAAAAAAAAAACACTGGCACTCCGGGAGTGCCGACAGAAGTGTAAACTTGAACAAGATCGCCTTGGTGGAAGAAAAATACTCGTATAGAACATTGATCCGTAACGTAATATAAATAAACAGCACAATCGCGTTTACAAAAATGAGGTGTTGGTAATGGTGTCGCGAGTTCAATTGTTTTTCCCATCTCAAAAATGCTCAACGCGCCTAAAGAAGTTTTCACAAAAAAAAATATAAAAACATTACAATAATAGTAGTAGTAGTAAGTCGGGCTGGTGTTAGCAACTCCACGTCCAAGCGCATAATTTGCCTACGGATACTAACAAATACACAAAGTAATGTATTAGCCAAGTAAATAATGGAAAAGTGATATGAGCCGTACAAAAATCGCTATGGGTAATCATCGGTCCTCTAAGTATTGTTAGTAACATTCTTAGAGGTCCGTTGACTGATCACTATGATGACCAAAGACGAATATTCGTTACATCCCGTCTGTGTGACTCGCTGGGAATTACCGAATGACAAATCTTTTGCAACACGGTGCGGCGAGACCTACAATATAGCTACGCTCTAGTCTAAGATGCGCTGACATAAAAATTAGACCACCTTCATTTCTAATTCTGAATTTAGAAAGAAGAAAGAAAGAAATATATTTTATTTGGGACATGCACAGGAAATACAAAACAGGAAAAAAAAAACATAAAAAAGAAGCATTTTAAACTAACAAACCAAAATAATAACGACCTGTGCGAGGCCAAAAAGGCCCCTATCTCAGCATGATGCTGCGATATTTAAAAATAAATAAATACCGCAGCGATGGTATTCTGATAAGGCCCGCTGTGATGCCACGGACATACCTACGGACATATAAATCCCACAATTTAAAGAAAGTCTGATGTTATTAAATGCAACAATTAAATTTAAGTTAGTATACCATCATAATCGTGGTAGCTTCTTCCACTATCCAATAGATTTAGATTCTACAAAATCCTACTCCTCTATTTTCAGATCAAGAAGACAACAAAAATGTTGTAATGTAATACCGTCTGACCCGACTGACGTTGTTCTGATTTTTTCAATAATTCATACAAAAAATCAAATTCAAATTCAAAACATTTATTTCAGACGTAGTCCATATACTGTTAGTAATACAAAAAAAATACATGCATTATAGTTTTTCCCAAATTTGAAGATTTCCCGGGAAACTTTTCCAATTTTGCTTTCCAGAAAAACCTGACTATTACGAATATTTTCAAACAAAAATATCCAGCCGTTCTCCCGAACAAATAGTTTTATATTTTATTATATTATATACCTACAGGATGACATTGACGTGCAAACTGTTAGGTACCATGAATTCAGTACCTTATTCTAGACTATGGTTCTAAACCCACCAGTGTTGAAATTTATCGATGGTCATTTTAAAACAAATCAGCTGTTCCAATTCAATTGCACTTTTGTATGAAACAGCAGATTTTATTTTTAAACGTTAAAAAAAATTCGTCGCTAAGTGTCTAGAATTATTGTGCTGAATTTATGGCCACAGTTTAAGCATCATCGCATCATGTCCCTTACAACGTGTATTTACTAAACAAAAAGTTATAAAACAATCTAAAACAAAATAGTAGACGTAATCTCCATCACTCAGGGCCGGAGTCATTGAGCGCTCGTTACGGTCACAATTGTGAATGGACACGATATGATCTTACGTAACATAATACGATAGGGATCTGTGTGATTTGAATTGTTATTGCAATACTAGTATTTCCTACAATTCACTGAACAGAGAACTGACTTAAAAAATATAAGGTCAAATTAAATTAGCTAGCAAAATTACGCAGACGTGATGGGTCTCGATATCTAAACATGACAAAACAAAAAAAAACAAAAATTCTGAGGTTAACGACCATTGGTAGTGTAGTTACTTCAATAATATGAGTTACAAAACACTACAAAGTGAAAAATAACCTTAATTTCGGAATCGGTGTCTTTGGTTGTGTATTTTCGTTTTTTTGCCACCGATTTCTGAAATTAAAGTTATTTTTTACTTTGTAGTGTTTTTTTTTTAAAGTCGGTTATTATTTTTTATAAAAAAAATGTTTTAATTTTTTAGTTGTACCTACCCCACACAAATACTCGTAGTGACAGGAACTTATCATATCATCCACATACTAAGTGGGAAAAAAATACATATTCCTGTTACAAGAAAAAAAAACTTACGCTACAAACGTATAACCTCCTCCTTTTTGTAAGTCGGTTAAAAACAGTTTTTGTTTTGAAAACAGGTTAGCAAATTAAACTAATCACGTCTGTGAAGTTTACACAATTAACTATTTTTTTTACTGATATTTCAAGTAACTATTACCTAAGGTGATCGAACCCAAAAAAAAAAAACATTAAAACATTTATTTTGTTTTATCATGTTAAAATATCGATTCCCGATTACGTTTGCGGAGTTTCGCCAGCTAATTTATTTATATTTGATAATTATTATATTCATATTATAATTATTTGATCCAGGTTATAAACTATCTGTGTACCAAATTTCATCTTAATCCATTCAGTAGTTTTTGTGTGAAAGAGATTCAGATTAATTTATTATTGTGAAACATTGGTACATTATAAGTTCTTATTTGGTAATACATTGAGGGCGCTATGTTTTACCTCTAGGACGTACAAAAGTAGTCGTAATACATGCAATATAATTAAACAAGAAATCATTGTAGGTATATGAACCACAAATAAACAAGTAAATAAATTAGATCATCTACCGCATTATAAATTTTCAATCACACTGAACAATGTCGATTAGATAATTAGATAAATTAAGTGTGAGAGAAAAAAAATAAAAATTATTAAAATGTCCACAGTTATTGTAATAAAATGAAAATTGTCAGCACTTCATTATTTATAGAATGCTAAATAAATTGAATGATGTCATTAATTAAAATTAAATGTCATTAGGGAGAGTAACAAACATCCATCCATCCTCACAAACTTTCGTGTTTACAATATTACTAGCTTTCATCCGCGGTATCACCCGCGTGGTTGTCAGAAATTATCCCACGGGAACGTGTCGGGATAAAAAGAATCCTATTTGTTAATCCAGGTTAAACTATCTGTTTGCCTTTCATCCAAATCCGTTCAGCCGTTTTTGCGTGATTGAGTAAAAAACATCCAAACACACAAACTTCAGATTTATAATGGGTAGTAATAAACGCCCCGGAAAAAATTCAAATATGTGCATACTCAAAATATGAAATTCACTGCTACATATACTAATTTTCCGACAACTTGTACGCGGATACAAATAAAGAAACGACCGGATAAAATACTGAAACGACCGAATAAAATACTGAAAATTCCGAAAAATAAATACAGAATTTGCAGACGTAATATTTTTCAAACATGCAAACAAGCATACACCATGCATGCAGCATACAAGCGAGCATGCAAAATGCAGCAGGCATGGTTTCTGTCACGGTTCCGGCACTGCTAGGCTCCGGCGGTCCCATGCGAGCTTATCGTCGCAGATGGTTTTAACGCTCACCACCTGCTCCTCAGCTCGCGGGTGGCTTCGCCCCTCCGCGCCTACGCGGGCTTAAAAAACACTCTAGGGGTAGGGCAGACAAGACTACGTGGAGTCGGTTTTGCAGCGATTCGTTTCTGTCACTAACTTTTGTAGCACAACCTATTGACTTTTCGGAAACTTTGTATTTTTTTCGGAAGTTTAGTATTTTTTCTGGAAATTTAGTATTACAGTCAACCACAGATTTTCGGAAGTTATTTTTTTTTTGAAGCTTTATTATTATTCATTTATACTAATATATATTATTAAGTAGGATAATAAGATATAAACAAAATAATCAGGACATTAACATACTGATGCTGATTTGTCCTTATGGTGAGGAAATACGATCATTACTATTCTAATCTATATTGTTATACAATGATTTTATACACGTACACGCAAAGTATGATGACAATGATAATGTGATAATAATATCTACTTCTATTAATATGAGACATCGGTTGCATATCAATAAGCCATTGCCTTATAAAAACTTAATTGCTTGAAGACCTATTAGATCTAGCTATTTTAGTTACATTAGTAATGAGCACAAAATTACCAAATCAACCAAACCAATTCAATTTAATATTCCAATTGACTTTAAAAACAAAAAATAAAACAAAATACATTTGACATTTTTATATAAACTTTTACTAACCTTCCATGAGTGTTCGCTCGAATTAATTACAATTTAACTGTACTTAATTCAAACAATTTGACATTAATTTATATTTTGTATTATTTCGTAATTGTTATTTAAAATTATAATATATTTTAAATTTGTGTAAATTAAATATGATTTGCATGCCCATGTAACGGTAGAACATGGAGGACTATTATAAAAAAACGTCTATTTATCTACTAATTACCCATGTTTGCAAACTAATAAATGATTAAATTTGAATTAACTCACCAGGGAGAGAGATAGAGAGAGAGAGAGAAAGTAATCTAAGTACATTTTAATGATCAAAGAAATCTAAGAAAGATAACGTTTAAAATGGCAGGGGATGAAATCTAATGACACAGCCATTGAAGGCACACTTAAACCTTTCCTAGATACCGCCAACTCAGTATTTTCTTAACGATTCATTTCATCTCGGATCTCAGACACCAATTAAAAGTCAGCAGCATCAAATTACTTGACGAGGATAGTCGTTTTTAATGACTTGAAGTTAGTTTTAGATGATTGTTGAAAACAGTGGGTACAATGTTTGATATTTCAATTTGTTCCAGTGAACTGGTGTAATTTTTTTAAGTTAAAACTTCTTTAGGTGCGTTAGGCATTTCTGAAAGATGGGATTAAACCATTGATTTCGCGACACCATGATGACACCTCATTTTTGCAAACGCGATTGTGTCCTTTATTTATATTACGTTACGGACCAATGCAATGTTCTAAACAAGTATTTTTCTTCCACCAAGGCAATCTTGTTCTAGTTTTCACTTTTTTCGGCACTCCTGGAGTGCCACTGCCATTTTTGTCATTATATTGTGGTTTTGTTGTAGATTTTAGGTATTTTTTATTAAATTAAAATCTTTTACAGTGAAGTAATTTTTATAAAAGGAGAATAAACACATTTATAATAGGGCCAAATGGAAGAAAAAATCGTAATACTGCGCCGACCCCAAGAAGGTAGAGGCCGCCGCAGACAGGCGCGACACAACATCAGTAGAACAATTTCCGTGAAGTTTTCATGGAAAATTTTCCACCAGGGCCGCGTTGTGCCTGTCTGCGGGAGCCGCGGGACAAGTGTAGGCAAAAGAATGAGATGAATAATAGGAGTAAGTCTGTAATGAGATCGTAGCAAGTGGTGTCTGTAGTTTCTGCCTACCCAGCAGGGGAAAAAGCGCGAGTACCTATGTAAATAATTTCTGTTTTTTTATTTAAAAAAGTGTAATAAACAGTAGGTTTAATCATAGAAATAATAAAATACAATGCACTGCGCTGCGTGTGCACTGAGTCTGCACTCAACGCTTGGTGTGGCAACACGCCGTGTTCGAGTTCGCAACAAGTCCATCGTCATCCTGAGGATGCCTCGTTGAGAGGTGAAACACGTGTCGATTTCTTTCAGGAGTTTTTTATGGCTCTTTAGAAATAGCTAAGCGGAACAGGTTACTAAATATATCCACGTCTATTGTATTTTATAATGGATTTCCGCAAGGTCACGCCTGAATCAATTAATTATCATAGAAATAATGTGTATGTAATATAGCACAACCAGTAGGTACCTGAGAGACCGAGCTCTACTCTAGTGAAAATAGAAAATGCTCATTTAATAGTATAGGAAAGTTCATACTAATTCTTATATTGTACCTACTCACTCCATGCTGCGATGATAGTAGGTACTTACTAATTCCATGCTGCCATGTGATTATTCTAATGTTATTATTCTTATGTCATCATTCATTATCTTGTTCTAAACTTTGGGCAACCGAACTCTGGTCGATTGAAAATACGGAGAAAACGAATTTTCCCGGATATGAGATCGATTCGACCGAGGTTAGATAAATTTTTCGCCCCCGTAAACCATCCGTAATTCATCGAAATCATTAGAGCCCATTTCGAGAACGTGAGTACAAATATATATTTATATACAAATATTGCTCGTATAACTGTATAGGATAGGATAAGCTTAATAAGCCTATAATGTTCTCATTGCTGGGGCACAGGTCTCCTCTTTTGGTATGCAATATAAAAATAAGAGTAATTTTGTAAAGTATTAATTCTATTACTTCCCGTCTTAGATTTGACGTAAGAACATTAAATATCCAAGATATGATGCAAAAGTAAAAACCAGGTCAACAGAACGATTTAATAAAACTAACAAAAATGAAGAAGTAGGCAATTCTTCATCATATTATATTTTCAGCGGAATCCAAGATGGCGGATGTAAGCGACATTTTGATTAATCCGAAAAACCTCGGTGGTACTGTCAGATATTATAGTTTAATTCCGAAAGACCTTATGACGTGGAGTTACGATCCATAATTCAATGACACCCGAGCCTAGCTACATTCGGAATTTTTTTCTGTCGCCAAAAAGACAAGGACAGGTTATCAAATAGATAGCTTCTCGTCTTTTGGTAAGTATCTAAAATGAGACCATAATACTAGTCGAAATTTATTGAGGTATACAGATTTTACCTGATATTAAGTGTTTCGTGTGATGGTCTAAAATGTCCTTTAATTAATTAACTCGAAGAAGATGCCATCGTGTCGCCAGTTAATTGATTTACCTAGAACAAATAAATAAAAGTAATTAGTAGAACATCAAGTCGAAATCATTGTTTATTCAAACATATTCCCCGATGGGTTAGGCAGAGGTGCGCCTATGGTATACCCACATTTCATCAGTCATGTTTAAGTCCCATGTAATAGGGGGCAAGCCTATTGTCATCAACCGGGCACAAATCCAGACTCCGGGCTGCTACTGAGAAATTCCAGATGGAAAACTCCAATAACTCTGCGTGATCCGGGAAACAAACTCACCACTAAATCTATGAGGCAGTAACGAAGTACTATTTATTCAACTCTTCTACAAATAAAATTCTCGACCCTCTCATAGTCTAAAGTTCGTATCAAATCCTTCAAGGCGAAATATTAGTGTTCCGTGGTCAAATATACAAACATAATTATACAATATTCATGATACCCATGTCACCTTGACAGCTCATAAGACGTGGATCCGGGATGTCAGTGTATTCTTGACAGATCAGATTCCTGATATTGCTTGGATGTCCAAGTATAAGCAATATACGGGCACAATTTCATATGACATTATCGTTCTTATATCATCTAGGAATAATTCTCGTATATACGCTCGACGACACATCAAGTTGTACATTTACAGTTAATATTGGTAATCAGCTAATGCTAACCTCTAAATCCTATACTATTAAATGAGCAATATTTGTATATATACATTTGTAATCACGTTCTTGAAAACGGCTCTAACAATTTCGATGAAAGTTGCATCAAAAGTGTTTACGGGGGCGAAAAATCGACCTAGCTAGGTCTCATTTCTGGGAAAATTCATTTTCTCTGCATTTTCACCCAAGCAGAGCTCGGTCGCTCTAAGTTTAGAACAAGATGGCTAGCTTAGAATAATGACATGGCAGAATGGAACAAGTATGAACGATCCTATACTACTCGTATGTATTAAATGAGCATTCTTTATTTCCACCAGAGCAGAGCTCGGTCGCCCAGATATAAAGACAATATGGCTAGAGAGAGAATTTTAAATTCTAGGCCCGAGGGGACTGTGTGGTGTCATTGGCTAGAGCTTATCGAGTAGAGAACAAAAATAAAAAAAAATATCTTCAAAAATGAAATAGGAAGCCGTAAAAGTTGTTAGTTTTAGACCAGTTTTGTACGAGCTCTATCTCAAACAACTAAACAAGTTAGGAATTTGAAACTTCTGTATATCATGTACAGTCAGCACCAAAAGTCGATGAACAGAATCAACATAACAAAACACCTGTTCACAATAAAATGCCATAAGTTATAGTCGCAACTAGGAAACAAAATAGTCTGTACAGCAGAAATTTACAAAAGTCGTTAAACACGACTATTTCAAAAGTATCTGTGCACTAGTATTCCTAAAGTCGCTGTACACCATCAATCCAAATGTCGCTGAACATCATTGTATCAAAAGTCACCAAACAGCAGTAAAGACAAAATTAGGTTAACAAAGTATATTTTTAATGTTGCCGTATGTTAATATACTTTTGACGCTTATGTTGTTCAGCTACTTTTGGGACAGTGCTTGCTTGCAATGTAACTATGTTAACACGTTAGTATCTATTTCAATACTTATTTACAAAGCAATTATATTTTATTGTCAGTAACCATACTAATCTATAATATGAAATAACATAAACATAACTCTAATGATCTACGAAGCGATTATTGTGACGGTACTTGTAATTTACTTTGCGCGAATCTTACAAAACCTACCTTCCTTTAATTTTTAATTTATTATTTCTATTCACATGACTTGTGATAATTTTAGTCTAGCGTATGATTGTCGACTGTCGTAGTCTGAAGTAATTGAAACGTTGTGTAAGTGCATAATTGTTTATTTATATTATTGAAATACATCAATCGATAAATATCACAATAATGCCGTATAATGTGCATATTACGGAGCATGAACGTCACAGAATTGTTTTCTTGAAAGAACAAGGATACAATGTATCAGAAATTGCTGCAGAATTAGGAGTTACGATAACTGTCCAATTCATAAAGCACGTGTATGCCGAGTATGGTTTAATGAAAACACTGAGCAAATTTTGGAGATTCCATTCCCGCCGAAGAGCCCGGACCTCAACCCCATAGAAAATTTGTGGGGTCTTATGGTGCAAGCATGGGATCCCGATACACTCCGCACCCGACAAAATATAATAGCTCATGCAACAGAAACTTGGGAGAGATTTAGGGGCCAAAATATTTGTCAAAATATGGTAGGTAGTATGCGCGAACGTCTCGAACGTCGCGACGCGAATGGAGGCCATACCCGCTATTAATTATTATTTTTAAATTAAATTTTTGATTTAGCGTTAAGATTTATATTATAATATCTAAAAATTTTTCATTTGAATTTTTGATTGTGCTATTAATAAATAAATGATTACGTTTTTAATTATACTTTTATTCAGTACTAAACACTTTGGTCTATAATAACAATATCAGCAGTTTCTATATTTAGTAGTAGTTAGTTTAGTCAGGTGAAATTAGCTGTTAGTGACTTTGATACAATGATGTTCAGCGACATTTGGATTGATGGTGTACAGCGACTTTAGGAATACTAGTGCACAGATACTTTTGAAATAGTCGTGTTTAACGAGTTTTGTAAATTTCTGGTGTACAGGCTATTTTGTTTCCTAGTTGCGACTATAACTTATGGCATTTTATTGTGAACAGGTGTTTTGTTATGTTGATTCTGTTCATCGACTTTTGGTGCTGACTGTACCATATAATGTCTATAATCAATAAATATTGAAAACGCCGATTCATTTGGTATTTTATTTAAATATGGGTGAATTCTTGCAACTGCAAAAATATTTTTGTAATTCATAGTATCATTATAAAATACTCTATCTTTGCGATTTTTTATTTAAATAAGTAATAATATTCTTCGTTCAGTATTTTTATTTATTTGCTAAATAATGTACGGTGGTACGGAACCTTTCGTATGTGAGTCCGACTCACACTTGGCCGATTTTATTTATTAAATCAAACTCAAAGCATTTATTTCAATTAAACCATTTACAGGCACTTTTGAATTGTTAAGGGGTCGGCCAGTTAGAAAGATAAAGCTAGTTGCGCTAGCCTGCTAACAGGCTGACAGGCCTTTTAGCAGGCTAGCGCAACTAGCTTCGAAGTAGAAGCTAAGCTGAAACTAGAATTAGTTTTAGCATTCAAACTGAGTATCTAATAGACTGATTGCGTCTCTATGAGACTATAATAATTCTGCACCTTATACCCTCCAATTTCCAGAAAATTTTCAATATTGAAATCACGTACGCAAGGCACTTTGAATAGAAGCTTTTTCAACTATCATTTCGCACATCGGAAAATTTTATCACGACGTTCTGAAAGGAAAGTGTAGTATTTTTTTAAGAAGTAGCACTTTGATGCATAATATTTTAGCACGTTAGAGTATTTTTTATTATAAGATAATATTTACATAATTGAAAAGCTAACAGTCTTAAAATAATAACAATGCTCACAGAAATAATCGTCGGGTAGTGCTTAATTTCTTTTATTTTACCTATAGAGTCTAACGAACGGGCCTCTGCGAGTTGGCTTCGGCCCCTCATACCAAAGGCTGATCTGTGATCCCAAGGTATGCGAAAAGCTTAAAAATATAATTATAATAATTTACAAATATATCAAAAAGGAGGGAAAATAGCATACTATTTGAGTGGATTTTGAAGAAAACCTCTGTTTAAAATATTTTAGAATTAAATTAAAATTTAGTAGTATTATTGGTTATTTATTAGGCATAGAGACCGTAGTCCATTAAAATGTAAAGAGAGTAGGTACATCTCGCATAAATTCAGTGAAAAACCTCGGCAGTTTTAGTTTCAGTTTTTTTGTTTAAATATTTTGATATAAGTTTTGTGGGTAAAAATATAATTCGTGTGGCACGAACCTTCTCAATTTTTTTAATGATTTGTAAAAATAACAATGATAAATAATTTAACCCGTTTGTATTCCTATTTCCATTTTTTTTTTGTGGTTGTTTATTTTGAATGTGACTACATTAAAACAATGACGATGAACAAATCAGTTTTCAAATCCTGGCGTGGGAGTCACAAGCACTGTTATTTTAGTATATTTGCTTCAGTCGCGGTAAAAAACACAATAAATAATAATTATTTTATTTTATTCAACAAATCATTTAAAAGTGCGAATGAAATCCTTTACATTTATATTTATATCCCGTTTTTACAACCTTAATAGGTACGTCAAAACAAAAATTGATTTACATAATTTAAGAAATCCTTTAAAAAAACACAAAATGAACATGTATAAAAGACGATGCTCAACAAAAAACTCGACACCAACAGAAATAAAACGTTCCACTCGACGTGACGTAATGACGAAAATTGTTAGACAATGTTAGGCAGAGTGTGGTGCAAGTAACAAGAACTTTTACTTATAATATAATATACACAAACATATTTACAAATACTATTATATATATTATATACAAGTATGTAAAGGAAAAGTTAAAAATAAAGACAAGAGCTCATTGGGCGTCAAAAAATTCGTCCGCATCGCTGTCAGCGGGAAAAGTGCCCAAAAGGCTGGCAGCATTGCCACGTTGGATGGCGATGCTGATTCTTTGGTCTAAGAATTGGCCAGCCCTCTGGTCACGTAGAGTCGTCCAACCGCTTGGCGATGTCCCGGAATACTCGGTGAGCACTCGAACCCCATGGCCCTAGTGTTTCAACCCCAAACGGCTCAAAAATATAGCTACCAGTAAGGTTGCTATATTTGCGCCGTTTGAGGTTTTCTGCACCTGCAACAGCCACCCCGGTACAGCCCACAGTGCTAGGAAGATAGGATGGCGCAAGGGTGTCGACACAGGTTGCATCCCACACCAAAGGCCTACCCAACTTCCAAGGCATTATGGTCATTCCGTCTGGCCTCTTTCCATCGTCGCGTGCCAAGCTATTGGGTTCTAAAACAGCTGGCACCCCGGCGGTGACAAGAGCCCGACGGAGGATGTCATTAATGTTTGCGTGCCGTGCCAACCGACCAGCGCTCTTGCTGCAGGAAAGGCCATGGTGTGCGAGGCGGTCGACAGCTTCACCGCACTGACAGCGATGTGGAGCCCCGCATAGCATAGTGCCTATGTTGGGTGACGGTAGTGCCTGAAGCCAGAAGCCCGACTCCCATTCTCCCACAGCTAGCAGGCGGGCACGCTCGGCAGTGTTGGTGGACGTATTTATGAGGTTATTCCGTACCAACCTGCAGAGCGGCTCATCCCACTGTCTCTGGGAAGACGGGTTCTCGGGCTGCTCCGTATCCGGACAAGCCATTTTCCATGCGTTCATCGCATCAGTCAAACACGGCACTTCAGAGTCAACCTGAGAAGCGGTTAAGATTTTTCTGGTTAACTCTTCGGTGCTGTAGACCGAGGACAGAAACGCCGGTAAGCTTACACTAGAAATTTTACTTATAATTAAATTTCTTTTAACTTATATTTTAAAATATTTTTTATAAAAAATAAATAAAATATTAAAATACATGCTTAGATTCTGCTACTTATATTGAAAGGATGAATGAAAGAAGGCAGATATCAATGGAAACGCCAGAAGAGGACATCCCAGAAGGACAATTTATATTGTTGATGTTCTTCAGAAAAGTCAAGTGCGTAGTACTCACAATCGGCGTGCGTATATGACCAGATGTATAAACGTAAACGAAGCAAAAGGAATATGCAAGGATCGTAGCAGGTGGCGTGCTGTTATTTCTACCTACCCCCATAGGGAAAAGGGGTGATTTTATGAAATGAGATAAGCTAACTCCGCCAAGTGACATATCGTGAGAATAAATTAATGGACTTTAGAATTTTGTTTTATTTTTAATGAATTGACATAATAAATATAACAAACACATGCCTTCAATAATCCATAACTATGTAACGTAGATATCTTATAGATTGACTCTCAGATTAGCCAATTAGCGTTCAAGTTTCCAATCGTCCTTAACAAATTGGGATTTATTCATTTTTATATTTTTCTTTCTTTAATTATCTTGATATCTATAGCTGCATATTCTTCAGAATAAAAGTTGGCACAACTTTATTTTACCATAAATATGGAGTATTTAGCTGTGCCCGAGGCTTTGCTCACAAGACTGTGTTTTCTATAATTTAAAGGGTAATTTAAAGGGTAATCAATTATAAGTTAAAAGGAAAATGAAGTCATAGTATGAATACTTGAAATATCCTCTACAATATCTGTTGATTTTGTCAACAACCGATGACCGTTGGGGTACACGTGTTCTTGAGTGTAGACCGCGAATTAGCAAACGTAAGGTAGGACGCCCTCAGGCTAGGTGGAGTGACGACGAAGATCGTCACTGGGCTGACGACGAAGATCGTCACAGGGTGGCTGGTAGCAGCTAGATGAGAGTTGCCGAGAATCGAACTGAATGGCGTGCAATTGGAGAGGCCTATGTCCAGCAGTGGACTTCTATAGGATGATGATGATGATATGAACAAAAGAAAATAATAATAATTGTAATTAATGAATCATCCTTCAATTCAAAATATGAAACATTAGCATGTTGCCAGTAACATGTTTCCAACAACACAGAAACTTGTTGCTGAAACAATGTGTGCAACATTGTTTTAACAACAAGTTTGCAACAGCAATGTCAATTTTATTTTATTCTATTTGGGAAACTTACAACGAACTTATCCAGTGTTCTTAAATAATATAAAATTGAAGGGCATTTACAAGTTTCCATTGATAAACACATAGCATAATAACGAGAAAAAAAGGTCGGTACAAAATACCTATTAAACATAAATTAGGAAAAAAAAATAGTACACGATAAATTACAAACTAAAAATCATATTTTGCTAACAATTACTTTTCCGTAAAGAGGCTTTTTACCAACAAAACGTAAACGTTGCGCCATATGAGCAAATAAATCAATGGATTGAACACTAGAACAAAGAATTAATGCGGCTGTAAAATACTCCTGACAATTATAATGACAGTAATAGATTAATTTGAATTTTAAATCATTTCCGACACGATTGACTGCATTCATTATACTGTTAGTCTCTTCATTAATAATAAATTAATTGATTATTTGTCACTCCTTTCCTATTGATAGCGTGATTTATTCATGTTTTAATTAGCTAGATAAATATAATTACAGTATGTGACTGCCTCGTTGGTCTAGTGGTTGGTCAAGTACTACTGTTGAGGATGAGGTCCCGGGTTCGATTCCCGGGTCGCGCAAAGTGTTATTGGGTTTTCCAGCAGAAACATCACGCGGAGTCTGGATATCTACCAGATTGATGGCAATAGGCTCAACCTCTATTACATGCGAAATTTGGGGGTACTATATATACCTCTGCCTAACCCTTCGGGGAATCAAGGCGTGATGTTAGGTTAATGTTAGATTTAATTACAATTTTTAGGGTTCCGTACCTCAAAAGGAAAAAACGGAATCCTCATAGGATCACTCGTGTGTCTGTCTGTCTGTCCGTCTGTCACAGCCAGTTTACTCCGAATCTAATGAACCGATTAAGTTGAAATTTGGTATTTCTGTGACCCAAACACGGACATGTAACTTTAATAAATGAATTTTGAATATGGGGTCACTTTTCAGGGTCAAAGTGGGAAATTTAAAAAAAAAAATTGCAAACTATACTGCGTGACATCAAATAAAAGGACTTATTGTGAGGACCTCAAATATTAAAAAAAAAATCATTTTAACAATTTGAGGCTAAATAATTTTACATGGCTATGGCAATGGCTACAGACTGGCAAATGTTTTACGATGGGATGAGCTTGTTAGATAATTAATGTTGAGGTTAGTATAATATTAAAATATTGTTGGTTTGAAAATGACATCTGTCACATTTACGAAGCTTGGGACTAATGTAGACCCTAGTACCTAATTTGACTAGGTATTGTGTTTACCTAAAAATAACACTTAACTTGTAAAATTCATGTAGATGTTATTAATATTAATTATTACGTAATATTTAATAAAATAAGCTGTTTCAAACGATTGTCACCATACTGTCGGTTGATGTTGATATTCTTTTGAATTTTATCTAAAAATTACGAATCAGCTTTTATTGAATTGCTTAATTACCTTATAATATTTTAAAATGATTTCACTACATAAGATTTGTTTATTACCTGTATTAGAAATTATTAAGCCAAAATGTATGACGATCTGTGATTTATTCAAAATGACGGTTGGTTCTAGTGCCGTTGTTGTGTGGAATAGATGGACCAGGTGTCATGTAAGTTAAGTAATTTGATATTATACAGTAATTACTGCTTATTATGATTATGTTGTTGTGTATGGTATATTATTGCCAATATTGCTATTATTCAAGACATAGAATTAAACTGTTTTTGAGATAACGATAATTTATGGAAATATAAGGAATGTATTGATAGAATACTGTAATACTGTTTTCATGGAGTTTCTTGTCCTTCTTCTCCATGAAGACCTAGTTTTGCGAACGGACAACTAGCTTTCTGATTAAATACTGACAAGTCTAATTAAATAAATATCTAGCCTTGTCTTTCTGTAGATTAATTCATGAAACCTTTTCCCTATAAAACATATACATCAGAACTTTCATACACAGTAAATAACCAGTAATCATTCTGACATTCGAAGCTTGCTAATTTGAGTAATATCAATATATACATTTACAGTGCTTACCGCACTTTCTAACAAGCTCATCTCATAATAGTTCATGTCGATACGTTAGACGAAGATTGAGTTGCGTGTCTTGATGTTATTTAGAACATCTGACCTTTGATCTTTAACATGAAGCACGTGCAGATCTTTTTTCCGCAATTTATTGTTCACACATTAGGAGAGAATTAACATAGTTTTTCTAAAAAATAATTTTACTTATAGACGTTACCACATGTTACTAGCTGTGGCCTGGGACTAAACTAGCTACCATCCAGGATGTAAAGAATACTTTAATTTAAAAAAAAATGTTTAGTGTTCCTTACAGGAAAAAACGGAACCCTTATAGAATCACTTCGTTGTCCATTTGTCTGAAGACCCTTGTTTTTAGGAACGCGTGGAGGTATCAAGTTAAAATTAATATCAAATACGTAGATCTATGGTCCCTTTGAGCTCTAAAAAATAAAGTTTCTAAGTTAACACAACATATTTGATACTAGCAAATAAATCAAAACTTACAGCGTACTTCCTGTTTACCTAGAATCATGAACTTTGGCAGAAAGCAAGGTCGCACAGCCCACTTAAAGGAAAAAGTCCGAAAATCGTTAATTTGTAGTTCTATTACATAATTATTTTGTTTTGCGATTATAAACTCTCATTTGCAGTTGGAGAATTGACCGTGACGTATATCGATGTATGGGAGAACATGTTTTTCAACTACTTTAAGTTTGTTTTTCGGATAATTTTATCCCAATTACGGTGCCCTTTTATGTGCGTGGTCCGACATGCACTTGGCCGGTTTTTATTGCGATATGGGTTTGCTCTTGACCTCGATGTCGCCTGATGGAAACCCAGGACTATGATGGAACGAGCAAGCTCAGAAGATGCCTGTTAACTCTTGCTTTGAACGCTGACGGGTGGACGTGGAAGAAAATACAGACGCTGGCAGTATGCAGGATGAAAAGTAGCCTATGTCTTTCTCCAGGTCCTAGTTTAAATATCTGTCAAACCCAAAGATTAGTTCAATGGTTTAGGTATGAAAGGGTAATTGACAGACAGACAGAATTACTTTCACGTTTATAATATTAGTACCTATGGATTAGTATGGATTGTTCAACTTCAATTTGAGGTTAAATATTGTCATACTTCCTCATTGTGTTTTTAACCGACTTCCAAAAGGAGGAGGTTCTCAATTCGTCTGTATGTTTTTTTTTTTTTTTTTGTATCTTTGTTACGCGATTACTCCGCCAATTATGAATAGATTTTGATGATTATTTTTTGTTTGGTAGATCATACTTCAGAGGTGGTCCCATATAAATTTTATTAACTTTGCTTGGGTAGTTTTTGAGTTAGCTTCAATTATACGTATTTTTTCCCACTTAGTATGTAGATGATATGATAACTTCTTGTCACTGTTATTTACATAGCAGGTAGTGGTATTCGAATTTGTGTGGTGTAGGTACCACAACTAAAAACTGAAAAATAAAAACTTTTTCCAAAAAAAAAAACAACTGACTTCAAAAAAAACACTACGAAGTGAAAAATAACTTTAATTTCGGAAGTCGGTGACAAAGAACGAAAATTCAAAACCAAAGACACCGACTTCCGAAATTAAAGTTATTTTTCCCTTTGTAGTGTATTTTTTTGAAGTCGGTTGTTTTTTTTTTTTTGGAAAAAGTTTTTTATTCAGATGGTTCAATGATTAATATTACCACTGCTCTACTATTTCACCTAAAATACATTTATTTTATAATAAAATAGAACATCATAGAATTAAAAAATAGAACTTTCTATTCTTTCTTTTTCGTGTGCTTAGTGACTGACCTGGTGTCAGAGTTTTTATGCCACCCATGGACCTCTGACTGGGCTCCACATGCCATCGAGAAATATCTTTCAAGTATGCCGGTTTTCTTACGATGTTTTCTTTCACCATTTTTGAAGCAAGTGATTTATACAATACGCACATGAATCCGAAAAGTCAGAGGCCTTGGGTTCAAACTCAAGACCTATGACAAGTAAGAAAGAAAGAAAAATTGGTTTATTTTTCACAGAAACACGTGCATACATAAAAGACAAGAGTAATCGAAAACAACACAAAAGAACATAGTAAATCACGAGCATAAAACAGAAATTAGTCTGCAGCTGCACAACGTGACTGTGACAAGAAGGCTTCCACTCAGCATGATGTTGTGCTATGGGGGACCCACAGCATAGCGCTGATTTTCAGTGGTCACCCGAAAAAGAAGTACGAGGACTTGGCAGTGCGACGGTTCCACCATTAGGCTATCATTGCTGTTGCATACTATTCTGTATCTATATAAAAAATAGAATATTCGTTCTCTTATGAAAGTCTTGGTAATAATTTCAAATTTTCTACCATCCATAAAAAACCGAGTATTCTATCTCGTATGGATGCAAATATTCATATAAAATTCAAGCTATGCCTGGGCCTTCAATCGTGTGGAAACTTGTTAGTTTTCAGAGCCAAATAGTGCCAGTTGGTGCTAATGTAGAATACATTCCACCTCTGCGCCAAAAACCGGCTAAATCCGCTCAGCTGTTTCGGCGTGATTCAGTTATAAAATTTGAAACTTTCGCATTGCTTTTTAGGGTTCCGTACCAAAATGGTAAAAAGGAACCCTTATGGTGAGACTCAGTCTGTCCGTCTGTCTGTCTGTCACAGCTGGATATCTCAAGAATTACCTACTAATGCTATCAACTTGAAATTTGGAATGGTTTTAGATGACGTTTGGCCTGGGACTTAAACATAACTGGCGAAATGTAGATGTACTATAGGTACACCTCTGCCTAACCCTTCGAGGATTACAAGCGTAATGTTATCTCATGTTTGTATGACGTTTGCCCAATTATTTTGCAAATAAGAAAGTGTTTTTTTTTTTTTTGCATCAGGGACTGAACGGGGTCTCAAAAATTTAAAGGTCTACTAGGGCATGTGGGGTATCATATTAAAGAGCGCTATTTGCGCATTCTCAAACATTTTTTTTTTTTTACGCCGCATAGTTTTCGACATTTGTAGAATTAAAAAAAAAAATACCTCCTTTATATCCGAAGTTTGCATAGAGAAAAATTTGCAATTATTCAATGTGATAGGAGTTTTATGTCAAGTTTACAGGAAAAATAAAACGATGTGTCTACACCGCAGTGTTAAAATTCTCTGACGAATATAGGCCTCGCCAATGAAAATTCAAAATGGAACGGGACCCTCGGTGCGCGAGTCCGACTCGCTCTTGACCAGTTTTTTTTTTTAAACGAACTACCTGCTGTGGCATACCTGAAGGAAAAATGAATATCGTATTTTTAGGAACGTTTGTATCATTCATTGCCCGTGGTTCGACCGCGTAGTTCTACAAATAGGACCAAGGGTATTTTTCTTTTTGGTTATTCTATCAATCGGACCATGGGCAAATCAAGTTCTATCAATAGTACTAAGAGCAACTTTGTTCACCCGTGGTTCTATTGTAATCTCAGTCTCAATCTGTCAAAAAACATCTAATTTAACATTTTTTTTTTCTTCACAACATGCCGAAGGTGAAAGCAAACTTCACTCGGAATCCTCAACCACAGAGGAACTGGCTACTTACCTCTAACAGCCGAAAGACAACAACGTTTGACTAGCTGTACAGCCAAACAAGCAATTCGTTATGCAGCAAGCTAACTTGCGACTACTTTTGAACAATTTTGTGAGTTTATTGAGTAGTCAAATATACTAGCTTAAAAAGTTATTACGCACACAATAAAAGTGAATATTGGCGGTGTATGAATGAATGAAATGCACCGACCCCAGCGTGGTTTAACCAAACTCGATAAATCGAATGAACCCCGAGATTTGTACTAGCCGCTGGAGCCTTATGTTTCATGGAGCTACAGAGGCCATTACATATCAAGGAGTAGACCGGAGGGCGCGGCAATGGTAGGGAAGACGTGCCCTTAGGATAAGGAGGGATTTGCGAGCCTATCGGATATGCATCCTTGAGTAAGCAATGGAATAGTGGAGAGACGGGTGATATTTATCTATAGATGGGCATCTTTTATACGATGGTGCCGCTATACAGGTTAACCGTTTCAGGTTTCTTGTAAATCTCGCTATTACTCTTCTTAATATTATCTTGGTCTTCAGCCATGGCCATCCAAAAGTGATTTCCTTGTCGAAGTAAGTCATGTCCTGTTTTAGGCCAAATAGAAAATAACTGGAGTTACCGAAAAAGCTTGCAGAGTAAGCAAGCTGAAGTGGCAGTGGGCTGGTCATGTTTGTCGAAGGACCAAGGGCCAGTAGAGCAGACAAGTCCTGTGGCAAACGCGTATCGGCAAGCGCAGTGCGGGACGCCCCCAAGCTGAATGGATCGATGACCTTAAAAAGGTGGCTGGGACAGATTGGATACGGAAGGCGGAGGACAGAGTGTTGTGGTGTAGCCTGGAGAGGCCTATGTCCAGCAGTGGACTGCGATAGGCTGAGGCTATAGACTGAGTGAACTTTGAATAATTCCTAATTATTCATTTATTTTATTTTATAATTTAAATTTGTGTTAAGGATTGTTACATTCAATTTGTGTTTGATCTTATTTACTTGAAATGAATTTTGATTCTTTCTTGATTGATTGATTCTTCCTAATGATTTCTAGAGATACAATTTGCAAAGACGTATGTCACAAATTTAAATGTGATATTATATAATGTAATTTAATTAGATTTTTTAATGATAATTATTTTTAATTTCTATTTACCGCATTTATTTTAAATCATGCTACTACTCATATTTTATGTAATTGTTGTAACTATATTATTATTAAATAATAATAAAGTTCACATGGACCCTTGTAAACACATGTGATATGCAATAAAGATTTGAATTTGAGTTATTGATTGATACCAGATAACTTGTTCAACTGTAGGTAAATTCAAGGAAATTAATATTGTCACACCCTACGTCAATTTGCCATCTTATAGCCATTTCATACAACTATCAAAGAATGACAGTTGTAATTTGATTATGCGACCAATTTAAGTTGGTAGTCAATTTGCTTTAAATTAATTTCTGTGACTTCTTAACCTAAGGCTGGATTCACAGCTGTCCGGGAGACACGTGCGGGCCGCTTGTACAGGCTCCCGGAACGGAGACAAACGTAAGGCGCTAGAACATTTTTTCACAGCGACGCGGATTGATTCGTATACGACACGCTCCGGGTAAAGCCCGTACAACGCTAGCAACTGTATTGTACTGACTTCCTCGTTTCAGAGCACTGCGGGCGCTACCCGTACGGGTCTCCCGTGTGCGAGCGACCCGTGCGGGTCTCCCGGTATGCTGTGAAACCAGCCTAATGGAAAAAACGTTCATGAGAATTCCCATCTTAATTTTAATCGGATTAGACAACAGTTTCTAACTTGGACCAAAAACGTTAAAATTATTTATCATCATGGCTGTCAGTGGCAAGTTTAGACACATTGTGTGTAACAGAGTGGCAGACTTTTGTCTCCGTCACCGTCATAGGACCAATGGGGTTTTCTTAACTCCGTCATTGTTCAATGTTCAACGTTTTTGTAAAAACACCATGATTTCCTGATTTTGTACTTTCGAGTATTTTGAAAATATTTTTCCTTCGAAAATTTTGCCCGGAGATAATTTGTTTATTCTCGACTCTCGTACCTACCACGTTGTCCATATTAAAATATATTATAAATGCGCAACTCACTCTGTCTGTCTGACTTTCTGTTACTTTCTGTCTTCTGTTATTTTTACATTTAACTGTAATTTATATACAGGGTGATTGGAAGATGGGTGCAAAGCTTTAAGGTGAAGATAGTATAGACAATTTAGAACCATTTAAGCCATGGTTGTCTTAGACGAAGTCTTACCAAATTTTTTTAACCAAATTTTTTAGTTTTTTTTCGGAAATTCTCAAAATTTAATGTAAACTGCATAATTATGGCCAAATTGAATGATAAATGAATTCATTTTTTATTTATTTAATTAAAGTAATGTGTAAGCAACCAAGCAAAACATGTTTTAGGCTTCTGTGTCATTAGACATTTTTTTTACAGACATTTAAAGCTCAGAAAAAATAAAAAAATTGTACAATAGGATTAGAAAAAATAAGAAATTTGTAAAATATTTGGTAAGACTTCGTCTAAGACAACCATGGCTTAAATGGTTCTAAATTGTCTGTACTATCTTCGCCTTAAAGCTTTGCACCCATCTTCCAATCACCCTGTATAATGACATGGCAAAGCTGCCAGTCTTCTGGGCACGTTTCCGGATGACAGCGATACGGACAAATACTTCGACGCCTAAGTGTCGTTTTACTTTTGTATTTATTTATGCGGATAGTTAGTTAGTCTTTTAATTTAGTACCTAGTGTAATAGTTAGTTGTGTTAAAAACTGTAAAGTTATATTACTATTATTATAACATAATCAATTTAAAACTATCTATCTGCCTAGCCTTTTCCCAACTATATTGGGGTTGGATTCCAGTCTAACCGGATGCAGCTGAATACCAGTATTTTACAAGGAGCGACTGCCTATCTGACCTCCACAACCCAGTAACTGGGTAATACGACACCCCTTGGTAAGACTGGTTGTCAGACTTTCGGGCTTCTGACGACCCGTAACGACTGTCAAAGATCCACGAATGACAGCCGGGACCAACGGCTTAACGTGCTTTCCGAGGCACGGAGGAGTCTCGGTATGTAGAAATGATCACCCATCCACGGACCAACCCCGGCAAGCGTAGCTTAACCTGACAGATCGTCCCGAGTGGCTGTTAGTACTTAGATGAAACTATATTCTTAAAAAAAATACATTAAATTATTTTATGTTATAAAATGAAATTATATGAATTTATAATGTGAACAGAACAGAACGTTGTCACGTCTAAACAGCCCAATGCGGGCGAAGACGCGAGCAAAATCTAGTAAGAAAATAAAACTTTGATAATAATGGCTTATTTTAAAGTGATGGACAGCTCATTAACGTCACCATCAATGGCCTTACTTGCTGAATTTGGCGATATTCCAATGTATTATTATTTACGAAAAAAAACAGTGGCATCCCGGGAGTGCTGACAAAAGTGAAAATTTGAAAAAAAATCGGCACCGCGGTAATCAACGCGTTGATGTCTTTTACTTCACGGTGTCGATAAATTGCGTTACAGTGTCGCGAAATCAATGGTTTAATCCATTTCAAAAATGCCCAACGCGCCTAAAGAAGTTTTCACTTAAAAAAATAAAAACGAAAATACTAGTAAACATTGCAATTAGACTTCAAGGAATGGTTTATTCATTTTCTTACTTTCTTTGGGAAATTCAATTATCATCATGTACCTAGCCTTTTCCTAACTATGTTGAGGTCGGCTTCCAGTAACCGGATGCAGCTGAATACCAATATTTGACATGGAGCGACTGCCTATCTGACCTCCACAACCCAGTTACTGGGTAACACGATGCCCCTTGGTTAGACTGGTAGTTTGACTTTCGGACTTCTGACAACTCGTAACAACTTTTTTTGGTATTGTTCGTCGAATCGTTGAGCTCCTTAAATTCTGAGTTGAGCTGCACGTTAACTGACAAATGCGTGCACTGACTGGACAGGCCCTCTCAATCTGTGTGGTGCTTTCCTCAAAAAACCACTTCAAACACCAATCCACATGGCCTTTACATGATCTGACCAAGATTATGTCTGGACTTTAAAAGAGACTGAGACCTCTGAGTTTGTTTCGGCCTTTCTTCTCAGAGTAGTCAGATAGGAAACGCCGACCTCATCTAGTTTTAAAATATGATTGACGTGTAAGTGTTTGTACAAACCTACTTACAGAAATAAAATCATTTATCATCAAAAATAATTTATCATTTATCATCAAAAACTGTCAAAGTTCCAAAAATGACAGCCGGGACCAACGGCTTAATATTCTCTCCGAGGCACGAAGGTCTTGGTATGTAAAGATGGTCACCCTTCCACGGACCATATAGCAGCAAGCGTAGCTTAACCTGATTAATCGACCCGTGCGGCTGTTATTACTTAACCACAAGCCCACTACAACTAACCATTCCAGTATACATACACACATTTTTTTTGCAACCCGTTTATTTTTTTAACCGACTTCCAAAAGGAGGAGGTTCTCAATTCGACTGTATGTTTTTTTTTTTTGTATGTTTGTTACGCGATTTCTCCGCCATTTATGAATTGATTTTGGTGATTTTTTTTTTTTTTGGTAGGTCATACTTCAGAGGTGGTTCCATATAAATTTTATTAAGTTAGCTTGGGTAGTTTTTGATTTAGCTTCAATAATACGTATTTTTTCCCACTTAGTATGTGGATGATATGATAAGTTCCTGTCACTGTTATTTACATAGTAGGTAGTGGTATTCGAATTTGTAAGGGGTAGGTACCACACATAAAAAGTGAAAAATAAAAACTTTTTACAAAAAAAATACAACCGACTTCCAAAAAAAAAACACTACAAAATGAAAAATAATTTCGGAAGTCGGTGGCAAAAAACGAAAATTCTAAACTAAAGACACCCACTTCCGAAATTATTTTTCACTTTGTAGTGTTTTTTTAGAAGTCGGTTGTATTTTTTCTCTTTTTATCTAGTACATCGTTTCCTAGTACAAATATTACTGTACGTGCACTGTCGACCTTTGTAAACATAATCCTATCGAATACCTTCACAATATTCTGACGGTATTCAGAAAAAAGCCATTAAAATGTAATAACAGTTACGTCAATACCGATTGTATCTATGATGAAGATACTATTACAGCGAAATAATATTGTTGTTTGTAGTGCATTCATTTGTTTTTTTTTCGTGATTGTGTTTATTTTTGACACGCAAGCCAGTTCACAAATCTGTGGAAATCGTGGTTTGTTATAACGCGTCAAAAATTTTCGTAAGAATTCTTCTAGACAAAAAAAAATTTGTTCATTATACCGACTACGGAAAAATAAAAGTGATCTACAAAGTACGAAACAAGAAAATAATATTTCTGATAAAAATCAAGACTTAGGTACAAGAACTGTCAAGGTAAAGCCGTCATCGCAAGCCATTATAATTTTGTAGGTGTTCCTAGCACTCATATGGTATACAGGCATGCGACCACGGCTTTATCTTGACCATTTTTATACTATATTTGAAACAAGAAAATATTTCTGACAGAAATCAAGACATACTTGATTTCTGTCAGAAATATTTTCTTGCTTCGTACTTTTTAGATCACTTTTATTTTTCAGAGCATAATATAATAATAAATACAGTCTTGTGGAATCGGAAGTACCGTACTATAGATATGTGCCCGACCCAATTCTCGAAAATGGCAATTTCACATTGTATTGGGATCGATCTATCATCACTGACGGAACTATTATTGCCAATAAGCCAGACATAGTGGTGATAGATCGATTAGAGCGTCGCACAATGATTATTGATATAGCGGTCCCGTATGACGAAAACCTCGTAAAAGCTGAAAAAGATAAACAGATTAAGTATCTTGACCTGGCTCGCGAGGTTGTCGACATGTGGGATGTAGATACAGCAATCATCGTGCCGATAGTCGTGACGGTCAATGGCATAATAGCCAAGAGCCTCGACCAACACCTGAGGAGGCTCTCGTTAGACAATTGGATCAAGGGCTTAAATCAGAAAGCGGTACTCCTGGACACGGTGCGTATTGTTAGGAGAATCCTCTATCAGGAGCCCTGACCACCGGTGGCTTGGACCCTGTTCCCGACACCGGTGGGTGACTATTTTTTTTTTAATTTTTAAATGTTTTTTAAGAATATTTAAAAATGTTAATAATATGTTTTTAAATCAAATAAAGGAAATAATAAATATATACATTGACGAATATTAACCTAAATCCAGCTAAATAAACCAACGACTATAAAAAGATGGCTGGGTCAGACTGAATGCGGAAGGCAGAGGACAAGGTGTTGTGGCGCAGCCTGGGAGAGACTTATTTCCAGCAGTGGAATTCGATAGGTTGAGTTGATTGATTGAACTTAAGTCTTGAATAATTTAACGAGACAACAATAAAATCAACACATACAACACTTATCGTACTTATAAACGTTGTGATCAACGTTGGCTTAAATAACGTTTAAAAGCATGTCTTTACTTCAAGCAGAGTTTAAAATGGTAAATCAATAGTTACAATGCCACATATTATGCCTGTTATTACACTTATACTCGAAAAAAGTCCACAACGATCTCTTATCTACTCCAACTCCATAATATTATCATACCAGTCATGTTCAAGTACTTGAGACTCTAAAACTGCGGCCTGGCCTTCAATTCCAGTTAAGTCATCCAAAGCTTTAGTTTCGGCCCCGCAAGGTCTCCTGAGGCCTTTGACATGAATGTCACGTCTACCTGCCTTAGAGGATTATTGCTAACTTTGTGTTCATCTCAATATTATCTGAGGTGATTTGCTCTGTTATTCCTGTCGTCTTTTGTTCATGAAACGAATCCTGAATGGAGATCAAACTTTAGCGAAGTAACTTTAATGTTTTTTTTTTTTTTATGTAAGATCTTTATTTATTTTTTTATCAATGACTAAAATAGTCTTCAATAATAGTTTTTTTTTTGTTTGTTTCTAATGTGAGGTTTTTATGCCATTTGCCAGATATTTAACAACTTATTGTCTTAAGCAGATGAAGGATGGACGATGATATTTTGTTCAAAATACAAATAATTTTGAATTTGAGTGAAAAACCTCGCTTCGTCGCAGACATACTGAGTCTGCTTATCCCAATGGGAAGTAAGCGTAAGTTTATGTATGTTTGTATGCATATTGTGTCGGTAACAAAATAATGAACATCATCAAAATCCTATACTATTAAATGAGCAATATTTGTGTAAATAAAGGGTGACTGGTAATTAGTGACCGGTACTTAAACACGTGACTTTAGTCATCATTATAAACAACTTTTACTATGGAACCAAAGGAAAATTCGCAAAAAAAAAAAAATGTTGTTCCCTACATTTCGCATAGCTCGATCGTCGTTTATAGATCAGCAGATTTCTTTTCGCGATTTCAGGTTTAGTTCCATAGTAAGAGTTGTTCATAATGATGTCTAAAGTCACGTGTTTAAGTATCGGTCACTAATGACCAGTCACCCTATAAATATAATTTATAATCACGTTCTCGAAAACAGCTCTAACGATTTTGATGAAAGTTGCAATACCTATAGGGCTTTACGGGGGTGAAAAATCAATCTAGCTAGGTCTCATACCAGGGAAAATTCATTGTCTCTATTTTCATAGCGTCGGGAATGTGAGACAACTTGGTATACCTGGACGATATTTTATAAATTTTCACTTTACCATAATTTATCACATAAATTATAACCCACTCCTGTTCATGATGACGAAAATTGCAGCTGAAATTGCCAGCGGAATTTGAGCTAGAATAATGAGCGTTCCTATATCGCCAGCCTAGCTTCCATAGGTGACATTAATCGGCTCATGCATGAATATTTTGTGGTGACAAACGCGAGTCACTAACGTTGCTAAAACACGATGTGTTGTTATTCATATTATTATGATCTTGATTTATCCTATACTATTAAACGAGCAATATTTGTATATATATATATATATATTAATATATATAAATTTGTAATCACGTTCTCGGAAACGGCTCTAACGATTTCGATGAAACGTAATGGGTTTATGGTGGTGAAAAATCAATCTAGCTAGGTCTTATATCTGGGAAAATTCGTTTTCTCCGTTTTTTCACCAGAGCAGAGCTCGATCGCCCAAAGTTCAGAACAAAACGGCTACTATAGAATAATGACATGGCAGCATGGAATTTGTAAGTACCTACTATCACGGCAGTATGGAATCAGTAAGTACCTACTATTATGGCAGCATGGAATTAGTATGTACTGTACTTGGAATTAGTATGAACTTTCCTATACTATTAAATGAGCATTCTCTATTTTTTACCAGAGCAGAGCTCGGTCGCCCAGGTACTTACATAATATACAACAAAGCTGGTTTTAGATGAATAAGGATTTATTCTCGGAAATGCATTCAAGGAGATGCTGGCTATCTGTAATAACTTTATTAAACTCTTGCTAGTTATACTACAATGGTACAAGCATATTTTGGCGCGTGGCCAAAATCGGAACTAATTCCGCCATCTTACCTTTTTAATAAAATAAGAAATTATTGGTTGAGAAATTATCAAATAACTTCTCCCGCTCTGAGCGGAGCGGGAGGGCGTGTCAGACTCTTACTGACTAAAACCCACCCGTGTTCCTTCAGTTGCCTGTATGTTGCCAGGGGCTACGATATCCCTTTCGGACTTTTCCGCAACCCCGGCAGGCATCGGCCCTAGTGGACCCCGTCAGTTGTGCTAACATCTCTTTGGGGCGCGCGTGGAACACAACGCGCCGTCGACCCGGGGCCGGTCCTTATCGGACGGCGAGCTACCCATTGCTCACCGTCCGCAAGCCCACGCCTATGGTGGTTGGGAATCGGCTTGGGATTCCCGATGCCCAGGGCGTCTCCTGTGGTGGCTAAGGACGTGAGAACAACGCCCCCCAGTCAATGTCATTTCGGTGCCAAAAGATACTAGTAACACTCTATTCAAATTGCAAACGAGTATCTTTAAATAGACCTTGATTGGCTATTGTTTTCCTTCGTTGTAGGGTTTTATATTAAGCAGAGGGTCTAGACAAGTGGCAATCGCTTTCAAAGCGTTTCGTATTTCTACAATAACTTCCAATACACTTTTGACTTTTCCGTCATCGTTCTCGGTACGTGCCCTTCCGACGGTACTCACCCCTTTTTTAGGCGTTTTTTTTATGACAAAGCATATGGTATTATTATTCGGGTTGAGTTGACTCGGGCCGAGCTGTCACTGATCCGATAGAATTGCACGTTGTCTAGGACCTCAGTAGCTACTTCTGATAATTTACGTCCTCATAATCTAAATGTCATATAAAAATCATCATGCCTTTCTAGTAATACAAGATTGGCAGTCTATTTCTCTCCTAGACTTATAATCTAGGCTAACTCTAGGCTAAACCTAGTCTTATTAACTCATATGTAATTTAACTAATGAACGATATCTATCTTATCCATCTTACACGTACTATTGATTTCTCTGTTAGTGCTGTGCACTTCTGTAAGTGACGAATTCACAATTTCTAAAACTGTATGTGATTTTAATTCGTGTATGTCTTAGTGAATAAGTCGTTAAAGTGCCATAACAATGAATATATAATAAAAAGCAGCTACGTGGAGAGTAGCTAGGTACCCGATGATCCTATCTGCTAAAACATCGAAGTATGACCTCTGATTCGTCATTATGGCAATCTTCTTTGACCGTTCCTTCTGGCGGTCATTGTGTCAATTTGCACCAGTGGACATAAATGGGCCGGTATTATAATAAGTAGCTGGGCGAGCGAGCTCTGCTCTGGTGAAAATATAGAATGCTCATTTAATATTATAGGTAAGTTCATACTAATCCATGTATAGTACCTACTTATTCCATGCTGCCATGATAGTAGGTACTTACTAATTCCATGCTGCCATGTCATTACTATAATATCATTATTCATTATCTTGTTCTAAACTTTTTTGGGCGACCGAGCTCTGCTTGGGTGAAAATACGGAGATAACAAATTTTCCCAGATATGAGACCTAGCTAGATCGATTTTTCGCCCCCAAAATCGTTAGAGCTGATTTCGAGACTGAGAGCACAAATATATACATATACAAATACTGCTCGTTTCATAGTATAAGGATTGGTGAAATAGCTAACAGAAGATTTGTATGTCCTAGTTAACCAAAAAACTGATACCTACATACTTTCCGGGTTATTATCAACCAGTCGGATTTAAGAACAATATTTTATTTATATTTAACCTTATCTCTGTCTACTTAATAGCGTTGTCGTCATCAACAATGACCAGATTTTTCGCAAAAAAAACTTGATTTTATCATAAAAACAACCAGTTTACATAAATTGTTGATTGATGTTTGTAAATAAATTTAAATGTTTCCGGGCGCTTAAAAAGTGGTATGAACTCATCATGTCAGCTGTTTGGCTTGGTATGTCAGTCATTGATAGACAAAGGAAGGAATTGATTTCTTATGTAATGCTGTTGTAATATATTAGAATGTCTGTAGAAGCTCAATTATTTCACCATCTGTTGTAACTTCTGGCTTATTTTAGTGAACCTTTTTGTGACTTTTCTTTTCGATTCCACATTTTTTTTGCCAATAGGTAACCACTGCGTAATATCTGTTAGGCTTATTGGTGACTCGCCCGAATCTGGGCGAATCGACCATTTGAATAAATATTAGTTTTTCTTGAGGAATTCATTTTATTTGTGGACGAATCGACAACTCCAGCAATATGAAGAAGTAAACTACACTGGCGTACATAAATGATTAGAGTAAAATATTTTAAAATAAAATGAAACACCAGTGCCAGTGTACTTTACTACTACGTATTGCTGGAATTGTCGATTCGTCCACAAATAAATCGAATACGTGCGAATCACCTCAAGAAAAACTTTATTTATTCAAATGGTCGATTCGCCCGGATTCGGGCAAGTAAATTCGGGTAAGTCACCAATAAGCCTCTGTTATTGCAACGCACAAAAAATTACCATTCAAGTAGTATAACACTACTTGAATGGCCTTCAATGTTTTACACCCGTCACCAAAGAATAATTTAAAAACTATTCACTTATCATAACAAGTATATTCAGTCCTGTATTCCCCGAAGGAATAGATTTTATGCCTCTCTCTTATAACACCCACATTTTGCCAAATATAAATCACATATCTCATGGCAATTCTATTGTTCAGTAAAAATGTTGGTTGTTCATTGTTATTGTTCTTTTTTGCGTTTGTGTTCTTTCTTTGCGTAATGTTTTCCGCAAATTAACGTATTTTCTTTCTTTCTTTATCCAAATTCAGGCTCCCGCAGACAGGCGTGAGGCGACTCTGGTGGAACAATTTCTATGAAAACTTCACGGAAATTGTTCTACCGGTGTCGCGTCGCGCTTGTTTGCGGAAGCCTTTCACCAATCCAAACTAGACCAATCTCTCATGTGTGAATTTCACCGGCATTCACATTGGATACGAAATCCAGTAACACTCCTGTTGTATCCATAACTTTTACGTATTGAGTTAACAAGCAAAACTCGCACTACCTCCAGTAAATAGACTTAGCATGAACGCGCGAAGTAGATTTAACTCATTTTGCACAATATATTGATTTATTTCGAAAACTTTACTCACGTCTTCTTCCCATGGAGGTAGGCAGAAACTATAGAACGCCATTTGCTACGACCCTTACATACTCCTTTTGCTTCGTTTACGTTCATTACATCTGGTCGTACATGCATGTCTGTTGCGAGTACCACGCACCTGACCTTTTTGAAGAACATCAGCAATTGGGTCACTATGTCCTCATAGGGCGTCCCCTCCCGGCGTTTCTACTCATTGCCTGCATTTGTTGCCTAATTTTGCTTAAAACAAATAAAACTATACGTTGACTTGAGAATCTCCTTCTTTTTTTCGTCAGTTAACTACTTAAAGATAATTTATTTTCAAATCAAGAAACGTTTCGTTTACTTCATCCATTCGTGCTAGGGCCACTGGTTTCTTGTTTGAAACACAAATAATTCCAGAAAAACACATTACCGAAACTACACTAAAATATACACTTTTTTTACTTGTCAAAAAAGTTTGGTTTTGTTTTGGTTTTTGGGATTCAGAAATGTGTTTAATCTATATTCAGTTTAATATTTGATCTTTTAAAAGATCGAAAATCAAACTGTATATAGATTTTTCCTCAAACTCAATGAATGGTGGCCAACGTAGTTTTATTGTTATGGAAATTAGATGGACTAGTCAGTAGCGTGACGAAAAAGGCGAGCAGCCGAATATCAGCCTTCACAAACAGTTAAATACAAAGCGAATGCAAATTCTACAAGACATATTATTGCCGTATAGTTTTAAGTTGACAACTATTACATATTGTAGTTACAATACAGTTCGAACTTAACAGGGAATTGGCAGCATTTGTTTGGTTTTTGAATTCTTTGGGAAATAGGAAAAACAGATTATTAAAGGTTGGTAACAGAGGATAGCTACAGCTGTAGTCAAAGAATTGTTTAAAACTATGATATATAGCATGGATAGAAATCGTCACCTCTACGGTAAACTTGCGAATCTGCAGAAAATGCATTTTACTGGGCAGCATTTTGAAAGCAAACATCAATGATAACTTTTTTTCGGTACATTTGGTTTTCAAAATGGTATTTTTTTATATTATCATCGGATTGTCAATAATCTCAGAATTAGATCAGAAATAAATACACATTCGCAACTTTGCATCATCATACATAGAAGTTAATAGATATTTTTTCATACCCTTGCAAACTTACGAAAGTGGTACTTTCGTTACTAAATAATACTAACATAATAAAATCTCCAATTGAAACTTCGGTGAACTTACGAAAGTACCAATTTCGTAAGTTTGCCAGAGTATGAAAAAATATCTATTAACTTCTTTTATTTTAAATTTACTACGCTAAAACACGCTATATGAATTTCGTAAGTTCAGCATGAGTATATTAACATAAAACGCAGATTCGAACAATTTAAATTCTGTAACCGTCAGAGATAAAAATTCGTAAATTTTCTACGGTAAATAGAGTACATTAGGTACAGTTTTTCATCAAAATGTAAGTAGGTTTGACGAGCGATAAAGCTCAGTCTGCGCTAAGCGCTCGGTGTGGCAACACCCCGTGATCGGGTTCGCGACAAGTCAATCGTCATCCTGAGGATGCTTTGTTGAGAGGTGAAATACGTGTCGATTTCCTACAGGAGTTTTTATGACTCTTTAGAAATAGCTAAGCGGAACAGGTAATTAAATGTATCCACGTCTATTCTATTTTGTAGTGAAACAATGTAAGGAAGATAAGATTTATTGCAGAACGTTGTCTCGACCGTTTTCTCTAAAGTGGTTACTTTTATTTTCTGTTAGCCTGAGAAAGTACTTACATAATAATAATTTATAAAAAAAATAATGGCTGTCCGACTGCCACGTTGTTCTAATGTGCGCAAGCGCCACTGCTGAGGAAGAGGTCCTGGGCTCGATTCCCGTGTCGGCCAAGGTGTTATTTTTCGATTCGAATTTCTAAGTAACAGCCCGGAATCTGTATTTGTGCCCGATTGATGGCAATAGGATCGCACCCTATTACATGGGACTTGAATATAACTGGCGAAATGTGGGTGTACTATGGTGCACCTCTGCCTAACCCTTCGAGGAATACTGGCGTGGTGTTATGTTATATGTTATTTTATTGCCATCGCTACCAAAAAAACTAATAGAATACTGTTATATTGTTATTTGTAGCAGTATGTTAAGAAAATGGGCAAGTCTTAGTAACCTTTATGACACCTCATCATCATCATCAGCCTATAGCAGTCCACTGCTGGACATAGGCCTCCTCAATTGTACGCTATTCAGCTCGATTCTCGGCAACTCTCATCCAGCTGCTACCTACGAAGATCACTCCACCTAGCCTGAGGGCGTCTTACCTTACGTTTGCTAATTCGCGGTCTCCACTCAAGAACACGTGTACCCCAACGGTCATCGGTTCTACGGCTGATATGGCCGGCCCACTGCCACTTCAGCTTGCTAATTCTGTGAGCTATGTCGATAACTTTGGTTCTCTGTCACCTACGGTTAAGAAACTAGTCAATTCTCAGTCGCGATCCTTACAACCATGATCACACTTCCAAAATAAATTGAATCAACGTCTATTAATTTGAAGAAAAAAAAAACCCAGTTTTAATAACATCCAACAAATCAGAAACGCTCGCAAATCACGAAAGATGGAATTTACCATTAATTCACGTTTCCAAAATTTCCACAAGTTGTTGTGACTTGAATTGGGATTTCCAGCCAGACTAAAATTATGACTGTAGGTAGCAAGATGATTATTAAGACGGATGTTATAATTTTTAGAACTGATCAGTTGTTAACGAAAGTTAGAAGTCCGAAAGTCTGACAACCAGTCTTACCAAGGAGTATCGTGTTATACAGTAACTGGGTTGTGGAGGTTCGATATGCACCCATTCCATGTAAAATACTGGTATTCAGCTGCATCCGGTTAGATTGGAAGCCGACCCCAACAAAGTTGATGACTCAATAAACGATGAATAATCAATTAGACAAATTACGAGTATACTCTGTTGGTTTAGGTAGTTAAATAAAGGTAAACAAAAACACGACGTAACTAGAGAGCTGTTAGGTTAACCGGCTAAACGTAATACCTGCCACTTCAGTTGTCATGCTACGTAACAGTTGTACTCTTCAATTTAGGAACGTTATAATTCCTTGACGTTTAGAGAACCTGTCTTATTGGGCTCTATATAATAGACAGATTATTATAAATCTAACAAAACTATTGTGCTCAAGCAGCTACAAAAAGTAGTTTAAGAGTAGATGATACAAGTATAACACACATCAATTAAGGAGGAGACTATCGTAAAAATGGAAATAAATAATTTGGTTATCGTATTTTTAAACAAGAAAGTGTCATATATAAAAACCCTTTTTAGGATTTGTTTATCTTTATTTAATAACCTAAACCAACGGACTATAGTATATTTGTATTCCGCATCAGTAGTACAATGATCATTTAGAATGCAAGAATAAATATCAGTTGAACCGTAATATAGTATGCAATTGTAACCATGTATTGTATGAGACGACAATCGGCAATTTGTTTAAATGACTTCTAGAGTCTGCTACTGCAGACCTACCTTATTGGTATTTGATTTCTCGATTCTATGTCTTAATGTCAAACTAGCCAGTATTATTGAAGTGAAATCTTCTTAATAGGCGCGTTGGGCATTTTTGAGATGGGACTTAGCAATTGATTTTGCGACACTGTTACGACACCAGCTAAAGACATCAACGCGCGATACATTATTTCCTACTCAGTAAAATTGTTCAAGTTTTCACTTCTGTTGGCACAGCCGGAGTGCTACAGCCATTTTTTTCATCATTAATTAATAGACTATTTACGAGACCAGAGCGGGTCAATGTCGTAACTCACTTACAATCACAATCCCTTTATTTTGATAAACCACATCTAAATCTATTTAATAATTATCTATATTTATAACACAGCATTGACTGCCTCGTTGGTCTAGTGGTCGCAAGCGCTACTGCTGAGCATGAGGTCCTGGGTTCGATTCCCGGGTTGGGCAAAGTGTTATTGGGTTTTTCTATCTGAAATTTCTCAGTAGCAGCTCGGAGTCTGGATTTGTGCCCGGTTGATGGCAATAGGCTCGCCCCCTATTACATGGGACTTAGACATAAATCGAAAATAATAATCGAAATGTGGGTGTACCTGCTACAGGGACACCTCTGCCCAACCCTTCGGGGAAACAAGGCGTGATGTTATGTGTTATGTTATAACACAGCATTAAACAAACTTACTTTTAGTGTTTGTCTCTGTGAATGTTTAGTTATTCTAAACTAAAAAATAGATTATGATGCGGTTTTCACCATCATTTAGACTTTTAGAGGATTCATTCCAGAAGGTTTACATTCATAACTATACACTAGCTAAGGCATGCGTTACAATGCCATTTTTATATATTTTTTGTTAGGAACCTTCTCCGGCGCGCACACAACAACTTAACAAAGTTTCGTCACAATCGGTCGAGCTATTTTCAAGTTTTTGCGAGACTAACGCACGGCAACTGATTTTTATATAATAGATTAATATTTAACTTAGATATAGATAGCACTGAAATCTCGATGTTTAGATATGTTGTCACATCAGTAGATTGCACCCGTGTGAAGGAGGGGTGGGTCGATAGTACTCTATAACTTCATACAATGTTTGACAAAGTCGTTTGCTCCACAATTGGAACCGTACACATAGCCTCTGACGTTTCATAAGTAGGTTTATGTAAAACAAAATATTTATGTTTTGAATGTAAATAACGCAATGAATATTATCGAATTTTCTAAATGAAAGGGATTTGTGACTGTGAGCCTGTCACAATTAGGCTATTTGGTATACCAAAAGTAAGAATAAAGAATTTCTAAAGCTACGGTTTTCTAGAAAGCTGGGTGGTCGCACATAACGGCCGCTGTGACGGCTGTCATGAAAATAATTTGCAGCGGCAAAGATTTAAATCGTTAGATTCGTCCTACCTCGTTAAAAGAACCTCTGACACTCAATGTCACAGTGACTTAATTTGATTCTCATGAAAACGCGGTTTAATAATGTGTGAGTTTCTCAGTATGTACAATTTTTCGAGTGATTAAATTACGGAGACAAATCTAGCGATTTAAATCTTTGGGCAGCGGGGTTTGATTTTAGGCAGTTGTCCCACCGAGGAAGCTACTAACTATCGGCTATTATCTCGCTCAAGAAACGTAAAATAGATTTACATTCCATGTAAACAAAAGAGATGCAAATATTAATAGTCAATCGCCGACTGTTCATACTGCCGGCGAGGACTCACTCCACTAATTTGTCGCTGAGCGACAAGAGCTATTAAAGATAACACTCGCTCAGCGAGTCACGCCTAGAGACCAAACAGCGGTAATTTTGCCTTGAGCGAGTGCTGCGAGTAATCGCCCGTCGCGCTCAGATACTCGCTGATAGCCCAGTGACAAAACTATCGGAACTACACAGTCGCTGCTTACTGCTCGCCAACTTGTTTTCAGTTGCTAGCTCTACTTGGGTACTCGATAATCGCCTTACGGTGTCAAAAATTCTCTCTAGGAAAATACATCAACTTACTTTCATAAATAGCGTTTCAGTGACGTCACTCACCGGTAAATTGCGGACACTATGTGGCGGCCACCGCTCTTGAAGGAAACCGTAGCTTTAGGCTATGTAAGTCTATAAGATAGTTATTCGATCTTTATCGCGTTATCAATAGCCTAAACCACTGAACCGATTTAAATAAATTAGACGTTCGTATATGCCTTGATCTAGCTAGAGTGTCCTTTGCTCATTGATAATGCCTCAGCTGTATGAGAATCACAAGATATTCAGTATGGCGGAGGATAGACATCATTATTTCATAGAGAGATTGCTTTACCTATTTCTTTTGTTCTACCAACTGATGTGTATAAGCTTTTATCTACTCTTATAGCGTAATATTCGAATTATAAAATTCATTGATATACTTTATGAACACAATACCGAAATTTAAAAATAGAAGAATCATATTATAACATTTTTTCTCTAACAAAATAATGCTATAAAACTAATTTTTTTCTATAACGATACAGGGCTATTCCAAGAAGTTAATATCACCAAGGAGTTTCCATCAACTTTTGCATTGGAACGTTTAAACGGGGGACAGCAGCACCCGCTGTAGCGCATTTGTGCGGTGATGTGCTGGTGCAGACGACATTCATTTGTTTTGTTGTACTGAATTTCGTGGGATTTTTCAAATTTATTCTTGATCTTTAACTTTGATCTTTTATTTAGTATTAGGTTCAATCCCAATGTATGAGAGTAGATAAAGTAGTGTATGAAACTGCACATAACTAGGTATTTAACCCCTCACTATGCAACAGCTTCATAAACTACCATTATGTCTTGCTTTCCTGATATTTATATTTCTACCTTAGGTTATGGACCCACCCTCGCACCTACGTCATCTTCGACATTACTAATTAGTAATCTGCATTAGTATGCAATCCTTTATCCTATTTTACTTATAATGTTACGATGTTAAATGACGCTGATGAGACTCAATCTATACTAATACTAGCTTTTGCCCGCGGCTTCATCCGCGTGGATGTCGGAAAATATCCCACGGGAATGTACTACCGGGATAAAAAGTAGATAATCTATATGTTAATTCAGGTAAACAAACATTATTGGTTTATGAGGTGCACGTCAGTAAAGCTCCTAGTCGGTATGATATTTTCCATATAAAAATCCGTTCAGTAGTTTTTGAGTTAATAACGTTCAGATAGACAGACTGACAGACAGACGCGGCGGTGGAACTTGTTTTATAGTATGTAGTGATAGAGGTATTAGTGAGTTTTTATGTAGGGGGTAATCTTCGGAACTGCTGATCTGATTTCGAAAATTCTTTGACTAATAAGAAGCAACAGTATTGCTGAGTGTCATAGAATATAAATTATTTTTTGTGTTAAAACAAGTAATTTCACGGGAACAAAGTCGCAGACAGAAGCTAGTTTATGATGACTAGTGGATTCAATTTTATCTCCAAACTAAACATTGTCACATCCGTGAGTATTACCCTCCGGGATTTTTTAAAACTATTTTGATGTTTTCTCCTTTTTGCTGCATTAAATATTTTTTTTGAAAAGTTCACTATTAATCTCCATTAAATTTATCCATACAATGGTATATAAATTAAGTAGGTTCTGTGTACAAGCAGGAGTTTATGCATGTTTAGGTATGCTGGAAGAGATTTCTATAAAATAAGCATCACCTTTGTACGTTTTGTTCTGTTCCTTTCTTCTTATCTGTTTATATGTGTGTACATAAATTGTTAAATAAATAAATAACAAAAAAAGTTGCAGAAAGGAGGCAAAACAAATTTTTAGAACGCACGGCACTTTCTAATGCTTCGCATTATGAGTCGTGCAAAATGCCGAGATTCAATTAATTAGGGCATAATGAAGCCATAGTCGCGGTGAGACTTATATATCTCTGATTATTCCTAGAGTCTAGCCTAGAATAGAATAGACAAAGACATTAATTTTTCAAAAACAGAATACAATTTAGTCACTTATAGTGAGAAACACTGGTTGCACACACATAAACGTACGTTCGAACGAGTATCGGAACGGTTTGTTTGAAGTTAAAAGTAGATAAAATATTGTAAGTGATTGACTAATCAATTACAGTTACAATTTATTCTGAAAGCTCTTGTAGAATATTCTACAAATCCCTAAAGAATTCACTGATGGTTTCAGTGAATTCTCTAGGGATTTATAAGCTAAGCTAATATAATTTTGTCCTGTTGCCGCTGCGGAAATTGAATCCGCATTTGTATCGAAAGTAAATACTTCGGGTCTGCACTGTTTGTCACGTAGACACCACATTGCTACGATCACGTTGTATTTTTAAAGCGGCAAAAGTCTAAAATAAACCATTGGTTGGCCACGACGATCTGGCTAGTACTTTATCCTATCTACTCTACGGCTCTCAAAACGGTGGAGGAAACCATGGAAACAAAAATTTGAAGTCGTGACATGCAACAATCCGTACTGGGCCCGCGTGGTAGATTGTAGCCCGCTCCCTTTCACATAATGTAGAGGAAGCCTGTGTGAGCAGTGAGTATTCGGGCACGTAGATTTCGGCGTTCAGACGGGAAATTCCCGTTTTTTTTAAAGAAAGTACGCGTTCTAATCTCAGTGTCAATCTGTCAAAAATACCTGTAATTTACTTAAATTTTTGACAAGTTTTTGGAATTCATTGTCGCTGATATGAGATTGCTATTAGATTTTGAACAGTTCTGTGCTTCCCGCATCCAGCGGATACCTGTAGCTTTCACAAGATTGGCCCACCTTGTAGGAGATCTTCCAACGCTATGATTTCCGGTACGCGGTTGCCACTCCAGAGCTTTCCAGCTCCATCGGCCAACTGTTCTGCGAGCAATGTGCCCTGCCCTCATAAGTTTGGCAATTTTTCGGGCTATGTCGGTTGCCTTGGTTCTCCTGCGGATCTCTTCATTTCTGATTAGATCACGTAGGGAAACTCCAGGCATAGCCCTCTCCATTTCCCTTTGGGTGACTTTTAGCCTTCTGATAAGGCCCATTGTGAGCGACCACGTTTCAGTGCCATAGATCATCACTGGCAATACGCACTGGTAAAGACTTTAGTCTTGAGATTACCTCTAACAAACAAACAAAATGTGCACCTCTTTACAATGTTAGTTCAGAAATATTAGATTTAAATTACGTAATCAACCTATTTCCAGCCAAACGAAGAATTTCAACGAAGACAGTGAAGAATTCCTTTATTCCCTCCATAAGCTTTATTTCTCTCTTTAACTATACATCGTTGGACAATCTGGACGTTTAAAAGCAATTAATTCGATTTAATTACCAATTAATTTAAGCGGTTGATAACACCGCAAGCGATGAATTCAAAGGGAACGTGATGTATTCGACTGACCAATAGCAAGCAGAGATTATGATTTGATCAATTCAATTGACCAACAGCGTATCGGGATTATGCGGTCGTGTTGTTATTAGGTGCGTATTGTTGAGGTTATAATTAATAATGCAAAATTAATTGTTTAATTAGTTTGCATGTTTTGTTGATTGGATTTGAATGAGTTTGGTGCGAGATCAATCTAGGGCACACAAATAGGAAATTCATCATAATCATCATCATTTGCTGCTGGACAAAGGCTTCCCCCAAGCACTTCCACTTCGACCGATGCTGTGCTTTCCGCATCCAGCGGATTCCTGCGGCGTTCACAAGGTCATCGGTCCATCTTGTGGGAGGCCTTCCAACGCTACGTCTTCCGTCACATGGTCGCCACTCCAGAACCTTTCGGCCCCATCGGCCATCTGTTCTGCGAACAATGTGCCCTGCCCATTACCACTTAAGTTTGGCAAATAGGATATTCAGTCTTTGTAATTTAGTTAAAACCTGTATGTAACTGCCTCGTTGATCTAGCAGACGCAAGCGCTAGTGCTGTGTGTAACATCTTGGTTTCGATTCCCAGGTCGAGTAAAGTGGTATTAGGTTTTTCCATCAGGAATTTCTCAGTAGCAGCCTGGAGTCCAAATTTATGCCCGGTTGAAGGCAATAGACTCGCCCCTTATTACATGGGACTTAAACATAACTGGCGAAATATGGCTGTACTATGGGTATACTTTTGCCTAGCCCTTCGGGGATACAGGTATGATGTTATGTAACATTGAATTGTCTACCAACACGAAAATACTCTTTCTTTTTAGTCATTCTCAAACGACATTCAATAGGGATCTTTTGTAGTATGGTTGCTACAAGTTTAAGTCTTACGAGATCATCAATCATACGGTTGCTCGTCAGAATCTCATCGCTCATTGTAAGGCTACGCCGCATGCAAGAGAATTTAATGCTAGACTGTACTTAGAAAGGCACTATTCCACCGCGTAGGATGTTTAAAAAAAGTTACGCACGTTAGTTGCGCGGTTCATTTATTTGCAAGCCGCGCATTCGTGCATAGCGTGGCTGTGTGTCGCTGTGGACGATCCATCTTTCATTTTAAAAAATGAAAGATGGAAACTATAAGGGTTCCGTAGACGGACGGACATGACGGACATGACGAAACTATAAGGGTTCCTCTTATAGTTTCGTCATGTCCGTCATGTCCGTCCGTCTGTCTGTCTGTCTGTCCGCGGTCTAGCTCCGAGACCCTTAGTACTAGAAAGCTGTAATTTGGTATATGTATACATATTAATTACGCCGACAAAGTGGTAAAACAAAATTATGAAAAACATTTTTTTTTAAGGTACCTCCCATACACGTAAAGTGGTGATCTTTTTTTTTATCCCATAGTGTGGGGTATCATTGGAAAGGTCCTTTAAAAAAATTGCGAGTTTATAAAACCGTTTTTGGATTCAAGGATCCGTTTGCGAAATATTAAGCTTTAAAGTGTTAATTTTTGTTAGAGTCAAGTGTGTGTGTCCCCCCCCCCCCCCCCCCCTGCCAGCTAAAGGGTTGGTTTTGGATGTGTGAAAAAAATCACAGCAGTAGTTTATGTAACGAAATTAAAAGGAAAACTATCACAGCTAAGTAGGCTCTTCAAGTTAACGAGTAATAATCGACCAACTTAACTTTGCAGTTGCAAAAACTTGTTTTCCCATACATTCCGTATGGGAGAATATGTTTATCAACTACAAAGTTAAATTTGTTTTTGGGATAAATTCATCCCAACTACGGAACCCTTCATTGTGCATAGTTCGACACGCACTTGGCCGGTTTTTAAGAAGTGATGCTCAGTAAGCTGTACCTTAATCCGAGTCTACCTTTGAAGAAATCTATTTGACAAAACCTGTTACAAGCTATAGTACATTACTGTCGCGGCCTGCAACAGGGGCATTGATAGACAAAGGTACACATACGTGAGTCCATCAATGCCTGGTTACAGCCAAGGCTTGTATGGTACTTTTCTCAAATAATGCGCGGAAATTCAAACTAAGTAAAATAATTTATACATTCCAGAATCAATTACGAACAACGATAATTTTTCACGGGCCAATATGTTCATTTGTTTCTTCTTTACTTTAAACACTTATATTTGAAAGCTAATTCGAAATTTAAATAAAATCTTTGGTTGCCATGTGTCAAAATAAAAAGTTCGTTCCATTTTTACTCCGGCTGCCTACTCGCATGTATTTGACCAGTACAATGAATTGTCGATTTATCTTGAAGAAGGTTGTCAAAATAATGCTCAAATTTCCAAGCATGTTTGAGAAAATATATTTTTATGCAAACTCACGAATTCAATATAGCATCCTTCAACTGTGTCACATAAAAATTTGATATCAACGCAAGATGTGCGTTGAGAAATGTTTATTGCATTTCATAAAATGTACTTACTTACTTATTATGAAATAAGCAAATCCTAAAAACATAACGTTGGTGTCTCTATGTCTGTGTCTCAAGACTAGAACTTGAGAACAACATCTTATTCGATTATTATTTTAATTCTTAAAGCTTTTCTATGGTTTTAAAGCCCACAAAAGTGGAAGTGGCACAGCTAGTCAAATTAGATGACATATTCAAGCTAAGCGCAACATGCACTAAAATAAACGGAAACTGTTTGCGACATTATTCAAGTAACACAAGTTTACACGTGATACTGCAACACCCGCTACCACCCGACTTCGTTCAGCCCCAGTAGCATCTTCCACGCCGACGTGACCTGCTGTGTCCTATATGGAAAGCAATCAATCGACTGCGGACCCAAGTAACATAAACGTAACATAACATCGGTCCAATCGGTAGAAGTGGAGGTGCTTGGGGGAGGCCTATGTTCAGCAGTGGACGTCTTTCGGCTGAAATGATGATGATGATGATGAACATAACATCACGCCTTGTTTCCCTGAAGGGTTGGGTAGAGGTGTACCTGTAGTATGTAGGTACACCCACATTTCACCAGTTATGTTTAAGTCCCATGTAATAGGGGGCGAGCCTATTGCCATCAACCGGGCACAAATCCAGACTCCGGGTTACTACTGAGAAATTCCAGATAGAAAAAGCCAATAACACTTTCCCCGACCCGGGAATCGAACCCAGGACCTCATGCTCAGCAGTAGCTCTTGCGACCACTAGGCCAACGAGGTAGTCTATACCAACCTAGTGACCAAACCTTGTCCCATATGTTGGACTGACCAAAGTGTCCACACACCTGCACTTCTGAGGCATGTCCAGGTGGACAATGCCTCTGTCCAGTAGGTACTGGACCCAACTCATTTAACATAAAACATGTTTCGTGGTATGAGGAACAGGGTGTAAAGTTCACTCATCCACCATAGAAAAGGGAGGATCCTCCGACCAGACGGTTGTTGTGTCTGGTGGGCAACTGCCCATCGGTTTTAAGTTGAAATCTTGTATGTATGTCAATCGCTCGGTAAACTCTAACTGCGCGATGCAGGATTTGTGTGATGTCATGTCTATGATGCGTAGTTCGTATGTGGCGGTGTAACCGCTACACATCTATATATTTACCATCGACTCGAAAAGAAAAAGAAAACTGCAATAATGTTTGCGAATTTATTTTAACGAAAAATTACGTGCCAAATTAAGCAACCTTTTTGCTCATCGTAATGAATTCCTAAATTCCAATTAACTTTTTCATTTTATATCTCTCATCAATATCACCATCTCTTTTACCCAAATTGAAATCTCATACACCCATCTCTATCTACTCCCTATTGATTTAACACCATTAAATGCTAATAGAGATAGTTAGTCTACAATTATGAATGAACGTTAACTGACAAGAACATAGATAACGTTTGATAATAAATGGTTTTGTATAGCCATATCGATTGTGTGCCGAATCATTGGACACGTCGAAGCATTGACATGCCAGTCAGCTTCAGGCAATAGTTTCTACCTAGCTCGAAATATTAATGGTACTGAGAAGTATACAAAGGATTGAAAATCAAGCTGATAAATATATTATGTTATGAGTTAGTTTGAAATTCAGTACATTTGGCATAGAGATGGGTAAAACTGTTTTAATAGATACAGTGTTAAACTCTGCAAAAGAGCCTTCATAGATAACCGTGCTTATGTCCGTCTACTGGCCGATTCCTATAAGCTACGGACCGCTTTCTGTTAAAACTAAGATTCTTGTATCTATACCAATAAAGTGAAGCAAAATCCTCATAGTTTTGCATAGTAGACCCTCCCTTATGGACTTCCATATGGGAGGGTTTACAGGTAAAATTTGTTTACGAATCTATTTCTGTGCTCAGTTTAACAGTAAAAACTGTTACCATTGGTAAGGAAAACGATTCGTTATTGTTTATAGGAACCGAGCATAAGACACCCTCTTTTTATTTTGGGTGGGAAATTATTAAATAACTTCTCCCGCTCTGGGCGGAGCGGGAGGTCGTGTCAGACTCTTACTGACTACCTACCCGTGTTCTTTCAGTTGCCTGTATATTGCCAGGGGCCACGGTAACCCTTTCGGACAAACCCGCAACCCCGGCAGGCATCGGCCCTAGCGGACCCCTTCAGTTGTACAACCATCTCTTTGAGGCGCGCGTGAAACACAACGCGCCGTCGACCCGGGCCTGGTCCTTATCGGACGGCGAGCTAAGCATAAGACACCCTAATAAGACACCCTGGATACCATAATTATGCTTTCGACCTTAGTATAATCAGCCTATAATATCGTTCCTACTGCTGGGACACGAGCAACATCTCTTTGAGAGGGAGTTACCGATTTTGCTGTTCAGTCAATATCTAAACACGGTAACCTTTATACGTGGCGTAGATCTTTGACAGTCGTTACGGTTAGGCAAAATTCTGAAAGTTCGACAATCAGTCTTACTAAAGGGTATCGTTATACCCAGTAACTAGTTTATGGAGGTAGATGGACAGTCACTCCACGTAAAATACTGATCTTCAGCAGCATCTGGTTTGTCTGGAAGCCGACCTAAATATTTATCATTTGATTTGATTAAAAAGTTATTTTTCCTGCAGTCAAAAGAAAAAAAAAGAAAAATCTGTGGCGGCATCTAAATTGTCACATGCAAACTGCACTGGCAAGCATGGAAAGATACAAGACAGCCCACTATCGACCTCCGGTCTCCGAAAGGGAGTGATGTGGCGGCATCTACATTGCCAAAATCTTGCATCGCACAAGTAGGGTTTACCGCGCAATCAGCATAATATTATATATAACTTCCCGACATCGATCATTGAGTAGTTGCCCACCAGACACGACACCCATCTGGTAGGAAAATCCTCCCTTTTCTATGGAAGATGAGTGTACTTTACATCCTGTTCCTCATACCTCTAAAAATCTATAAAACGTGCAGGGTTTCCCTAAAAACCAAGCAAAAAAATCTTCAACGCGGAATCTCGTGACTCACGAACAAATAAAAGACGATCGTAATAGATATACATTTGTTTTCGAGTCAATAAGAATACCAGTCACCAGTGTTTTTTGCTGGCACGTCATAAAAACTTTACAAACATATTAGCGACCCGCCCCTGCTTCGCACATTTTCTACGACGTGACAAATGAAACGAAATTTCTATGAAAGTCAGTTTTTAATAATAATTTGTTATACATATTTATATAAACCTTCCGGAATAAATTCTCTAAATGATGGTAAAAACCACATCAAAATCCGTTTCGTAGTTTAGAAGAACAACGCGGTAACACGGACAGACACGAAAAGCGACTTTTAATTTATATTATACTAGCAGCGCCCCGCGGTTTCACCCACATAAGTCTCGATCCCGTAGGAATATCGGGCTAAAAAGTATCTTATGTGTTAATTCAGGTTATAAACTATCTGTGTGCCAAATATCATTGAAATCCGATCTGTAGGTTTTGCTTGACAGAGTAACAAACATCCAGCCATCCATCCTCACACACTTTCACATTTATATTATTAAAATATTAAATTAAATATTAATTAATTATTTAAAGTAGGATCCCTGGATCCCTGGATTTCCTGTGGGGTCCCTGTGCGAGTCTCAATAAATACTTTTTCTTTCTTTCTTTCTTTTAAGGGCGAACCATTTGTAATACGAGTTGTTGATAGCAGGTTGTATTATGATACGGGTAGTAAGCGGTTAAAAATCGGTTTCGTTTTACGGATCTATATGATTTTATAAATTTACAATCAAAACTGTCGATAGAACTGTTTTTGGTCAAGTCAAGGACCATATTTATATTTTTATCCTTGCAAAACAATGCACTTTCTCTTCAATTATCTTCAAATCAGTGCAGTTCAGTGAAAAAAGATTTATAAATAAATATTTTATGATCTTAGTTGTAATAAAACTGATTGTTATGAAAGTAATCCAATATAGACATTAATTTCTTCGTTTGACATAACTGTAGAAGATAGGTTATGGTAGTCAGAATGTTAACTAAGGAAAGGCGTTCCCGTTAACCCCTCAATAGTATAGCGTCCATACATGCTAAACAAAATATTGCCATTTAAAAAAAATGTTTATTTTGTAATAATAAAATATGCACAATAAAATTAAGATACGTAAAAGAAAAACTCTGTACACGCGCATTTGTCGCACTTGCTTTTCCACGTTGAAAGACAAGTGAGCGTGTACTGCGTGTTTTTTTTAGTGGGATCGCATTTCATTGGTTAACATAGTGTATATCTATATCTTCTCGTCCTACATACCACAGTGTCTCAAGACAAAAGTCTTTGACCAGTGCGTGTTGCCAGTGATGACCTATGGTACTGAAACGTTGTCGCTCACAATGCGCCTTTTCAGAAGGCTAAAAGTCACCCAAAGGGTAATGGAGAGGGCTATGCTTAGAGTTTCCCTACGTGATCGAATCAGAAATTAAGAGATCCTCAGGAGAACCAAGGTAACCGACATAGCCCGAAGAATTGCCAAACTTAAGTAGCACTGGGCATGGCACATTACTTGCAGGACGGATGGCCGATGGGGCCGAAAAGTTCTGGAGTGGCGACCGCGTACCGGAAGACGTAGCGTTGGAAGGCCTCCCACTAGATGGACCGATGACCTTGTGAAGGCCGCAGGAATCAGCTGAAATGATGATATCTATAATCTAGGTAAAGGCACTGACCTAAAGTCTCAGACTAAATTAACTTTAGACACAAATTAGGACGAATTTAAAACAGAAATTGGTAACGCCATCTCTTGTGGGATTAGTAATTAATTACAACAGGCGATCATATATCCCTTTCTCCCTCCTAATAAAGCACGCTTTTACCGAGGCGTGACAGATTCCGCTTCCGACGGTCAAGCCGCGTAGCTGTGTGACAACGCTGCGCGCACGCCGCTCTGCTCGCTTAATCCGCTCCAACCGCTTTCAATAAATCTGTGATTGAACTATTTACAATAACCGCCCGCGGGTGCCGTTGAGTGATTTTGGTGCATGTGGGACTCCAATGACAAGACAGTGCCGAGCTAACAAAGCAGGATCCCGTCGCCGCCATCTTCAAGCTGAACGCGTGTCGCGAGGGAAGATAAGGTAAGGCGTGCTCTCCTTGGATTCCTAACAATTGATCGCCCGTTCATCACCTATCACCGCCAACCTTTAAATACAGTCCACTTAATTCATCAACCTAAATTGGTAGTTTGCCATACCATAATTTGGTCCTAGCGAGCCGGATTCATCGCTTACCCCGCAAGAGAAGGATTTATAATCCATATTCTGCCATATAACTCGTAGGTATCTTCTAGAAGTGCCTACGTAAGTGGTTAAAAACCTAGCAATACCCATTACGTGGTCATTCCCGCACCTAGTAGGTAATATACTCAAAGTAGCTACCTACTACATATGTAATTATTATAATAAAAACTATCATAGTTGTCTTGTAAATTCCATATTTCAAGCATCTTTTAGTAATACCGCCAATTTTATTAAAGTTCTCGCCAAGCTAGGTAATACCGCCGCATAACTACACCTACCTTACATTTAGTTATCTTATTTCATCTAAGAAATATATACTTAATAGGAACTTTAGATAATCATAGTTTGGATAGGTTGTATATACTTATACCAACATAAACATGTCGAAAGAAAGAGAACTGTCAATTTTGGAAGCTAAACGCAATGTTTTATTTGAGCGTATTCAAGACATTTATGAGCGCTCAAAAACTGCCCATACTTCCGAAACTAAAACAGAATCGTTTCTTAGTTATTGTATGACAGTAGATAATATTCGAACAGACTTTCATCATTTGTTAGACACTTATAACGCAAAGTTACTCTCTTTTGATCCCGAGACGAAGCCGAATTACCAGGCGTACACTTCTTTCGAGGATCTTTATTGCATCATTAAACGCATACAATCGCGGCTAGAGGGTAGATGTAACACAACCGCGCAAGCTCCGCCGTCAGGCCGATTGCCCCGTCTACCCCCAATTGAACTTATGTCGTTTGATGGCGATATACGGAACTGGCCATTGTTCTATGCTAGCTTTAAGTCAACAGTGCACGATAATGGCTCTCTGACAGATGCAGACAGGTTGTACTATTTAATAGGTAAACTGTCACCGAAAGCGCAATCTGTATTTGCAGGTGTAACTCCCAGTGCTGAGAATTATCAAGTCATATTCCAGTCACTCCTTGATAGGTATCAAGATACTCGTGTCCTAGCGTCTACCTACTTTGATCAGGCTTTGAATCTTAAATTGTCTGGCCCCGCCTCTGTTTCGAATTTCCAGCTGTTCATAGATAACTTTATTACCGCCGTTAGCGCCCTTAAAAACTTAAAATTAAAGGATCTTTCCGACTTTATACTATTACAACTTGCTTTAAAAAAGTTCGACCCAGAAACGGTTCGTGCCTTCGAGATGACGGAACGTAATAATAAAATACCTACACTAGATAGCTTTATTTCCTTCATCAAAGATCAGTGCCGAATATATCATAATACGCAGCCTAGTGCATTTAACTCGTCAAATGATAACAATGTTAAACAGAGGTCGAATAAATCGCGAAATAACAAGAGTAATCCCGTCCCTAACCCGCAATCTTACGTAGCATGTTCGGAGTCTAACAATAATAATTCTAATAAGTGTCTGTGCAATAATATTGAGCACGACCACTATTTTAAATGTCCCGCTTTTAATAATTTAGACCCGACTGCGCGTTTTAAATGTGTAAAAGAGAACAAAGCTTGCGTAAATTGTTTAAGCTTAAAACATAAAACAAGTAATTGTTCTAGTAATTCTAAATGTCGATCATGTAAACAGAACCACCATACATTGCTGCATTTTGAAAAAAAATCGCCGGTATCGGATGAGTCACGTAAACCTGACCAGTCTGTTACGTCACCGCGAGCGGTTCCGAATACAGCTGCTCCGCTCGCCTCCCAGTCAGAGGTATCGCTGTGTACGACGTCCATTGCGTATGCGCACGGTCGTCGGCGCTCAGGCACTTGCCTTGTTCAGCGCGATATTAAGCAGCAATGTGTGGCGTCAACAACGGTTTTGTTGGCAACAGCACAAGTTATTGTTTACGATGTCAATAACAGACCACATACAATACGTTGTTTACTCGATAGTGCGTCACAAAGTAATTTTATTACTTCTGATTGCTTCAAACGCCTCGGACTGTGGAATAACTTTAAGAATACGAAATTAATAATTAAAGGGATCGGTGGGTCGGAAAAATCTTGCAAGGGTTCCGTAGATATTAAAATATATTCCCGTTTTAATATGGACATTAGTTTTGACATTTTTTCTCTTATCGTAGAACGTATTACGGACACGTTGCCAAACGCGCAAGTGGACGTTTCCCAACTCAAACATCTCGAGATGTTACCGCTGGCAGATTCTGACTTTGCGCAGCCGGGAGACATCGACGCCCTGTTAGGGGCCTCCATATTACCACATATATTTTTAAATAATGTGGTACGCAGTAAACAACATAATATACCTCCCGCTATTGAGACGATATTGGGATATGTGATTATGGGTACCGTGCCTACGTCACATACTTCTAATTATACTATGTCTTGTTGTGCTGTTCTTCAAGAAAATAATATTGATTCTCTTCTTAAGCGATTTTGGGAGCTTGAAGAGATTTCCGCACCGCCCTCGCAGAGCCGTAAGGAACTCGAGTGTGAAGAACACTTCCGCGCTACCACTGTTCGCGATGACAGTGGCAGATATGTTGTAGCGTTACCTTTTTATGGTGACCCGTATTCGCTAGGTGACTCATACGCTGCCGCACTTAGACGCTTCTATTGTTTAGAACGCAAACTTAATACATCGCTCAAGTTACGCGGCGCCTATAATGACGTCATGCGTGACTATATGAATAAGGGTTTTTTAAGTCCGGTTGTCAACAATGAGGATAATTCCCTTCCCTCGTATTATATTCCGCATCACGGCGTAATTCGCGAAGATAAGACCTCCACTAAACTTCGTGTGGTTTTAGATCCTAGTTGCAAGACTACATCGGGTCAGTCGATTAACGACATTTTGCATGCCGGCCCTAATCTACAGGGTGACTTATTTAACATCCTAATAAAGTTTCGTCTTTTCCAAGTCGCCCTGTCAGCTGATTGCCGCCAAATGTTTCTAAATATCGGCATTTGCGAATCTGACCGTAGATTTCAAAGGATTTTCTATCGTTTTGACAACAGTGAACCTTTATCCGTATATCAATTTAATCGTGTTTGTTTTGGACTCAAGTCCAGTCCATATCACGCGTTACGTGTAGTCCGCAAGTTGATCGCTGATGAAGGCGACAACTTTCCCGCTGCAGCAGCTGTCGCCACCTCCGCTTTATATATGGATGATATCGCATGTAGTGTCACATCCGCTCCGCAAGCAATTTCGCTTTGTGAAGAGCTTATTCAGCTCTTCAAGCGAGGCCAGTTTGATCTTGTCAAATGGACAAGCAACTGTAAAGAGGTTCTCGCACACATACCTGATTCTCATAAGGCTTCTCCAGACATTGAGTTTGAGAGGTCTGTACCGCATAAGGTTCTCGGTTTACGCTGGGATAAATCCTGTGATAGTTTTCGATTTGACGTCGCACCTCCTGATGATAAGTGCACCAAGCGCACCATGCTTTCCGCAGTGGCTCGACTATGGGACATACTGGGTTTTGTGGCTCCCACAATTTTGTACGCCAAGCTCTTGATCAAAGAGCTTTGGCTATCAAAGTGTGAGTGGGATGACGCACCTCCCGACCATATTGTCGCCGCTTGGAAACAATTTTGTATTGAGCTTTCCGCGCTCAATCAAATTGTTATACCACGTCATCTTGGGTTGGTCGACGGATGTGTTGTCAATCTAATAGGATTTGCTGATGCCAGTGAACGCGCTTACGGCGGAGTCGTATATTTGCAAGTCCGCATTGGTTCTAACTACTCGGTGCAGTTAGTTTGTGCCAAGTCCAAGGTCTCGCCTGTCAAAACCATTTCGGTTGCGAGACTGGAGTTGTGCGCGGCCCTTCTGGTGTCTCAGTTGCTCTGCAAGGTTAAAGACACAGTTTTGCCCCACTACCCCATCAATAAAATATACGCATTTTCTGACTCCAAAGTAGCGCTCGCATGGATTTATTCCTCACCGCACCGCTGGCAGACTTTTGTCGCCAATCGCGTTACTAAAATAATAGAGCTGGTTCCCGCTACTTGTTTCCATCACGTCGCGGGTATTGAGAATCCTGCTGACTGCCTTTCACGTGGGGTTACTCCATTTAAACTTCTGCAACATCCTTTGTGGTATCGTGGGCCTTCTTGGATTTCCCATGATCCGTCAGAGTGGACCATACAATCTTGTGACCACAGTGCAGAAGCCGAGGATATACCCGAACGAAAGTCTGTTTCTCATCCCGTGGTCGTCGAGGTCGTGGAATCTCCGATCTATGCACTCGCGCTTCGCATGTCGTCGTGGTCTAAGTTACTACGCGCCATCGTTTATGTCTGTAGGTTTCTTAGGCAACTTTCTATTGGGGCTTCTGTTTCAAGCTCTGACCTTGAATTTGCAGAGTATAGATTGTTGCGAGTTGTCCAGGCTATTTATTTTGGTAACGACATTAAAAATTTAATAAATAATGTACCTTGTTCTCCCGCGCTTCTTAAGCTCAAGCCGTTTCTCGATGAGCATGGCATCATACGCGTTGGCGGTCGTCTGTCTAATTCGGACGAACCTTACAACTATAAGCATCCTTGCATCTTACCGCGTCACGACCATGTCATTGACCTTCTTGTTGATTTCTATCACAGGAAGCATCTCCATGCCGGTCCAGAGTTGCTTATGTCCTTACTCAGGCATAAATATTGGATTTTAGCTGCACGGCGAATAATTCGCCACAGAATATGTAAATGTAACGTCTGTTTTAAATTCCGTCCTCGCCCGGTCTTTCCTCTCATGGCTGACCTTCCTAGCCATCGCGTCAAGCAGGTAGATAAAGCGTTCACACATACCGGTTGTGATTACGCAGGACCGCTGCAGTACACGCCAGTGCGTGGTCGAGGCGTTAAAAGCCGTAAAGCTTGGCTATGCATTTTTACATGCTTGACGACGCGCGCTACACATATTGAAGTTGCGACGGATCTAAGCACAGTGTCATTTCTGGCAGCCCTAAAACGATTTCTTTCGCGACGCGGCCCTATACAATGTTTGTACACGGACAACGGCACTTGATTCGTAGGTGCAAATTCTTATTTACGCGATCTCTATAAGTTTCTCAACAGAGAATATCGTACCCGTCTTCAGGAAGAACTTTCCATGGATCATATAGATTGGAAGTTTATTCCGCCCGCTTCTCCACATTTTGGTGGATGTTGGGAAAGCATGGTCAAGGTAATAAAAACGCATCTCTTCAAGGTCATAGGTCAACAGATTCTCTCCTACGAAGAGCTTTTAACTGTGCTCGCTCAAGTCGAGGCACTGGTTAACTCGCGTCCGCTCACAGCACTGAGTAGTGACCCTGCAGAATCATCTGCGTTAACCCCTGCGCATTTCTTGAACACAGCGCCATTGTCGTCACTTCCCGCTCCTGAAGCAGACTCTTCTAGTTTGCTTCAGAGACATACTCTGCTTGATAAGCTCGTGCAGTCGTTCTGGCGGCGCTGGCGTTCTGAATACCTTCACCAGCTTCAGACTAGATCCAAGTGGAATAGTCCTGCATCCCCTATACAGGAGGGTACGTTAGTCATTGTCATGAATGATAATTCTCCGCCGCTTTCATGGCCTTTAGCCCTCATAGAGAAATTGCACACATCTAAAGACGGTACAACCCGCGTTGTTACTGTTAAAACCGCAAAGGGTAGCTATATGCGCCCTGTTGTGCGTCTCTGTCCGCTACCGACTCAGTGAGATCTAGCCTGAAGTTGGATCTCTCTCTTAGTTTAGGTATTTAGTTAATAGCTTTCGTTATAAGTGTTCCGCTAAAGTTAATTTAGATTATTTAATATCATAACGCTGTCTTAGCTTATGGATAGGTTATGCGGTAGTATACCTAACATGGCTTATTTTATTTTGGTTCCTTCTAAAGGCAACCCTTTAAAGCCGGGGGGAAATGGTAACGCCATCTCTTGTGGGATTAGTAATTAATTACAACAGGCGATCATATATCCCTTTCTCCCTCCTAATAAAGCACGCTTTTACCGAGGCGTGACAGATTCCGCTTCCGACGGTCAAGCCGCGTAGCTGTGTGACAACGCTGCGCGCACGCCGCTCTGCTCGCTTAATCCGCTCCAACCGCTTTCAATAAATCTGTGATTGAACTATTTACAATAACCGCCCGCGGGTGCCGTTGAGTGATTTTGGTGCATGTGGGACTCCAATGACAAGACAGTGCCGAGCTAACAAAGCAGGATCCCGTCGCCGCCATCTTCAAGCTGAACGCGTGTCGCGAGGGAAGATAAGGTAACGCGTGCTCTCCTTGGATTCCTAACAATTGATCGCCCGTTCATCACCTATCACCGCCAACCTTTAAATACAGTCCACTTAATTCATCAACCTAAATTGGTAGTTTGCCATACCAGAAATGGTAAGACGAGATGTTATCTGAGTAAATTTGGGCAAACTTCATTTGGCCGAGATAAAATTTGAAAGATAAATTCTCAAATAAGGCTGTCTTTTTGTTTTGAAAAAATTAGAAGACTAATAAACTTTTTTGGACCCAAATAAAGTAGGAGAAATAATAAATAGCCGACAGTTTTGGCGCAAGAGTTAGAAATTCTAATATTTTTTTTGCATGAATGTTTTATAGGAAAACTTAATATCATTTGTACACAGTTTCATTAGCATAGAATTTTACATATCGTGGAGTATGAATAATGTTCTGATTATCTATTTTTCAGTCACTAGAGCTTTATTTTTAGTCTAGCAATGTAACTAACTACCCACCTACTAGTCGGCGGTCGGCGTTCATCCCCGGGGACAAGCAGTGGTGGCCCAGTGGTAATGACCTTACTTACAAGTTGACGATCGTGGGCTCAAACTCAGACAGGCATTATCCTTAATGAAAATTATTTCATCACCCCTGCTCTCAAATCGGTGAAGGAAAACATCGTGAGGAAATCGGAAAGTCCTACAATCAATTATTTGAAGACATGTGACATTTACCAACCCGCACTGAGCCCACGTGGTGGATTATAGCCCCCGAGAGGAATCTCGCAGAAAGAAGGCCTGTGTCCCAGCAGTGGGAACGCTATAGACCGATTTTACTTATGCGCTTATACCGGGGTCAAAAATGAATAGTTTCAAAAGCCTATAGATTTATCGGCATCTACGTCTAACTGTAACCCAGCTATGCCTATTGTCTTTCTGTGCTTATCCACGCACAATGGTCCACCCTACGGACTAAGTGCGGAAACCAAACCCTATAACATAGAACATTCTGTGCTTATTCAAGAAGTAAATACTTCTCTCGTTTCGGAAAAAATCAGAATATCTCAAGCCGTAGTAATAATATTAGGCAGTCAGAAAGATGGTCTCGCCTTTTTTATTCAAGGACTAACAATTCTATTGAGCTGTTGCTATATTATAGCATATAACGCAATAGATACAATTATAGATTTTATTTGACATTTGTAATTTGATAATTTAGACAATTCTTGATTTAGTACATATTTTTTCTGACATTGGAATTTAATTATTTTGTTAAATTAGAATCATTGTTATTGTCACAAAATTTGCATGCCGAATTTAGTTGGCGGAATATGTTGAACTATTGTGTATTGTTATAAAATCTGTAAAATACCATATTTCAGGCAAATAAATGAATCTATCTATCTATCTATCTACTGAACAAAATTCATTAAACAACCCTACCTGTCACTTTGATGATAACAACAATATTTTTTCTTTGGAAATACTCAGTCATTCAATGCTAAAAATCGTTAGCCATCATACGATTTTATTGTCTGGTCACGCAAGACGTTTTATCATTACTGCATGAATAACTTAATCTAATTTGGAAGAAAGAGTGCTTATTCAAGGACTGTCACGATTGCAATTTTTATATTAATTCTCGTTTATTGTGGCGTTTTGCTACCGTTCCACACTTAGCTTTGCTATCATTTCATTTTTGTGGTTATCTCAACAAGCACTTCTATAATCAGCTGATATTGGTTATTTATTCATTGGTTTAGCGGCATGCGTATGGTCACGATCCTACCTGATAGTAATTTAGCGATGCAATTAATGATTATTTTATACAGGACTTGTCCAATGTTTTATTCAAGATGAAGTTTGAAAGTATTTCCGATTGTCGTGGTAAGGGCGATGCGGAGAAATGTGGAGTATGACATATAACAAGAAATGGGGTAAAAAGGAAATTCGAAATTGTGCATTGCTAAAAGAAAAGAGGCCAATGAAAGTAAACATGGATGGATTATGTGGATGATGAACAATTAATGAGAAGGAAACTCAACTGAAGTGAACTCTGGAGATCAAGGCTAAATAATGTGATGATACCATGGTATCATCACATTATTTAGCCTTGATCTCCAGAGTTCACTTCAGTTGAGTTTAGACTAGTCCATGGACTAGTCTAAAGACTATAAAATCAAAAATCAAAAGGCATTTATTCAAACTAGACTGGGAATCAGCACTTTTTGAACGTCAAAATTACATAAGATGTTCCCCTAAAACGCCCACTCTTCACCACTTCTTAGTGTTTTAGCTGGGAAGAAGAAGTGGCGCAACAAACTCCCCAGCAGCACAGCTGTCTGGTCAGTTAGAACACTTGATTCTATACAATTACATGCAAAATAATTTATGTTACGCAACACAAAACATTCAATTAAATTATTTTCCATATGTCATAAGCATGCGGCAAATAATTCAATTACATTTGTTGTATAAACATATTTTACATTTAATGGTTGTATTTATTTGTACAGTTAGTTAGTTAGTCACATAATTTAGTAATAGTTAAATATTGTAACAACAAACAACGAATAGTTCTACGGATTTAAATAATAAAGAAAATTCTCATTTGTTGGTTATATACCAACAAAATTAAAATGTACTGCAATCTGACAAATAATAGTAGATTGTTATACGAGGGGCTAAAATAACCCATTGTAACGAGGTAGTTAATAGTAAATAGAAACCGAGTTATAATGGGTTTTAGCGCCGTGTGTTACACTCTACTTTTCACTACGATTGCAAGAAAATAAAAAAATCGAATACAATATTAAATTGTTTATTTTATTTAAACGTACAATTTGTACAATTCTGGATATTTAACGAGATGTTTTTTCCGGGAACTTAATTTCAGCCCTCTGTGAAGATGTTCTCACTAGATAATGACATTTTCACTGTTGTAAATTATATTACGGTCACCAATGCAATTCGTAATTAGAAAAAAATTCTAAAGATTTCGCGCCAATGCCTTTTTTATTTCTTCTGTAGCCACAACGCAATGCACGCATTCTTCCGACGAGATAGCCGCATTTAGTTCCATTTTCAAAAATAAAATGTTCTTTTTTTTTGTGAACCAGTAATAAGTCGAGTCCATAATCATGATTATTCTACATAAGAATAAAGACTTTTTCGTTTTTCAAGGCTCGTTGGAACAGACAAAAATTAAAAAAAAAAATACTTTTTCCCCTAGAGCAAGAAATTCTATTTTTTCCCCGCTCTGGTACTCTACAATGACGGCCTTTTTGAGCAAGAGGAGTGAAAATAATTATGCATAATATAGTCTTCTTTTCATTAGTGACTAACCTGGTGTCAGAGTTTTAAACCCGTCCATGGGCCTCTGACATGGCTTCACACACCGTCGAGAAATATCGCTCAGGCATGCCTCACGATGTTTATAATTATGATTATGATTGTAGACGTAAGGCCTAGACCACAAATTTTAAAGAAGAACAGAAGGATAATGGTAAATTGTCTGATATTCAATTCCTCGTTCAGAATTATATTAGTTCAACGATTCGTAAATATATTACTAGGTAAAAGTGGAACAATAGAATATAGACAATAACCGGAAATCTCCTTCATCATTTCAGTAATTGGACTGTCAAAGGTGAACTGTATCGTTCTCAACGACTTCTATGAATATTGCCAATGCAATTTTGAACTGTATAAAGGAAATGTGACAGCGACTGTGAAATTTCTATCAAAGACAATTCGTGCTCGAAACATCATCATCTCTAACCGGAAAACCAAGCAGTTTTTATTATTAAACCATCCTACCTAATCCAAATTCAATCCATATAAGTTCAATAGTGGAAGAAAGAAAGAAAGAAAAACATTTATTTGGACACAGTTCGTGAAACACAAAACACAAAACACAAATAACACAGTGAAAATAAAAAATAATGTTTTAAAAACAATAGTGTGTGCCTCACGGCTGCGCCAAAAAGGTTCATTTCAGCATTAATGCAAGACGGATACTGTCTGACGCTGGTTTTCTAATGAATCCTTAAGGGGGAAGCGTCAAAGTAGCCCGCGAAATTCAAATTTTCTGACGTTTTTTGCATTTTGCACCTCAGTGTCAGGTTTTATGTTGATTAAAATATAATTCGCGGTCGTAATAAAAATGATTTTACTCAATTATAATCATTACAATCAGCAATACAACTCCATAAGTTAGCAAGAAATCATGACATTTGACACCTTTATCTTCTTCTTAATCTCTATTGCTGATTGTAACGATTATAATTGAGTAAAGCCATATTTGTTACGACCGCAAATCATATTTTAATCAACATAAAACTTGACACTGACCTGCAAAATGCAAAAAACGTAAGAAAATTTGAATTTCTCCCTTAAAGACAAGTGACGGAGAGTACAAACAGTTTCAACATACCTAATACATAATTTGTATACTTAAAAAAAGGTAGGTTTAGTGGTTAAAGATAATAAACAGCAAACAGATTATAGTGATCATTAAGGAAGGTTCATGACCAAAGATCCGTCTGAAAATATATACGAACAAAATTTTACGAGAGCTCTCTTTGAGTTCGAAGCAAGTTGGGCAACTCCAAAATTTACAAAAAAAACGTCATACATTTCCAAAATCTAAAATGATATTCAAACCCGTGGGCAACGCTAGTACTCCCTTACACTGTAGTGCCTAAAATAAAAAAATAAAATAATTCACAGTACTCAAGTACCTATTAATTAATCATATTCAATAATATTAATCAAATTACTAGATAATTATATCTCAGACAAACCGATAAATAATCTATCAATTTCACGGAACAAACTCATTTACCTACAATAAATTAGGTATCGATAATATCATATCGATTGATATGTGGAACATCAAAGCACTATGTAAATAAATAATATTTCGACACTCGATTCCAATTTATTGACTATAAATCTTGCATATTTATGTAAAGGCGGTGCACACGAGAGTCAAAACTGTTGTACACAGAAGAATTATTTTAAAAACAATTTTGGTGTTCGCGCCATCATGTTTTCATAGAGCGATAGATAGAATAATTATGCTTTTTCTCAAACATGCTTGGAAATTCGAGTATTATTTTGACAATCTTCTTCGAGATAAATCTAAGAAATATATGCGAGAAGGCAGCCGGCAATTCATATATGAAAATCCAAATCTGTCGTGTTTAGCGGCTAAATAAATTACTTAAACGGCTTTTACGGCTAGTAACTTATCTAATTTTTCATTTAAATTTCGATTTGGCTTGCAAATAGACCTGTTTAAAGTAAAAAAGAAACAATTAAACATATTTGGGAGTGAACAATTATCGTTGTTCGTCATTGATTCTGGAATTTATAGTTAATTTACTTAGTTTGAATTTCCGAAAAATAAATTTGAGAAAAGTCTTCAAGTCCTGGCTGCACCCAGGCATTGATGTACTCACGTATGTGAGCCTCGACTTCGCCTCAGCCCTTCACCTTCGTCACTCAATGCCTTTGTTGCAGGCCCAGACTATAATTATTATGCACCAAATTCTTTACAAAGCTCTTAGCGATAGTGTATCAGATCAATACTCAATCATTTAATGTAGTAAAAAATTTTTACTGAGGTGGTTGCTTAATATCTATATGCCGAAACTCATAAAAGTAGTGCGATGTCGCTGATGTTTGCGATACTACGTCACAATGCTTTTATGGGTGTCAACCTAACAGTCTTAGCTCAGGTCTGTGTACAGCCTCAGTGCACACTCTAGAGTCAAAAAAGTTTTGTCTGTCGAACAATTTTGTAGCGAGTATACGCCGTCATCCTTTTCATAGAATTATCTGTCTTATTAAGACAGTCTTGACTCAAGTCTGCGCACAGCCTAAGAATCATTTTAGAAATAATAATTGAATATCTATTTTTAACAGGTGCTGATGTACTAAAGACAGCTGTGTGGTATTTTAATTAAATTGGAAAACCCATAATGCTGCTACGAGGGCTATAGCGACTAACAGGTTATGTCAAGGATATAGGAAGCCATAGCTACCTTGTTTATTAAGTTCACTAATTTTAAAGCTATTTATGGTGATTTTGGCGTTCTATGTTTTTGTATGAAGGAGATGTCATAAACAGCAGTGGATTTATGCAAACGCATAGGCTAGTAACAATTTCAAGTCAACTCTCTGAGCTCCTTCAATTTAAAGGAACTTTGGGAAGAGAGACGTTTGTTCATCCAATTGTTATAACCAATTTTTGGTAGTATTGTTTTCTCTTAGGAACAACTCTTAACAAAATCACATTTAAAATTCCTATTCATTAGGTCAAGTTAAGGGCAAAACCTACAAGCGACCAAATTAAAATTAATTGAATACTTCACAAATATGAAAAAAGAGAAACGATTCTGGCTATGTAAATAACTGAACAATGCAAAAACGAAATCAATTATTATTGCGTGGCAGTAATGAAAAGCGTCAAATAACATTGTAGGAACACACGATGAAATATCAGGCTTTACATATTCAGTATATGCTGACCTCGCATTGCATAAGCTTTCCGTACAGTAACAGGTTAACATAAACTGGAAATTATAGATAGATATCTTTACATAGTAGAATATTTCATAAAGCGAAGGTTGGTGAAATGATTGATATTTTCTCTTGATTAATTTACAGTTTTTTTTTTTGTATTATGGACGTGTTAATTATTAATACGTGTCTCAATAATTGGAGGAATAGTTCAATAGTTTTTGAAGCTATTGATAAAATTAATTAGATATATAATGAATTAGATAAGGGAGATAGAACTGGCAATAATATAGTCAGAAACAACATCTAATTAGATTAGGAGTCACTCCCGATATAAAGACAAGAAGTTAAATAACAAACAGTAAAAAGAAAAAGCATGTTATCATTGTTATTAAATGCACACACTTATACATTCACGTTTCTATCCACAGACACTTATGAAGATACACGCCCTTCAATCAACTGTCTAGATTCTGTAGACTTGTAAAGCATCTAAATAATAGTCGAAGTATCTTCGTCAGTTTTTTTTTTTGTAACTATGTTTTATTCCGTGGCTTCAACGAATTATGCTGGGTTCGGAATTTAAATTTCTACGCCGTGATAAATTGTTATCAATTTCATCCACTTCATCATCATCATCTATTTTATTTTATATTTCTATAGCTAGATTGTTTTTACCTTTAATCTTTGTAGATCTCTGCGTTTCAGATAAACCTGAAAAAGAAAGATATCATTAGTTAAACACTTATTTAAATCAACTTTTTAAATGAGTGTGGCTTCGTTTAAATTCGGTACAATTTTTTTACGAGATAATAAAACCATTATCTCTTAGGTTCAAGTTACGAATATTTGATTCAAATGAATGGCTGCACCGAAAATCCGTTTATCACCTTTATAGCTCTTTTTAACGATCATTTGTCTGGCGTGTGTTAGACGGGAGATGGTCGGTCAATGATTTTTGAATGGCCCAAATTGGAGGACGGTACAATGACAAAAATTGTTGCAGTATCATTATTTTTGTCATCACACAAAATAGCATTGTCATGCAAAAACAAAATTGTCGAATCCGAAAAAATAACATTACCGAAATTGCATGCGTATTTTTGCGATGCAGTTTTAATTGAGCTAAATGAGACACTGTAAGTAACTTGGATGTATATTTAATAATTAAACGTCATTGGCTTTTCCGTTTTCCAGGAAACTGGTGCCACGGACTATTATTAACATAATTACTTAATTACCTACCCTTGGATTCGTAGGCGAATTTTGTTGCTCATTAAACCGGCTTACAGAGTCATCATATGTAATAATTGGCTGATCGTGGGCCTTCATAATTGGCCAATAATCGCCTTCAATTAATGGCAGTAATGGCTATGCTTTGAAAAGAGATTGGTGATCGCTTTGTTAAGAACGTTGTCACATCCTGTTGGCTTACTGTGTACAGAAAGCAACCTTTAAAGACTCCAAAAAAAACCATAAGGAACCTAGTGGATCTTCAATATTTAAATCAATTGTGATCTATTTTATACATTGCATTTTACATTAGTATCATTGAAATTGACTTTCAACATTCACTAATATCACCATTTACATCCATTAATAAATGCATAATTATTAAAACCACAAACGATCTTATAATTTCATGCACACGTAGCCAAAAATATTCAAATCTTTTGTCCTCTGAAGATAATTTCATATAATGAGCGTCGGTTAACCCTCACCTTACTGCGATTAAACTCATTAATCTACGTACACAATGCATAGTGAGACAAGTGCACTTTATCTTCATAAAAATCTGTAGTTATATAAATAATAAACTAGCAGCGCCCCACGGTTTCACCCGCATAAGTCTCGGTCCCGTGAGAATATTGGGATAAAACGTATTGTATGTATTAATCCAGGTTATAAACTATCTGTGTGCCAAATTTCATCCTAATCTGTTTAATAGTTTTTGCGTGAAAGAGTAACAAACATCCATCCATAGTAGGAAGTAGGATTAGAGAATTATAGTGAAACATTTTTGTCGTATACATCGTAGGAAAATTTGTTTTGGGATACATTCAATTTACAATAATAGACAATATTTCAAGGAGAATTAAATTTTTTCTCACAATTTTATTTTTATTTTATACAAACAGCTATAATATAAGACATAGGAACGAGAAATACATTAAAAAAATACAGACAATATTGCAGCCCACAACGCTGTTCACGGATTAGCTACAGAACAGTGACAGTGAAAATAATCGCTAGGGTTACAAATACAAATTTTGTTTTCATAACTAATAGTATATAAATTTGAAGAAATGGTGCACAAAAAAAGAAGGAAATAAGTTCAAGCACTATGTTTGCTATTTTTTACAAGAACTACACTGTCCACGTTGTAAGAATCACAAACATTGTACACAAAAATAAATGCCTGTGGATAGGTATTTTCGCAGAGGTTTAATTTCAGTCTGCAAGTATTCACCAATATTTTTTCTATTTTACCTAGCAAAGAGAGTAAAAAAGCATCTACCAATAAAAACTTTTAGTTTGGAATTACGTTTTCTCTAAAAACCATACAATTTTGTACAGGAAAAACTAATATTTTTTGTAGATATATTATGACCTTGTATGATACAAGGTCATATATATCTAGGCCAAAACTAGCGTCCAATTAGATTTCTTATGCCGATGGCCCACAACATTATGAGAAATTAATTACCTAAAAAAACACAAAGAAATATTCGACTGAAAATCTGTATTTGTGCCTGAAGCGAGGCTATTAAATCGGCCTTCCTAATGTTCAAATAATAAATGGTTTACGTGTATTCAGAAAATAGGTAGTTCACGTACGTTTTATAATATTTTAACCCGCGTAAGTGGTCAGCAATTCACCTGAACCGGTTTATTCAAAAAAATGTTTGCCCATTACCGTGTGAAAAGGCTTTTGTGTTCCATTTTGAATTTCTGTATGTAATGGTTTACGTTTTTTAATTTTACATTTTTCAGGCTATTGTTGCGATTAATTGTGTGGGTTTTTGAGGTTATTAACAATATTGCTTTTGTGTTCGGAGTTAACTTGCCTAACAGGGTTATTTGACCATTGTGTTTGGATTATGAGAGACTAAAAATAAGTATGGTAAAGTAAATACTTTGAAATTAACTTATTTATACACCGTGAAAATTGAATCACAGTTTGGCTAGAACAAACGTTGTTCAGACTATGGTCTACTACCATTCTATAGCATCCAATAAAAAAAAACATAATTGGTTTTTGAAAAAAACACAAAAAAGACTGTTTAAAATGTCAAGATTATCGTTACTCCCTACAACACAGACACCATGCACGAGACACAGCATTGTCTACAGGGAAATGTACTTCCATAAACAAAATTTAGTAAGCAGTAGATAATCTTGACATTTTAACTTTGTCTTTTTTTAGTTTTTTCAAAAACCAAATATGTTTTTTTTTTACTGGATGCTGTAGAATGGTAGTAGACCATGGTCTTAACAACGTTTGTTCTAGCAAAACTGTGATTCAAATTTCACGGTATATAAAAGAAAGTCTATAAATATCTTATACTAGCTACGCCCCGCGGTTTCACCCACATAAGTTTCGATCCCGTGGGAATGTCGGGATAAAAAGTATCTTATATGTCCTAATCTAGGTCATGGTCTACCCATGTACCAAATTTAATCCAAAACTGTTCAGACGTTTCAGCGTGAAAGCATAACAAACAAACAAAATCACTTTCGCATTTATAATACAAATAAGTATAATAATTAGGCAATCCATATCTCCCTTAAGTACATTACATAAAAATACTTTTTACAAAAAAAAAATAGTGACTTCTTAAAAACACTACAAAGTGAAAAATAACTTAAATCTCGGAAGTCGGTGTCTTTGGTTTTGTATTTTCGTTTTTTGTCACCGACTTCCGAAACTAAGTTATTTTTCACTTTGTAGTGTTTTTTGGAAGTCGGTTGTTTTTTTTTTGTAAAAAGTTTTTATTTTTCACTTTTTAGATGTGGTACCTAACCCACACAAGTTCTAAAACCACTACCTGCTATGTAAATAACAGTGACAGGAACTTATCATATCATCCACATACTAAGTGGGAAAAAGTACGCATTATTGAAGCTAGCTCAAAAACTGTAAAAGCAAAGTTAATAAAATTTATATGGAACCATTTCGAAAGCATACCCTTTCAAACAAAAAAAGAATTTTCAAAATCGATCCACAATTGACGGAGAACATACGCGACGAACATATAACCTCCTCCTTTTTGGAAGTCGGTTGAAAACGAGCGCAACCGTTTAACTGTGTCGCATAAAAACGTATAACACAAAATCCAATCCGAGATTTCGGGTCCGAATCTCCAAGTCTGGCCCAATATCTATTTTCCGAAAGACCTCTATTGATCCGGGAACCCGACTTAATAAAGTTAGGGGTGCAACACCCGGAAAAATTGCCGGGAAAAGTAGAAGTTTCAAATCGAGAACATCAACGATGGGACTGGATTAAGCTATCAAAATCTGGCATCAAGGGATCCTTGGCAATCGGGTTCTGACGACCGACCCCAATCCGTAAGGTACCTTTCTCACTACCGGCGATTAAAGAGAAGCGAGTAAAGCTAGCAACTAGAAACGAGTTGGCGAGCAACGAGCAGCGAGTGACCAACGGCTGCGAGCGATTACTCGCTGCTATGCGTATATACCAAGTCTTTTTTTTTTGTGTGGGAAATTATCAAATAACTTCTCCCGCTCTGAGCGGAGCGGGAGGGCGTGTCAGACTTCTAGTGAATAAAACCCACCCGTGTTCCTTCAGTTGCCTGTATGTTGCCAGGGGTCACGGTATCCCTTTCGGACTTTGCCGCGACCCCGGCAGGCATCGGCCCTAGTGAACCGCGTCAGTTCTGCTGACATCTCTTACATGCACGCGTGGAACACAACGCGTCATCGACCCGGGCCTGGTCATTATCGGATGGCGAGCAACCCATTGCTTGGAATTGGCCTGCAACTTCCAATGCCCAGAGCGTCTCCTGCGGCGGTTAGGGGCATGAGGGCGCGAAATTTGCCTCTCCCCCACGCGTTCCGCCTCCTCCTTCACGTACATTACTGCTTTGCAGATGGAGGTGACGGCCCATACCCTCTTGCTCCGTACCATGGCCTGGACCAGGGCCGGCCGCAAGAGGTCACCGCCGCCGATCGCCTCCGTACTCGTGGTATTGTGAACAGTCAGAGATCAACTATTAATATATGTATCTCTTTCTCTTACACGGGACCTACAATCTTTTGTACGTTTATTGAGTGAAGAAATCGTTGATAGCTAGTCGCTTCCTCGTCGGCGGTGGGACAGGTGCCTAATATCGATGACGTGTATACATCTATGTATACGCCTTAATCTTGTAATGTCTTTGGGCTTCCTTATTTACTTGATACCCTTTCGTTAACGAGGAGAATCCAGATGATGATTGGAAGAACTAATTTTGTGGATTCAGTAGTTAATCAAGGTTTATATTTGGTTGTCTACGTGTTGATTAGAATTAATTGGTTTAGAGATAAATGAAACGGCAAAAGTTGTTTGGCTATTGGCTACTAAGTTTATGAAAATGCTTAATGTGCGTCTTATTTGTACAGATTAAACAATTTTTCTTCTTTCTTTCTTTTGGCAAATTCATTTTCAATATTGTCTCAGAGGTCAGTGAAAGAACATTTGTATTTCTCGGGCTCATTCAAAGAAGTTTTCGTAAATGCGATATTATTATAATTTATTAGCACTAACTACTTTTCCCAGTGACAAGTGATGAATGAATGTGAATGAGTAAAAATACTTACGCATAATAGCAGATAAATTCAAAGTTAAATGCCCCAACTCAAATTAGAGGTTAGTCTAATTGTTCAAAGTCTTTGACCCCAGAAAAACCCAGCGTGCACCGTACGGACAATTATAGGATGTAATTATGTCGAACTATGCTATTGTCTAAACTGCGAGATTTTGACTTTACCTTGCAAACGTTATGATTATAATCTTTATTAGAACAACTACATAAACAATTGTCTAATCCAAGTTAAAAAACGCAACTATCTTTGGCAATATTATAGCAAGTGTTTTAAACATTGTGTGTGTTTTGCATATTATGTTAACATTACCGTAACATGATGTGTTTTATGTTCATAAAATATTGTTTTTAGAATAAAATCATTGTATTAAACTTAACACACATAACATCACGCCTTGTGTCCCCGAAGGGTTGGGCAGAGGTGTCCCTGTAGCAGGTACACCCACATTTAACTAGTTATGTTTAAGTCCCAGTAATAGGGGGCGAGCCTATTGCCATCAACCGGGCACAAATCCAGACTCCGAGCTGCTACTGAGAAATTTCAGATAGAAAAACCCAATAACACTTTGCCCGACCCGGGAATCGAACCCAGGACCTCATGCTCAGCAGTAGCGCTTACGACCACTAGACCAACGAGGCAGTCGTGTATTCAATTTAAGTATATCAAAATTTAATATAGAAGAGCGGTGGCCGCCACATCTGTAATTTACCGGTGAATGACATCACTGGAACGTTATTATGAAAGTAAGTTGGTGTGTCATAGCGAGCATTTTTTGACAACGTAAAGTTAAATCCCGCTGTCATCATTTTCATGACAGTTTTCAATGCGGCCATTATGTGACAGTCACCGCTCTTGTACGAAACCGTAGTTTAAGGCTGCCTGTCCAGTGGACCGGAGCGGAGAAATGTGCCAATATTAACCAATACAATCTAAACACCGCTTCAGAGCTCTGCTCCTATTGTTTAATATTGGCATATTTCTCTGCTCCGCTGTCTCGCTCCGCTCCAGTGGACAGGCAGACTTAGTCGAATCGAAGAATACGCCTAAACAAGACCGTATAATTATTTAAATTTTTTTATACAAAAACAATAACAGTTTTTATAATAAAAGAACAAAAACAAAAGAATAACGTAATTTGTTCAACTCGACTTGGTCATGTTTTTTTTACCAAACATTACCACCAAAAAACAACACTGACTGAGTTTATTCCCAACGTAATTCTTGACATTTGTTACATCCAAATGTCATCCCGTTTTATAGCCACTCAGCAATAGTACGTGAAATATCAGTTCTTTTTGCTCATCTCAATTTCACGTGTAGTGTCATGTGCCAAATTGTCAATCTTTCAATCAATCAATTGGGTAGCGTTGCCAGTCGCCAGCTGGTTTTAGTTTTCACTTTTGTTGGACATATTTGGCAGATGAATTAGGTATTAAACATGGATAGACACGTCAATTGACATCTTAATGATGTTATAAATTGCACGTGTAATCATCTGTCAACATTTGAGAGATATTTTTAATCTGTTGCTTACCGTTAAGTATTATTATTATTATGTTTGCATTTTTGTGAATATAAATCTCTTGAATAATGGAACTAATAATTTAAGTTCATCATTTATTAACATTTCCAATTTTATTAGTTACTTAATCGTGGTTTTGTTGAAAGTTTTATTTGGCTAATGGTCTTTAAAACGCCAATAAATCTCAGCAGATTCTAAACACAAAGGCACGTATTTTAAAGATCTTTTTCATTGTTTATTTCCATGTCATAAGAGTTTATTTTTTATTCAGTTTTACATCCATCTAGCTTACTGTCGGATCTTGTGATCAATATTTCACATTTTGCCCACTTTCCGGACACTAGTTTTTTGTTTACCCGTATAACATCATATTATATTGTCTCAATTACCTAGGTCTTATCGATGATATTAAAATAAATTGGTGTCTTGAAAAAAAAAAAATATATATGGAAAGTTCGAGTTCGAACCCAAGGCACGCCTCTCACCTCTGACTTTTCGGATTCATGTGCGTGTTGTATACTTGCTTCAAAAACGGTAAAGGAAAACTTTGTGAGGAATCCGGCATGCCTGAGCGATATTTCTAGACGGCATGTGTAGCCAAGTCAGAGGCCCATGGGCGGCTTTAAAACTCTGACACCAGGTTAGTTACTAACCACACGAAAAAAAGAAGAAGGTGGTGACCTTCCGTCGCCATATTCGTCAAAAAAAAACCAAGCACCAACTAACATAACTAACACCAACAACAACTCGCACCAAGTCCCCATTAGTGCGAGTTATTTTAAGTTTTTTTATTCTTCGAAACTCATTCTTATTTACCGAATAATGTCAAACAATGTTTCTAGATTATCTTTCAGTAAAATAAACCCATTCATTTTTGTTGGCACTGTCCGTGATACCAGAGGCGCTTTAGCTCAACTTTTATTTATTTTTTATTTTATCGAACACAGAATTAGAAACTGCCAGTTGCATGACTGCGCTTTTATGGATTTTCACGAATGAATTCTACTAATTGGATTATGTAACCAACCTTTATGGACAACAGTATTTTTTTATTAAATATATTTCACACGTAACTGGCGAAAAATTAAAATGCTTCGGTTCTTTGTTGGAACAGAATGCATACCTATACATATTTTTAGTGTGATAATTACTTTGTTTTAGTGGGTTGAGGATCCAATAATCAGAACCAAAGATTTGAAGATCAATCAACACTCAAGTTCCAAATTTTAGTACAGTCACCAGAAGTAAATTAGTAAATAAAACATTTAAATTGAGAAATTACAGCCTTTTTACTCATAAAAAGTATTGTGCAAATAATCTGGTCGTATTTTAAACAAATAAAATATGGTCAAAGTAAACAAATTTTGATGTAGATACCTAAGTCTATCTGACTTTCTCTCAACCACTGTTTGTTATAATCAAATCGAATTAGTGTCCATTATTTGAACTGAAATAGACTAGATTCAGAATTTGAAGAATTTGGCAGTAATAACGGAGATTTAGGCAACATAATTAGGTTAGGATAAATCTTTGCCTAGCAATGTATGTACCTGTTCTTTGGGTATTTAATTTAAAAACCATCATTTAATTTGCAAATAAAAAACTACACCGATTCACTTAACTAAGATTGTTACTGTTTTCTCTAAGTTAGTCTACAGATCATGAATAACTACTTTTCTTTAGACTCAAATGACAAATAAATTTTAACAAATATATACAATAGGTATATATCAAATGAGTTGTCCACCGCATGCCAAATTGAGCATCTTGGTGAAATGGGTTATAACAGTCCAGCCATAGGTCACTGACCTTTCAATCTTTTTATTAATAGAGGTGTCGATCGTAACAAAATTGATTTCTTCTTATGATTTAATATAAACATTAAAGATATAAAAATACCACCTGGTGATCTGTTCGACGAGAAAGGTAAAAACGTGATCAATATTTTTATAGTTTTAGAACAAAAGGTGAATTCAAAGATAAAGGGCCAAAGAATTAGGTCAATTATTTTTGTTCAAAGACTTTGGATGATTGCCAAAAATTAATGGTGTGTTAGAGATAGTATTCGTTAAAATGTGTCAATTTATTGTTTTTTTTAAATTTTATAATAATAAACATAGCTGCTGTGTAAATGTCTTGAATCTTTAAATAGCTGCTGACGGGTTAAAACTTAGGCTTAGTTTAAAATTAGAAACAGTTTCTTAATTAAATCATAAACAGTTAGCTATCATATTAAAACGATACCCTTGAGTTCTTTTGCTGAATCATATTCAATCTGCCTAGCCTTTTCCCAACTATGTTGGGGTTGGCTTCCAGTCTAACCGGATGCAGCTGAATACTATATTTTACATGGAGCGACTGTCTATCTGACCTCCACAACCCAGTAACTGGGTAACACGATACCCCTTGATTGTCAGACTTTTTGACTTCTGACGAACCCGTAACGACTGTCAAAGATCTACGAATGACAGCCAGGACCAACGGCTTAACGTGCTTTCCGAGGTACGGAGGAGTCTCGGAATGGTAAGATGGTTACCCATCCACAGACCAACCTCGGCAAGCATAGCTTAACCTGATGGATCGAAACATGCGGCTGTTATTACTTAGCCACGAGCTCCTCACTGAATCATATTATATAATATAATATAATTCAAATTCAAATTCAAATAATTTATTTCGAGTAACATGGACTCGTATTATTTTAGAATAGGCATGGCATACACATTTACAAATAAAATTAAAATAGAATAATATAATAATAGTAACTCGATTAATATTCGAACTTTAAGAGATACTTACCTATTAATATTCCTTTTAATTAAAAGCCACCTTTACTACTCTATTTTTCAGAGTAATGCGAACACTTTCGAAACAAAGGTACATTGCAAGTTTATTGACTTTTATACTAATACTATTTAACAGAAAACATGTTCTAAATAAAGTTATGAATATAATGTTACTATTGTAACAACTGTACTAATATGTGACGTGTGCGGTTCATTTGTTTTAACTTTTTACCTTGAATAGCTAAGGCAATAGATGGAAAATATTGTACGAAAGTAAAAAACTTCAACAAAAATACTGTTTGTTATTGGCGACCAAACTCTTACCATGAATTCAGCAAGTGATTAAAATATTTTTGCATAATTTATCGTCGGTTATTAAAATAAAATCAACTGTTTCCTACAAAAGTGCAATACCAACACGGTCACAATGTATGGAAGAGGTGATTTTTAAAATAACCGACGATTAATTTCTACGCTGGCGGCTTAAGTGGGTTTATCCCAAAAGTTGGCAACGTCGTGAATAGCTGTCAAATATTTACCTGTTTTGATTAATTTGGCAATATTACTGTATGGAATTAAGAAATGGGGCTAACTAAGGAACTAAAATACTGATTGTGAAATGCAATAATTGAAATTTAGTTTTAGATATACAAAAGTATTTGGAAATTTTCCAAATAGCTTTTTTGCACCTAAAACTGTTACAACATAAAATTCAGTTTTATAATTATTGCAATTCATTATTAATGTTCTACTTCCCTAGTTAGCCACATTTCTTATTTCCATACAGTAGTATTGCCAAATTAATCAAATCAGCGAAATATTTGACATCTATTTGCGACTTTGCCCACTTTCAGAATAAACGCTCTTAAAATCACAATTTTGCTGAATTCATGGTAACCGTATGCGCGTCGATGTCCCTGACACCAAGTATATGTCAACTTCAGTCCACCTAGCTTCTTTGGTTATCGAGCTGCTGAAAAATTCTTGACGATCTTTTTTCTTTTTCGTGTGGTGAGAGACCTGGTGTCAGAGTTTTTATGCCACCCACGGGCCTCTGACTTGGATTCACATGCCGTCGAGAAATATCTCTCAGACAGTTTCTCACGATGTTTTCCTTCACCGTTTCTGAAGCAAGTGATAATTATACAATACGCACATGAAACCGGAAAGTCAGAAGTGCGTGCCTTGGGGTCGAACTCGAGACCTTTGACTTGGCAGTCTGACGGTCACACCACTAGGCTATCACTGCTGTTCCTGACGATAAAACTTGATATTTTGCACAACCCGGAGATCCAACTAAGGACCTCACGCTCTACAGGTGCTTTAGGGATCACTAGCTCAAAGGGAAAGAATGAAGCAAAGCATTTCAATTAAACTTTTTACAAGTAACGGCTGTGACTTACGAATTGTAGGTAGTAGGTTCGAACCGTGACAGGTGCTTTACTTTCTGTGAATAATTTTATCACCACTGCTCTCAAAACGGTGAAGGAAAACATCGTGAGGAAACCGGCATGTTCTAGAACCAAAAATTCAAAAACATGTGACATATACCAACGCGAACTGGGCCCGTGTGGTGGACTACGGCCACTCCTTCGCATTGAGAAGACGCCTGTGTCCTAGCAGTGGGAACTTTAAAAGCTGATTATGCTATGCTTATGCTATATTTACAGGCACTTTTGGATTGTCAAGGAGCTATCAGAAAGTTGAAGATAGTTGGCCGTTTCAAAACGTAAGACGGGCAAAATTATGAGACTTCAATATAAAATCAACATGTGGTTAAATTTAAAAAAAAAACACACAGGTCGCTCTTCAAGGTTAAGCAATACTTGTTGAGGTCGGCCCATAGATGGGTGACCATTTATTAGGTACATATACTGTATTGAGTTCTTAGACAGTAGTCATGGGTAGTCAGACGCCTGAAAGTTTGACAACCGGCCGTACATACTGTAGGAGACTACAGGAGTCCCCCCGGGATCGTGGTATTAATAAAACACGAATCCTAATATTATAATTGCGAAAATAAGTTGGTTTGTTTGTTACACTTTCACGCTAAAACGGCTGAACGGTTTTAAATTAATGGATACATGTAGACAATAACCTGGGTTAGGACATAGGATACTTTTTACCCCGATATTCTCCAGGGATCGAAACTTATGCAGGTGAAACCGCGGGACGTTGCTAGTTGAGTAATAATTTTATCTCGAAATTAATTTGAATTGCCAAATTAATTCATTTACATAATTATTTAATGTTATTTAATTTATAGTAATTTAATTTTTAATAAATTTTTAATTTGTTATCTAATGTAAACCTAATATTTAATCATAGTATATTTTTATTTATTTATCTCCACTCTGTTACCAATCTATAATATTTTTTAAATTAATTAATTATAAATTCAATTCGATTTTTGATTTGTGTGTTGTATTGCTAGAAGTATACTTTGATTTTACATTATTTTAAATCACCCAATATCATCAATTAATTGCAGTAATATAAATGTAAAAATATGATGTCCAAATATATAGTGCATGTGGTATTGTTAGCCTTTAAGCAATTGTTGCATTTATAAATGTATATTGTGTACTTTTAATACCTAGACATGAAATGTGTAAACAATTGTAGGCTAACCTATTAATAAATAAATAAAAAAATAAATTATTCCTAGAAATAAAATTACTTGAAATTGAATCCAGGTTGGGGCTCCAGCTTCGGGAGGTTCCTATTCAGGATAAGGCGGGAGGAAACGCCCGGAGGTGACGGTCACCATTGTGTGGATCGCCCGGAGGACACGGTGGAGCATACGGTGGAGGTCTGCCCGGCTTGGGCGGAGCATCGCCGTGTCCTCGTGGAGGCGATCGACGGCGGTGATCTCTCGCGTCCAACCCTGGTTCAGGCCATGGTACGAAGCGAGAGGAAATGGAAGGCCGTCACCTCCTTCTGCGAAGCGGTAATGCTCGCGAAGGAAGAGGCGGAACGCGTGAGGGAGAGGCAAATTTCGCGCCCCTAACCGCCGCAGGAGGAGACGCCCGGGGCGGGAATTGCGAGCCGAATTCCGGCCACCGTAGGCGCGGGCTTGCGAATGGTGAGCAATGGGTAGCTCACCGTCCGATAAGGACCAAGCCCGGGTCGACGACGCGTTGTGTTCCATGCGCGCCTCAAAGAGATGTCAGCAGAATTGACGGGGTCCGCTAGGGCCAATGCCTGCCGAGGCTGCGAATATGGGCCGAAAAGGACATCGTGGCCCCCGGCAACAGGGCAACCGAAGGAACACGGGTGGGTTTTAGTCAGTAAGAGAAAGGTGGGGCTCCAAGCTGGCTTCTTTTCTATTCTAAAGATGCAATAGTGTTTATCTCGTAAAGCATTCCAAATTGAAACTTATACAATACCTACATAGTTTTTAATGAACCACACTTGTTCTTGTCCGTGACATTGCTTGAAAAGTTGAGACATTCAGACGATCGACTAAGTCGTTCAGTTGATATCGTGCCAAAAATGTTTCAGGGAATTCGACAATTTAATTTAGTCGATTGACTTCGTATTTATTTAGGCTTTTGTAAATATTTTCCTGTTTACTGGAAGAGCATTTTCATATACTTTAGATAATCTCATTGTTTAGTCAAAATTCCTTTTGGTGTTTTATTTTTTATCAAGGAGATGCTCAAGATTACATTTGTTTATTTTTCGTAGATTGTGGGCTTCGTATTTTCGTCTATAAAACTTAAATGTCAAAAGTCATGACTACCGTTAATTTTATATTTTACTAGCTGCACCGCGCGGTTTCACCCACATAAGTGATCCTGTGGGAATATCGGGATAAAAAGTATCCTATGTCCTAACCTAGGTTATGATCTACCCAGTGCCTTTCATCTAAATCCGTTCAGCCGTTTTGGCGTAAATGCGCCGTTTTAGATGACACAGGATACTTTTTAGGGTTCCGTCGCCAAATGGCAAAAAACGGAACCCTTATGGATTCGTCATGTCTGTCTGTCCGTCCGTATGTCACAGCCACTTTTTTCCGAAACTATAAGAGCTATGCTGTTGAAACTTGGTAAGTAGATGTGTTCTGTGAACCGCATTAAGATTTTTACACAAAAATAGAAAACAAACAAAAATTTTTGGGGTTCCCCATACTTAGAACTGAAATTCAAAAAAATTTTTTTCATCATATCCATACGTGTGGGGTATCTATGGATAGGTCTTTAAAAATGATATTGAGGTTTTCAATGTATTTTTTGTCTAAACTGAATAGTTTGCGCGAGAGATACTTCCAAATTGGTAAAATGTGTCCCCCCCCCCTGTAACTTCTAAAATAAGAGAATGATAAAACTAAAAAAAATATTTGATGTAGGTACATTACCATGTAAACTTTCACCGGAAATTGGTTTGAACGAGATCTAGCAAGTAGTTTTTTTAATACGTCTTAAATCGTAAACCGCAATTTACCTTTCATTCAATGTTACTTGCTGCTACGGAACCCTTCATGGGCGAGTCCGACTCGCACTTGGCTGCTTTTTTTATCCATTCACGCTAGCGGAGACATGGGCAAAAGCTAGTATTATAATAATTTTGGTGATGTAATACAAAAGAGACTACAAAATACTGAAGAGACCTATTTTGACGTTGCTCACTCCAAGTCACCTATTCCTCGGACATTAGCCGCTATTAACGCTCTTCTGAACTCAAAGATAGATCTTGATATGTTTACGAATTAATGGAAGATGATTCTGTCAGAATGTTTGAATTTTTGTGAGAAGAATACATGATTGTGTTAAATAAATTCTATGTTTAAATAGTGTAACTGGCTTTGACCGTTCTATTTACAATAAATTAATAAATGATGATACATAATAAAGTCGCGAATGTAAATACAATACATACTCTAATTAACATACAATTAAAGTAGGTATAAATAATTACATTAACCGATCAGTAACATTGACTTACAAAACCAATGTGTAGGTTACACAATTGTTTGTAACTGTGTTTGAAATGTATGAAATTCAGCAGTGGACGTCTTTAGGCTTTAATTATGATGAATGATCAAGGTGAGCATTTTCAAAGTTGATGTTTGATCGTCCGAATTTATATGCGATAATCTATAAAATTCGTCACGCACTCGGTTTTAAATGAAGTTACAATTAATTCATCGATCAAGAATAAATTTAAAAATCTCACGAAATTCAGTAAGTACTACAAAACAAATGAATGTCGCCTGCACCAGCACATCACCGCACATGCACTACAGCCAGTTAACAATTCATCGATTGTTAACTGACTTACTAACCTATCATTATTTTACGAATCGTGTTTAACATACATACATGCGTTACATTGTCTTATGTCTGAATTGTCCTTTAAAAATATTATTTATCATGTAATCTGCCTGTTAAGATACAAAATTTAAATATTTTTGTGTCATAACATATCTGGGAAAAGACTATGTTTTCCCAACTATGTTGGGGTCGGCTTCCAGTCTAACCGGATTCAGCTGAATACCGGTATTTTACATGGAGCGACTGCCTTTCTAACCTCCATAACCCAGTAACTGGGTAATACGATACCCCTTGGTAAGACCGGTTGTCAGATTTTCGGGCCTCTGACAACCCGTAACGACTGTCAAAGATCCACGAATAACAGCCGGGACCAACAGCTTAACATGCGTTCCGAGGCACGGCACTTTTTGTGCCATAACATAATAGGTAAATTATAGACAGCAAGTTTATTAAATTAAACACACAAAAAATATTACAGTTTCAACATAATTTCGCTTACCCAAAACCTTTGGATTTATTAACAACAACAAACAGAAATCTTGAGAAAACTGTTTTCATCCCACGCTCAGCTGCCCTTACATTCATCATATCATTTCGAAACGTTTTTAGATTTACGACCGACGAAAATAAAATATTTTGGCATTGTCTTTAAGTGAATGTTTTGACCGCAGACAGTTTAATATACTCGTGGAACTAGAATGTGTGGAATGATAAGATGTTTCCATTTTTGAATGTTATAATCTAGATTCGAATCTAGGTTTGTGTTGTATGGTTTTAGTACAAGTAGAGCTTTTGTGAAGGACAGAAAGATAAGAAAAGAAAGAGGCATTACTGCAAAAAAAAATACCTTAAAACAATTTTTTTATTTACTCAAAAACAAAGCACGTTAAATTATTTTTTTTTTTTACAAAACAAGTACTATATCTACAACGTGTGGGTGAGCACTGCAGTGCTCTCCCTCCTGGCTAGGTTATGAAAACCTGTGTTAAGGAGAAGCAGGCCAGTCCCCTAAGGTACAATGACGTAAAGGTTACATAGTGCTTCTGATGTTACTGTTACAATTTTGGAGTATTGTGATGGACATTAAAATTAAAATTTAAGATACGTTTAATTAAACGTGAAAATAAAATAATTTTAATTTTAAGGTAAAAAAATAAATGAGTAAATGTGTGCGTGTGTGTATCTGTATTTGTTTGTCCATGTTTATTATGTTTACTATAAAAACGGAAACCACAAAGTGTAAAATTGTTTTGTCTCCACAAACAAGACACATATTATAAAAACCAGCTGCGTGTCAGACCACGCACTTGTTTATCCCAAAAACTAACATAACATTGAAGTTAAAAAACTTTTCGTTCTCCCATACATCGATATACATCACGTTCAATTCTCCAACTGCAAATCACAAACCCAATTTCGTAATCGCAAAAAAAAAATGTACTACAACTAAATATTAACAATTTGTGTGCTGTGCGACCTTGCTTCTTGCCAAACTTCATGATTCTCGATCAACGGGAAGTACACTATAGATTTTGATTTATTTGCGAGTATCAAAATATATCGCAGAAATGGCCTCATTTTTTTATTGCGTTGATTTAGAAGTTTGATTTTTTAGACCAGCAAGGGGGGTGCTTTTTTAGACCTATGTTTTTCATATTAACTGCAAATTGATACCTCCACGCGTTCCTGAGAAAAAGGGTCTTGATAGACTGACAGACAAACAGACGGATAACGAAAAGATCCTGTAAAAAAAACTAATATATACACACTAAAATAAAGTAAAAAGGTCTCTTATTCAATAAATAAAACTGCAGTTTGACTATGATGTTTATTCCTTGATGTTGCTTGTTGCGTGACTTACTAACACCGTAGTTACCTATTTCTACCACAAAGCGGTGTTCCCGAGTTCTACTTTGAAGAGTATGGATGATGGTATAATTAATTATTCTATTCTATTATTTTTTTCTATTATTATTATTATTTATTTATTTTTTGTTTTGGTTTAATTGATTAAATGCTACCCACTTATATTTGTACGCCGTTGAGGCAAAACATGACTGTGGTAAAATTTTACTGTAACATCTTGTATGCTATGTGTGTGTATACTCATGTTTTGAACAAATAAATTATCTTTATCTTTTTATCTTATTATTGTCACATGATAAAAATTATCTCGGTGAAGGAAAACATCGTGAAGAACCCGGCAAGTCCGAGAACCAAAATTCGAAGATATGTGACATCCTCCAACACGCAATGGGACCGCGTGTTGGATTATTTCTAATGATAATTTTTTTTTTTTTTCCTCTCAAACAGAGCACCTGCCATCTAATCTCTTCACCACCCTTGGTTGACTGGTAGAGAATGCCTATGGCATCCTATAGGCTGATTATGATGAAAAGGATGCCTTTGAAATGGCAACGCACCTGTTATATTTCTGGTCTGGACAAGGCATCCTAGTTTTTGTGTTTAGCGTTACTAAAAAAACCAGCGTCTTCAACTGATGATACTTTCTATACAGCGTGTATCATAAATGTGTGATATTTAAGGCTATGGTGCAGACCATAAAACTGTACAACTTTCTTCATGGTATCAACATCGTAATCGCGATAAAATAATCAGTTGTCACAATCATTTGGGTCAAGTATTATATTTTATATTAAATACAGTTGATTACGATCTCTCTGTGGAATGCGCTCCTTCAGGAAATCAGGATAGCGACCAACCGATTATCTTTTAAAGTTAAAGTTCGCGACCTGGCAGCTGACAACTGGCACAAAGCTGGCAGTATTATCACAACAGTAATGTTTTCCCATAGTTTGTCTTATTTGTTTTAGTATTTTTATGTGTATTGATTTTTGTTTATATTTATATATAATTGGAAATGTATATTTATGTATATCTTTATATTTAAATAAATATTTATTCCTCAATTCTCGCTTTTGCACCTACCACTGTTTGTCTCTGTATCACCCAAAGGTTGACCGGTAGAAAATGCCTTTGACATTAATTCAGCCTGTGTACATTTGTGTGCTTGAAGTATTAAATAAATAAATAAATTACGATGTTGACTCCCACGGTGAAACTTGTTCAGTTTGGTGGTCTGTACCACAATCCGAAATATGACCACACATTTATGATACACGCTATATGAATAATTTTAAACCTTATAATATATTATACTAGCGAACCCGACAGATGTTGTCCTGTCCGAACAGTGCCACCTACCGTGTTCAATTGTATTTTCAAATCATCCAGGGACCCACTCAAATAGGTATACACACAAAATTTCATCCAAATCGGTTGAGCCGTTTAGGAGAAGTTAGGTGACGAACACATTTATAGAAGAATTACCTATATATATAAAGATGTGCCATAATAGTTACTAGTTTATTCATCTCTAAATTAACCATGTACGTTTTCTACCATTGTTCTACGCAAATCTAACTACTACATTTAAAATTCTGATTTAATCAAAAGTTAAAACAATGAAGAATGCTTGAACGATATAATTTTTCTCAACATTATTTTGTGTTTTGTCTTATAAGTTACGGTGGTCAAGGTTATCACATGTTAATTATTTAAATCTTACAAAACGATTTACGACATTACAAGAAAATATTATTTTCATCCAATGACATATTTTGCTAGTGTCTATTTTAATGAACTAGGTACTGTCGATACGTTGATTTGTTCAAACAACTTTATGATGAAACCTCTAGACAAACGCATTTTAACAAGAAAGGAATCTTCATACTTAATTACAATAATCTCGTCAATGAAATTATAAGTAGAAATCTGAGTACCTATTTTAAAATAATTTGAATGGAGATGGGAGATTCACAGATGACTCCGCCCTTTTTTTTTTTTAGGAAATTATCAAATAACTTCTCTCGCTCTGGGCGGAGCGGGAGGGCGTGTCAGACTCTTACTGACTAAAACCCACCCATGTTCCTTCGGTTACCATGTTGCCGGGGGCCACAATGTGCCTTTCGGCCCATATTCACCGACCTGGAGTGTAAATGTGGTGCCATTCCAGAAACAATGGGAAATTTAATATCGTGTCAAGAGAGTCCTGTTGTTTACACGTTACAAGAGTTGATGGACGATACTGAAGGTGCCAAATACGTAGCCAAATTCTGGCCTGACTCTATCTAGATTGCCTTCATCACGCTAAGAAAAATCATTCGAAATCAAATTGACAGCGAATATGACTCAAACAAATAAAAAAACCTCCGAAAACGGACAAAGATAGAAAATAATCGTATTGAAAACGTAATTAGAGATCAAACCATTCGTCAATTTTTCAAACAGAAATAAATTGAATTCCATTATTTTTTTGTTGAAATAGATAATAATCTACCAGTAATCCGCTTAGTGAGAAAGGAATATCAAAAAAGATATAATATTACACGTATTTTTCGCGGAAAAAACGAAGAGAAGAGAGAAACACGTAAAGTATGCGGGCGTAACGTAAAAATGATTAGACTATAAGCCATTTGATAAATAATCTTATTTGCGTATGTGTCTAGGAAGGAGAGAAAACAATAAAACTTTATTGTAACAGTTGCATAACGCTCAGCGTGAGTAAAGGCTCAGTTACACCACTATACAAATATATTGCATAACTTAATCTTAACTACAATTTACAAGCTGACACTAAAATAAATACAATAGGTATGTACAAGTATAATTATAAAAAATAAAAGGGCTCTTCTCATAGGGCATCAAAAAATTTGTCCGCATCGCTGTCAATGGGAAAAGTGCCCAAAAAGCTGGCAGCATTGCCATGATGCCGTTGGATGGCAATGCCGATTCTTTAGGCTAAAAATAGGCCAGCCCTCTGGTCACGTGAAGAGTCGACCAACCGTTTGGCGATGTCCCGATTATTTTATTGATGGAGTTAGATGAAACAAGAAGAAGGGAGCTATAATTTTATAACGACTTGTAAACCAATAGCTATATCTATTTTCTTCCCCTAGGTATCTACTTTATTGCAATTGCTTCCGAATCCTTTGCCTTGTCGATTTTTGTTAGCCTATATTATGTCCCACTGCTGGGCAAAGGCCTCCCCTTTTCCTTTCATACCTTCTATTTAATGCTATCTCATGTTAGCCACCGCCTTTATATAAATATCATTAAAGACGATATACGATCTTATAAAAAGTCTAATGGTGCTGTAGTGTCAGTTTTTTTACGAGCCAGGATACTGATACACATTTTTCTTAACTTCTAGCCTATATCCGGCTGGAAAGTTGCATTGTCAGATCACAAATCGAATAGATCTAAACAGAGTAATAATTTACAAATATTTTTTTGTCATACAGTCCCAAAAAATAGAAGCAATATTCTGTATAAAAAAAGACTTACTGAACCTCGCCAATATTCTTATACGCCTTATATTTACTTCTATATTATTACAAACTACAGCTGTTCGGTAGTCTTGAGCACGTACGAATCTTTTACTTACATCCAAAACACTTAAAAAAATCCTTTGTTCTTTTACGATAAAACATTTAGGCCCTTTTTTCTGGGTGGCACGTTCTTCTGAGGCGTTTCCCTTGATCCGATTCGTTAGTTCTATTATTATGTACCTTTCCGAGAGAGAAAAATACCTAACTTGGGCTTAATCTACCTTTCGCTTCATAGAATTTATTATAAATAGTTTTTCAGTTACAATTTATTCATGCTTGTGATTATATACACAGTGTCGTCATGTTCGTGAACGGGCGCCGTCAGTTGGGACTGGTCATCTCTTAGCTGCCAGGGCTTATTTTTATTTTTATTTTTTTAATTGTTCTTTGTTTTATCTTTTTATTACGGACGCTTCTAACGTGCACGTCTTTCTACATTGTTCTCACATGTATAATTTCAACATGAATGATGTAACCAATATTTTGTAACAATTTTTTATTTAAAAGAGTGTCCGTGGAGTTTCTTGCCCGTTCTTCTCCATAGGTACCTACTACGCTTTGGAATGGGCAACTAGCTTCATACCTATTTCTGACTGACCGATTCCTTGACAATTCAAAAGTGCCTGTAAATGGTTTAATTGAAATAAATGCTTTGAGTTTGAGTTTGAGTTTGAGTGAAATTTGAATCACAGTTTTGCTAGAACAAACGTTGTTCAGACCATAGTCTACTACCATACTACAACATCCAATTAAAAAAAAAACATAATAGGTTTTGAAAAAACACAAAAAAAACAAAGTTTAAAATGTCAAGATTATCGTTACTCTCGACAACATAGACACCACGCACGGGACACAGCATTGTCTACAGGGAAATGTACCTACCTCCATAAAGGAAATTTAGTAAGCAGTAGATAATCTTGACATTTTAGACTTTGTCTTTTTTGTGTTTTTAAAAAAACTAAGTATGTTTTTTTATTGGATGCTGTAGAATGGTAGTAGACCATGGTCTGAACAACGTTTGTTCTAGCAAAACTGTGATTCAAATTTCGCGGTGTATATACCGACCCAGCCTATATTTGTGATAAGACGATATATACAGGGTGGCAGGGACATCGATGCGAAATTTTTTACCATGGATTCAGTACATGATTCTGAACCCCTCTGCGTTGAAATATTTCGTCGGTTATTTAAAAAAAAAACTGCTGTTTCATAGAAAACTGCAATACCTACCCGGTCAAAATTTATGGAACAGCTGATAAAAAATAATAAAAATCGACGAAAAATTTCAACGCAAGGAGGTTCATAATCATGTATTGAATCCATGGTAACAGTTTTCGCGTCAATGTCCCTGCCACCATGTATGTACTCCAATAAAGAAGTATATTTGCCAAGAAGTACAAATAAAGAACGTTTTTGTCCATAACAACAATCACTTTGATGTATCAGCTATATCTTAACCAATTCAACTCTAGTAACTCCTCTAAACCCCCAAAAGTTAAACCGATGACCTGAATGTCACAGGCATACAATGAATGCGAGAATCACAGGACCAGTCGATGTAGCGACGCCTGTTGGAGACCTACGTACAGCAGTCAAATTCAAATTCAAATTCATTTATTCGTGTGATTTCTGGTACATTTTACATGAGATATTAATAATTCAAATTCGCTCCTCAAAAATCTACCTTAAAGGTGTACACACTTTCACATAATAATTAGTAATTTATAATAAAGAATAATCAAAAAATTAAAATAAAATAATTACAACGAAACACAAAATAACTTAAGACAGAAAAAACAAGCAAAATATTAACAATTGAGTATACATATAAATAATAAATGGGAATAAAGATAATAATACAATGTCAAAATTAAATTAATATCAATGTCAGATAACTTACAATTTATCATTAAGGAATTCGTCAATAGTATAATAACATTTTTCCAATAATAAATGTCTTAATTTGTTTTTAAATTGAATAATATTTAAGTCCTTAATTCCATTTGGCAATTTATTAAATATTTTTGGGGCCATGCAAAGTATGCTTTTATCCATCAAGGCGGTCTTTGATGGTCGAATGCATAATTCATGTCTATATACTTGTCTAATCATTTTATAGCGATGTTCAGATGCTTTTCTGAATAGATGCATGTTCTTTTTAACAAATAAAGCAGTCTCAAATATGTACAAGCAAGGTAAAGTCATTATTTTTAACAATACAAAATAAGGTTTGCAGCTACAAGTTATTTTTATACCGGTAATAGCTCTGATGCATCTTTTTTGCGATTTGAACACCATGTCCCTATTGCAGGAGTTACCCCAAAACATGACTCCATAGCGTAGTATAGAATCGACATATCCATAGTATGCAGTGACTGTCGCTGCTTGATTGACTACTTTCTTTAGTTTATACAAAGCAAAAGCAAACTTACTAATTTTTTTAATTAATATTGAAGTATGTTGCTTCCAATTTAGTTGATTGTCGATTGTTATGCCTAAAAATTGTGTATTTGCAACTTCTTCAATTTTTTCATTATTAAAACTTACATTTAATTCCGAATTAGCTACTCTTTGACGAAAATTCATAATTTTTGTTTTCTTCAAATTTATAATTAAGTTGTTATGCTCTAGCCAGTTAATGGCTTGTTGTAATGCATTGATTATGTCAGTTTCAAAGTCTTTATTATTTTTGTCAAGTTTAACAATGATAGTACTGTCGTCGGCAAACAATGTCATAGGATAGGGTATATTCTTGGGAAAGTCATTTATGTATATAAGAAATAATAAAGGCCCTAGCACACTGCCTTGGGGCACTCCATAAGATATTTTTCGTTCTTTAGAAATGTATTTTATAACGGTTTTATTTAATTTACAGATTCGACTTATTTCTGTACGTTGTGTTCTATTTTTTAAGTAAGAATTTATGAGTGATAAAACATTTCCCCTTATCCCATACGCATTTAACTTGCTCAGAAGTATATCATGGTTGACCAAGTCAAATGCCTTGGTCATATCCATGTATATTGCTGATATTGGGACTCTCTCATTCATGTTAGTTATGATAACATTAAGAAAGTCATATATTGCCATATTTATTGAATGATCTTTCCTAAATCCCTTTTGTTCTTTCACAAGTATATTATGTTTGTTGAGATATCCGTCTATGGACCTATAGATCCATTTTTCGAATATCTTGGATATTACCGGGATAAGAGCTATTGGCCTGTAATTTTTAATGTCTTTCTCGTCATCTTTTTTAAATAAAGGTTTTATGACAGTGGGTTTAAGCTTATCAGGGTAGGTTCCCGACTCAATGCTTAAATTAATTATGTAGCTGAGAGGATCTGATATTATTTCTGAAACATACTTTAGAACTTTTGTTGAAATATCGTCGTATCCTACACTATTTTTATTTTTTAAATCTTTTATAATTCTATTTACTTCATCTGGTATGATAGGGGCTAAAAACATTGACTGTGCAGAGAAAATTATTTTATTGTCAGTGGTCAGTTGTGTCGAAGCAGTAGAAAGTTTTTCTGCTTGGCTTATGAAGTAGTCGTTAAAGGTATTTGCTATGTCTTTGGGTGTAGTGAATGTAACTCCGTCATAATTTACTTCTTTTATATACTCTGGTGGAGAGTTACTTCTATTATCATTTATTATTTTCCACGTCATTTTCGATTTATTACATGCTGTCTCTATTTTATAATTATTCTTTGCCAATTGTGTCAATTTTAGAATTTTTTTAAGTCTGTTTGAATAATTTTTAAGTTTCGTCACATTGATCTTAGATGGATTTAATCTATGGTGCCACAACAACTGTCTTTTTATTTGGCTACACCGTCTAATACCAGGTGTTAACCAATTTGGATTCTTTATTAATTTCCTTTTTTTGTACGTAATCGGAAAACATAAATTATAAAACAATTGGAATAGTTCTAAAAAAATGTTGTATGCTACGTTTGGGTCTTTAGTCAGGTAGACATCAGAAAAAGATATTGATTTCAAACAGTCTTTGAATTTCATCAAGTTTTCATTACAATAGTCACGCACTTTTATATTCCAACTTTTGATTAAACATGTCTTTTTTACTGGAAGCTTTAAAGTTTGCGCGGTGTGATCCGACATATGTAGATCAAGGACACCATGAGTACATTTTCGTAAAATATTATGTGCAAAATTATCAATACACGTATTGCTTTGCAATCTAGTTGGTTGATTAATTTGTAAACATAGATTGTACTTCAATAGGAAACTAGTAAATTCAAGAGATAATTTATCTTGTTTTAAAATATTAATGTTGAAATCACCACATAGAATTACATTCTTGTTCGAGTCGTAACAATATTTTGCTAATATAATGTTTAATTTTGAGTAGAAAACCTCTAAATTGTTCAACTTTGGTACTCTATATACGCAAATAATGATTGTGTTATGTGGTATTAGTTCAATTGCACAAACTTCGACAACGCCTTCAATTGACATTTTACTGATATTCGTAAGTTCTTTGTATTGGAGACCAAATTTTACCAAAATACAGGCTCCCCCTCTTTTCGTACTTCTTGTATAGTAAGCGGCTAATTTATAATTAGGTATTGAAAGAAGCTCCTCATGTCCTCGCTCCATAAAGTGTTCTGTGACGCAAATTATGTCTATACTGTTTCTTTGTTCGGCTAGTTCTTGCAGGTGCAGTGTCAGTTGATCCACCTTGTTGATGAGTCCCGCGATGTTTTGATGCATAATGATCAGATAATTATAGAAAAAACGTGTCAGAATCCTTAATTTCTGAGGTAGAAGAATTAGATGTTGTCATATTATTTTCAGTATCGATTTCAGTTATAGTCTTCTGGAGATTAGTGAAAATATTCTTCATTCCTGTTCCATTTACGTGTCCTTGTTGCGCAGAAAACATTAGATAGTCATAAGTTAATTCTGCATTAGAGTCAAGTAAATAGGCATATTCGTGAGTTAAGTTGTCTAGATACAGGAGATTATTAAAAGTTTCTATTCTAGTATTATATATAGTTGTATAATTGCCACATTTGTAGGTTGGAAGGCAAATAATCACATTGGTGTTATTGATTTTTTCGATGGTTTCTCTAATAAGAAATATAGTGTCGTGATAGTTTCCAGTCCGTATGAAGTCCATCTCTCCCACCATAATAACACAATAGTCATTTTTATTAAACCTTTTTATTTTATTATCAATGCCCTGTAGCATTTGTTGAATATCACCGCCTGGATATAGATAGTGGCAGTAATCATACTTATAAAAAGTGTCCTCAATTAAGTTACTTAATTTATTCCTTTTATTATTGCTAATTATACATAAATTTTTCCTTGTTTTGTTTTGTTTTAAGAAACGATTTTTATCGCCTTGCAGGTTCGTCATTAAATGTGTATCATATTGTGTTGCTTTGTCAGCCATCTGCGCGGGCAAATAGTTAGTTTTAATTTTGGCAATTTTGGGTGTTGTCTGGGGGCTGTCATTTGTAGTATTTGTTTTGTTTCTCCTATTCTTGTTAGTTATTGGAGATGTACTGTTGTCGCTAACTATATCGGTTGTTATTTTTTTATAGATATTTTTCTTCTTAGTTAATTCGTCGATAGTGTTTTTAAGTTGAGTATTCTCTAAGTTTAAACTCTCCACTTCTGCGTGTGCTACCTCTAATCCCAATGTTAATTCCTTAATTTTATTTTGTAGTTGGGTGGTAATTTCATCGCAATGTTCTTCGTCTGACATATCCGGCATACTATTGCTAGTGGTACAATTTAAGTCAGTAGTTATGTTTAAGTCTTCATTTGTCTCCGAATGTCTGCGCAGGCGCTGACATCGCTGAGTGATATTTCCGAAGAAGCTCATTGTAAGACAACTAAGATTGTCAAATTAACAATTTTATTATATTACAAAAAGTGATCCAGTCGGCGGGGTTTGAACGTACGACTATGTGCGCGGCAGTCGACTGTATAAGTTATCTCACCAACTGAACAGTTGCTATTGATGTTGAAATTGGTGATAGTTTTAAGCGAGAAAGATTTTTTAAATATTAAAAAGTCGTTAGATACGAGTCATGCCAATGGAATTTTTTCCACACAACTCAAGTGATTCAAGTTTGAATTGGAAATTATTTTATAAGTTTTGTTCACTTATTATGCACTGTTAGTCACTTATTTTGCACTGTTAGTCACTTATTTTGCACTGTTGCTTCACTTGAGTTCATATTTTATTACTATTGTTTGTAAGATGACTTTTTAATACTAATCACAAATGTTTAATTATCTTCCATAACACTTAAGTTTTTTCGAGGATAACGTTGACACTTAATATTTGTAACTTGCTTAATGTTTTTGGTGCACGTTTATTGTTATTACACTTTGTTTATTATTTTTTGTGAATTTTAAAAACAGAGAACAACAATTCAGATGCTTGTAGCTAAAGCGCCATCTACCCATCTAGTCTTTCGAACGAATGATTTTATTGATAATGATGATGATGAAAATTATTGCTATAACCAAGTCCTGTTAAAATAAAATTTGCCCAGTTCATTACACCATCAAAAGTCACTCACAATTTTTTTTACATCAGCGAGCACTTTAACACTAAACGTAGGGAGTTAACACAATTAATGTTACTACCAGTTCCACTCTCCCTAAGAGAAAACGCTCTAAGTGAAAATAGAGGAAGTTTAACTTAAGTTAAAAGCAACATCATACGGGCTCCCAAGTGGTTATGCATTTGCATTCAGTTTAGAACTTTCGTGTATAATTAAGGTGACGCTTATGAGCGCTTGGCAGTTGCATGTTGGCAGTTGGGTTTGGGATGTCACTTGGATATTCTATGCCTTTGGGTTTGATGATCCGTTTGAAACGCTGACCTATTTTTAGGCCAAAGAATCAGCATTGCCATTCAGCGTGCTAGCCGTTTGCGCACTTTTTCCGTTGACTTGAATTTTTTTATGACGCCCAAGGAGCTTTTCCCCCCTTTTAATATCAATCAATCTGCCTAGCCTTTTCCCAACTATGTTGGGGTCGGCTTCCAGTCTAACTAGATGCAGCTGAATACCGTATTTTACATGGAGCGACTGCCTATCTGACCTCCACAACCCAGTAACTGGGTAATACGATACCCCTTGGTAAGACTGATTGTCAGACATTCGGGCTTCTGACGACCTTTAACGACTGTCAAAGATCCAAAAATGACAGCCGGGACCAACGGCTTAACGTGCTTTCCGAGGCATGGAGGAGTCTCGATATGTGGAGACGGTCACCCATCGACAGACCAACCTCGGCAAGCGTAGCTTAACCTGATGGATTAAACCGTGCAGCTGTTATTACTTAGCCACGAGCTCCTCCCCCTCCCCCTATTAATATACTTGGACATAATAATGTATTTGTTGGAGTATATTTTCTTTGAAGATGTAGAACCCAGAAGTAGAATGTGTATGGATCCAAAACAAAAACACGTTTATTTACGTTTTCCGTAGTCCTTTTCGTGTAGTTATTTTCACTAATAGTTTCCACTTGGGGAAGGCAGATAAATGTGTGGGAATATCGACTAACTCGGTACTTAACTGCCCGCACCACTTAAGGAAAAGGGCACTTGAGTCTGTTGTGGAATGCACTCCGCTTGAGCTTTGCTTTAGCACCAAAGATGTAAATCGTTAGATTTGCCCTCACCGTACATAGTTTGAACGAAAAAGTGTCCATACTGAGAAGAGCGAGTTCACACATCCCATAAGGGACGATATATACGATTTTCAGTATGAGTGAACGAGACAATACTATTCAAATGTCAACGAAACAGAAACATGACTATCTTTTGACGCAGTTGGCCCAATCAAAGGATTTTAATCGTTTTTTATCACGAACCAGAAGAATAAAGACATTTAGATTATACCCAGCTTTATCTCCAAGTAGCTTTTGCCCGCGACTTCGTCCGCGTGAAATTTTGGCCCCCTACCCACCGTATAGCTTATAATCAGTAGCCTTCCTCAAGAATTGGGCTATCCAATGGAAACATAATTTTTCAAATACAACTGATAGCTCTGGAGATTACCCCTCAAATACAAACTATACAAGTTTTACCGCTTTATAATATTGCTAGCTGCGCCCCGCGGTTCACCCGCAAAAGTCTCGATCCCGTGGAAATATCGGGATAAAAAGTAAGTGCCAAATTTCATCCAAATCCGTTCAGTATTTTTTGCGTGAAAGAGTAACAAACATCCATCCATCCTCACAAGCTTTCGCGTTTATAATATTAGTAGGATTATAGTATATGTAAATATGACTTTAGCAGATTTAAAATGCAGCGACATGTTTATAGTTTGTTTTTGTTCTTTAAATACCATCCTCCAAACACATAGTATTCACCTTCCATAACCTGAAAAAGATAACCTACATTGTAATATAACCCCACTCTTCGATAGTCATAAAGAATGAAAACACAACTATATCAGTAGAAATAACACGTTCACATAATCATACCAATATTTCCCCACATTATGTTAGCCCTTTGCTCGTGAAAGACAAATTGGTCCACGTCTGGTCCTGAACAAATGACAGGCACGTTTCAGTGTCACCTGTAACCACAGAACATGATGGCTTCACAATGTTACATGTCGTGTTACACTAACCATAAAGGCGCCGCTCCACAACAACCCACGGCAGAGCACTCAAACTAAAACTCAAACCATTTATTTCAATTAAACCATTTACAGGCACTTTTGAACTGTCAAGGAGTCGGTCAGTCAGAAGTATGAAGCTAGTTGCCCATTCCAAAGCGTAGTAGGTACCTATGGAGAAGAAAGGGCAAGAAACTCCACGGACACTCTTTTAAATAAAAAAAAACGTGTGGCACTCGGGGACTGCCGCGGTAAAGCTATTGCATAGCATTTGTAACCTCCATACTTCCTATTTGTCAACGCTACACTTGGGATGATGACGGATGATGACATCTCATCATCCGTCAGTACATGGTAGGCGGAGTCCCCGGGTGTTAGGTTTTTTTCGTTACGGAATTTCTTGATTTGGTCACCGCGCTCAAAGCCCGCGATAAAAGTTATGCAAAAGCTTAAAATTGTTACAAAATATTGGCTACCTACATCATTCATGTTGAAATTATACATGTGAGAACAATGTAGAAAGACTACACGTCTTTCGTCGTTAGAAGCATCCGTAATAAAAAGATAAAACAAAGAACAAATCAAAAAAAATAAAAAAATAAGCCATGTCAGGTAAGAGATGACCAGTCCCAACTGACGGCTACGCACGTGTACTCGCTTTGTATGAAAATATAGATGCGAGTGTGACCAACAGCCACGCTACGCACGAATGCGTGACTGGCAAACAATTGAACCGCGCTCAGCTATACGTGGAAAACCTCTCCTGCATATCCCACGTAGCAGTGTACGGTCGACTTTATACGTATAAAATACAACATAATGCTATACACGTGCTGAGCGTCTTTTGTTTTCAGGTTGAGAGCTCTCTGTGACTCAGACCTCTCGATAGTAACAGAATGAAGTTTCCCCTCTGCTGTAATGTTATTAGGAATGTTTTAACGAGCATGAAAATATCCCGAATTTCGTATTGCCAAACTTTTTGGTTCTACTGTTTTTTTTATTTTTTTGACTAGGTCATCTCCCAGTTTTGACCACTAAGGTCTTGGCTGCTTAAGCGAACTTTCCTGTGGGTGCCTTAAATCCTTTAGCCAGGAGCACAAACTATTCAAAATTAAAATTAAGCGAGCGCTCGCTAAGAGCACCCCCTGTGGGGTACGAATCTCAGCTAAGGGCGTCGCTGGTGGAAAGACAGCAAGAAGGTACAGGCTGAATCAAACTTAGATTTTCATCATGATTATTTTGCAGGGTCTTTTAAGCTACATACTCAGCTGCAACAACAGCTGGCACCTCGTTTTCGAGCAAGGGTCGGGGGGGTCTACTGTTGTCAAGTCGCAGTTCATTTTATACGAAATAAACGCCAACAATTAAGAAAAGGTTAAGATCATGTTCAAGTCTAATTACTTTGGGCAGTGACCACCCTAACTAAGCGAAGTGGACTCGTATATGATGAAACAAGACCCCACTTATATTTTGAAAGTCACCTTTTAGTAATAAAACGGGCGTAATTCACAATTAAAATTTGTAATAAATTCCTGAGCCCTCTTATACCACAAAACTTTACATTACTATTTACAAAATTTGTAAATTTTACAAATCCGTGTACCTTATAACTATAAGCCACAATTTAAGCCAATTGTAACGGAAAAACTTTACAGATATGTGAATTGTAATGATAAAACTACAATTTATTTTGTGTTACGCTTTTAAAAATGCGAAAGAATTATCGTAGGTTGAAAATACATCATTTTAATTTATGTGTTATGCAATTTTTTCCACAATTTGACTGACAATTTTGTAGAATTGTAGACTTGTAAAGTTTTGTGATAAAAGGCCCTGATGGAATAAAGCAAAGTTGCTGTACATGATCCGGTTTGAAGGGTGTCAGTGCAATAATAGCATACGAGAAATTTCAGCTGGCATCTACGATGCAACTGGTTTTACAAATGTCCGGCGGCGTTAACAACGGTGTTGCGTCGTCTTGTTTGCCATAAAATAACATAATTAATGAACAAGATCACTCTTCATCCGGTTCTCGCACTATCCACAATATTTACAATGCCAACCGGTACAGTCAAACAGGCTATTTAGTATATAGGCAGCTGCTAACTTACTACTTTTTAAGAATGCTGTGAGTGTGCAGGTACTACCCTGCACACTCACAACATTCTTAAGGGGGAAGCGTCAGGGTAGCCCGCGAAATTCAAATTTACTTACGTGTTTTGCATTTTGTAGGTCAGTGTCAGGTTTTATGTTGATTAAAATATGACTCGCGGTCGTAACAAATATGCTTTTACTCAATTATAATAATTACAATCAGCAATACAACTCCATAAGTTATCAAAGGTGTCAAATGTTATGATTTCATGAAATCATGACATTAGACACCTTTATCTTCTTATTAATCACTATTGCTAATTGTAATGATTATAATTGAGTAAAGTCATATCTGTTACGACCGCAAATCATATTTTAATCAACATAAAACCTAAAACTGACCTGCAAAATGCATAAAACGTAGGAAAATTTGAATTTCACGGGCTACCCTGACGCTGCCCCCTTAAAAAGTAAACTCTTTCAAAAAAAAATTAAAACAAATGTGACTTTCACCAAGTTACATTTGTTTTCTAATTTACGAGGCCGCACTGAGCCTGCTTGGTGAATTACGGCCCACTCCCTCTCTCAGTGAGGAGGTCTGTGTCTCAGCAGTGGGAACAATTTAGGCTGATTATGTTATTCTTTTTAAGCTTAAAAAGTCTTTACGCACACAACAAAAAGTATACTGGCCAAGTTCGTTTTGGACCACGTACAATAAAGAGTTGGAACGAATTTATAAATCCCAAAAACAAACTTAGCTCCCATACATTCCAACTGCAAATGTAAGTTTGAACGGACAATATTGAGTGATTTACAATGTTATTTTAAGACCATAGAGTTCTTATAGTTTTCCTGCAATCTATAAGTATAAAACTATTCTATGTATTTTTTTTTAAATTTGGCTCAGCAGTTTCGGAGATAAGGGGGAATGGCCGGTAGATTCGAAGCCAATCGGCTATGACAGACGGACAGACAGACAGACTTACGAGTGGTCCTATAAGGGTTCTGGTTTTTTATTACGACATACGAAACCCTAAACATGAGTACTACAATGTTCCTACAGCTGGAAAACAATGAAAACTAAAAAAAAACAGTGGCACTCCGGGAGTGCCGTCAGAAGTGAAAACTTGAAAAAAAAATTGGCACCGCGGTAATCAACGTGTTGATGTCTTTTACTCCACGGTGTCGGTAAATTGCGTTACAGTGTCGCGAAATCAATGGTTTAGTTTAATGCACCTATAGAAGTTTTCACTTAAAAAATTGGCACTATATTGGAAATATTCATATTTTGCCTGTATATCACACAGTTTGTTCGATTGTACTATTATCAACAAAGTAATAGTATACTATCTTTTGTGTCAAGACATTTACAGCTGTTTTATGGGTTCCCATTGGAGTGTGGTGTGTTTTTCTGTACGTTTGCTCTACAAAGTTGAATGGTGATTTCATTATAACTGTAAATAATTCTGACGTCATCTGACGTCGACATTGTCTTGAGATTTTATGGTGTAATTTCTTTAAGTTAATTGCGGGTAGTCATTTGTGGTTTGTTCATGATATTTATAGATTTATTTGAAGCATCTGCATCTGCTAGCGTAGTAACTTTTTTTTCGATTGATATTTGTAATTCTGAGTTCAGTTTTAATATTAGACTACAGTATTTCTTTAGTGGTGACTTCAGATTTTTCTGTAGGATCCGTACACGACGCAACCAGTCACAAACTAGATAATTACGCGTATTTTACAAGACTGCCACGTCGGTCTGACGATCATAAGCTCTACCGCTGAGCATGAGGGTTTTATTCTCAGGTCAAATTCAAATTCAAATTCAAAATATTTTATTTTACATAAACCTACAAGGGCACTTATGAAACGTCAGAAGCTCGGTGCACGGTTCCAATTGATCGCTTCCTATGGAGAAGAGCCGGCAAGAAACTCCACGGTTACTCTTTTCAAAATAAGTGGTTTCTACAATGTTTTCAAATTACAGTGTTAATAGGTGTGGGAGGACAGTGTAGGCCTATCAACGAGTACCAGGTACGTAGTAAAATAGAAAATGGTCCACAAGTCTACAACCTACAACGTTCTCATATTCACAAAATCTAAAAGAAAATAATCTATATAAAAGATAAACAAAATAATAAAAATAAGGACCTATTTAAACCAAATGACATGATTGCCACTACAGCTGTAACAAATTTAATCTGATTAAAAAAATATAAAAAATTGTAGGTATATAATGTCAAATAATGAAAAGATTATGTCAATGAAGTATGTAAAAAAAGTAAAATAAAATAATCATTGTAATTTGGGAACAGTTAATAGACATTTACTGTTATGCCTGTAATGGTCAGGAAAGTGTTATTGGGTTTTCCATCAGGAATTTCTCAGTAACAACCCGGAGGCTGGATTTGTGCCCAGTTGATGGCAATAGGCTCGCCTCCTATTACATGGGACTTAAAAATAAATGGCGAAATGTGGGTCTACTTTTAGTACTTTTTTTTTTTGGTTTGTTAATTTCCAAATAACTTCTCCCGCTCTGGACGGAGCGGGAGAGCGTGTCACACTCTTACTGACTAAAACCCACCCATGTTCCTTCAATTGCCTGTGTCCAAGGGCCACGGTATCCCTTTCGGACTTTCCCGCGACCCTGGCAGGCATCGGCACTAGCGGACCCCGTCCGTTGTGTAATTGTTGTGGTACACCTCTGCCTAACCCTTTGGTTATTACAGCCGTCATGTTATGTTTTGTTGCAAGACGCGTCATAAATAACTGACCACCACTGACATTCTGGCTACTCAATGGTGACGGTTATTAACACTTTTCTTCTGAAAATTCGTGGACGATGAGCATAATATCGACAAATTAACTTTATCGGTACACAAGAAGAGTGTTTATTGTATCTTTGTGACAATATTTACTCAGAAGTTTAAGATGAGATGTATAAGGAAGTTTTCCTTGATCTACTTACTATACTTGACAATTTATTGGAATTTGTATCAGTGTAAGTAGGTACATAACGATGTTATTAATGCTCATTTTAACCAGCTTAAAAAAAAGAGTAGGTAATAATAAGTTCTATGTATATATTTTTTTATGTTTCTGCATCGATATTTTCGTTAATTTTCGTCAAACCCGATTATAAAAACTCTTTTTTCATGTAGTAGAGGAAGCTTGCGCGGTGGTCCCATATAAATTTTATTAACCTTGCTTGGGTAGTCTTTGAGTTAGCTTTGATAGTACCTACGTATAATTTAATTCACTTTGTCTATCTTCATGATGTTATAATACTTCCTTTCGCTGTTGTTTACATAGCAAGTAGTGGTATACGAATTGGATTGAATTGTAGTGTAATACGGGCCGATAGGGAAATCGTGGCCTCCGGCAACAGGGCAACCGAAGGAACACGGGTGGGTTTTAGTCAGTAAGAGTCTGACACGCCCTCCCGCTCCACCCAGAGCGGGAGAAGTTATTTGATAATTTCCCACCCAAAAAAAAAAAATAGTAGTGGTATAAGAATTGGTGTGGGATAGGTACCATAACTAAATAGTGAAAAATAAAAATAAACTGTTTACAAAAAAAAATACAACCGACTGAAAAATTACTTTAATTTTGAAAGTCGGTGGCAAAAACTTAAATACAGGTCCAAACACACTGACTTCTGAAATTAAAGTTATTTTTCAGTCGGTTGTATTTTTTTTTGTAAACAGTTTATTTTTATTTTTCACTATTTAGTTATGGTACCTATCCCACACCAATTCTTATACCACTACTATTTTTTTTTTTTGGGTGGGAAATTATCAAATAACTTCTCCCGCTCTGGGTGGAGCGGGAGGGCGTGTTTTTACAAGTCGGTTGTATTTTCATTACTTTTACGTATTACTTTTCGCAATTGACCTGCCAAACACATATTTAGTTAAATACTGTTTTGTCCTAACCAGGGGACCACACAACGTAATTGATTTGCATAACATTACAACTGGAATTAGTCTCAAACCTTTGGCCTTCGATTTTCACCGCATCGAATGAACATGTAAATTGTATTTGAGATTCTACACATGTAATTAGTTGTAAACAAAATCCTACACTATTAAATGAGCAATATTTATTTAAATACATATTTGTAACCACGTTCTCGTAAACGATTTCGATGAAAGTTGCAATATAGGGGTTTACGGGGGCGAAAAATCGATCCAGCTAGGTCTCACCCGAGCAGAGCTTGGTCTAATATTGATAAAGACTATCATAGCGGGCGGTTTACGAACTCCTCCATCCTAGCAGACCACTTGGTGGCTGTCACTAACGTGGCAGCCTGACAGTTTTGACGGGGGCTTGCCAAGAGGTCCCGATCGGCACGTATTGTTATAAAATCGGTGGTAAATATAAAGTTTGACCTCGTAAGAAGCACTTTTCTTTAACCTGATTCACCCCGACCACACTATATATTTTCCAACTAATAAAAAAATTATTTGAGAAAAATCTTCTTGTTTTAAATGACTTTGGGCCATTGATTCATTAAAATATAACATAACATCACGCTTGTATTCCCCAAAGGGTTAGGCAGAAATGTACTTATAGTACATCCCCATTTCGCTAGTTATGTTGAAGTCCTATGTAATAGGGGGCAAGTCTTTTGCCATCAACCGGGCACAAATCTACACTCCGGACTGCTGCATTAAAATATGTTTAGTTAATCATAAGTAGTAGGTACTTATTTTAAATTTTTTATCGGATTTGCTAATTAAAATAGTCAGATTCGCAAGAAAAATCGTTTGTGTGTTTGTACTTCACAGACAATGCGTATCTACAGACAAAATTAATTGACTTTACATACGGTATAATGTTTGCTTAAAATAATAACAGGTTAACACAACACAAACAAATTAACACTCATTTTGAACAAAAAAACAAGTAATTCTAAATAAAATTACAGCAAAGGTGACGAAAATGCTAAAACATTTAAAAACAAACATTAGATTTTTCGGTTTAATGCTAAATTACGGTATTGCTAAATTAAATATTTAGTTTTAAAACATGACACATAAATGTACTACTAATTGCATAATGTAAAATATCATTTGGTAATATCGATACAAATAAATTTTTATGCCGTAATCGCAAGTCGTAAGTACATCAATAGTTGCTATTAATTGCTTGCTTTTTTTTATTAAGTATCATTTTGGCTAGATTCTGGATTTAATTCAACCAATTTACCAAAGAAAAGATTGACAAGAGTAATGAATATTAAGCCAAAACCAAATCGAATCGAATCGGTCAAATTTTTGGCGATTACAGTTTCGAGCCATTTGGGGTCAAAACTCATGGGGTCCGAATGTGATACGTCTCCGTTTCAAACGAAATTTCTCGCTAATTGGTCAACACTTTGCGTGACTAGAGGGCTGGCTCGTTCTTTAGCTAGAGAATTAGCATTGCCATTCAACGTGGCAACGCTGCTAGTCTTCTGGGCTCGTTTTCGGATGACAGTGATTTAGAGGAGTACTTTGACGCCTAGCCCCTTGGCCATGAGCTACACGCTCAAGCGACACGCGTCTTACGATAGCGGCTGCGGAGAATACAAATGAAAGAAGTTTAGAGTATGCTACGAGTCGCATGTCGCTTGACGCAAGTCGCTTCGCTCGAGGCCGTAAACGGGGTATTATTGTTCTTGTAGTTATTTATTAAATTTAGTTCCTACCAAGCGTAGTTAGTTTTATAATAATATAGTTGATCGAATTGAACAAATACAATCAATCTACCTAGCTTTTTCCCAACTATGTTGGGGTTGGCTTCCATTCTAACCGGATGCAGCTGAATACCAGTATTTTACATGGAGCGACAGCCTATCTGACCTCCACAACCCAGTAACTAGGTAATAGATAAAGGTTTCAGAATGTCAGTACTAGAGAGTTTAGAAATTGTCAAAAATAATACCGGAAACATTACACTTTTGAACGAATTAAATACGAGTATGCCAAGGTCACCTTAGCTGCGATTGTTCGCCCCTTATCGCACTGATAATGGTCGCACTGATAACGGCGACACTATATAAGTGGGTTTCACGGGTGATTAGGCTCACAGTCACTCGACGCTCGGCACTGGTCACGGACGGTTGTGTGCTTGCGCTCTCCCGTTCATGACTCAGTGTTCTTGAGTCATATTCCGTTGCGTTTACGTAACGATTTTCGTAGTCTCCCGACTACTTCCGATCTCCGATCGTCAATCGATCGGGCAAAGATCCACCAAAAAGGCCTTTTTCAAGGCTATCCAGTTTCTTTAACAGATCATTTTGTGTGTAGCTTCACTAAGCCCCTTCTGGGTAAAACCACAGTTTCGTGGTCACTTGGTGGATACCATACGGTGCCAACGAAGCCGAGTGGGGTGTTGACCCAACACACCCGCCGATCCCCTTCAGGGTGAGGCAGTTAATTGGCCGGGTCCCAGTGTTTGGCCTTGGGGGATCTCCTAGCCAACACGTGGTGACAGTATTCCCTTCACAGCTACACACCCTGTGTCGATCGGGTGTGTCTACACCCGGCGCACTAGACTCATAGGACCCCGTTGCACATTAAGATAGGCAACGGGCCAAAGCAAGCTCAGGGCTCACCGATAGGCACTCATCCTCCCTGTCTTTACCCGACAGGGAGGGATTGTTACACATCCCCGGCATACCCACCGGGGAGATAGGATTATTTAGGCAAACCCCCCCCCCCCCCCCCCTAAAATGGCTACCCCGCCAAATTACGAAAATGTCGTCAAGATGCTCGTCAAGCTTCTTGACATGTGCTTCGATAAGGAGCCTTCCCTCAAAGGACAATTCGGAGACCATCTCGCTTATGTCCTAAACCTAGTTAGAAGTCACCCCGACCCCGACCCCAGTCTAAAGCATCGCTACTTTCAGCGATGCTTTAGACTCCCCTCCCACTGTAGAGTCACCCAGATCCCCCACCCCCCCTCCGTCGGTGTCAATGGACACTGACGCTCCCCTCCCCGTCCCCGCTTCTTCAAAGCGCCCCGCCACCCCGCACCCTCTTAACTCGGAAGAAGACGAGGAAAGGTCCGCTGCCACCTCCTCTACCTCTTCCTCCCCCTCCGACGACGGCTTCGTAGCCGTCCAAGGAAAGGGGAGAAAGAGGAAGAACAGGAAGCAGAGCTCCGCGCAGGCCAGTAAGGTCGCCGCGGTTGAGGACTCTGACTCCTCTTCGTCCACAGTAACACTAAAATCCGTCCCGGCAACCTCACGCGCTCGCGCTACCGTAGCCCCCCCCGCCCCTGCCCCCGTCCCCTCTACCTCTACCGCCCCCCCGACCGCGTCGTCGTCATCCTCCGCGAAGGATACCCCCGCACCCCCCGCTCCCGTAGCCCCCCCGACCGCTTCATCCTCCGCGAAGGATGCCCCCGCGCCCCTCGCGAGAAAGATCGCCCCTCCACCCCCCTTGTTCATTCAGGACAAAGGGAAGTGGACGGACATCTCGAAATGGTGCGTCGATCACAAGATCGATTTCACCTCGGCCCGCAATACCCAACAGGGTATAAAAATCCTAGTCCCTACATCGCGCGATTATAGGGAACTAACCCGTCTCCTGAGAGCGAGAGGTGTGTCATACCACACCTACTCCCTCCCGGAAGAGAAACAAGTTCGCGTAGTCATTAAACGCATTCCCAGGGAAATCCTCCCGTCCGAAATTCTTGCCGACCTTCAGTCGCAAAACGTCCCAGTAGATGAGGTCCATCGTATGCACCGCTCCAGAGGCGGTGACCTCTACGATATGGTCCTAGTCATATGCCCGCCCGTTGAGGGCCACCACCCGATCTTTCAAATTCGTTCTCTGTGTCGTCTCACAGGGTTCGAAATCGAAAAACCTCAAAAGAGTGGCATTGTCGGACAATGCCACCGCTGCCAGTTATACGGCCACTCACAGCGGAATTGCCATGCGACACCCAGGTGCGTAAAGTGCCTGGGCGAGCATAGCACTTCCGACTGCTCCCGCCCCAAAGACCGTACCCTCTGTACCGTACCTCCCAGCTGCGTTTTATGCGGCAAAGAGGGCCACCCGGCTAACTACCGGGGTTGCTCAAAAGCCCCTAAGGCTTCTTCTCCCAAGCTGGGGAAGCGCTCCGGCGCTCGCCAGCAAAGGGAAACTCCCTCTTCATCCTCTTATAGGATCCCCTCCGCCCTTATGCCCCAACGACTAAGCCCTCAGAGGCCTAGTCCGTGGAACTATCTCCACCACCAGCAGTCTTTCCCTGCCTTGGTGCCCTCTCACGGTCACTTCCCTCCCCCGCCCCCCCACCTTAGAGACCCCCGCTTCCGTGGCACCGTGCCACCCGCACCCTCCGCGCCCCCCGCGCCCTCTGCGCCCACCGCGCCCCTCGCTAAACCCGCGCCCGCTCCTGCTCCTCAAGCCCCGCGTCCCCCGACTGCCGGTCCCGCGACCGCGCAGCGCCAAGGTCTTGATTCATTCAACATCATTACCTCGCGCAAAGGCAATGGCCAATTTAATCATCTCCGCTCAAGGCAATATCCCTCAGATACAGTCTATTTACAATGCGTATCCGGATATCACGCAAGTCCTAGATAGCCTAGCTATCACACCTAAAACATTCAATGGATAATACGGCGATAGCTAGGTTCAAACCCCGATCCCTAACAATAGGCTTCTTTAACGCCAATGGCTTAAAAACCCAAAGGGCAGAGATAGGGCTCTTCCTCCGCGATCACGATATAGACGTTCTCTTAATTCAAGAGACGTTCCTAAAGCCCTGCAATCGTGACCCGTCACTTGCCAACTACCGGATTGTTCGCAATGACAGGTCGCGTTGTCACAAGGGTGGCACCCTTATCTATTATAAAAAGCAGCTTCACTGCATCCCATTAGACCCTCCTCCCCTCTTGGTATTAGAAGTTTCCGCCTGTCGCCTAGGTATGTCAGGTCACGAGCCGATCACTCTCGTATCGGTCTATAATCCCCCCGATAACGCCCCGGGGCACTATCAATCCCTCTCAAACGATCTCTCGATCCTACTCGCTATGAGTAACTCGCTCATCATAGCGGGCGATCTAAATGCCAAACATCCCTCTTGGAATAGTTCGGTAACCAACCCCAGAGGTCAACACCTGTTCGACCTCTCAAACTCCCTGACTTTTGACGTCATCGCTCCGATGACTCCCACTCATTTCTCTCTCATAAATCCCAATCATACCCCCGATATCTTAGACGTGGCGCTCCTTAAGAACGTCAACCTAAAGTTAGAGTCAATAGAAACGGTACAAGAGCTCGACTCTGATCACCGCCCGGTAGTCATGAGACTATACCCCCGCATAGGTCTCCCTGACCCGAACGCCCCCCCTATCACTAAGAGGATCACGGACTGGAAGAAAGTAAGCACACAGCTGAAATCCAACACGTCCCCACAGTTAGACTCTATCCCCGATCTCTTTGACTCTGTCGCCGACACCACGGCCGCGATCGACTCACTCACTGATCATGTACAAACCGTCCTGAACGATTGTTCAAGGGAAGTGTCAGCGACGGACGACCGTCGCTGGCGCTTGCCGGACGATGTGCGTGCATTACTGACTGAGAAGAACGCGGCCATACGTGCGTACGATAGCTTTCCCTGTAACGCCAACAAAGCCCATATGCGCTATTTACAGAGATCTGTAAAGAAACGTGTAGCGGAGCTGCGGGACGCGAGCTGGCGAAAGTTACTCGGCGAACTAGAGCCAAACCATCAGGCCTTCTGGGAGCTCCAGAGGAAACTCAGGGCTCCCCAATCCTCCGGCATACCCCCTCTGACCCGTCCCGATAAAACCATCGCATTCGACGATGCCGAAAAGGCTGAATGCCTCGCAGACAGCCTCGAGGCCCAATGCACTCCCAGTTCCCTACCAGTAGACCAAGCTCACCTGTCAAAGGTCGACGCGGAAGTCAAACGTAGAGCCTCCCTCCCTCCCGTCGATGACCCTGACTGTCCGCTGCCCCCCGTCCTCCCGGACGAGGTGCACGACATCATCAAAGGTCTTAAAGCCCGTAAAGCCCCCGGTTCAGATGGTATCACCAATAGGGTGATCCAACTATTCCCCGCCCACCTAATAATGCTTTTGACCACCATCTTCAATGGTGCCTTAAGCAACAATATCTTCCCACAGTCGTGGAAAGAAGCCACCGTCATCGGTATCCCTAAGCCCGGCAAGCCCAAAACCGAGCCTACCAGTTACCGTCCCATTAGTTTGCTCAAGGTTCTCGGAAAAATCTATGAGAGGCTTATTTATAAGCGCCTCAGAGACTTCGCCGAGACCAAGGGCCTCATCCCCAACGAACAGTTCGGCTTTCGAACTGAGCACTCTAGCGTGCATCAGGCCCACCGGATCGTAGAATTCATAAGCGCTGGTTTCCAGCACGGTTATATGACCGGTGCAGTATTCTTCGACGTAGCGAAAGCGTTCGATAAAGTCTGGCACAACGGCTTAATATACAAGCTGTACCAACTCGGTGTGCCAGATCGTCTCGTGCTCATCTTACGAGACTTTTTGTCGAACCGCGTCTTTCGCTATCGCATCGAAGGAGCGTTATCCACTCCCCGCCCCATCCGTGTAGGTGTCCCTCAGGGCTCTGTAGTGTCCCCCCTCATATTCACGCTATACACTAGCGACATCCCTAAAGGATGCCGTAGTTCGCAGTTGGGTCTGTTCGCAGACGACACTGACATCTACTGCAAATCTAGATCCCCCGACTCTATTCGCCTCACTCTCCAACGCGCAGTCGATAGACTGGCGGCATGGTTTACAAAGTGGCGAATAGAAGTGAACCCCGATAAAAGCCAAGCGGTTCTCTTTACGAAACTGCGTAAAAGGCTTAGATACCCCCTCCCCCGACCGATCACCATGTTCGGCAAGCCGATCCCTTGGGAGAAGCGAGCCAAATATCTCGGTGTCGTTATCGATCATCATTTGACCTTCGCAGAGCACATAAAGATGGTTCGTTCGCGAGCCGCTTTCGCTCTCGGTAGACTCTTTTTCCTGGTGAATGCACGTAGCAAATTGTCACTTAGGTGCAAATTGCGCGTTTACACGGCGTGCATTCGACCGATCATGACCTATGCGGGTGCCGTCTTTGCTCATGCAAAACCCCGTCATATACATAGGCTGCAAACCGTGCAGAATAGATTCCTTCGTAGGGCGACAGGTTCGCCATGGTTCGTCAGGAACGAGGCTCTCCACCTCGACCTAAAGATTCCCACAATCCACCAATTTCTAAAACGCCTTTCAAAGCGTTTCTTTGAGTCCGCGGCCAAACATCGCAACCCTCTGGTTGTCGAGGCCGCCAGTTATGTCCCGAGTAGAATAAGTAAAGTTCGCCGCCCAAGGCATATCCTAGTAGACCCCGATGACCCCATAACCCTCCTCCAGGAGAGCAATAGGGAAACAAGCACATTGTACAAACACAGACGCCTCCCGTCATTCCGACCTCGCCGCCGAGGTCCTTTGCGTTCCCGACCGCCGCGCCCCCGAGTAAATGATACTCCCCCCCGACCCTTGCTCGAAAACGAGGTGCCAGCAGTTGTTGCAGCTGTGCACGTAGCTTTAAATTCCCCGTATAATAATAATAATGATCAAAACCCTTTGATCCAGCTCGTCCCATCTTTTGATGTCCTCCCCCCGGATAACGCCCTAAGCCGAGGCTCGAACCCCGCAGGGGGTGCCCTTAGCGCGCGTTCATCCTAAGCTTTTTAGCTTAGTTTTATATATGTGCCCTGGCTGGAGGCTTTGAGTGTAGTAGCTTGAGGCAGCCACAGGATTGACCGGTTAAACAGCGAAGGTTTCTCAAAACCAGCTGTGAGATGCCCTACAGAAAAAAAAAAAGAAAAAAAAAAAAAAAAAAAAATGATTAGGCTCAGTCTGGACTCAGCGCTTGGTGTGGCAACACGCCGTGTTCGAGTTCGCAAAAAGTCCATCGTCATCCTGAGGATGCCTCGTTGAGAGGTGAAACACGTGTCGATTTCTTTCAGGAGTTTTTTATGGCTCTTTAGAAATAGCTAAGCGGAACAAGTTACTTAACATATCCACGTCTATTGTATTTTATAATAGATACCCCTTGGTAAGACTGGTTGTCAGACTTCTGACGACCCGTAACGACTGTCAAAGATCCACAAATGACATCCGGGACCAACGGCTTAACGTGCTTTCCGAGGCACGGAGGAGTCTCGGTATGTAAAGATGGTCACCCATTCACGGACCAACCGCGGCAAGCGTAGCTTAACCTGATAGATTGATCCGTGTGGCTGTTATTACTTAGCCACAAGCTCCTCTAAAATGATTTTGATACTTAATAATGTGATATAAATTATAAAAATAGTATGATATCATATAAAATGTATGAATAATGATAATTAATATAATATAATGTAAACTGTATAACTGGAATATTGAGTTTGTATATTTAAAAAAAAATATTTATAAACATTCAAATTGCAATGCCTTAACAGGCAACTAAGTTCTAAGAACCTACCTATTGGTAACATCTTCAAAATTTTGTACACTTAGTTCACAATAAAGAATTTTAATTTTAATTCGAATTTTTAGTTAATTAAATTGAACAAAATGAATACCGAAAATAACCCACTGATTCTAACTATCTATAATCTAACCAAGATTATAAGAGTAGTCAGATAGGAAACGCCAACCTCGTCTTGCTTAAAAAAAATATGATTTACGTGTAAATGTGTTTTAACAAACCTTCTTACAGAAATAAAATCATATAGCATTTATCAATCTTAACCAACAGAGCTATCAATCAAATAGCCAATTAGTTACATCAAATAACCAGTAATAACTTAAATTTATTGGTAAAATAATCTCAGATATTTTTAGTTTGAACGGATTATGATATTAGTGTGAAAAATCATAAAATTGGAACACCTACACAAAATTGTTAGCATTTTTTTACTCCAATACTTATATTATAACTCATGTCAATTTGCATGTTTAGAATCACAATTTTGCTAATGAAATGTGGGTTCAACTCTCAAGTCACAACAGCACGTCAATTCTCGTATTTAAAAACGTTAAAAATCTAGTGGCATTCTCATCTTATCCTCAACCAATGTCAAAAATGTAAGTAAAATTGATGTATTTTTGACAGATTCACACTGAGATTAGAAGGCGAACGTTCTTGGAAATACGGAAGTTGCCCCTCTGGACAATAATATTAATAATTAAAAAAAAAATGTTTTGGTGACGTAATTATTATTTATAGATTCTTCTAGATGAACTCTGGTCATTGGCATTTGTCAAGGACATAAAAAAACATTAAAAGGCGCTGGAATCTTTTTTAATATCTTGTACATTTTGCTCTTTTTCTATCAACTTAAGAATGACAGTTATGTGGAACCAATATGGACGCAAAAAAAAACAAATGAGAGTCGATTTACTCATGATAATGTTAATTGGAGAGCCCCGCATAGTAATATGTAAATTCAGAAAAGTGAAAATCTTTTATTCATAGTAAAAACACAAGTTGAGAAACTGTTGTTCAACATTACTTATCGTAACATGAAAAATTATTTTGCTAGAAAAAATAGCAATTATGAAGTGAAAACTTCTTTAGGCGCCTTGGGCATTTTTGAGATGGGACTAAACCATTGATTTCGTTACCAACACCGTCGAGTAAAGGACATCAACGAGTTAATTACCGCGGTGCCGATTTTTTTTCAAGTTTTCACTTCTGTCGGCACTCCCAGAGAGCCACTGTTTTTTTTTTTTTGTTTACCGTGAATGACTTGTTCATGATGCCAGCAACACTACTTAACTGTTAGTTGGTCCCAAATAAATAAATTAATGAATCGCAGGTTCACAGTAACATGTTTCACGCAACATGAAACATGTTGTGCAACTTTTGTTTCCCATTAAATACGGGGTTTAAGAAAAATAAGCTTTAAAAAAAAGTTTAAGTTATTTATCAAGTCTGAAAATTACCTTTGAAGGACAACCGTCTCCAAGAATTTACTAGAAAACATTTCTGCATAGCAGACTGGTGATGAATTAATTTGTAATTAAAATTATTTCTGACATAAACACGTACATTTGCAATTAACCCTTCAATCCTAATCCCACTTTCGCTACAACCCATCTGTTTAACTTTAGTTTTGTTTAAATTAAATTTAGAACTTACAAAATTTGGCGAAACAGTATCTAATTACAGGTTCTAAAAGGTTCACTTGTATCCCTTATAATTAAATAAGGTCTGTCCCTTATAGATAAATGTATACAATATACAGCGTGTTTTGAAACTCCTGAAATTCCTTGATACGTTGATCTACTATTGAAGTGCCCGGTTGTTGGCAATAGGCTCCCTATTACATCGGATTTAAACATAACTGGCGAAATATGGGTTTACTTTTATAGGAACACCTTTTTTTTTGGGTAGGAAATTTTCAAATAACTTCTCCCGCTCTGGGCGGAGCGGGAGAAGTTTTTATGTCAGACTCATACAGACTAAAACCCACCCGTGTTCCTTCAGTTGCCTATGTGTTGCCAGGGGCCACGGTATCCCTTTCGGAATTTCCCTCGACCATGGTAGGCATCGGCCCTAGCGGACCCCGTCAGTTGTGCTGACATCTCTTTGAGGCGCGCGTGGAACACAACGCGCCGTCGACCTGGGCCTGGTCCTTATCGGACGACGAGCTACCCATTGCTCACCGTCCGCAAGCCCACGCCTACGTCGGCCGGGAATCGGCCTGGGATTCCCATAGGTACATCTTTGCCTACATGTTAAGTAAAATAAAAAGATTAACTAACTATTTATGTAAGTTAGGTTAGTTTCTTTAAGATTCAACTAAACATAGAATAGCTGGTGTTTCACGCAGTGTCAGCTGATTTCCCGGACTTTGAGTCAGTACTTTATTTGTAGCGTTAAGATGTCACAACGTTTTCAGTGTTATAATAGTTGTAAATAAATATCTTTATTGTCTTTTGTCTTATCTAAAGCTGCTCAGACAATAGAGACGTGATTAAAATTTACAAATATCACAAGATTTATCTTTTATATTTAATCAAGACAAAAATCTAAAGCAGGGGAAAATATTAACAGTATTTTATTTCTTATAGACCTAAATGGGTACATAAAATGTCAGGAGTTAGGCGCACGGTCCCAATTGGTCGTTTCAAAAAGAGAAGAGCCGGCAAGAAACTCCACAGTTACACTTTTTAAAATAATTGTCTTTTACGGGGTTTATAGATTTAAGTGGACAGTGTAGGCTTGTCAACAAGTACCAGATCAATCAATCCGCAAAACCTTCCCCCAACATAATTGGGAAAAGGCTAGCCTTTTCATTTACCAGATGATGATCAGTTAATAATGTGGTTTAAAGGAATACCACGCATTGAGTAACACCCTGAATATAAATGTAAATACAAATATACGTTTATACATAAGTACTGTAGGGACTTAGAAATCGGACGTTTGGTTAATGTGAAACTGATATCGGTCGCTTTCAAAGACAGATAGGGTGTTTACCAGATTACGATGAAAGGTAATCGTGGAGTCTTCATGATAAGTAAATGTAATATAGATTATGGGCAGCTTATCAAGATGTTCACTGATCAATGCTCGTGCCTTCTCTGTATGAGGCCTTTGCCCTGCAGTGGGACAGTAAAAGGCTGGTATTATTTATGGGCAGCTTATCAAGATGTTCACCAGACGTGGTAGGTGGGTGTACTTTGACCTAATTTGGTAAATTGCTTGAGCGATTTTATAAATGCCATAAAATCTACCTAGCCTTTTTCCCAACTATTTTGGGGTCGGCTTCCAGTCTAACCGGTTGCAGCTGAATGCCGTATTTTACATGGAGCAATTGCTTATCTGACTTCCACAACCTAGTAACTGGAGAATACGATACCCCTTGGTAAGACTGGTTGTCAGACTTTCGGGCTTCTGTCGACGTAACGACTGTCAAAGATCCACGAATGGATAGCCGGGACCAACGGCTTAATGTGCTTTCCGAAGCATGGAGGAGTCTCGATGTGTTAGGATGGTCACCCATCCACAGACCAACCCCGGCAAGCGTAGCTTGACCTGATGGATCGAACCGTGCGGCTGTTATTACTTAGCTACGAGCTCCTCATATTGGTTATTGAACAGTTTTTTATTAAATTTTGGGAAAAAATTAAGAGAAATCAGGCAAAAGAAACGAAAGAGAACTTTTGTACATGATTCTTTGGACTTCCAAAAAGGAGGAGTTTTTTTTAATGTATGTCCGCCGATTTCTTCATCATTTGTGGATTAATTTTGAAAATTATTTTTTGTTTGAAAGGGTATGCTCTCAAATTGGTTTCATATAAATTTTATTAACTTTGCTTAGGTAGTTTTTGAGTTAGCTATAAAATAGGTACGTATTTTCTTCCGACTTAGTAAATAGATAATATGTAAAGTTCCTGTCACTGGTAGCAGGTAGTGGTATTTGAATGTGTGTGGTAGGTGTCACAACAACAAATTGAAAAATTACTTTAATTTCGGAAGTCGGTGGCAAAAAACGAAAATACCCAAGACACCGATTTCCGAAATTAAAGCTATTTTATCCCTTTGTAGTGTTTTTTTTTGGAAGTCGGTTTTTTTTTTCGCTTTGCAATTAATTCTGTCCCTGAGTCCCTGAGACAGACTCATAATAGAGAACGAAGTGAATATATACCTCCATCGGTTAACACTGTTGTGGAGTAAGTTGATGGACAAATTCCCCATAGAATTTTTAAATTCGCTTATGGCAAGTGGATCTCCGGCGCACATCATCCAGCTCGGAAGGAACGTCACTGTCCCGATTATGCTTCTCCGGAACTTAACTCCGCCGAAGCTGTGTAACGGAACCCAGCTCAAAGTCGTGTCTTTGCAGACAAACGTCATCGAGGTGAAAATTATAACAGGTTGTAGCGTTGGTTGGCGATACACTGTTTATACCGCGTATACCACTAATTCCCCACAGTTACCCCTTCCAGTTTAAGCACGTCCAGTCCCCTGTGAGTGTATGCTTTGATGATTATCAAGTCACAGGGACAGACACTGAAGGCTGCAAGTGTCGACCTCAGGACAAGCTGCTTCTCACACAAACAACTGTACGTCGCTTGCTCCCGCGTCACCATTCCTGACTCTCTTTATATTTTGGCTGTTGAGAACAAAACTACAAACGTACTTAGATACAGGGAAGTTTTATAAAAATGTGGCTGTTATTGTAGTATTTTGTCTTACGAATTCCACGTAAACTAAGTTGCGGGCAGAAGCTAGTAGAGAATATAATTATATATTCTCTGTACCATTCATTAATTTATTATCCTACTTTGACAGGTAATTTGTCAATCAACTATCAATTTAGACCATTATATTACAGATTGCCATAAATTTATTAGTGAAATTATCTCAAATTATTCAAATAGTGTAATGTGCTGTACCATTTCAATCTCAATATTGATTACGAGTGAGCGTGTTTTTGGACTATAGATAATTATTATTCAAAATTAATAATACTGTTCAAATCTATTGTGTCTATTTTTGGATACCGAAGCAAACACCTACTTTTAGTTGATTTTAAAGTTTACATAGGATGATGAATTACGGATAATATGTTCTAGATATAATTTCGGTTTTACAAAATTTCTAAAGTCTATCTACAGGAGACGCCCTAGGCGTCGGGAATCGCAGGCCGATTCCCAGCCACCGTAGGCGCGGACGGTGAGCAATGGGTAGCTCGCCGTCTGATAAGGGCCAGGCCCGGGTTGACAGCGCATTGTGTTCCACGCGCGCCTCAAATAGATGTCAGCACAACTGAAGGGGTCCACTAGGGCCGATGCCTGCCGGGTTTGTCCGAAAAGGTTACCGTGGCTCCTGGCAACATACAGGCAACTGAAGGAATACACGGGTGGGTTTTAGTCAGTAAGAGTCTGACACGCCCTCTCGCTCCACCCAGAACGGGAGAAGTTATTTTGATAATTACCCAGACAAAAAAAAAAAGGTTTTGTGTGCTTGGTTTTGTTTTGGTTCTTATTATTTTAGGCGTGTCCACGTTCACATCATCTAAACTAATACATGTTTTAAAGAGAATATATTAGAGTTTTGGAGGAGCTCGTGGCTAAGTAATAACAGCCGCACGGGGCGATCCACCAGGTTAAGCTACGCTTGCCGGGGTATGTCCGACGATGGGTGACCATCTTTACCTATCGAGACTCCTCCGTGCTTCGGAAAGCACGTTAAGCCGTTGATCCCGGCTGTCATTCGTGGAACTTTGACAGTCGTTACGGGTCGTCAGAAGCCCAAAAGTCTGACAACCAATCTTACCAAGGGGTACCTACCTATCATATTACTCAGTTACTGGGTTGTGGAGGTCAGATAGGCAGTCGCTCCATGTAAAATACTGGTATTCAGCTGCATCCGGTTAGACTGGAAGTCGACCCCAACATAGTAGTGAAAAGTCTAGATAGATAGAATATAGGCAGATTGATTTTTGATATTAGAGTTTTTGAATGTTTTTTTGCTACGCTTTTGTGCTAAAACGGTTGAATGGATTTGGATAAAACATGGCACATGTGTAGACCATGACCTGGGTTAGGACATAGGATAGGTACTTTTTATCCTGATATTCCCACGAGATAGAGACTTATGCGGATGAAACGCGAGGCGCAGCTCGTGGAGAACAATTTAGTTATTGTTGTGCTTGTACAGAACCGGTCGAAGTGACGGTGCTTGGGGGAGGCTTATGTCCAGCAGTGGACGTCTTTCGGCTGCTATGATGAAATGTGTTTTACTAACTCGAAACATTCTGATGTTGTGATGTCTTAAAACATCGTCTACACAATCATACGAGGTTTTAGCATAATTATTGTTTCATGCAAAAAGTTAAGCGCTTAGATTTGTATGAAAAAACGTCAGAATAACTTTACTAATATTTGAGCCCGAGATGGCTCAGATATAATTTTATTAAAAAAAATACTTCCATTAATATTAAACCCTATAACTTAGTTAATTTAGTAGCGTCTGGAGAAGCAAATATTTCGCTCGTAACTTTTCCAAAATTTAATGAAACATTGTACGCTTTTAAAACTAAAACAGGGGTCTAATAGCTCTTGAAGAGGAATCTGTTTATTTGGGTACCGACCTTTTCTCGCGTAAAAAGATAGTTTATGTTTTCGTAAAATTGCTAATGCTAAAGTTTGAAGTGTGGCTATAAATAAACTTTGTAGATTAGCTGAATATTTCGGGTTTTAAAAGTTATGTACTTAACTACAGCTTTTCAAACAGGTACATAATTATTTTGTACCTACTATAACATACAAATAGGTAGGTAACAGCGATGTCAAAATGGACCGTGAAAGCAGCATAACCTAGTCAGAAGATCCACCGGTGAAGATCGACCTGAACCAACATAGCGGCGAAATTGTAAAAAGATGCCCATCCATAGATAAATAACACCCGTCTCTCCACTATTCCATTGCTTACTCAAGGATGCATATCCGGTAGGCTCGCAAATCCCTCTTTATCCTAAGGGCACGTCTTCCCTACCATTACCGCGCCCTCCGGTCTACTCCTTGATATGCAATGGCCTCTGTAACCCTATGAATGCATGAGGTTCCAGCGGCTAGTGCAAATCTTGGGGTTCATTCGATTTATCGAGTCTGGTTAAACCAAGCTGGGATCGGTGCATTTCATTCATTCATTCATACTATAACATACAAATAGGTTGGGATTAAGTTGTCCAGTAGGTAGTATTACCTTCACTAATTTTATTATTCTAGGTACCTCTCAAATTAAGATACAATATGCATCTCCCACTTATTTATTTATTTATTGATTTTATAAATTACATGTTCCTTAAACTTAAAAAAGCACACAATTAGACCTCTGGGGTCTATCCTAGCATGCCATGGCCTGAGATTTGATCAACGCGCTTTTAATAGTTAATCATAATCGAGTTGATGTAATGTTCCTTCAACTTACGATTTATGTTTTTACTATTCATTTAGTCTCTGATGTCTACAGGTATTTTGTTTAGTAAATTGGGTATTGTAAAAGAAGCGGTACGCCTGCCATAAAAGTTATTTTTGCGTGGCAATTGAAATTATTTAGATTTGGCTTGTCGTGTGTTCACGTCATATTTAACTGGAATTTTAATATCACTGTTGTCAAAATGTTCTATGAGGAACAGATACTTGCAAATAGGTAGAGGTAGATATGCATATAAAAAGAAATATATTTCAACCACCTGCGCCCCATGATTTCACTCGCATAAGTCTTGATTCCGTAGGAATATTGGGATAAAAAGTATCCATGTCCTAATCCAGGCCATGGTCTAACTGTTTAGGTTAAGAAAGAGCAACCGGAATCATAGCGATCAATATTAATCTAATTTTGGGAAATTAGTACCCACTACCTCGATAGATGGCGTTGGCGTCTAATTAAAACTCGCTATGGTTTCGTTACCGCTCGTAGTAGATAGTCCTCGATAAAAGTTTTGTTTAATGAGCAGTACATATACAGTTCATTGTGATTCGGTACAAGTTAATTATACGCGATCTAATACCGATCCAGTGTTTTGTTTCACTACCCGCTTCAAGTCGACCCTCGGTCTCGATCACTAACCATGTGCCAAATTTTATCCAAATTTATTCTGCTATTTTACCGTGAAAGCATAACAAACAAACGCACTTCCGCATTTATAAATTAGTTATTAATTAGGATCCATTGAACAACATTGGTGCCGATTCCCTTGTTCACAAACTAAACTAAATTTAATTTCAGTGCATCTTTTTCTTTCTATTTCATTAAGAAAAGGACAGAAGATAAATTTTAGTTTAGTCCTGTCAAATTAATCAGCGCTTGACGTAAATTGACGTAATTTTAGTGGGCAAGTTTTTAATCACGTCTTAACTTGTATGGAGTAGTGACAGGCGCTGATTTTGACAGGACTAAACTAAAATTTATCTTCTGTCCTTTTCTTAATGAAATAGAAAGAAAAAGATGCAAAGAACTTAAATTTAATTTGTGAACAAAGGAATCGGCACCATTATCTTCACAAATCATACCTCCGACTCACTAATTAAATATTAAATAGTTCATTATTAAGCATCCAACAACCGTTGATTATTAACCGTTCTTTCATAAACTAACAACAGTTAGTTCTTACAATAGTCCTATCTAAATATAATTATAATTTACAAACACAACAACATAGTTGAATCAGCAACGGATTTCCCTTTCTATAAATAATTATAACGTATTTAAATAAGAGAACTAATAGCGATGAGTTTAATCCTTTGTTATCATTTGCAATCAGAAATTAAAATAAATTCTAACTCTGATTGCCATCTTGGTCTAGTTACAAGAAACTTGCGAATTAAAATGAAGCAATGACTGATAAATTAATTATGTATCCATCACATAATTAATTTATTTTAATTAGTTTTACTTATTGTGGTATAGCAATCTTATTTCAGATGCATTGATTTCACATATAATTATATATTTATTGTATAAAAAATATTGTAAAACATTTTAAAAGAGTAACGGTGGAGTTTCTTGCCCATTCTTCTCCATACAAAAACTACCTTTTGGAAGGAGCGACTCTAGAATCAATTCTATTTTTTGTTAATATTGATGATCAAAATTGCCTTTTATGCGGCTAATTGAAATAAATTATTTAACTTTGACTGCTAATCAACAAATTAAAATCAAAAGTCATTTATTCAAACTAGGCTCAGAATCAGATAGATAGATAGAATATTCTTTATTATATACACCATAAAACATCATCACTCAGCACTTTTTGAACGTCAAAATTACATAAGACAGTCCCCTAAAACGCCCTATCCAAGGGCCGATACCTGCCGGGGCTGCGGGTTTATCCGAAAGGGTTACCGTGGCCCCTGGCAACATGGCAACTGAAGGAACACGGGTGGGTTTTAGTCAGTAAGAGTCTGACATGCCCTAGCTCCGCCCAGAGCGGGGAGATGTTATTTGATAATATCCCAACCAAAAAAAATGGTTTAGCACATACTGACGCTGTGCGTACCTTGCCAATTCATTTATACATTTTCTATGTATGTACGAAAAAAATCTACATCTTTTTAATAAGTGAGAGACATAATTTTAAAATTAGAAATAAAGTTAAAATAGATCAACCATTTTTCAAATTTTCTAAAGTACATACATCTTTTATGGGGTATTGTGTTAAGTGTGACAACAAAATACCTTGTGACCCCAACGTTGGGAAAAGGCTGGGCTGCCTCTAACTATATTCCATTTGAAATAAGATTAGACATTTAAACAAACCTTTTTTACAGTCCGCTCAACCGATTCTGACTTCTATACCGTAAGCATAAGGATGGCATTAAAAGCAAAAAAGTGGTTACAACACCAACTGTTTACTGCAGCTGCCATTTGTCATGCCACCAACGCAATAGAAGTCAAAATCGGTTGAACGAGCTGTAAAAAAGGTTAAGTTAAACGTCTAATCTTATTTCAAATGGAGTATAGATGGGACTTTGAAAAAATGTGGGTGAAGATACTACCTATAGGTATGACTCTTCACTCCTTCGATAATGCAGACACAAGACGTGATATTATGCTATCCTATTTTTAATATACGAAAGGAAAAATGTTTTTATCTTATACGGAAATTGAACCCGTGACCTATGAAAGTGTACGCTTCGTCGATGTGCCATTAAGGCCGCCTCTAAATCAAAAAGTACAGATAACAACAAATTAGTTCAACCATTAGCTGGATCAAAACAACTTGGATATTCAGTAAATGCGGCCATCTATTTGTATACGGTAACATAGTGACTAGTCCAAGAGCTTAACCTAATAAATATTAATAGGTTTATCACTTGAGATAATCTACAAAAGCGAAATACCATTCACTCATCAGGAATTGAGTAGCTAGCAAGCAAACTTGGAATATGCCTGTGAAGTGAGTGGATTTCACGACACTTAGAAATGATTGTTCTTCAGAAAGTTCAGGTGCGTTGTACTCGCAACCACCGTGCGTGTATGACCAGATGCCCTTTTTTTTTTGGGAATTTTCAAATAACTTCTCCCGCTCTGCGCGGAGCGGGAGAGCGTGTCAGACTCTTACTGACTAAAACCCGTGTACCTTCGGTTGCTCTGTTGCCGGAGGATACGATTTCCCTATCGGTTTTATTCGTAACCCCGGCAGGCATCGGCCCTAGCGGACCCTGTCAATTCTGCTGACAACCCGTCAATTCTGCTGATTCACACTAGGGCCTCAGATGTAAGAACGTAAACGAAGCAAAACGAGTATGAAAGTATCGTAGCAGGTGGCATTCTTTAATTTTTGCCTACCCCCATGGGAAGGCGTGAATTTATGTCAGTAGATTCAGATTCATTTATTTGCAAAAACATGAGTAGATAATATACATGGTATGATGCTTATTATAGGTGTAACAAGGTATTTTTTGGCTCAACATGTTTGACCATGGCTGGTGTACAAATTTGGTCGAAAGACAATATAGGATTTTAAAATTAAAATAGGTACAATAAACAAAAATATAAATAAATCAACAACTAACAATAATATTAAACGAAACAACGTCAATAGTCATGATTCCAAATAAATAGATTAGATTCAGTCAGTATCTTCAGAGGGATTTTTTTTTCAGTAGGTACGTAGTATGTAAATTATTTTTAAGGGTTTTTCTTTCGAGAAAGTCAAATGGGGCATTGGTGGCGTATGAATGTGAAATGGAGGACACCCGCAAATCGATAGAAAATAAGCTTGGTAGATCTCTAACAAGCCTCTTTTACATATTACGGAACATTATCATCTCAGACGGAAGACGTCCTCAGACATAGGCCTCCAAGCACCGCCACTTCGACTGGTTCTGTGCTCCACATCCAGCGGAAACAACATTATTATTACTGAAAAAAAATTGGTAGCTGTGTCGTTATCAATCGTTTTTTATTCAAAGAGATCATTAAATTATATCAAAGAGATATTTGTTCAATTAATTACTTTTTTTACGGTTATAGGTATAGGTACCTTTATTTTGATGACGTTTTTTTCTCTGTAATAAAAAACACAACATTATTACCTACCTACAAACAATGCAAAAAAAAAACTTATATAGGTATACATTTCTACGTACAATTGACCCCACAATTCATTTCCCCAAATTGCGAAAACTCAAATAGCCAACTGTCCTATATTTTGTGATACATTTTTTCTAATTGAATCCCCTGGCTGACAAATTGGGTGCTTCATTACATAGCCACAGGCGGTTTCCAAGACTAATGGCGAAAATAAACGAGAATTTTTGACCGTGAAACGAAATGTCAATGTAACTGGTTATTAATAATCTGGGCGCTCTGCAAATGCTGTACATATTTAAGTTGAGTGTATGAAAGAGATGGTCACTTTAATAATAATGATTCATGCTACAAGTGCGTAAAGCAGGTGATTTCCGACGACTGTATAAGTCGACACGAGTCGGAAATCATCTCCCGCACGTGTATCATACAACGTTTTACTACACATTGTACGAGGAAATAAAAAAAATGCGAACCTTACAGTAGTCGAAGAAGTCCGAAAGGGATATCGTGGCCCCCGGCAACATGGCAATTGAAGAAACACGGGCAAAAAAAAAGCCCTGATTCGCACGGGTGCAATGTACTATCGCGGACACACATATCTGAACCCGTAACGCTTACCTTTTCAAAATAAGGGGGTGGTAAACAGATGTGGTCATCGTGTGCACGAGATTTTGTTTTCAGTTAGTGTGGTCAGTTACGCGTGACCGCGATGGTACCTACTGATGTGGTGACATGTCAAAACATCGAGATTTAGAACAAAATGAACGAACGAATGAACTTTTGAACGAAATAGTCGCAACATGTGACAATAATTAATACATTCTAATCAACAAAAACATTCTTACCGTCCTTATACTATTTGTACCTACTGATGTTTTACCAAATGTTTTAAGACGAGCGCTAATCCTGCCGACAAACTGTCACGCAGTTTGGCAGGTTTATAAAATGTTATCAAGTGTTTGGTCCAAATTTTTTTTTTTTTTAAATAAACCTTTCGGAATAAATTCTCAAAATGATGGTAAAGACCGCATTAAAATCCATTTTCTAGGTTATTATGATCATTCATCAGACAAAGCCGAAAAGCAACTTTGCTTACTATTGTATTCATAGAAATATTTACTTTGACATTGACAAGACTGTTTCATTGATATAATGAACTATGTTCGATCTTAGCGACATCTAAATTCGGTGAAGTGACGTTAAGTTATTCAGATAAATAATGTAGACATGGCGAAAAAAAAAAAAACATTAAAAAAATAATTTATCTAATGTATGGAATCAAAAGTTATAAAATTTTATTTAGAAGGCATTCTACGCATAATAATAAAAAAATGAACTTATAGGTAGATACATACATACATAACATCACGCCTTGTTTCCCCGAAGGGTTGGGCAGAGGTGTCCCTGTAGCAGGTACACCCACATTTCGCCAGCTATGTTTAAGTCCCATGTAATAGGGGGCGAGCCTATTGCCATCAACCGGGCACAAATCCAGACTCCGAGCTGCTACTGAGAAATTTCAGATAGAAAAACCCAATAACACTTTGCCCGACCCGGGAATCGAACCCAGGACCTCATGCTCAGCAGTAGCGCTTGCGACCACTAGACCAACGAGGCAGTCAGGTATAGGTAGATGTCTAACTAAATTTTAAGATAATAATATTATTCACTTTTTGGGTGTCTCCCACAAAAAATTCTAATATTTGAACTGTATAATTGTCTTTCACAGCTGTTAGCCACTTGACCTTTTTATGTAGAAATCCAGATAAATTATTAGGTATTTGTAACTAACACAACTTTAAAAAAAAAACAGTGTCTCGAGCCAAGTTCATCTATCTCACAGCCACAGCCCCTTTGCCCTTCATAATAAAATCAAACATTGTATCACCAAAATGTTCCCACGCAACCTTCAAAGATACACAACAACTTTGTTGAGGTTATTAGGCACTTTGTACACGGCACGGTTTCTCTACGGTACGGCGTATAAACCGTGCCGTAGAAAAAACGTGCCTGTCAACAAGCTTCCATTCATAGTGGTCCAGACAACAGTGACGACTGTGCTTACACACGGTGCATAAGCCACGCCGTAAAAAAACCTGTCTATCAACAAGCTTTCCTAGTGATCAATTCTCAATTCTCAACTCTTTATTGCATTCTATAATGTTGGTAAAACAGTTGGTAGGCTTAAAATTATAGAAACAATTATAGACCCTGTTGGGCACAGCATAGTAGGAGAGAGGAGGAAGAGCGCTTATTTGAAGAGTGTTTATATTATTTAAGTATGTCTTCTGGTAATACTACTTCTTAAATATTCTCACTTGATTTCTATAGTAGGTACGTTATAAATAATACGTCTGCTTGAGTAAGTAGGTCTTTGTTATGTTATACCGATATAGTTTTAGTTAGTTATTCATGTTGTTCAGTAGGTATTTGTTTAAATTAGATATGATATTTGGTTATTATACTGAATTTATTTGCACGATTATTTATTTATTAATGACTAGAAATTATTATAAATTGAAAATAAGTTATTGCATTGTAATTACTATATTTATTATGAATTGATATTTAGAAAATGATTGTTTTATTTGTTTAATTATGTATTTTATATGTCTATTTTGTTATATGTACATTTTTAGTTAAATATGTCATTCTTGTAAATTATAATTTATCGTCTAAATATTCTTTTATACTATAATAGCTTTCAACACTGACGATCCATACAACACTGTCGACCGGGCCTACACACGGCGAATAAACCGTTGTCACGGCAAGAAAAACGTGTGTGTACAAAGGACCTTACTCTTTGCCAAACATGTTTACTTAAAAACTAATATCAAATATTTAACTCTAAATGTCAGTCTGGACTTTTAAACGGGTTAAAATGTCTCCTGTTTAGGTAAATTAAACTTTTTTAAACTCAGTCTCACGAGAGGTTGTTCCGAGTTTTTATACCACAATCTTTTTTTTTTGTTTTTAATGTTTCTTCTAGTTTTGGACAAGAAATAATGAGGTTTACAGGTTTTTCTTTAAAAAGTCTGAAATGTACATTGAGTTAAAATAGCCTCCAGTGTTTTAGAATTTTTTATTTTACAAATATAGTTCGTAGAATTTAAATCTACGTTTGTGCTTCAAATATAACTCATGCGTAAATACAATCTTCTATTATAATAATTACTTTACCTAGAACATACTGAGTGGCGGCGAGCAAACGAGCCGATTTTATGTGTTCACTGAAGGAAAGGTGGTGGTCTGGGATCACTCCTAGGTATTTAGCTCGCCTCTCCCAAGCACTAGTTGGCTATACATAGTAATTGATCTGGGTAGGGGGAATTTCGCCGCGGTCTAGAGAAGAAAACCGCTTGACTCTTATCGAGATTCACCTCGATTCTTTTTTTCTGGAATCTAAGACGTTTGCGGAGATTTTAATTCCGTGTTTCTTATATTTTTAACCGACTTCCAAAAAGGAGGAGGTTATATGTTCGACGCGTATGTTTGTTTTTTTTTTTTTCATGTATGTCCACCGATTTCTCCATCATTTGTGGACCGATTTTGAAAATTCTTTTTTTGTTTGAAAGGGTATGCTCCTAAATTGGTCCCATATAAATTTTATTAACTTTGCTTGGGTAGTTTTTGAGTTAGCTACAAAATACGTATTTTTTTCCCCACTTAGTATGTAGATGATATGATAAGTTCCTGACACTGGTAGTAGGTAGTGGGGATTCGAATGTGTGTGGGATAGGTACCACAACTAAAAAGTGAAAAATAAAAACTTTTTACAAAAAAAAAAACTACAGACTTCCAAAAAAAAACACTACAAAGTGAAAAATATACTATTCCATTTCGGAGTCCAACCTTGCTATAGCAGAATAGGAACTGCTGATTTGTCGATTCGCCAAAATAACTCACTTTCCTACTTATTTAATTAATAAGCAAATTGCAATGACATCAAAATAACCTTTCATAATTAAGGTTATTTTTTACAATTGTTTTTATTACATTCTGATTATATTTATAACAAAATAATCTGTCAAGATAATAATAACTAATTATTTGCATTAGCTTTTTGTGAGTCACAAACATACTTGAAATCTTGAATATATTACCTACCTATGTCTGTTTGCAATGGAGTTTTTTTCTTAAAAAACTAGCTATGTGCAGTACGACACAACTTAGATGTAGCATGAATTAGAAAATTTGCATTAATTCATTTCAATTTTACAACGTATTTGGTTATACGACTTTACAAGTGATTGCGTTTGCGTAAAGATCATTTTCACCTAAAGTAGTAATAAAGATTGATGATTTTCAAGGCGCACTCAGTTCGGATGGTGATCGGTTTTACGAATTTTGCCGATGCTACATCTAAGTTGTGTCATACTATACCTATATTTATCATTAAAACTACATCATTGGTTTAGTGATCGCAAGCGTTACTACCGAGCATGAAGTCGTGGGGGATCAGGGAGTCGGGAAAACTGTTATAGGGTTTTTCAATCAGGAATTTTTCAGTAGCAGCCCGGAGTCTGGATTTGAGCCCGATTGAAGGCAAAAGGCTCGCCCTCTATTACATGGGATTTAAACATAACTGGCTATCAAAATGTAGGTGCACAGAAGGTACACCTCTGCTTAACCTTTTGAAAATTACAAGCGTAATGTTATGTTGTGTTTATGTTTACAAAATACTCGTAAAACAAAAAACGTGTCATGTACGAGCCGTGAAGAATATTAACAAGGTACCTTTATTGTATATTTTCAGACACTACTACATTATGTACCTATGCGATACGAGATTATACAAACACGTAAGACCGAGGCAAGTAAAGAAAAACTTAGTTGAAGCAGAAACGGTGTTTATATTAAGTACTACATTTACGTTACGTTTACAGCTCTGTGCCTCGGAAAGCACGTTAAGCCGTTGGTCCCGGCTGTCATTTGTTGATCTTTGACAGTCGTTACGGGTCGTCAGAAGCCCGAAAGTCTGACAACCAGTCTTACCAAGGGGTATCGTTTTACCACTTAACTGGGTTGTGGAGTTCAGATAGGCAGTCGCTCTTTAGGTGTATGAGGAACAGGGTGTAAAGTTCACTCATCCACCATAGAAAAGGGAGCATCCTCCGACCAGACGGGTGTTGTGTCTGGCGGGCAACTGCCCATCGGTTTGAAGTTGAAATCTTGTATGTATGTCGATCGCTCGGTAAACTCTAACTGCGCGATGCAGTATTTGTGTGACGTCATGTCTATGATGCATAGTTCGTTTATGGCGGTGTAACCGCTACAGCTCCATGTAAAATACTGGTATTCAGCTGCATCCGTTTAGACTGGAAGCCGACATCAACAAAGTTGGGAAAAGGTTAGGTAGATTGATTTGATTTCCTTCTATCTATCTACTAATGAATGAGAAAGTATTAATTATCCAGGCACTGTATTCTCGCCAAAACTCGGGACTCAAAAAATACAATTTTAATGGAAAGAGCAAAATGGATGTTGGTAAAAATAATGTGCTCAAAGAGTCATCTAAATCTCATTAACAGTAATTGTAATCCCATTAATTGGTATTTGCAATCACTGATTCTTTAATTATGTATTATAATAAATTAATCATAATCATTGCACACAATTAATACGCAAACAGTATTTCAGCCAGACTGAAATAATATCAAATAAACAATTATTGTACAATTCGTCTTCCATTACTTATTTCATTTTGGAATTTCCTCAAACGACTGTGGCGGAGCGCAAAAAGATGGTAATGTTTTTACTAAATTAGAAGGTGAAGCTAGATAAGGTCTTGAAACGTGGTTAGACACTGTTGCCCGTCTTTTTCAAACAAAATCGTCCTTACACATCTTAAACTAAGACAGCAAAAGGTGACCTATTTTACTTGAAACCACACATCATCTACCATTATTCATGGTACTAGGGAACCATAAAATTTCGTATTTAAAAAAAACAGAAGGCCAATTTTATTCTCATATTTAAAAAGCTCAAAAACTGGTCGCAATCTCATCAAAGCGACCATCAATGTCAGAAACTTGACAAAAATTTGAAGTATTTAACTTGTTATTTTTTAATTTTTTTTTACTTTTTCCTACATTTTCATGTATCCTTTTACTATCTATTAGCTTTTTACATAGTCAATGCGCTGTCTTATTTTACAAGGAAGGCTCTGTCTCTCGTAATACAGTTTTTTCAACTAGTACAAGGGTACATGTGATGTTTTCTACAAAAGTTAAATAAGTACTACTGTATTGTATTGCAAAGTTTTTTCTTATCCACAACTTATGGAAAAAAACTATAAAACTTTTTTGGAAAAATATTTTTTTTTTCTTAGCCGTTATTGTCCCACTGCTGGGCAAAGGCCTCCCTACCCTCTTTCCACCTCTCTCTGTCCAAAGCTTCCAAGGACCAATCTTTCTTAAAGGAGTCCAGCTCATCCCGCCGTCTCCGTCTGGGCCTGCCGCGATGTCGTTTGCAATCAATTATTATTATTAATTTTGACAGCTAATTAACGCAAAGATTAGAATGCGAATTTTCTTAAAAACATATTATTGCCCCTTTGGTGCCACAGTACGTTATTTTTTAAATAAAGATATGCTGCAGCAAATCGATAATCGTTCAGATATAATAATACCACATAGAAAAATGACGTTAGTATCGATTTATAGAACCTAATTACTGGTTACCACTTTTCCCTCGCTCGATTTGTCACTTAGCTGGCCAGACACTGAAAAATCTACATTACATAAGATTTTCTTTACCACTCCAGTATAAAGTAGTAAATTATACAACGAAAAGTTTTTTTTTTTTTTTTGAGAAAAGCTTTGATGGACGGAGTTCAAGTAAAAAAAAATATATTTTGTTCTTACGAAAACGGTTTATTCAAAAAGAAAACTTTCCCTTTGGTCTACTGTTCACGTCTTTACTAGTGCACTTTAAAATTTAAGTTAGACTAAAACTGCTTATTAGTCTTAAAAGCTAGATTGCAATTAGTTATTAAGAACCTAGTTCTTTATAAAAAAAACACTTTACTAAGGGTGAATTTCACCAATGAGACTGAACGCGATCACCACATCTAACCATCTAACCAAGAGCTTACTGTGTCAATATTCTATAAAAATGGTGACACTGACAGCTTTTGAACATTTTAGATGTGCAGCATTCAATTTCGTTGGTGAAATTCGCCCTAAATAGGTACCGTGCATGTAATGGAAACGCCCAACTGGTTCCGTACTAAATGAAAGCTTTTAATCATGAGCGCTCCCCGTATTTCCTCATTAAATTATTCGTACCTAGCTAAGGTAAATGTACTGTACGGAATAGTATATACACTAGATTTTTATTAAAGAAAAAGCCTGTTTTCTTTAGTAAAAAAAAACTACTTAGAAGTTTTCCGATAAAAATAATATTATTTTTTTTTACATTTTTAGGGTTTCCATTTAAGAAATTCTTCCTAATAGCCTGGTTTTGTTCTTGGTTAGTGGCAATAGGCTTGCCATGGAATTTACAAAAACACGTTAAAGACGTAATGTTATGTTTATCTATGTATGTGTTCGATTTTTCGCATTATCAAGGATAGAGAGCAATGCTTTTCACTTTGTGATTAATTTGCAAAATCCAAAATCACAATCTGCAAATTGTGTGGGCACAAATATGTGCTCCGACCCATTTTTGCAACCTTCAGTATTATAGAACTAAATAATTATACAAATTTTGGTACCTATGTAGAGTAGGTATCAGAATTAAATAAATTCAAAAACCCGTTTTTAGAAATAGACAAAATATGTACGAGTACCGTGTGTATGTGTCTTTTTACATGGGACTTAAACATAACTGGCAAAATGTGGGTGTACTATGGATGCACCTCTGCCTCACCCTTCGGGAAAACAAGGCGTGATGTTATATTATGCGTTATGTTTCAAATGTACTGAAGACGAAAAATTTGTTCGGATTAGCTTCCAAATTTTATAATTTAAATTTTAAATAAGAATGATTTTATTACATGCAAACGAGTCACCTTTTCTCCCTATCATCATATTTTATATAATTAAATGATCACCGTTTTTCATCAAATGTCATTGAAGTGGACTATAAAACTGCAAAGATTTGAAAATCTGTCTCTATTATTAAGAAAAACTATAAAATAAAAGTCGCCAGTCATGTCCCAGTTGCAATAAAAATCATTTTACAATTTAGTAATCGTAAAAATCCGTTTTTATAAATAAACATCATAAAATAGTTTGATATCTTCTTCTAAAATAATTACGAGGGGACGGACTGCCATGATTAATCAGTCTTAAGCTGGGAGCCAAATTGATTGACTTATCAATGGCCCCAATCATTTCAATCTTTGATACTTCTTGCATTATGTCATGTCGTCTCAAATTAAAATTTTGAATAAATGGTAAAGATATTTTTAATTAACATAAATTCTTAATTATGTACGTAAACGTAAATGTAAATATAATTAGACTAAAAATTTTTCCTAAACATTCTGGGAAATAAAGGGGAAAATATTTCTAAATACTTTACTCACCCCTTTATCTCTGTGTCGCAAAAATCTCAGGGAATCACATTAAAAAAATCTTCACCACATTCACATCACTAGACACTCAAAAAAATTGGATCTACACTGTCACACTCGGTATTAATTTATCCTTCACAAATAAATTGTCTAAATATACATTTTCAGTCACTGTACGAGAATAGTGCGGGCACCCGAAGAGCGAATTTTTTACTGGCTCAGTGACGAAACGCGGGGACGTGCGAACGGCGCGACGATCCGCGGGCGACTAGCCTGGGGCTTGGCTTGATCAAAAGCGCGGGAAACCCAGGCGAAAAACGCGCGAATTTCACCACCGCCATAATGTATTCGCGCCATTGCGAATTCGTTTTTCAGAGTTCCACCATCGGGGGGTGGAATCAATCGTTTTTTTATTACTTACGATCTAGAATTCAGCAGTGGCAAAGAGCTCTGTAAGTGCTTATTCGACTAATTTGGATTTACAGTCTTCTATAAAAGGCGTTGTACTAAAACTAAGGCTTATATTACTAGGACTAAAGTTTAATCAAGATTCAATCATCATTACATTTTTAGTAAGAATCAGTCTGTCTTCGTTTCGTTTACATTTTCTAACTTAATCAGACTGAGTGCATGCATTAAATCATTTGAAAGAATGTAAGCCTTAAACGCGAGTCTATCAGACTCCATTATGAAACATCTCATTCTTCGCTTTTTGTTTCGAGCTCTGCATTGCGTCGTTATGCGCTTATTTCGACTAATGAAATATAAAATTACAAAAAAATGGTTTTACTTAAAATTCTCGCTTTTTATTTTGTTCATATATCACGCAGATTTATTGTTTAATACTGGCGCAGAAATGTAATAATAAATTCACAAGTGTCATAACTATATTTCTCACGATCGTGCTGATAGAAAGTGGTCGTTATGCGAATATTATTATAATCTATTTGTATTTATAACCTTAGTGTTTATGACCATTTTTTCTTGATGAATGGCCAAATTATTTTTCAACATTAGACTTAATTGAAAATCGAAGTCTTATTTTAATAAAAAGTATTTAATTTGCTGCCCTCAAAACGGTGAAAGAAAACATTGTGAGGAAACCGGCATGTACTAGAATCAAAAATTCGAAGACATGTGACATCTACCAAACCACACTGGGCCCACGTGGTGGATGGCCCACTCCATCCACAGAGAGGAGGCCTGTGTCCCACCAGTGGGAACATTATAGAATTATGCTATGCTATCTAATTCGCGGCTAGTTTTCTCTAAAACCTCTAGCACAAATTAATAAAAACCACAAAATATTTAAACACGGAACCCTCATGGCCGCTAGTTCTACCATTTTTTTTTTTATTTGAGAAGGGAAATCTTTATATGAATGTCAAACGTACTGAGTGTGTTACAGAGTAAAAACGTTTCCATTTCGACAGTCACGAACGTCTACAAGCTTGAGGACAGTTGGTAAATGTCAATGTCATCTGTCAATTTAGTTGTAGCGTCTAAATCGTATTTATTTTTAGCTAGATTTAAATGTTAGTGTTCAACAAATTTGTTACGGCTAGAAATCTTTATATTCGGAATTAGAATTGTCAGTCGCACTTTTTGAATATACACCGTGAAATTTGAATCACAGTTTTGCTAGAACAAACGTTATTCAGACCATGGTCTACTACCGTTCTACAGCATTCAATAAAAAAAAAAAACATAATTGGTTTTTGAAAAAACACAAAATGTCAAAGTTTAAAATGTCAAATATATCAACTGCTTACAAAATTTCGTTTATGGAGGTACATTTCCATGTAAACAATGCTGTGTCCCATGCATGGTGTCTGTGTTGTAGGGAGTAACGATAATCTTGACATTTTAAACTTTGTTTTTTTGTGTTTTTTCAAAAACCAATTATGTTTTTTTTTTATCGGATGCTGTAGAATGGTAGTAGACCATAGTCTGACCAACGTTTGTTCTAGCAAAACTGTGATTCAAATTTCACGGTGTATAGTAATGAAGTACCTTGGTGACCGAGCTGTGCTCTGGTGAAAATAGAGAATAGGTACTCATTTAATAGTATAGGAAAGTTCATACTAATCCATGTATATGTACCTACTTATTCCATGCTGACATGATAGTAGGTACTTACTAATTCCATGCTGCCATGTCATTATTCTTGTCTCATTATTCAATTTCTTGTTCTAAACTTTGGGCGACCGAGCTCTGCTCGGGTAAAAATACGGAGAAACCGAATTTTCCCAGATATGAGACCTAGCTAGATCGATTTTTCGCCCATAAATTGCAACTTACATTGAAATCGTTAAAACCGATTTTGAGAACATGAGTAAAAATATATGTACGTGTAAAATATACCAATATTGTTCGTTTTATAGTATAGGATATAGTCTTAATTCTGAAAATAATTTTGAGGTGAATTGTTCTGTGTGGTATGTGTGCTTGACCTCTGGCTTCTTTATCACTAGTAATATAGCATCACGCATTGTTTCTCCGAAGGGTTGGGCAGAGTTGTACCTATATAATACACCCACATTTCGCCAGTTATGTTTAAGTCCCATGTAATAGGGGGCGAGCCTATTGCCATCAACTGGGCACAAATCCAGACTCCGGGCTGCTACCGAGAAATTATATATAGAAAAACCCAATAACACTTTGCCCAACCTGGAAATAGAACCCAGGACCTCATGCTCACCAGTAGCGCTTGCGACCACTGGACCAACGAGGCAGTTCTTTGTTTGTCAGTAGTGATTATTTTAAAAGAGTTTATGTAGTACTTAAGCGTAATCAATGAAATTTTGCACATTAACTTTGTTTGTGTTTGCTCGTGGCTAAGTACTAACAGCCGCTCGGGTCGATCTGTCAGGTTAAGCTACACTTGCCGGGGTTGGTCCGTGGATGGGTAACCATTTCTACATACCGAGACTCCTCCGTGCCTCGGAAAGCACGTTAAGCCGTTGGTTCCGGCTGTCATTCGTGGATCTTTGACAGTCGTTACGGGTCGTCAGAAGCCTGAAAGTCTGACAATCAGTCTTACCAAGCGGTATCCCATTACCCAGTTACTGGGTTGTGGAGGTCAAATAGGCATGTAAAATACTGGTATTCAGCTACATCCGGTTAGACTGGAAGCCGACCCCAACATAGTTGGGAAAAGGCTAGGTAAATTGACACTATTGGGCAAAGGACACCTTTGACCAATAGTGAGCTATATCGATTGGCCATCTTTACCTGCACGTAGTGATTATTTTAGCTTAAAAGGCACGGATCAGCTTAGTATGTAAATATTCTGTCAAAGTTTTGCAGTAGGTAATTGAATTTTAGATTCTGTTTTCAATTCGTTAACTGAACTAGGTTTGGGCGGGGCGCATCTGTCGTGTGCTGGATAGTTTATGGGCAAATACAACGACGGGATGGGTACAGCCTTGACCAGTCAGTTTGGCCTGACAGTTTATAAAAATACTGGTGGAATATGTTATTAATTTTGGAGATTAATCTACAGACTTTTTTAAAGACATCCGAAATGATTAATTTGTTAGAATTTTAGTTTTGCTTTTTTTCCATTGCTGAAGTAATATTTAGTACTTAGTCGACCGAGCTCTGCTCGGGTGAAAATAAATAAACATATCGTCCAGGTATACCAACGTTGTATCACATTCCCAGGTATAATACGTAGCTAGATCGATTTTTCGTAACTTTGATCGAACTCGTTAGAGCCATTTTCGAGAACGCGATTACAAATTATGTATGCATACATAAATATTGCTCATTTAATAGTAAAGGATTAACAAGTAATGCTTCTATACATATATAATGCCGACGTATTTTCGTAGAAATCTCAAACTTCTCGAACTCTAGGGGAGTTTAAAACGGAAAGAATCTTGTCTTGATTTTCCAATTTCGCTCTGTAAACCAAGACATAGGCACTGCGAAAAATACAGTGAAGCTTGCCAAAACTACACGTCCACTCTGTGCATACACGCTCACGCGCACACATTTACAATCAAACAACAATCAAACTACACCTCACTAAGTGCACAAATGTTTACGAAACCGGCTTCACGTCACTGTTGACAGCGCTCTGTCTAGGTTTTTTATTTGGTATGAGGTCAGACTATAGTAAGTTGGTGATGTCTTAAGACTATAGAGCCATGAGGAACAGGGTGTAAAGTTCACTCATCCTCCATAGAAAAGGGAGGATCCTCCAACCAGACGGGTGTCGTGTCGGCTGGGCTTGAAATTTATTTTAATTTTTTGGTCTAGAGCTACTCGCAGTTGACCGGGCTTTCCTTTGGTTGCCTTAAGCTGCTACACTTAAAGCCTCCTGCCAGGGGCAAAAACTATTCTAAATTAAAACAAGGCGAGCGCTCGCTAAGGGCACCCCCTGTGGGGTACGAACCTCGGCTTAGAGCGTCGCTGGGGAGAGGACATCAAGAAGGGACAGGCAGGATCAAACTTAGATTTTCATCTTGATTATTATACGGGGTACGTGCTCAGCTGCACCCAACTGCTGGCACCTCGTTTTCGAGCAAGGGTCGGGGGGAGTGTCATTTACTCGGGGGCGCAGTCGCGATCACAAAGGAACTCGGCGGCGAGGTCGGAATGACGAGAGGAGTCTGTATTTGTTTACTGTACTGGTGGTCCTATTCTTCTCCTGGAGGAGTGTTATGGGGTCATTTGGGTTGGAAGCTAGGCTTGATGATTACTTGATGTGTATGTACTCGTCGCACGGTAAACTTTGCTTGCGCGATGCAGGATTTTGCGTGACGTCAGTGTGATGTTCACATGCGGGGGTATAGATGCCGCCACAAGCCTTAAATTCGCTTGGTAAATATACTTTAGAAGCGGCCATTTGAACGACTACCCGAACTTACGTTTTGCAGAAATAAAATCCTCACAAAAATCTCTTCAGTTCTACACCCGATATTCTGACCTCGCCACCAAGGTCCCGATCCCGAGTAAATGAAACTCCCCCCGACCCTTACTCGAAAACGAGGTGCCAGCAGTTGTAGCAGCTGAGCACGTAGCTTTAAATTCCCCGATTAATAATCATAATCAAAACTTTGAGTGTAGTAGCTTAAGACAGCCCGTCCCATCTTTGATGTCCTCCCCCCAGCGACGCCCTAAGCCGAGGTTCGTACCCCACAGGGGTTGCCCATAGCGAGCACTCGCCTAGTTTTAATTAGCATAGTTTTGTGCCCCTGACCGGAGGCTTTGAGTGTAGTAGCTTAAGACAGCCACAGGAAAGCCCGGTTAAATGGTCATGACCTCAGAGGTCAGCTACGAGATGCCCTACAAAAAAAAAAACTTCAGTTCTTTCCCCAACAAGGTAGAGAAACGGAGAAACACTAAATATTTTTTAAATCATAGTAACACTGTATTTACTCCACCATTTCCCATGAAAAGGTGACTACACTCGACGCTATTGTTAACCAGTTGATGGGCCATTTGTTGCAAACATTATATACATAGTTGTGTTAAATGTACAATGTTGTATAGTTGACACACTCTAGATAAAAGCAAACTTCATGTTTATAACTATGTTAAACTCCGGTGTGGTGTATGTTGTAACGCTCAATACTGTCGTTGAATCCATACATACCTATACATACAATCAATCTGACAAGCTTTTTCCCAACTATGTTGGGGTCGGCTTCCAGTCTAACCAGATTCAACTGAATACCAGTATTTTATATGAAGCGACTGCCTACTGCTCTACAACCCAGTAACTGGGTAATATGATAATCTTACCAATAAGACTAGTTGTCAGACTTTCGGGTTTCTGACGATCCGTAACGACTGTCAAAGATCCATAGGAATGACAGCCAGGATTTCGACCAACGGAATAACGTGCTTTCCGAGGCACAGAGGAGTCTCGGTATATAAAGATGGTCACCCATCCACGGACCAACCCCGGCAAGCGTAGCTTAATATACATATACATGCATAAAATTGAAGTGTCTGTTTGTAATTTCAAAATAACAGCTTATGACAAAACGCATACTTGTGAAAGTACAGTACCGACCAAAAGTCCATGAGCAATCTCACAAAGCAATAGACTGACGCTTCGGTTTGACTTACGACCTTCTTCTATAAGTTGTTACAATACTGTAGACACGCACATTACACACACACACTCACTTTGTCTGCAACCAATGACTAGTTCAATAATCATCATTCGTTTTTAGTTTCATTCGTCTTGTTCACATAAATATTAAAGTTTAGCAGGTAGACCACAAAAAACTAAGTAAATTATTTCGATTTCTGTGGGGTAGATGCAGTTTGTTACGAGTATATAATTAATAGAACTTTGTTGGTTCGTGGATAATATTGGTGACGAGTATTTAGCGCAGTGTTGTGGTTATTATTATCAAAAAGCAGGCATAAAATATATTGAAGAGATCAGATCAGATCAGAGAATATTATTGCGCTGCGTAAAAGTGAAGTGAATATCTAATGAAACCGGACTAAGTGTGAGTGTTATCATTTATATATTTCATATTTTACTAAACATAAATCTTAATCAAGGGTATTGTTGATAGAACAGAGGTATTGTTGAGACAGAAGATGCCTTTAAAGTTTTAAATTCATTGTGAGGTTTAATTCGATTAGTGAATAATAAATAATAAGGTATTATGTGTAATAAAAACAATGTTTTTCTTTGTTCTAGAGAAATACTGTGAGGGTTAAGAGATATGAGGAAGGGGCTTATTATCGAGTAGCAGCGACGTCAAATGGTGAATGAAACAAATGGTTTCATACCAACGAGATATTTTGCTGAATTATTAAAAACACGTCATTATGAACCGTCGCCGTGCACTCTGAAGGCTTACATCACTGAAGACCAGCTAGAAAACCGTTTTTGACCTTAAAATATTGACCGTACCAACTTAATAAACAACAGATTCGTTATTGCATGAATTTATGGTAACGAATTTTTAAGCACGTTTCAATAGGGTGTTTGTCGTATTTCTTGCAGAAATACCGAAATTGTTTAATATTATTTTAGTAATAGTATTATTTTAGGATTAAAATTTGAGGTTTAGTTTCAATCTTCTTTTCGTAAAGAAAATGAATACTTAAGCTTTAACCTCAATAACAACCAATATTTACTAAAGTCAAATAAAATGTAAAATAATTAATACAAATAAAATATAAACAAACTGCCCATATTTAACCTTAAAATTACCTATTCTGTAAGTAGTTTTTTACATTTTAAGTAGTCTAATATTCTTATTTATTACTTAATTACTTCGACCATGATCAAAGCTTAATATTTATGGTGAAAAAATCCATTAAAAATTTAAAATATTTCATAATTTAAATATGTCAAAATAATACAAACTGCTTCTAAGTTTCTTGACATCTATTTCACATCTTATTCAGCTGAAGTAATGATAAATAATTGTAGCAGTTTATTAACTTATGTAAAATAAATATAACGAATAAACATATTTTTTTAATTTTGTCACGCATTTTTTATTCTAAAACCTTTATTGCAATAACAACATAAAAAAGCAGCAATATTTAAAAAATATTAGTATCGAAAACAAAAATAATAATATTTGCAAAAAACCGCACTGTGTTTTACGAGATTAGAACCTGAGGCAGTTTGAATTCCATACCAACGCTTAACGCTTTCTGCTATCTGCACTTGTTAAGTTACTATCGAATTTTAGCAATGCCATTAACTGGTCAAGTTCACGCGCATAGTGCGTGTGTGCTAGCATGTTTAAAGCGATGGAAATATATTGTTGTTTCGTGTAGTGCAAAACTGCGTAATCTGTGGTGTGTGTATCGTGTTGGTTACACATACAAATGTACGAGCTATACCGCGTGTTCACAGCAATACGACTCTTAGCGTGCTTATGCACTTTTAAGCGCTTACTGTACATAAACCTATAAAAGGAAGCTATTCTTAGCTATTTCTTAAGAAATAAGCAGTAGGTACCTTTGTACTCTAAATTATAGTTATGTCGTTTTTACTGTGTACATAAATAATAAAATAAATAAATAATAAATAAACTGTACATAAGAGTACCAAAAAAAATAGTTTCTTCGTCTGTTTGTTTGTTCCGGCTAATCTCCGAAACGGCTGAACCGACTTTGATGGGACTTTCACTGGTAGATAGTTATTGCTATGAGGAGTAGAGTTTTGTTTATGAAAAAGATTCAGGGTCTATGCGGGCGAAGCCGCGGACAGCAGCTACTTAGTTTTAAATAGATGAGTAAGTATCAAGGGGAAACAGAGGTGTATCCACACATTTACCAGATATGTTATTAGAACCCTGTATAAGGGTATACATAAATTATTATTTAAATAATTTAAAATTAACATTAAAATGTACATGAAAAATAAATTTAAAATAAAACTAATAGCTTCTTTTTGAAAATTTTTATATAATAATAAAAATAGTAACTAAAATTATTTTCAAGGTATATGTGTTGTACCGGGCTTACTACACCCAGACTCCGGGCTGCTAATGAGAATTTTCCAGTGAAAAACCACATACCTAACCAGTCGCGGTTGCTACAACAAGACCAACAAAGCAATCGCTCCTATGCTGCAGACAACCTCTGTTTGACTGATAATTTATTTTGAGTTCGCTGTACAAAGAAAGAAAGAAAGAAAATCAATTTATTTAGAAATAGAAAATAGCCCAGGTTAAGGCACACAGTTTACAAAAACAAAAAAAAAAACAGAAAAAGCTTGTTTGTGAAAAAGCAGTATTGTTTGCCTCACGGCTGCGACAGCAAAACAAGAATACAAGACAAAAAAATAAGACAAGAAAACTGCTGACTTCTGGGCCCATATTACACCCGACAGAGCTCAGAGACGCTTCGACCGACGCGGCGATTCCTTGCTCTATGTTACAGCCAAAAGGTATCATACCACCGACATTTTCTTTTTTTTTAAAATTCATATCATCCTGTTATTCACTCGCCTCGTTAGTCTAGTGGTCGTAAGCGCTACTGCTGAGCATGAGGTCCTGGGTTCAATTCCCAGGTCGGGCAAAATGTTATTGGGTTTTTCCATTAAGAATTTCTCAGGTTTGACAGGTCCACTCAAATCTGTGTGGTTCTTTCCTCAAATGACCAGTTCAGACACTAATCTACATGGTCCTCATATGATCCAAGATTATGTCAATCTGCCTAGCCTTTTCCCAACTATGTTGGGGTCGGCTTCTGGTCTAACCGGATGCAGCTGAATACCAGTATTTTACATGGACCGACTGCTTCACAATCCAATAACTAGGTAATACGATACCCCTTGGTAAGACTGGTTGTCAGATTTTCGGGCTTCTGACGACCCGTAACAACTGTCAAAGATCCACGAATGACAGCCGGGACCAACGGCTTAACGTGCTTTCCGAGGCACGGAGGAGTTTCGGTATGTAGAAATGGTCACCCATCCACGGACCAACCCCGGCAAGCGTAGCTTAACCTGATGGATCACCCGTGCGACTTTTAGAACTTAGCCAGGAACTCGTCTAGCAGATTTTTTTGTTTTTAAATATGACGTGTGTGATTCCGATATCCTATTTACAGAATAAACAATTTTATTTCAGTAGCAGCCCAGTATAGATTTGTGCCTGAAGTAGTATAGGTAGGTACACCTCTGCCCAACCTTTCGGGGAAACGAGGCGTGATTTTATGGGCTGTATATGTTATTTGCGTGACATGTAACACAATTTATGTAAAACATAGTTTTCCCCCCGAACAGCCCTTTCATACAAAAATTCATTCTTCAATGATCACTTTGTTCCTATTTTTGTCATGTCCACGTCATTCCAAGCCAATTATCATGTCATTAACTTGCTGAAGGCAGGCTTCAAATTACGTCATTCAGTGTTTGAAAGACCCTAATGTAAGTAGGCTTTTGTTTTAAATATGAAAGGTAATGATTACTTGTATTGTTGACCGTTCGTTTCATTGTAATGGTTTTGCGGACTTCTGGTTTCAAAATTGTGTTTGTTGGACATTTTAAAGATATTCTACAGCTAAATAACATGTTAACTTTGTGATCTCGTTTCAAAGACTGATTTATAACAGTGAAATCGGTTGGTAAATGTGTGTAAATTATTTTATCACCACTGCTCTCAAAACAGTGTGAGGAAACCGGCATCTAGAAACAAAATTTCGAAGACATGTGATATCTACCAACCCGCACTGGGCCCGCGTAGATTACAGCCCACTTCGCTCTCGAAGAGAGGACGCTTGTGTCCCAGCAGTGGGAACATTATAGGCTGATTATGCATGCATGTTATGCATGTTTACACCTACCACCTATAACACAGTTTCTAATGGTTAGTTAATTTTCTATGCAATCTAATTCGAGTGATTTTGATTGGGAAAACAAATAAAAAGGAACTTTCAGTTAAGAAAACATATTTTTATTTTAAGATAGCTCTGAAATTTAAGATATCTACCCATCGTTATCCTTTACTAGAACAAGTCAGTTGAATTGTGATTGTTTTTCTCATGGTCATTAAAGATGGAATCGTTTCTTCTAATTGACGTCACAGTACAAGTCACATTGGCGGGACATCATCATCATAATCATAATCTATCAATTGCTGAACAAAGAACTTCATGATTGATTTCTATAATCCAATTCACTAGTTACATATGTCCAAGAAGCGAAAATGTTAATCGATTTTCAAACAAATTCCTTCCCTACATGGACACTTTTTAACCGACATCCAAAAAGGAGGAGGTTATATGTTCGTAGCGTATGTTTGTTTTTTTTTTATGTTTGTCCACCGATTTCTCCGTCATTTGTGGACCGATTTTGGAAATTCTTGTTTTTGTTTGAAAGGGTCTCTCAAATTGGTCCCATATAAATTTTATTAATTTTGCTTGATTTGTTTTTGAGTTAGCTAGAAAATACGTATTTTTTTTCCCACTTAGTATGTAGACGATATGATAAGTTCCTGTCACTGGTAGCACGTAGTGGTGGGGTAGGTACCACAACTAAAAAGTGAAAAATAAAAACTTTTTACAAAAAAAACCACCGACTTAAAAAAAAAAACACTACAAAGTGAAAAATAACTTTAATTTCGGAAGTCGGTGGCAAAAAACGAAAATACAAAATCCAAGACACCGACTTCTGGAATTAAAGTAATTTTTCACTTTGTTTTCACTTTGTGTTTTTTTTTTGAAGTCGGTTGTTTTTTTTTTTTTGTAAAAAGTTTTTTTGAACAGTCATTTTCATTCATAATGTTAATTAATGTGTGTGTGTTATATTAATTATCACATGCTTCAAAAACGGTGACGGAAAGCATCGTGAGGAAACCGGCATGCCTGAGGGATATTTCTCGACAGCATTATTTTGAAGCCGTCACAGGCCCATGGGTGGCTTTAAAACTCTGACACCAGGTTAGTCACTAACCACATGAAAAGAAGAATTCAAAACGTTGGAAATAACGTTTTTGGATAAAGAATAAGCTGCAAGGAAAAATTTACATTGAGGCGCTTTACATAATTATTTCTTGACTTTACCAGAGGACGCCCAATGGTCCACTAACACCGCCACTCCTTTAACAAAATGTTATCTCGTGACTTAAAATGAATTGTGAATAACGGCTAATAAGGACCCTCGGTTAGTGTTTCTAGAATTTTCTAATATCTTTTATAAAGTTTAATATTGAGACACGACGCAATAAAATACGATCTAGAGGAATGTGGCCGCTTTTCTTTTGATCGAATTTTCTGCTTCGTGTGTCAATATGAAACTTTATAAAAAGTATTAGAAAATTGTGTGTCTAGACATACCTACCGGGGGTGTCTACTAACCGTTCTTCATAATTCCTGCCCAGTCAAGAGATATTCTTTTTTTAATTAGTGGCGCTAGTGGACCATTGCGCACCCCCTTTCCCAGAAACAGTCGATAATTATTAGAACAAGTAATTTCGTATCGCATTTTTTTAACTTGCTGGCAGAATGAGACGTTACCTTATGAAAATATTTCATGGCGATGTTCAATAAATAAACATTTACACATACATACATAACCTCACGCCTTCTTCCCATGGGGGTAGCCAGCAACTACAGAACGCCACCTGCTACAATCCTTACATACTCCTTTTGCTTCGTTTACGTTCATAATCTGGTCATGTAGTATGCCCATGTATGTTTTTAAATTTTTGTAAATGTGAGTACCATGGAGCCGTTTATTATGTTATTAAGACGTATGCTGACTTGGAAAAGCAAGGCAGTTGAGAGTATGTCATGCTCACTTAAATGTCTCGCTGATGGTGGCGAGAGTGTTGGATAATTCGGTTCCCTACAAAATGGTTGAGCTGGATGGTGTTGATCCACGCGTCATGTTCGTGAACGGGAGCCGTCAGTTGAGACTGGTCATCTCTTATCTGCCAGGGCTTATTTTTAATCTTATATTTTCAATTGCTTTTGATAATTTTTTGTACATTAATCTCACATTTAGAAGCAACAAGAATAATGTAGTCAGGATTTTGTAATATCTATATTTAAAAGAGTGTTCTTGGAGTTTCTTCACCGTTCTTCTCCATAGTGATCTACGTTTTGGAATGGTCAACTAGCTTCAACTTTCTGATTAACTGACCGACTCTTTGACGATTCAAAAGTGCCTGTAAATGGTTTAATTGAAATAAATGCTTTGAGTTTGAGTTTTTCAGTACTACACACCTGACCTTTCTAAATAACATCACCAATAAGGTCACTATTATTTCCTTATAGGACGTCCCCTGCGTCCTTTATAAACATTTACTTTTCCAAAAAACTCTTAACCTAATCCAGCAACTTCGAAAACCATTCAAACTTTTGCTCACACTACAGAAAATGGTTCCAAAGATTCTTCTGTACGAAACTAGATTGCTGAGCAAATTAGTTTTCCTAGGCCAACGAGAATTCAAGTAAAACGTGTTGGTTAGAAGTAACGTTCGGGATAGCCGGACCAAACTATTTGATCTTGTTATCAAACACAGGCTTCAGGCTAAAGTGATTGGTGTGCAAAATGATTTGAGAAGCTGGCAGAATTTCTTGTTTATTGAATTTGAATCTGAATTTATCCTAACTTACCCTTACTATCTATCTAAACTAATAAAAAGAGAAAAGATTTGATTTTTTGTATTTTTGTTTGTTTGCTTGTAATGAATAAACTCAAAAACTACTGGACCGATTTTAAAAATTCTTCCACTAATAGAATGCTACATTATCACTGAGTAACATAGGCTATAATTTATAAAGATATCACGCGATATCAATATTATAAATACGAATCTGAGTTTGTTTGTTTGTTTGTTACGCTTGCATGCTAAAACGGGTGAAAAGATTCGAATGAAATTTGGCACATACGTAGAATATAATTATGATACTTTTATCCCGATATTCCTACAGGATTAAGACTTAGGCGGGTGTGTATATATATTATAAATGCGTGAGTGAGTTTGTTTGTTTGTTACGCTTTCAGGCTAAAACGGCTGAACCGATTTGAATGAAATTTGGCACATGGGTAAAGCATGACCTTTGCTTAAAAAGAGGCTCCAATCACTAGTTGTTAAAATAATAAACAAATTTTCTTATTTTCATTAATTTTCACAATTCAACAATATTCGTGTTGTTATTTGCGTAAAGAATTGTTTCTAACATGAAGCAATGGTTTATGAATTTACTTCAAAATCCTTCGTATTGTGATTGATAGTATGTTACGCAATTGGGATGCCGAACAGATTTAATAAAAGTGAATATACTGCTACATTTAAATCTCCTGATTGAGATCTTTCCTTTGTTTTACACATACAAATAAAGGCAAGCTACCAAAACATTTCACACAAATTTTTAGAACCGAAATAAAAGAGAAAATTCTAAATTAGTCAATTATCCGTTACGATCCGTTCGAAATTCCCAGCTGTCATTGATGGTGCTATTTCGCTTTGGTCCTAACTGTACTAACGTATTGTCTGTAATTATGTGCCCGATTGTACTCCAGGAGATAGGCGATGTTTACTTTTTTTGTAGCAAAGCAGTTTTGGAATAAATACTTGACCGCAAGAAAAATACGTTATGAATTTTGTATTGTAGAATGACTGAGCTAAAAATTCAAAAAACAATGATTTTAGAAAATAAAAGCTATTTTTTATTTATAAATGTTTTTTTTTTTGTATTTAAACACGTAGTTAGTTAAGATTAGCGAATATTATAATATTCCGACAGAAGTAATAAATGAAGTTTGAGTGCAGACAAAACTGTAAAAAATACTAACAGATTAGACAGAAAATAGTAGGTATCTAATGCAGTTACTCCACTAGCCGCCATGACAGAATGCCGTTTAAACAATAAATCTAAATTGTGTTTGATGAAAGAAAAATTTGTTTTGTTAATGTAACACATACATAACCCATAACATAACATCACGCCTTGTTTCCCCGAAAGGTTTGGCAGAGGTATCCCTGTAGCAGGTACACCCACATTTCGCCAGTTATGTTTAAGTCCCATGTAATAGGGGGCGAACCTATTGCCATCAACCGGGCACAAATCCAGATTTCGGGCACTGAGAAATTTCAGATAGAAAAACCCAATAACACTTTGCCCTACCCGGGAATCGAACCCAGGACCTCATGCTCAGCAGTGGCGCTTGCGACCACTAGACCAACGAGGCAGTAAATGTAACAATTTTGCAGAAATATTTATATTTGAGGGAAATAGACCACAAGGAACAATGTTAACCTACAAGCCGCGTTAAAGAACATCGTTCCAAAAAAACACATGTGAATTTTAATATCATCCCCTATTTTACCCTCTTGAGGGATGATTTTTGAAAAACGCTGAAATACATAATTCTTTATTTGGTACCAAAAGCATTAAAAAAAAAATCATAGCCCTAACTTAAGAAATGATAGGTTTCCCATACTAACTTTCATCCCCTATATATCTCCCTCCTTAGGGCTATTTTTGCGACAAAAAGTAGCCTATGTCCTTCACTGAGATGCCATCTATCTCCTTGCCAAATTTCCGTTGAGTGGTTTAGGCGTGAAAAGGTAACATACAGACAGACAGACAGATAGACAGAGTTACTTTCGAATTTATAATATTATAAATTCAATACTAATTTATTTATTATTATATCAATACTAATATTATATCAATCCACACTATCGTATGGATTGATATTATTGAAGTAAGTGATTGAACTTTTGACTGCTGTTTTAGTTATAACTTTCGTTGTTAATTGGAATGTTATAAATTAGAATAGAAATAATTTGAAATACGCAGTCAAAGAAGTTGTTAAAATAATCCCTTTTGAAAACTCATTTAACTTTTCACATTAAACTTCTAGATTTTGATGTGTAAAACGATTTGCAATAAAAAAGATTTAATGAAGAACTCGACACCCATTATGAACTTATTTTGAATACTTATTACAATTAGCTACGAATATAATTGTACATCGAAACCAAGCCGTGTCTCGGAAAGCACGTTAAGCCGTTGGTCCCGGCTGTCATTCGTAGATCTTTGACCGTCGTTACGGGTAGTCACAAGCCTAAAAGTCAGACAAAAAGTTTTACTAAGGGGTAGGGGAAGCGACTGTCTATCTGACCTTCACAACCCAGTAACTGGGTAATGAAGGTCAGATAGGCAGTCGCTCCATATTAAATAATGGTATTCAGCTGCATCTGGTTAGACTGCAAGCCGACCTCTACATAGTTGGGATAAGGCTTGGCAGATTGATTTAATTATTTCATAGTCTTGTGCTCATCAAGTTTTTCTGGACATCGCTAAGCGGTTGATTGACTCTTCACCTGACTAGCGGGCTGGCCTATTTTTTGGTCAAAGAATCAGCATTGCTATACAACACATCGCCGCAATGATTATTATAATAGGTATGTTATGTTAAGTCTAAGTCTAAGTTTTTTCGATATTTCAGAGTAGCTCCCATAGTGAAAGTTGCTCAAAATCATGATTACCTTCACGCCCTGAAAGGTTAACAGTGAATTAAAAATCATCATCATTTAAACATTTTAGGTAACTTGTATATGCTTCTATAATGCTCAAGATTTAAACCTGAAACTAGGTGCTAATGAAGCGGCTACGTAACGTGTCATGAAGTTTTTTCCACGAATTCGATCAAAATTTTCCTAGAGTTTTCCATGAATTCCATTTAAGCCCCCAATGATTTGTACCGAATTCATAAATCAAAAACCAGGTCTATTATTACTGTGTTCACGCTTGCCCACTTTCAAATCTAAAATACACTGAATAAATAATAAATACATATTGTAAGTAAAGAAAATTGTAGTGTGTGGGCCGTGATTGATTTCGTAAAGGTAGTTTTCAAAAGATTAATGATGTATATACTGAAGATAATTACAAGATGGAAACAAATGGAAACAATTATTTTAATGTTTTGACCTATACTAATCGTTGTTATGTCAAATGCCTCATTTGGTAGGTAGTGATAAAAAACAACGCTAACATTCTGCTTTAATCTTATTTCTAGGGTTCCGTATCCAATGTGTACCAAAGAGACCTTATTTTTAATCTACCACAGTCGGTCAATCCATTTCTCAGTCTGTCATAGGACCTGTACCTGTTAAACCTAATTATAAGAGTAAAAAATTCAAACTCCAATAGTTAATTGATTCAGGCGTGACCTTGCAGAAATCCATAATAAAATACAATAGACGTTGTTATATTCAGTAACCTGTACCGCTTAACTATTCCAAAAGAGCATTAAATAACCCTGTAAGAAATCGATGTTGCCACACCAAAGCGCTGAACGCAGAGAGCGTCTCGCCGTTGTCACTGCGTCCAGCGCTCGGTGTGGCAACACGCCGTGTTCGGGTTCGCGACAATTCAATCGTCATCCTGAGGATCACCTCGTTGAGAGGTGAAACACGTGTCGATTTCTTACAGGGTTTTTTAAGGCTCTTTTGGAATAGTTAAGCAGAACAGGTTACTAAATATATCGACATAATTATATTGTATTTTTTTTTAATCCCAATGTCAAACATGAAACAAGATCCCTCGTATTTGAAACACATTACAGAATAGTTACACTAATATTAAGCAGGACATTAAAAATATCCTAGAAGCACATGATACCCCCAATACTAAGCCCATCTCTCTAACTACAATCAGGGGGCGTTTGCAATTAAACAGCACGAATTCTACTCGATCAAGAGGCGGCGGCATGTCGAACACACGCGTTCTGACATATAGCACTACATAGCCCAGGGCAACGTCCGAACACCAAACCGAAGCTAGCTTCCACAATTTTGGAAATAACAAGCCTGTTTGATATTACAAAGAGCTGTCGAAAACAAAAGAATAAAGTTTTTTTTATTAGTGATTCGTAATCTTATTTTTTGGTATACGTTGGTTGGTTTAGGTCTAATTTCCGCTACAAAAATGGTCAAAGAAGAGTCGTCAAAATCATTTAATCCATAGAGAACTTTTCAGAAATAAAGCTGAGGTAGTAAGAACTCAATTTATTGCTGAGAATATATTTATAGATTGTAAAATTAACACCGGTTTTAGTTTTATATCGACTGTTTCTAGAACTTAAAAATAATAATATTTATGAATACTGTTCGTGGATGGTGTTGTGACTTTTTTAAAGGCTTTATGTTGTATAATTATATATTTTTTTTAAAGATGGCGTTTGTTCATTTCTTGTTTTTGACAAGTAAATTAGTTGCGTCAGCTACTTGGTAAATTTAACCAGCAAAAATACAGTCGACTGCATTTACCACTACAGATATTGCTACAGATAGGTTTAGGTTTAAATAAACTTTATTCTCAATATAGACACACAGACACATATCACTTGCTTGAGAACAATACCAAAACATACATAAATTACACAAAGTTCGTCGTCATCAGTTACAAACTGATATTCGATGATTTGATTTTTCCAAAGTGATCACTGACCAAGTTGAGTTTTAAATGCATTGAACGAGTGTAGATTTCTTATACTAGAGGGTATTCCTTCAAAATTAAGCATTTTTTTGCAATAGTTAGGTCTAGTTTTGGGTAAAACTAATAAGCTAGCTAGATATTGCCACAGATGCATATTCAGCCTATAATGTTCCCACTGCTGGGACACAGGCCTCCTCTCTGTGAGAGGGGGTGGGCCGTAATCCATCACGCGGGCCCAGCGCGGCTTGGTAGATGTCGCATGTCTTCGAATTTTTATTTCTAGGACATTCTGGTTTCCTCACGATGTTTTGTGATGATTTAATTTACACAAAGTAAAGCGCCTGTCTAGGTTCAAACAGCCGTTACCACTGAGCCAGCAGAGTTACTCCTCCACTACAAATATTGCTACAGATGGAATGATCAGAATTTTTCATAAATACGTGGCATTATAATAGCTATTTTAGACCGAATTTATTGTAAGAAGCAAGAATTTCCACAGAACTTGCCAATACTAAGTCGGTTGACAGCCCTATATCGATCTACCGTCCCACCTGTTTCTAATACCTCAATAACCTTCCCAGAAATATCCAACCAGATACCTCAAGTAAACTACATATTTAATGCTATACACGAAATACATATATCCTACGGGATTTGCGGCGAACGCTAAACACAACAATCCCGGGCAATGACCGCTGGTATAGATACTTAGCACAAAACACATTAGTTATGTACCTAAACCTACCTTAGAAGGAATCCTCTATGACACATGTAATATTGATGTGCGTTTGTGGTAGACTTGAACTAAAATGGCTGAAACTACGTACAGTTATATCTGTGCACGTTAGAGATGCCGCGAATACTCGCTATAATTCGGTATTCGGCATTACTCGACATTTTTTTGTTATTCGTCGAATACCAAAAAGTAGTGACTATTATTCGACATTCGGCGAATAGTTGTCTTTAAATAAAAATAAACTTTTAATGAACAGAAAAACTATAGACTTGAAAATAATTAGATAAACTTTTATTAATCTTTAAAAACAAAACACACTTAGTAATTATATCATTAATATAAAAAGTTAGCCAAAAATCAGTCATCAGTCAATCTGCCTAGCCTTATCCCAACTATGTTGGGGTCGGCTTCCAGTCTAACCGGATACAGCTGAATACCAGTATTTTACATGGAGTGACTGCCTAGTCAAAAATTTGTCATGTTTAAGTTAATTACTTAGGCTTTTTAATTAATAATTTAATATTTAAAGTCCAAAAGGGGCAGATGTTTTTCTGCACGATTGAGATCTAGTCGGTGGCGTTTTTTTTTCATGAATCAAACCTTCCTCAGAAAATAAATAAACTATATTATTATTAAAGTTATCGACATAGCTCACAGAATTACCAAGCTGAAGTGGTAGTGGGCCGGCCATATCAGCCGTAGAACCGATGACCACGTACACGTGTTCTTGAGTGGAGACCGCGAATTGGCAAACGTAAGGTAAGACGCCCTCAGGCTAGGTGGAGTGACGATCTTCGCAGGGTGGCTGGTAGCAGCTGGATGAGAGTTGCCGAGAATCGAGCTGAATGGCGTGCAATTGGAGAGGCCTATGTCCAGCAGTGGACTGCTATAGGCTGATGATGATGATGTTGATGATTATTTGAGAATAAATAAACTTTTTGTGTATTCCTTTTTTATGTCGAGTAATAATGGCGAGTATTCGACTATTCGCCATAGGGAATGGCGATTAATCGGTATTCGACTATTCGCCATAACAAATATTCACGGCATCTCTAGTACACGTCTTCAAATTGTAGTGGATTTTGGTCACAAGGATTGAGAGCACTCATAACATGACGCCTATTTTCTCCGAAGGGCTGGGCAGAGGTGTATCTTTAGCGCACCCATATTTCGCCAGTAAAGTCCCATGTAATAGGGGGCGAGCCCATTGCCCTCAACCAGGAAGAAATCAATTTCCAATATCCAACAACGCTCTACAGTGTAAAAAAAAATTAGAACTATAAAAACAAGACAAAGTGAAAAATTACTTTAATTTCGAAAGTCGGTGTCTTTGAATCTGTATTTTAGTTTTATGTCACCGACTGGAATTCGGTTGTTTTTTTTTTTCACTTTATATTATTATGGTACCCACATCAATTCGTATACAAAAGAACGAAAAGAAAACTGGTTTATTCTGCACAAACAAAACGCACATTTTAAAAAACTAGACATAAAATACACACAATACAAAAGTAGGCAAAAGCCTCGTATTCAATCCAAAAAAGTTTGACAATACATATTCCACTACTTGCTATGTAAACAACAGTGACAGGAAGTATTATAACATCATCAAAATAATATACAAAGTGGATTAAATACGTATTATCGAAGCTAACTCAAACAAAGTTAATCAAAGGAGATCATTCAGGCTCCATACATTATTTTATATTTTTTCAGTACTTTCAGAAATCAATAAATGTATGTCGAATCCGGTCTAAGTACGGACACGAAACGAATCGCAAGCGCGCCACTGGCGACATTAAGAGTGAGCTACCTACACCAAAAAAGGCGCGCTTCTACAGAGTCGTGATGTTTTAAGGCCACGGCGAGGAGGGCAGCCTCTGGTCGCATTGAAGTCAAGACGTCGCGGAACTGTTCTCGATTCGTGGTGCTCAGTAATTGTGTTAGTTGTAATTTGTGATCATTGTGTAAATTGGTGATTTTAATAAACGCCGTCACACCCAGTGTGTGTATAATTTAGCTAGTGTGATTCATTTGATAGTAAATTAAAATGTGATATGAACTGCAAACTGTTTTTCTATTGCGCATTAACTAACACTACCCACATTACGCCCACAGTAGTTAAAATATGGCTGATAATAACGAAGAGCCAGATACCCGTCTCCGACATGTATGAAAATGACAAATCATCGAACTTGTTTAATTTGACTTAGAGTAATCCTACAACTTTTGTGCCCTATTAACTATTGCTCCAAATGGCTAGTTCTAAGCACACGTACCATTTTTTTCGTTGGTCGGAAAACTAAAACGAAAACTTTAAGAAAAGGCCCAAAAAAAAAAAAAACCTATTATGGGGCCACCGCGCAAGCTTACTCTACCAAGTGGAGTTTCTTGCCGGCTCTTCTTCATAGGAAGCGACCAATTGGAACCGTGCACCTAGCTTGTGAGGTTTCATAAGTGCCCTTAAAGGTTTATGTGAAATAAAATATTTTGAATTTTAAAAGAATGAATAAATTTTCTAAATCGGTTCACAATTGACGAAAATATCGATGTACATATATTAAAAAAAATACATGCAGAGGAACATAACAATAATAACCTACTTTTTTGAAGTCCGTTAAAAATGGCCATAATTCCTGTTCGACATTTATTATTTTCATGGATTCATTAACGTTTAATTCTACGAGGTAATGCTATCGCATTTATACTGATTTTCATAGAAATTTATGTCGTTTTAATTACTAATTTAAAAGCTGCAGCATCGACCTTTAGAGGATTTATCCCAAAAGTTGGCAACGTCGTAAATAGCTGTCAAATATTTACCGGTTTTGATTAATTTGGCAATATTACTGTATGGAATTAAGAAATATGGCTAACTAGGTAACTAAAATACTGATTATGAAATGCAATAATTAATATCGTAACACCGAATATTTAGTTTTAGATGTAAAAAAAGTATTTAGAAATTTTTCAAATGCCTCTTTTACACCTAAAACGGTTACAACATCAAATTCAGTGTTATAATTTATTACAATACATAATTAAAATTCTAGTTCGCTAGTTAGCCACATTTCTTATTTCCATACAGTAATATTGCCAAATTAATCAAAACAGCGAAATATTTGACATCTATTTGCGACGTTGCCCACTTTCAGAATAAACACTCTTAACAGAGTCACGCCTAGTGGCATCCCTCACCTAATGAAGCATATTATTATGGATCAAAGGGTAAACCCCTTGACTTTGATGGAACGCAATCACAGAGTTTCCGATATTCGAAGATTTAATTATCTCAGTAAATCAATTATTTTATCAGGTTATCGTAGGTACAGTCAGTGACAAAAGTTAATTTAACACAGATTTTTTAATCTTTATTATTGAGCTAAATATTGAATTGTCATCGGAACAGAAGTCAAATTAAAAATTAAAAAAACTTTAAGATATTAATTGAAATGCTGAAATACAACGTATCGAATAATTTTACGTCAATTTAGATGACGGAAAAAAATAAAAAAAATAAGAAATATTGTTTATTCTGGACAAGCAAAACACACGTTGCAAAAAAAAAACACAAAATACATACATACAAAGTAGCCAAATCATTGTTCCACCTGCTGAAGATCTCCTACCTGGACATGAGTTGCCTTGTGTAACCTATAAGTCTTTTTAAACAGACACCGGACCGGACCCAGGTCGACCGAAGCAAGAAAAATCTGTTCAGGTGGAGATTCATAAACGACTCCGCCCCGCCTTGGAGTGTAAATGTGGTGCTGTCCCACAAACAATAGGACACTTAATTATCATATCCAGCGTGCTGTCAGCTGCACGTTACAGGAACTGATGAACGCTAGTGATGTCGCCAAACACGTGACCGAATTCATTCAATTTAGATTGCCATCGACGCGCTCAGATGGGGAGTTTGTTGCACCACTTCCCAGCTAAAGCACTAGGGAGTGGTGAAGAGCGGGCGTTTTTGGGGGACTGTCTTATTTAATTGAAGTGAAAACTTCTTTAGGCGCGTTGGGCATTTTTGAGATGGGACTAAACCATTGATTTCGCTACACCATGACGACACCTCTTTTTTAGGGTTCCGTACCTCAAAAGGAAAAAACGGAACCCTTATAGGATCACTCGTGTGTCTGTCTGTCTGTCTGTCTGTCTGTCTGTCTGTCCGTCTGTCACAGCCAATTTACTCCGAATCTAACTGACCGATTAAGTTGAAATTTGGTACACATATGTATTTCTGTGACCCAAACATGAATGAGTAACGTAAATAAATAAATTTTGAATATAGGGGTCACTTTTGGGGCGCAAACAAGAAAATTAAAAAAAAAGTTTTGCTTACAGTACCGTGTGACATATCAAATGAAAGGGCTTGTTACGAGAATCTTACATATATTTTTTATATAATTTTAAAATAAATATTTTTAAAGATATTGAATAAATTCAATGAAAATTGACCATTCCCCCCCCTTATCTCCGAAACTACTGGACCGAAAAATTTGAAAAAAATACATAGTATGGCTCTTTACTCATAGATTACAGGAAAACCTGTAGGAAGTCTATGGTCTTAAATTAACATGGTAAATCTCTCAATATTGTGCGTAAAAACTTACATTTCGTCGCTCGGCATCCAATAGGCCCATCTCTCTAGCTACTATAATATCATAATATCAAAAGTGTTTGACCGTCTACTTAATACACAAATAAATAAAACTGTAAGTGTTCATGACAACCAATTCGGGTTTCGGCGTGGTTTGTCAACAGAAAGTGCAGTGTTGTGCATTAAGCATACTATCACATACTTACTATACACAGCGTGGGACGCCGATATATGCTAGCTTCCTAGATTTAATCAAGGCTTCTGATCTGGATGCTTATGACGTATTGTGGAGAAAGATGGAGAAGGATAGGTTGCCAACGGAGCTTATAAACATTTTTAAATTGTGGTATAGTAACCAGATTAATAGTGTACGAAGGGCTGGAACTTTTTCCAGGCCATACAGGTTGGAATGCGGGGTGAGGCAGGATTGGCGAGCTCAGCAGCACCAGAGTGGGTTGCTATATAGATGGTATTTGTGTAAATAATATTAGCTATGCAGATGATATGGTGCTTCTGAGCGCGTCAATCTATGGTCTCAGAAAGTAATTGGTCGCCAAATGTGAGCAGTATGCCAAAACACATGGTTTGATGTATAACTCCAATAAGTCGGAGATCATGGTTTTTGAGGCTGGGGGTAGACCGGGTTATGTACCACCTGTATTACTCAATGGGGCTCCACTACAAAGAGTATTTACGTTTAAATATCTTGGTCATATATTGACCCCTGACTTCAATCACGGACTCGATATTGAGCGGGAACGAAGAGCGTTGTCGGTAAGGGCAAACATGCTGGCTCGCAGGTTTGTACGCTGCTCACTTAAAAAGTCAAAATTACTCTGTTTCGAGCTTATTGTACAACGTTTTACACGTGCAGCCTGTGGGCTAGATATACCCAAAGGTCGTGCAACGCCCTTCGTGTCCAATACAACAACGCTTTCAGGGTATTGGTGGGGCTGCCCCGTTTTTGTAGCGCATCGGGAATGTTCGAGGACGCACATATTAATTGCTTTTACGCAACGTTGCGAATGATGTGTGCATCCCTGGTGCGCAGAGTATCACTGCAGTGCCATCTCCCATGGGGTGAAATAAATTTAAACTAGATTACGTGGGGCACTCAGAAAGTTTTGTGATACTAGAAAAAAATATACTACAGGTTATAATTTTTTTTATTATATCTTTTCAAAGAACTCTCCATTGGCGTTTATACATAGTTTTATACGTCTAAACCAATTTTTATAACACGTCTTCCAGTCCGCATCAGACACCTCTCCAATCTCCTTCTCAAATGCAGCCAGTGCATTTGCAGGTGATGAAAACTGTTTTCCTTTGAGTTGATTTATTTTGGGGAACAAGAAAAAGTCGCACGGAGCTAAATCGAGACTGTAAGGAGGATGATCGGTGTGCTGTCCAGAAAGTCCCTTGTTTTGAGCGCCGAGTGAGCCAGCGCGTTGTCGTGGTGAAGCAGTAACCTACGGAGACCAGTGTTCGGTCGCTTGCTGCGTGCAGTAGTAAACACTTCTGGCAAACATTTGGTAACATACCATTCAGCATTGAAGCTCCTTTGATCTCGTCAGGGTACTGATACCAGATAACCCGGCAAAGAAAAAAAACTTGCGATCAAAATTTTGCCTGCACTTCTGGCTCGCTTCACTTTGGTAGGCGTTGGTTCATTTTGAAACAGCCACACGGTTTACTGACGCTTAATTTCTGGATCATATTGATAAATCCAAGATTCATCACCTGTAATGATATCTTAAACGCGCCGAGACGAGCCTGCTTCAAATTTTGCTATCATGTCTCGGCACCATTCTACCCGAACCTCCTTCTGAGCCTGCGTTAGATTTTGCGGTACCAGCGTGAAACTATCTTCCATAACCGAAGATGCCTGTGTAGAATGTAATGCACACTTCCCGATCCAATCGGCAGTATATGCTGAACCTCTTCATATGTAATTCGCCTATTCTCTTGAATAAAATTTTTCACAGCCAGCACGTTTTGTTATATAACAACCGTCATAGGGCGGCCACTTCTTTCTTTGTCCGCCAAAATTACTCGACCACACATAAATTCATTAAACCAGCGGAAAACAGTCGCTTTAGAAGGGCTTTTTTCTATGAACACCATTTGAAGTCTTTCAAACGATTCTTCTGGTTTTAGTCGACATTTGAAATCGTACAAAATCATCGCGCGAAAATGTTCTCGTTGTAAATCCAGTTTTCAGTAAGACAGAGTATTTTGATTTTGCTCGTAAAAAAATGTGGACGGAATTTCGAATTTGGAATGATATGTTTTATTGTAATAAATAAATAAATAGTCATAGTTTTAATTGACATCAAAACTAGCCAGTATCCTATTGACAAAAACTGTTAGTCACAAAACTTTCTGAGTGACCTGGTAAAATAATAATAAGTTTACTAACACAATGAGTCCTTGTTACTTGAATGAAGAAAAATATCTGGATGTCCATTTTTTTTTGAACGACTTTATCTATAAATGAAACCTAGCTGGATCGATTTATCACTCCCGAAACCCCCTGCATACTAAATATAACAAAAATTCCTGGAGCCGTTTCCGAGATTCAGATTATATATAGGTACATAAATACAAGAATTGCTCGTTTAAAGGTATTAGATTTAGATTATTATTATATTAATACCGCGAATCTGAAATTTTTAACGAAAATCAGATAATTTCATTCTACACGTTGAAATAAGTGATCCAGCAATTTAAAAAAAAAAACGTAAAAAATTTCACATTCGCGGTACTGGATGCCGAGCGACGATTTGCAGTTGGGATGTATGGGAAAACATGTTTTTCAACTACAATGTTAAGTTTGTTCTTGGGATAAATAAATTCATCTCAACTACGGAACCCTTCATTGTGCGTAGTCCGACACGCACTTGGCCGGTTTTTTTGTAAACGCGACTGTGCTCTTTATTTATTTCACATTACGGATCAATGTTCTATGCGAGTATTTTTACTTTAAAGGTTTTGGAAGTTTTTAGGGTTCCGTACCTCAAAAGGAAAAAACGGAACCCTTATAGGATCACTCGTGTGTCTGTCTGTCTGTCCGTCTGTCACAGCCAATTTACTCCGAATCTAATGGACCGATTAAGTTGAAATTTGGTACACATATGTATTTTTGTGACCCAAACACGAATGTGTAACGTAAACAAATGAATTTTGAATATAAGGGTCACTTTTGGGGGGCAAACAAGAAATTTAAAAAAAAAAGTTATGCTTACAGTACTGTGTGACATATCAAATAAAAGGACTTATTACGAGGATCTTACATATATTTTTTATATAATTTTAAAATAAACACTTTTAAAGATATTTAAGAAATTCAATGAAAATTGACCATTCCCCCCCCTTATCTCCGAAACTACTGGACCAAAAATTTTGAAAATAATACTTAGTATGGCTCTTTAGTCATAGATTACAGGAAAACCTATAAGAAGTCCATGGTCTTAAATTAACATGGTAAATCACTCAATATTGTGCGTACAAACTTACAGTTCGTCGCTCGGCATCCAATAGGCACACCTGTCAAGCTACTATAATATCAAAATATCAAAAGGGTTTGACAGTCTGCTTAATACACAAATAAATAAAACGGTGTACCTGCTACAGGGACACCTCTGCCCAACCCTTCGGGGAAACAAGGCGTGATGTTATGTTATGTGTAAATAAAACTGTAAATGTTCATGACAACCAATTCGGGTTTCGGCGTGGTTTGTCAACAGAAAGTGCAGTTTTGTGTCTTAAGCATACTGTCACATACTATATACAGCGTGGGACGCCGATTTATGCTAGTAGTAGCTTCTTCGACTTATTCAAGAGTTTTGATCTGGTTGCTTATGACGTATTGTGGAGAAAGATGGAGAAGGATAGGTTGCTAACGAAGTTTATAAACATTTTTAAATATTGGTACCTAATATTGGTACCAGATCAATAGTGTACGATGGGCTGGAACTTTTTCCAAGCCATACAGGTTGGAATGCGGGGTGAAGCAGGATTGGCGAGCTCAACAGCACCAGAGTGGGTTGCTATATAGATGGTATTTGTGTAAATAATATTAGCTATGCAGACGATATGGTGCTTCTGAGCGCGTCAATCTGTGGTCTCAGAAAGTTGGTCGCCAGATGTGAGCAGTATGCCAAAACACGTGGTTTGATGTATAACTCGATATTGAGCGGGAACGAAGGGCGTTGTCGGTAAGGACGAACATGCTGGCTCGCAGGTTTGCACGCTGCTCACTTGAAAAGTCAAAACTACTCTGTTTTGAGCTTATTTTACAACGTTTTACACGTGTAGCCTGTAAACTAGATATACCCAAAGGTCGTGCAACGCCCTTTGTATCCAATACAACAACGCTTTTAGGGTATTGGGGCTGTCCCGTTTTTGTAGCGCATCGGGAATGTTCGCGGACGCACATATTAATTGCTTTTACGCAACGATGCGAATGGGGTGTGCATCCCTGGTGCGTAGAATGCGGGCCAGCTCCAACAATATTCTAAAAATTTTTGCTAGCCGGCTGGATTGCATGTACATCAATCACTACAGTGTCATCTCCCATGGGGTGAAATAAATTTAAACTAGATTACGTGGGGCACTCAGAAAGTTTTGCGATACTAGAAAAAGTACTCGTATACCATAGGTTTTATTATTTTTTATTATATCTTTTCAAAGAACTCTCCATTGGCGTCTATACACAGTTTCATACGTCTAAACCAATTTTAATAACACATTTTCCAGTCCGCATCAGACACTTCTCCAATCAATCTCCTTCTCAAATTCATCTCAACTACGGAACCCTTCATTGTGCGTAGTCCGATACGCACTTGGCCGGTTTTTTTAATGTAAACGCGATTGTTCTCTTTATTTAGATAAGGTTACGGACCAATATTCTATTCAAGTATTTTTCTTCCACCAAGGCAATCTTGTTCAAGTTTTCACTTCTGTCGGCACTCCCGGAAGGCAACCACTTTTTTTTTGACGTTCGAAAAGTGCTGAATCTAGTGCTTAGTTTGAATTTGATGAAGAAGTAGCCAAAAGCCCTGTATTCAACCAATCAAAGTTTAAAAATTTTGATCATAGATATGTAAAATTAGTAGCCAGTCGACTAAACCATTGATTTCGCTACACCATGACGACACTTCTTTTTTTTTGTAAACGCGACTGTGCTCTTTATTTATTTCATATTACGGATCAATGTTCTATGCGAGTATTTTTACTTTAAAGGTTTCGAAAGTTTTTTTTAATGTAAACGCGATTGTTCTCTTTATTAAGATTACGGACCAATATTCTATTCAAGTATTTTTCTTCCACCAAGGCGATCTTGTTCAAGTTTTCACTTCTGTTGGCACTCCTGGAAGGTAACCACTTTTTTGACGTTCGAAATGTGCTGAATCTAGTGCCTAGTTTGAATAAATGACTTTTGAATTTGAATTTGATGAAGAAGTAGCCAATAGCTCCGTATTCAACCAATCAAAGTTAAAAAATTTTGATCATAGATATGTAAAATTAGTAGCCAGTCGACTTTTGTCGCTGACCGTACAGCAACTACAAAAGTATCCATTAGAAAACAATTCTATGACATGCCTTTATTACAGAAAAGTAGTAAAAAAATGACCATCAACCTGCCATTACCATGTTTAATATTCATCCTTGTGAGCGAGAGGGTCGAGTTGACCCCCTTAGCAACAAAAGTACCTAACAATGATGTCGAAACTTTCAAGTGCTCCTACCCCATCTGGCTTCTAGTCTCCCTAATGGCGATACACCTGATTTTATATTCTAAGTTTGAATTACTAAGAAGGATGGTAAATATTTTTAGGGTTCTGTTGAAAAGAGCAAAAGAAAATCTAAAGTTCGTCTAAGTATGCTGAAAGGTTTTTGTTTTTAGGGTTTAGTAAAGAAGTATCAAGAGTAGAATAGTATCTGTCTGCCAGTGAGAAATGGCCTGATAAAGGCAGATTTTTTGTATGAAGCCAGCTGAAGTTTCCTTATCCTCTTCATTGAGAGTATGGAGGCATGAGGAACAGGGTGTTAAAGTTCACTCATCCTCCATAAAAAAGGGAGGATCTTCTGACCAGATGGGTATCGTGTCTGGTGGGCAATTGCCCAACGATTAATGACGAGGAAGTTATAAATATAATAATGCTGATAGCGTGGTTAACTCTATTTGCGAGATGCAGGATTTTGTGTGACGTCGTCCATAAGAGAATAAATTACGATCAAGCTTTTTGAAATTACCAAGTAAGTCATATGCAGCTGGAGCAGATGAGTTCTGGAGTGGAGACCGCGTATCGGCAAGCGTAGTGTGGGACACCCCCCAGCTTGATGGACCGACGACCTTAAAAAGGTGACTGGCACAGAATCGGAAGGCGGAGAACAGGGTGATGTGGCGCAGCCTAGGAAAGGTTTATGTTTAGCAGTGGACTACAATATGCTGACAATGGTGCCGATTCTCTTGTCACAAATGCCTCTAAACTAGACTAAAAATCACCAAAATTTAGTTTAATCCTGTCAAACGACGATTTCCCATTCTGAAATGGACTAAAAGTGACACAACTTAACTATATTTTAGTTTGACAGCACTAAGATGGTACTGAGATATTAGTTTAGTGAAAATGGCAGTTTTGCTATTCTGAACTTGACGTTTTTCACCTAAAATTTAAATTTTCTAACTAAATCTGACTATTTTTAATCGCGACTAAAAACATGTGGAATAAAATTGGTTGTCATGAACTTTAAATTCAAACCAACACCTCAACTTCAGATGCAAAATCAGTACTGAATCTTTTTTTTTTCTTTTGTTTATATCTGAAAACGGTGCGCCCAATCGCAAAAATAATGAAAATTTCAACCCCCTTTATAAAACTCTCAAACCCCTAACACTTTTTTTTTCCCATACAAAAAGTGAAAAATTCCATATAAAACACGTCGAGGCTGCCCCCCCCCCCTGCGCGCCTCCGGCTCTAAAAAGATTCACGTGGTTCACAAATTTAGAGAATTAATTTTGCAGAATAGCTTTGAGATTCTCGTAGTCAAAAGTAAGGAATTTTAGTGATAGTTTAGTTAGTTTAGTTCGGTGTACAAGAGAATCGGCACCAATGAATTGATTGATATATAGGAACTATATACTACAATAATATTAGATAATCTGCTATGACGACAACGTAGAAAATAGTTACGCTAATAATTATCAAGGTTAGTTTAATATAATATATATCAAAACCCTTCACGAAATAAGTCACACACTGATGCATACAAAGCGTCTTTATTCTTTGTATTTCATCTTGTTTGAAAATGTGCAGCATGTGGGTCAGTTTCCTAGATACAAAAAGCTTTGTGCCTCATCATGCATTTACCTGATCACACCACACTATAAACACGAACTACCCACAATATTATGTGTACTATATTGTAGACTAGTTCTCAAAACAGTATATTCAAAGATATTACCTGGTCACTATCAAGAAACTTTGCATTCAGTAAACGTTTGGCCTAAGTCATAAACTTCAGAATTTTGGCCAGACAGAATATTAGTCTATTGGGTTCCTAAGGCGATCGTAAAACGAAGGCTGATAGTAAAATCAATCCTGAAAGTAAATCTGGGTTTATATTATGTCTAAAAAACTTTGGGTACAAAACTATCCGCTATCTAAAAGTAATAAAAGTAGGGTTTATCTACAAAGCAAACAGGAATATTAATGATTCATGTTATGTGCGCAACAAAAATAATCTAGTTTTTATACTATCTTTTACCGCGACCACGTCTACGTGCAAGGGTCTCCTTAACGAAACGATTACATACACTCTTGGGCCTGAAAATAACGAGATGAAAATGGTGTGAATTTGTAGATTCAAACATACATTACCTAGTGTATTGCAGTGACTAGTAGCTATCCCACAATTCACATAGCGATCCATAGTTTCAACAATATTCAATCCACAAAGCGGCGGTTAAATCCAAAAAAACAATTCCAAGTTAATCATGTGAGCGATCTTCGGTGTACAGTGTGAAAGCAAGGGTCGTTCAAGGTAGGCAGGGTCAGAATCCGTAAAAATCAAAGCAGTGGTCGTTGAAAAAGAAAAAGAAATTGGGAAAGCACTCAAAACACATCGGAAAACACGAAATAAGTGACAGCTGTCTAGTAGGGATGGGTGTCGCGACAACGACCCGTTTAAAAAAACCGTTTTGTGTTTTGTGATGATGAAACCGTTTTACGTCCTGGGTTCAACTTCAAACAGTCTTCATTGCACAAATCAGTCTTCGAATTACTTGGTGCGATTTTTTATTTTACATCTAAGAAAATACAGCTGGGTACAATGATTCAACTATCTATCACATTCGTAAAACACTCCTTCCAATAAAAAGTGAACTCTTCATCAATTAAATACAGTCAATAATGTATTACCAGTTGTCAATGCTATCGTGATGCGAAAAAACCATTTCATACATTTTAAATCGTTGATAGTTGTAAGAAACTGCGCTCGACGAAAACGCATTTTCATTCCATGTTGGATAAGTTTCGTCCTTTAACCATTTTCTGTAACCGTTTTCACTGTCAGGAAAACGGTTGTAGAAAAGGGTTTGTTAGCTTTACCTATTTGAATACCTTATTATTTTAATTTCGAGTTCTGAAATCGCAATCTGTAAACTTGCATATTATTATTACAATACTAAAATATACAATATCAAATCTTCAGGTTTGATCAACATAATGGCAAAAATATCCACCACCAGCCCGCACTGGCCTCACGTGGTGTATTACAGCCCACTCTCTCTCACAGAGAGGCCTGTGCCCCAGCAGTTAGCTGATTCAGTTATGTTACATAGCTAAAATAATCTTTCTACTGCCACAGTACAAACAAGTAAACTCGACAACCACAGCAAACAAACACGAATACATACCAAACAGAACAAAATGTATTTGCGATGTAAACAGATCATTTTATGTTTTTAACATTTCTGTTTGTAACAGAAAAGATTTTGTGATTTTTTCATTAAAAAAGATGAGAACAAGATTATTCAGAAAATAAATAAAACAAGCTCTCAAGTCATAGCAAACCATTTTGATTTTATTTAAAACAATAACAAAACCTAAGCTATAATCATCGCACGACCTAGATGAATCGACAGACATCTCATGTATTAATTAAAATAATCATCCAACCGTTACGATGCTACGATACTAAAGAATCCCACAAATAAAGATGAAAATACACTAAGAAACGCGTAAAAACATAACCCTTTATGAATTCTGTTTTTGCGGGTTGAAAGAATTAGTGATTGAACTTCTTCTCCTAAAGAAATAAAGAATGAATAACATTTATTTAGCAACGATCGTGAAAAACAAAATACAAAAAAATGTGAAATGTTATGCTTAACAATTTACTAAAACTACCTATAACAATGGATCCAGTACAATTTTAATAGAAGGTAAAGCACCGAGCGAAAACAACCACCGGCATATCGAATATACAGGTTCAAAATAAATTTGCTAGCAAAACTCCGCAAACATGATGGGTCATCTCGACAAGATAAAAACGTGTGGCACTCGGGGACTGCCGCGGTAAAGCTATTGCATAGCATTTGTAACCTCCATACTTCCTATTTGTCAACGCTACACTTGGGATGATGACGTGATGACATAAAACAAAAATTACGTTCCCATGACAACATCACGTTGTCATGGGAACCGTCATTACATGGTAGGCGGATTATCCGAACACGGCGTGTTGCCACACCGAGCGCTTAGCGTAGACAGCGCGTCTTTATGGCTCTTTAGAAATAGCTAAGCAGAACAGGTCAGATACTAAATATTTCCACGTCTATTGTATTTTAGAGGGAATTATGTTTTAAGCTGAGTACTGTAGGTATCCACTTGCACCACACTATTGATGTGCCGAACAATACCGAAACTTATCTACTACTCAAGTGTCGCAGTTTGGGCTCTACTACCAAAGTCCTCATCAAACTTTCAGTCGTTTAGTGTTTATGCGTTATCTTCCAAGTTTCTACGGCAAGACAGGTTAATGTGCCAACTTAACGTAGCTTATGAAATATCTATTGGGTTTTGGGAGTGCCCTTGTAAGGGTTAGCATAGATGATGTGTGTTTAAGACGAAGTGGCATATTGGTGAATGTTTTGTTTATTTATACATAGTTCGAGTTTTCGCTTACCCCATGGGAGAAGGCGTGAGCTTATGTATATTTTATGAAGTTTTATAGCAGTGATAGCCTAGTGGTATGACCGTCGGACTGCCAAGTCATAAGTCTCGAGTTCATACCCAAGGCACGCACCTGTTTTTTTGTTTTGGGTGGGCAGTTATCAAATAACTTCTCCCGCTCTGGGTGGAGCGAGACTCTTACTGACTAAAACCCACCCATGTTCCTTCGGTTGCCCTGTTGCCGGGGGCCACGATGTCCCTTTCCGACGCCCAAGCCGCAGGAAGAGACGCCCTGGGCGGGAATCGTGAGCCGATTTCCGGCCACCGTAGGCGCGGGCTTGCGGACGGTGAGCATTGGGTAACTCGCCGTCCGATAAGGACCAGGCCCGGGTAGACGGCGCGTTGTGTTCCACGCGCGCCGTCTTGAGATGTCAGCAGAATTGACGGAGTCCGCTAGGGTCAATGCCTGCCGGGGCTGCGAATAAAGGCATGCACCTCTGACTTTTCGGATTCATGTGCGTATTGTATAATTATCACTTGCTTCAAAAACGGTGAAGGAAAACATCGTGAAGAAACCGGCCTGAGAGATATTTCTCGACGGCATGTGAAGCACCAGAAGCCCATGGGCGGCATAAAAACTCTGACGCCGTGATAGTCACTAACCACACGAAGATGAAATTAAGTTTGAGCTGCAGCCGTATGGTACCTATGCGTAATGAATTGATCTGATAGCCAATGAGATAAACGACAAAGCTGTCCAGGTCTCTACGTACTATGGTCGAACAAAATATTAGTTAAATGTTTCTGGTGTCTGTGATACAATGATTTTTGATTAGTACAGGCACCAACGATACAGTTTTTTCTGTAATGATATTTTTTTACTAGAAAAATTGTTTTGGTCAACCCAAATTTTTTTGAAGTGAAAACTTCTTTAGGCGCGTTGGGCATTTTTGAGATGGGAAAAACAATTGAACTCGCGACACCATTACTGACACCTCAATTTGTAAACTTGATTGTGCTCTTTATTTATATTAAGTTACGGATCAATGTTCTATGCAAGTATTTTTACTTTAAAGGTTCTGGAAGTATTATTTTTTTGTAAACGCGATTGTGCTCTTTATTTAGATAAGGTTACGGACCATTGTTCTATACAAGTATTTTTCTTCCACCTAGGCGATCTTGTTCAAGTTTTCACTTCTGTCGGCACTCCCGGAGTGCCATTGTTTTTATTTTTTTTATTCATCGTCACAAAAAGAAAAAGTAGTCAAGCTTTGGGATAAAAAAACATTAGAAGGAGTTAATGAATTAATACTTTTAGATTAGATCAGAGGTCAATGCCTATATTTTTAAGAACGTTCGCATTCTAATATTATCTGTCAAAAATACCTCTAATTTATCGAAATTTTTGATAAGTTTTTGACATTGATTGTTGCGGAGATGAAATTTCGACTAGTTTTTAAACGCTTTTTGTTTGCGGGAATGAGCCTTTCGATTAATTAAAACATACAGGTTATATATGACTCCAAAACATCTATACTCCATTTGAAATAAGATTAGACATTTAAAACAAACTTTTTTTACAGTCCGTTCAACCGATTTTCACTTCTATTGCGTTGGTGGCATGACAAATGGCGGCTGCAGTAAAGAGTTGGTATTGTAACCACTTTTTTTTGCTTTTAATGCCATCCTTATGCCAACGGTATAAAAGTCAAAATCGGTTTAACGGACTGTTTTTAAATGTCTAATCTAACACGGCGTGTTGCCACACCGAGCGCACTCCGAGCTCTGCGTTTAGCGCTCGTTGTGGCAACATGTTCGGGTTCACGACTAGTCAATCGTCATCCTGAGGATGCCTCGTTGAGAGGTGAAACACGTGTCGATTTCTTACAGGGTTTTTTATGGCTCTTTAGGAATAGTATATTTTAACGTCTATTATGTTTTATAATGGATTCCCGCAAGGTCACGCCTGAATCAAATATTTATTGGAAGTCGTAGATTAGAACCTACGACTTACAACTCGTAAGTCGAAGCCGCACAGTCCCAGGCCACAAAATAAATCCATTTTAAAGTCTTAACTTTATCGACTCAATAAATTATTGAAACTTTAACAGCAAATTCCAAGAAGACTTAGCATCGAATGTTTAAGAACTTCAACTTTAAGGTTAAAGTTACCAGAACAAGGAGCGTTCACAAACTGGTTGGGTATACGTTTCTCAAGGTCCAATTACCTATTGCTAAGAGCTCTTATTTCCAGGAAGAATCCTAAGGTTTTCCAATAGCGGGCAAAAGTTGGTATTAGAGATGTTAGATCGTGACTTAGAGTGCAATTACTGAGAAGATTCCAAGGCTTATCGTTGAACCTGCTATGTTAGATGTATTTTTGCAGATTTTGTTATGTAGTCAAGTTAATATGTACCTAAGTTTATCTGTTATCATCCTTAGTACCTAGGTGATCGAGCTCTGCTCTGGTAAAAATAGAAAATGCTCATTTAATAGTATAGGAAAGTACATACAAATTCCATGCTGCGATGTCATTATTCTATGGTAGCCATCTTGTTCTAAACTTTGGGCGGCCCAGTTCTGCTCGGGTGAAAATACGGAGAAAACGAATTTTCCCAGATATGAAACCTAGCTAAATCGATTTTTCACCCCCAAAAGCCCATTGCAATTTTCATCGAAATCGTTAGAGCCGTTTTGTAGTACGTGATTACTGATTACAAATACATTTATATAAATACAAATATTGCTCATTTAATAGTATAGGATTATACTAATAATAAAGCTGGAGAGTTTGTTTGTTTGTTTGAACACGTTAATCTCTGAAAATACCGGTCGGATTTGAAAAATTCTGATTCTACATTTGAACGCCCAATTCTTAAAGAAGGCTAAGCTATTTGATATCACGCTAGGACCCTTAGGAGCCGAGCAAAAAATAATAAAAGTCAGAAGGAACGCTAAGCAAAAATGAGGTAATAGCGTGAGCAGGCGATGCGATACGATGGGGTGGGTCGAGGGAACAAAAAATTACACGCGGATGAAGTCGCAGAAGCTAGCTATTATATTGAGAAGGAAGCAAAAGGATTATTCGCCATTTCAACCATATCAGCTCTAAACTTTACAATGATATAAATGTAAGATTTAATATTTACCCTATGACTAAAAGTCTAATGAAGAGAAAAGTGACAGTGAAAGTGACTTATGAAGAAACTGAGCAACTTTATGGCATCATAAACACGGTAAACACACACACATACATACACACTTCACCCAACCTCCAATTTACACTTATACTACATAGTTAACCTCCACATAGAGTATATCCCCTTTTTTATTTTTCCTTTTTTTATTTTATAATTTAATCATTAACTTGCTTTGGGAAGTCTGGAACAATGTCTTTGTTTATAACTTTTTTGGGTTGAGAGTTGATAGCTGCGCCACAGTATTTTACTTTTGTGGCTATCTTCGTTTTCCTTTGTAAATTGTAAACTTAACTTGTTCCAAATAAAACTTGTATTCTTTTTATTCTCTCTAGGGATCGCAACACTCGTGGCGTTCTGTAGTTTCACTTTGACTCAGTAATTATTGTGTGCATACTATTGGCTTGACTCCGTTGTTTGTTTTCAGCCCCTCCAATCCTTGATGTCCTCACTCCGGTTGACGCCCTAAGACGAGGCTCGTACCCCACAGGGGGTGCCCTTAACGAACGTTCACCTAGTTTTTAATTAGCATAGTTGAATAACCCCTTTTTTTATTTTTGTTTTTTTTGGATGGGAAATTATCAAATAACTTCTCCCGCTCCGGGTGGACCGGGAGGGCGTGTCAGACTCTTACTGACTAAAACCCACCCGTGTTCCTTCAGTTGCCATGTTGCCGGGGGGCCACGATTTCCCTTTCGGCCCATATTCGCAGCCCCGGCAGGCATTGGCCCTAGCGGACCCCGTCAATTCTGCTGACATCTCTTTGAGGCGCGCGTGAAACACAACGCGCCGTCGACCCGGGCTTGGTCCTTATCGGACGGCAAGCTACCCATTGCTCACCGTCCGCAAGTCGGCGCCTACGGTGGCCGGAAATCGGCTCGCAATTCCCGCCCCGGGCGTCTCCTCCTGCGGCGGTTAGAGGCGTGAGGGCGCGAAGTTTGCCTCTCCCTCACGCGTTCTGCCTCCTCCTTCGTAAGCATTACCGCTTCGCAGAAGGAGGTGACGGCCTGCCATTTCCTCTCGCTTCGTACTATGGCCTGAATCAGGGCCGGACGCGAGAGATCACCGCCGCCGATCGCCTCCACAAGGACACGACGATACTCCACTCAAGCTGGGCAGACCTTCACCGTATGCTCCACCGTGTCCTCCTGGCGATCCACACAATGGTGACACCCGGGCGTTTCCTTCCGCCTTATCCTGAACAGGAACCTCCCGAAGCAGCCATGTCCAGTGAGGACCTGTCAGGTGGAATGTGAGGGCGCCGTGGTGCCTCTCAAGCCACTCCTCAAAGAGGGGTCTTATCGCCGCAATTGTGGCGTGCCCAGCGCTGGGTTGCGACAATCGCACTCTCCATGACGCCATGAGATCCCACTGAAGCTCTGTCCACTGTGCCGCGATTTTTTGCGGCATCGGAGTTAAGCCCCGGCGTTTCGCCTCCTCGCGCCACTCCCAGATGTGCGCGAGGACCTTTGCCTCCAGATCCCATGGCCTTAGTCCAGCAAGGAGACTCGCCGCCTCGCAGGAGACCGTGCGGTATCCTCGGGCCAGCTGGATGGCCATGACCCTCTGGGACGCGTTCATCCGGCGGGCTGGCCGCAGCCTCAATGAACGCGCCCACACCGGTGCCCCGTAAAGGCCCATGGACCGCACGACCCCCGCATAGAGCCTCCGGCAGGAGGCGTTTGGACCTCCCAGATTGGGCAGGAGCCGCTTCAAGGCAGTCCCGGCCCGGTCCAGTCTGGGAGCCAAACGTCGGAAATACTCCACGAAGTTCCACCGGCTGTCGAGGACGAGTCCCAGATACTTCATTGTCGACTCGACGCCGATGTGAACCTCTCCCGCCATTACCTGGGAACCCGACGGTGGCGCACTCCGAGGAACATAAAAACCCATGGCCTCGGATTAGTGCAGGGCCACCTCGAGTCCCAATTGCCGGATTCTGTCGACGATTGTCGCAACCCCGTTGAATAACCCCTGGCTGGAGGTTTTAAGTGTAGTAGCTTAAGGCACCCACAGGAAAGCCCGGTTAAGTAGTCATGATCTCAAAGGTCAACTATGAGTTGCCCTACATAAAAAAAAACCTCGTTTGTTTAGTGTGCGACTGCTGAGCATGGAATCTTGGGTTTGATCCCTACTGAACAGACTTTTAAATCTATCAGAATTTTTTAGTAGCAGCCCGGGTTCTGGCTTTGAAAAATAATCAATGTGGTCGCACTCTATAAGAATGGACTTAAGGCTGCCACAATCAAGCGCGACGCGACTCTGGTGGAACAATTTCTATGAAAAATTTACGGAAATTGTTCTACCACTGTCGTGTGGCGCCGTCGCATCGTGCATGTCTGCGGGCGCTTTTATAAATAACTAACAAAATGCGAGTGATCTAGAGGTGCATAATAGAACACTGAACCAAAGACAGACGTATTGTTATTTGTAGTGTCCGACCAAAACTGGTTTTAACGACCGAAACCGAAACCGAGACCGAATTTCGACAACATTCTCAGTTTCGACCGAAACCGAAACTACCTTACAAGGATCATATTTTGCGGGAAAAATAAAGAAAACGATAATCTATGTGTAATGTATTATTTTTTTATGTTTACTACCTACTCTTATGCTATATAACGTAATAAAACTTACCGAATTCAAAATAAATAACTAAAATCACACGAAAACTCACAATAAACAAAACGAACTGCAAACACAAGCCAGTCACGACATGATTAGGCACGTGGACGCGGCAAAATGTCTTCGTCGCTTACTCGCTTGGATGGAATTTAACGCGCCGAACATGACCGATCACAGCGTGAGAACTCTTTTTTTTTGCCGAAACTCGACCGAAACCGAACTTTTAGTCGGACGCTAGTTATTTGCACTTCTTTAATAGCTTTTATTCTCACATTTAGGCCTTTATCTACATCTTTCATTAACATTTGAAAATCCTCATCAAATGGCAATCCATCTCGTTCGTATTCCCTAAATCAACATACAACTTTTAACATTGTTACATAGATAATAAGACTTATTTTCATCTACGTAAATCCCGTATTTGTTTAGGTAGGTTTGTACGAAACTAAATGTAAACTTCCACGTCAATTTTGGTTTAGGTTCTCTGTTTAACGCCACAGAGCGCACAATCGCCGCGCGGGCAGCTTCTAGCGGCGGAGTACTTATAAAAATTGTGGCGTCGAAAATGCGTTTAGTCCCGCCCCGACCCTTGGGCGAGCCAGCCCTCAGGCCTAAAACTGCGTTAAGCGAACGTCCGCGCGGTTCCATACAAAAGTGCTCCGTTACAGGGAAACGCGCGGGCGTCCGTCGTGGGGAAGCGGGTCCCGCGCTCGCGCCACGTGTCCCGCCTACGTGCGACGGACGCCCGCGCGGGAGCACGCGCGGTGGCGCCAGCGGTTTTGCAATGTAATCCTATACTATTAAATGAGCATTATCATTCTCTATTTTCACCAGAGCAGAGCTCGGTCGCCTAGGTACTACTTAATATATTAAGTTCTTCATCGACACGACTGTGCATTCATACCGTTAAAATGGAACTAGCGACACTGCGTAAATAAAATAATCCGTTCTTCGCGACGGGTACCCGCAATGGGGCCGTCGCGTTCCCACGGAGCCCACCCGCGTGTCCTTGCGCGTAGACACGCGACGGGTGCCCTTAGCGGGCGCCCGCTTAACGCAGTTTCAGGCCTCACAGCTGCGCACGTAGCTTTAAATTCGTCCCTAATATTAATTTTAATCCGATCTAGTCTCTCCCTTGCTGCCCTCCCCCAGCGGTGCCCTAAGCCAAGCCGATACTCCAGAGGGTGCCCTGAGCGTATCGTCGCTTAGTTTATATGTTTTGGCCCTGATTTGGAGGTCTTAATTTATTAAGGCAACTACAGGATAGCCCGGTTTATCAGCTGACAACTTCTAGAAATGCAAAATGCCATAAAAAAAACCGCCCAACTACGTGTTGGACCACGCACAATGAAGGGTTTCGTAGTTGGGATGAATTTATCCCAAGAACAAACTAAACATTGTAATTGAAAAACATGTTCTCCCATAAATTCCAATTGCAACTGTAAGTTTGTAGGCATAATATTGAGAGATTTGCCATGTTATTTTAAAACTATAGTCTTCCATTGAGAGATTTGCCATGTTATTTTAAAACTATAGTCTTCTTATGGGTTTTCCTGTAATCTATAAATATAGAACTATTTTCTGTATTTTTTTCAAAATTTTAGGCGCAGAAATTTCGCAGATACGGGAGTGTGTAATGGTAAATTTCCGTCTATTTCCTTGCATAACTATAAAACTATTTATTTTGAAATTATAAAAAAAAAATCTTTGAAACCCAGTTCAGTAAGCCTTTTCACTGATATGTCACAAGGTACAGTTTGCAAAACTTATTTTTTAATTTTCTCTTTTGCCCCTTAAAGGTGACCCCCCATATTCAAAATTCATTGATTTACATTACACTTCCGTATTTATTTCATAGAAATACATAATACGTGTCCCAAATTTCAACTTAATAGGTCTATTAGATTCGGAGCAAATTGACTGTGACAGACAGACAGATACACGAGTGATCCTATAAGGGTTCAATTTTTTCATTCGGACGTGCGGAACCTTAAAAAAGTGTAATGTGTGCACAACTTCTGCGACCGTCTCAACATCAAAGCCATCAGTTTCTGTACGTCGTTGTCTCGTAGTGCAAGTAAACGGTGACACACTTGGGTGGTATGAAAAGTGTGTCTAGCAGCGACCGCCGAGGCACCTCCGTGCTCTGTGGTTAAGGCCCTTTTAATCAAACAAAACTGGCTGACTCTCGACTCATTAGCATCAGGAATTTAAAGTACTCATGAACAACTTTTACTAAGGGTCCAACTCTGAATTAATAATCATTTTCTAACTCAAACCATTTATTTAATAAACCAATAACAGGCACTTTTGAATTGTGAAGGGGTCGGTCAGTCAGAAAGATGAAGTTAGTTGCCAATTTCAAAGCGTAGTGGGATTCAAAATATTCTGATTCATAATTTTGTTTCAATGGCAGATTGGTTGTACTAGCTGAGACACGAATGTGTCTATGTAGCTGCGTCGCAGCATACGCTCGCGGCCTATATCTGCCTCGCTTGCCCTACCCTGCAAAATCTGTACTGTGCTGTGCTGCGTCACCTGCGTCCCTTACTCTTGCACATAATAAAAAATAAACGTAATATAACATCACGCCTGTGTTTCCCCAAATAGTTTGGCAGAAGTATACTTATAGTAGGTACACCCACATTCAGCCAGCTAAGTCCCATGTAATAGGGAGAAAGCCTATTGTTGTCAATTGGGCACAAATCTAGACTCCGGGCTGCTACTGGTAAAACTCCTAATGGGAAAACCCAACTTCACGATTTAGCACTTTACGTTCAGCATTCGTGCTTGCGCGGTCGCAGAGCAACGAGGCCGCAATAAAATTATCTTATCAATGAATTCATAGTCCAATTATTATTAGTACCTGGGCGACCGAGCTCTGCTCTGGTAAAAATATAGAATGTTCATTTAATAGTATAGGAAAGTTCATACTGATCCATTTTATAGTACCTACTCATTCCATGCTGTCATGATAGTAGGTAATTCTCATGTCATCATTCATTATCTTGTTCTAAACTTTGGGCGACCAAGCTCTGCTCAGGTGAAAATACGGAGAAAACGAATTTTCGCAAATATGAGACCTAGCTAGATCGATTTTTCGTCCCCGTAAACCCGTATATTGCAACTTTCATCGAAATCGTTAGAGTCGTTTTCGAGAACGTTGCTCTTTTAATAGTAAAGGATACCAACCAATTACTTAAGTTCATAGAATCTTAAACGCTAGACGATCTCTAAATCAATAAACAGATGATAGCAACCCAGTAGGGTGCAATTAATTTGTCTATAACACTAACGGCTAACCAACGCTTAGTGGGGGACGCCCCAATGCTCTCTAAATATGTGGACTCTAATAAGATATGTGCAGAAGGTTAGCTTTATACGACGAGCAAAATGCACGCACACATAAGTTAGGTACAGGTAAATCAGGAAGGGTATGCGTAATGAGTATGAGTATGAGTAATCACCCACAGACGCTTTTCTTTGGAAAGCTGTAGATACGATACGCGATTGCGTTTCAGCGACTAACATTTGTTTTGAGGTGATCCGGCAGAAAACCAAAGTTGTCGACATAGCTCACAAAGGCTGGCCATATCAGCCGTAGAAACGATGACCTTTGGGATTGACGTGTTCTTGAGTGGAGACCGCGAATCGGCAAACGTAAGGTAGGACGCCCTCCGGCTAGGTGAAGTGACGATCTTTGCAGGATGGCTGGTAGTAGCTGGATGAGAGTTGCAGAGAATCGAGCTGACTGACGTGCAATTGAAGAAGCCGTTCTCCAGCAGTGGACTACTACGGGCTGATGATGATGATGATTTGTTTCAGATCATTTTATGTATGCGTCTATGTGTGCATACATCTGTTTTCGCTCGTTGTATGGAGATGGCCTTCTGTACTCATTTATTCTGTGACGTGGGTGAGACAAACCAATAATTTATGTTACGGTCAGCCCCGCCTAAGTTTCATCAAAGGTCAGTTTCCGAACAACGATTAGTGATTGATTTTGTCTACTTATCTTGATGACCTAGGGAAGATTCAATGGAGTTTACAATAGATTAATTGTAGTTATAGTCTGGAGTGTTAATCAACTGTTTGGCAACAGCGACATAATGACGAGAAATAATCAGGAAACTTAAAACTAGTTGTGTATGTAAACAAGTTAAAAAAAACGTGTGCGGTCGGGGGATCCCCGTCAGGAACGAAGTTCGTTCTCACGTATGATTTAAAACAAAAACAAAATCTTTGTAGCCGCCATCTTGGATTTACATTTTAATGTCACTTTCGGCTTTAGCACCATCGAACACTTTAAAAACGACACCCATGACGAAAAATTGCAGTTAAAAAAATTTACAGCCGCCATCTTGGATTTTTATTTTGACCAAATTCACACTTTCTCTCTCTCTCTCCGGCATGCAGTGAACTCGGGCCGATGTGTAAAATTTTATCCCACGACATTGTAATCACTTTACTAGTTTCTTTTGGTTTTTCTGCCGGCGTTCTCGCTCTCTCTCTTTCTTTCTCTTTGAATTAGAAGAAGACAGTCGCAATTTTTTGCGTGACGATTTCTGAAAGTTTACAAGCCGCGTTAAAGAACTTCGTTACAAAAATTATGATTACATCACATCACTCAAAATCATAGGCACACTCAAGAATACGACTCTATTGCAAGTAACCGGGAACAAACCTAGACACCGAGCTATTGACTGCCTCGTTGGTATAATGGTCACAAGCGCTAATGCCGAGCATGAGCTCATGGGTTCGGTTCCCGGTTCTAGCAAAGTGTTATTGGGTTTTTCCATCTGGAATTTCTTAGTAGCGGCCCGGCGACTTGTGCCTAATGTCATCATTAGGCTCGCCCCCTATTGAACTGACAGGGTCCGCTAGGACTGATGCCTGCCGAGATCGCGGTTTTGTAAAGTCGTAAAACCGTGCTAGGTTTTATCATAAATCTAAAAACTACTACCTGGGCGACCGAGCTCTGCTCTGGTTAAAACAGAAAATGCTCATTTAGTAGTACTTATAGGACATACTAATCCATGTATAGTACCCACTTATTCCATGCTGCCATGATAGTAGGTACTTACTAATTCCATGCTGCCATGTCATTATTTTAATGTCATTATTCTCATGTCACTTTCATTATCTTGTTCAGATTCAGATTTATTTTGCCAACAATGTAGGTACAGGTATAAGATGGTTGATGGTTCTAAACTTTGGGCGACCGAGCTCTTCTTGGGTGAAAATATGGAGTAAACAAATTTTCCCAGATATGAGAACACAGATATAGATATATCTAGATAACGCAAGAGCAACTATTTCGCGTGCCATTTTCGTGCCCAGCTTACGTACAATAATCGTAAGCTGCCACTTTCGCGCTCAGTCTGCATCGGTGCCACGCTTGTCGGAAGTCAGTAAAAAAAATTAAAATGGTTAATTACGCTGTTATAAATTGTAAAAACTGCAAATGCGAGGAGAAAAAATAAAAGAAATGTTTTTTGTGCTTGTGACGTCATAGTAGGTAGTCAAAAAATGGCACGCTTGGTTTTCATACAGATCGTGACACTTGCGTTATCTAGGTCTATCTATATCTGTGTATGAGACCTAGCTAGATCGCTTTTTCGCCGCCGTAAACCACTATATTGCAACTTTCATCGAAATCGTTAGAGCCGATTTCGAGAACGTGAGTAATAATACATATACAAACAAATTTAAATACATATATTGCTCGTTTAATAGTATAGGATAAAACCGTAGATAGCAACAGTGGCTCGACCGTGGTTAGCGTAAACACGTATTAGAGATGGGCTGAGAGATGATTTTTCAATCTTAACTTCAAGCTTTTTGTATAAATGTGGTCGTCCTCGTCTAATCAAAACAATGATTTACGAAACACAAAATGCTAGATAAATGCCAGCATTGTTGCAGTGACGTGCGCCTAGCACCGGGCATTTTATCGAAACTATGAATTCTGTGACCTATGTATCGCCGATCATGCAGCCTTGCAACGTAGCATCCGAATCACCGAAGTTCTCGTTCATTCATGAAATGATTTAAAAGCATTGATGATTTTGTCGTTGTCATTGCATGATGAAATGATTTTAAAATATCGATGATTTTTACATGTGACATGATATCGGACCCAACTCTAACACGTATGTTAACACAATAGTTTTACTTAAATGCACCGCAGTAAACTTTATGAGTTACAGAGAAGGTTGGAAGATCGCCAAATACTTTCTAAACTGCGGTTAGTCTACTATATACTACATATATAACATGGGTACCTACTTCATTATGCCTTAAATACAGTTCATTATGTTACAAATAAAAAAATCAAGTGTTTGGAGTTAAAAATTACTACAATGGCAGCACTCTATGATGGCTTGTACGTTCAGAATCAGAATACCAGCGGCGCGGTTTTTTTTTTTTTAAATATCCCTGTTGAGATAGGAGCCTTTTTGGTCTCGCACAGGTCGTTATTCTTTTAAATTCTTTTTAATTTAAATTTTTTGTTTGTTAGTTTTAAATGCTTCTTTTGTTGACGGTTTGTATTTCCTGTGCCTGTCCAAATCAAATAAAATATTGTTGTTGTTCTTAATATTTTAAGAATTTTCCGTTAAAATACCCACCTACCCTCAAAAGGAAACTCGTGGACATATGCATCCTTCCCACCCTCACCTACGAAACGCAAAAGTTGACGGAGTAAAAATTACTGACCGTATAAGAAACAGTTTACTTCGTTCCAAAACAAATCGCAGACGTAGGTAACACAGCCGCTAAATTAAAATGAAACTGGGCAGGCCATATATGCCGTATGTAGCATCAAAATTGGGCGAAAGTAGCCATAAATTGTGAACAACAGGAACCGAGGACTACCGCGACCCTGGCTCAGAAGTAGATTGCGTGACAAGTTAGACTCTTACTTAAATAATTTGGCTCTAATTGCAAAAGAGAGAGAAAATGGACTCATAATAAATAAATAATTACAGTGGACTCTGCAATCATTGTACCGATAATCGTTACGGTTAATGGCCTAATAGCGAAAAGCCTCGACCAACACCTCAGGAGGCTCTCATTGCGCGGCTGGGTCAAGGGCTTGATTCAGAAAGCAGTACTCCTAGACACGGCACGCATAGTGAGGAGGTTCCTCTCTCTAGAGCCCTGACCACCGGCAGCTTGGACCCTGTTCCTGATGCCGATGGGCCACTATTTTTTTATATTTTTAAATGTTTTTTTAATGATTTTTATAAAAATATTTAAAAATGTATTTAATATGAAAAAAATGAATAAATGAGAATATAATAACTACCTCGTTGGTCTAGTGGTTGCAAGCGCTACTGCTGAGCATGAGGTCCGGGGTTCGATTCTCAGGTCGAACAAAGTGTTATTGGGTTTTTCTATTCAGAATTTCTCAGTGGCAGCCCGGAGTCTGAATTTGTACCCGGTTGATGGCAATAGGCTCGCCCCCTATTACATGGGACTTGAACATAACTGGCGAAATGTGGGTGCACCTCTGCCCGACCCTTCGGGGAAACAAGGAGTGATGTTATGTGAATAATAATAAATGTGTGGAAACAGATGCCATACTACATTGGCATTTAGTACAAGTATATTGCTGAAAATCTTCCAATTTTGAAGAAAAGCAAATTTTACAAGCGTCCTAAATGCGACGTGTCAGAAATGTTTTTACACAGGTAGATTTTTGCTACAAAAATGTCTAGACTTTAACATAGTTCTGAACGATATAGAAACGTGCTTAATCGCGTGTTCTCAATGTAGGTAGTACATTATTTTTCTCCAAGCCTGCTCTTCTTGCAACTTTGTTTTTTACATAGAAACATCTGTACGCCGGAGTATTTGTTAACCCGTAGTAACAGCCAATCATTCATATCTTTATTTTTAGTGATTTAGGCCGCGTTTCTACCAGAGATGTGCGAAGTAGCTGAGCGGTGCGACGCTGTGAAACTGTACCCAGATGAGCGGTGCGAGGATGTGTAGCGATTTCTCACGCTCGTCCATCCCTAGCACACATCCCTCGCACATATCTCTCGCACACATCCCTCGCTTGTTTTGTACGTACAAAAACTTCGCTCCGCTAAGCCGTTTCTACAGGAGATGCGCTGAGTGAGGCTAGGTAAATGAAGCGATTCTATTGGTTCTTAACAAAAACATCCCTCGCTATCCATCCATGGTGGAAACACAGCCTTAAGCTGTACCTTGTCTGTCAGCCATTCAGTTAGTCAGGGAACCGACATATCAACATCTAACTGAACCAACAAACATAAATAAATGCAAATGTTTCTTGGTTGTAAGTCTTTGTTGGATTCTTTTATTATCAAAAAATTAATTCATTTAGAAACCTGTACCGAATCAAGATAATATATATTTAAGATCCCGGTAAATTCTATAAGGACATAATACGTGATGCGCTTTACCTGATAATATTCTCATGGACGGCTCATAAAGCCAATACTTTCTGATTGAGTGCACGCTTGCACTTCGCTCGTTAGACTGGCAATAATATGGATGTGCTACCGTTTATCACTGTTCTAGAGTTCCCGTTCAGGTGTTCAGTGAACGTTTGTTTGAATATTTAGCAGTGCATTTAATGATCGTGATATTTTAGGTTTAGTTATTTTTCGATTCTTATTCTATAAAAATCTAAAAGGTGTGTTTGTGTGCTCGGTTTGTTGTCACGACTGAAGTAAATTATGTTATTTGGTGGAGACACACCAGCAAAGGGGCAATTCCCGTACTTTTAAAGAACGTTTGTATTCTTATATATGTCTCAAACCGTCAAAAAAAAACCTCTTATTTAAAGTGAGAGAAAGAAAGTAAGTGAATTTGGTCAAAATGACAATCCAAGATGGCGGCTCTGAATATTTTCATATTTTTCATCATGGGTGTCGTTTTCATAGTTTTCGAGGGTGCTAATGCCAATAGTGATGAGAAAATGTAACAAAGAATGTGACAGGATGACGGCTGAAAAATTTTGTTTTTTGGTTTAAATCATACGTGAGAAAGAACTTCGTTCCTGACGCGGTCCCGCGAATGTTTTTTCTTACTGTGTAGACAGCTGTGCCATTGGGGAGTTTATTGCGCCACTTCTTCTCCCCAGCTAAAGCACTAGGTATTGGTGAAGAGCAGGCGTTTTTGGTGACTATATTATGTAATTTTGACGTTCAAAAACTGCTGATACTCAGCCTAGTTTGAATAAAATAATGACTTAAGATTTTAATTTGATTTATATATTATGTCCATCTACCTAGAATCCTCAAAATATAACATGGGAAACTGAGGCATCGGAATAATCATCATCATCTTCCACATCCCGACTGCATCCACTGCTGGGCCATAACCTTCTCTTTTCTTATCTATCCAATCCCCACGCTCCTGTGCCAGCTTCATTCAGTTTCCAGTTTCCACCCGCGATGGCAACAATGTCGTCAACCCATCTTGCCGTCGTCTTCCAGTTCTTAGACGCCAGTTGATCACTGCCTTACTCCACCTGTCATCACTACATCTTGCCAGGTGTCCTGCCCAATTCCATTTGAGTTCCATAATTCGTTTTCCAATATCGAACTCAGTTCTACATTTTAATACCAATAAAACGATCAAATAATTAAATACATTCGACTTAACCGGTCTATCCCCACCCGGCATTTTGGAATGCCACCCGGGTGCCCGTTCGCCTCCGTCAAGCTTCGATGGCATTCCAGAATGCCACTTTGACGTAAAGCGAAACGTCAATGTCAAAAAGCGTAGGACTTGATGGTAAATGATACAAAAGGGTATTGATATTTTAATTAACTAGTTATGTTTTATCACCCTGAATATCGATGTCAGTTAGTCCAGAAAAGTGGCTATCATATATCACAAAACGATAGACACAAATCACAGGATAGAACGAGCCACGACCCTAACATAACATTTTCAGTATTTTCACATTCATACCTTTCATTCATAATCTTTTTGAACGTTTCTGGTTTGAAAATATGTAGATGCAAACCGCTTGGCTTTTGATATGACTTGGATTCAAACGTTTTTTCGACGGACAGTTTTTAACACAAAAGATCATTTTGCGCAAAATAGGACACAGAAAACTGGGAATTGGTTATAAATAAAAGCTTTTTACAAAATAAAATACATTTTTCACTTTTTAGTTGTGGTACCTACCCCACACAAATTCGAATACCACTACCTGCTATGTAAATAACAGTGACAGGAACTTATCATATCATCCACATAATAAGTGGAAAAAAATACGTATTATTGAAGCTAACTCAAAACTACGCAAGCAAACTTAATAAAATTTACATGGGACTACCTCTAAAGTATGACCTACTAAACAAAAAAAAATCATAAATATCAATTCATAATTGGCGGAGTAATCGCGTAACACATATACAAGAATAAAAAAAAGTACTGTCGAATTATAACCTTCTCCTTTTGGAAGTCGATTAAAAATATTGTAAGATAGAGGTCACACCTAGTCTAACTTCTTTATACAGGAGGTTCATGTTGGTTTCAATACTTCAGTAGGACCAACAGTAATAACATACCCTCGTGGACCTACTGGTAAGACTAAATAGTTGGTCCACGAGAAAACACCCATAATAACGAATAGACTGCTTTTGGTCAAATGTTTGTAAGAATGAAGCTTAACTGCTGAGCGTTGTGTCTCGCGGTCGATCCGAGGGGGTCAGGTTGCGTTTGGGTCTAAATTCAGAAAGCGCTGTCTGGATTTGTACACAGCCAGCACCCCAATATTGCGTAACACACTTTCCATCACAATCCGCAGGATTTTAAAAGGAATTGCTAATTCATCGCTGCCTATGCATATGTTTGAAAAAATTGTCTGCTCAACAACGTAAATACATACATACATACATAAACTCACGCCTTCTTCCCATGGGGTAGGCAGAAACTACAGAACGCCACCTGCTACGATCCTTACATACTCCTTTTGGCTCGTCTACGTTCATACATCTAGTCATACACGCACGCCGGTTGCGAGTACTACGCACCTGGCCTTTTTGAAGAACATCACCAACAAGGTCAGTATAAGTCCTCCTAGGGCGTCACCGCCCGGCCTTTCCCTTCACATCAGCCTTGTAAATACATTTTGTTAGTCGCCTTTCATTCATCCTCTCAACATGCCCAAACCATCTCAGCATACCCTTTTAAATTTTTGTCACTACATCTTTTAAATCACATCGCTGTCTTATCACATCATTTATCCTATTATTCATAGTCAGACCACACATGCTTCGCAAGGAACGTATTTCCACAGCATTTATTCTACTTTCATGCTTGATAAATGATAAATGATTTTATTTCTGTAAGTAGGTTTGTACAAACACTTTTACACGTCAATCATATTTTAAAACTAGATGAGGTCGGCGTTTCCTATCTGACTACTCTGAGAAAAAAGGCCGAAACAAACTCAGAGGTCTCAGTCTCTTTTAAAGTCCAGACATAATCTTGGTCAGATCATGTGAAGGCCATGTGGATTGGTGTCTGAAGTGGTCTTTTGAGGAAAGCACCACACAGATTGAGAGGGCCTGTCCAGTCAGTGCATGCATTTGTCAGTTATCGTGCAGCTCAACTCAGAATTTAAGGAGCTCAACGATTCGACGAACAATACCAAAAAAAGGACATTTGGGTAGGCCACTTAAATTACTCAAACTGTCAGACCATGATTACTTGTTTTGCCACACCCAACATTCACTTCCATACATAAGCGTGGGCACCAGCACACCGTAAATAACTGTCAAAAGAAAAGACATTGCCATTGTACACTAAGCTCTCATAAGCATAATCAGCTTATAATGTTCCCACTGCTGGGACACAGGCCTCCTCTCTGTGAGAGGAAGTGGGCTGTCATCTACCACGCGGGCTCCGTGCGGATTGCTAGATGCCACATGACTTCGAATTTTTGGTTCTAGGACATGCCGGTTTCCTCACGATGTTTTCTTTCACCGTTTTAGGAGCAGTGGTGATGAAATTATTTAAACAAAATAAAGCACCGACCTGAGTTCGAAACCACCTGTGTAGGTCGTGGTTTCGAACTCAGGTCGGATACCACTGGACCACCGCTACTGTCACAATTACAATGATATTGTTACGCAATAACTTCGGATTTGGATTCAGATTCAAATCAAGCTAGTTAGTAGGGGTCGTTAAATTGCTGATTGCACACCTCTACTTAACTACGGCGGAGCCCAAAAGGAGGGTAATATTATTGAAATACCTCCTGAAATCGAACGCAGAACGACTCAAAGCAAGTTTCTTGATGACGAACATGTTGATTTTACTCAAACCAACATTTAGACTAAGATACGCATAGGTATATGCTTGTAGATGCTTCGTAAAGGAAACCAATAATTGTGTTCAAATAACCATCTAAGTCGATCAACATTGTCGGTTCATGTTTGTATTTAATTTAAATACATCTCATACTAAACCGCTTTCGTGTGAGAAGTCATTATCGATATGTTTCGATATAATTATCGTTCAAATATTGGGCGTGACGTCTGTCGCAAATAATGTTTTAAATTATCTTTCTTTTGTCATTTTTATTGGGTAAGAAAAATATATAAACGCGTTAAGTGTTATTTTATGCAAATGTTAATATTAACCCTCCCAGTACGATTTCTAGAGGATGGGATATTGACTGTATTTGCATTTATTATATACTAGCTTTAGCCAGTGGCTTCGCCCGGGTGAAATCTTTATAAATTATAGCCTATGTAACTCAGTGATAATATAGCATATAACTGGCGAAAGATTTTTTTAAATCGGTCCAGTAGTTTTTGAGTTTATTCATTACTAGCTTCTGCCCGCGACTTCGTTCGCGTGGAAGTCTTCGTGGAAACTTCCCGGGTTTACTACGTTTGTAGTTTTTTTTTATAGTTAGCAGGCACCATTCCTGACTCTCTGTATATTTTGGCTCGGGAGCAAGCGACGTACAGTTGTCTGTGTGAGAAGCAGCTTGTCCTAAGGTCGACACCCGCAGCCTTCAGCCTTCTGTGTCGGCCCCTGTGACTTGTTGATCGTTGCATATGTAAATGCTACATCTATGACTACCTGCAGTTTTATCTCCTTCTCCCTTTTTAAATCCATCCAAAGGTTGTCTTTAAAAGATCGTTTTTAGCGATAAGACCGCCCATTGTGTCCCGCCCTATGTAAAATTTATTAAACATTTATATCTGTAAATTGTATGGTGTACATAATAACTCATCACCTGTTAAGCAGCCTTATTAAGGCGGATAACAATTAAAATTCTATTGTGTCTCGTTAATGACAGGTGAAGGGATAAAGGAATTATTTTCTATTCTATTGACTGACTAGGGTCTTTAAGATATTGTCGATTTCTAGTTGCACATACAGCTGTTAGAAGTATTTGAAGTCACTCTTTTGTAGTGACTAATAAAATATGAAAAATACTACTAAACTTATAGGCACTTAGGTAGTATTATCATCACGCTTGGCAATCAAACTAACAGAAAATATCGCTGCAGCTTATCTGTTAGGTATTATCCCAAACAATTTCTAACACCCACGCTAAGAGCGAACCATAGCAATATAAAATTTGACACCCACGACGTGAGAGAAAACTTATTACAGTTTAAAGATTAACCGATGCTGACCTAAGATTTAAATAGCTAGATTTGCCCTCACCGCATTTAGTCACGCGAAAAAGTGTCCTTACCTTGAAGAGTGAGCTCACACATTATTAAATAGTGTTTCCGAGACAATCAAGTCAAATCAATGCGTTGTGTGTCAAAACGAAACAAAAACGCGACCATCTTTTGACGCGGTTTAAATCTAACGATTTAAATCTTTGACGCTGACACGTCCAGAATGAAATCCGCTTAGCCAATCCCCCGTCCGAACAAAATACCACAAAGAAAAAAATGTAGCAACGCAAGCGACAGTTTAATAATTTATTGCAGAATAAAATAACTACTTTCTAAACGAGACAGGATTAGATTTGTCGTTCAGTAAGCGAATCGGATTTTCTTCAGTATGAAACTCGACTATTTCTTAAAACATAAAGGTTGTTGGAAACTATACCTTTTTTTTTTTGGATGGGGCATTATCAAATAACTTCTCCCGCTCTGGGCGAAGCGGGAGGGCGTGTCAGACTCTTACTGAATAAAATCCACCCGTGTTCCTTCAGCTGCCATATTGCCAGGGGCCACGGTATCCCTTTCAGACTTTCCCGCGACCCCGGAACTATACTGTACCTTACGTTTTGTTTCTGCATGGACTGGTTTTTTATGCATGAAGTTTCTTTATCAATGCAACTTTTCAAAATTGTATTATTATACATAAGTAATATTTTTGTAGATCGTAGCAGGACGCTCTCTATAGTTTCTGTAATGGGAAGAAGGCGTGAGTTTATGTAAATGTATGTGTTTAGTTTTTTTTTTCAGCTGTATGACGTCCACTGCTGGACATAGGCCTTCACCAAGCACCGCCACTTCGACCGGTTCTGTGCTTCTCGCATCCAGCGTATTCCTGCGGCCTTCACCAGGTCATCGGTTCACCTTGTGGGAGGCCTTCCAACGCTACGTCTTCCAGTACTCGGTTGCCACTCCAGAATCTTTCGGCGACATCGGCCATCAGTTCTGCGAGCAATTTGCCCTGCTCACTGCCACTTAAGTTTGGTAATTCTTCGGGCTATGTCGGTTACCTTTATTTTTTTAAAGTTGCTAGGGAATTGTTGCGTCAGTTCTTCTTCCCAGCTAAAACACTATATGAAGTGGTGAAGGGCGGACATTTTGGGCGCTGTCTTCTGGAAATTTCACGTTCAAAAAGTGCTGCTTTAGCTTAGAAATGTTCCCGTCTCTATCTTGCACTTGTGGAGATAATGTTAAGCCAAAGTTCCAGCTAAGTAACGTTATAAACCTCGGAATCATATTTTACCTATATGACGCATGCTACAGCATAGTGAGTAAAGTCCTTTAAACAAGTCCCAAGACTCGGAAACTTTGTTGAGATTACAGAATAAAATGTTCTATTAAGACGTTCCGTTATACGCTGAGTCAAGATCTGTTCAAGGCTTGAAACATTTTTTTGTGATGGTTCCTTTTATTGGTACTTCCAATAGCAATATTATTATGATTTGCTGATCATTCGTATTGGGCGATTTAGTTATTGGAATAAAATATTCAAATACTAGTCGGGTTCTATTAAAGGCTGTGTGGACAAAATATCCATGACCCAATTTCCGTAATTGCTGAACTAATTACTCAGCTATTTAATCGCTTACTTTGCCAAGAGTTCGGTCATTTAGTCTCGGTAAGCTTCTGATTTTTGAACTGTGTTAATATTTATTACCTTCTATTCAATAAAACATAGATTTTTTGAATATACGTATGGAAAATAAAAGCATCTATGAAGAAATAATGCGCGTGCAGAACCTTACTCGTGATAGAAGCGAAACTTCGTAAAAAAAAAAGATTAGGAGAGATTTAGTGTGAGCAACAGAGAAAGAGAGAGTAAATTATATCTTTCTTCTCTCTCATGTAACGAAATGTGCCTAAACGTGACACGTCCTTGACATTTCACTCTCAATTCTCGTGCAATTATTGAATCGCCGCCTTAGAAGTTTCATTACAAAATCCTTTAAAAAAAATCGCACCACTCCGATTGATGTCCATCATTAAGTCTACTTTGACAGGCACAAAAACCAAATCAACACTCAAACGCGACGTTCCTTTTTTAACTAGAAAAACCGTACGGCAGCGGCACAAAACCGGCCATAACACAAAACCAATCGGCGCGGATTCGAATGAAAATTCTGGCGCTCAGCCTATCCGACGACGTACGGAAAAAAAACGTTTCTTTTTTCATTCACCGTCGACCCGTTTATTGAAAGTTTCAATGTATTTTTCGTGTAAAATACAGTTCGATGCATTCTACGTATGTATGGAGGTAATCCGTTTTAAATAATGACTGATACGATTGAAATATGTGACGGCGCCAAGTAGAATCTGCTGCAGTTGTTTTTTTTGTTGCTCAAAATTGAATTCGCGCTGTATCTCTTTTGTAGGGTAGTTCTTATTGTGTTTTTATACGTTATGGCTTTGGGAGTATGGGAGGGTTATTGGAGCCATCGCTGCAATAGTTATTTATGCTATAAGTGCGGAAAGTAGATGATTTCCGACGAGTGGCATTTTTATTCACGAGCGAGAGAAGCGACCTAGTTTATAAGTGGACACGACTCGGGAATCATCTCCCACACGTGTATCATACAACGTTTTACTAAGCATAGCGCGAGGAAAAAAAACAGTGGCACTCCGGGAGTGCCATACAAAGTGTAAAATTGAACTATTTAATAAAATACTTCCAAAACCTTTAAAGTAAAAATACTTGCATAGAACATTGATCCGTAACGTAATATAAATAAAGAGCACAATCGCGTTTACAAACAGTGGTAGCAGTGTCGCGAGTTCAATTGTTTTTTCTCATCTCAAAAATGCCCAACGTGCCTAAAGAAGTCTTCGTTTCAAAAAACGAGCGAACCTTACAGTAGTCACATATGACGTGTAACATCTGACATCTCGGCTGACGTACATAAATAATACAAACATGTCGGATCCGGTCATTAGTACGGACACGAGACGAATAGCAAGCGCGCCGCTGGCGACAGAACGTGATCTACCCACACCTAAAGCGCGCGCTTCTACAGACTCGTGATGTTTTAAGGCCACGGCGAGAAGGGATTCAGCCTCTGATTGCATCGGAGAGAAGATGTCGCGGAACTGTTCTCGATTCGTGGTGCTCAGTTATTGTGTTGATTGTTATTTGTGATCATTGTGTTATTTAGTGATTTTAATAAATGCCGTTGCACACAGTGTGTGTATAATTTAGCTAGTGTGATTAATTTGATAGTAAATTATAATGTGATCTGAACTGCAAACGGTTTTTCTATTGTGCATTAACGAACACTACCCACAGTAGTTAAAATATCGCTGATAATAGCGAAAGAGTCACATACCCGTCTCCGACAAACAATATTCTTCATCATCATCATCAGGGGCGACTAGAATCAATTCTATTTTTGGTTTTTGACGTTCAAAAGTGCCTTTTTGTGCCTAATTGAAATAAATTATTTGACTTTGACTTTGACTTTGAATCACCATCGTAATGACTTTGACTTTGACTGAATATGTAAGATAATTATATATTTTTCATACTTAACAGCTTTCTTATGTTATTGGGTTTTCCATCAGGAATTTCTCAGTGGCAGCCCAGAGTTTCGATTTGTAACCGGTTGATGGCAATGGGCTTGCCCCCTATTACATGAGACTTCAACATAACTATAGGCACTCCTCTCCTTAACCTTCGAGGATTACAGGGTACAGGGGTGATGTTACGTTATGTTTCTACTTAAAATAGGCATACCTAGAAATAGAAACAAACTGTTATAATCCAGATTAATTTGACAACAAACAGAACATACCTCAAACGAACCCTTTATTTAACACAAACCTATTGATACAGGATGTGTCCAATTAATAGCTAATGTAGATGGATGACGAGATACATCATGTTCAATAATATAATCAACGAGGTAATGTGTTTGCCGTAGTCTGCCGTTGATTGATGGTGGGAGCACCCTTTAACCGAACGTGCCAGATTAATACGCAATCATCGACGGGTTAAGTGAAAGACGTGTCACGTCGGTTTAAGAGGGTTATGAATTTTTTGGGAAATAATTTTTTTATTGGTTAGGAAAATATTATTAAGGCCCTTTGTACACGGCAAGGTTTCTTTACGGTACGGCGTATAAATTGTACCGTAGAAAAAACGTGCCTGTCAACAATAGTGAATAGTGTAATGAATGTGAATGTGAATGTGATTGCTTTTTATTTCTTGCTCGTTCACAGTACAATTTCAATATCAATAACACTTTGCGTGCAAAATTATTCACAATTTCAAATAAATTTTATTCATTTTAGTGCATTTAAAAAAATAGAGAAACAATGAAAATAATATATTTAGACATTGATTATTTCGATGTTTAGTACATACTTAAAAGTAGTATAATTAAATTTATTTTCATTTCAAGAAGTAATATGATTAAAAATATTAATAAAATTCATAACACAATCATGTTAAAGTTAAATAATTATTAAATATACATGAAAATATTAATATATATTGATTTAATTAACAATAATACAATAATAATCGTTTATTTATAAAAAGGGACACGTTTAAAATAAATACCTTAACAATTCAAAATAGAGCACAGTTGCTTATTTGCTTGAACTAGGTTAAACCTGTGCTTCAGGCTAAGAAGAGCATAAATACATAGGTACATAATCTAATAAATTAACAATGAGTATAAAGAAAAACTAAATTAAAATTTCGGGGAATAAAAGCAAAATAGCATGTAAGCGGTATGTATTTGCAGACAACAAGTAGATTTTCTGTCCGTGCATAATCTATGGATAGTAAATATTTAAGTATAATTTTTTTACAACTAAAATTATTTAAATTAGAAATAGTTTTCTATTTAATCTATTGTACAGAAATGGTCCTAAGAATGTAAAAAATCTTTCTACAAAAACATGTTTTGAGGTTGCATTAGATGTGCATACTACGAGTATATCATTCCGTCTCTTCACAAGCTTTTATAGTGATGGCGTCACACGGCGAATGAACCGGTTTTTTCACGGCAAGAAAAACGTGTGTGTACAAAAGGGCCTTAAGAGTTTTCCATTTATAAGGAAAAATTGCCATGTTACATGTTTTGAGCAGTGTCTTGAATCGTTGATTGAAAGGTATTGGGGGTAAACATCCAAAATATCAACAAATCAGTCCTTGTTTAAGCAGTTTTTATTAAGTAACCACACGATAAGTAGGTATTATGATATCATGTCATGAAACTCAAACTCAAAACTCAAACTCAAAGCATTTATTTCAAATAAACCAATTACAGGTACTTTGAATTGTCAAGGGGTCGGTCAGTCAGAAAAATGAAGCTAGTTGCCCATTCCAAAGCGTAATAGGTACGGAGAAGAACGGGCAAGAAATGTCATATCATGTCTTCGATTTTTTTTATTCTAGGACATGCCGGTTTCCTCACGATGTTTTCCTTCACCGTTTTGAGAGCATTGGCGATGAAATTATTTACATAAACTAAAGCGCCTGGCTGGGTTCGAACCCGCAACCTAAAACTAATAAGTCAGAGCCGTTACCACTGAGCCACCACAGCTCTAAGTAGTATGACAACATACATAAACATAACATCACGCCTTGTTTCCCCGAAGGGTTGGGCAGAGGTGTCCCTGTAGCAGGTACACCCACATTTCGCCAGTTATGTTTTTAAGTCCCATGTAATAGGGGGCGAGCCTATTGCCATCAACCGGGCACAAATCCAGACTCCGAGCTGCTACTGAGAAATTTCTGATAGAAAAACCCAATAACACTTTGCCCGACCCGGGAATCGAACCCAGGACCTCATGCTCAGCAGTAGCGCTTGCGACCACTAGACCAACGAGGCGAGGCGAGGAGGATGACAAATACTATTAAAATGCTTAAACAAACAGTAGAATTATTTTATTTTGTCTAGATTTGTGCCCAGTTGATGGGGATAGGCTCACCCCCTATTACATGGGACTTAAACATTACTGGCGAAATGTGGGTGTACTATATGTATATTGTGTCCGTATGCATCCTTCGGGGAATACTACAGGCGTGATGTTAGGTTGTGTATGTAATTATTTTGTTTATCTAAACTTAGCTAAAATTATTAACGAAACGTCCAAAACAAGATGTAAATGTAACTAAAGTTGAGCAGTGGTGTGTGACCGTCAAACTGCCAAGTCATAGGTCTCGAGTTCGAACACAAGGCACGCACCTTTGACTTTTCGGATTCATGTGCGTATTGTATAATTATCACTTGCTTAAAAAACGGCGAAGGAAAACATCGTTAGGAAACTGGGCATGCCTGACAGATATTTCTCGATGGCATGTGAAGCCAAGTCAGAGGCCCATGGGCGGCTTTAAAACTCTGACACCAGGTTAGTCACTCACTACACGAAAAGGAGAAGATATAACTAAATCCGTAAGGTCCTTGTTCCTGTATAATCATAATTTTTTTGCCGAATTTTTTAAGCCTGTTTTGTTCGTCGTTTGTTTTTCGCAGAGTAGCTTCAAGCTCTGCCATTTTTTGTACTATCTAACTTGTCAAAGGCCTCGTTAAGGCCGTGTCAGATGTAGTGAGGCCCTAACTAATCTCAGTCGAAACAAAACCGGTTTTTGACCAGCTGGGGCTTTGTCCCAGCGAAGGATTATGTTGTATTTGCATAGATAGATGGAAATAGTGTATATTTTTTTTTCAGTTGTAGATTTATTTACTTACAGCATAGATTGATATAGATGGTTCACTCCGCATTTTAGATATGAAGCTACAAGTACGTAACGTTGTCAGAAGATCTCAGAGTTACGCGATAAAAAGAGACGCAACTTCTAGGTGAATATAAGTGTAGGTAATTAGCGCTGTGCGACCTGAATTGCACTATATTGTGTCATAGCAAGAGTCGCTTTTTATTGAAATGGTTTTGTGAAGTTAACCATCTATATTAACCATCACTGTGGGCCCTATCAGAATACCAGAGCGCTGCGACATTTATTTTGCATATGCTGAGATAGGAACCTTTTGGCCTCGTACAGGACTTTCTGCTTTTGTTTTAATTTTACCTTGTTTTTTTTATTTTATTTTTTATTAATGTTTTAAGGTGAAGGTGTTTAGTTTAATTTTTGATTCCCTGTGCGAGTCTCAATAAATACTTTTTCTTTCTTTCTGTATTAATCTGTGCTTACAGTAACTTCCAAGTTATCATAGGATCAAGATATCAAGAAATACCTAAATGAAAGAAATATTACAAAGCTAGTGACCCGACTGCTTCGCACGGTTTTTACGACTTGAATAAACATCGAGATTTCTTTATTATATTTAAATTATTTTACACATTATACACATAAACCTTCTGCAATTAATTCTTGAAGTGATAGTGAAAATTGGATCAAAATCAATTGTGCAGTTGTAGCGGTTACACCACCACATACGAACTACGCATCATAGACATGACGTCACACAAATCCTGCATCGCGCAGTTAGAGTTTACCGAGCGATCGACATACATACAAGATTTCAACTTCAAACCGATGGGCAGTTGCCCACCAGACACAACACTCGTCTGGTCGGAGGATCCTCCCTTTTCTATGGTGGATGAGTGAACTTTACACCCTGTTCCTCGTATCACTAAATTGGTGACCCCGAGTATGAACGTCAACGCAGCCTTCATGCAATTATTTCGGCGTGATGTCATCATCATCATCACTCCCGCAAGCTTTTGTGAAGCGAGTCACACAGCCAGCCAGCACCCACGGCTTTAACGGGTATCCTGACCACCAGCATGCAGCGAACGCGCATTCCTGGTCATCACCCTCAGCCTCATCACCCCAACTCACTGGGGAATCAACGCTATCAGCCTCATCACCCCGACTCACTGGGGAATCAACGCTATCAGCCTCATCACCCCGACTTACTGGGGAATCACCGCAATCACCACAATCACCACGGACAGTTCCGACTCACCGCGAACTATGTGGCACCCGGTTCCGACTCACTGGAACCACAGCTGGCACTGTGTGAAGCATCCCAAGTGTCAGCCCACTATCGACCTTCGGTCTCCGGAGGGGAGTGATGTAGCGGTTACTCCGCCACATACGAACTACGCATCATAGACATGACGTCATTCAAATCCTGCATCGCGCAGTTAGAGTTTACCGAGCGATCGACATGGATACAAGATTTCAACTTCAAACCGTTGGGAAGTTGCCCGCCAGACACAACACCCGCCTGGTTGGAGGATCCTCCCTTTTCTATGGTGGATGAGTGAACCTTACACCCTGTTCCTCATACCACGAACGAACTAAGCGGCCACACAGTTGACTCGAAAAGCGACATTGTTTTATACAATTTATCTTTATCGATTTAAACAAAAATGGATATTAATATATGTGATATTGATAAACTCCAACACCGCTTGACCGATCACAGCTTGGCACACAAAGTAAAAAATTTCATGGAGAAGGTTTTTATAGGTATTTATTTCGCATTCACCTGAGTGTAGCCCCGGGCAAGAGCTAGTAAGATATAATTATTTCCATTACATACAATGTATCTATTTGCAATGCGCTATGAATTTCCATTTAAATGAACATTCCAGTAGTACCATAAATTAAATTGTATGCCCTACATACTTTTAAAACATTTATTTTTATAACACAACAGTTTCAATTATTTGGAATTGTTAAGTAATGAACATTGTTCCAAATTTTTATATTGGCAACATTTAATAACATAACATCTCATTATCAAATGACTTGTGTGTCTAACTCTCTCTCTCTGCTTTGCTGCGTTAATACAGTCATTATAATTTCTCATTCCGTTGTTTTAATAAGTAATCACACGTAACCCAAAACCATCATAAATCTTCAGCAATTATTGTTTATCTCATAAAATAAACAATGTAGTATATTTTATTATTATTTTACCATTTACGCACATTGCTTACACATATAAACCGACAAGAAGAAAGGTACAGAAAAATACGTACAAAGGTGATGATTATTTCTAAAGAAGTTTTTTCCAGCATAACATTTTTTTTTTTTGTGTGGGAAATTATCAAATAACTTCTCCCGCTCTGGGTGGAGCGGGAGGGCGTGTCAGACTCTTACTGACTAAAACCCACCCGTGTTCCTTCGGTTGCCCTGTTGCCGGGGGCCACGATATCCCTTTCGGCCCTTATTCGCAACCCCGGCAGGCATTGGCTCTAGCGGACCCCGTCAATTCTGCTGACATCTCTTTGAGGCGCGCGAGGAACACAACGTGCTGTCGAACCGGGCCTGGTCCTTATCGGACGGCGAGCTACAAAGTTGAATGTCAGTAGCACTGCACTTCATAAAACCTCAAGATCCATTTTAATTTTAAGACCACCAAGTGACAGTTAGAAAGTTTCAACGTAGTCTTTTTGAGTCTACCAAAAGTAGTAAAGCAAATATAAGGGCGACTATTGCCCTCATATTTGCTTTACTTCTTGAGCCCGGTAGCTTGGCTGCTCCCGATACCGGTGGGATTTTTTAAATATATTTTAAATGTATTTTTTTTATGTTTTTTAAATAATATAAAAAACTATTGTTTTAAAAATTATTATTATTTATTTAAAAATGTAAAACATATGTATAAAACAAAGGAAATAAAATAAAGAACTCAGTAAAACTTGATTTGATTCCCTGTGACCCTTCTTCGTTCATACTTAATAATAATTATTATGTCTTCTGGTTGTTAACCTGACTGTACCTAACTACGATGTGCTTGTATTGAACACGATATAATGATTAGCAAATCCAATTTTCTAATTTTCTAGTGAAAATCAATAGGCTTCCCGGTCTTTGAAGTGTTTGGTTTGTGGCCCTGCCATTTGTGATTAAATTTTCATATATCGAACGGTGAAAAATTTTTTTTCAAACTTGCTTGGAAATTCGCACATTATTTTGACAATCTTCTTCGAGGTAAATTGAAATTGCGGTACTGGTCGAATACGTGTGAGCGCCCGTTCGGCAATGTTTGTATGAAAATCCTTATCTGTAATGTTTAGCGGCCAAATAAATTACTATGAAAACTCATAACTGACATGTTATTTAAAAATGGAACGAACTTTTTACTGCGACACATGGCAACTAAAGAGGTAACTTATCAAAGATTTTATTTAAATTTCGATTTGGTTTTCAAATAGAGCTGTTTAAACTAATGAGGAACCAAATGAACATGTAAATTAAAAAGTATGTGCGTAAAATTATTGTTGTTCATCATTGATTCTGGAATTTATAATTAATTTATTTAGTTTGAATTATCGCGCATTATTTGAGAAAAGTACTATACAAACATTGGCCGCAACCAGGCATTGATGGACTCACGTATGTGTGCCTCGGCTTCGCCTCGGCCTACATTTTCACAATCGTCTATCAATTTGCAGTTGCAGGCCGCATGGAAATGTCTGAACTGATTTTATATAACTGTCATGCAGATTGTGTTTTTTAGATAAGATCTAATCAGTTTAGGTCAATCAACTCAGCCTATCACAGTACACTGCTGGACAAAGGCCTCTCCTTATGCTTCCCTGGTACCTCATTAACGGAATAACAATGTAAATGTCTATTAACTGTTCCCAAATTACGATGATTATTTTATTTTACTTTTTTACATACTTTCTTAACATAATCCTTTCATTATTTGACATTATATACCTACTATTTTCCATATTTTTTATCAAATTAGATTTGTTACAGCTGTAGTGGCAATCATGTCATTTGGTTAAATAGGTCCTTATTTTTATTATTTTGTTTATCTTTTATATAGATTCTTTTCTTTTCGATTTTGTGAATATAAGAATGTTGTAGGCTGTAGACTTATGGACCATTTTCTATTTTACTAAGTACGTGGTACTTGTTGATAGGCCTACACTGTCCTCTCATACCTATTAACACTGTAATTTGGAAACATTGTAGAAACCATTTATTTTTTAAATAGTAACCGTGGAGTTTCTTGCCGGCTCTTCTCCATAGGAAGCGATAAGTTGGAACCGTGCACCGAGCTACTGACGTTTCATAAGTGCCCTTGTAGGTTTATGTGAAATAAAATGTTATGAATTTTGAAAGAGTTTAGGTAATTAGACGCAAGTACACACTTTTTGTTGAAGGAAAAATAAAACTTATTTCCATCCCTTATCTATCTATCTGCTTTGTACAATTTTATGGTTAATCTATCACACTATAGCGTTTCAAAAGGTGCAGATAGAAATTTACATAAGCTTGTCTCCTTTTCAGAAAACAGAACGTATTGACATGAAATACAGACCCACATCCATAATCTTCCCTAAGGTACGCAATATTCTACGTCAGCCATTTCAATACCCACATATTGGTGTGCAGTAATCCATCTTAAACCATTGAAATGTTCCAAAGCTATTACCGAATGCACCTGATGTGTAAACCCTGGACTAGAATCCAATCAAGTATATGCATGTAACTGTTAACTGGGTTGTATATTGGAGCCAGTGGATGTATCGAGACGGTTGTTTTTTATTTGTGTCTTTCACGAACTGGTTGTAATTAAAATCATTATAATAATATTTTAGGATGTAAAACAAAATTCAAACATATTTGAACTCTCGTAGAGGAAGACCAAAGAAACGATGTATACACTGTTTGAAAGATGATATGTCTAGAAAGGGGGTGACCACCAAGATGGCAACTAATAGAGTAGTTAGAAAAAGAAAGATATTCTGCGTCGACCCCAATGAAATTGGGAAAAAGGAAAGACAGTGATGTTTTGTACTCTATGAACATGAAAAAGGGGGTGATTCATATTTATGAATACCTACATACATTTACCACGGGATCAAATCTCAATCAACTCAAACTCAAAGCATATAATTCAATTAAACCATTTACAGGCACTTTTGAATTGTCAAGGAATCGGTCAGTCAGAAATATGAAGCTAGTTGCCCATTCCAAAGCATAGTAAGTAGGTACCTATGGAGAAGAACGGGCAAGAAACTCCACGGACACTCTTTTAAATTAAAAAATGTTACAAAATATTGGTTATTCATGTTGAAATTATACATGTGAGAACAATTTAGAAAGACGTGCACGTTAGAAGCGTCCATAATAAAAAGATAAAACAAAGAACATTAAAAAATTTAAATAAATTAAAAAATAAGCCATGGCAACTAAGAGATGACCACTGACAATCCATCTTAGGAGGGTCAGGGACCAAAATAATTGTATTTCACCAGAAAACAAATATGTAATAAAATATACTCTTTCCGTTGCTTTGGTAGGGGACCCCATCATACCTAATTAACGAAGTTATCGGTGATTATAGAGTTAGTAATCTAAATAAACAATTTGCACACTGAGTAAGTAAACCGTGTCCGTATATCATGTAACATACTGTTACCATAGCGGTTGATAATTGAATCGGAATAAGATTATCCATTTTAGGAAAGTGTTAGTTAAATAATGAAAGAAAAAGAAAGAAAGAAAAACATTTATTTGGACACAGTTCGTGAAACACAAAACACAAATAACACAGTGAAAATAAAAATAAAAATGTTTTAAAAACAATAGTATGTGCCTCACGGCTGCGCCAAAAAGGTTCATTTCAGCATTAATGCCAGACAGATGCTGTCTGACGCTGGTTTTCTAATAAAATGATTATAATGGCGTCATTCGCAAGCGGATCTGCTGAGCTTAAGGGGGAAGCGCTAAGGTAGAGGGCAATTTTTCTTTTTTTGCAATTTGCTTGTGACAAAAAAAATATGTATTTACCTATAAAATTATAAAAATTACAATAATTTAGTCGAAGTCACAGTCAAAGCATTTCAAATAGGCCCTTATATATTTAAAAAAAAAGAAGTTTTTATTCGCAGCAATACTTGTTTTTACATGATAAATTACCTCTGCCAAACTGCACAGCAGTTTATTGGCAGACACTATTGAACGTCAAAATTTACAAAAAAAATAGAATTGATTCTAGTCGCCCCCTCCAAAAAGTAGTTTTCGTATGGAGAAGAATGGGCAAGCAACTCCACCGTTACTCTTTTAAAATGTTTTACTATATTTTATTAATTATATCATTTTTAATGAAGACGCTCAGTTAGAATTGACCTCAAATGTCTTGATTTCAAGAATGGAGGGTGATTTGAACCTAAAAGATTGATGATTTTAATTATTATAATTCTGTAAATACATTCTTGTCACAGTGACGAATCATACTTTGATCAACATAAAACCTGATACTGACCTGCAAGTTCCAAAAACCATTTTAAAAAGAATTTTGCGGGATATCCTGACGGTTTTGCCGAGCAATTTTGTTCATGGAACAATTATTGTTCTTTTTACCAACAACTTACTATTAATTGATAAAACAATCGTACGTGTAATCGTGAATCGTCTAATTACGAGTTCCCGCGATTGCCCAAAGTCCACTTGGCGGAAGTTAATTTACCCTTCGGATAATTTTAGGCTTGATGTTATCCACCATATACTATATGTATAGTTAAAGCAAACCGCGGGAGTGTACTGTTACATCTCTACCTATCGCTTGGGGATCACTAAATCTCGAAAAGATTTACAGCAACAACTACTATTTACGGCTACTATTTCTCACAGGAAATGCAATGTAATAAATCTTAGAGCTTTTTGGGGTTGGCTGTTGTACATAAATATACACACCATACCATCACATTCTGTCATTGGAATATTATAAAATTATCTACTGTTCATATACTACCTAACACATTTACAATAAATTATTATTAAAATGCCGATGTATGCCGGTGACCTTGAGTGGTTAGCTTGCGTGTGTGAGCTCACGCAACGCGTCGTACGTCCAGCCAGTAATAGGACTCGCCCATCAAAAAGAAGGTATTTTAATAAAACACGAATACTGAAAGATTAGTAATTAAATTATCTTTAAAATGGTGAAGATTTCAGAAAAATACATTACCTATTTGTTAATTTTTGCGTGATTCTCAGTTTTTATACGCGTTAGAAATAACTTTACAAATTAATTACGCTATGTAATATAAATGTATTCTAAAATATTCCTACATTAAGTTATAAAGAAAATACTCGAATGTAACATATATTATATATTTTCCAAATCATTATCACTACTCGTTTAGACGTGATCTTCAATATAAAAATATTAAAAGTCGTTTATCTTCGCCTTAAAGGTTTACCGATGACCTTGTGAAGGCCGTAGGAATCCGCTGGATGCAAGAACCACAGATCCGGTCGATGGTTCGACGCTTGGGCTTCCCCGAAGCGGTGCCTTTGTCCAGCAATGGACGTCTTTCAGCTGAAATGAAGATGACGATGACTGAGTAATTTATTTTTTATTTTCTACTTTCGGTACTTTGTTTATTTTGTTAACTTTAAAATTATATAAACAATGACATGAATATTTACTTTGTGAAGTATAATATTATTATTATTTTAATTATTGTGAATGTGAGGACTATGTGGGTCGTATATATATTTATTTATTTTTCTCAGTTACTTCTAATGATAATCTGGCAGTTTTGAGTACTTTACGACCTACCCAAATGTCTTTTCTCTGGTATTGTTCGTTGAATCGTTGAGCTCCTTAAATTCTGAGTTGAGCTGCACGATAACTAACAAATGCGTGCACTGACTAGATAGGCCCTCTTAATCTGTGTAGTGCTTTCATCAAAAGACCACTTCAGACACCAATCTACATGGCCTTCACATGATTTGACCAAGATTATGTCTGGACTTTAAAAGAGACTGAGACCTCTGAGTTTGTTTCGGCCTTTCTTCTCACAGTAGTCAGATAAGAAACGCCGACCTCATCTAGTTTTTAAAATATAATTGACGTGTAGAAGTGTGTGTTATTTATTTAAAACTTTATAATTATTCTGTATTACAGGTATACCATTTCACATTATGTCACAGGTAATGAGCAAAATATCTGACCCGTAAAACCGGTGCAAATGCTCTTCAATTCCACACTACTTACGCAAATTACAGCATTGCGTCATTTCCAGTGGGCAATACACCACTCAGATTGACGAACCAAATGTATTTACTTAATTTCATAACATAATATTCATAACCCTCTATTTCCCAAAGGGTTGGGCAGAGGTGTACAGTATCTTATTGAAGTGAAAACTTCTTTAGGCGCGTTGGGTATTGTGGAGATGGGAAAAAACAATTGAACTCGCGACACCGTTACCGACACCTCATTTTTGTAAACGCGATTGTGTTCCGTATTTATATTACGTTACAGATCAATTTCCTATGCTAGTATTTTTACTTTAAAGGTTTTGGAAGTATTTTTTTTGTAAACGCGATTGTGCTCTATATTTAGATACGGTTACGGACCAATGTTCTATACAAGTATTTTTCTTCCACCAAGGCGATCTTGTTCAAGTTTTCACTTCTGTCGCACTCCTGAGTGCCACTGTTTTTTTTTTATATTTCATTGTATGCTGCACCGGTCGACGTCATAACGTCAACGCCGGCTGTCACTGAAAACCAGCGCTGGGGCTCTGTCTCATTTAGGGTCGCAGCATTATGCTGAGCGATGGCCGTTTTGCGTGGATGTGGGGCATATTTTCCCCCAACTTGTTCTTTTTAGGGTTCCGTAGTAAACAAGAGGAACCCTTATAGTTTCGTCATGTCCGTCTGTCTGTCTGTCTGTCCGCGGTCTAGCTCCGAGACCCTTAGTACTAGAAAGCTGTAATTTGGCATGGGTGTACATATTAATTACGTCGACAAAGTGGTAAAACAAAATCATAAAAAACATTTTTTTTAGGATACCTCTTCTACACGTAAAGTGGTGAAGGTTTTTCTTTTTTTTAACCCATGATTTGGGGTATCATTGGAAAGGTCCTTTAAAAACATTGTGAGTTTGTAAAACCATTTTTGGATTCAAGGATCCGTTTGCGAAATATTAAGCTTAAAGTGCAAATTTTTGTTAGAGTCAAATGTGTCCCCCCCCCCCCTGCCAGCTAAATGGTTGGTTTTGGATGTGTGAAAAAAAATCACAGCAGTAGTTTATATAAAGAAATTAAAAGGAAAACTATCACAGCTAAGTAGACTCTACAAGTTAACGAGCAATAATTGACCAACTTAACTTTGCAGTTGCAAAAACATGTTTTCACATACATTCCGTATGGGAGAACATATTTTTCAACTACAAAGTTAATTTCTTTTTGGGATAAATTCATCCCAACTACGGAACCCTTCATTGTGCGTGGTCCAACACGCACTTGGCCGGTTTTTTGTTTTATGTTCTTTCTTTGCGTCATGTTTACCGCAAATAAACGTATTCTCTTTATTTTTTCTTAGTACACCCACATTTCGCCAGTTATATTTAAGTACAACGTAATAGAGGACGAACCTATTGCCATAATTTGGACACAAATCCAGACTCCGGGCTGCTACTGAGAAATTCCAAATGGAAATTTCATATTTCCCAGAAATCGAGTTGTGAAAATCTGCATTCAATCGGTAAAAAGGATTCGTCGAATGACTCACAAACAAGTTGTGAAATGGCAGATTAAAATCGTTTTTACTTTCTCTTTGATAGTAACATTTCAATTTCACCGTACAAGCGCAATGCAGCTGTTTATTTGTATATAATTATCGACCTGGATACTTTCTGGTATGCTTGAAGTCAAAGTCAAAATCAAATTATTAGTCTGCACTCAGCGTTTGGTGTGGCAACACGCCGTGTTCGAGTTCACAACAAGTCCATCGTCATCCTGAGGATGCCTCGTTGAGAGGTGAAACACGTGTCGATTTCTTTCAGGAGTCTTTTATGGCTCTTTAGAAATAGCTAAGCGGAACAAGTTACTAAATATATCCACGTCTATTGTATTTTATAATGGATTTCCGCAAGGTCACGCCTGAATCAATTAATTATCTAATTATTTATTTCAATTAGGCACATAAAAGGTACTTTTGATTGACAAAATTTTAAAAAAATAGAGAAATGTCATTAGCCACGAGCTCCTCAAGGTTAAGAGAATAATGATAACGGCAAGAGAATAATGACTTTTAAAGTACGATAAAAGCTTACTAGTTATGACAGGTGGAACTAGCCCTCTACGACTTCGTAAGTGGCTACGACTGCTCGTAGCACGTAGCTCGTAGCGGATTAGTTTGCTACGATGCGTCTCGAGTCTCGAGAGAGCTCCGTACGGTTTTCGGGTTTACGTGGAGTGTTGACTATCCTTTGAACAGCGTGGTATTGTATGTTTTGAAAAATAAATAAAATAATCCATTCACAAATACTACATTTTTCAAGACATTTAAAGGGCGTCAATTCCATCCACCATTTTTGGTGTAATTTTTTACTTGTTTATAGGAATCAAAAACAAAAATAAGTTGGCACGAACTATAAATTTCAAGTCAACGAATGATCTAAGAAACCATGTATACATTCGTGCGGTTTATTTTCAGTAAACAAACTACAATCGCTATATAAACTATCTTCACACATTATTGTGTTGTTAAAATATTTTTATTTTTTGTATTTTGAATTTCAAGAACTGTTGCCAAATAAATTTTATTAATTATTTTATTCATTCTAAAACAAAAATACACCACACAACAAATACCATAATCAAAAATGTCGTTCGCCACTGATATTATTGTAGCAGCAACCATTCGTGTCTACACACTTACACACAGTGCTACGAAGCTCGTAGCCTCGTAGCCCGGATTAGTTTGCTACGAACTCGTCTCGAGGGAGCTACGCAGCAGCTACGTGTGGTTTTCTGGTTTCGGCTTAATACCGTTGTGTTGACCACTGATTTTCTTTACTGATCAGAATTGCATTTATTTCAGAACTTTACTAGCATTTGTTCTAACTTGACTTATTATTCAAAAAGTTTTGTTAGTAATCCTTAGGAAGCTAATAAAATAATTGAACTCGTTGATTTCGAGAATGACTTTTTTTTTTAGGTAAACCAACCACACATACATGACAAAGACTGTAATCCCCAAAGGGGTAGGCAGAGGTGTACTTGTACCTGTAATACAGTGTACACCCACATTTCGCCAGTTATGTTTAAGTTCCAATTAATATTGGGCGAGCCTATTGCCATAAATCGGAAAAAACATTAGTTAAAACAACCGTAAAATGAAAATGAATTGTATACCTACTAGTAAAATTGACAACGGTTTCATTTTGTTTCAGGAGGTCACTATAGTTCATATTTATGAGAGATTTAAAAAAAAAGATTCTTAGGACGATTTTCTATCAAAATCTTGGTACAAGCAAAGCCGTGAACACTCCTAAATATAAATTCGCTCACAAAACAATCCATATTTTAACAAACAACAAATAAAACATATTATTTACCACATAGCTGTAATAGAAACGACATACCACTTCGATTACTTCCACTTCTTGACTACACTACTATATCTCGAAGAAATTGCACTTCTATATTTTATTCACCTTTTAAAATAAAATCACCTGAACTGAAAACTTTATTTTTAAAAGAAACTCTACACTACTTATAGTTTCTTTCCTGACCTGCTTACCTTATTTCTTTTTCTTTTCTGATGTCGATCGGGAAAGGTTATTAGGTTTTTCCATTAGGAAATTCTCAGTAGCAGACTGGAGACTGTATATTTTCTTGGTTAATGGGAATAGGTTCGCCACCTATGAGACTGAAACGTAACTGCTGAAATGTGGGTGTACGACGTACGTACAAGGTGTACGTTGCTGCCAATGAAGTCAAATGAAATAGGTTCATTTATATTCGGAATTCATATACACTCGACGGCAGCCCCCGACGCGTCCCACTGCAGCCATTTACAACGTGCCGCTCGTGTATATGAATTCGTGCTCCAATATACGAGCGGTACGTAGCCAATGACAGAGGCAACTGCAGCCATCGACAATGGTCGGCGGCTGCAATAGACGCGTCAACGGCAGCCGCCGACGCGTACAACTGTAGCCGTCGACAACGTGCCACTCGTGTATATGAATACGTGCTCATTTATACGAGCGGTACGTTGTCAACGCCAGAGGCAACTGCAGCTATCGACACTGATCGGCGGCTGCAGTAGACGCGTTGACGGCAGCCGCCAACGCGTCCCACTGCAGCTGTCGACAACGTGCCGCTCGTGTATATGAGTACGTGCTCAAATATACGAGCGGTACGTTGTCAACGCCAGAGGCAACTGCAGCCGTCGACACTGATCGGCGGCTGCAGTAGACGCGTTGACGGCAGCCGCCAACGCGTCCCACTGCAGCTGTCGACAACGTGCCGCTCGTGTATATGAGTACGTGCTCAAATATACGAGTTGTACGTTGCCAACGGTAAAAGCAACTGCAGTTCTCGACACTGGTCGACGGCGGCCGTAGACGCGTCGACGGCAGCCGCTGATGATCCCATTGCAGCCGTCTACAACGTGCAGCACGTGTATATGAATACGTGTTCAAATATACGAGCGGTACGTTGCCAACGTCAGAGGCAACTCAACGCATCTACGTCACCGTCTACGCGTCTACGGCTGCCGCCGACGAGTGTCGATGGCTGCAGTTGCCTCTGCCGTTGGCAATATGCCACTCATGTATATGAGTACGTAAACTTATAATATTAGAGATTAGCCTGTTTATTTGTGAAAATCGTCTAATCTCCAATCCAATTGACAAGCTTTGTGATTATCTCTATTAAGATTTCGTCTGCCGCATATCAGACGATATGTGTGCTTAAAAAACCACTGATCCTATTAAATGCTAGGCGTTATCGCAGCAGACCAAGACGAAGATGGAGGGAAGAATTTGACTCAGGAATGCGACTAGCCCGTAATGGGAGAATACAGAGTGTGTGGAAAAGAGAAAGGGAGACCTTTGCCCAGCACATTACGGGCTACATAGATAGATACAAAAACCAATCAAGTATGAGTCAGACACGGACACGAACGGTTCCGTACCGTATTAAGATCGAGCAAAAAACACCGAAAAAAAACTCGTTTCTTGTGGAGACCCCCTGTAATTATTAACTGTATTTTTATTGTTATGGCGGCAACAGAATTCAACAATCTGTGTGTGAATTCAACAATTCAACAATTCAAGAATTCAACAATTTTTGTGATAATTTTTGCCGGTTCTTGCCCGCTGACAAACGGACGGACAGCGTAGGCTTAGTTATTACTAAGCCTCCACCGTCCGTCCGTTGTCCGGAAGGGTACGGAACCCTAAAAATGATTTCGTCTGAAGTAAACGTCACAAAGAAATACGTTTACTTTAATATCTGTGTGAAAAACATGGGGTTATTTATTACTGACGGCTCAGTTAACCTGAAACCTCTTTCCAAAATACCCTTTGAACCTTAATCTGAACGGATTTCACTTTAATCTTTTGGAGTTATTTTAAAATCCAGTACTCGAATCTAAAAATACACGCAGTGGGCTGTTCTATTAGAAAATATCAACTGTTTCAATCCGGGCATTCACTACGTATGACAATGTTTTAAGTTGAAACAAAAACAAATTGGCACTGCTTGTAAAACTGTTTTTAACATAAACATCACGCCTGTAAGCTTCGACGGGTAAAGCAGAGGTGCATCTATAATAACACCCACATTTTAAACTATTTTCAATGTTATTTGGGTCTTTGACATTTATTGGGACCCTAGGGTTCCGGGCCTTTGGAAGGCGTACGAGGGGCCGAAGCCCACAGAGGGCCGTTAGACGTTTTTAATGAAATGAGGCACCAACCGATTATTCCTGTTCGCACAATGCTAGTGCACCCAAAAGGACAACTCCCGGTTGGTGCAGGACTATTGCAGGATATGAAAATAAAGATATTGGATTATGGGTTTGGGTGGCTAAGTGAACTGGTTATCTAGAACTATGGAAAGACTGTGGCCCCTGCCTGACCAAAATTTTATATAAAATACACAGGTAAAACTGCAGGGGGTGACTTGCACACTCAATAATGGGCCCTCGAAAACGGTCGCTAGCACATATTTAGTGCCGTTGCGACAAGGGGGCAAAATATCCTGAGGTGCTAATGAAGAGTGGAGAGGTATTCCACGGCTATCAGGACCCGGAAGTACGGTCAAGATCCCCACCAGCATCTTACTGGAATACTTCCTCCATCAGAGCGTTTGCTCTTGCGAATCTCCACTCAAGCCGGCCAATAAAGGCAAGAAAGAGGTGGGAGCTCTGTTCCTCGTCAGCATTTTCATTTTCTGCAGTCTCGTGCTTTATAATTGAATAAATAAAGTGCTTACTATTTATCCATGTACTCTCAGGGATTGCAAAATAAAATATCGATCAATGGCTTCATACTCTCACATACGAAGAATTGGAGAATTTAGTCAAATCCTAAAGATCTTTCTTCCATGCACACCAAACACACGTAGCGTAGAGTGTGCTCGTGGGGAGGTTCCACAAACACACTCTACACTTACACACAGACATGCACTACACTCCCACATGCACAACATTAAGCACTTACCTTTGTAATTTTTACTATTTTTGTTTACTATTTAAATATTTTATATTTAATGTTTTACTATTTAAAATTTATATTCAATTTTTACTATTTCAATTTTTATATTCAATTTTTTAGTATTTTAATTTTTAATATTTGTTATTGTTTTTTTTAACCCCTACTGTATTAACATCTCTGTAATCTGGAACGCTGTCGTCTCCCTCTTGAAGGTGGGCGTTAATACCTGCGACGTTAATAACTAATGTAGCTATTTACGTACATAATCAATTTGTAAAATGTGTTTTTGTTCCAATAAAGTTAAAGTGTTCACTCCAGCCGGTCAATGTTATTATTATTAACTTTTGGGGCAAACCAGCAATTGGTAACCCTGCCTATAGACATCTGCAATGACGTACACATTGTCGATGCGTTGCCATCATAGTGACTAATCTGAACTGTCTTTTGTGCACAGGCACCGGTGCCCGAGTGCCGGTATAAATACAGAGTTACACCGACCCTCATACTTTTCTAATCGGAACATGGCAACATTAGTAGGCGGTGGAAATAAATATGGCGGTAGTGAGTATTTCTCCGGACGATTTCCTTCCTACAGACCACTACTGCTATAGTTTGAACGAGACCGATGTAACGTGGAATAAGCAGCAGGACGCCGTGAGCGTTGACGAATGAGCGGCGGGACGCCGTGAGCATTGACGAATGAGCGGTGGGATGCCGTGGGCGTTGATGAATGAGCGGCAAGACGCCGTGAGCGTTGACGAATGAGTGGTGGGACGCCGTGAGCGTTGAAGAATGAGCAGTGGGATGCCGTGAGCGGCCTGCACTGGCCCCCGTCTCGCCGCGCATACACCTAAGGCGCAGTACAGCGGTATCGGTCAAACTGTAGTGAAACATTTCTATCTCTGATACCCGATGCTTAAAGCAGAATTTCTAAAAAAACAAACCGACTTCCAAAAAAAAACACTACAAAGTAAAAAATAATTTTAATTTCGGAAGTCAGTGTCTTGGGTTTTGTATTTTAGTTTTTTGCCACCGACTTCCGAAATTAAAGTTATTTTTTCACTTTGTAGTGTTTTTTTTTTTGGAAGTCGGTTGTTTTTTTTGTAAAAAGTTTTTTATTTTTCACTTTTTAGTTGTGGTACCTACCCCACACACATTCAAATACCAGCTGCTACCAGTGACAGGAACTTATCATATCATCTACAATTTCTAAAAAAACAAACCGACTTCCAAAAAAAAACACTACAAAGTGAAAAATAATTTTAATTTCGGAAGTCGGTGTCTTGGGTTTTGTGTTTTAGTTTTTTGCCACCGACTTCCGAAATTAAAGTTATTTTTCACTTTGTAGTGTTTTTTTTTTGGAAGTCGGTTGTTTTTTTTGTAAAAAGTTTTTTATTTTTCACTTTTTAGTTGTGGTACCTACCCCACACACATTCAAATACCAGCTGCTACCAGTGACAGGAACTTATCATATCATCTACAAGTCTACATATTAAGTGGGAAAAAAATACGAATTTTGTAGCTAACTCAAAAACTACCCAAGCAAAGTTAATAAAATTTATATGGGACCAATTTGAGAGCATATTCAAGCAAACAAAAAAAGAATTTTCAAAATTGGTCCACAAATGAAGGAGAAATCGGCGGATTTACACAAAAAAAAACAATCATACGCTACGAACATATGTATAACCTCCTCCTTTTTGGAAGTCGGTTAAAAAGGCCCTTAGTTGCAATGGTCTCTCAATTACGAGTTTTTGTTAGATTTGTCATAAAAAACTGTCACGAACTCACCATAGTGAGACCATTGCATTGCAACGTTTGTGAATTAGTAGACTTGACCCCTTGTTTGTCGTATCGAGTGAAAGGTATTTTGTTTGTTAACATACCCGACTTGTACAAATATGTAACTAAAACAAAAGCAAAACGCACACTATACAATTCAAGTAGCCTGCTCGACGCGATAACACTGTATCCCTTTCTAATCTTCCATGTAAGAAAGGGATGGACCACCATCATTGCTTAGGATTAGTCAGGGTTGTAAAGGCTGGGTGACCCTTGTAATCCCTTGGGACGGATCTGAGTTTGACGCTGAGGATTGGCATAAAGGTCAAATTACATTGAGACGCATTTATCATAATAAGATGGTTTAACAAATGTTTACAGCTGGATATAGACCTCTAATTAAAAAAAAACACTGGCACTCCGGGAGTGTCGACAGAAGTGAAAACTTGAACAAGAACGCCTTGGTGGAAGAAAATTACTTGTATAGAACATTGGTCTGTAACCTTATCTAAATAAAGAGCACAATCGCGCTTACAAAAAAAAAAAAAACTTCCAATACCTTAAAAGTAAAAATACTTGCATAGAACATTGATCCGTAACGTAATATAAATAAAGAGCACAATCGCGTTTACATAAATGAGGTGTCGGTAACGGTGTCGCGAGTTGAATTGTTCGCATCTCAAAAATGCCCAACGCGCCTAAAGAAGTTTTCACTTCAAAATTAAATTGAAGATGAATATTAACTATTACACTTGACAGAATAATTTATGTATTGGTTTGGTGATCGTAATTTGTTTTTTATTAGCAGAAAGGAGGAAGATGAGGTTTCCTATCCTAATTATCCTTTAATTAAAATATAATAAAAAAATACCTTCGAAATCTAAAACGTGCCGTTTATAAACGCTATGAAGTTGTTAGCATTAACATAGCATAATCAGCCTATAATTTTCTGCGACCAACAGATCGATTTAAAATTCGATATGCAGTAGTGAATCGATTCAGCGAATCGATATTTCACCCTTGAAAATCGCTATTCGATTTTTTTATGTTTTAAAATTATTTACAATTAGTTAAATGTACCCGTAATATTACGGTGTTTCTGGTTAAAGGGTTAATTACTCAAAAACTCGCGAGATTTTATGTAATAAATACGTTTTGAAAATAAATGTCTTCTTTCATACCTGCAGTGCTATTCTGTAAAAATCTCACCGTGAACGCTAAGGTGAAGTGGGCTGTCATTCCACCATATACTAGGGATTGACACTGTTTAGGGCCAATGCCTGCCGGGGCTGCGAATATGGGCCGAAAGGGACATCGTGGCCCCCGGCAACAGGGCAACCCAAGGAACATGGGTGGGTTTTAGTCAGTAAGAGTCTGACACGCCCTCCCGCTCCACCCAGAGCGGGAGAAGTTATTTGATAATTTACCACACAAAAAAAAAAAAAATGGGATTGGCACTGTTGACAGCTCACTTTCAAGCTCACTTCACCTAAGCGTTCACGGTGAGATTTTTACAGAATAGCACTGCTAATCTGACTGTGATATGGTAATAAAACTAATAGTTATTATCGAATATTCTAACCTAAAAAAAACTGATTTTACTGATAAGAGATCATCTATTATGGTATCTTTCTTGTTTTTTTATAAAATGGATTTATATTTACATTATAAATGCAAACTTGAAAAAAAATTAAAAATCGTTTTTTCTAAATCGATCTTTTAGACCTCGATTTTTTTGTGAATCGATTTAAAAATTGATCTTTTTTGGAAAGAATCGCCATTCCTACGACACAGGCCTCTTCTCTGTAAGAGGGAGTGGGCCATAATCTACCACGAGGGCCCACTGCGGGTTGGTGGATGTCACATTATTTTCAAATTTTTGGTACTAGGACATGCCGGTTTCCTCACGATGTGATTCCGTCACTAATTTGAGAGCATTTCGAACCGTTGTTAAAACATTGATAACTATCGACATCTTGGAACCCACGTCGACTTAAAGTTTCGTTTGAAAATTTCGGTTTTAATCTCTTAGGACAAATTCGACGAAGGTACAACTGTCAAATACTCAAAATTTATTCGTTGGATAAGACTTCCAGTGAATAAATTTTGAGTATTTGACAGTTTTATCATACAAAAACTCTCAGACGTCAATTTCATTACACAGAGAAAAGATTATTTGGTAGAATCGTTTTTTTAAAAGATCGATGGGTAAGTTATTCTTATTCAAAATGATCGCTCATTATTATATTAAAAAAAATGTTGAACGTCGGTCACCCTTTCAGCTAGCCAATTTTAGAGTGACAACGATACGGATCACCGAACTCAATCGAAAGAAGGACGATATTTTTATAACAAAATAACGAGAAAATATACCTACGGATAACTGATGGATGGCAGATTTTTGAAGTGAAAACTTCTTTAGGCGCGTTGGGCATTTTTGAGATGGTAAAAATCAATTGAACTCGCGACACCGTTACCGACACTTCATTTTTGTAAACGCGATTTTGCTCTTTATTCAGATAAGGTTACGGACCAATGTTCTTTACAAGTATTTTTCTTCCACCAAGGCGATTTTGTTCAAGTTTTCACTTCTGCCGGCACTCCCGGAGTGCCACTGTTTTTTTTTTTAAACTTGGAGCTGAAAGATCGGGTTTTAACTATTAAAAATCATAAACTATTTAAAGTACAAATATTTTATTTGTTGATGGCAACTATGACAATTAATATATAAATTGACACACGGTACTGTCATATGGGGTGTTCACATGGTTCACTAGAAAGGTTTTTTCGTTTTAGGAGTAAATTCTTACTAAAATAAAAAAGATTTTTCTCAAAATCCTCCACTTTAAAAATGTATTATATAGTTAGCACCACTAGTTTTTGGGATGTCTATTCAAATATATTTAACTTATCCTGATTAGAATTATTGAATAATAAAAAACCATTTTAGAACATGTCCTTTATACTAACATTATACTTTCTCGCTAAAACAGTTGAACGGATTTACTCGTAGATATAGCTAATGTGTAGAACAAAATCTAGGTTAGGACACAGAATACTTTTTATCTAGATATTCCCACGGGATCGAAACATAAGCGGGTGAAACCGCGGGGCGCAGGTGTTAGATATTTTGACCAATAAAATAACCATGGGTTTCGAAAATAGTCTCAAATTTTAAACACTTTTAGGAACCGTGAGTTGTAACCAATGGAGCGCAGCATAATAGGTGTCAAACGTACGGACCACGTTAGAAACACTGCCCTGCGCTCCATAACTCAAGTAGCGGATGTTGGAGAAAAAACAGCCGGGCTGAATAGGGAGTGGGCCGGCCACGTCGCACGAATGCACCCGGAGAGATGGGCAAAGATCGTCACTCACTGGACGCCTGAAGGAGGACAACGCCATCGAGGTAGACCGCGGCGAAGGTGGTGTGACGATCTAGTCATGTTTACGGGACCATCACGGCCTGAAATCGCACAAAGCAGAGAGGTTTGGAAGGAAATAGGGGAGGCCTTTGCCCAGCAGTGGGACAAAATATAGGCTAACAAAAAAAAAAAAACCGAGAGTAGGTACCTTAAAATTCATGTGATTCTTGTGGTCGCAAGCGCTAATGCTGAGTGCGCAAAGTGTTATTGGGTTTTTCCATCTGGAATTTCTCAGTAGCAGCACGGAGTCTGGATTTGAACCTGGTTGATGGCAATAGGCTCGCCCCTTATTATATAGGACTTAAACATAACTGGCGAAATATGGGTGTACTATAGGTATACCTCTGCCTAAACGTCCTAACCTAAACGTTCCTTAGTTTATAAGTTTGCATGTTGAAATAAAAATATGGTTCTGTTCTTCCTAGCCTTTTCCCAGCTATATTGGGGTCAGCTTCCAGTCTAACCGGATGCAGCTGAATACCAGTATTTTACATGGAGCGACTGCCTATCTGACCTCCACAACCCAGTAACTGGGTAATACGATACCCCTTGATAAGACTGGTTGTCAGACTTTCGGGCTTCTGACGACCCGTAACGACTGTCAAAGATCCACGAATGACAGCTGGGACCAACGGCTTAACGTGCTTTCCGAGGCACGGAGGAGTCTCGGTATGTAGAAATGGTCACCCATCCACGGACCAACCCCGGCAAGCGTAGCTTAAACTGACAGATCGATCCGAGCGGCTGTTAGTACTTAGCCACGAGCTCCTCTGTGGGAGTGATTTCGTGAACAATAACCTTTTATTGTTGTTGAGAGTTGAAATAAAAATATGGTATTAGTAGATTTATTCGTCAATGTGAGATGGGAACTGCAACATTTTCAATAATTACTTACACATTTAAAAAATTTGTCACCTACATTTTATTTCTTAAAACCACCTTTTACCTTAACATTAACGACACTCAACAAAAATATATGTAGCAGATAAAGACGTTTACAATAGGGGAGATATTTCAAGAAATCTCTTCACCGGAAGCCAGTCGGGTTTCCTTATCCGACGGAAATGAGCCGCCGGAAGCAGCGGGCAACGGTTGCCCACGTTTCACTTTGCGGCTGATGGGAGGTAACACACGAATAAATGCTTTGAATGAAAATTTTATTATTGGATTACATGGTTTTTGGCTTCTGTGTGGTGTTGTAAGAAAGTTCAGAAAGATAGACAGACATATACTAAAAAAAAAGAAACAGTGGCACTTCGGGAGTTCCAACAGAAGTGAAAACTTGAACAATTTTATTGCCTAGGAAATACTTTTCTTTTTTGAAGTCGGTAAAAAAAGGGAAATGTCAATCATGTCGTTGTCATGTCTCTATGTTTGGAATGTCATTAATCCCAAAAAAAATAATCTTGGGTTTATGTCTTTTTAATGGTCAAAAGCTGGTGTTGGTAACAGTACCGCGAGTTCAATTGTTTTTACCCATCTCAAAAATGCCCAACGCGACTAAAGAAGTTTTCACTTAAAAAAAAATTGCGAGCCTTACAGTAGTCGCATGGGATTCGTAACATCTGACATCTTGGCTGACGTATTATGATATAAACAATATTCATCATCATCATCATCGTCATCATCATCATCCTGTTTACAACCTGTTGGAAAATGGGTTGGTAATGGCCAACTCTAGCACCGCGCACGCTCATTGGTCAAATCAAATAGCGCGCGCTTCCCCGGCTTCCTGTTACACATTTCCGTCCCTTTTCACGAAATCACTCCCACAGATTGCAGGAAAGCGAGATTGCAGAAAAACGAGAGGAACGATGTTACACGCATCAAACAATGAGATTCGTATGTTTTGTGAATGGGAACTTCTGATTAGTTCTTATAGGTACCATCGAGGTAACGCAAGCAATTTGAAAACAAAATCCTGTCTGTGCACACGATCCTTTTTAGGGTTCCGTAGTAAACAAGGAACCCTTATAGTTTCGTCATGTCCATCTGTCTGTCTGTCCGCGGTCTAGCTCCAAGACTGTTAGTACTAGAAAGTTGTAATTTGGCATGGGTATACATATTAATCATCACACCGACAAAGTGGTAAAATAAAATTATGAAAAATATATTTTTTTGGGGTACCTCCCCAACACGTAAAGTGGGGATTTTTTTTTCTATCCCTTTCAGTGGGGTATCGTTGAAAAGGTCTTTCAAAAACATTGTGAGTGTGTTAAAATCATTTTTGAATTCAGAGATCCGTTTGCGAAATATTAAGCTTTAAAATGCAAATTTTTGTTAGAGTCAAGTGTCCCCCCCCCCTACCAGCTAAATGGTTGGTTTAAGATATGTGAAAAAATTCAAGGCAGTAGCTTATATAACGAATTTAAAAGGAAAACTATCACAGCTGAGTAGGCTTTACAAGTTAACGAGTAATAATTGACCAAGTTAGATTTGCGGTTGTAAAAACATGTTCTCCCATACATTCTGTATGAAAGATTCTTTTTTTCAACTACTAAGTTGAGTTTGTTTTTGGGATAAATTCATCGCAATTACGGAACCCTACATTGTGCGTGGTCCGACATGCACTTGGCCGGTTTTTTTTTCCCGAGCGCTGCAAGCAAGAATAGTCCTTACAATGTACAGATAAGCGTCTCTTCACCATGAATTCCTATAAGAAGCGATGGTGGTTATATTCTCTTGCCACACTATACCCTAGTAACGTAGAGGTCAAATTCGGTTTAAAGAAATTTATTTCTCAAAAGAACGTACAGACGCCAGCATATCAAGCTACCCGAAACTGTCAAATTTTCCCAATCAACTTTGAACCTTATGGTTCAGAGATAAAGTTGAAAATATATTAAATAAATTTGACAGATTGTAGTAGCTTGAAGTGCTGGCATCTGTACATAGTTCATTTAAATATGAGAAACTAAACAAAATGTCTTAAGTGATAAACATAATTATTGTCGTTCGATCTATCGAGTACATACAGTGAGTAATGATTATTATTATTGTTGGTTAGCCAAATACAACTTTAACCTATTCTTAAAAATGTTCACTGATGAAGAATCCCTTATTTCTTTCGGTAACTTTATTAAGCTGCGCTCCTTCAAACTGAGTAGTTCTTCTTGCGTACAAAGTTCTAACTGAAGGCAATTCTATACTCTCCCTATTCCTGCTGTAGTAGTGGTGAGTTTTGTGTTTGAAGGTGATTTGTGAGTGTATTTTGTTTGTTAACATTTTTAAGCTATTGCATAACTTTTATCGCGGGCTTTGAGCGCGGCGACCGAATCAAGAAATTCCGTAATGTAACGAAAATAAAACCTAACACCCCCCACTCCGCCTACCATGTAATGACGGTTCCCATAACAACGTGATGTTGTCATGGGAACGTCATTTTTGTTTTATGTCATCACGTCATCATCCCAAGTGTAGCGTTGACAAATAGGAAGTATGGAGGTTACAAATGCTATGCAATAGCTTTACCGCGGCAGTCCCCGAGTGCCACACGTTTTTTTTTTCTTTATTAATATGCATGTGCGGTAAGTATATATTTTTTTAAAGTTAAATAGTTTAGTCTTACCGTAAATTTGTTTTGTAGGTGTTAAGTAATTGTAATTAAATTATAAACTAAGAACTCGAATGACTGCATAACATAAAGAAGGTAGTCTTGTAAAAATGTTCCTTCGGAAATGACAACCATTGTAATCTCCGATACGTGAGACCACACCAATACCACGCCTTTTAGCTTGTCGTTTCAGCGTAACTGAAGAATGTGGACGTCTCAATAATTCAAACTGGTTCGGATAGGTATAGTCAACCTGGTTTTTCCTTTACCACCCTAAGGTTGAATGTCACTTGTACGTCATTAAAGGACCAGGTCTATTTGTCTATGTGACAGTTAGTACCCCAGTCTTAATCGACACAAAAAAGATAAGATACCTAAAAACGCGTTCCTAAGGTATATTAAAAAAAAATACTGAAACAAGTGCCAGAGTTTCACTGTTTTTCGAGCACCAGGGGAGTAGCACAAGGTTTTCAGGATTGGAAACACGGGTATAAACTACTCTTAGTGATTTTTTCTGTTTTTTTTTTTTGGGTTTGAAATAATCAAATAACTTCTCCCGCTCTGGGTGGATCGGAAAAGCGTGTCAGACTCTTACTGAGTAAAACCCACCCGTGTTCCTTCAGTTGCCTGAATGTTGCCAGGGGTCACGGTATCCCTTTCGGACTTTCCCGCGACCCCGGCAGGCATCGGTCCTAGCGGACCCCGTCATTTGTGCTGACATCTCTTTGAGGCGCGCGTGGAACACAACGCACCGTTGACCCGGGCCTATCGAACGGCGAGCTACCCATTGCTCACCGTCCGCAAGTCCGCGCCTACGGTGGCTGGGAATCGGCCTGGGATTCCCGACGCCACTCTCAGGGGACCTAACAACATAATTTAAAAAAATTATAGTTACATGCGCGTTAGCAATCTTTGTTTGTTGTTATTGACTGGGCTTTAGACACTTTCAAACTTAATGAATAATTTTTTTGGGAATTGTTGTCCAAATTGGTAAAGCAATTCCGTGGTCGACTATACCTATCTTCTTGCTATGGTAGGCACTCGTAATCTTTTTTCACGAGCTGCCAAAACAAACATAGGGCCTATAAACTAACGGATCATTGCTAACCAAATACACAAACTAGGGCACATTACCATACTAACAAATCAAAACTTACATTCGAATTTATTCGATCATGCAAAGTTCGATTATCCTAAACAGTAATGGAATATTTGGATGCTCAACACCCGCAGCTTTCGAGAGCATTAGCGGTAAGCTTCTCGATTTCAAACGATCTCATATAACCATATAGATATACGCAGTGAGAATGTGCCCGGATTCAAGCAGAAAATTTACGCTCTTTTAAATAAGAGATAAGTATATTTGTCAATATCCGTGTATGTTGATGTGTTAAATCACAATTTTATTGTAAGAGAGAAAAAGCTGAATCCCTTTTTTTCAGTATTGAATAAAATGTATCGAGCATGTTTTAAAATAAGTACAATTTTAACAGTTAATATTTTAAAAATCTCCGACACAAACATTTCCTCATTTTTCTTTCCTAATCTATCACTAGACCCTGTTTACAATCTATTCCTATCCTATTCATTGAGACCATTTCAATGAGCCCAAACATGATACCTGTGCTGTAAGTTGGTAAGGGAGTTGGATATCCTGCAAATTCCAAGTGATGCTGCAGCATCAGTTCAAGGTTACTATGTCCTTCTAATATCATTGAAGTAACAGAATACTAAATTTGAAATCGATCAGACCTGTGGAAGATGCTCACATCCATTCATCAACTAGAAAAGACCTGATAATCTTCAAACGGCTGAACCGATTTTGACAAAACATGTCTAAAAACCATCGCTAGAAAACCTGCTTTCAAATAAAAAAACCGCATAATCGGTTCATCCGTTTATGAGCTACGGTACCACAGACAGACACACATAGTGGTCTAACTTATAACACCCCTCTTTTTGCGTTGGGGGTTAAAAGTGATTCATTCGTTTGTTTGTTTCGGGTTATTTATTTATGTGACAACATTGTCTTTGTAATTTTTAGGACAGCTGTAGATCTATACAAAATTATTGAACGTTACAGAAAACTAAGAAAAAAAAATTAAGAGCTCCGAGGAGGTTCTACAATAATAGCTTCTAATCTACCTATACGTAGATAACAACTGCGGGCACCAATCTGCTGAGCAAGGTGAATATGGAAATTGAAATTTATTGAGAGGTTCAATTCTATAGATAAAATGGTTTTCACAAACTCGCAATATTTTTAAACAACCTTTTACCAAAAAATGTTTTTTCATTATTTTATGTTACCACTTTGTCGGCGTGATTAACGTGTATACTCATGCCAAATTACAGCTTTCTAGTAGGTACTAACTGTCGCTAGGCTAAGCCGCGGACAGACAGACAGACGGACATGGCGAAATTATAAGGGTTCGTTGTTGACTACGGAACCCTGAAAAGTAAGCTGTTAATAAAACTCTTTCACTGATAGAAAGCTTCACAAATTCCAGAGTAACAAATCATTATTTTTATGCCAGAAAAATGTAGCGATCCAATAAGAATATCCATGAGGGTGAAACCACAGGGCAGAGTTAATACTGATAATCCAAATAGCCTTCTAAACATATACACCCATTTATGCAAACAGTAATTATTTAGAAACTAAACCAATAACGGTTAACCGAAATATTCTCCGTTTCCTGAAATTCAAATTGACAGATTATGCAAATTAAAGATCCTTCCCCATACATTGTTTAAGTTTAATGATGGACCCTATATTATAATGATATGCCCCATAATTCATAGGGTTAGATAAGAAACTTGTAATGGTCTTACGCGTCGTTGGAAGACGGTAAGATTGGGGTCAGGGAAGACGTATGAAGGTACCTAAACGTACATAGGTATTTTGTATACAGGTTGAGTTTTTCATAGGGATAATCTTTTGCAGGGATCGCTAAACTTCTTGGCAGCTCGTCTGTAGGTACACGTTAGAGTAAGGTCTCATTAGTGCGTTGCGTTGCGTCGTCGCAGCGTCGTTTTACATATATTTTTTAGTGACATGCCACATTAGGCGTTGCATCGTCACACGCGACGTTTCAACAGATCGACGAACGAGAGACGAAGTGGGAGGAGGGTGATGCACTGCGCTATCGGAGCATTCGGAGCTCCGTTGCGATGACGGACAGTGTTCCACTGCTAGAAGGGCAAACGTAGTGCGTCGCCCTCTTGCGTTGCGATGTCGTGCGTCATCCCAACGCAGGTGTGGCGTACCATGCGTTGATCCGTTGTGACGACGAAAGCACTAATGAGGCCTCACTTTTACACAGGTCGTGATTTTTTTACAGTAATCACAGCTATGATAACTGTTAAACATTGAGTGTTGGTGTTGGAAATCCACCTAGAGTTTTTCGAATGCAATAAAACGAATAACAAAGATTGAATATAAGATAAGAAAATATGAATATAAAAAGAAATCGCAGAGTAACAAAAATAAACTCACTGATTATAAAAATCTAAAAGTTGTCTAAAAACACTTTATGTAAACTAATAACTAAAACATTGACCGACATTAACATTCTGAAATAGATTACTAACATCCTCTCTCCATCCATCTTTCTAACTTCGAAATAGTTGCCTTCATAGTGAACCTTGTAAAAAAAGTCAACCTGTATACTCTCAATGTACTTACTTAACGAGGGAAAGCTTAGTCGCGAGTACTTGCACGGAAGGGTAGGATTTTCTAAATCAGTAGCGTCGCCGTCGTTTAGAAACGTGGTGAGATTGCCTTAGAAAAGAAGTCTTGAAAGTAAAAAGGTTTTTTTTTTCGTAGTTGACTGTTGAAAAAATAGTGAGTGTGAAAGGTTTCTATATACAGGGTGTCCGATAAATAATGGATAACCTTGAAATAGCATTTATTAGACTTTATGCTCGTTCTAAAAAAATACATACGAATATATATGTATGTTAGTGAAAACAAACATAAATTTGACGGCGCAGCAAGTGATGCCGCCTAGTTTTGTTACAAAGTTGACTCCATTCACCGAAGAGGTTGGATAAGAGTGACACTGGCTGGTGACAGTCACTTTAGCAGAGCGTCACATCGATGGTTGCGTGGTGGCTGACTGCTGATGACAGAGACGACCTCGCCGAACTGCTATATTCTGGCTCAATCCTTATGATAATGAAAATGCTCAACCACTTACCCGTGACCACTTTTCTAGTAAAGGCTATCCTGTGCCATTAAGTTTATTTTATGCGAATTTATTAAATTCAGCCACTTTTGTTCCAAAGACGTCTTCATTAGTTTCTAGGCTTAATTTGCATTTGAAATCTGATATTTTACGCTTGTTTATATTATTTACTAAGTTACATTTGTGGTAACAGACAACGTTTCTTTGTTTGGCATGAAAGCGAGAAATATAATAAATCATTATTTTGCACACGAGACTCAGAATTCAGAGACGTTTTAGTGTCTAAATTCAGTCTAAAATAATATATTACTAATGTTATCTATTACACATTGTAATAGCGAATCAATTTTCACACCTCCTCCTTATGACCTCGGCCAAATATTTTTTGATATGTGGATAGCTCATGACGGTACCATAAAGAATATGAATTAAAAATTTAAAAATATAAATCGGTGAAATTTCGCGGAATAAGGCTAGTATATTACAATGCTTATAGGCAAGTGTATTTATGGCGTAGAATTAAAAATATATTCGATTTTTTATGTTAAAATAAATTATTCGTTATACCAACTCTGCTCGAAATATTTTTTTTTATAGTTTAATTTTAATTGTCATGTACTGTGGCAAAACCTAAAGCTTCTATGTTTTTATTTATAGCCATTCTAAAGGATTACCACCACCATTAAGTCAAGTCCATCAAACTAGTAACATGGTCTTTCAGTTTAACTAACAATTTAGACCTTTCGGTAACCTTCAGTAAGCCACGTGACCTTAACTTTAATTATAGCTAAGGTTAGCTTGGAGGCTTGGCCTTATCTTAGTTAAGCCACGATCGGCCTTAAGATTAAGCGATGGACATGTACGAAGTTAGACAAAATTACGGTAGTTTTAGCAAAGAAAACAGGTGACTTAGATGAACCAAGTTTTTTGCTAAAGCTGTTGCTAGGCAAAATTTAGTCAGCTGAATATCAGTAATTTTTTTCGTAACAAATGCTATCCGAATTCAATTATCGGGCAATATTATACGTGCGAACGTTTTTAATTAGAAAAAGATTGACTTACATAAATTATATTCAGAGAATAAACAATACATTAAGAAAAACTGTTGTAAGAAAACAGATATATAGGAAATAATTTGAATATTTAGTAATAAGAAAAAATCTATAAAGTGCTCATCCTCTCTCCTACAGATTTAAAATATGACTGGGCCCGACGGGTCCATAATTGTTTTTATTTATTTATACTTACCACGTTAATACTTACATGATGTATTGCAATAAAGATTAATTGAATTGAATAATTTGCGCTGACTTTTAGAATACCACATTGCCATACAGCAAACGACAGAGCGACAGGCCTAAAATGACGGCATTAGATTGACCTCAGACGGCAGCGGAAAGAGAGCACACCTTTGCCTTGCAGTGGGACACAAGAAACTTATAAAAAGAGAACTTTAAAATTTTAACCCAACTTTTGACTGACCGCGGCAGTTGGTTTGGCACGTCATAGGTTACATCTCTCACAATCAATCAGCCGGGCACTTTCCCAACTATGTTTGGATCGGCTTGCAGTATAACCGCATGCAGCTGCATACCAGTATTTTACATGGAGCGACTGCCTATCTGACCTCCACAACCTAGCAACTGGGTAAAACTGGTTGTCAGACTTTCCGGCTTCTGACGATCCATAACGACTGTCAAAAATCCAAGAAAGACAGCCGGGACCAACGGCCTAACGTGCTTTCCGAGGAGTCGTGGTATGTAGAGATGGTCACCTATATACGTCATTATAGGTATGAGATTCCTGCCATCCCGTTGCATGTCTCACATTCCTGTAATACCTAATATGATAAACCCTGCTAAAGTTTACAATGCGATAATCGAATATTTCCAAATCAATTTCTACTATGCGTCATCGCCGTGAATTAAATCGTCACCATGAGTAACCTCAACCTCATTTAAAATGTAGGTTACCTACCTGTGAAGAATATTGCAATTAGCATTGCGGTGAGAACGGGCGATCGCATTTGTGTGTGTAAGGCTTAACAAGTAATAATTTTTCAGGGAAATTATGTTCCCAATATCCTAGATGTGTGTACACTTTAATCTGTACCCAATTAATTTCGGATTTGGGTTGCGGATCAACTTTATTGAAAGCCTAAAAATCTCTCATCTTTATAAGTATATTATTTATTTAGGGTTATTTATTGGTAATATGTCGGCAATCCATTTAAGGGGATGTAGTAGAGGTCATTTACAACCAAATGACCCCTTATGGCTTCTATGCAAATGTCAACCATTTTCGAGTAACTTGACCTTTATATTTTTAACCGACTTCCAAAAAGGAGAAGGTTTATGTTAGTAGCGTAGGTATGTTTTTTTTTTTTATGTTTTTCCACCGATTTCTCCGTCAATAGTGGACTAATTTTGAAAATTATTTTTTTGTTTGAAAGGGTATTCTCTCGAGGTGGTCCCATTTAAATTTGATTAACTTGGATAGTTTTTGAGCTAGCTTCAATAGTACGTATTTTTCCCACTTCGTATGTGGATATGATAATTTCCTGTCACTGATAACAATTACATAGTAGTTATTGGTATTCGAATTTGTGTGGGGTAGGTACCACAACTAAAAAGTGAAAAATAACTTTAATTTCGGAAGTCGGTGGCAAAAAATTAAAATTCAAAACGAAAGACACTGACTTCCGAAATTAAAGTTATTTTTCACTCTATAGTGTGGTTTTTTTTTGGAAGTCTGTTGTTTTTTTTTTTTTTGAAAAACGTTTTATTTAATACTTAAAAAAAAAAAAACTTTGTAAATAACCTCTCCTACATCTCCATAATGGATTGCCGACATATCGCCAATAACCTTTTATAGGAACTAGGTGTGCCCCCGACTTCTTTTGCGTATTTAATAGTATGCTAAAAACTTAAAACCTAAGAATAGAACACATCCTTAGGTTTTAGGTTTTTGACCAACATTTTGGGGCATTTTGAGGCAAATGTTAATGAAATGCCTAGCATCATTTGCCTAGCTTCTTTTCAACTAGGTATTTTGGGGTCGCCTTACATTCTAACTAGATGCAACTGAATACCAGATATAAAATTATTAAAATGAAACTCACAGAAACAAGATAAGTGGTTCTCGAGTTATGTTATGAGTGCACATCATCTGGACAGACTGAAAGAGGGACGATGAATAAAAAATGTCTACAATAATTACATGTTTACGGGCAGGCCGCAGCGGCCATCTTCGATTTCGTTGTCGATCGCTCCATGGCGATTTCGTACTAATGTATGAAATCGCTGGCCGCTGCACCCGACCGCTAGTTTGCTATTGCCCAAATACGTATACGTGGACACAGATGTAGACTCATTAGCAAGCTTTGACATAACAGCTTGTAACAAATCGTTCACTGCAGACGCAATAACTTAAATCTTTGAGACCCAGTTAGTCATGTGTGTGGTTTGGACTAGCTAATTGATACCCTTTGTAACTTCAGTGCAAATTGGAACAATATAAGTGCTTAATGGAGTATTCAGATTAATAAAGTAAACGGATCCTCTAAACTATATCTACGAGTATATATATAAAATTCTCGTGTTACAATGTTAGTTGCCATACTCCTCCGAAACGGCTTGATCGATTTTTATGAAATTTTAAAAGTATATTTGGTAGGTCTGAGAATCGGTCGCAATCTATTTTTAGTGATAAGGGTGGTCCCCCAAACATTTATATGGCAAAATATTGTTTGCCGGGTCAGCTAGTATATTTATAATATTACATATAAATGTGAAAGTTTATCTGTCTGTCTGTTTGTTATCTTTTCACGCCTTAGTGACTAAACGGATCATGACCTGGATTACTTTTTTATCCCGTTAGTACGTTTCGTTGGGATAATTTTCGAGCTCCACGCGTGCAAACCTGCGGGCAAAAGCTAGCCGTTATTCTAATGAAATCGCGAAAATTTATGAATTCACTGCACCGGCATTCGTTTACGGACAACCCTCTACCATAAAATTATGAACGGAAAAATTACAAAAGGGTTAAAACTACCGGTTAACCTACTTCAAAGAGCAAAAAAGACGCACTTACCGTGTTCATCCCCTAACCTGACCTCATAACGGAAAGCCAAACAACCTCAAAGCATATAAAAGAAGACATCACAGACTCCTATTTAGACTTTTAATCAGTGGTCTTACAACTCAAAAAACTTCACTAATTAGCAACGACGGAACCAGAAAGGAATAAAACCAAAAGCTTTTGAGATAAAAAAAGATTCTTTTTAATCCTCCCTGGATCCTTCGCGCTCATTAAGTTTGTTCCCCTCGTAACGAGGAAAATGATTGTCACTGTAATAAAGATCAGGCGTCGATTTTTGTGAAAATGAAACATAAAAACCGGCTAATCGCGTGTCGGACCACAATCAGTGAACGGTTCCGTAGTCGGAGGAAATTTTTTGGAACGAAGTTTTTTAAGGTGGCTTGTAAACTTTAGGAAATCGTCAAGCTAAACAGTGTTAATACTTGCGACTGTCTTCTTCTAATTCAAAGAGAAAGAAAGAGAGAGAGAGAACGCAGGCAGAAAAAACAAAAGAAAAGAGTAAAGTGAATACAGTGCCGTGGGGTAAAATTGTATACATCGGTCCGAGTACACTACATGCGGAGAAAGTGTGAATTTGGTCAGAATGAAAATCCAAGATGGCGGCTCCGAAAATTTTCAAGATTTTCATCATGGGTATCGTTTTCATGGTTTTCGAGGGTGTTAAAGCAGATAGGTGGTCAAAATTTAAATCCAAGATGGCGGCTCTGAAAATTTTCAAATTTTTCATCATGGGTATCGTTTTCATGGTTTTCTAGGGTGTTAAAGCTGATAGTGTGGTCAAAATTTAAACCCAAGATGGCGGCTCTTAAAAATTTTCAAACTTTTCATCATGGGTATCGTTTTCATGGTTTTCGAGGGTGTTAAAGCCGATAGTGGGGTCGAAATGTAAATCCAAGATAGTTGTTGCAAAATTTTTCTAATTTTTCGTCATGAGTGTTGTTTTCATAGTTTTCGACGGTGCAAAAGCCGATAGTGAGGTCAAAATGTAAATCCAAGACGGCGGTTGCAAAAAATTGTTTAATCTTTCGTGAGAAAGAACTTTGTTCCTGAGGGGGGTCCTCCGACCGCACACGGTTTTTTTTTGCATGCGCAGTATTCATTTTAGCGGCCGCAAAAACAAGTTTGTATTTCATGGTAGGTACTTTTTGAAAAGTCTGCTAGTGCTATCAGAATACCAATGCTGTGACACTTATTTTTAAATGTCGCAGCATCATGCTGAGATAGGAGTCTTTTGATCTCGTACAGGACTTTCTGCTTTTATTTTCATTTTACTTTGTTTTTTTTTTATTTTTATTTATGTTTCTAGTGTGTTAAGTTTAATTTATGATCTCCTGTGCGAGTCCCAATAAATACATTTTCATTCTTTCACGTTGGTCTAGGAGTAGCAAGCGCTACTGCTGATCATGAGGTTCTCGTTTCGATTCCCAGGTCGGGCATAGTGTTATTGTGTTTTTCGATTAGGCATTTCTTAATAACCGCTTAGTATTTCTTAGTGCAGTCTGGATTTGTGTCCAATTTATGACAATAGGCTCACCCCATATTACATGGGACCATAGATATAAGAAATGCATGGGACTTAAACATAACTGGCGAAATGTGGGTGTACTATAGGTACACCTCTACGTAACCCCTCGGGGAATACAATGGTGATGTTATGTTATGTTTTCGAAAAATCAATGAAAGATCAAGTTATTTTTGCGGTTGTAACCGAAAATTTCCCATATAATACATCTCAAAAATTTAATAGCAAAGTCACTTAGGAACTTCAAAATATTTTTAATTATGGAATCCAACCTTCGATCGAAGAATCCAACAGTACGTCCGATTATGTGCATTTAATTTTTTGAAGTGAAAACTTTTTTAGGCACGTTGGGCATTTTTGAGATTCCCATCTCTTAAATGCCCAACGTGTCTAAAAAAATTTGATGAATATTAACTATAACACTTGACAGAATAATAAATGGATTGCTGATCGATCGATCGATCGATCGATTGTCATGGAACCTCATGGTTTCCTATCCTTTATCCTACCTTTAAAATATCATCGAAATCTCAAACGCCACTAAACGCTATGAAATTGTTAGCATAAACATAGCATAATCAGCGTAAAATGTTCTAACTGCTGGGACACAAGCCTTTTCTCTGTAAGAGGGAGTGGGCCATAATCTACCACAAGGGCGGTGCTGGTTGGTGGATGTCACATTATCTTCTATTTTTTGGTACTAGGACATGCCTCGGATAAACAATTGAACTCGCGACACCGTTACCGACACCTCATTTTTGTAAACGCGATTATGCTCTTTATTTATATTACCTTACGGATCAATGTTCTCTGCAAGTATTTTTACTTTAAAGATTTTGGAAGTATTTTTTTTTTGTAAACGCGATTTTGCTCTTTATTTAGATAAGGTTACGGACCAATGTTCTATACAAGTATTTCTTTTCCACCAAGGCGATCTTGTAAAAGTTTTCACTTCTGTCGGCACTCCCGGAGTGCCACTGTTTTTTTTTTATATTTGAGGACACCTCTTATAATTTTTTTTCGTAATTTCACTACACCTTTGTTTAGCGGTGCACCGAATACACCTTCTTTCCAATTTTCATCGATATAGGTAACGCTAATATCCTCCATGTAAAATGACTGTGTCATATCAGAATTAACGGACAGATGGATGTTTTTTTCATCAGGAAATTTTATGGATTGGGATTTTTGCTTTTTTTTTAGGTAGGGCATCTCGTAGTTGACCTCTGTGATCATGACTACTTAACCGGGCTTTCCTGTGGGTGCCTTAAGCTACTACACTTAAAACCTCCAGACAGGGGTTATTCAACTAAGCTAATTAAAACTAGGTGAACGCTCGCTAAGGGCACCCCCTGTGGGGTACGAACCTTGGCTTAGGGCGTCAACCGGAGGGAGGACATCAAGGATAGGATGGGCTGGAGGGATTTTTGCTACGGAACCCTAAAAAGGAGGCAACTTTGAATTTTTTTGCGAGATTACAATTTTGCAGGAAACAGGTAGACGGGAATATAAAAGATGCTTTGACAATGATATAGAGGTGTTACTTTTAGAATTTTTGTGCAGAAACAGTGTTCTAAATTTTCGTAGGTATTGAAAAATTTAGTTCATTTTTGCGACAATTTTGTGTCGTTTGTTTTCGAACTGCAAGAATCATACGCTTTAAGCCTTTGACACCTAATTTTTGGCGCATAACAGTATATCTAAAGACTATCACAACAAGGTCAAAGGCCGAGAGAGAGGATGTTTAAAGTCCCGGTGGCTCGTATAAACCTGTTAAAGTTTGCACCAGTGGAGCGTGCAATAAAGATACTCAACAGCGTTTCTCTGCAAGTGGATATCTTTACATGCTCATTGGCGGAATTCCAGAGGGTGACACTTAACATATTGTCCTCTGTATGACTTGTGCCACACAGTGGACATTGTGACTACATTGCTGTATTGGGTTAAACCTGTTAAAACAAATGTAAGTGTGAATAGTAAATAAATAAATAAGTTTATCGTAGATACACTAGAATTATGAAGATTTTTACCACCCAATGGCACTGAAACGTGGTCGCTATGGGCCACATTAAAAGGTTGAAAGTCACCCAAAGTGCAATGTAGAGGGCTATACTTGGAGTTTTCCTATGTGATCGAATCAGAAATGAAGAGATCAGTAAGGGAACCAAGGTAACCAAACAATTGCCAAACTTAAGTGGCACTGGGCGCTGTGCACACAGGGCACAATGCTCGCAGAACAGAATAAATGGCCGATGTGGCGGAAAAATTCTGGAGTGGCGACCGCGTACCAGAAGATGTATCATTGGAAGGCCCTCCACAAAGTGGACCTTGATGACCTTGTGAAGGCCGCAGGAATCCACTGGATGCGAGAAGCACAAGGACCGGTCGAAGTAGCACTGCTTGAGGGAGGTCTTTGTCCAGCAATGAACGTCTTTCGGCTGGAATAATAATTATCACATGAGTATCTAAAAAAAATTGTTTGCCGATATTGTTTCATTTAGAGTCCATAAGGAAGACCTTATAAATCCATATACAGCGCTGTTCTTTTACGACGACTAAATTAAAGACATACTGACAAAAGAAAAATATACGAAAGATACAATTGTTATATTATAGCAATAGTAATTACAACCAAAAGTTGGCTGAATGTCGCTTTTCAGGGGGCCTACCACCAGCTCAAAAGCAGTATTATTTTAATATTACTTCAGTGGGAGAAAGAGATGGAGCTATACGTCCTGTAGAGCTTAATCTCTTTCCCACACTGAAGTAATATTGAAATAATACTGCTTTATGAGCTTGTGTATCAATCTAAATCACATTCCTCCACTACTTTTTGTTTTAAGGACGGTCAGTAGATTGGTCATCGATGTTCGCTCGTTAGTAATAAATAAATGTTTCGCTTATTATCCTCGTTGTGTTTTTGTTATTGTTTCATTTTATAATTAAGAACTTAAGTTTGTTTTAATTGTCTAAATCATGTGGTCGATGATTTTGGTGCACGGTAAAACTCTAATGAGTTTATGTTTGCACCAACTTATTATGTATAAAGATGTAAGTATACTACTGAATGAATAAATAAATTATAATAATAATTACAGTCGTTTTTCGTAAAACTCGTGTTTGTTTACATGTTTGGCAAATAAATTGCGAAGAAATAATAAAGTATAACATGAGAGAGCTAATTTTAAAATGATATTAAAAGAAAAATTCTCATTAAAACTATCATTTCAACGAGTAAAATGCCAAGTTGAACTTTATTAACTCAACGCAAACGTTTGCAGTTGCAAAAAGAACGAGCTTTTACTGAGTTAATTTCTCATACATCTTAAGGGGTAAATATTTGATTTGAAAGCTCGCCATACACTGCTTACATAACGGCTTATATAATATTATTAATCTCGGTACTTTTTGATTTTTATTGACTTAAAAAAAAAAGAATGCAGAAATCTTTATTTAATAATTTTTGAAGTGATAACGTCTTATAAATCGATGAACGCCGGCTGCACGCACGAAAAAGTGTCACGTTCCGCCTGAGCCGAGCGCGCAAGCGAGAGCGCGGAACAAGCGATAGAGAGGCACGATCGGCCTAAGCGTTCGGCTTGTGACGTTATCACGTAAAATTATCGTCCGTAAACCGACTTTACAGACAACCAATTTTTTGTAAATTAATTTTCACAACATACGTATAGTTTTCATGTTGGTATTTTTCTTTGTACGTTTTTGTTTCGGTATTTTTTTGTCAAACAATGTGCGTTTACATACAATACATTTTTACTTTGACTCATTTTGTTTCAAAGAGTTTTATCATGCACCGGAATACAGCAGGAATCAGATAGGAAACGCCGAACTCAGCTAGTTTATTTTTATTTTATTTTTTAATATGACGTGTAAAAGTGATTCCGATTTCCTATTTACAGAATAAACAATTTCTTTTCAATAAAGTTTACAATTAACAATTTCTGGAAGTCAAAAGGTTCATACTGATTACTTTCTAAAACATTTAACAGATTTTCATACTCAAAATTTGAATAACGGGTGTAAAATACCCTGAATGAAACCGAGAGTCACTTTTTCTTCCGGTTATTATGATTATTTTTTTGTCTTTGACCATACCTGGGAACTCTTCTGCTTACGGAGATATTAAAGGTTAAAAAACGGTTAATTAAGTTCCAACTTAATGAACCGTTTTTTTACGTAAACATTTTTTAAATGTTATAACTTAACCAAGCGTGTTACGTGTCGCTTTCTTTGACGAACAATTAACTCTAATTTTATTTGTAAATTTTAATTTTATTTTAATTTGAGTTTTAATTTTGATTTGAATTTTGATAGTAATTTTAATTTGATTTTATTTGTAAATGTGTATTAAGCTTATTTAATAAGAGTCTATGTCACTCGAATTAAATGATTTGAATTTAACTTTAATGACTTCCACAATCACTGAACCGTTGCATGCACCCATAAGCACAATGTATTGCGTGCGTTACATTGCGCACTAGGTTACCGTAAACAGCGAATTTTCAAACCGAAAAAAAAAAAAACCCAAATATTATGTTTGTATAAAGTTACTTTATTTGATTTAGAGAATGCAAAGATGCTTTGTGATGGGTCATTTTAAACCCTGCAAAATGAGACACGTTCGGACGACTTGAAACTATTTGAACAGTTTTCTAACAATTCCACTTCCTAAGACTAAGGACACTCAACAAGAATCTACAATTTCTCTTGCCCTCTTCACTATTTACCTCCGACTTTAAAAGTACTAAATGTTGCAATCTAAATGCTCCTAAATAGTCGGGTCTTCAATGGGCAGCCTTACTTGCTCCTGGGACGAGCTTTTAAGACGATATTTCGTAAAGTGCTCGGCGAAGTCATCTGACTAAACTCTAGTAAAATTGCGTTTTGCCAAAGGTAAAAGATCCACTATTTACACAGAAAACTTTGTTGCATCTGCTAAAAGATTGAATCGAATGACGATGTACAGAACAGCTTTAAAAAGATGTATCTAAACATCAGCGAGATTATTCATCTGACTGTCTACAATTTATCCTATACTATTAAATGAGCAATATTTGTATATATTTGTTTGTATATAGATTTGTACTCACGTTCTCGAAATCGACTTTAACGATTTCGATGAAATTTGTAATGGGGTTTACGGGGGCGAAAAATCGATCTAGCTAGGTCTCTAATCTGGGAAAATTAGTTTTCTCCGTATTTTCACCCGAGCAGAGCTCGGTCGCCCAAAGTTTGGAACAAGCTAATGAATAATGACATGACAATAATGACATTAGAATAATGAGCACGCAAGCATGGAATTAGTAATTTACCAGATGTCAGGAGAACATAATAAAACAGTTTTCAGATCGAATGATTTATATTTAATAGACTAGATTATATATAATACAATTATGTTTTACACTAAGATCCCAGCCCGTCCCATCTTTTGATGTCCTCCCTCCGGGTAACGCCCTAAGCCGAGGCTCGTACCCCACAGGGGGTGCCCTTAGCGATCGTTTATCCTAAGCTTTTTAGCTTAGTTTATGTGTGGCTGGCTGGAGGCTTTGAGTGTAGTAGCTTAAGGCAACCACAGGATTGACCGGTTAAATAGCCACGGTTTCAGGAACATGCTATGAGATGCCATTCAGAAAAAAAAATACACTAAGATGGTAGGACAGCTATGAACAACATTAACCAATCACCGATGAGCGGGTTGATTTTTGCTCGCAGTATACTTAAATACCGCGTGACGCGTCGCAGCACGTTAGGGATTGGCTCATGGTCACACCGGACTATTAGAGACCCACACTATAGTCAGTTTTCCGCGCGGATCGCACTTTTTTAAACTCCTTGCTCTGTGTGCGTACGGGACACCTTTTGGATTCCTGGGCGGACACAGAGGAAGCAGCCCCGGGCTGCCCGGCGAGTATCGCCGCCGCGGTCGCGGAGGCCACGCCCCAACATGTCTAATCCCGGCAAGCGCGGCTCGCTAGGCCGCGATGCCGGGATTCAAGAAGAAGTCCGCCCGGTGTTGGACCGGGCGACGTCGTTGCCCAATATAGGTGACGCGTCGTCCGGTGCGCCGCCGGCCGGCCGAAAAACCGGAAAGAAGAGAGGAGGAGAGAAGAAGAAGACGGAAGAAACCGGGGCAGCGGTGGCTCCCGGCCCACCGACGTCATCGGCGCCTGCGCGCGTTGCGCCCACGCCGTCGTCGAGCCGGATGCACGCTGTTCCGGTCCGCCCAGCCGCGTTCCGCCCGGTGCCTATCCAGGCCCCGGGGCCTGCCGCAAGTACTAGTCGCGCGCCCCATGCGCGCGCACCGGCCCCATCCGCGCGCCCACACGCGCCCGGTCACCATAGCGCGCCCGCTGCGCGTCCTAGCGCGCCCGTTGCGCGCCCGACCGCGCCGCGCGCTGATTTTCCGGCGCTGCCTCCGCCGCGTACCGCGGTACCATCGGCGCGGGCCCGCGCCCCCCCGACTCAAGCCGCCGCTCCGCCGCCGCGGTTCGTGTCGCCGCCTCCAACCAAAAAGCCGGGTAAGTCCACCCTAACTATGACCACCGCCCCGCACGCCGCTGCCCCCGGCCTCCGCCTCTCGCTGGCGGGACCAGCGCTGGCTGAGCGGGAGCGGCCACCCAGTGCTGGGCCGTATCGGCCGGCACCATACGTCAAGGCGCCTGACTCTCCGGCGCCTCCCAGAGTCTCTGCTTGCGACTCGCCCGCCATGCTGTCGGCATGCTCCTCACGTGGGGGATCGAGCATGTCGCTGGCATCTGCGGGCTCGGCCGCGTCTGGTCGCGAGGACGTGTCACTTGATACGACCCCGCGAGCCAGCCCGCGGCCCACCGTGGGAAGAGCAGCGGCTGCCGCGGCGACAATGATGTCGCCGGCGTCGCCGACACCATCAACGTCGCTGGGGTTCGACTTTGACTTCGATCTCGAGGCCATCAGACCCCAGCGACGCCGCAGAAGCTCCGACGAGACCGCGTCGGAGGAGGCGAAGCGCTACTGCCTCGACCCGCCGCGTCCACAGCGCCAGCGCGCTACGCGGGGTCGGGACACACTTGCGTCGCCCACTTTTTCTGACGCGGTCCGTCGCACCCCGCCTCAGTCACCGACACCACCGAGTTCGGCCGGGGTGAGTAAGCAACTCCCCACCCCGGCCCCCAATACGTCCGCCGCCCCCCCCCCTGCTGATGTCCCTGATGCCACCGCGGCCACACAGTCGCCAAGCAAGCAGCAACAACAACAACAACAACAGCAACAACAACAGAAAGGGAAGAAGGGGAAGAAAATGAGATTCCCTCCGCTAGTAGTGGAGAAGCTTCCTAACTGGGCCATGCACTTCCGGGCCATCCGGGAGAAGCTGGGCCGGCCTCCCAATGCACGACCGTACGGAACCGGGGTGAGATTTACCCCGGAATCCGAAGAAGAATATAGGCTGGTCCAGCGTTATCTGACCGGCCTGGAGAAGGACAGCGGCGTGTCATGGTTCGCCTACTCGCTGCCAGCGGAGAAAAACCTTAAGATCGCCATTCGGGGACTACCGGCGGACACGGACCCGAAGGAGATTGAGGAGGAGCTCCGGACGCTGGGATACCAGCCGGAGTACGTGCGCCACATCAAGGGCGCACAAGGAAGACCCGGCTGTGTATTTCACGCCATATTAAAGAGGACCCCAGACGTCCGGGCTATCTACGACACCACCGTGTTCATGTATATGCGGGGTGTCAAGATAGAAGCATGGAAGGGCAAACGTGGGCCCGCTCAGTGCCACCGGTGCCAGCGCTTCAGGCACAGCTCGCACCAGTGCCACCGGCCGCTCGCCTGTGTACGATGCGGCGGCGAGCACGCGGCACGAGACTGCCCGCGCCCGCGGGAGGAGCCGGCCACCTGCGCGAATTGCGGTGGCCCGCACCCAGCGAGTAACATAAAGTGCCCCGTGTTCGAGCGGGAGACAAAGAACAGGCGAGCGGGGACCGTCGCCATTACAGCCACACGCCGGGCACAGGCTATTACAGCCACAGCTGCCACCGTAGAGGCACAAGGCCAGACGCTAATGGCGGCGGCCAACGAGCCCACGGAAAGGGATGAAGCCCCCTCCTCACGGCGGAGGAACAAGAAACGCGGGGGGAAAGGAAGGAAGAAGGGAACCCCCCCCCAGGAAATCAATGAAGACCCCCCTAAGGCCGGCCCTGCCTCGAAGATTGCACAGGTTGTTCCTAAGGCGGACAAAACCCATCTAACGGGCGAACCTACCAGTAGCGCCAATATGGCGCAGCGGCAGAGCAAGGAAGCTCGTAGGTTCGCCCAAAAGCCGCACGGCACCGCCACTGCCGCTGCTGGAAACACAGAGATGCAGCGGCCAATCAGCGGCCGGGAAAACTTCCCGGCATTGACGCGTGGCGGCGCTGTTGTCACACATTCGGCAAATGAATCGACGAAGAAATCGTCCAAAAACAGCAAAGAATTCACAACCTGTGCAATTAAGCTTCTGATGGAGTTAATTAAAGCTATTAGGCAGGGCCGAGACATAGAGACGGTGATCCTCGATGGCTTGGCCACTCTGCTCGCACTCTGCGATGGCTAAGTCACTGAGGATCATACACTGGAACGCCCGCGGCCTTAGGGATAAGGTCGCCCCCCTCCGCCATCTCCTTCGGGAACAGAATATCGACGTGGCGCTAATTAGCGAGACGCTACTGGGAACCGGAGATAGGGTCAGGTTCCCAGGGTATCATATCTACCGGAAGGACGAAAGGTCGGCACAGAGCTCAACATACCGTGGTCTGGCGGTGCTGGTGAGGCGAAGAGTCGTCCATCAAGAACTCCCCCTCCCGTCGCTCAGCTCGTTCTACGCGCTGGGTGTGCAACTGCATGTTGCCGGCGAGGACATAGACATCTATGCGTGCTACAAGCCGCCCGCGGCCCCACTAGTTGTGGCCGAGCTGCGGGCGCTAATTGGCACGCATGGTGACCACGCAGCCATCCTTGCCGGCGACTTAAACTGTAAGCACCCGGCGTGGAACTCATCCAGGACAAACACCGGGGGGAGACGGCTCTTCGCGGACGCGGAGGCCTTCGGGTACACGGTGTCCGGACCGGAGACACCGACGCATTACCCGGACGCAGCACAGTATATGCCGGACGTGCTGGACATCGTGGTCCACAGAGGGCTACGCTGCCAGATCACGCAACAGGTCATAGACGACGAGTTACAATCGGATCACCAACCTGTACTCGTCGTCCTAACAGGAGTGCCGACCCAAATGAGACCATTAGCGCCACGTCGATTAATCGATTGGGACGCTTTTACAGAAAGGATGGAGACCACCACGCCAACTCGGCCTATTGTTTCCTCCGCGGACGTCGACCAAGCGGCAAACGACGTCACTGCTTGCATTCAGAGCGCCCTGGAAGCGGCGACTATTACGCAACAGCAGCAAGGGAGAGGGCTATTGCCGCCCTTGCCAGCTTATATCACGTCAATGATCGCCGTCAAAAGGCGCCTTCGCAAGCAGTGGCAACAACTACGTTGCCCGTCCATCAAGACGCAACTCAACCGTCTCGCGGAGAGGGTAAAGGCCGAGTTATTGGCCCACACCGCCGCGGGCTGGGAGGAACGTATAGACGCCACGACGGACAGTTGGCCGTCAGTTTTTAAACTTTGCCGCCAGTTAACAAATACCCCAGCCCCGGTGCGCCCTCTACTAAACAGCGACGGGGCGCTTAAGTATACAGCGGAGGACCGGGCGGAGGTCTTCGCTGAGCACCTGGAGCGTCAGTTCCGCCCTAACCCGACCGACGACCACGAGCATGTCGCAGCGGTCGAGAAACACCTTGGGGAGTACTTCGCACCGCCGATAGCTCCCGAGGAGAGCCCTGTCTTCTTCTCGCCGGGCGCAGTCAGACGCGCCATCCTAAGGACGAAACCAAAAAAGGCCCCTGGGGCGGATGGTATCGCAAACACAGCGCTGCGCCACCTGCCGTTCCGTACCGTAGCGGCACTGGCGCGCCTGTACACGGCGATACTCCGCACGGGGGCCTTCCCCGTCGCATGGAAGGAGGGGCGCGTCATTATGCTGCCCAAGGCGGGAAAGAATATCGCCAAGCCGGAGAGCTATCGGCCAATTACATTGCTGCCGACCATCTCCAAGGTGTTCGAGCAACTCCTGCTGCGACACCTCACTCCGCATATCGCCCCGAGACCGGAGCAATTCGGGTTCAGGGCGGAACATAGCACGACGCTCCAATTGTCGAGGGTACTGCACCTACTAACTACAGCGCTAAATAAAAAAGAGTGCTCCGTTGCAGTATTCCTCGACATGGAGAAGGCCTTCGACCGCGTGTGGCACGAGGGCCTTATATATAAACTGGCCACCTCAGACGCGCCCCGTCGCGTCGTAAGAGTGGTCTCATCCTTTCTGTCCCACAGGACCTTCCGGGTGGTGGTCGACGGGGCGCTATCGGGCGCCCGCCCGGTGATGGCGGGCGTGCCCCAAGGCAGCTGTGTCTCGCCGGCGTGTTACTCACGGTACACCGACGACATCCCCACCACTCCCGATGCCACGCTCGCGCTGTATGCCGACGACGCCGCGTACATTACTACATCGCTTAATGCGAAGTACGCGGCGGTCAAAATGCAGCGCGCCCTCGATCTTCTTCCCGAGTGGCTAGCCAAATGGCGTCTGTCGGTGAACGTGGGTAAGACGCAAGCCATGGTGACTGGCTTTGCGCCCCTCCCACCCCCCCTGAAGCTACATGGAGTCGACGTCGATTGGTCGCCCCAGGCCAAGTACCTGGGTGTGACCATCGACCGCCGCCTCACGATGGGGCCCCATGTCCGCAAGGTCGTCGCGCAGGGTAAGGTCGCCCGCAACCTCCTTAGACCAGTGCTCTCATCCCGCATCCCGACGCGCGTCAAGCTGAGCGTGTACAAGATGTACAGTAAGCGCTCAAAAGTGCATGAGCACGCTAAGAGTCGTATTGCTGTGAACACGCGGTATAGCTCGTACATTTGTATGTGTAAGCAACACGATACACACACCACAGATAACGCAGTTTTGCGCTACACGAAACAACAATATATTTCCGTCGCTTTAAACATGCTAGCACACACGCACTATGCGCGTGAACTTGACCAGTTAATGGCATTGCTAAAATTCGATAGTAACCTAACAAGTGCAGATAGCAGAAAGCGTTAAGCGTTGGTATGGAATTCAAACTGCCTCAGGTTCTAATCTCGTGAAACACAGTGCGGTTTTTTGCAAATATTATTATTTTTGTTTTCGATAATAATATTTTTTAAATATTGCTGCTTTTTTATGTTGTTATTGCAATAAAGGTTTTAGAATAAAAATGCGTGATATATGATAACAAAATTAAAAAAAATATGTTTATTCGTTATATTTATTTTACATAAGTTAATAAACTGCTACAATTATTTATCATTACTTCAGCTGAATAAGATGTGAAATAGATGTCAAGAAACTTAGAAGTAGTTTGTATTATTTTGACATATTTAAATTATGAAATATTTTAAATTTTTAATGGATTTTTTCACCATAAATATTAAGCTTTGATCATGGTCGAAGTAAGTAAGTAATAAATAAGAATACCTATTAGACTACTTAAAATGTAAAAAACTACTTACAGAATAGGTAATTTTAAGGTTAAATATGGGCAGTTTGTTTATATTTTATTTGTATTAATTATTTTACATTTTATTTGACTTTAGTAAATATTGGTTGTTATTGAGGTTAAAGCTTAAGTATTCATTTTCTTTACGAAAAGAAGATTGAAACTAAACCTTAAATTTTAATCCTAAAATAATACTATTACTAAAATAATATTAAACAATTTCGGTATATCTGCAAGAAATACGACAAACACCCTATTGAAACGTGCTTAAAAAATTCGTTACCATAAATTCATGCAATAACGAATCTGTTGTTTATTAAGTTGGTACGGTCAATATTTTAAGGTCAAAAACGGTTTTCTAGCTGGTCTTCAGTGATGCAAGCCTTCAGAGTGCACGGCGAACGGTTCATAATGACGTGTTTTTAATAATTCAGCAAAATATCTCGTTGGTATGAAACCATTTGTTTCATTCACCATTTGACGTCGCTGCTACTCGATAATAAGCCCCTTCCTCATATCTCTTAACCCTCACAGTATTTCTCTAGAACAAAGAAAAACATTGTTTTTATTACACATAATACCTTATTATTTATTATTCACTAATCGAATTAAACCTCACTATGAATTTAAAACTTTAAAGGCATCTTCTGTCTCAACAATACCTCTGTTCTATCAACAATACCCTTGATTAAGATTTATGTTTAGTAAAATATGAAATATATAAATGATAACACTCACACTTAGTCCGGTTTCATTAGATATTCACTTCACTTTTATTTACGCAGCGCAATAATATTCTCTGATCTGATCTGATCTCTTCAATATATTTTATGCCTGCTTTTTGATAATAATAACCACAACACTGCGCTAAATACTCGTCACCAATATTATCCACGAACCAACAAAGTTCTATTAATTAAATACTCGTAACAAACTGCATCTACCCCACAGAAATCGAAATAATTTACTTAGTTTTTTGTGGTCTACCTGCTAAACTTTAATATTTATGTGAACAAGACGAATGAAACTAAAAACGAATGATGATTATTGAACTAGTCATTGGTTGAAGACAAAGTGAGTGTGTGTGTGTAATGTGCGTGTCTACAGTATTGTAACAACTTATAGAAGAAGGTCGTAAGTCAAACCGAAGCGTCACTCTATTGCTTTGTGAGATTGCTCATGGACTTTTGGTCGGTACTGTACATACGCTCAGTCTTGACGTACGCCGCCCCGGCCTGGTTCGCCCTCACGAGCGAGTCGAGCCGAAAAACGCTCCGCACGCAACAGAACTTTGCGTTGCGGACAATAGTTGACGCCCCTCGCTGCGTGAGGAACGATGTTCTCCACCGGGACCTCGAGATTGAGAGCCTGGATGAGTTTGTAGGGCGACTCGCGAAGGCAATGTTCGCGCGTGCCGACGCCTCTGCCTGGCCCCATGTCAGGCAGATAGCGCCATTGCACGCGCGCCCGCCTGACGCGAAACCCCTGCCCCGCGACCTGGTAGCGGACCCATAGACCCCATCGCACCGGACTGGACGCCTCGGGTAAGCAGCAACCAGGCTACACGCAGCTTACCCGAAATAATAAGACTCTACAGATGTACACATACATCTGTTGTGTGGCGTGTGCTAAGTTAATATAGGCACGTCACATAACTAAAATACAGACATTCACAACTACACATGCATCCATACACAACACGTGCGGGCGCGATGCGGGTCGCGACGCACGTATACACTGAGCGGTGTTACACTACAACACTAGCCGCTCACACATACGCGACTGCCTACCCCTCAAACCGTAAACGGCTCGATCTGTAAGCGGGGAGAGGGGGAAGCTACATATTAGACCTGTAGGGCGTCGAGTCGGCATCACCGTCGCTGGTCGTTCTCGCTGGGCCTCCCCCGGGTAACCGGGGGTCTCACCTGGCGGGGACAGACCGCCGGGATGTCGTGAAGAAAGCGGCGCCAGGAGCTGGCGTCGTGGCGCGCCTACAGAAATATTCAGAGCAACCATTTACATCGACGCATTATTGCTTCACAATAATGCGGTCGTTTCTATTAGCCGCTGAAGGCGAACACAATGAGGGGCGCATTTTCATGAGCCAACGTATGGCTTCCGCGGGCGAGGGGCGAAGCCCCGACCCCGCTCGCCACGCCCCCTTGCGGGGGCGTCGCGACATCTTCACATTGCAGCACGTTAGTTGTATGCCCGCGCACACAGCGCGCGGACGTTTATTCCAGCTGCTACAGTAAGTATCTATGATCATAACAGCATGGAATAAGTAGGTACTATACATGGATTAATACCTATGAACTTTCCTAAAATATTACATGAGCATTCTCTATCTTCACCAGAGCAGAGCTCAGTCGCCCAGGTACTGATCCATAATACTGTACCAATGCTAGCTACACATCATTATGTGCCTAGCCTTTTCCCAACTATGTTGGGGTTGGCTTCCAGTCTAACCGGATGCAGGGGAATATCAGTATTTTACATAGAGCGACTGCCTATCTGACCTCCACAACCCAGTTACTGGGCAAAACGATACCCCTTGGTAAGACTGGTTGTCAGACTTTCGGGCTTCTGACCCGTAACGACTATTAAAGATCTACGAATGACAGCCGGGACCAAAGGCTTAAAGTGCTTTCCGAGGCACGGAGGAGTCTCAGTATTTAAAGATGTTCACCCATCCACGGACCAACCCCGGCAAGCGTAGCTTAACCTGATGGATCGACCCATGCGGCTATTATAACTTAGCCACGAGCTCCTCAATCCTCCCAATCCTCTGGTAGGTACACATTGATACAATACTATTATTACAAAGATTGAAGACAATTAAACGAATTCTTGTCGACATACAGCATCTCTCAGAAAGGTGTGGTGTCAGTATATTTAAGATGTATATAGTATATTTAAGGGACCGGACCATCTAACTGCACAACTTTCCCCTTGGGACCTATATCGTAATCGCGAAAAAATTATCAACTATCCCATACAAAACTTCAGAACAGTACAAATATGTTCTTAATGTCCCTCGGCAAACCTCGTGTTTCGTCAGTCGTCGGATTTCTATCAGTTGCCTTTTGCACTTGGTGCAGTCCGGACGCTCTCAATCGACTTGGAAGTATACAGAGTTGTTAATACTCTTATGTTATATTTATGTTGGGTTCCTTATCTATCCGAGAACCGAAAACAATTGATGATAGCATTCAAGACCTTCTAAGAAACTTTAGTATTTTGTTTATCTGAAGGTGAGTCATAAATCTTTTGCGTCGTGGGTGGTCGCGGGGCTTGACCGATGAATCATCATCTGTCAAATAGGGCCTTAAAGGTTAATTAATGTAATTTATTTAAAAAATGGTAGAAAAGCTGCTTAAGTCGCAGGCACGACAGATAGGGAAATAGTTTTACAGCTCTATATAGTTCACGCGAAAAACAAAACGACAATAGTTCTGAATTCAAATTATTATACAAGATTTTTTTTCCTTTATAAAGTTTGACAATTGGTGATACTTTATTCACATTACGATCTAGCCTATTAGCTAATAAGTAATTTAAATATAACTTAAACTGCTAAGTAACTATAAAATTAAGAAGTAGTCCAATAACGACTTTCTTATTCACTATAAGTTAAGAGGAAGACACTTGATTCACGTGTTCTTTGTAAATGTCAGCACTTGCACTATACAAGATAAATCTAATAATTGATGGACATAGAAATTGGCATTCGTTTGTATTCGGAAATGCGATGATTCCCGAGGGACATTAAGAAAATAGAAATACTGTATGTATGGATTTTGAGGTTGTTACGGATCAATGTGCAAGTATTTTTCTTCCACCAAGGCGATCTTCTGCAAGTTTTCACTTCTGTCGGCAATCCCGGAGAGCCACTGTTTTTTTTTTGACGGCTTACAGTTTAATTATATTGTAATAATAATATTATATGACTAAATTGCTAATTACACGCCCCCTAGATAAGTTAAATAATAATAAAGTTCCATATCTCCTAAACGGGGTCTAATCCGGGGTTTGGGGGATGTAATATTCATAACTATGTGCAGGTGCTAGGCTCAGTCATAATACCTATTATGTTTCAGCTCGACAGTTCTGAATAGTTCTGGGAAAAACGACCAGAAAGGTCCGTTTCCAATTCATACATCTAATATGGAAATTATTATTTTTCTCAGTTCCTATCGGGACTACCAAGATAAAACTGACTTGTCAAAAATCAAATGTCCACCAGCATCGATTTTGGCCCCATTGTGCGCCGTAGAGGTTATAAGACTCGCACTACAAGTGTAAGCTTCATGTGCTCTTGACTTTTGACTGTACCTACAAATCATACTTTTCCTATCCTTCATACAGCATTTTGTCCCCCTGGGCCATCGGCTGGCGACGCCCTTGGTTACTGCCACTTGCTTTTAATGCATGCTTGCAATCTTCATATGATAATAACCGTTCTTTGAAAACAACGACAGATAAAAGCAAATTGCGAGCGAATTGTTTGAACATTTAAGCCTTTGAAAGACCCTGCGGAAATCTATTATAAAATATAATAGACGTGGATATATTTAGTAATCTGTTCCACTTAGCTATTTCTAAAGAGCCATAAAAAACCCTGAAGAAATCGACACGTGTTTCACCTCTCAACAAGACATCCTCAGAATGACGATTGACTTGTCACGAAACCGAACACGGCATGTTGCCACACCGAGTGCATAGTGCGTATTGTATTTTCTTATTTTAGATATTCTGAGGGTAATTTTAAAATTTTCTAAACCTATCAGACTACAAGCATTGACGTAAATTAATAGAATTGCATAAATAAATATAAAAAAAAAAAAAAATGTGTAGCACTCGGGGACTGCCGCGGTAAAGCTATTGCATGGCATTTGTAACCTCCATACTTCATATCTGTCAACGCTACACTTGGGATGATGACGTGATGAGTGATGACATAAAACAAAAATTACGTTCCCATGACAACATCACGTCATTACATGGTAGGCGGAGTGGGGGGTGTTAGGTTTTATTTTCGTCACGGTTTTATTTTCGTTACGTTACGGAATTTTTTGATTCGGTCGTCGCGCTCAAAGCCCGCGAGAAAAGCTATGCAATAGCTTAAAAAAAATGTGGACCATGACATTACCTGTAGCTCTAAATAAAGTGGTAAATAGTTTAACTAGTTCGCAAAATCATTTAAAACTTCAAACAACAATAGTTTCAATAAAAACCAGAACCATTTATTAAGTACGATAATATCAAATTATTTAACAGTCTAAACTTCATTAATAAACTTCCGCAACCCGCTCGATTCCGTACTCCAAAACTTCCGTGGTTGAACACAAAACTTCAGATCTAAAATAAATTTAAAAACAACTCTAAAGCCATTAATTTTAACTCTAAACTACAACTGTTCAGACATAATTGGCGCCTACAGCTTTTGTTTGAGCATTGTTATGCCTATTAACGTTAAATAGTGACTAGAAACTAGGGATGTTACAGAAGTCGTTTTACCGGAACCGGAATCGGAGGTTTTAAATTTGATTGATCAGAATCGGAAACGGAACCGCAACCGGAATCGTAGGTGGAAGTAAAAGAAAGATGCGTTAAGGGAAGGCTTAATTAAAAAATAGAAATATAATTCAGTCTCTTTAATCAGTCAAATATTAGCGATAACATCCACAAACAAAACAATCAACTGAGACTTCGAGCGCGAGCGTGTATAACATAAGCAAACATTACTCTGGCGATGATAAAACTTGTTTGTACGCGCTTTAGTCACGTGCATCGCTGCGTTTCGAACTTTGGTGTAACTCCGATTCAAAATTATCGGAACCGAAGTCGAAATCGGAGGTGTAATTGGAAGTTCCGACCTTTCGGAATCGAAACCGAAGCTCCGTAACATCACTACTAGAAACCCACGTAAAATCTATGTTTATATTAAAACGAGGTTAAGTAATACAGTTTAACTTAAATATAATAGTAATTTGCTACTGCGTTATCACTTTGTTACAATAGACATACTGTTATGAGCTCGTGGCTAAGTAATAACAGCCGCAAGGGGCGATCCACCAGGTTAAGCTACGCTTGCCGGGGTTGGTCCGTGGATGGGTGACCATCTTTACATATCGAGACTCCTCCGTGCCTCGGAAAGCAAGTTAAGCCGTTGGTCTCAGCTGTCATTCGTGGATCTTTGACAGTCGTTACGGGTCGTCAGAAGCCCAAAAGTCTGACAACCAGTCTTACCAAGGGGTATCGTATTACCCAGTTACTGGGTTGTGGAGGTCAGATAGGCAGTCGCTCTATGTAAAATACTAGTATTCAGCTGCATCCGGTTAGACTGGAAGCCGACCTCAACATAGTTGAGAAAAGGCTAGGCAGATTGATTTTGACATACTGTTGAATTGTACCTTTATTCTTCACTTCAGGCCTTACCCGCGTGGATGTCGGAAAATATCCCACGGGAACGTAGGTACTACCGATACTAAAAATACCTTATGTGTTAATCCAGATTATAAACTATCTGTATGCCAAATTTCATCCAAATCCGTTTAGTAGTTTTTGCGCCAATTCGGAACATACAAACAGACAAACGGACAAACATTATTCGTTACTATTTTATTATATGTATAGAAATTAAGGTTACGCTAGTCGTTCATTCTTCCATACAAACGTAGTATGGTGATTACTCGTCTGTTTGACGGTGTACGTTCAAAACTTAAAAAAAAAACAATTTGTCTTATCTAGCCCTGTATGGAAGCAGAAATGGAAAAAAAAACTTAATGTCGTATGAAAATGGAAAAATTAAACCCGTACATGAATAGATAATTTATTCAATAGTTCAACTGATTTTATTTTGAGTAGGTACATCCAGTAGTTTTTCCATAATACCTATAAGGCCAAAAGTCTGTTCATGAAATTTTACACAGTCGTTCTCGTTATAAATCATCATCTATGTCACTAAATAAATAAATGAACATATAAATAAATCATTAAAAACTAGATAAATAAATACTAAATAAATAAATAACTATACTAAATAGCATGCATATTAGCCACGCGCATCAACGAGTTTGAGCCGTCGCGCGTCGGCTCAAACTCACTATGACTAGTGATGACTAGTGCAACCTTAAGACTATAGAACTCTCTAAAAACAAATTACAACAATTTTAAATATTAAGATTGATTAATCTAAGCCACTTCACCAACTGCTCCCGAGATTAATTATAAGGAAATACAATACCTGTCGTGACTCGATAATGACTACAAAACTAGGTGTTAAAGACAATTTGAATAATATGTTGTTATTTTAGTCCGCCAAAATCTGCTTAACAGATTTTGACATAACACTAAAGTACCCTCTAATTAGGATCGTTCAGTATAATAATTTATGTATATTTTCCCGCGGATCCCACGAGAACGTGTATAATCATTATAAAAAAAAAACAACCGACTTCCAAAAAAAAACAATACAAAGTGAAAAATAACTTTAATTTTGGAAGTCGGTGTCTTGGGTTTTTTATTTATTTTCGTTTTTTGCCACCGACTTCCGAAATTAAAGTTATTTTTCACTTTGAAGTGCGTTTTTTTGGAAGTCGGTTGTTTTTTTTTTGTTTTTGTAGTTTTTATTTTTTGTAAAAAGTTTTTATTTTTTTTTCACTTTTTAGTTGTGGTACCTACCCCACACACATTCGAATACCACTACTTGCTACCAGTGACAGGAACTTATCATATCATCTGCATACTAAGTGGGAAAAAAAAACGTATTTTGTAGCTAACTCAAAAATTACCCAAGGATAGTAAATAAAATTTATTTGGGACCAATTTGAGAGAATACCCTTTCAAACAAAAAAAGAATTTTCAAAATCGGTCCACAAATGACGGAGAAATCGGTGGACATACATAAAAAAAAAAACATACGCTACGAACATATAACCTCTTCCTTTTTGGAAGTCGGTTAAAAATAAGCCTATTTCCTAAAGTCTTAACCCAGGTCATGGTCTCCCTGTGTGCCAAATTTCATCGATAACCGTTCGGCCGTTCAGGTGTGAATAGGTAACAGATAGACAGGTAGACCGGTACAGATAATGCCATCCACGAAGACGCGCCACATTCCGCGATTACTGTACTGTAAGCAGTATTTCTACTTTCTTAATGTCTCTCGGCAAACTTCGTGTTTCATCAATCGTCGGATTTCTATCAGTTGCCCTTTGCACTTGGTGCAGACCGAACGCTCTCAATCGACTTGGAAGTATATAGAGTTGTTAATACTCTTTTAACTTAATGTAATTTATTAAAAAAATGGGAGGATAGCTGCTAAAGTCGCAGACACGACAAATAAGAAAATAGTTTTACAGCTCTATATAGTTCACACGGAAGTAAAAACAAAACAATAATAAAGTACTTAATTCTGAATTCAAATTATTATACACGATAAATTTAATAATTGATAGACATGGAAATTAGCATTCGTTTGTTTTCGGAAATGCGATGATTCCCGAGGGACATTAAGAAAATAGAAATTCTGTACTTTGGTACGGAGCGGAGCGGAGTGGGGCGCGTCTTTGTGGATGGCACTATTTAAAGTCGAGTACTTTCGGACTATAATATAAATATATGTTACATTTATTTATTATATTATTATTTGTATGAAAGGATTATTTGGTATTAGAATTATCATGAAATGTCACCACTAGATTGTATAATTAGATTATAGTTTAGATTTTCCACTTTATCCCTTTGACCTAAAAGCACTTTAGAGTCAAAAATAACTTAGGACATTTCTAAGTATTCTAACTATTGTAGGCTGTAACGTTCAACCACATTATATTATTTAGTCTTCTCAAAACTAAACCCACGCAAGTGTCACCCTTGATTAGACAATTATTGTATCCGAAGTACTAAATTGAATTCTAGTTATTAGCCTTGTCTGTAATTATTCAAGTTAGTATCGTGTCGAAAAAGGAAACTTTGATATTGTCATATTTGTGAATGTCTATTGAACAAAAATTATTGATATTAAGACATTTTAAAAGCGGTAAATGGGTGCTGCTTGTGGTGACTGGTCGTCTTGCTGATCATGGTTTTGTTATTGTTACTAGTAATTAACTGTTTATTTATTTTACCTCGATGGTCCTAGTTTATAATTTATTACTTCCAATTACAGCTTTAAGCAGGCGGGCACGCCCTTTATGCCTGAAGGCTTTTATTTCGATATAAATTTAGTTTTGTTTAGGATTTTTTTTTTTTTTTTTTTATTCTTCTTGTATATAGCTCTCGATGTTTTTGGTTGGTATATTGCCGTGTGCTAGCTGGCATATGGCCAATAATTTATCATTTAAATTATGTTTTGTGTTGCATAATGTAAGTTATTTTGCATACTATTGTATACAATCATTTTTCTAACTTGAACAGACAGTGTGCTGCTGGGGAGTTTGTTGCGCCACTTCTTCTTCCCTGCTAAAGGCACTAGGAAGTGGTGAAGGGTGGGCGTTTTTGGGGGACTGTCTTATGTAATTTTGACGTTCGAAAAGTGCTGATTCTCAGCCTAGTTTGAATAAATGACTTTTGAATTTTGAATTTGAATTTGTTAGAAGAAAGTGACAACAATTTGTCAGATTAGGTTTTTACGAATCACTCCCAAACCACACTCCCTCAGGTGTGTGTCAAGGTTCGGTAATCGGCCCTCTCCTTTTCATTTTGATGATTAATGACCTCCCTGGTGATGACTTTGAATTTTGAATTTTTTGAAAACGTTTGAGATAAGACCAGGCACTCCAAAGACAATTTCCAAGCAAACTCCGCTCCCATGCACCCCACTACTCCACTATGTACTAAACATGAGGAACAGGCTGTAAAGTTCACTCATCCTCTATATAAAAGGGGGTATCCTCCGACCTGACGGCTGTCGTGTCTGGCGAGCAACTGCTCAACGATTGATGTCGGGGAAGTTATATTGGTGTTCGCGCAGTAACCTCTAATTGCGCGATTCAGGATTTGTGTGACATCAGGATTTTGTGTGACGTCAGGATTTTGTATGACGTCAGGTCTTTGATGCGTCGTTCGCAAGTGGCGATGTAGATGCCGCCACACTTCGTATTTACAACAGAAAGAAAGAAAATTCTTAAAGACACAGAACATACTGATTCTTACTACAATATAATATCATTTTCAATAAAACTACAGCAAACAGCCTTATAAAATTAAGTTACTCCTCTTATCCGCAGCAAGGAAAGTGTTTGGCAGTTGTGCAAAGTCATACCTCGCGGCGATTACCATCACGATCACTTAATTAACTACTTGAAGTCTTGAGTCTTGAGAAGTTTGTTTTTGCTTGTAAAGGTTTCCTGTCGTTCTCTTTATAATGCTTCAGCTATATTATGACAAGGTAACCTAGTTACCTGGGTGTACCTGCTACAGGGACACCTCTGCCCAACCCTCCGGGGAAACAAGGCGTGATGTTATGTATGTATGTATGTAACCTAGTTACAAAAAAAAAACAACTGACTTCCAAACAAAACATGTCTTTGGTTTTGAATGTTCCTTTTTTGCCACCGACTTCCGAAGTTAAAGTTATCTTTCACTTTGTAGTGTTTTTTTGGAAGTCGGTAGTTATTTTATTTTTTTAAGTGATAACTTCTTTAGGCGCGTTGGGCATTTTTAAGATGGGACTAAACCATTGATTTCGCGACCTGATACGGACACCGTGGAGTAAAAGACATCAACGCGTTGATAACCGCGGTGCCGATTTTTTTCAAGTTTTCACTTTTGTCGACACTCCCGCACTGCCACTGTTTTTTTTTTTTTTTTTCTATTCGAGAAGCAGTAACACGTAATCGTTAAACCTGCAACTGACATAGCCTATGCATAGTATACCTTTAATGATTGACCGATTTAATTTTCATAGCAGCGTTTGTCACTACACCAACGTCATTAAGAATTTCTCTTATATCTAAATCCAGATTACCTGTATGCAGAACACCAGCACGCAATACGGAACGTAATTCCATACTATGAAAATCTTATTACGTTGTACCACGTATCACGTTTGCATTCATTGTCTATGCAACGCATGAACGGGCCACGCATTGCCCAGAATTGCTGATACCTGCTTTACTAAAATATTAGCACTTTACAAATACCACGCCAGGCTTCCTTTCATCAGGCAGTTTTGGTTTTCGGCACGTTTTGTCCTGGTCGAGCGAGCTCCGCTCGGGAGAAAATTTTAATATAGAATACTCATTTAATTTTATAGCTTAGCTGTTCATACTAATTCCATGTATAGTGCATACATATTAATTCCATGCTGCTATGATAGTAGGTACTTACTAATTCCATGCTGCCATGTAATTATTCTAAGGTAGCCATCTTGTTCATCAACTTTGGGCGACCGAGCTCTGCTCGGGTGAAAATACGGAGAAAACGAATTTTACCAGATATGAGACCTAGCTAGATCGATTTTTTGCCCCATAAACCCCTATATTGCAACTTTCATCGAAATCGTTACAGCCGTTTTTGAGAACGTGATTACAAATATATATATACTAGCGGATGTCACGGGATTTCACCCGCGTAGTTCCCGTTCCCGTGGGAATACAGGGATAAAATATTGCTTATGTTACTCGCTGATAATGTAACTATCCATTGCTGAAAGAATTTTTCAAATCGGTTTAGTAGTTTTTAAGTTTATTCGTTACAAACAAAAATATAAAATACAAAAATACAAATCTTTCCTCTTTATAATATTAGTATAGATACACAAATATTGCTCACTTAATATTATAGGATGTAGGCACACGAGGTCATTTTGATAAATCACGAAGACTTTTCAACGACTTACTCACTGAACTGTCTTCAAATTAGACTTTGCCAGTGAAAAGCCGGTTACTGAACTATTAAATAAACTGATTCTCGAAACTGGCTTCGTGTCCGGAACTCATTAGTTTTGTACCACCACTAGCCACTAACGGGCAACTACAGTCTTTATCTGAAAAACAAAAAATGGCAGTGGCACTCCGGGAGTGCCGACAGAAGTGAAAACTTGAACAAGATCGCCTTGGTGGAAGAAAAATACTTGCATAGAACATTGATCCGTAACCTTATCTAAATAAAGAGCACAATCGCGTTTACAAAACCTTTAAAGTAAAAATACTTGCATAGAATATTGATCCATAACGTTTTATAAATAAAGAGCACATTCGCGTTTGCAAAATTGAAGTGTCGTCATGGTGTCGCGAAATCAATGGTTTAGTCCCATCTCAAAAATGCCCTATGCGCCTAAAGAAGTTTTCACTTAAAAACATGCAATAATCGGCCAATATAAATGACAGAATGTCAGTAAAAACATGGAACTTTTCGGTTCTCTGAAAACTCGAAACGAAACCTTACTGAAAATTCCTGAATTGGGTGATTCAGTTTTCTCTGCTAAGAATCCTGAAGTTTGAATTGGTACTTCACTATATTTTTCCCATGGAAATCACAAACGAATTCCATTATTATCTTTACGTATTGCATAATCATCATATTAATTAAGATAAGCATCGAATGCTTTTAAGATAATGTTTTCCATTTGAGAGATGCGCATACTACAAACCATATCTGATCGAGAATCTAGAGGTAATCAGTACCAGGAGTGTCTGATTAGGTCACGTAAGTAAGTGTCTTCGAAGGTTCCTCTTATCATAATGTTATCAGATTGTTATATCTCTGTGCCAAACCAATTCGTGATGGAATAGTACTTTCCCGATTCATAATATGTATTGGAAAACAATGAAAATGTAATTTCATTTGGTGCGGGTGCGTGTATTACCAGATGTGTAAACGAAACAAATGGAATATACAAATATGTGGATTGTAGCAGGTGGCGTTCTGTAGTTTCTGCTTACCCCCATAGGAAGAAGGCGTGAATTTATGTATGTGTAATATAAACAGTTTGGCAAAAAGAAGGCAAAAGACAAAAGTCATATTGCGAAGGTTTTATCATTACCTATTACGAATAAAAATTAAAACATATTCTTTAAAAACCAAAGTTCACTATTTACCAAAAAAAAATATACTTTCAAGCCAGCCTCTTCAGTAATAGAACACGAAACAATCTAAAGTCCAACACCTATCAGCCAAAAAAAGTCGAGCAGTAACGGAACAACCCAATTACCAGGAAACACCAAATCTCAAACGATTCAGCCAAAAAAAAAACATGGCCGACGAGAAACACCATTCCTACCGTACGTGTGTACCTACAAAATGTTTGGTCCACATTTACTGAAGCGCGCCAGTGTATTTCGCGCCGCTATTTTTGTTAAGTCACCCGAGGCTAGTTGCTAACTAGCGCGGAAAGCCCTACCATCATATCTGAAATATAGAACGTCTTTCAGATTACGTTTTCTATGAATTTTCTTTGCCTTGCCGCTGTGACGTGAGGTATGTTTTAGAAAATTGAGCTTGAACTTATTATTTCAACCTATGTTTGTAGGTTATAATAATTATAAAATTTATATTTTTAAATGTTTTTGTATCTTTACATTCTAATAATATATGTAATTATATGTAATTTATTAGTATTTAAATGAAATAAAGGAGAAAATAAATAATAATAATACATTTTTATTTCAGAAAAACCATGATTCACAAAAACAAACTTTCGAGTAAAAAATTAACATTACAGATAAACTGTATCGTTGGTGCCTGTTCTAATGAAAAATCATTGTATCACAAACACCAGCACCTTCCAAATTAGGTTACATAAAAATTAAAAACTGGTAACAGTGTAGTAACCTCAAAATGTTATAGTGAAGTCACTCACAAATAAACGAAGAGCTATGTCGAAAGTTCCATAATTTTGCATAAGAAAAATCAAGGTAAGGCGTCAACTGCTGGACACAGGCTTGCTCCCCCAAGCAACAACCATCTAACCGCTGCGCTGCACACATTCAGGGAATTCCCAAGACAGATATTACCTAAATAATATTTTAAACTAAGCTCCAACTTCGCCATTCCCTAATGGACTCATAAAACTTTTACAATATAAATATTATAAATACCTTACGCAAACATACATTATTTAAATCTTTAAAGTATACGAGTAAAATTTGTACGCACACACCGGCTTTCCCACGATTCTGTTCTTGCGAGAAGTTAAAAAAATGTAGATCCTACGAAAATAAACCAAAAAGTTTCGAAGCAATTTTTTGCCTCGGCGGATAAAGAAAAAGAATGATCCGCGTATATTGCAGGGGACAGGCGAAAAAGTTTTTGCCTTGGTGTAACTACGATCCCTGCGAAATTCGTTTGACTTATTGTTTTAAAGTAATAAAGTCTACGATGAAAGATTGAGCTTGAAATTGCTTATAAAATATAGAGCATGTAGGTTATCGTTCGTCAGAACCACTTTCTGCCAGTTTTTTCTGTCATTAATTTGCCAGGTCTTTATTTTTGCGTGGGATATTATCAAATAACTTTTCCCGCTCTGGGCGGAGCGGGAGGGCGTGTCAGACTCTTACTGGTTAAAACCCACCCGTGTTCTTTCAGTTGCCATGTTGCCGGGGGCCACGATCTCCCTTTCGGTTTTCTTCGCAACCCCGGCAGGCATCGGCCCTAGCGGACCCCACCAATTCTGCTGACATCTCTTTGAGGCGCGCATGGAACACAACGCGCCGTCGACCCGGGCTTGGTCCTTATCGGACGGCGAGCTACCCATTGCTCAGCGTCCGCAAGCCAACGCCTACAGTGGCCGGAAATCGGTTCGCAATTCCCGCCCCGGGCGTCTCCTCCTGCGGCAGTTAGGGGCGTGAGGGCGCGAAATTTGCCTCTCTTTCACACGTTCCGCCTCCTCCTTCGTGAGCATTACCGCTTCGCAGAAGGAGGTGACGGCCTGCCATTTCCTCTCGCTCCATACCATGGCCTGAACCAGGGCCGGACGCGAGAGATCACCGCCGCCGATCGCCTCCACGAGGATACGGCGATGCTCCACCCAAGCCGGGCAGACCTCCACCGTATGCTCCACCGTGTCCTCCGGGCGATCCACACAATGATGACACCCGGGCGTTTTCTCCCGCCTTATCCGGAACCTCCCGAAGCAGCCGTGTCCGGTGAGGACCTGCGTCAGGCGGAAGGTGAGGGCGCCGTGGTGGCTCTCAAGCCACTCCTCAAAGAGGGGTCTTATCGCCGCAATTGTGGCGTGCCCAGCACTGGGTTGCGACAATCGCACTCTCCATGACGCCATGAGATCCCGCCTAAGCTCTGTCCGCTGTGCCACGATTTCTTGCGGCATCGGAGTTAAACCGGCGTTTTGCCTCCTCGCGCCACTCCCAAATGTGCGCACCTTTGCCTCCAGATCCCATGGCGGTAATCCACATTGTTTCACATTTTAACAACTCTTTATCAAAATCTGGTCCTGCGGTACAAACAAGTCAACAGCCACCACACAATCCCAAACAAACACGTTAGAACCATTCCGAGAAATAGTAGCCAACTCCCCCTTGAGCGCAACCAATATTTACAATGTAGACTAATTTTAAACTTGGACACTTCTAACATACGGACGCTTGTGTAAAATATTTTTCCTGGAACATAGACGATACCGGGGTAGGTGAAGTGGGGAAACTTGAAAATAAAACCGGCGGCACCGTCGTGTTACCGAAGTTGGGGATTTAACGCTCGCTGCGACACCGGGCTGGGCTCGGGTGTGAGGTGTAAGCGGTTAGGCGTTTGGATATTACCTTAAATGCTGATTCAATTTAGACGGCTCTCCCTTAGGTACGCGTTGATGAATCTGGTGTAGGCCCAAAGTGTAAACGACCTTGTCATTTTGACATCTATCAAATCTTGAAGAAATTCAAATAAAATACCGTTCTTCAGTGTTTCTCAAACATCGTTAGATTTTTATATCAAACTCAAATGTCGTAGTTAAAAAGTTGAAGCTAGTTGCCCATTCCAAAACATAGATCTCTATGGAAAAGGACGGGCAAGAAACTCCAAGGACACTCTTTTAAATATAGATTATATTACAAAATCCTGGGTACATTATTCTTGTTGCTTCTATATGTGAGAACAATGCACAAAAATAATCAAAAGCAATTGAAAATATAAGATTAAAAATAAGCCCTGGCAGATAAGAGATGACTAATCTGATCATTACATTAGGCTTTGAATAGGAAACCATCAATGGTTACGCAAATGAATAAAAAATCGAGGCCACGCTTACAAAGGAGTCTCAATGTGTAAAATGACTACCCTAGACATAAGCGCAACTGACAACCTGACCTCACTTCTATAACTCTAAAACCTTCTCATGTCCTTGACCGACAAGCGAATTAAATTCTATTCAAAACGCTCTTGCTTATAAAATCCGCCACACTCAGTGTTCCACTTTCCAGAGGGATCTCGCGATGACAACGTTCTACGGGTCTTGTGCTACTCTACCGCTATCTTCACATATACGATACGACAGAAATCAGTTTACTTTTCTCAATTCTTAGCTGCGTTTTGGTAGATGGAATTAGCTTTTTACGACCTTCCAATGATGTGAAGTTAGAAAAAATTTAACCTGGGTTGACACTATTTAGCCTTTTGTGAAAAAAAAAAGCAGTAATGATGTGACCGTCGGACTGCCAAGTCATAGATTACGCACCTCAGACTTTTCGGATTCATGTGCGTATTGTATAATTACCACTTGCTTCAAAAACGGTGAAGGAAAACATCGCGAGAAAACCGGTATGCCTGAGAAATATTTCTCGACGGCATGTGAAGTCAAGTCAGAGGCCCATGGGCGGCATTGCCAAAACTATGACACCAGGTTAGTCACTAACCACACGAAAAAGAAGAAGCCTTTTTGTTAATTATGCTTAAAAATTAAGAAGAAGTAAAATTTTGTAAGGTCTTAGTGTAAGTATAATGATTTTTAACCAACAAAAAAATGAGGTTGTGCATCACGAAGGAAAGAAATACTCTTATAAACTATAGAAACTGATACGAATCGCGCAATTGTTCGCAATGGCCAACTAGCCGCAGACCAAACAATACCACCAGACGGCCACGACTGATCGGAGTTGTGGCCGCTAGTGCGCGAGATCCTTTAGAAGAGAGATAAAATGGAAATTAATGAATGAGAGATTCTAAGTTGGAAATCAGGGGACCTACTACCACCCACCGTTACTAGATATGGAGCTTTAAGGTGGTTTTATACCGGCAAGGCGAGGCGTGATTGGAATGGGCGAGAATTGAAATCACGCTTATCCTTTTACACCGAAAGATGTCCAGCGCAATAACGCGCCGTCTCGCGATGGCCAGCGCTGCTTCGCGCCGGCTCGCGATGTCACGCGCTGGCTCGCGCTATCACGCGCCGCCCGGCTAGCTGTTTCTGGTGGGCCGTCCAGCCGAGAGTATAGTATGCAGCAATGTCTCGCGATGGTCGGAGCGAGATTTGTATATCCGTTGTACAATGTAAATAAATACTCTATTCTTACAGCAATAAAGTTCAATATTGTACTCACAAATATTTCAATTTTTGCCTCGCACATCCTCGCGCATTTAGACCTTTTACACCAAAGATGAGCAGGGCGTGGATAGAACTTTTACCATACAAATTTCAATTCTCGCCCATTCCATCCACGCCTCGCCTCGCTGGTGTAAAAATACCTTGACAGGACGTATCGATCTTTCCCACGCTGAAGTAAGATTAAAATAATACTGCTATGTGAGATCGCGGTAGCCCCCCTACTCGAATTTACATAATTTGTGTTAAATAGTAAGTTCTGTTAGTCTAGAAACCATCCAGAACATACTATATACTTAAAGACTGCTTAGGATCATGATTCAAAATATTTTATTCAAGAAAACCTTTTTGAACATCTTAAAACTTGGGTAATATCTTCGCTTCTAAGTATGATGTTACTTACATTTTTCATGAGGATTTTTGCAGTGGCCTTAAGGTATTCGGAAAAGCTCTTATAGCACCCACGTCTTTTTAATATCATATTCTTATGGTAGTACGTTAAGAGGACGTACAACGGTACACACGGCTACACATCAAGCTATACATTTCCGGTATAAGCTGACCTCACATTGTACGGAAATCTTACACGATGCGAGATCAACATAAACTGGAAATGTATAGCTTGATGTGTAGCCGTGTGTACACTAAAGCCAGTCCTTGAAAAAAAAAAAAAACAGTGGTACTCCGGGAGTGCCGACAGAAGTTAAAACTTGAACAGGATTGCCTTGGTGGACGAAAAATAATTGCACAGAACATTGATCCGTAACGTAATATAACTATTCTTGCTTTCACAAATACTATTTACAAAAATCACAGCTACACGTACATCTAATACATCCTGGGTTTTTGTTCTTATTATTGTTTGCATCATAACATTCATTACCTAATGCGCCGTGTTATAAATATTACGTAACCAGTACATGTAATAATTAGCCAATATGTCAAAACGCCAAGCAAATATTTTTTGACAGCTGCTCTACGCGCACAGATTGTAATAGTCTGCGGCGCGTGAGTCGCCGACGGCAAGAAATGTTGCCATTTTAAATATTATATTTGTATAAACATTTAGGACTAGTTTTGTATTTATTTTATTTTTGATTTGTTATTTCACTATATGCTGCACCGGTTGACGTCATCACGTCAGCGCCGGCTATCGCTGAAAACCAGCGCTGGGGCTCTGTCTCGCATGGGGTCGCAGCTTTATGCTGAGCGATGGCCGTTTTGCGTAGATGTGACGCATATTTTCCCCCAATTTGTTATTTACGTGTTCTTTTTTAATCTTTCTTTGCGTCATGTTTACCGCAAATAAACGAATTTTCTTTCTTTTTCTTTTCTATAAGGACCCTCGGTAAGTGTGTCGAGAATTTTCTAATACCTTTTATAAAGTTTCATATTGAGACACGAAGCAACAAAATACGATTATCTTTAGATCGGTTGCTTTGTTGATTTTGTTGGTTTATGTTGCTACAAAAAAAAAAAAAACACTCATCGGTGGTTCGAAGTTGTTTTTTTTTTTTTTTGTAATACGTTTTATTTTTTCAGTTTTTAGTTATGGTACCTAACCCACACCAATTCGTATACCACTACTTGCTATGTAAACAACAGCGAAAGGAAATATTACGTTATCGCTCAGCGATAAAGCCCTTAAAATAAAGATTAAAAAAAAAAAAAAAAAGATACACAAAGTGGATTAACTTATCTGGGCGTGAAAAAATGAAACGTTTCAATACATATTATCGAAGCTAACTCAAAAGCTACTAAAGCAAAGTTAATAAAATTCCGCTTACAGAACCAAATGAAAAAAAAAATCTAAATCTATCCACAAGCTACGAAAATATCGATGGATACATTAGTCGGTGTCTTTGGTTTTAAATTTTTGTTTTTTGCCACCGACTTCCGAAATTCAAATTATTTTTCACTTTGTACTATTTTTTTCGGAAGTCGGTTGTTTTTATTGCAAAAAGTTTTTATTTTTCACTTTTTAGATGTAAATAACAGTCACAGGAACTTATCATGTCATCAACAAGATAAGTGGGAAAAAATACATATTATTGAAGCTAACTCAAAAACTATCCAAGCAAACTTAATAAAATTTATATGAGACTACCGTGAGAGCATACCCTTTCAAAATCGGTCCACAATTGACGGAGAAATCGAGACATTCATAAAAAAAATAAAAAAATAACAATCATACGCTACGAACATATAACCTCCTCCTTTTTGGAAGTCGGTTAGAAAATACATACAGATGAACAAATAACCTACTTTTAAGTCGCTTAAAAAACGTATGTCAATCTTACTGAAAGCTGTTGTAGAAACAATATAAAAATCAATTATGTACGCTAAAATGCAATACATCAATAATGAAAAAGAGCTTCTTTGGTGTTGCTCCCAAAATATATAATAAAATACTATGATATAAGAAGTAAATATGTTATAAGAAGTATGCCATTAATAAAATTCAAAAAGTGTTTTCATAAATTATTAGTTGAGAAATGTTACTATGCCCTAGAGTCGGAGCGGTCGGCAACCTTTTGGCAGGCAAGGGCCGCAAAGTGGCAAAATAAACTAAAGGCGGGCCGCACTTGTGATGTTAATCCTAGAAGCCCCAATATACCTACGTATGATTGGTCATATCCCATAGAAAAAATAAAAATGCTATTAAAAATTGTTAAAACACACGGAATTTAATTCGTACACGTAATACTCGTACTTACATTATGTTTATATGTTTGAGTTTTATAGTAGAAAAATAACCACCTTAAATCATTCAGAAATGAAAACTACAAAGTACCTAAATAGGTAACTGATTTATACAAATTCACGGGCCGCAAGTAAAAAGTACGCGGGCCGCATACGGCCCGCGGACCGCGTGTTGCCGACCGCTGCCCTAGATGATTACCTAAATGATAGAACACTGTAACGACTTACCTATTAATGATCATTGGATCAATGTATTGCATGCATGTATTTTGTTTTGTTTCGAATTTTTTTGTTTCTTGTCCATGGTAGGTAAATTTTGTTTTTCTTTATTTTGTGTTTTCACATTAATATTTGTATATCATCAATGACAAAACATAGCGCAACATATAATTATTATATAAGACCTTGACCTTTTTTATGTTTTACAAATAAATCATTCTATTCTAAACACGAAACGGTTTGACAGAAATTGCCTCGTGGTGATTTCGATAGTTCCAATTTTGATTAAGAACCCAACACCTACACACCACATACACACCCTTGTTTGTACAGACACCCTTACGAGGACCTTGTTAGTTTTAGAACGAACCGAGGACCCTCCAAAAAACTGGTTTAAATACGTCGTTGGCCTTTTTGAATGAGATAGAAAGAGACAGGTGAGTAAATCTATAGTGATGAGCTTATTGGAATAATGCTATCTCAACATTTTTCTGTATGAATTACGGCTATCATACCGAGGACCTAAAATACACAGCTAAATGTGACCAGCGATGCACATACGAGGACTTTGTGTAGGCCAACCGAGGACCCCTTATGTAAGCCCTGCGACGCCCTTCCGAGGACGTATTTTTACACAATATTTCTTATATCTTGTACAAAGTGCGGACGCTGTGTTAGACTTTATATCACTAAACCGAGGACAGTTTTTCGCGTAGAACTTGTACAAAGCGAGGACATGAAAATCTACCTACCTAAACCATTTTACGTGTAAGGTAACTTATTGTAGAACGTTCCGATTTATTTCTTACACACATTTTCTAAAATAAAGTACCAAGCGAGGACGAGTCTTTACGTTTGTCGGCGCTTTCTAAAAGTAACGGCTTAGTTACCATTTTATGCTGATGTTGTACCTAGGGTCGTTTCTTAGTGAAGAAACTCTTCAACAGGAGAAAGAAACTATCATCACTTTTAAATTTGGCCAACGCGTTAGGTTTGCGTAGTATAACTGAGATAATAACCAGTTTGTGCCGATGCTGCAGCCAGGGTCGTTTCATCATGAGGACATTCCTCAAAAGCTGATAGTATCGTCTTCAAATTGGGCATACGCATTAGGTTTATCTAGTAACACTCAAATAATTACCAGTTTTTGCTGATACTGCAGCCAGGGTCGTTTCCTTATGATGGAACTCCTCAAAAGCTGATAGTATCGTCTTCAAATTTGGCATACGCATTAGGTTTATCTAGTAACACTCAAATAATTACCAGTTTTTGCTGATGCTGCAGCCAGGGTCATTTCCTTATGACGGAACTCCTCAAAAGCTGATAGTATCGTCTTCAAATTTGGCATACTCATTAGGTTTATCTAGTAACACTCAAATAATTACCAGTTTTTGCTAATACTGCAGCCAGGGTTGTTTCCTTATGATGGAACTCCTCAAAAGCTGATAGTATCGTCTTCAAATTTGGCATAAGCATTAGGTTTATCTAGTAACACTCACATAATTACCAGTTTTTGCTGATGCTGCAGCCAGGGTCGTTTCCTTATGACGGAACTCCTCAAAAGCTGATAGTATCGTCTTCAAATTTGGCATACGCATTAGGTTTATCTAGTAACACTCAAATAATTACCAGTTTTTGCTGATACTGCAGCCAGGGTCGTTTCCTTATGATGGAACTCTTCAAAAGCTGATAGTATCGTCTTCAAATTTGGCATACGCATTAGGTTTATCTAGTAACACTAAAATAATTACTAGTTTTTGCTGATGCTGTAGGCAGGGTCGTTTCCTTATGACGGAACTCCTCGAAAGCTGATAGTATCGTCTTCAAATTTGGCATACGCATTAGTTTTATCTAGTAACACTCAAATAATTACCAGTTTTTGCTGATACTGCAGCCAGGGTTATTTCCTCATGATGGAACTCCTCAAAAGCTGATAGTATCGTCTTCAAATTTGGCATACGCATTAGGTTTATCTAGTAACACTCAAATAATTACCAGTTTTTGCTGATACTGCAGCCAGGGTCGTTTCCTTATGATGGAACTCCTCAAAAGCTGATAGTATCGTCTTCAAATTTGGCATACGCATTAGGTTTATCTAGTAACACTCAAATAATTACCAGTTTTTGCTGATACTGCAGCCAGGGTCTTTTCCTTATGATGGAACTCCTCAAAAGCTGATAGTATCGTCTTCAAATTTGGCATACGAATTAGGTTTATCTAGTAACACTCAAATAATTACCAGTTTTAGCTGATGCTGCAGCCAGGGTCGTTTCCTTATGACGGAACTCCTCGAAAGCTGATAGTATCGTCTTCAAATTTGGCATACGCATTAGGTTTATCTAGAAACACTCAAATAATTACCAGTTTTTGCTGATGCTGCAGCCAGGGTCGTTTCCTTATGACGGAACTCCTCAAAAGCTGATAGTATCGTCTTCAAATTTGGCATACGCATTAGGTTTATCTAGTAACACTCAAATAATTACCAGTTTTTGCTGATACTGCAGCCAGGGTCGTTTCTTCTTGATGAAAGTCCTTAAAATTCGATAGCGTCGTCTTTAAATTTAACATGCGCGTTAAGTTTACATAGTTTACTAAGATAATAACCAGTTTGTACTGATGCTGCAGCCAGGGTCGTTTCCTTATGACGGAACTCCTCAAAAGTTAATAGCATCGTCTTGGAATTTATCATACGCATTAGGTTGTAAAACTAAAATAATTACCAGTTTGTGCTGATTCTGGAGCCAGTGTCGTTTCTTCATGAGGGAACTCTTCAACAGTTCATAGCATAGTCTTCAAATTGGGCATATGCGTTAGGTTTATCTAGTAACACTAAAATAACTACCAGTTTTTGCTGATGCTGCAGCCAGGGTCGTTTCTTCATGAGGAAACTCCTCAAGTCGATAGCATCGTCTTTCAGTTTGGCACATGCGTTAGGTTAATATAGTTTAACTAAAATAATAACCAGCCAAAGTCGTTCTTTCATGAGGGAACTCCTTTTTTTGGTGGGTAATTATCAAATAACTTCTCCCGCTCTGGGCGGAGTGGGAGGGCGTGTCAGACTCTTACTGACTAAAACCCACCCGTGTTTCTTCAGTTGCCATATTGCCAGAGGCCACGGTATCCCTTTCGGACTTCTCCGCAAACCCGGCAGGCATTGACCCTATCGAACCCCTTCAATTGTGCTGACATCTCTTGGAGGCGTGCGTGGAACACAACGCGCCGTTGTCGACCCGGGCCTGGACCTTATCGGACGGTGAGCTACCCATTGCTCACCGTCCGCAAGCCGCGCGGACTTGCGGACGGTGAGCAATGGGTGGCTACGGTGGCTGGAAATCAGCCTGCGATTCCTGACGCCCAGGTCGTCTCCTGCGGCGGTTAGACGCGTGAGGGCATGACATTTGCCTCTCCCTCACGCGCTCCACCTCCTCCTTCGCGAGCATTACTGCTTTGCAGAAGGAGGTGACGGCTTCCCATGCCCTCTCGCTCCATACCATGGCCTGGACCAGGGCCAGACGCGAGAGATCACTGCCGCCGATCGCCTCCACGAGGACGCGGCGATGCTCCGCCTAAGCCGGGCAGTGCTCCACCGTGTCCTCCGGGCGATCCACACTGATGACACTCGGACGTTTCCTCCCGCCTTAACCGGAACAGGAACCTCCCGAAACACCCGTGTGCGGTGAGAACTTGCGTCAGGCGGAAGGTGAGGACGGCGTGGCGCCTCTCTAGCCGCTCCTTAAAGAGGGGACTTACTGCCGCAATTGTGGCGTGCCCATGAGGGAACTCCACAATTGTTGATAGTATCGACTTCAAAGGCAAACGCGTTTGGTTTATATAGTAAAACTAAAATAATTATCAGTTTGTCCTGATGCTGCAGCCAAGGTCGTTTCTTCATGAGGGAACTCCTCAACAGTTGATAGTATCGTCATCAAATTTGGCATACGCGTTAGATGTATCTAGTGAAATAAAAATAATTACCTTGTTTGAATCGTTTTATAAACTGTTAAGTAAGTTTTCTGCTCATGTTTATCAAAGATGTCGCTGCAACTTGATTATAATTTCAATGAGTATAGCGTTGGTAAAAGTTTGTTAAATAATTCGTTTCAATTTAGAATAAACCTACTTCTATTTCAATAAAGTTTATGTTGTCTTCTTTACGACGTTCACTTTCTTTATTTTTTTATACTCTTTGTTTGCTTCAAATCTTGGTGCCGACATTTCACGTAGGAAGGCATTTCTACTTTAAATTCTTCATGAAGAGCACATGCATTCAGCTCCCATGACAATACAATATTTTATGGTTCAAATCATAATGTTGTGTAATCTAAGTAGGCACATACTGCAGAAGAAGCCTCCTTATTCCTTGTGCACCTAGTCGCTACTAACGATTTGCTTAAGGATTCAGTGTACCTTCAATTTTCTCTTCCATAATTGTATTTAAATGATAGCACATAATTCGTCTTGTACACACGAGGAAAACTGTCTAAGCGAGGACTAGAATACACACTGTTCGGAAAATCTAGCAAACCGAGGTCTTAAATACACATTGTTTGGAAAAACTACCTTACCGAGGTCTTTTGTGTTAAAGTTAACACAAAAGTCCTCGGATAATACAACCAACGTGAAATGAATGTAAAGAGGCTGTGTATGAGGCGACAGTGGCGCCACCTGGTGGATACACAATGCGTGTGTAAGATTATGAAAAATCTTGATCAAACCGAGGTTCAGACCACTTTTTCTTATTAAGTATACAGAAAGGCTCAAAATCGCATGCAGAATACGAATCTTTGGTCAAGTCAAACCGAGGACCCTCGAAAAGGTCCTCGCTTTGAAAAGGTCCTCGGTCGTGCCTTGTGTATTCATACGCACGTCCTCGGATGGTACTTAAAACAAACACACTCACACACATCCTACACTTACTCACAACACACACCCATGTTTGTACAGACACCCTTACGAGGACCTTGTTAGTTTTAGAACGAACCGAGGACCCTCCAAAAAACTGGTTTAAAAACGTCGTTGGCCTTTTTGAATGAGATAGAAAGAGACAGGTGAGTAAATCTATAGTGATGAGCTTATTGGAATAATGCTATCTCAACATTTTTCTGTATGAATTACGGCTATCATACCGAGGACCTGAAATACACAGCTAAATGTGACCAGCGATGCACATACGAGGACTTTGTGTAGGCCAACCGAGGACCCCTTATGTAAGCCCTGCGACGCCCTTCCGAGGACGTATTTTTACACAATATTTCTTATATCTTGTACAAAGTGCGGACGCTGTGTTAGACTTTATATTACTAAACCGAGGACAGTTTTTCGCGTAGAACTTGTACAAAGCGAGGACATGAAAATCTACCTACCTAAACCATTTTACGTGTAAGGTAACTTATTGTAGAACGTTCCGATTTATTTCTTACACACATTTTCTAAAATAAAGTACCAAGCGAGGACGAGTCTTTACGTTTGTCGGCGCTTTCTAAAAGTAACGGCTTAGTTACCATTTTATGCTGATGTTGTACCTAGGGTCGTTTCTTAATGAAGAAACTCTTCAACAGGAGAAAGAAACTATCATCACTTTTAAATTTGGCCAACGCGTTAGGTTTGCGTAGTATAACTGAGATAATAACCAGTTTGTGCCGATGCTGCAGCCAGGGTCATTTCATCATGAGGACACTCCTCAAAAGCTGATAGTATCGTCTTCAAATTTGGCATACTCATTAGGTTTATCTAGTAACACTCAAATAATTACCAGTTTTTGCTGATGCTGCAGCCAGGGTCATTTCCTTATGATGGAACTCCTCAAAAGCTGATAGTATCGTCTTCAAATTTGGCATACGAATTAGGTTTATCTAGTAACACTCAAATAATTACCAGTTTTAGCTGATGCTGCAGCCAGGGTCGTTTCCTTATGACGGAACTCCTCGAAAGCTGATAGTATCGTCTTCAAATTTGGCATACGCATTAGGTTTATCTAGAAACACTCAAATAATTACCAGTTTTTGCTGATGCTGCAGCCAGGGTCGTTTCCTTATGACGGAACTCCTCAAAAGCTGATATTATCGTCTTCAAATTGGCATACGCATTAGGTTTATCTAGTAACACTCAAATAATTACCAGTTTTAGCTGATGCTGCAGCCAGGGTCGTTTCCTTATGACGGAACTCCTCGAAAGCTGATAGTATCGTCTTCAAATTTGGCATACGCATTAGGTTTATCTAGTAACACTCAAATAATTACCAGTTTTAGCTGATGCTGCAGCTAGGGTCGTTTCCTTATGACGGAACTCCTCGAAAGCTGATAGTATCGTCTTCAAATTTGGCATACGCATTAGGTTTATCTAGAAACACTCAAATAATTACCAGTTTTTGCTGATGCTGCAGCCAGGGTCGTTTCCTTATGACGGAACTCCTCAAAAGCTGATAGCATCGTCTTCAAATTTGGCATACGAATTAGGATTATCTAGTAACACTCAAATAATTACCAGTTTTTGCTGATGCTGCAGCCAGGGTCGTTTCCTTATGACGGAACTCCTCAAAAGCTGATAGTATCGTCTTCAAATTTGGCATACGCATTAGGTTTATCTAGTTACACTCAAATAATTACCAGTTTTAGCTGATGCTGCAGCCAGGGTCGTTTCCTTATGACGGAACTCCTCAAAAGCTGATAATATCGTCTTCAAATTTGGCATACGCATTAGGTTTATCTAGAAACACTCAAATAATTACCAGTTTTTGCTGATGCTGCAGCCAGGGTCATTTCCTTCTGACGGAACTCCTCAAAAGCTGATAGTATCGTCTTCAAATTTGGCATACGCATTAGGTTTATCTAGTAACACTCAAATAATTACCAGTTTTTGCTGATGCTGCAGCCAGGGTCATTTCCTTATGATGGAACTCCCCAAAAGCTGATAGTATCGTCTTCAAATTTGGCATACGAATTAGGTTTATCTAGTAACACTCAAATAATTACCAGTTTTTGCTGATGCTGCAGCCAGGGTCGTTTCCTTATGACGGAACTCCTCGAAAGCTGATAGTATCGTCTTCAAATTGGCATACGCATTAGGTTTATCTAGTAACACTCAAATAATTACCAGTTTTTGCTGATGCTGCAGCCAGGGTCGTTTCCTTATGACGGAACTCCTCAAAAGCTGATAGTATCGTCTTCAAATTGGCATACGCATTAGGTTTATCTAGTAACACTCAAATAATTACCAGTTTTAGCTGATGCTGCAGCCAGGGTCGTTTCCTTATGACGGAACTCCTCGAAAGCTGATAGTATCGTCTTCAAATTTGGCATACGCATTAGGTTTATCTAGTAACACTCAAATAATTACCAGTTTTAGCTGATGCTGCAGCCAGGGTCGTTTCCTTATGACGGAACTCCTCAAAAGCTGATAGTATCGTCTTCAAATTTGGCATACGCATTAGGTTTATCTAGTAACACTCAAATAATTACCAGTTTTAGCTGATGCTGCAGCCAGGGTCGTTTCCTTGTGACGTAACTCCTCAAAAGCTGATAGTATCGTCTTCAAATTTGGCATACGCATTAGGTTTATCTAGAAACACTCAAATAATTACCAGTTTTTGCTGATGCTGCAGCCAGGGTCATTTCTTTATGACGGAACTCCTCAAAAGCTGATAGTATCGTCTTCAAATTTGGCATACGCATTAGGTTTATCTAGTTACACTCAAATAATTACCAGTTTTTGCTGATGCTGCAGCCAGGGTCATTTCCTTATGATGGAACTCCTCAAAAGCTGATAGTATCGTCTTCAAATTTGGCATACGAATTAGGTTTATCTAGTAACACTCAAATAATTACCAGTTTTAGCTGATGCTGCAGCCAGGGTCGTTTCCTTATGACGGAACTCCTCGAAAGCTGATAGTATCGTCTTCAAATTTGGCATACGCATTAGGTTTATCTAGAAACACTCAAATAATTACCAGTTTTTGCTGATGCTGCAGCCAGGGTCGTTTCCTTATGACGGAACTCCTCAAAAGCTGATAGCATCGTCTTCAAATTGGCATACGCATTAGGTTTATCTAGTAACACTCAAATAATTACCAGTTTTAGCTGATTCTGCAGCCAGGGTCGTTTCCTTATGACGGAACTCCTCGAAAGCTGATAGTATCGTCTTCAAATTTGGCATACGCATTAGGTTTATCTAGAAACACTCAAATAATTACCAGTTTTTGCTGATGCTGCAGCCAGGGTCGTTTCCTTATGACGGAACTCCTCAAAAGCTGATAGCATCGTCTTCAAATTTGGCATACGAATTAGGTATATCTAGTAACACTCAAATAATTACCAGTTTTTGCTGATGCTGCAGCCAGGGTCGTTTCCTTATGACGGAACTCCTCAAAAGCTGATAGTATCGTCTTCAAATTTGGCATACGCATTAGGTTTATCTAGAAACACTCAAATAATTACCAGTTTTTGCTGATGCTGCAGCCAGGGTTATTTCCTTATGACGGAACTCCTCAAAAGCTGATAGTATCGTCTTCAAATTTGGCATACGCATTAGGTTTATCTAGTAACACTCAAATAATTACCAGTTTTTGCTGATGCTGCAGCCAGGGTCGTTTCTTCTTGATGAAAGTCCATAAAAGTCGATAGCGCCATCTTTAAATTTAACATACGCGTTAAGTTTACATAGTTTAACTAAGATAATAACCAGTTTGTACTGATGCTGCAGCCAGGGTTGTTTCCTTATGACGGAACTCCTCGAAGGCTGATAGTATCGTCTTCAAATTTGGCATACGCATTAGGTTTATCTAGTAACACTCAAATAATTACCAGTTTTTGTTGATACTGCAGCCAGGGTCGTTTCCTTATGATGGAACTCCTCAAAAGCTGATAGTATCGTATTCAAATTTGGCATACGCATTAGGTTTATCTAGTAACACTAAAATAATTACCAGTTTTTGCTGATGCTGCAGCCAGGGTCGTTTCCTTATGACGGAACTCCTCGAAGGCTGATAGTATCGTCTTCAAATTTGGCATACGCATTAGGTTTATCTAGTAACACTCAAATGTTTACCGGTTTTTGCTGATGCTGCAGCCAGGGTCGTTTCCTTATGACGGAACTCCTCAAAAACTGATAGTATCGTCTTCAAATTTGACAAACGCATTAGGTTTATCTAGTAACACTCAAATAATTACCAGTTTTTGCTGATGCTGCAGCCAGGGTCGTTTCTTCTTGATGAAAGTCCATAAAAGTCGATAGCGTCGTCTTTAAATTTAACATACGCGTTAAGTTTACATAGTTTAACTAAGATAATAACCAGTTTGTACTGATGCTGCAGCCAGGGTCGTTTCCTTATGACGGAACTCCTCAAAATTTAATAGCATCGTCTTGGAATTTAACATACGCATTAGGTTGTAAAACTAAAATAATGACCAGTTTGTACTGATTCTGGAGCCAGTGTCGTTTCTTCATGAGGGAACTCTTCAACAGTTCATAGCATTGTCTTCAAATTTGGCATATGCGTTAGGTTTATCTAGTAACACTAAAATAACTTCCAGTTTTTGCTGATGCTGCAGCCAGGGTCGTTTCTTCATGAGGAAACTCCTCAAGTCGATAGCATCGTCTTTCAGTTTGGCACATGCGTTAGGTTTATCTAGTAACACTAAAATAATGACCAGTTTTTGCTGATGCTACAACCAGTGTCGTTTCTTCATGAGGAAACTCCTCAACAGTCGATAGCATCGTCTTTAAATTTGGCATACGCGTTAGGTTTATATAGTTTAACTAAAATAATAACCAGCCAAGGTCGTTCTTTCATGAGGGAACTCCTTTTTTTTGGGTGGGTAATTATCAAATAACTTCTCCCGCTCTGGGCGGAGTGGGAGGGCGGGCGTGTCAGACTCTTACTGACTAAAACCCACCCGTGTTTCTTCAGTTGCCATATTGCCAGAGGCCACGGTATCCCTTTCGGACTTCTCCGCAACCCCGGCAGGCATTGACCCTATCGAACCCCTTCAATTGTGCTGACATCTCTTGGAGGCGTGCGTGGAACACAACGCGCCGTTGTCGACCCGGGCCTGGACCTTATCGGACGGTGAGCAATGGGTGGCTACGGTGGCTGGAAATCAGCCTGCGATTCCTGACGCCCAAGTCGTCTCCTGCGGCGGTTAGACGCGTGAGGGCATGACATTTGCCTCTCCCTCACGTGCTCCGCCTCCTCCTTCGCGAGCATTACTGCTTTGCAGAAGGAGGTGACGGCTTCCCATGCCCTCTCGCTCCGTACCATGGCCTGGACCAGGGCCAGACGCGAGAGATCACCGCCGCCGATCGCCTCCACGAGGACACGGCGATGCTCCGCCCAAGCCGGGCAGTGCTCCACCGTGTCCTCCGGGCGATCCACACTGGTGACACTCGGACGTTTCCTCCCGCCTTATCCGGAACAGGAACCTCCCGAAACACCCGTGTGTGGTGAGAACTTGCGTCAGGCGGAAGGTGAGGACGGCGTGGCGCCTCTCTAGCCGCTCCTTAAAGAGGGGACTTACTGCCGCAATTGTGGCGTGCCCATGAGGGAACTCCACAATTGTTGATAGTATAGACTTCAAAGGCAAACGCGTTTGGTTTATATAGTAAAACTAAAATAATTATTAGTTTGTCCTGATGCTGCAGCCAAGGTCGTTTCTTCATGAGGGAACTCCTCAACAGTTGATAGTATCGTCATCAAATTTGGCATACGCGTTAGATGTATCTAGTGAAATAAAAATAATTACCTTGTTTGAATCGTTTTATAAACTGTTAAGTAAGTTTTCTGCTCATGTTTATCAAAAATGTCGCTGCAACTTGATTATTATTTCAATGAGTATAGCGTTGGTAAAAGTTAGTTAAATAATTCGTTTCAATTTAGAATAAACCTACTTCTATTTCAGTAAAGTTTATGTTGTCTTCTTTACTACGTTCACTTTCTTTATTTTTTTATACTCTTTGTTTGCTTCAAATCTTGGTGCCGACATTTCACGTAGGAAGGCATTTCTACTTTAAATTCTTCATGAAGAGCACATGCATTCAGCTCCCATGACAATACGATATTTTATGGTTCAAATCATAATGTTGTGTAATCTAAGTAGGCACATACTGCAGAAGAAGCCTCCTTATTCCTTGTGCACCTAGTCGCTACTAACGATTTGCTTAAGGATTCAGTGTACCTTCAATTTTCTCTTCCATAATTGTATTTAAATGATAGCACATAATTCGTCTTGTACACACGAGGAAAACTGTCTAAGCGAGGACTAGAATACACACTGTTCGGAAAATCTAGCAAACCGAGGTCTTAAATACACATTGTTTGGAAAAGCTACCTTACCGAGGTCTTTTGTGTTAAAGTTAACACAAAAGTCCTCGGATAATACAACCAACGTGAAATGAATGTAAAGACGCTGTGTATGAGGCGACAGTGGCGCCACCTGGTGGATACACAATGCGTGTGTAAGATTATGAAAAATCTTGATCAAACCGAGGTTCAGACCACTTTTTCTTATTAAGTATACAGAAAGGCTCAAAATCGCTTGCAGAATACGAATCTTTGGTCAAGTCAAACCGAGGACCCTCGAAAAGGTCATCGCTTTGAAAAGGTCCTCGGTCGTGCCTTGTGTATTCATACGCACGTCCTCGGATGGTACTTAAAACAAACACACAAACACACGCACTCGGATCCTACATTTATTCACCTCACCACACAGCTAAACGTTTTTCATTTTGTATTTTCTTTTCATAGATTATATCTTGTTTTTCTTTTACACCATTTGCTTATTGTTATAACGTCCCGTTTTATTATATTGTGGCTTTGTCTTATTTGTTACGGAGAATTACTGACTCCTAAGACACAGGCACTTACACCTAGTTTAAGAGTCAGGGAATTAAAATTATTGTGACCTAGTTATAAGCCTTATATGCTCTTAGTTTTTGGTTCTTGTACTGTGTTGGCTTTTGGTGAAATTAAGAAAGAGTATTTATATTTATTAATTCAAGTCACCGGACAGATGTGTTTGCAGCATAGCTATCAAAACCACAATCAGAGGAATGGCCTACTAATACCATAACGTATTGGTTTCTTGTCCGCAGACATATTCTGTCTTTGTTTGAAATAGGTTATTGCGGTGCAATGTAACTCGTGACCTACATCTAGTCAGTCGATTTTGGACTAACTACACTTGGGCCAGTTGTCATCTCAATCAATTTAAGAGTTGAATGAGGGATGGTGACAGGCTGCTATGTAGAATATGGCTTTATTGTGGCTAGGCAGCCAGCTTTGTATATATACAAAATAATAACTTTATTCCAACTGCAAATGTAAGTTTGTACGCATAGTGTTGAGATATTTTCAATTATTTAAAGGTTTGCCTGTAATCTATAAGTATAGAACTATATTCAGTATTTTTTTTTAATTTTATCCTCAGTAGTTTCGGGGATGTAGGAGGAATGGTCCATTTTCATCTATTTTCTATAAAACTATTTATTTAAATGAAAAAAAAAAACTATTTGTTTAAATTTAAATAACTATAAAACTGTAAAACTAATTATTTATATAACTATAAAATTAAACATTTCATAATTATAAAAATGTTTGAGACTCTCACTTTTTTTTAATTATCTGTCCATTCGATTCAGAGCAAATTGGCTGTGACAGACGGACAGACAGACAGACATACGAGTGATCCTATAAGGGTTACGTTTTTTCATTTGACCTACGGAACCCTTAAAATACAGGGTTCTAACACAAACGGTTTCAAAAATACATGAAAGCGATGTGAAATTCTCATGTGACTGAGTTTCTTTTGCTCATAATAGGACTGAGCATTCGAGAAAGTTGGATGTTAAACATATAACGTCATCCCTAAAGGGTTGTTGCCCATAAGTGGTATAGGAGCCAGGGAACTGAGAGTAATACTTGGGTTTTTAAGGAGTTATGTTGAGTTACAAGGCTGGAAGAGGTTTATGAGCATAATTTTCAGTTGTATAAAGCTTTAAAGGCTTATTTACGCACCCGAAACGGGCGAATCGACACGTTCAAAGAATATTAAATGAAAATTAAATTAAATTAAATTATTTATTCTGTAAATAGGATATCGGAATCACTTTTACACGTTATATTAAAAATTAAAAATAAATAAGCTAGATGAGTTCGGCGTTTCCTATCTGACTACTCTGAGAAGAAAGGCCGAAACGAACTCAGAGGTCGCAGTCGCTTTTAAAGTCCAGACATAATCTTGGTCAGGCCATATGGGGACCATGTAGATTAGTGTCTGAAATGGTCTTTTGAGGAAAGAACCACACAGATTTGAGTAGACCTGTCCAGTCAGTGCAAGCGTTTGTCAGTAATCGTAGAGCTCATTTCAGAACTTAAGGAGCTCAACTTTAGTTTATTATTCGCACGAAGTTAATTTATTTGCAGGCAAACTCGACAACTCCAAAAATCGTTTTGCCAACAAATAAATTAAGTACGTGCAAATCGCCTCTAGAAAAATAATATTTCCTTAAAGTGTCGATTCGCCCGTTTCAGGCGAGGAAGTTCGTGCGAATTACCAATAAGCCGCTTGAAAGCAGGTTGAGGTTGATTTCGAATATTGTTTTAGGAAACTATGGCCACAAAAATACTTTCGGTAACATACCTAATATTTATCACATCTAAGGCTCGTTTCACAGCTTGCGGGCCGCCCGTACGGGCTCCCAGAACGGAGACACACGTGAGGCGCTAGAACATTGATTCACAGCGACGCGGATTGGTCCGTACGCGGCCCACTTCGGGTAGAGCCCGTACAACGCTAGCAACCATATCGTAATAATTTCCTCGTTTCAGAACACTGCGGGTGCTACCCGTACGGGTCTCCCGCATGCGAGCGACCCGTCCGGGTCTCCCGGACAGCTGTGAAACCGGCCTAAATTCCCTAAAAAGTTGACAGAGGTGATAAGTCAGCCCACATTTTGACAGCTACATTTAAGTCCCATGTAACAAAGGACGAGAGTACTAACATTTTCCGTGAAAAAATCCATACGCCTCTAAGAATTTCCTAATTCTTCTTTCCTTTAGGAATTTCACTGTTCCCAAACAGGGCGTAAAACTCACATGGGTAGCTCACCGTCCGATAAGGACCAAGCCCGGGTCGACGGCGCGTTGTGTTCCACGCGCGCTTCAAAGAGATGTCAGCAGAATTGACGGGGTCCGCTAGGGCCAATGCCTACCAGGGCTGCGAATATGGGCCGAAAGGGAAATCGTGGCCCCCGGCAACAGGGCAACCGAAGGAACACGGGTGCGTCTTAGTCAGTAAGAGTCTGACACGCCCTCCCGCTCCATTAAGAGCGGGAGAAGTAATTTGATAATTTCCAACCCAAAAAAAAAAGGGCGTGAAAGTCAGAGCCAAATGAAGAATTAACATTCGTGTTTGCGACCAAAGACAAAAAAGTGGTGTCGTTGGTCTAGCGGTCGCCTGATTGATGGTAATAGGCTTGCTCCCTATTACATGGGACTAAAATATAAGTGGCGCTATGTGGGTGTACTATAAGTACACCTTCGGGAATACAGGCGTATTTCATTTTCTTCCAGCAACTTTACGTCTTCAACATAAAGCTTACTTGCAAGAAGTAAATTGGCTATTACATAGGAAAACATTATTATTTCATATTGTATTCTCTTACATCTGAAGCATCAAGATGTCACATTTATTATGTCACACATTTCAATAAAATATCAAGTCTACTGATATTTTTAGGGTTCCGTATGTACGAATGAAAAACGGAACCCTTACAGGATCACTCGTGTGTCTGTCTGTCTGGAAATTTGGTAGACATATCAATTTCTGTGACCCATACGTGACGTGTCACGTAAATAAATGAATTTTGAATATAGGGGTCACTTTTAGGAGACTAATAAGAAAATTAAAATAAAAGTTTTGCACAAAGTACCGTGTGACATATCAAATAAAAGAGCTTACTGTGAGGGTCTCAAGTATATTTTTTGTAATTTTAAAATAAATAGTTTTAAAGTTACTTAAAAAAATTGATGAAAATGGACAATTCCCCCCTTATCTGCAAAACTACTGAGCCTACAATTTTTAATAAAATACAGAAATAGTTCTATACTTATAGATTACAAGAAAACTTATAAGAAGTCTGGTCTTAACTTTATCCCAATATGGTGCGTGCCTACAAATTTACATTTCCCGTTGGAATGTATGGGAGAACATGTTTTTCAACTACAACGTTAAGCTTGTTCTTGGTATAGATTCATCCCAACTACGGGACCCTTTATTGTGCGTGGTTCGACATGCACTTGGCCGGATTGTTATATTGAACTAGAGACCCGCTCCTGCTTCGCACGGTTTTCACGACTTGACAAAACATCAAGATTTCATTATTATAAATGTAAGTTTAATATTAAGAAGTGCTTCCCGAATTGGCTGCCAGCGCCGGTTGCTGACTTGGCTGCCGGTGCTGACTTTGGGAAAAAAGCGGAAAATGGGGGCATTTTTTAATTCCATAAATATTTTTCCATAAACAATAAATTCCATATTCCAGCAATCAAACTAACTACCCGGAACCGAACTAGTTAGATTAGGTAAAATATTTTACTTGCAAAAAAGGTTAGGTTAGTACTGCGACCCCTTACGACTAGAATATATAGAAAAAATACTTTAGTAAAAAATTTGGGATTCTGAATACTGGAAGGGTTTCCATAAACGCCGCACCGGTGTCGGAGCCGGCGGCGCCAGCAGATGTTTTTAATCTCGGCTGCCGGCATTAATATAGGTACTGCCTGTTCCCAACGGCGTTATTTTTGGGTGCCGGCGCTGGCAGCGAAGGTATTCCCTTAATATTAATGTATTACATACACAAACCTTCTGAAATAAATGCTCTAAATGATGTAAAAACCGCATCAAAATCTGTTGCAAAATTTAAAAGGGCAACGCGGTCACACAGTCAGACACAAAAAGCGAAATATCTATAAATTAAAGATTTATAGATATTTAGTTTATGAAATTGAAGCAGTTTATTTTATTTATTTTGTTAACTTAACCCGTTTGTTGACAAATCTTAAATATAATATACAATCTAACACTAAAATATAACAAAATTAATGAAATAACAAAATTATATACAAGAATGCACAGGAAAAAAAATGGAAGAGCTCTTTGGGCATCAAAAAATTCGTCTGCATCGCTGTCAGCGGGAAAAGTGCCCGAAATGCTGGCAGCGTTGCCACGTTGGATGGCAATGCTGATTCTTTGACCTAAAATTGCCCAGCCTTCTGGTCACGTGAAAAGTCGACCAACCGCTTGGCGTTTTACGAAATAGTCGATGAGCACTCGGACCCCGCGGCCCTAGTGTTTCAAGGAAAATAATAAAGCTTCCGAAAAACAAATTAACTTCCGACGATCTGTGGTTGACTGTAATACGATGTGTTAAAATGAATTACTTACCGAAAAATTATTACAAAATTAATCGACAAAAAATGTTGTATTTAAAAAACAAACATGAGCTTATTCAAAATACAATTCTACGAAAAATAATCTGTACTTTCAAATAATAAACTAAATTTCCGAAAAAAATACTAAGTTTCCGAAAACGTATGTTCTGCTAAAATAATACGTTCGTTCATGTTTTTGTTTACGTTTTGCTTTGAAAGGTAGGTTAGGTTAGGTTAGAACTGTGAAACCACAAAACGCACGAGCCGAGCGAGCGTAGCGAGCGGTGCCGCGGTAGCGGCCGGCGAGTGCCAGGGTCCGTTTCGGCACAAGAGAATGTAAAACACCACATTTCCAAAACATTACATTCTCTTGTACCTAAACGAACCCGGTCTTTGTTTGCGCCACAGTTTATAAAATGTGTAAGGTTAATTCTAAATTTATAATAGGTGAGTTACGATAAAAATGACTAAATGAATATTACGTCAGCAAATGCTGTATTGATTGTACAGAATTTTCAGTATTTTATTCGGTCGTTTCTTTATTTGTATTCGCTTAAAAGTTGTCGGAAAATTAGTATATTAAGCAGTCAATTTCATATTTTGAGAATGCTCATATTCTGTTTTTTTTTCGGAGATTTTATTACTATCCGTGTTTCAACCCCAAACGGCTCAAAAATATAACCAATAAGGCCAATAAGGTTGTTATATTTGCACTGTTTGAGCCCCAGCACAGTCTGCCGTGCTAAGAAGATGGTATATGACGCATGGGTGTTGACACACGTTGCATCCCACACCAAAGGCCAACTTCCAAGGCATTATGGTCATTCCGAGTCAAGCTTTTATTGGTTTTTAGAGAAGTTCTTATCGAATACAGAAGATACATTTTTGATAACACGTGTATAACGGTCTTCTTTAATAGGCAGGCTAGACAAAGGTTTGTTTATAATCTATAATAATTATATAAAATTCTCGTGTCACAATGTTAGTTGCCATACTCCTCCGAAACGGCTTGATCGATTTTTATGAAATTTTATAAGTACCTATATTTGGTAGGTCTGAAAATCGGTTGTAATCAATTTTTTAACCGACTTAAAAAAAAGGAGGTTACTCAATTCGACAGCATATAATATAATATATTTTTTTTTATTTGTGTTCGCGGATAACTTCGTCGTTTATGAACCGATTTTGATGATAATTTTTTTGTTGGAAAGGCGATATTTTAAGGGTGGTACGATAATAAGGAAACCAGGATCTGATGATGACATCCCAGAGAAATCGAGGGAACTCTTCAAATATTATAGGCAAATCTATAGCGATTTGGGTATTTTTTATAGTAACTCGTGCAGTTGCTCTTGGAAAGCACCATTTAGTTAAGTGGAACTAATGATGAAGACCACAAATAGCCACCGGAACTACTCAATAATAAGTATTTCACGGGTTGCGATTCGATTACTTTAATATGGTTGCAATGCAATTTATGCTCGTTACAATGCATATGGTTCACTGAGAAACAGCAGTTGTTTCGCATTTTGTTTTGTTTTCTTATCATTGTTTGTCGTAGGTGAAATTTGAAATTCGTAAACCACTCAATCACTCATAACATTAGTTTATATGTATTTCTCCAATTGCCGTTAACTGACTACCACAAAACACTTTTCATTATAATAAACACTGTACTATTGTAGTATTCACACAATTCACAAAGTACGTAGCTTAAATAGCCGTAATGTTAATGTTATTGTATACATTTTTGCCGGTGTCGGCGTCTGCGTCTCTTTACTTGTCTCAACGATGCCTAGACTACCACAGATACTAAAGGCATAGACAAGTAACTGTTGTTACGTCGGGTGCAGACACGCGGTAGTCCGCGTGTCTGCACCCGACGTAAATAGTTAAGTGAAATATTAAAAATAAAATATAAGTAGTCTTATATTTTATTTTTAATATTTCACTTAACTATTTTTATTTTATTTTATGTAATGTTTATTTCTATAACTATCTATCCATGACATCACTGTGGGCCCTATCAGAATACCAGCGCTGAGACATTTATTTTTTTAAATGTCGCAGCATATGCTGAGATAGGAGCCTTTTGGCCTCGTACAGGACTTTCTGTTTTTGGTTTTTTACCTTGTTTTTTATTTTTTATTTTATTTTTTATTAATGTTTTAAGGTGAAGGTGTTTAGTTTAATTTTTTTATTCCTTGTGCGAGTCTCAATAAATACTTTTTCTTTCTTTCTTTCTTTCTATGGAGAAGTGGAGCTGATGGTGAAGTACCAGGAGAACTCCTTAACGATGAACGTCCCTGCATCGGGAAAAGCAATATTTTGTAAAAGGTGATGAGCAGTTGGCATTAGGCTAACGTAACTTAGATAAATTACAAATTGACCCACTAAAAAGTGAGAAATAAAAACTTAAAAAAAAAAACAACCGACTTCCAAAAAACCACATAACTTAAATTTCGGAAATTGGTGGCAAATAACGAAAATACAAAACCAAAGACCGGCCGACTTCCAAAATTTAAATTATTTTTCACTTTCTTGTGGTTTTTTGGAAGTCGGTTGTTTTTTATGTAAAAAGTTTTTATTCCTACCCCTAAGTGATAAGGGTGGTCCACCCCAAACATTTATATGACAAAACAACATTTGCGGGGTCAGCTAGTATTTTGTAAACGTTAACAGTTAGCAACAAAAACACATAACAATCCTTGCTTCAATCATGTTCACTTCTCAAACACAATAATCTACACCACAAAAGTTATCAAACGCGCTGTTTTGCACTACAAAGCTCTTTGCTTTGAAAGCGAACGGCGTGTTTCGTTTAACACAACGTTGTACATGCATTGAACAATAAAACACTCGCTTCAGATCGTAAGGCTGCCTATCCATTGACGGCTCCCTCGCTCCACTTCCAAAATCAAAATCAAAATATTTTATTTCACATAAACCTACAAGGGCACTTATGAAACGTCAGAAGCTAGGTGCACGGTTCCAACTGGTCGCTTCCTGTGGAGAAGAGCCGGCAAGAAACTCCACGGTTACTCTTTTCAAAATTCCCGATTTTGTATGAATTTTTAAACTAGTTCGCTAATCCATGTCCATTGAAGCGGTGCAGAGTTTTTATGCAATGCTATTGGTTAATATTGGCACAGCTCCGCTCCGCTCCTCTCCTCTCCGCTCCAGTGGACAATCAGCCTAATAGTGAGGAAATACTGTCTGTAATAAGTTACATGCTTGTAAGACATTTTGAATTGTATAGATACTCTTTTGTTTGTAAAAAAGAACAGCATTTTGAGCAAAAGATCTCTGGTACATGTAAACATACAATCACGCCTTCTTCCCATGGGGGTAGGCAGAAACTACAGAACATCACCTGTTACGATTCTTACATACTCCTTTTGTTTTTTTTTTTTTTTTTTTTTTAACTATGGCCTCTCGCAGTTTTGACCACTAAGGTCTTGGCTGCTTAACCGAACTTTTCCTGTGGTGGCCTTAAGCTTCTACACTTAGAGCCTCCAGCCAGGAGCTTTTAAAACTATTCTAAATTAAAATTAAGCGAGTGCTCGCTAAGGGCACCCCCTGTGGGGTACGAACCTCGGCTTAGGGCATCGCTGAGGGGAGGACAGCAAGAAGGGACAGGCTGGATCAAATTTATATTTTCATCATGATTATTATGCGGGGTATTTAAAGCTACGTGCTCAGCTGCAACAACTGCTGGCACCTCGTTTTCGAGCAAGGGTCGGGGAGGAGTTTCATTGACTCGGGGACGCGGTCGCGATCGCAAAGGACCTCGGCGGCGAGGTCGGAATGACGGGAGGCGTCTGTTCTTGTATACTGTACTGGTGGCCCTATTCTGCTCCTGGAGGAGTGTAATGGGGTCATCTGGGTCGGAAAGAGTATGCCTCGGTCGGCGAATCTGACTGATACGGGAAGGGATGTAGTCGGCTGACTCGACAATCAGAGGGTTGCGATGTTTGGGAGCGGAGTCAAAGTAACTCTTGGACATGCGTTTTAGGAATTGGCGGATCGTTGGGATCTTACAGTCGAGATGGAGGATCTCGTTTCTGACATAAAAGGGGGCTCCCGTGGCCTTACGAAGGAAACGGTTCTGTAGGGTCTGCATCCTATGGATGGAATGGGGTTTGGCGTGAGCAAAGACTGATCCCGCATAGGTCATGATGGGGCGAATGCACGCTGTGTAGGTTCGCAATTTGGACTTTAGTGACAATTTGCTGCGTGCATTGAGAATGAAATGAAGTCTACCGAGAGCGAAAGCGGCTCGCGAGCGAACTGACTTTATGTGCTCTGAAAAGGAGAGGTGATGGTCGAGGATAACACCGAGGTACTTGGCTCGCTTCTCCCAAGGGATCGGCTTGCCGAACAAGGTGATAGGTCGGGGGAGGGGGAGGGCTTTGGATTTCGGTTTAGTGAATAAAACCGCTTGACTTTTGTCGGGATTGACCTCGATTCTCCATTTCCTGAACCAGGCGCCAAGGTTATTGACAGCCCTTTGCAGGTTAAGGAGCATCGTTTCGGTATTGCCTTTACAGATGATCGCAGTATCGTCTGCGAACAGAGCCAAGTGCGTCCATCTGTGTTTGGGAATATCGCTAGTGAATAGGGTGAATGCGAGGGGAGCTATCACGGAGCCCTGAGGGACTCCTGCCCTTATGGGGCGGGGAGAGGATAGGGCTCCTTCGATACGGAAGCGGAAGGTGCGGTTCGACAAGTAGTCTCGAATGATGAGCACGAGACGATCTGGCACACCGAGTTTGTAAAGCTTATATATTAAGCCGTTGTGCCAGACTTTGTCAAACGCTTTCGCAATATCGAAGAAGACCGCACCTGTCTGTCGGCCTTGGGTGAGAGCACCGCTGACCAGCTCGACGATACGGTGGACCTGATGCACGCTAGAGTGCTGAGTTCGAAAGCCGAACTGCTCATTGGGGATGAGGCCCTTGGTCTCTGCGTAGTCTCTGAGACGCTTATATATAAGCCTCTCATAGATTTTGCCGAGGACTTTGAGCAAACTGATGGGGCGGTAACTAGTGGGCTCGCTTTTAGGCTTGCCGGGCTTTGGGATTCCTATGACTGTGGCCTCTTTCCACGTCTGAGGGAAGATGTTATTGCCTAATGCACCATTGAAGATGGTGGTCAGTAGCATGATTAAGTGGGCTGGGAAGAGCTGGACCACCCTATTGGTGAGTCTGTCTGAACCGGGGGCTTTACGAATATGGAGACCCTTGATAATCTCGTGTACCTCATCTGGTTCGATGGGGGGCAGGGGAAAATCAGGGTCTTCAATGGGAGGGAGGGAGGATCTACGTTCGACTTCGGCGTCGACCTCGTCGAGGTGAGCTTTGTCTTCTGGTAGAGAGCTGGGAGAGCATTGAGCTTCTAGGCTGTCGGCTAGGCACTCGGCCTTGTCGATGTCATCGAAGGCGATGGTTTTATCGGGGCGGACTAGAGGGGGCATAGAGGCTGATTGAGTGGACCTGAGTTTCCTCTGGAGTTCCCAGAAGGCTAGATGGGTTGGCTCGAGATCGCCCAGCATCTTGTCCCAGCCCGCGTCACGCAGCTCCGCAATACGTGTCCTTACAGTTCTCTGTAAGTAGCGCATGTGGGCTTTGTTGGCGGCGCAAGGAAAGACACTGTAGGCACGAGTGGCCGCGCTCTTCTCAGTCATCAGAGCACGCACATCGTCCGGGAGTTTCAAGTAACAGGGTTCTGTTGCTGGAACCTCCCTTGAGCAGTCGCTCAGGACGGTTTGTACGTGCTCCGTGAGTGAGTCGATCGCGGCCGTCGTGTCAGCGATTGAGTCAAATTGATCGGGAATTGCGTCTAATAAGGGGGACGTGTTGGATTTCAGCTGAACGCTTACTTTCTTCCAGTCCGTCACCTTTCTAGTGGAGGGGGGATGGTTAGGGTCAGAGGGACCTATGCGGGAGACAAGATTGATGATGACTGGGCGGTGGTCAGAGGTAAGCTCGTGCACCGTTTCTATTGTGTCAATGCGTAGGTTTACGTTCTTAAGGAGCGTTAGGTCAAGGACGTCAGGGGCGTGATTGATGCAATGGGGATAATGAGTGGGGTCCATCGGAGCGATGATGTCGAAGTTAAGGGAGGAGGAGAGGTCGAACAAGTGTCGGCCTCTGGTATTGGTGGTGGAACTATTCCATGAGGGGTGCTTGGCATTGAGATCGCCCGCCATAATGACGGAGTCACTCATGCCGAAGAGTAATGTTAGGTCATCAGATAGAAGTTGATAATTTTCTGAAGCTACAGATGGAATGGGAGGGATATAGACCGATACTAGAGTGATCGGTGGGTGACCAGTCATACCTAGACGGCAGACTGATACTTCTAGTCGGGAGAGGGGGGGAGGGTCCATAGGAATGCAGTACAGATCCTTTTTATAATAAATGAAAGTGCCACCCGCGTGACAGCGCGTCCTATCGTTCCGGATTAAGCGATAGTTAGCTATGGTGGGGCTACGTTTGTGGGGCTTTAGAAAGGTTTCCTGGATGAGGAGGATATCTAACTGATGATCGCGGAGGAATTCCGCGATCTCATCTTTTTGATTTATTAAGCCATTGGCATTAAAGGTACCTAATTTGAGGGATCGGGGTTTAAACCTTTCAATAGTGGCGTTATACATGATGGGGGGGTCTAGAGAAAGATTTTAGGGCTTGCGTAATGTCCGAGTACGCTTCGTATACATTTGTGATCTGCTGGATATCACCCGACCCTAAGGCTGCGATAATGTCATAAGCCATTTGCGTAGCCCTGGGGGTACAGAAGGTCATAAATGTCGACGATATAATGCCGAATGCATTATTCACGGGGTCTAGCTCGGGAGTGACCACGGGAGTGGGGGCGGGGCGCGGGGCTTTAGGAGCGGTAGCGGTAGCGGGTTTCGCGGGAGGCGCTGAAGGCGCGGGGGGTGCGGGGGGGGCGTAACGCTGGGGGAACGCGGGGGGAGCTGAGAATCCGGGGGGAGGGGGGAAACGGACACGCGGGTCCATGAGAGTGTATAGAGGGGTGCGAGGGGGAGGGGGGCGCGGGGTAGCCAGGGCTGGGAAGGCCTTCTGGTGGTTGATTAGAGACCAAGGGCTAGGCCTCTGAGAGCTTAGCCGCTCGGGGATCTGAGAGGAGGGGAAGGGTTGATACTCCCTTTGTTTTTGCTGTCTAGCGTCTAAACGCTTAGTCAGCTTGCCTGAGTTAGCCTTAGGGGCTTTTGAACAGCCGCGGTAGTTGGCTGTGTGACCCTCGAGGCCGCACAGCACGCAACTAGGCGGGGTTTGGCAATCGTTACGGTCTTTTGGGCGCGGACAATCAGTGGTACCGTGGTCGCCCAGGCACTTTACGCACCTGGGTTTTGCATGGCAATTCTTTTGCGAATGGCCATACAATTGACAACGGTGACACTGACCGATCGCGCTATTTTTCCAGGGCTTCTCAATGGTGAAGCCCGTTAAGTGACAGATGGTCCTGACGTTAAAGATGGGGTGATGCCCCTCGGTAGGGGAGCATACGACGAGAACCATGTCGTATGCTTCCCCGCCGCGCGAACGGTGCATACGATGCACCTCATCGACGGGGATTTTTTGCGACTGAAGGTCGGCTAGAATTTCGGAGGGGGGGATTTCTTTGGGGATCTTTTTGATCACCACTCTAATCTGTCTGTCTTCTGGGAGAGAGTAGGTGTGGAATGACACACCTCTGTCTCTCAGGACCCTGGTTAATTCCCTGTAGTCTTTCGACGACGGGACCTGTACTTTAATACCCTGTTGGGTCGATCTAGCGTTTGTGTAGGCTATTTTTAGCTCTACACACCACTTTGAGATTGCCGTCCACTTCTCCTTGTCCTGAATGAACACGGGAGGTGGAGGCGCGACCTTTTTAGGGCCGGAGCTAGTAACGGTTGCGTCAGCCTGGGAGGATGACGCAATCGGGCGGGTGGAGGTGGGAGGGGAAGCTACTGTAGCGCACGTAGCGGTGTCAGTTAGGCTAACTATCGGGGGGTGGGGGAAATTGAGTCGTCGATAGCGACGACTTTGGCGGCCTGGGAAGAGCTCTGTCTCTTCTTCTTCCTCTTATTACTCTTTCCCATGACTTGGGTGAAGCCTTCGTCATCCGAGTGGGAAGAGGAGGAAGCAGAGACGTGTGCTTCTGTGTCAGGGACGAAGTAGGGGTGGGGGGTCTGGGGGCGCGCTGTACTAGCGGACACGACTTCCGTGTCCATGTCTGAGGGACATGGACTTGGACTGGGACTGGGTTGGGGGTCAGTAGGGGCACTGTCCGTATTCTGTGAAGCAGAAAGGACTTTGAATTCTAGACCGAATTCATTAATAAGAGAGGGATCCTTGAGGAGGACTCTACCTAGTAAGTCTAGGAGTCTGGCGTTGTCGCTCCTGAGTGATGTGAGGTCATTTCGGAGTGACTGAAGGTCACCCTGTAAAGCCTCCATTTTAACTGACTAATTTAATTTTAATTTAGTAATGAGGGAATCCTAATTTCCTATTTTCCCTATTCCTATCTCCCCGGTGGGTATGCCGGGGATGAGTAATCCCTCCCTGTCGGGTGTAGACACGGAGGATGGGTGCCTGATAGTGAGCCCTAAGCTTGCTTTGGCCCGTTGCCTGTCTTAATGTGCAACGGGGTCCTAACCAGTCTAGTGCGCCGGGTGTAGACACACCCGACCGACACAGGGTGTGTAGCTGTGGAGGGAATACTGTCACCACGTGTTGACTAGGAGATCCCCCAAGGCCAAACACTGGGACCCGGCCAATTCACTGCCTCACCCTGAAGGGGATCAGCGGGTGTGTTGGGTCAACACCCCACTCGGCTTCGTTGGCACCGTATGGTATCCACCGAGTGACCACGAAACTGTGGTTTTACCCAGAAGGGGCCTAGTGAAGCTACACACACGTATTTTCTGTTATAGAAATAAGATAGCCTTGAAAAAGGCCGTTTTTCGATCTTAGTCCAATCGATTGACGATCGGAGATCGGAAGTAGTCGGGTGACTACGAGAATCGTTACGTAAACGCAACGGAATATGACTCAAGAACACTGAGTCATGAACGGAAGAGCGCAAGCACACAACCGTCCGTGACCAGTGCCGAGCGTCGAGTCACCATACTCCTTTTGCTTCGTTTACGTTGATATATCTGGTCATACATGCACGCCCGTTGCGACTACTACACACCTGACCTTTTTAAAAACATCCACACGAACCTATATCTACGAATAATATCTAAATCAAAAAAGGTATAACCCGCGATGCTACTAAGAGACAGCACCATGAGAATCGTCATCAGTCTCCTGTCTGCCATTAGAATAAACTACGATAAGGTACTAATCTGTCTGACAAACTTAGTGAAAATTTGTTTTTTGAATTTGTTACTTAATAACTAAAAGTAAAGGTTTTGGAGCTTAACGCTTACGAAAAGTTTGAATTAATAAAAAATGGGAAAGTTGCATTGTAAAGGATTCAAAATCACCACGCTTGGAAAACATATCGGTGATATCGTAGTGGTTGTTAACAGTTAAAAAATTAAAAATAAGTTTATTTGTCACTGAAACACGTGCATAAAAAATATAATTACTCGAGTAGAACAATAAAATAAAACACAATAGATTTAAATATAATCACGAGCACAAAACAGAAATAGTCGGCAGTACCACTTCATTACTGTGATAAGAAGGCTTCCACTCAGCATGATGCTGTGCTATGGAGACTCACAGCATAGGTAGCGCTGATTTTCAGTGGTCACCCGAAAAAGACTTAGGGAAATCCAGTTAGGTTAGGGTACCGTCACAACATATGAGAGAGACTTTCCATATACTTCGGTTATTTCTGAAATTTTGGGTTTTTCTCAGTAGTAGCCCGGAGTCTAAATTTGTGCCCGGTTGAAAGCAATAGGTTCGCCCCTATTACATTAACAAAATATTTTTAATAATATTGATATTTAGAAATTATAATATAAATTTAAGTCAGATCAAGATGCAGATTATAATTCAGAATGTAATGGATTAATTTATTTAAATGGATATTAATTTGTAATAATTAATCAAAAGTGGATTTAATTGTAATTTTATTTAATTTCATATTAAACATAGCTGGCGAAATGTGGGTGTACTATAGGTACATCACTGCCAAGCCCTTCGCGGAATACAGGCGTGATGTTATGATATATTTTCTGAAATTATCGTAATTATTCATCCACGACAAAAATATTGGCACTAGCTTATTTAAAACGTTATCGAAACGTCAACATGAACTTGCTCGAATACCCAAAAAAAATTATGAAAAATGCGATTCAATTACGTATTTTAATGAAAAAGCAATTAAGCATTAAATTTCCATGGAGGCTATCGAAGATTTTCATTAGCGACCAATTGACGTCGGTTCTCAATTAAAATAGAATTATATTGTAATAGCGTGGTACACGGAGCACATAATATAATGGAGATATATTTTATAGTGTGTGTACGTGGTGTAGTGTGGGAAGTCCCGCAGCTAGATGGACCGACAACATCCAGTATGATGCGGAAGGCGGAGGAGAGGGCGCAGCCCGGGAAAGGCCTATATCCAGCAGTGGACAGCGATAGGCATGGTGATTAATGTAGCTAAGAATAAGCAATCATTTGACCAAATCAAATGTTTACTGATGATTGGTATGAGGCATTGTAATATTTTAAGGGACTCGTTGAGAACAAGCTTTTGTGACTCTGTAAACTAGTTTATGATACCTTTTAAATTTTCATTAACTAATTATTATGTGAATCAAACGTTGATTTTCTTTTTTTTTCTAAAATTGAGTTCAAAGTCCGTTTTGATTTCATTTATAATTATTAAAAAAAAACACATAAACCTGTATGAGCACTTATGAAACGTCAGAAGCTAGGTGCACGGTTTCAATTGGTCGTTTCGTATGGAGAAGATCCAGCAAGAAACTCCACGGTTACTCTTTTAAAAATAATTGTTCTTTTTACAATATTTTCAAATGACAGTGTTAATAGGTATGGGAGAACAGTGTAGGTCTTTCAACAAGTACCAGGTACTTAAAAAAATACAAAATGATCAACAAATCTACAGTCCACTAAGCCTACAGCGTTCTCACATTTACAGAATAGAAAATAATCTATATAAAAGATAAATAAATTACATAACATCGCGCCTTGTTTCCCCGAAGGTACACCCACATTTTGCCAGTTATGTTTAAGTCCCATGTAATAGGGGGCGAGCCTATTGCCATCAACCGGGCACAAATCCAGACTAAAAAAATAAAAATAAAAAATTTAAATCGAAAAACCAATTTTAAACTAAATGACAACATGATTGCTATTACAGCTGTAACAAATCTGAATAATTATCATGTCCACAAAAGCTACTAATGAAGAGTTGAAATTAAATTGAATAGATTCAACGTTTTGCATCGTGGTTCCTGAAAACTCACCATGTAGTATTTTCAAGCTTTCACTGGAATGCTTAATTTGGTCATCAAATCTATGTGGGTATGCGGTAATTTGTGAATAAGGTTACCAGCTCTCCACTTATTCTATGCTCTATGCCCCCATACTCGAAGTCCATTGGTTATCATTAGTTAATGCGTCCGAATCGCTAAATTATTGGATTTATTGGGCGTTGCCGAGAGTTTATTAAAAAATAATGCGGTGATTTATGTTTTTGAAGCGAATATTCCGTTATATTGGTTCTTGAACTTCGTAATTATTGAAATGTGGTTTTGTTGGGTTCAAATCGTTTTTCGGCTTGTTATTTATTGGGGCAAAGTTTGTACTTAATGAATACTTGAAATGAAAAGTTGGAATATTTGAATGAGTTTCATTAGGTAGGAAATTGTGCCTACCATATTTTCGTCTAGGAGGTAATTAAGATTTATTGTCTACGTCGGTTGTAGACAGACCGTGTAGCTACTGTTGGTGACAGAATTAATTAATATCAAGTAATAGTGACGACTCAACTGCTCGGTTGGCATTTGAAAACTTTTTGAAAAACTAAATTAAATATTTGTCTAGGGAATCGAACATTACAATAGGTTCTGAGTTGAGCTCCACGATTACTGACAAATGCTTGCACTGACTGGACAGGTCCACTCAAATCTGTATGGTTCTTTCTTCAAAAGACCATTTCAGACACTAATCTACATGGTCCTCATATGGCCTGACCAAGATTAGGTATGTCTGGACTTTAAAAGAGACTGCGACCTCTGAGTTTGTTTCAGCCTTTCTTCTCAGTGTAGTCAGATAGGAAACGCCGAACTTGTCCAGCTTATTATTTTTTAATATGACGTGTAAAACTGATTCCGATATCCTATTTACAGAATAAACATTTTCATTTCATTTCATTTCACAGAGAATCTCGCAATGAACAACCACGCTTGTGTAACACAAACCGAACAAAATTATTGATGGTTCGTCATTGAAGTACAATACCTTAAGGCGTGTCGCACGAACGAACAAGAACATGTTGAACACGAACATCAAACACTGTGTACGTCAAAAACAATCGTGGCGATCTAATTTTGTTTTTCTGAGTAGACGGTGTTCAAAGAATACTACTAAAGAGAGCGGGGTGATTAAGCGCGAACTCAAGGCTAACTGTGTTCGTATGGTGTTCATGTTTGCTTTGCTAATTTACGTCCACACGTACGAACCAAACGTTCCATGTTCGGTGTTCGTGTTCACCATGTTTTGTTCGTTCGTGCGTACATGCCTTTAGGCTGGTTTCACAGCTGTCCGGGAAACCCGTGCGGGCCGCCCGTACGGGCTCCCGCAACGGAGACACATAAGGCGCTAGAACATTGTTTCACAGCGACGAGGATTGGTCCTTACGCGACCCGCTCCGGGAAGAGCCCGTACAACGCTAGCAAGCGTATCGTACTAACTCTCTCGTTTCAGAGCACTGCGGCCGCTACCCGTACGGGTCTCCTGTGTGCGAGCGACCCGTGCGGGTCTTCCGGACAGCTGTGAAACCAGCCTTAGGTAATGGGTTATTTTCATAACGCTGTTGTTCAAGACAGGGCTTGGTAACGTTACCAAATAACAAAATAATAACCGTTACGTAACGTTAATTTCAATGCGATACCTTACTAACGTTACAAAAAAGTTAACGATACTTGATAACATTACCAGTAATATAACGTTAATTAACATTAACGAAAAATACGATAGCTAACGTTAATTTTATCGTTAATTTAGCTGCGTTGCCGTTCTGTAGGTCAACATTGTGTGCGCTCGCTTAGCATTGGATTACTTTAGATACACTGTTGCCGCTCCGCCGCGCGCCGACCGCGCCGGCTGCGCCGCGCCTTCACACATAGACTAATATTTATAAATGAGCCTTCACAGTCGTGTCCAAGGATTTTTTTTTTTTTAATGGCATCTCGCAATACTGACCACTAAGGTCTTGGCTGCTTAACCGGATTTCCCGGGTGCCATAAGCTTCTACACTTAGAGCCTCCAGCCAGGAACTTTTTGAACTTATTCTAAATTAAAATTAAGCGAATGCTCGCTAAGGGCACCCCCTGTGGGGTACGAACCTCGGCTTAGGGCATCGCTGATGGGAGGACAGCAAGAAGGGACAGGCTGGATCAAGATTATTTTTCATCATGATTATTATGCGGGGTATTTAAAGCTACGTGCTCAGCTCAACAACTGCTGGCACCTCGTTTTCGAGCAAGGGTCGGGGGGAGTTTCATTTACTCAGGGATTCGGTCGCGATCTCAAAGGACCTTGGCGGCGAGGTCGGAATGACGGGAGGCGTCTGTTTTTGTGCACTGTACTGGTGGCCCTATTCTGCTCCTGTAGGAGTGTAATGGGGTCATCTGGGTCGGAGAGTACATGCATTGGGCGGCGGGTCTGACTAATTCGGGATGGGATATAATCGGCTGCCTTGACAACCAGAGGGTTGCGATGTCTGAGAGCGGAGTCAAAGTAACACTTGGTCATGCGTTTAAGAAACTGGTGAATGGTTGGCATTTTACAGTCGAGATGGAGGATCTCGTTTCTGACGAACCAGGGGGCTAACGTGGCCTTGCGAAGGAATCGGTTCTGTAGGGTCTGCATCCAATGGATGGAACGGGGTTTGGCGTGGGCAAAGACTGCTCCCGCATAAGTCATGATGGGACGAATGCACGCTATATAGGTACGCAATTTGCACTTAAGTGACAATTTGCTGCGTGCATTTAGAATGAAGTGAAGTCTACCTAGAGCGAAAGCGGCTCGCGAACGAACCGTCTTTATGTGCTCTGAAAAGGAGAGATGATGGTCTAGGATCACATCGAGGTATTTGGCTCGCTTCTCCCAAGGGATAGGCTTGCCGAACAAGGTGATTGGTCGGGGGAGGGGGAGGGATCTGGATTTCGGTTTTTAGAATAAAACCGCTTGACTTTTGTCGGGATTTACTTCGATTCTCCACCGTATAAACCAGGCGCCAAGGTTATTGACAGCCCTTTGTAGATTTAGGAGAGACGAAGGGGAATTACCTTAACAGATGATCGCAGTATCGTCTGCGAACAGAGCGAGCTGCGTCCTACTGTGTTTGGGGATATCGCTAGTATATAGCGTGAATGCGAGCTATCACTGAGCCCTGAAGGACTCCTGCCCTTATGGGGCGGGGGGAGGATAGGGTTCCTTCGATACGGTAGCGGAAGGTGCGGTTCGACAGGTAGTCTCGTAAGATGAGCACGAGACGATCTGGCACACCGAGTTTGTAAAGCTTATATAATAAGCCGTTGTGCCAGACTTTGTCGAAGGCTTTCGCTATATCGAAGAAAACCGCACATGTCTGCCGGCCGTGGGTGAAACCACATTTGACCAGCTCGACGATACGGTGGACCTGATGCACGCTAGAGTGCTGAGTTCTAAAACCGAACTGCTCGTTAGGAATGAGGCCCTTAGTCTCTGCGTAGTCTCTGAGACGCTTATAAATAAGCCTCTCATAGATTTTACCGAGGACTTTGAGCAGACTGATAGGGCGGTAGCTAGAGGGCTCGTTTTTAGGCTTGCCGGGCTTTGGGGTACCTATGACTGTGGCCTCCTTCCACGTCTGGGGAAAGATATTATTACTTAGAACACCATTGAAGATGGTGGTCAATAGCATGATCAAGTAAGCTGGGAAGAGCTGGACCACCCTGTTGGTGAGTCCGTCTGAGCCGGGGGCTTTACGTGTTTTAAGACCTTTGATTATCTCGTGTACCTCATCTGGTACGATGGGGGGCAAGGGAAAGTCAGGGTCATCAACGGGAGGAAGGGAGGCTCTACATTCAACTTCAGCGTCGACCTTATCGAGGTGAGCTTTGTCTACTGGTAGGGAACTGGGAGAGCATTGGGCTTCTAGACTATCGGCTAGGCACTCTGCTTTGCCAATGTCGTCGAAGGCAATCGTTTTATCGGGGCGGACTAATGGGGACAGTGGAGCTGACTAAGGGGACCTAAGTTTCCTCTGGAGTTCCCAGAAGGCTAGATGAGAAGGCTCAAGATCGCCCAGCATCTTGTCCCAACCCGCGTCACGCAACTCCACAATGCGTGTCCTTACAGTTCTCTGAAAGTAGCGCATGTGGGCTTTGTTGGCGGCACAGGGAAAGACGCTGTAGGCACGAGTAGCCGCGTTCTTCTCAGTCATCAGGGCACGCACATCGTCGGGGAGTTTCAAGTAACAGGGATCTGTTGCTGGAACCTTCCTTGAGCAGTCGCTCAGGACGGTTTGTACGTGCTCCGTGAGTGAGTCGATCGCGGCTGTCGTGTCAGCGATTGAGTCAAATTGGCCTGGGATAGCGTCTAGTAAGGGGGACGTCTTGGATTTCAGCTGAACGCTTACTTTCTTCTAGTCCGTCACCTTTTTAATGGGGAGGGGGTGGTTGGGGTCAGAGGGACCTATGCGGGAGATGATTTAAAGATAACCGGACGGTAGTCGTGTCCAAGGAACGTCGTGTCGCAGTACTTATAGTGAATTGGTTTGTTGGAGACGCTTACAAGATGGGACGGAATAAACGAAATAAGGTTTGTAGTTATTTTGAACTCAACGAAAATAAAACATCTAAATGTTTAGTTACAGAATGTGGAAAAATATTAAAGGTAAGTTACGTGTACCTTTATTATGATCTATCTTAGCGCCTCAGGCCCCGCTAAAGGCTCGAGCGCTGCCTTTGTGTCACGTCACGTGTCGGGTCTGCACGAGCCTTAATTCCACAACTTTAACCGTTTAATAATAACGATAAAATTAACGTTAAGATAGAATTAACGTTATTATAGATTAACGATAAAAATTTGCATAAATACCGTTAAATCTACTAACGTTATTTTAATTTTAACGGTAACTCTGTCAAATAAGGGTAACGTTATGAAAATTTTACCGGTATGTAAAGCCCTGGTTCAAGACATACCTATTCAAATCCAAGTCCGTGGCTTTAAAAACAAAACACGATCGTTCCTTTTTCTACATTCAAAATATTTACTTTTTTTTCTAAGTCGAAACAAAACACAACCACTGCCATACAATGGTCTAAGGCTGCAGCTTGTCTTTGTAATTTCAACAGAAATAAAAAATCTGGTGACTCCAAGTCAGGTTAATAGTACTGCCATTAATTTCGTTACGGTAACTGTGGAGTTGTGCCAAGGCGGTCCAAGTTAGGGGATTCGTTTACACCGTGGCGTAATATTTCGTAAACATTCACTGGTGGCGATATGTGTTACGTCATTCCGGCGCATCCTAGACAAGATAAGATGTAATGAAAATAATAAATGACAGGACTGACTAAGGCCATCTAAGAACACAGAGCGCCACAACTGCCGCTGCTAGAAGCGACACTGTTAACACTTTTCATAAAATAGAGCGTGTCGCCGTTTACTCACACTAAGTCACAAATAACTTATAGAAACTGACGGTTTTGAATGGCGATCGTGACTAGGGTTGCCAGGTGTCCGGCTTTAGCAGAACATGTCCGGCTTTTTATAATCGTGTTCGGTCAAATATACACAAGTTCGGGTTTCGTTAGGCTTTTGGTCAACCCCGCCCCGCCAAAAAATGCCTGATTAATTATTGATTGTTTTAATTGCTTTCAATTTAATGAAGAAGGCTGATTATTGATTGTTTTAGTTACTTTCAATGTAAAGAAGTTACAAATTACTTTAGTAAGAACAAAATGTGATTCATAATTAAGAGTAGAGTATGTCTCAAATGAATAACATAGTAATAAATACACAAATAAAAGTTTTCTTTTAAAAACCAGTGTGTCAGGCTTTCAGAGCAAAATGTCCGGCTAAATATAAATCTGTGTCCGGCTTTTCAATTTTTGGGCTTGGCAACCCTAATCGTGACTGAAGTTGTACGCACAACGCACTATCGTCGTCACGAATGTTATTAGTATTGCTGTCTCTAGACGCAGTCGGCTAAGAATAAGATAATTATGTAGGTTTCAAGATTTAATAGTTAACTAGAGATATGATTTTAGCCGGCTTTGAAACGAGACATGACACGTATTTGTGTAGCTTTGCGGGTTCTATCAAATATTTTTCATCAGTTGCCTATAAGTACTCACTCATTTCTGCCTTTTATATTTTCAATTCCAGATTTTTTACATGTCATTTACTTCAGTCCAAGCCAAAAACATAATATGCAGAACTGACCTACATACTGTTACAGTTCTGTGTAAGTCACGGCCCCAGGTAAAGGGGTGGCTAAGCAAACCGGCTTATCGCGACCGGCTGACAAGCGTGGATTTATGTGTTAACTTTATCTTTTCCGTAACGTGCGCCTCACAGGCCGATGGCATTGGAGTTTGTTGGGTTTGGCGGTTGATCTTCGGTTAGCTAATCTCTATACAAAATGTAAAAAAACCCTGTCCGATCCATGAGGGTGTTGTTAAGTATCGTACTGGGAGTTTATGTTTGTGGAAATTTTCAGGAAAAGAAAAAAAAATCGCCACATTTTTTTTGAATGGGGAATTTTTCCGGGTCATTATTACATTGGCCACGGGCGGCCGTTATAAGCAGGTGTTTATGTCATAACTTATGACACATGTTGATTAAAAAAAAAAAAATTGGGATAATTTTTGTAGTAAAAGTTTTTGTAGTAAAAAATTTTAAATAGCAAATTTTTTTTTTTCAAAAATAATTATTATTTTTATTACTTTTTGGTAATGTTGTTGCAGTACCTATGTGCCCCTTTCGGATCGAACAGGGTTTTTTTTTATATTTTATATGCGCGCAACGGAGTATTGATAAAACTAATGTCCATGCTTCAAAAGTATTGTTCGATAGATAATTTGTAATTTTAATTTAATTGTTGTAGTTAATTTGCTTCTGAAAAAAAGAAGATGGCATGTATGTCAGGAAAATTTATTGTTAGGCAAATTGACTTCCATCTTAAATTGTCCTTATAGTCAAATCACAACTACCATTCTTTGACAGTTGTATAAAATAGAGCTATAACACGGCAAAATGTGGTAGTGCGTCAATTTGATAAAAAATAATTTTCCTGACGGAACGTTATTATTTCGTTTTCATGTTTCAATATTAAGGTTGCACTAGTCGACGCGATGGCTCGAACTCGTTGCTGGCGTGGCTAATATACATGCTATTTAGTATAGTTATGTATTTATTTATCTAGGTTTTATTGATTTATTTATATATTTATTAATTTATTTAGTGACATAGACGATGATTTATAACAAAAACGAGCGCATAAAATTTAATGAGCAAACTTTTGGGCGTATAGGTATTATGGAAAAACTCCTAAAAGTATCTGCTCAAAATAATATTATTTGAATTTTTAAATAAATTATCTATCCCTGTACGGTTTTTGTTTGGCCATTTTCATACCATATAAGTTATTTATTTATGTCCAAAGATGAGTTAAAATTACCAAACCAATATTTTTTTCCAATTCTGCTTCCATACACAGCCAGATAATGACAAGACAATATTGATATAATTTTTAGTTTTGAACGTGCATTGTCAAACAGACGAGTAATCACCATACTACGTTTGTATGGAAGAATGACCGACTAGCTTAACCTTAATGAGTAGACATCCCAAGAATATATGAAAAGATGAAATAAACGATGGTAACGCAGTAAAAAAAACCGTAGAAATGAAAATCCCTTAAGTGACATGATAACGTTATTTGATAAAAGATTATTATTTTTAGGATAAAATAATCTTTCATTCAGCCTAATATTCTTTGCATGGCGAAATAATCATGCCTTATAAAAATAATAAGAAACGGAATTTCCTCGATATTCTAATCTGATAATCGAACACTCCAAATGAGACTTTATTGTATAAATCGCGCGTGGAACACAACGCGCCTTCGACCCGGGCCTGGTCTTTACCGGACGGCGAGCTACCCATTGCTCACCGTCCGCAAGCCCGCACCGACCAGTGTGATTTTATTTTTTTTTGCATTGTATAGCTCAATTCTTGAAGAAGCTATAAGCTATAAATATATATTTCATTTTGTCATGGCGTCTCATTTACTTGCTACTTGATTCCCATTAATGATTTACACAAAATTATTGAGATGTAGAACTTATTAGCGTGATTAAAATTCTTCTGAAGTGGAACGTCCCTTTGATTTACGTTACGTTGTAACATTCAAAATATTTGAACTGTTTTACGAGTATTTTGAAACATAAAGAGGACAGAAATAGGATCATTTTGATTAATTCTGCCTTTGTTTGAACAGAATGTTTGATATTTGAGATTTTACTCTCTTAAAATGTTTTACAATATTTTGTATACATTAATTATTTAATTATATGTGAAGACGATGCACCTGGAATAAGTTTACTATACCACAATAAATAAAATTATTAAAAATGAAGCAATGACAGAAAAAAATATTATTTAATGGATACATGGTGTTCACATATTTACAAGCATATTAAAAGTACGTATACAATATTCCTAAAATGTTTACAAGTAATACTAATAAGTCAGTGTGTGAGTTCAAGTAATCACAGAATGTAAAATCAATGTTAAAATAATTAATAATACAATTAAATTAGCAACCAGTTTGATTTTGTCTAGACTAAATTGTCCTATGGAGCTAGACTAGCATGTTTCCAAGCATTTTTATCTTGGATATAATCCTCTAATTTGTAATATGCTTGATTACAAAGAGTACTTTCAATATGAGTTTTAATTTTTTTTTCAGTTAACTGCAAACTTTAGTCCGTATTATCGTAACGAGATTGCATCACAAATTCAATTGAAATGGAATTCATAAAATTGAATTAAAGGCATTCATCATTCGTATAAAATTTTGTACATAGTTGACCAAAAGTCATTAAAATTATAAATTATATGTAGTTACTAATGAGCGTCCATTGTCACTAAAACAAAGTCGCTTCACACACTATTAATTTTAATAATTGGAAGAGTCCTACAATCGTTTCAATCAATTAACTCTGTCTATCGCTGTCCACGGCTGGATATAGACCTCCCTCAGGCTGCGCCACAACACCATGTCGTCTGCCTTTCAGATCCAATCTGCCCAGCTACCTTTTAAAGGTCTTCGGTCCACCTAGTTGGGGAGCTTCCCACATTATGCTTGCCGATACGCAGTCTCCAGGACTCGTCTACTCCATCGGCCATCGGTCCTTCAACAAACTTCTAACAAACTTCAACTGCTATTTCAACTTACTTACTCTGCAAACTATATCGGTCCATCGATTACTACTGATTAATTTTAACTAACATAAGCTCGAAGCTTAAGCTCGAATCAGCTGCAGTGATTTGGAACCCTTACGAATGCACTTACGCTTTACTTCTTGAAAAAGTCCAAAAGGCCTTCCTGAGATTTCTATATAAAAAGCTCTTCGGATACTACGGGTAGTTTTTTATGCTACAAAATTTTTACTCGGAGTACAAAATTTTCTCGATGTAAGGCGTAAGTGCTCTCTGCTTATCACTGCCTGCCGTATTATGCGGGGTGAGTCCGATTGTCAGGAACTAGTGAAGCAGTTGGTAAGGCTTTTTGTCCCTGTTCTTCCCAAACAACAACTCAGGCCGCGAAATCACCGGCTACTAGCCATACCATCAGCACGCACAGTGTCGCGAGCTAACTCGCCCCTCGTTCGGGCCCAATTAGCTCAATGCTCTTCTGACATCAACACCGGAATGTGACTTGTTTGCTGGGAGATGGATCGATGTGTGTCGTGAATGTTTAAGTTTTTGTGAGAGAATGGATGATTTTTTTATTTTTATTTGTTAATTTTGTTATTTCTCGTGTTTCATGTTTTATTTTTATTTTTTTGTAATTTACATAACCCACTAACGTAGAAACGTGTGTAACTTTTAGCTTGTATATTGTTCTGTACAAAGCCTTGGTAGTATATTCTGTTATGTTGAATATGAAAATAATAATAAATAAATAAGCTTAGATAGCTTATAGCCTCGTTGGTCTAGTGGTCGCAAGCGCTACTACTGAGCATGAGGTCCTGGGTTCGATTCCCGGGTCGGCAAAGTGTTATTGGGTTTTTCTATCTGGAATTTCTCAATAGCAGCCCGGAGTCTGGATTTGTGCCCGGTTGATGGCAATAGGCTCGCCCCCTATTACATGGGACTTAAACATAACTGGCGAAATGTGGGTGTACCTACTACAGGTACCTACACCTATGCCCAACCCTTCGGGGAAACAAGGCGTGATGTTATGTTATGTTTAAGATCCCAAAAAGTTTAACCACCGTTAAAATTGTGCCACCCACTGCCACAGAAAGTATTCGGCAAGCATCGTTGTAGCAATGCAACGCTCTATACATCTATACAAACATACATAGATACTATAACTAAATAAATATATTCGGTATTGTAGTGGTTACAAATTCAGTTTTGTCGTTGACGTTTTCTTTGAAATACTTTGATGGCTGTGTATGGTATAAGCCAAGTTGACGCAATCAAAGTACACTTTTACAAAATAGATTTGACAAAGCAGCTTTGGTAAAAGTTCACTTTGATACCGGTTGACACTAACATAGTTCATTTGGACCATTTTCTTCATTCTTTAAGCAGTCTATCGAATGATACCACTGTTTTTACATTTGGCACCATTTTGTTTTGTCAATTGACGTCCAAATAGGCTATGAAAAGTTGACCGCAGTCCTAGTCCACTTTGATTGGACGCTGTCATTCAAGTGCGCTTTGATCAGTGTTGCCATAATCAAAAAAAGGCCCAGTAATCGTCAAACCTACTTTGTCCAAGCGAGCGTACTTTGATTGTGTCAACGCGGCTATAATTAATCACCTGAGAGGCTTGGTGTCCAAATTCTTGGTTGAATTTCAAATACCGTTCTGCATTTGATTTGGAATATCATTGGGTTATGTCGAATGTATTGACAGTATCGGGAAATGTTAGTCAGGTAAATAGTTTTGTTACCAACTTAAATTGTCCTTATGTTCAAATCACAACTGTCATTCTTTGATGGAAGGTATAAATTTGCTTATCAATGAATATTCCTGACTCAAGTACAAAAAGATAAAAAAAAAATTAAATTAGTGTGAAATTATAGATTTCAGTGACTGGAAAAGTCAATGAACTGCAGAATAAATAAAAAGTGATGAAAATAATAATACGCAGCACATTTTGTTTTAAATCTTCCAATCAAGTGCCATTTAATTTTGATGCATAATTATTATGTTTGCGTTACATATTATTTTCCAGAGCTAATTCTAAATTTATTCCTATAATTATTAGGTTCTCTTAAAAATTTACGATATGAAAGTCAGCCCAGACACATGATAAATTACCAGCTATATGTTTAATTCATTTAGCCCAAAATTCACAACTTACCATCCGTAACTGTCAAAGTATTATTGCAGTCATCTGCCTTCGCTTTTAAAGATAATAATATAATAACTTAGGCCAGACATCTTACGTTTAATTTTATTCCTACAAGCTAGATTGTAACGGGGACACATTATAGACCTGATCAAACTGAGGCGAATCCCGTGCGGGATGCGGGAAAAAATTTGCTCGCGACGATTGTGTCAACTAACTTGTGTGGAGGTGTTCAAACTGACACAATAGGGATGGCAAGATTTTATTTTATTTTTGTCCGTCATGTATTTTGTAAAAAAAATTACGTACACGTATTTTTTCGTTTTTTACGTTTTCAAAAGATTACGGCGATATATTGAGTTTAAATATGCCATGATGTCACGAGTATGTAGATTTTATACTTACTTGTGATGTAGCGACCCCCACTCCCCAACTTTAATGCGTTTTATCCAATCCATTTTTTTTATTAATACGATAAAGCAAAAAATATGTTTTTTTTTTAAATTAACGGCCTATATAGAATTTCTTTTTTTTGACCCAAGCTTCATTTCTATTATAAGAGTGACTTCTTTAATCATTTAAACAATAGAAAGAAAATGTATTTATTTGCGGTAAAACATGATGCAATAAAAAAAGACCCTATGCGAAACAGAGCCACAGGGCTGGTTTTTAGCAACAGTCGGCGTCGCGCGAAGCCGCGTCCCGCATCCCGCTCGGGATTCGCCTCAATTTGGACAGACCTTAAGTTATAACTGGAACACGCACAACTTAAGTGGTTTTACTCTTATCTCAAACAAGAGCAATAAAATCTAAATGGGAAGGCGGATAGAATCCTCATAAATTATAGTTGTTCGTACTATTAATTTGTATGGCTAATAGAAATTGGTAGCACCCAAGTTTGTTTGCGAATGTTATATTGTGGTGTCTGGACTTGATATACTAAACCCTATTTATTTTATGTTTTTAGGACCCAAATATGTGTTCACTTAATTGAATAAATAACAGCTTTAGTTTACATAAAATTCGTATCGGTCACGCAGTTATTTTTAAGAGCGAAAAAGTGGTCAACCTAGCCTTTTCCTTTGTTGAGGTCAGCTTCCAGTCTAACCAGAAAGATGCAGGTGAATACCAGTATTTTACATGGAGCGACTGCCTATCTCACCTCCACAACACCTATTTTTTTTTGGGTGGTAAATTATCAAATAACTTCTCCCGCTCTGGGTGGAGCGGAGGGCGTGTCAGACTCTTACTGACTGAAACCCACCCGTGTTCCTTCAGTTGCCATGTTGCCGGGGGGCCACGATATCCCTATCGGCCCATATTCGGAGCCCCGGCAGGCATTGGCCCTTGCGGACCCCGTCAATTCTGCTGACATCTCTTTGAGACGCGCGTGGAACACAACGCGCCGTCAACCCGGGCTTGGTCCTTATCGGACGGTGAGCTACCCATTGCTCACCGTCCGCAAGCCCGCGCCTACGGTGGCCGGAAATCTGCCTGTGATTCCCGACGCCCAGGGCGTCTCCTCCTGCGGCGGTTAGGGGCGCGAGGACGCGAAATTTGCCCCTCCCTCACGCGCTCCACCTCCTCCTTCGCGAGCATTACTGCTTCGCAGAAGGAGGTGACGGCCTCCCATTTCCTCTCACTCCGTAGCATGGACCGAATCAGGGCCGGACGCGAGAGATCACCGCCGCCGATCGCCTCCACGAGGACACGGCGATAACCCTGCCCAAGCCGGGCAGACCACAACCGTATACTCCACCGTGTCCTCCGGGCGATCCACACAGTGACGACACCCGGGCGTTTCCTCCCGCTTTATCCTGAACAGGTAGGTACCTCCCGAAGCAGCCGTGTCCGGTGAGGACCTGCGTCAGGCGGAAGGTGAAGACGCCGTGGCGCCTCTCTAGCCACTCCTCAAAGAGGGGTCTTATCGCCGCAATTGTGGCGTGCCCAGCGCTGGGTTGCGACAGTCGCACTCTCCATTCCGCCATGAGATCTCGCCGGAGCTCTGTCCGCTGTGCCGCAATTTCTTGCGGCATCGGAGTTAAGCCCCGGCGTTTCGCCTCCTCGCGCCACTCCCAAATGTGCGTGAGGACCAATAGGATAGCCCTTGGTAAGATTGTCAGACTTTCGGGCTTCCGACGACCCGTAACGACTGTCAAAAATCCACGAATGACAGCCAGGACCAACGGCTTACGTGCTTTCCGAGGCACGGAGGAGTTTCGGTATGAAAAGATGGTCACCCATCTACGGATTAACCCCGGCAAGCGTAGCTTAACCTGATGGATCGACCCGTGCGGATTTTATTACTTAGCCACGAGCTCCTACAATCGTAAACAACCTAAGAAATTTTGATTTACGCGGGCAGTGTACTTCTAACAAATATAAGCAAATGTACTGCTATTATAGTCCGCGCAATCCACGAAGACGTACCCCACTCCGCTCCGCACTAGAGTTCAACTTACAGTACAGTAATCGCGGAGTGGGGCGCGTCGTCGTGGATTGCACGAACTATAACGATAAGTTATAACCACCAACAATAAAGTCTAACTAACGTTATACTGTAGCACAATTATAGCTTGAACTAATCCTACCTACTTGTTACTATAACTTAATCACTTGCTCAAATTAAACCGTTGTTTAATCGTCACTAACGCACCTCCGCAAACAATATCGCTTGGGATAATCTAACTAATCCGTCGCGAGCTATTAGCCTAGCTAACCGTAACCTACTTAACGCGGATCAATTTAAATGTAAACAAGGCCTTGTCATATCATAAGTCTTAGGACTCAACCTGTATTTGTATACAGGTTGATTTTGGGTCGGGATTGAAACTAAGCCAATTAGGAAAAGAAATTGAAGGCATCTTGAATCTCAAAAGGTAAAAAACTAAACCCTTATAAGATCACTCTAGTCCGTCTGTCTGTGTGTGACCACCGATTTTTGCAGGAACGGGTGGATTTTGCAAGTTGAAATTTATACCAGATACTGAAGTCTATAGTCCCTATTAGCTGTATAAAAATCAAGGTCCTGAGTCAACATGATAAAAATATGGGCAAATTTGGATTTTTGCGAAAACTTGTAAGTAGGTACCAAAATTTACCTTAATTTTCAACTTTTTTTATTTTTCGGAATTTTCCTTTTACTTACAAGTTTTCGCGAAAATCTAAATTTGCCCATATCTTTTTACCAATTAAAATTATACCAATTTTATTATGGCGGTATAATTGGTAGGTACGGAACCCTCGGTGCGCGAGCCCGACTCGCTCTTGACCAGTTTTTATTTTTATTTTCTTTTATATCAAGTTCTTTCAAGTTATTAAAGAGCTCATTTGTATAAATTATCTTATTAGCATATCTTTTTTTTCTGTGGGGAAATCCTGATGGATACCCTCCGTCTTGGGAGAACGGAGGGTTATGTCGGACTCCTACCGACTAAAACCCCACTGTTCCTACTAATACCATGAATCGGGGGCCCGGGAGATACTTGTACATTCGCCGCACTAACGACTGGTCAGCCCGCCATGCCTACCGGGTCCCATCACCCAGTGCGTCCGATCCCACGACCGCACGTCCCCAGAATCACTCGCATAGAACACTGCGTGTTCCTTTTTTTGGTCTGACAGTTCGGGTGACGACACAGCCCCAATTTCGCCGCCCGCAGGCCCCTTCCTATAGTGGCCGAAAATCGCCCTTCGACGCCCAGCTCTTCTGGTGCGGATGGACGTAATATTTAAGTTAGAAGTTATAGTAATCGAAACTCATTCCTCAAATTAATGTTCTATAGCTACCGTCTACGTATAATTAAAGAAATGGAGCTACCAACCGACCAATTAAGAAGAAATAACTTTTCTATTTTCGACAATTCTTTCTTTAGCCTATTCAAAGACGCCATTTTGATGTTACTTTATACATGTATATTTTTTGAAACAGGGACTGAACGGGGGTCTTAAAAATTCGAAGTGGGGTGCATGCGGGGCATCATATGAAAGAGCGCTATTTGCACATTCTAAAAACATTTTTTTTTAGGCCGCATTGTTTTCGAGGTGCGTGAGTCCGACTCGCTCCTGATCGGCTTTTTTATTGCGTTAACTTGGAAGTTTGATTTTCGTTACAGCTCCAAGAGACCGTAGATCTAAGTTTTTGATATCTATTTCAACTTGATGTCTCCACGCGTTCCTGATAAAAAGGGTCTTGACAGACAACGAAGTCATCCTTTAAGGGTTTGAATTTGCCCCGGCAACAGGGCAACCGAAGGAACACGGGTGGGTTTTAGTCAGTAAGAGTCTGACACGCCCTCGCGCTCCGCCCAGAGCGGGAGAAGTTATTTGATAATTTCCGACCCAAAAAAAAAAAAAAAAAATAAGTGTTTGAATTTTTCATTTTGACGTATGGAACCCTAAAACAGATTTATTGTTGTTACCTTTCATGCCGTTACGTATGGGCCATGTCCTGGGTTAGGACATAGGATACTCTGAATCCCGGTAGCACGTTCCTGTGGGATATTTTCCAACATCCACGCGGGCGAAACCGCGGGCAAAAGCTAATTACTTTATACAATTACAGATCTCGGCTTGCTAGGACAGGAAAACCAAAAGCGCGTACTTATTCTCAAATACTTCTGAAAAGCAACATGATACACTTTTGAGACACCAAATCAAACCTTTAACGAATTAACGCGACAATAATACAAATTGCATTTTCTCACACAAAATTACAGTACCCTACTTATTTCCGCGCAGTTGGGACTGATTCCGGTCCCACATACAGTTGTCACGCTAACAATAAATTGTGGCGGTTCGGGAAGCGAGTCCGAAAGTTACGGACTAATTCCAACTATTTTCGGACAGAAATTCCGCTTAATATGTGGGTAGAATGTTGGACTGTATTTTTGTTGTAATGTCTTATTTAATGCCTTTATCTGATGGCGCCAAAGGCAGATTTATGTTATTACACCTGCTAATAGTCTGCGAAATCTTACTGAACACAGTAAGCAGTGTTGCAGTCGCTCCATGTAAAATATGGTTAACTCAACCGACAAAGAAGTTGCGTTTAAAGCACAAAAGAGATGCCTCAGAGCCATGTTCAAGTTAAAAACTACCGATAGTTGTAAGCCCTATTTCATACGCTATAAAATATTGACAATGGCATCTCTTTATATTCTGGAATCAGTAATGTTTATTAGATATAATAGTTTTTTATTTTCGCGCATGACAAATAAATTTCCCAGAAACAGGCGTGATCAAAGTCAGCTCTGTCTGCATAGTAGTAGGACTGCACTTATGCACAAGAGTGTTTTTTGCATGGCCCCCATCATTTATAATAAGTTACCAAAAAGTTGGAGGGAGCTTAATAATATACAATTGAAGAAACAACTAAAGTCATTTCTAACCGCCAAAGCATATTATAATACTATGGAATTTCTGACAGAACCATTCATTTTGACATAGATTTTTATTTTATTTTTAATTATTTTTATGTACTAATCTAATATAACTAGCCTGTAGGTATTGTCCCACTGCATGGCAAAGGCCTCCCTCTCCCTTTTCCACTCAACTCTGTCCATTGGTAGTGTCGGCCAGTCCTTTCGGTAGGAGTCAAGCTCGTCCCGCCATCATCGTCTCGGCCTGCCGCTATGTCGTCGTGCGTTTAGTGGGACCCAATCAGTAGTTCTTTTAGCCCATTTGTCATCTGACATGCGACAGACATATTCGGCCCAGTCCCACTTAAGCTTAGCGGCTTTCTGGATAACGTCCGTGACCTTGGTTACTGTTGACATTTATGATTAACAATCATAATTATTAACATTTGCTATAAATAAAATATAGAACACAGGAACAAGAAATACATAAAAAAAATATAAACAATATTGCAGCCCACAACGCTGTTCACAGGATTAGCTACAGGACAGTGACAGTGAAAATAATCGCTAGGGTTACAAATATATTTTCTTTTCTTAACTAACGTGTTTATAGTATAGTATATCCATATAAATTTTAAGAAATGGTACACAAACATAGAAGAAAATGTGTTCAAGAAAGCTCCTTGAGTATAAGAGTTCTGAACGTATAGGGAGCACAAACAAAAATGTATATGTGTTTAAAATTCCCATTGTAGGAATCGACCATTCTGCGAACAGGCGATGCGTTCGCCAGAGTTGGACTTGCAAGTACCCACTGAAAATAATCTGCCAGCGCGCACTTTTCGCTTGTGGACTGTCCTAGGAACCGCATAGCAAACCATGTTGGACAATTCAATGCAGTCAAATATATTTCTTACAATATTATATAGATTCATGGCTTCTACGAACTTGTCTATTTTCAAGTGCTGCGAGCTTATACTTTGCAAGCAAATCTTGGTATGGCAAATAATATTCATAGCATCTAAAATGCATGTTACGCAGGAATTTGTATTGAACACGCTCAATCATTTCAACGTACTTTTAAAAATACCACTACATTAAAAATACCCCTGTTAAAAATTTGCTAATTTTTAATGGATTTGGGGTAATGTTGGTACTCAAAAACTGTGATTTTTAAGTAGTAATAACTTTTTTATTTTCAATAATAATAAGATTTTTTATTACTTTTAGATAATGTTATTCAAATTCAAATTCAATTTTTATTTGCCATAAGTGTTGGTACAATTTTAGTGTTCAAATAAATAACTATACAGATCCGTAACACTTAGTCATAATAATGTGACATGCAAACATTTGGGTTATTATTATTATATAAAACAATTCAATTAAAATTAGTAGCCTTATTGTTATAATATTAGATACATAAAAAAAAAAGAAATACTGTTAGTGTCAGAGGGTAAATAGTTATGAATGTCATTTATTAATCAACCTCTTATTTAAATAGGTCGCTAACTGAGTAGAAATTCTTTTCCCTTAACCATACTTTAAGACACCTTGCAAATTTATTAGCTGGTCAGATATATTGCAGTACTTATGTGCCCCTTTCAGACCGGACAGGGTTTTTTACATACTGTATATGCTATTAGTATAACCCTACCTCTACTGCAACCCGTATCATGCTAATGTGTAACTTCATGAACATTAACAACCCGTATTTAGTTCCGCGCAGCTTGACACCGATTCCGGCCAGTTGTCACGGTTCGAGCAATTTATTGCTCGGGATTACGAATGATGTACAGGAGTGGTTGTAATATGTTAGTGTCATGCTTGTGATTTCTGGAGGAGAAAGCAGTAATATATGGTAGATATCCTAACAGATTTAGGGGCAATAATGCAGTAGGAGGTAGACACAAGCAATAAATTACAAGCGTTGTGTCATCGTGTATCTCTTTCTTTTCTATGCAGTCCGTTTAGCGTTTTTTAAAGACATGTTTGGCTTCTAATTACTTGCACGAAAGAAGCTCACTCAATGTTTTAAATAGTCTTTTCTCAAATATGCATGGAAATATTGTCATTATTTTCGAACAAAGAACACGCGAAGTATCGAATTTACGGTCAAAGAAAATCAAATCCATTGCAGGTGCGTTTTTTGAATTTGGAACATTACAACGCTCCAGCAATGTTGTATGAAATGGCGTGAAAAAGAGATCCAATCAAAGAGTACTATTTAATAACCCCAGGTTATTAAATAGTACTCTTTGATTGGATCTCTTTTATCATTCTTGGCATACCAAAGTTCTCTTTGCTTAGTACAAATTGCGTTCACGTGGTTGTATAGCCTTAGATGCGTTTGCCTTTCGGCACAGATGATAAATAGAAAATTGGCGGCAAAGCTGAAAATTCGTCTTGATTTGTTATTTACTTACCTATATAATAAATAATTAAAATGAGTTCCAACGGTTCAGAGAGTGAAATGGAGATTGATTGCACGCCACCAGATTTAAGATCAGAAGCCAAATTAGCAATGGGAAACCTGCTTCCAGCGAATTTAAAAGAAAAATACATGAAAGTATTTGAAAATTTTATGATTTTGAAAAACGAGAATAAAGTGAACATTTTCTACAAACTGTATTTTTGGCGTATTATAATGAGATTACTAAAACTAAAAAGCCCATGCACATTATGGGCAATTTATTCTATGCTGAAATGTACTACAGTTCATGTTAAAAACGGCATTAACTTGAAAAATTATGGAAATTTAACTACTTTTATTTCCCTGCATTCTTTTGAGAAAAGCACTATAGATGCCTCGGCGGAAATGACAATTGCCTGTCTTGTATTAGTGAAGTCCTCGCCTACGGCTCGGCCTTCAAACTCATACTCGACCTGCAATTGCCTATTTCACGGCCTTAGCAATAATGTACTATTAGAACACTGAGCTTCTTTCGCGAGCATTACAAGCTGCTACGCCGTAGCAATCAAGTGCTACGCAATTTCCAGAAATGTGTTTCCATTTTTGAAAATCACGCAAGATGGCCGATTCGCAAAACAATACAGTTTAGAATAACGCTTCGGTCACAAAAAAAACTGAGATTTTTAATAACGGCTGTTTTGGTTAATTGGTCATAATGTTTGGTTATTTGAAGGTCTATTGATAGTGCACATTACAACCACAATGGGCCGCAGCGCAACGTATTTTCATACAAAAAAGTGCGGCGAAAATGATGAAGGAAGATTATTACAATGTGTTGCGTTGCGGCGCGGCCTGCCCTAATTTGCACTGGCCTTTAGAGTGCTATTCCAATCCAATACAATTTGAGAGAATTGAGACCTACCCTCACAAAAACCGAACCGTAATTCAAACCCGAAATACAGCAGAAACTTGAGCACTAACTGATTGCAAGCACTACATAAAGTTGTCGCGTTTGATACAATTTATGGCCAGCAGTTTAGGAAGTGTATCTAGGACGGATCGTAAGTTAGGTACAAACGCAGGTACTGTCGGCAAAATAAGTAAAATAGTCTAAGATTGAAATTGTATATTGCACTTTATTAAAAAATCAGAAGGCCAATTCCCATATTTTTAAGAAAAGAAAGAAAGAAAGAAAAAGTATTTATTGAGACTCGCACAGGATATCACAAATTAAACCAAAACACACTCATTAAAACATTAATAAAAAAAAGCAATAAAAAACAAAGTAAATTAAAATAAAAGCAGAAAGTCCTGTACGAGGCCAAAAGTCTCCTATCTCAGCATACAAACGTAAGAACGTTAACATTCTAATCTGTCTCAATCTGTCAAAAAAATCTGTAATTTACCTACATTTTTGATTTTTGAGAAGATTTTGACATTGATAGTCACTGGAATGAGATTGCGATTTCAATTTGAACGTTTTTTAAGTACGAGAATAGGCCTTCTGGGCAATAGTAATGACTACTACGTAAATGCTCTATTTCTTCCACGATTAATATTAGACGAAAAGTTAACTGTCATGAGAAGTGTCACGCAATTATTAAATCTATGCACAATAAGACCTAGCTCGCACTGCGATAAAAAATCGCGCGAAATTACTATCGCAATTCTGTAACACATGGTATATTATGCATCTACACGCACTGGCGATTTGTAATTCGCGCTCGTTGCAATGCCGTACACTGAATATAAATCACGTTGTAGCGTTGTGAGCGGTCTCACTACATTTAGTCGAGTGATTCTCAATTAGTAAGTAACTAACCACATCACTACAGACGTGGCACAACACTAATTGTCTAAGGACACTCTGTCATTACGACTGCCGCTTGCCTTCCTGAAGGAAGTGACCCTCAGGACTGTGTGCCCCAACCCCAACCTAGGGTGAGTTCCACATTAGTGATATTATAATATAAGCTATTAATGAGCCATCAGCTATAAGAATCTGTGCCTTGTATTCTATGCTCGCGTGTTCACCATACTTAACCTCACTTTACATCTATCATTGTGCCACGCTAGCTCTGCTCTTTCTCTCTCTGCCTGTAAGCCGCTGCGATGTGTTAGCTACTACCTATTCTGCTTTCCCCGTACCGTACCTTGGTCACTAAAAGGGGGAAGAAGCTGATACATCGCATGCGGCCTGCTACTGCTCGCACCCACCTGACATGCCTTTCAGGGCTCTCGGGCACGGTGACGAAGGCCTGCCTACCTGCGGCCTACCGCCGTACGCCTGTGCTGACAGGCGATCTCCACGGCTACTGACGTGTACTATCACGTGCTAGGGCCGTCCGGCCAACTGCGGAGCCTATACTGAACAGGCCTCCCACAACTACCATGTGCTACCAAGGACGGTACACTTCCTATCTATCCTAAGTGTGCGAGTGCTCGGACTCAGTGTCAGGACCTAACCCACGACCTAGCCGTGTTACCTACCACTACCTATATTAAATATAACGATTAACTTATACAGCTGTTTTATTCTACCTCTACTTTCTACCTAACCGTTAACGGCCTGCGCAGCCTACCCTGCGCAGCCCTAGCCGTTACAAAGCGCTTAAAAACTTCGCGAAAAATTTATAGCAATTCTGTAACACATGGTATCTTATGTTGTTATGTATCTATGCGCATTGGCGATTTAAAATTTGCGCTTGTTGCAATTCCATACATTGAATTTAAACCGCGCGAATAAAAATCGCGTGGTGACATTTCGCAGCGCGGGCTAGGCCTAGCTGTCACATTGAATCGCCCTGAAAATTATAAAATTATTGTGGTAGGATAGGGATCCGAATATTTTGCAAATGAAAATAGATTAGGGGATCGATTTTCATTCATTTCTACACGATTCTTTTTAATCGAATTCAAAAAGGAGGAGGTTTTCAATTCAACTGTATGTTTTTTTTTTGTATGTTTCGCGATTACTCCGCCAATTATGAATTGATTTTGATGATTCTTTTTGTTTGGTAGCTCATACTGTAGAGGTGGTCCCCTATAAATTTTATTAACTTTGATTGGGTAGTTTTTGAGTTAGCTTCAATAATACGTAATTTTTCCCACTTAGTATGTGGATGCTAATAATATGATAAGTTCCTGTCACTGTTATTTAAATAGCAGGTAGTGGTATTCGAATTTGTGTGGGGTAAGTAGGTACCTCAGGTACCACAGCAAAAAAGTGAAAAATAAAAACGGCATGAAACCAAAAATACAAAACAAAGACACCGACTTCCGAAATTAAAGTTATTTTTCACTTTATAGTGTTTTTTTTTGTTTAAGTAGGTTTTTTTAATACTCCATAAGTTCTTAGTTTAAATTGACGAAACTGATTGCATAAGTCACTCAGTCAACCTTAGCTTAATATGTATATTTTTTTATATTATCAAAACACATAGACCACTTTTTTGCCGACCGTACATATACACAGGTAGGACTGTATCCGCCTGCATTAAAGTAGATGTATGGGTGCAGCTTTGTGTCGTCCAACTATGTAGGAAATGTGTTAAAGGATTTAAAGATTGCTTAATAATCATGTGGTTTTTCATTTGCTGGTGACCGACTTCCAAAAAGGAGGAGATTCTATGTTTGTCCGCATGCTTTTTTTTGTATAAAATTTCCTTTGATATTTTCGTCAAGTGTGGACTGATTTTGAAAATTATTTTTTCATTTGGTAAAAGAAGCTTGCGCGGTAGTTCTATATAATTTTAGGGAGTGCCTCCGCTGCCAGCGCCGGCTTCTGAATGGACTGCCGGCGCTGAGTTTGGAAAAAAAAAAGCGGAAAACAGGGTTGGCAATTTGGCATATTGGAGTAGATAGGCGGAGTAGGCATAATAAAAAAAAACATGTAATAAAGCATCATTTTTTTCTAGTACTTATTATATTTCCATAATCAATTATTTCCATATTCCAGTAATCAAGTACTAAGTAGTACAAAGTACCCGAAACCGAACTATTTAGATTATGTTAAATATTTTTACTCGCAAAAAAAGGTTATTTAGGTTAGGTTAGGTTAGAACTGTGTGGGGGATCCCCCACAGCGCATACTTCCTCGTAGTTGCCCCCGGGCAACGCCGTGTCTGACCACCGTAACGAAGAGGATTTTATTTAAAAAAAAGAAGTAACGGCTTCGAACGATTTAATGCAATCAGAAAGTAATAATAACTAGCTTTTGCCCGCGGCTTCGCCCGCGTGGATGTCGCAAAATATCCTACAGGAACATGCTACCGGAATTCAAAGTATCCTATGTTCTAAGCTAGATTATGGCCTATTCGTATGCCTTTCATCTAAATACAGCCGTTACGGTATTAAAAGGTAACAGGCAGATAATAAATCTGTACCTACTCAAAATGCAAAATTGAAACCGTTAAAGGATAACTTCGCTGTCTATCAAGACCCTTTTTCTCAGAAACGCCTGGATGCATCAAGTTGAAATAGATATCAAAAACTTAGATCTACGGTCCCTTGGAGCTATAAAGAAAGTCAAACTTCCAAGTAAATGCAATAAAAAAATATGGCCATTAAATTATACCGCATATTTATATTGACACTGGCAAATAAAACAAAGCCTATATGGTACTTCCCGTTGTCCTAGCAGCGTGAAGTTTGGCGAGAAAACTTTCATTACCTATATATCACCTCCTTTAGGATTATTTTTGAGACAAAAAGTAGCCTATGTCCTACCCTAAGATGCTGTTTATCCCCTTGGCAAATTTGATTGAAATCGAATTCGAATTTGGAATTTGATTGTAGTTTCAGACATTCTTGTAGGTACTCAACCTCAGTTAGCTCGATATAGTTTTTGGAAAGTTTTTGAGAAAATCGGCAATTTAAAAAAAATCTGTGAATGCAGATCAACATGTTTCAAAAAGTTAAGGACAGTCTCGTTAGGCCCTTTCGTTCTGGTACCGATTCTGTACCGTTTCGGTACTGCTTATGTTTCCTCACTGGTCGTTAAACCGAAACGATACCGCACGCGCGCACTGCTTTCATTTAGAATTCTAAATTCAAATTAATTCTAATGGTTGGCGAGCCCATGACCAAAATTTTTGCCTCATCGTATAAAATCGATAAAAAATCGATATATATAAACAAAATCATATAAAATCGATAGATTTGGTTATTCTGAAATTCTAAAATCCTAATTTTAGAAAATTTCCGCTTTACTTCTGACCTGACATTTCTAAATATGTCAAAAAATAATATATTTTTTAGCAATAGTTTTTAGCAATCTGTCTGATTTTTAGAATGTAGTTGAACGATAGATACCGAAAACACAATTTTCAGAAACCAGTAGCGTCACACGTACCAAGGAGACCATAATTTGAGAAAATTAAAAATGAGGCGAAAATAAAACCCATAGCATCCCGTCTGTAAATTTTGTTTTTATGTGAAGATTGGTCAGTTGATGCGAATGTTGGCAACGTCGCAAATAGCTGTCAAATATTTGCGACATTTTATTTTTGAAATGTAGCTAGTAATTTAGTAGTAGGAGCGTTTTTTGGCTCCGTGAAGTCCAAACCCCGCTGCCCCCATCTTCATGTGGCGGCCGTTATCTAGCGGCCGTTATGTGGCGGCCGCAATTTGGCGGCCGTAAAGTGGCGGCCGTAATGCGGCGAACGCAATGAGGCGGCCGCTATGTGGAGCCCGTTATATGGCGGCCGTTATTTGGCGGTCGTTATCTAGCGGCCGTTATGTGGCGGCCGCAATTTGGCGGTCGTTATCTAGCGGCCGTTATGTGGTGGCCGCAATTTGGCGGCCGTAAAGTGGCGGCCGTAATATGGCGGACGCAATGAGGCGGCCGCTATGTGGCGGCCGTAATTTGGCGGCCGTAAAGTGGCGGCCGTAATGTGGCGGACGCAATGAGGCGGCCGCTGTGTGGCAGCCGTAATTTGGCGGCCGCAATTTGTTGGCCGCAATTTGGCGACCGTCAAGTTGCGGCCGTAACGTGGCGGCCGCTATGTGGTGGCTGTTGTATTGCGGCCGTTACGTGGCGGCGGTTATATGTCAGCCGTAAAATGGCGGCCGTAATGTGGCGGCGGTTGTGTCGGCCGCTATATGGCGGCCGTTATTTGGCGGCCGTTATGTGGCGGCTGCAATTTGGCGGTCGTTATCTAGCGGCCGTTATGTGGCGGCCGTAAAGTGGCGGCCGTAATATGGCGGACGCAATGAGGCGGCCGCTATGTGGCGGCCGTAAAGTGGCGGCCGTAATGTGGCGGACGCAATAAGGCGGCCGCTGTGTGGCAGCCGTAATGTGGCGGCCACTATATGGTGTCCGATTTATTGCGGCCGTTACGTGGCGGCCGTTATGTGGCGGCCGTAAAGTGACGGCTGTAATGTGGCGGCGGTTGTGTCGGCCGCTTTCGCTTTTATATATTTAGATTAGAACACAAAAACATTTATGAGGAAACTCTAATGTAAATCTGACTAAAATACGGCACAGCTGAGACGTGTGAACGCTCCGACCTTTGACGAGCAAAAAAGGGGCTGTTTTTTTTTTTTTAATGGCTTCTCGCAGTTTTGACCACTAAGGTCTTGGCTGCTTAACCGACTTTCCTGTGGGTCCTTAAGCTTCTACACTTCGAGCCTCCAGCCAGGAGCATATAAACTATTCTAAATTAAAATTAAGCGAGTGCTCGCTAAGGGCACCGGGGTGTGGGGTACGAACCTCGGCTTAGGGCGTCGCTGGGGGGAGGACAGCAAGAAGGGATACTCTGGATCAAAGTTAGATTTCATCATGATTATTATGCGGGGTATTTAAAGCTACGTGCTCAACTGCAACAACTGCTGGCACCTCGTTTTCGAGCAAGGGTCGGGGGAAGGATCATTTACTCGGGGACGCGGTCGCGATCGCAAAGGACCTCGGCTGCGAGGTCGGAATGACGGGAGGCGTCTGTGTTTGTGCACTGTACTGGTGGCCCTATTCTTCTCCTGGAGGAGTGTTATGGGGTCATCTGGGTCGGAAAGGGGAACTGACATCTGTTTGACACTCCTTTTATAGGCGTGATGCTACCCGCTACTGTTCATTCCCGTTCATTTTCAACAATGGCATATTTATTTATATTAAAAGACAAGAGCGCACTGCTCCAAAATCTCTTTGAAACGCCCACAGATTATTAATATACTAGGTACTAATAGGTACTCCCATTTTCTATATAATATTATATAAATAAATAAATCTAGTAAGTAACTCAACCGAAATAACTAAATATATTTTCATTTTTTTAAACAGTTACTATAGCATATCGTTTGACTGAGCTTATACTCAAAAATATAATCTTTATTCCTACTCGGCAGAAACTATCGTATTGCTACCAAAAGATACCGAAAGATACTGTTCCTCTGGGACATAAATATATTGGAATAAAAATCGTAAATCCCAACTACAATTTTATCTCCACTATTCGGTTTGACTTCTTTATTATATCCCCTGCCAAAAGTACACATTGTATAAGAGTTGAGTCGATACCCTGCACGGTAATTCTTAAAAACTCAAACTCAAAGCATTTATTTTAAATAAACCAATACAGGTACTTTTGAATTGTCAAGGCGTGGGTCAGGCAGAAAAATTAAGCTAGTTGCCCATTCCAAAGCATAGTAGGTACCTATGGAGAAGAACGGGCAAGAGGAATGTGCGGGTATCAACTGAGGGCCCTAAGTTTGTTTCGGTGTTACTTCTCAGAGTAGTCTGATTGGAAATTCTGACCATCTAGTGTTTGTAGTACTAAAAGTGTTTATAAACCTACTTACAGAAATAAACATCTTTCAACATCATTCATTCAACAAAAATACTGCGTGGTTGATGTTGCTAGGTACTTAATCGTGGGTCAAGTCGTCTTCGAGTTATCGTAGGACTTCGACATTCGTTGTTTATAGTACCTATGTTTGTAGATTGTAGGTATACTTATGATTTGATAAGTAAGCTGACTGGGTTATATCCTAGACTTTACGTGACGATCAAAGTCAATTCACCATGTCTATTGAAGTTTATATTTTTGTTAATCTTACTTTATTTTCTCAGCACGAAATATTTCTACTTTACTAAACCTCATCGAACCGTTTAGTGAAATGAACTAAGCCCTTGCACAGATGCGACGCGTAGCTTCATTTTTCTGGTTATTTGTTACAAAAGTAGTTAATTCTGCAATCGGCATTTTGTTTTTGTTGTCATTTGCCAATGTTGCAACAGTAATAACAAGTACGCAATATTGTCTTTGGTCCGTGGTCTTGACATCACCCAATAAACCAGTGTTATATTTAAGCTATGACCAACAATGTCAAACTTTTTTGGATTGAATACGAGGCTTTTGGCTACTTTTGTATTGTGTGTATTTTAGGTCTAGTTTAAAAAAATGTGCGTTTTGTTTGTGCAGAATAAACAAGTTTTCTTTCTTTCTTTCTAAGCTTGTGTACCAGAATGTTCTTTTGCGAACTGTACCTACTAAACTACTTTTGGAATAGGCGTATATTGGAAATACACTCAACAAATATAAGTCCCATTTTCCGAGGAAAGGATAAGTACATCAATGAATTTAAATGAAGTGGAACCAAATAGGTACATAAATAAAAGATAACAGGGTAGGAGTACCTATTGACCTTCTAAGTAGTTTCCGCGTTGAATACGGAATAATAAGAAAAAACATCATTCAAACTGCTGATTATGTAGTTATAAATATTATTTTTTCTTTGATAAAATATTCTTTTATAAGTTTTAATGAGAGCTTGTATCGTATTCATTCCATTCGCTTTGATAAATGATTTTATTTCTATAAATTGGTTTGTACAAACAATTTTACACGTCAATGAGTTTGAGTTTTAATTTAGGTGTAGTTTTCAATTACTTTTGCTACAGTGAATGATTAAAACGTTTAAATAAACAGACTTTAGCTAATATTGAAATATGTTGGAGGACACAAAAAATTTATATCGACCATATGTAATGCTATTTTAAAAATCTGTTATATATTATTATTGTCATTGTGGCGGCATCTACATCGACACATGCAAACTACGCATCAAAGACCTGACGTCAAATAAAATCCTGACGTCACACAAATCCTGCATCGTACAATTAGATTTTACCACGCGAACATCATATATATAACTTCCCAGACAACAATCGTTGGGCAGTTGCCCGCCAGACACGACACCCGTCTGGTTGGAGGATCCTCCCTTTTTAAAGAGGATGAGTGAAGTTTACACCCTATTCCTCATACCTGTAAATCATCATCACTATGTCAGTCAGAGTTGCTCAATCCATACTAACATCAATAGGTGCCTACTCCTTAATATTATACTCCATACTTTACTTAATTTATACAGGGTACCTAGATTTTTAAGACGGGGCAGTAGGGTAGGTGCCTTGACCGTTGTAGTTACAGAAAAATGGTCTTAGGAGACGGTCCTTATTTTTTTAAGAAATGATGACCGTTCATAGATTTTCAAAAACGTTAGCAAGTAAATTTAAAGCTAAGACCGTTTTTTTCTAGCTGCACAGACGATACCGGCCCTTACTGCCTCATCTCAAAAATCTTATAACACTGCCCCGATCGTTATAAATGTATGTCAGATACTTGGAGGAGAGTATAGACTAATTTTCATCCTGGATAAATGTATTAAAAAAACTGGCTAAGTAGATGTCGGACCACGCACAATGAAGAGTTCTTCCGTAGTTGGGATGAATTTATCCCAAGAATAAACTTAACACTAAAACACATTCTCCTACACATTCCAACTGCAAATGTAAGTTTGTACACACAATATTGAGAGATTTACCATGTTATTTTAATACTATAGACTTCTTATAGTTTTGTAGCGGTTACCGTATATGGTTTGAAAATTAAAAGCCAATTTAATTTTGTAGCTAAAATTGTAAACACTACACAAACAATACATAACCTCTTACATCATATTTCTCGTTTGACATTTCAACCTGTCACATTCATACTTCATTCACATAGACAACAAACGAGGAATAATATCATTATCTATTGCTTAAACATGACTAACAAAAATATATTTACAACTATTACTTATTTACTATATTTACAACACACATAATATCTATAAACATATTTAACAAATCTAACAATTATATTCACACTCCACATCTATTAATTAAAATGTAATTATTTAATATGTGGGAGAAACGGAGCGTGCGTTCAGACAGTGAAACGAATCGCACATATGATTTGCAAAAAATCATTCCCAGGGTTCAGTGACCTCAGTGCACGTTCTCAGCTGAACTCGAACGCACGGCCCGCTAAACTCCAAAAATCTAGGCTTCCTCCAAGCCCTAGATCTCGCTACTTAACTTTAGTATTTTGTGTAATATCTGTTTCTTTTGTACATCTTGTCCGTAGTCATTTTTCATTGTGTTGTACCTTGATATATTAAGGAAGTGCCGAGGTAGGCAGTAATACAAGTCGTCCACGTTCAAAGTCGTTTTTTTATTGCGTCTATCGCGTAACACTTCATTGGTGACCCCGATAAAGAACACAGAAGCCTGAAGGAGACATCATGCCGGCCGGAGCAGGAGCGATGACTGGAGGAGCGACAGCAGAGAAGCAGGACGTCTGCAGAGTCAGCGTGAAGCTGCCGCCATTTTGGCCAGAGGAGCCAGCACTTTGGTTCGCCCAGGTCGAAGGTCAGTTCACGATCGCCGGTATTACCGCGGACAGTACAAAATTTTATACCGTCGTGGGCCAGCTGGACCACCGTTATATGGTGGAGGCAAGGGACATCATAGAGAACCCGCCGGCCCAGGACAAGTACGTAATGCTGAAGGCCGAGCTTATACGTAGGCTCTCTGATTCGCGCGAAAAAAGGGTGCAACAAATCCTCACCCACGAGGAGCTAGGCGACCGCAAACCCTCTCAATTTTTGCGACACCTTCAGACCCTGGCTGGAGCGAACGTGCCGGAGGCTTTTCTGTCCACGTTGTGGGCGAGCAGATTGCCAACCAACATACAGACGGTTATCGCGTCGCAGCCTAATCTCGCTCTCCAGTCTATCGCAGATTTAGCCGACCGCGTGCACGAGATCGCGCCAGCGCCCGCACCGGCGCTCACATCACCTCCCGCCGTGGCAAGTACGAGCACCTGCAGCGAGATCAGCGAGCTGAAACAGAGCATAGCGGAGTTAACGAGACAGGTGGCGGCTCTGCAAACACGTGGTCCCGTACATCACCGCTCGCGATCGTCAGATAGGTTTAGGCGTGGTAGCAGAGATACGACCCCAGGCCGGCGTAGCCGCTCAATCTCCAGAGGCCCGTGGAACGAGGAGCACTGCTGGTACCATAACAATTTCGGCAATAAGGCCAGGCGGTGCAACTCACCGTGTACGTTCGCGGGAAATGCCACCGGCAGCCGGAAGTAGCGGCAAACGGCTGCCCCAATAAACCACGCCGCCTATTCGTGACTGACCGGGCCACTAAAACCACATTTCTAGTGGACACAGGGTCCGATCTGTGTGTGTACCCACGTACAGCACTACAGCAGCGGCGCAGCAAGACGACGTATCAGCTTTTCGCGGCCAACGGTACTGCCATCGACACATACGGTTGGGTCGAGCTCCACTTGAACTTAGGGCTCCGCCGTGTTTATTCGTGGAAATTCGTGGTCGCTGACGTCACAAAACCCATCATAGGTGCAGATTTTTTGGCACATTACAACTTGCTCATAGACTTGACACATTACCGCCTCATCGACGGGCTAACCCAGCTGTCCGCCACGGCGTCAGCAGCGGCCGGTTCAGCAGCAGACATCGCCTCAGTCAAGTCCATTGGTGGTAGCACGGAGTACCACGAGCTTCTTCGGCAGTATCCGGATATCACGCGCCCTTCGGGAAAACAAAGACAGGTTAGTCACAATACCGTACATCACATCCGCACTACCCCAGGACCGCCCATTTTCAGTCGACCTCGCCGACTCGCACCGGATAAGCTCAAGGTCGCTCAGAAGGAGTTCGAGGCGATGCTAGCGAACGGCACGGCACGACCGTCGGAGAGCGCATGGTCATCCCCTCTCCACCTCGTTCCCAAGAAGGACAACAGCTGGCGGCCATGTGGAGACTACAGGGCACTAAATGCCCGCACCGTCCCGGACAGGTACCCCATCCCGCACATACAGGATTTCTCTCATCAGCTGGCTGGCAGCAGAATTTACAGTAAAATTGACCTAATTAAAGCGTACAATCAAATACCTGTCCAGTCAGCTGACATCCACAAGACTGCGATCACCACACCGTTCGGGCTGTATGAATTCCCATACATGACGTTTGGTCTCAGGAACGCAGCACAGACGTTCCAGCGTTTCATGGATGAAGTACTCCGTGGTCTGTCGTTCTGCTACTGCTATTTAGATGACATTCTCCTGTTCTCAGAGACGGCAGCCCAGCACACCGAACACCTGCACCAACTCTTGAAGCGTTTGTCCGACTATGGCATCCTCATCAACTCTGCAAAATGTGAGTTCGGCCGGACCTCCATTACCTTTCTAGGACACGAGCTGTCCGCAGAAGGTGTTCGTCCCCTGCCAGAAAAGGTACAGGCGATCCAGGACTACCCAGCTCCCAAGACCGTCAAGGAGATGCGTCGCTTCCTGGGTATGTTCAACTTCTATCGTCGCTTTGTCCCAGTAGCCGCTCGCTTGCAGTCTCCGCTTAATGTCGTTCTCTCAGGGCCTAAAACCAAAGGAAATCAGCCAATTAGCATGACACAACAAATGCTGGACGCTTTTGCTGCTTGCAAACATGGTTTGTCCCAGGCTACATTGCTAGCGCACCCAAACCCCAATGCTGAGCTTGCCTTGTTCACAGACGCGTCGGACACCTCAATAGGCGCAGTACTGCAGCAGAAGGCTGGAGATACATGGCAGCCACTGGCGTTTTTCTCCAGGCGTTTGTCCTCATCGCAGCGCAAGTACAGCCCGTATGACAGGGAGCTCTTAGCCATCTACGACGCAGTTCGATACTTCCGACACATGGTTGAGGGTAGGCACTTCACCATATACTCGGATCACAAACCCCTGTCATACGCGTACGCACACAGTCGGGAGAATTGCTCACCACGGCAGTTCCGCTACCTAGACTACATAGCCCAGTTCACCACGGACATCCAGTTTGTCGCAGGCAAGGACAATGTTGTAGCGGACGCACTGTCGCGTCTGGAGGCAATAACGTTGCCAACCTTCGACTACACGGCTCTTGCACGTTCCCAGGAGAGCGATACTGAGCTGCAAGGTTACCTGAAGAGCAACACCACTTCACTTAAGCTCCAAAGAGTGCGTTTCCCGGACTCACATGTGGAACTACTCTGCGATGTCTCCACCAGTAACACCCGCCCTTATGTTACAGAACCCTACAGAAGGCAGGTGTTCCAGAAGCTTCATCAGCTGAGCCACCCTGGCAGACAGGCCACGGTCAAATTGATTTCCTCACGCTTCGTTTGGCCTGGCCTGAAGAAGGACTGCAGGGCCTGGACCAGAGAGTGCATAGAGTGCCAGAGAAATAAGGTCTCGCGGCACACATCCTCTCCCACCTCTCCGTTCCCTGTTCCTTCCCAACGTTTTTCCCATGTCCACATGGACATAGTAGGGCCACTAACAATTTCAAATAATTTCAGATATTGCCTCACCGTCATCGACCGCTTTACTCGCTGGCCTGAGGCATATCCCATCGCCGATATCACGGCTGAGACATGTGCCCGCACCTTCATCGCTGGCTGGGTGTCTCGCTTCGGTTGCCCCCATCGCATCACTACCGACAGAGGCAAGCAGTTCGAGAGCAAGCTGTTCCACTCCATCGCAGCGCTGCTCGGTAGCCAGCACCGCCCAACCACAGCGTACCACCCAGCCTGCAATGGCATGGTCGAACGCCTACACCGCCAGCTGAAGGCGGCCATCCGATGCCACACAGACACCAACTGGTCCGAGGCTCTTCCTCTGGTGCTGCTGGGCATCCGCAGCGCCTGGAAAGAAGACATAAAGGGGTCAGCAGCCGAGTTAGTCTACGGGGAGCCCTTAAGACTCCCAGGGGAGTTTATCAATCCAACACTCACCGGCACCGTAGACTACACCGACTTCGCGGCGAGACTCCGACATCAAATGGCGAAGCTGTCACCAGAACCGGCGAGTCGACACGGACAAAAACCGTTTTACGTGCCCAGCAGCTTGGCTTCAGCAACGCATGTTTTCCTACGTCATGACGCCGTGCGCCGACCACTCGACCCACCTTACACCGGGCCATTCAAGGTGCTGCAATGGGGCGAGAAAACTTTTAAAATTGAGGTAAAAGGGAAAGAAAGTACCGTCACAATAGACAGATTAAAACCCGCTTACCTCAATAATGAGAGCAACACGCCTAACTCGCCGACGCCAACAGACACGCAGGTAGCTCCGCCAACAGACGCTACCGCCAAAAGGAAAACCCGTTCCGGGCGAACAGTACATTTCCCGGACTACTATCGCCCGTAATTTACCAACCACGGTCTCAGGGGGGGAGTAGTGTAGCGGTTACCGTATATGGTTTGAAAATTAAAAGCCAATTTAATTTTGTAGCTAAAATTGTAAACACTACACAAACAATACATAACCTCTTACATCATATTTCTCGTTTGACATTTCAACCTGTCACATTCATACTTCATTCACATAGACAACAAACGAGGAATAATATCATTATCTATTGCTTAAACATGACTAACAAAAATATATTTACAACTATTACTTATTTACTATATTTACAACACACATAATATCTATAAACATATTTAACAAATCTAACAATTATATTCACACTCCACATCTATTAATTAAAATGTAATTATTTAATATGTGGGAGAAACGGAGCGTGCGTTCAGACAGTGAAACGAATCGCACATATGATTTGCAAAAAATCATTCCCAGGGTTCAGTGACCTCAGTGCACGTTCTCAGCTGAACTCGAACGCACGGCCCGCTAAACTCCAAAAATCTAGGCTTCCTCCAAGCCCTAGATCTCGCTACTTAACTTTAGTATTTTGTGTAATATCTGTTTCTTTTGTACATCTTGTCCGTAGTCATTTTTCATTGTGTTGTACCTTGATATATTAAGGAAGTGCCGAGGTAGGCAGTAATACAAGTCGTCCACGTTCAAAGTCGTTTTTTTATTGCGTCTATCGCGTAACACTTCAGTTTCTTATGGTTTCCCTGTAATCTATGAGTAAAAAAACATCTGTATTTTTTTCAAAATTTTAGGTTCCGTTGTTTCGGAGATAAGGGTCAATTTAGTTATGGTAAATTTTCATACATTTTCTTAAAAGTATTTATTTTGAAATTATAAAAAAAATGTATTTGAGATCCTCACAACAAGCCCTTTCATTTGATATATCACACGGTACAGTTAGCAATTTTTTTTTTAAATTTTCCAATTTGTCCCCGAAAAGTGACCTCATATTCAAAATTCATTTATTTACGTTACAAGTCTGTATTTGGGTCACAGAAATTCATATGTGTACCAAATTTCAACTAAATTCGTCAAGTAGATTCGGAGCAAATTGGCTGTGACAGACGGACAGACAGACACGAGTGATCCTTTAAGGGTTTAGTTTTTTTTTCCTTTTGAGGTGCGGAACCCTAAAAATAATGAAATAATGAAACACACAGACGAAGTTGCAGGCAACAGCTAGTAAACCACAAATCCAAAAGAAAAATGACAAAGCTCAATGATATTATAGAATTACAGCGAAAGATTAAGCTATCATTTAATTTTCAAAGTCAAGCCAGGAGTTGGCTTGACTCAGCAGTATACCACAGAATTTCTCAAACTCAATTATTTATCTTCTATCTCAAATAAATCTCGAGTCTCGAGTATTGAATCAAGTTGAGTAAGTATTGCATTTATGGTCAACAATACAAACTAAATCAATGCTCAATCAGAATTTTCTTTATTAAAGCTTCTCTGAGAATTACAGCTGCAATCTCTAGACACGAATAATAAGATTTTTTATGAGATTCTCTGAAATTATTATTCTCTTAAAATTACACTTACACAACGTCTGTCACGTAATTAATATTAATTCTGTCCACCACGAAATTAATTATTTTCCCTGAAAACATCAGGCCTAGAGAAATCTTGTTGGAAAAAGACGTGAAATTGATATTTCGTCCGAAAAATAAAATCAAATTTCACTGACTTTTGTCTCCAAACGTCACTAATATTTGAAGTCACTATTAACATTAGGTATGCCAAACGAATATCATAACCCCCTCAATATATTTAAAGAAAGAAAAGAAGGAAAATTTGGTTTATTTGTCACAGAAACACATGTATACATAAAAGTACATAATAAATCACGAGCATAAAACAGAAATTAGTCGGCAGCTGCACGACATTACTGTGACAAGAAGGCTTCCAGCTGATTTTCAGTGGTCACCTGATAAAAGATGTACGGAAATCAAGTCAGGTATTTCAAGTACTAGCTCAAAATCATCCAATAATACCGTAGTAATTTCATTTAAAAAAACTAACCGAATCCTTTTTTTTTTTGGGTGGGAAATTATCAAATAACTTCTCCCGCTCTGGGTGGAGCGGACGGGCGTGTCAGACTCTTACTGACTAAAACCCACCCGTGTTCCTTCAGTTGCCATGTTGCCGGGAGGCCACGATTTCCCTTTCGGACTTCTTCGCAACCCCGGCAGGCCCTAGCGGACCCCATCAATTCTGCTGACATATTTTTGAGGCGCGCGTGGAACACAACGTGCCGTCGACCCGGGCCTGGTCCTTATCGGACGGTGAGCTACCCATTGCTCACCGTCCGCAGAAAAAAACCAGCATGCCTGAGAGATATTTCTCGACGGCATGTGAAGTCAAGTCAGAGGCCCTTTGGTGGTTTTAAAACTCTAACACCAGGTTGGCCACTAACCACACGAAAAGAAGTCAAACTATTCTAAAAACACCGCACTTTTCTAACAAAATAATACATCATTCAATTCACACAACAAGAAAAATATCTTTGAAACCTGAATCCCGATCACGTATGAGTGTGATTGCCATCCATAAAATATATTTATTTCACTAGCGTTGCTTCAAAGAACTGAGAAAAGAATTCTTCGATAAAATATTATATATTTGGCCTAACCTAGTCTCTTCAAATATTGTTATTGCTGATATTCATAAAGTCGCAAAAAGAATATAATTTTCACTTTATACCTAAGTTGTGGTCGCAAAAGGAAGAAAGAAAAGAAAGAAAGATAAATGCGTTTATTGGCATTACTGCAGAGAAAATACACCTTATAAAGGCTTGTTCAGACCAGCGCGACACGCGACGCGACACAAAGGCACCGCTCGTCGCGCGGCGAGCGGTGCCTTTGTGTATTAATGTAGTATGCTAATTGATAGTGTCGTGCTTTCCTGTAATTTAGATACATGCGAGATCTACATTTGACAGAGACTTTGGGATAATGCTGTGTATGTGTTTAGTTGGTAAGCCTTTAAATAAATAAATAAATAATGCCAAAAGGGCCTCAGCTCAGCATATTGTCAGATGACAACACAAAGTGTACCTGACGCTGATTTTCAGCTGCAACCCACGAGTGCCATACGCTAGAATAATAAACAGGGAGGTGTGTGTCCGCTTTAATAAATTAGATATAGGATAACATAAAAAATTGCTCACAAAATCTAATATACTGTAGTGACATACATGTGTGTGTGTTGTGTTGTGAATAAATACCCAATATATGTGTCATAATAACTAATTTAATAACAAAGGTACGAAGAATGGAAAGGTATGGGAGAGACTTTTGCCTATAATCAACCTATAATGTTCTGTTGATCGCTGGCAGGAGCTTGCTCAAAACTGAGAAAGATGGCGCACCGCAATCCACAAAGCAACGGAATGCTTTGAAGCAAGTCGTTTTGAAGACTTAGACAAGAAGCGCCAAATACGCAAAAGTCGCCCAAAGTCTTCATATGCGTACACATACAACGATGCTGATCAGCTCTTCTGTACACGGTGTGACCGGGTTTTCAAGACCAAATTTGGTTTTGCTAGTCATCAGAGAGCTCACGAAAGGAAAAAAGAAAATTTGTCTGGGTCGCTGTCGCCGGATACGGTGAAGAAGACTATATATATAATGTTCCCACTGCTGGGACACAGGCCTCATCACGGTGAGAGGGAGTGGGCCGTAATTCGCCACGCAGGTCCAGTGCGGGTTGGTAGATGATACATGTCTTTTGGATTTTTTGGTTCTATCAATCTATCAATCAATCTTTATTTGTGAACACAGGTATTACAATAAAGGTCTTATGTATACATTTCTAGGACATGCCGGTTTCCTCACGATGTTTTCCTTCATAGTTACGAGAGCAGTGATGATGAAATAATTTACACAAAGTAAACCGACTGTCAGGTTTCGAACCCACGACCTTCATTCAACTTTTGCCCAGCTTTGGGAAAATACAGGTTGAGAAAAAAATTAAAAGTATTTTACTTTGTCTCGAGTTGCATTAAGTCAAAAGTCTTAGCAGCCTTATCTGTTCAGTCATATCGGCGTCAAACTCTGTTTTGACTGCCTTTGCCATCAAAACCACAAAATAGATTTTCTGTGATAATACCGTCCCATCTTCCAGGCACGTACAAATGTGATAGCCAGAAGGTAACATTTATTTAATTTCATCTCTGGCTGGGGAAAGGCGAAAGAATTCCTCTGGCATTATAATGATGTTTTCTACACAGGTAAAATAGTTAAACCAAAAAAAAAAACATGAAAGCTTTTAAAAACTTCTGACACCTAAACAAACTAACATCAAAATTGGAATCCTCGTTTCTAGTTTAATAAAACCTCGTCTAAATGCTCTTATTCCAAAAATCACAGCTACACCGATCCCCTTCGCCATATTCACGTATACAACGTGTAACGTTAAATGCGCAAAACGTCAGACTCCTCAACTGATTTTTAATTCAATTGACCTATTTCAGAAAGAAAAAAAATCATTAAAAAAATGTGCTGTTTTAGTCGTAAGATTCGTATTTGCATTGAAATAAAAGCTATTATTATCCCGCGTATGAGAAAATTTAAATTGATCGACAACAATTTGTGTTTGTTTACCTATTTTGGCGGGTTTGTGCATGTGATGGCTTGACCTATTAATAAATAGACACGGCAACGTTTTTAATGAAGATTCTGCTCGTTATTCTGATCAAACCATTTTCAGGGTTTGCGCATTTAACGTTACACGCTGTATATATGATTACCATCCATACAAGAGAAGAGCTTGTGGCTAAGTAATAACAGCCGTACGGATCAATCTACCAGGATAAGCTACGCTGAGGTTGGTCCGTGAATGGCTAACCATCTTTACATACCGAAACACCTCTGTGCCTCGAAAAACACGCTAAGCCGTTGGTCCCGGCTGTCATTTACGGGTCGTTAAAAGCCCGAAAGTCTGACAACTAGTCTTACCAAGGGGTACTACCCAGTTACTGGGATGTGGAGGTCAGATAGGCAGTCGCTCCATGTAAGATACTGGTATTCAGCTGCATCAGGTTAGACTGGAAGCCGACACCCAACATAGTTATGAGAAGGTTAGGCAGATTGACCATCTACATATACAAGATACATTAATTTTACTCGTCCTAACCTAATAACAGTTTATAAACGAAAAGGCATTAAGAAACTAGCCGTTTTTGGTGACATTTAAAAGATGGGTCTGATTCTAAAAGCAGTTATCCGAGTTCCCATTGTATTGTGTTTTTAGTTTTACTGTTCAAAGTTATATACATTTTCATAAATTTAAATCAATTTAAACGGAGCTGTTCGCAATGACACGACACAATAAACTGTTGTCCGCTTTAATTTTACAGTACGATTTGACATTAATTTCATGACATAATGAAAACGGATAAAAACAACAGTTGTTCAATAATAAAAAAAAAGCCAAAACAGATTGGGAAAGACGTCTATAACTAAACTATTCGCAAAGCGACTTATCGAGTCAAAAACACAAAAATCTAAAACTAAAGTTGCCTTTCAAAATCACAGCTACAAAAATACCCTCCCAAGTCCCAGGCACGTATAAGCATGATTGCCATCCACGAGATACATTAATTTCACTCGTCCCAACTCCGAAGGGCTGAGAAAGAAATCCCTCGGAAAAATATAATGAAATAGTCCCCCCTAATCTCACGCTTGTGTTGGGCAGATAATGATGTCGCAGGACCCTAAGCTGGTGGCGCAATTGAGGGAAATTAATCTTAAAGAAAGAGGGTAGTTGGTGGATAGTTTTTTTTCGAAATTGGAATGGTATTGTTTCGAAAGAAGGTAGATATAGTGAAAGTCATATGGTGAAAGGCATTTCAAAAAGAGAATGCTAAAAACAAATAAAAAATAAACGTGTGGCACTCGGGGACTGCCGCGGTAAAGCTATTGCATAGCATTTGTAACCTCCATACTTCCTATTTGTCAACGCTACACTTGGGATGATGACGGATGATGACATAAAACAAAAATTACGTTCCCATGACAACGTGATGTTGTCATGGGAACGTAATTTTTGTTTTATGTCATCATCCATCATTACATGGTAGGCGGAGTGGGGGGTGTTAGGTTTTATTTTCGTTACGGAATTTCTTGATTCGGTCGCCGCGCTCAAAGCCCGCGATAAAAGCTATGCAATAGCTTAAAAATGCAAAAATTTCAAATAATTTTAAATGTAAAAAGCCAACCATATTTTTTTTTTGCTTCGGGTATTAATTTTTACCTTCATACATATTGTGTAAATAATAATAACGGTACTAAAAAGATTCCTAATTCATAATAAGTAGAACCAAGAGACAAACAAGGAAAATAATTTAAATATAAATTGCTACTTAAACAAATCAGTAGCAATGAAACAAATGCAACGTAAAATTAAAAACATTTCTACCAGTTATTTAAAACTGGACAGACCATAAATATGATAATGAGATATCGTAGCTACTTTTTCCAAGGGTCCCAAAATTTGCTGCCAGTTTTAAAATTGTAAGAATCTCCTTTTCCACGAGGAGCTTTGCAGATCGATAGATTAATAGCGAAGTCACTTCTGGGCCCTAATAAATATAGCTAACAGTGCAAAGAATAATGTCAAACTGCCAAAAAATCACAAAATTGACTCATTATCATGACATAAAAGCAAAGCAAAAAAAAAGCAAAAAATGCAGTAAATTAGAAAATATATGAAACTTGTAAAATTGGAGGATTTTTGGATTATCGCCTGTCACCGGTCAGGGTTTTATTAAATAAGCCCTGGTTCAAATGACAAATAATTTATCACTATAAATTTATACTTTGAGACTTTTTATACTTTTGTACCTATATTGGTACTAATTTTATAGACACGATATATTACATAACTGTCGCGGCCTACAACAAAATAAAGAAAAAAGGCATTGATGGTCGAACGAGGCAACTTATAAACAACAGATTCGTTATTGCATGAATTTGTGGTAACGAATTATTAAGCACGTTTCAATATGGTGTTTGTCGTATTTCTTGCAAATAAACCGAAAATATTTAAGATTATTTTAGTCATATTATTATTTTAGGATTAAAATTTGAGGTTCAGTTTCAATCTTCTTTTCGTAAAGAAAATGAATACTTAAGCTATAACCTCAATACCAACCAATATTTACTAAAGTCAAATAAAATGTAAAATAATTAATACAAATGAAATATAAACAAACTGCCCATATTTAACCTTAAAATCACCTATTCTGTAAGTAGTTTTTTTTACATTTGAAGTAGTCTAATATTCTTATTTATTACTTAATTACTTCGACCATGATCGAATATTTATGGTGAAAAAATCCATTTAAAATTTAAATCATTTCATAATTTAAATATGTCAAAATAATACAAACTGCTTCTAAGTTTCTTGACATCTATTTCACATCTTATTCAGCTGAAGTAATGATAAATAATTGTAGCAGTTTGTTAACTTATGTAAAATAAATATAACGAATAAATATGTTTTTTAATTTTGTTATCATATATCACGCATTTTTTATTCTAAACCCTTTATTGCAATAACAACATAAAAAAGCAGCAATATTTAAAAAAATATTATTATCGAAAACCAAAATAATAATATTTGCAAAAAACCACACTTGCTTTACGAGATTAAAACCTGAGGCAGTTTAAAATCCATACCAACGCTTAACGCTTTCTGCTATCTGCACTTGTTAAGTTACTTTCGAATTTTAGCAATGCCATAAACTGGTCAAGGTCACGCGCATAATGCGTGTGTGCTAACATGTTTAAAGCGACGGAAATATATTGTTGTTTCGTGCAGTGCAAAACTGCGTTATCTGTGGCGTGTGTATCGTGTTGCTTACACATACAAATGTACGAGCTATACCGCGTGTTCACAGCAATACGACTCTTAACGTGCCCATGCACTTTTGAACGCTTACTGTACGTGAGTCCATCAATACCTGGTTGCGGCCAAGGCTTAGTACTTTTCTCAAATAATGCGCGGAAATTCAAACTGAGTAAATTTATTATAAATTTCAGAATCAGTGACCAAACAATGATATTTAACTGCATTGTTAAACTGGTACACAAAATATCTGAACAAAGACTAGCCAGGACAGAGAAAGTATTGAAAAAGCTCTCCTTCATCATCATCATCTACCTAGTCTTCTCCCAACTATTTTGGGGTCAGCTTTCAGTCTAACCGGATGTAGCTGAATACCAGTATTTTACATGGAGCGACTGCATATAATTATGTCCTCTAACCCAGTTACTGAAAAAACACACAGTAAAGGATGTCAGGATCTACCAGTCGGTTATCTTTCAAAGTGAAGGCACGTGAACATTTTCGCAAGAAGTTGGCAGTGTCATTCATTGCAGGGCTGATTTGCTGGATTTGTTTTCTCCTCTACCTATCGTTATTTCTCCTGACAAAGTTTATTCTGTTATATGTATGTATCTATGTATTAGTATCTTTCGAGTTTTCTATTCTTTATGTTGCACCTGCCATGTTTTGTCTGTGCATCATCATCACCCTAAGGTTGACCGGTAGAAAATGCCTCAGGCATTAAGTCCGCTTTTGTACAGTATTTTTTTTAAGTGAAAACTTCTTTAGACGCATTGGGCATTTTTGAGATGGGAATAAACAATTGAAGTCACGACACCGTTACCGACACCTCATTTTTGTAAACGCGATTGTGCTTTGTATTTATATTACGTCACGGATCAATGTTCTATGCAAGTATTTTTACTTTAAAGGTTTTGGAAGTATTTTTTTTTTAATTGTTCATGTTTTCACTTCTGTTGGCACTCCCGGAATGCTATTGTTTTTTATTTTTATTTTTAGTTGTGCATAAAGATTTTAAAAAAAAACCGCCATTTCTTGTAACTTCAACCGTTGCCTAGATTTTACTCAAGTCGTTTACCAAGGGATGCTCTCTCGGTAATATAATTTCGTTGATTATGACCTCCTCTAGCTCTCTAAGTACAATGGACCTCGTTTTACGGCATCTTACTAAATTGCACTATTGCTATTAATTTTTTATGTCGTTTGTCGGAGCAATGAAAGGGTCCTTGACTGTGGAAGACATGGTTTGTGTGGTTTGCGTGATTTGCAGGACATTTATTTTTTTACTTGCTAGTGGAATCAACCAGTTTTTAAGAGTGGTAAGTCGTAGTTTCGAATCCAAGCAGGCACTTACATTTTTACTTTAAATGTAAAGAGTAAAGTGCCTACTGTGTGTAAATTACTTCATCACTACAGCTCTCAAAAATATGGTGTAGTAAAATATCGAGAAGGTAGATAGATAAATAAAATATTCAGTGCACACAAAAGACACACATAAGCACAATTAAATGATAACAAATTACATGAATATAACAAAACAAGATGCCAATTTACAAAAAAAAATCAAAAACATACGTATAGAAATGGATTGACAATAAGACATAGGTACTTCAAAAAACGTCAAAGAGGAAAACGGCATGTCCTTTGAAGATATGTGACATCCACCAACGCATATTGGGCCCGCGTGCCAGACTATGGCCTACTCCCTCTCACAGAGGCCTATGTCCCAGCAGTAGGTAGGTACTTTATAGGCTGATTATGTAAACAGACAGCGCTTTTACGTTTTAAATTTTCTATAGATACGAGTAGGTATGAGTAACGATAGTCTACTTTAAAACATTTTCTAGCCTCAAGGCCACAACTGTGTAATCCCGAATTCGACACGTTTTTCGAGGCTTTTCCTCATTAAATGCAAAGGATGAAAGGACCATCCCTACTATAGCCTCATAAGCGTACTAATTTGAGCTTAGTCGGATATTTCCCAGTTCGGGCCCGCGCCAGACCAACGTAATTAGTTTGTCTTGTTAGGTAAGTTATTAATTAATGTTTAGAAATCATTTCTAACAATGCCGCAGTTTTGGAACTGGCTATTAGCTTCTGCAACTACATTGAGTAATGTTCGTAGTTTATTGGTGAAGTTTTGTGCGATTACGTCATAATTATGTACTTGCGTAGAATATTAATAAGTCTATGTACAGTAAGGAACTGGATAGAACTAGTTGTTGTGGTGTAACTTTGGAGATCTATTTGTTTAACAGTTGAATGTACATAAGAGTCTATAATACCTCAAATTGATAATCATAATCCTCCATTATATCGAAAATACTGAAATAAATGGTAAAGTTGAGGATTAATTTTATTTAAAGTACTATGTTTGACGAAAACACGATTCCATAAAAATTTCCTAGACGGAAATAAAACCAAAGTACCTCCAAACCGAACAATAAACCGCTGATATTCAAAAAATACTTCAAATTAGGTCATACAATTTTGCTTAATAACTGAACTATATAGCAGATACAGTTTTTTTTTTTACTAACCATTATTTTCACTGTAAAAAGAAACTACCTAAACTATCGGCGCCTTGGAGTCTTCTCTCCACCGCTCAGTATCACTCTGACTCAGTTCGCGAACAGTAGTGAATTTGAGCTGAACTTTTAATTTGCGAATTGTGACAGAGTTGGTCACAAACGTGTCTGTGAGTCGAATTTTAGTCAGCTCAGCAAGTCTCCTTCTTCCATACTACTCTATATGCCGCCATTTCAGTGGTCACTCCCGTTCTAGCCTTAGTTATCATCTTTCACCCATTCATCCATCAGTATCGTTTGTTGGTCATACAAGCGAACTACGCATTACACTGACGTCACGCAAAATCCTGCATCACGCAAGCAGAATTTACCGTGAATGAGGACATATACAACTTCCTGACATCAATCGTCCGGCAGTATCCCACCAGACACGACACCCATCTGGCCGGAGGATCTATGGAGGATGAGTGAACTTTACACCCAGTTCCTCATACCTATAAGTACGTTTATCCGCGTTTACACCTTTAAACAAATTATGATACTCGTTTTTAACAAGTCTTGTAAAAGACATGTCAAAAACTTGTCTTGTATAAAATGGTATTGACATTGTTTCAGTTACGTGTTGTTAAATATTTTGCTCACCTTTCTGATATTTTTTACAGAATTTGTATACTAGTAGACACAAAATGTAGAATACATGTTTTATGTCTTGGTGTAAACGTCGGGTAACAGCCACCCACTTTCATTTGAAAGTTTTTCCTGATGACATGTAACATGGATGGCAACATAGATGTAGTATGTTTATATTACGAAGCGACGCGCGCTTTTCACTTGTAGTTACCAAGTGTATAAACACGCTGTGAATGTGTGCGTGAAGACGAGTAGCGTCATGACACACACATGCACACGCACACACACTTCCGACTTCACCATTATCTGGAACGGTACTGAGAGCTCCTGCGCTTACACACATATTCAGAGCGTGTTTGCACACTTAGTAAACATAAGTAAAGCGCGCGTCGCTTCGTGAAATAAAAATACTGTACCTACCTATTAAAAAAACAGTCTTAAATAAGAAATACATCTCAGATACACGTTGAATAGATACCTACACGTTTTATCCATAGACGAAACGCTAAATAAATGTTTCATTAAGTACTAGTATTTATGTTACGACCGGCAGCTAACGTGACTAACCCGTAGGTAATGCCTAAGTTTAACGAGCGGTTAACGCTAGGAATCGAATTGGATTTTATTTTATATTTAGTGTAGCTTGTATTGACGCATGTTTGGGTTTCCAGTGGTTTATTAATGAGATAATAGAATAATAACTTTAAGAGGTTGATTGTCATGGCCATTTAAAAAATAATCTAGATTTTTTGACATCGACGCAAATACGGTTACCATGGATTCAGTACATGGTTCTAAACCTCCCTGCGTTGAAATTTTTCGCCGGATAATAAAAAAAATCTGCTGTTTCATAGAAAAGTGCAATACCTACGCGGGCAAAATGTATGGAACAGCAGATTTTTCTTTTTTAATAACCGACGAAAAATTTCAATATTGGGGTGTTCAGAATCATGTACTGAATCCACGGTAACAGATTTCGCGTCGATATCTCTGCCACCCTGTATCATATCTTGCTAAAGCTAAATCTTGTACTTAGCTAGTTAAATTAAATACAATGCCGGACAACGCGGAATGAAGGGTTCCGTAGTTGAGATAAATATTTATTTATTTATTTATATATACTTTATTGTACACCACAAAAATACACAAAAAAAAACAAATCAAACACTACAAAATATACAATGGGCGGCCTTATCGCTTTCCGCGATCTCTTCCAGGCAACCTTGGAATGGACAGTGATTTGCCTGGACATAAAATGGGGCTGTCGTTGGTGCAAATAATAAATATACAATATACAAGAATAGATACACAGATATATACATATCCTAAATAATAGATACATAAATATATACATACTTACTAAATATATAAGCAACAAAAATAAATGAAGACTATGGATAATTACAGTTACGAGAACAAGATCACAACGACAAGTAATGTTCCTTCACGAGTCTCTTAAATATAGGTAACGATTGCGCGCGTTTAATTTGAACTGGCAATGCATTCCACAAACGAGCGGCCTGAACAGTAAAGGACTTGTCGAGGAAAGTAGTGGAATGCATAGGCATTTTAAGCTTCAAGTTATCTGATGACCTTAAAAATTTTGTGTGGGAGTCGCAAAGAAACTGGAAACGTTTCTTGAGATAAAGAGGATACCATTTATCTCAAGAACAAACGTAAAACATTGTAGTTGAAAAACATGTTCCCCCATACATTCCAACAGCAAATGTAAGTTTATAAGCACAATATTGCGTGATTTACCATGTTATTTTAAGACCATAGACTTCTTATAGTGCCTGTAAACTATAAGCATAGAACTGTATTTTTTTTTCTAAATTTTAGGCTCGGTAGTTTCGGAGATAAGGTGGGGAATGGTCAATTTTCTTCTATTTTCTTAAATATCTTAAAAAGTGTTTATTTTAAAATTATAAAAAAAAATATTTGGAATCCTCGCAACAAGCCCTTTCATTTGATATGTCACACGATACAGTGTGCCAAACTTTTTTTATTAATTTCCTTAATTGCCCCCCAAAAGTGACCTCCTATTCAAAACTCATTTATTTACGTTACACGTTCGTGTTTGGGTCACAAAAATACAATATGTGTACCAAATTTAAACTTTTAAATCGGTCCATTCAATTCGAAGCAAATTGGCTGTGACAGATGGACTGATAGACAGACACGAGTGATCCTTTAAGGGTTCCGTTTTTTTTTCCTTTTGAGGTACGGAACCCTAAAAATATGCAAATAAAACCTATTTCCTATCCAATTTTTATTTCCTCTTAAGTTTCTTTAGAAGCAACATAAATAACAAACTCCAAGCTCTAGGCATGCTTAATTAAACACATCCACTTAATGACATTTAAAGCTAGTAAGGATGTACCAATAACTTACTGAACGTGCAATTCATAATCAAGTTAGTAATATTGGTAAATTAATCAATACTGCGAAATATTTGACAACTATTGGCGAAATTCAAAACTTCTAGAAAGCACCATCTAAATACCTCCACAATAATCTAAGGGTCAACTCACGGTAGCGACCCGCTCGGTAGAAAAGGCGCCCGTTTATGGAATTCGCCGGAAGCCCGCGGCGCCGCGGGCATCCGCGCGACTCGTTCGAGTTTCTCATGCGGTAATAAGTATTATAGTAATTAAAATAAAGTTAAAATTCATATGACACTGAAACTGCGCTCCGCTTCGCTGCCCTTCGCCGCTCTTTTGGTGTGAGTTGACCCTAATGTTTGCCAAGACACACACAAGGTACCTTTTCTTAAACTTTAATACAAAAAAGTGCTGAAATCATCATCTACCTAGCCTTTTCCCAACTATGTTGGGGTCGGCTTCCAGTCTAACCGGATGCAGCTGAATACCAGTATTTTACATGGAGCGACTGCCTATCTGACCTCCACAACCTAGTTACAACGTAACACGATATCTGTTGGTAAGAGTGGTTGTCAGACTTTTGGGCTTCTAACTACCCGTAACGACTGTCAAAGATCTATAAATGACAACCGGGACCAACGGCTGCTTTCCGAGGCACGGAGGGGTCTTGGTATGTAAAGATGGTCACCCACCCACGGACTAACCGTGGCAAGCGTAGCTTAACCTGATCGATCAACCCGTGCGGCTGTTATTACTTGAAAAAGAACTGAAATAAAAACTAAAAATACCTATTTTCTTCCTCTCAGCTTTTTACCAGAACGAACTCTTTAAGAGGAACACAACACAGATTGCATTATGTAACGGTCAAGGCTTCATTGTTTTCATTGGTAACTCTTAGCGTCGTTCCACTTATAGCGAAGGTTATAAATAAAAAATTTAATTACAATCTTTGCAGCATTTTTTTAGTTCATGAGTTAGCTTTGAAAGTAGGTACCTATGAATAATTTGTTGAAATGTAAAAGATAGATAAAGTGTAATCTAATAATTCTAATAAGATCCTATATTATTAATGAGCAATATTTGTATCATCATTTTTTTTTATTTATTTAACAGTTTATGTACACACATATAAACAGATAAGAAGAAATTAACAGAAAAATACGTACAAAGGTGATGATTATTTCCATAGAAATCTCTTCCAGCATACCTGCATAGTAAAGTAGTTAAAGAGATGTACACAACGTGTGTAAGAGTTGAAGAGAAAACAGAAAATATAAAATAAAAAACTTAACTATACACTAATTTAAATATAAACATACAACATGAGAATATAACATCGAACATCAGCCTATAATGTTCCCACTGCTGGGACATAGGCTCCCTCTCTGTACGAGGGAGTGGACCGTAATCCACCATGCTGGCCCAGTACGGGTTGGTGGAATTTCCTCAGCACCTTCAAGTCCTCCTTCCAGTATTTATTACAAATGCCTAACAGGATCATTATTATTGAGTTAAGGCTCTTTAAAACAGGCGCGACACGTGACGCGACACAAAGGCACCGCTCGTCGCGCGACGAGCGGTGTCTTTGTATCGCGTCGCGTATCGCGCTGGTCTGCACGAGCCTTTACGAAATTTTATTTATCATTTTTTACCTAATACTTAATTGTTCCCATGAAGCAACGAGAATAATGTAGATACGCAGAATTTTGTAATATCTTGATTTAAAAGAGTGTCTATGGAGTTTCTTGCCCGTTATTCGCCATAGAGATTTAAGTTTTGGAACAGACAACTAGCTTCATCTTTCTGAAGATCATCTTTCAGAATCCCTTTTTATTTGGATGGGAAATTATCAAATAACTTCGCCCGCTCTGGGCGGAGCGGGAGGGCGTGTCAGACTCTTACTGACTAAAACCCACCCGTAATCTTTCAGTTGCCATGTTGCCAGGGGCCCCGGTATCCCTTTCGGACTTTCCCGCAAAACTGACAGACTCCCTGACAATTCAAAAATACCAGAGAGGAGGCCTGTGTCCCAGCAGTGGGAACACCACTGCTGGGACACAGGCCTCCTCTCTGTGAGAGGGAATGGGCCGTAATCCACCACGCGGGCCCAGTGCGGGTTGGTAGTCACATGTCTTCGAATTTTCGGTTCTAGGACATGCCGGTTTGACATGGCAGCATGGAATTAGTATGAACTTTCACATAAAATAACATAACATCACGCCTTGTTTCCCCAAAGGGTTGGGCAGAAGTGTCCCTGTAGCAGATACACTCACATTCAGTTATGTTTAAGTCCTATTTAATAGGGGGCGAGCCTATTGACATCAACCGAGCACAAATCCAGACTCCGAGCTGCTACTGAGAAATTTCAGATAGAAAAACCCAATAACACTTTGCCCGACCCGGGAATCGAACCCAGTACCCTAATTGCGTAACTTATTTTCGTAAACAATTTTGCCTAATTTGTTTCATTTTGACAGTTCAACAACATTCATTGCGTTATTTACGTTGTTGAGCAGATTTTTTTTCCCAGCTTGTGTAGCTATGGATTAGCAATCTATTACAAATCGAAACAGATTGTGGTTGTGTTGTATTACGCAATTAGGGTACATGGACCTCATGCTCAGCAGTAGCGCTTGCGACCACTAGACCAACGAGGCAGCCCGAGGCGCGAACTCAGTACGCTGCGTTTAGGGCGAGCGCCGAGCGGGCGTTGTTTGCTCGTCAAACGCAAAAAAAAAAACACATTTTGTTGTAACTATTGAACCCTCAACATACTCAGTATAACTGTGTTTCTTTTCAGTTTATTACTGCTACAGAGAAAATTACAAGGAAAAAATAAAATAGGAACTTGCGTCCAAGCGTCGAGGGCGCGCTAAGGGCGCCCTTGGACGGCAGTGCTTGATGTAATTCGTTACATAGAAATTCATACAATTTTATTGAGCGCCCACAACGCGGGCCTCGGGCGCCTGTTATAACTAGAGCCTTACTGCCACTACACTACACTGTCACTGTCAAATTGTTACCATGCTTTTGAATTTTCCCTTTAATCTTTACGTATAAATAAATAAATAAAAAAATATAAAAAAGCCTTTTATTCCTTGCATTTTACAGGATTTTCTTATATCTAGTAAGTAAATTGTTTGGTTAGTTAACTTAGATTAATTGTTAGTTTTATTAATATCTATTATAATATCTATTTTTCTAATTTATGCAAGAACCCCCTGGTATGGTGAAGGCCTCCTCCAAAGATGCCCATTTGTGTCTGTCCTGTGCAATTTGTCTCCAGTTTGGGCCAGCGGTTCTTTACTAATAATAATCTTTACGTATAGGTACCTAATGTTAAAATTATCTGATTATATAAAAGAGAAACGTTTGGCTTAGGGTGCCATTTTTATTCAATAAACAACAAAATAATCATTAACTGAGTTTATAGCTTCATCAACATATAAGACGTATAACTAACCTTGCATCACCCTCACACACCTTGCAAAACAGCTGACTACTACAAACCACCCTTCACGCTATCTCCTCCACTAAGTTCATGTAAAACCTTCAGAAGCGTTTCGCACGCGTTCCTTCTTCACACGAACTTTTATACCGAACGAAACCACAACGCAAGCATTCTGTCGACACCTTAATTGCCTTCATCGGGTGTTTATCACGCTACCAAACTGCGTACTACGTATAAATTGTGTTCTATGTAGTTAGTCGGTGATCTATCGCTTGTTTGTGTGGAGTAGACTTTATTGCTGGAGGCTAGCTGGAGGTCATATTTTTTTGGAGCGTCTAGTTTTTGAATTTGGAACTTTTTTTAGTTATTTGACATTTTATTGCAAAGATCATTTCATATTATATCTGTATCGCGTGTGTTATGTTATAAAGCCTGGAATACACAATATACACAAGCTATGTGGTAACACAAAAGCATGCTACTGTCGGGCAGATGGTACCTAGTAGCACACAATTATACAAAAAGAGTGTGATAATTTTCACACACGGACAGCATGCCTCTGCCTGCTATTTAAAAATGATTATTCGTCAGTTGGGAAGAAGTCATGATGGATGGTTTCATTTTCTAGTCTAGTTTAAGCATGTAATTCATTGAAAGAACTGGTGTTTTTAGGATATTGAATAGATAACATGGATGCTATGAAAAGCCAGCCATATTCATTAGCTGATCTATGATGCAATGCGTCATTAAAGCGAGAACTTTTGTTTTCCTTTAGAACTGCAAATTCTCATCATCCTTTTGATACCATCAAAAAAGATCCGACGGTAAAATACATAATAACTTTATGTAAAATCCACCATATGTGCCTTAAAACAAAGCTGTATTTAATACACTACACTAACTTGCAAATAAAACGAAAACTTTTCAAAGCTTGTAAGGAACAAAGAAGTTCGCAAGTATACTCATACGCTTGATACCGCCGCAACTTTGGACAAACTTGAGAACTCGCTTGTAACTAAAGGCACCGTTTCATAGCAACCATGGCTAAGCTACGCAAGTGTATACTATTTCTATTTTCTTAATGTCCCCTCGGGTATCATCGCATTTCCGAATACAAACGAATGCTAATTTCCATGTCCATCAATTATTAGATTTGTCTTGTTTAATAATTTGAATTCAGAACTAAGTACTTTATTGTTGTTTTGTTTTGATTTCCGTGTGAACTATATAGAGCTATAAAACTATTTTCCTATCTGTCGTGTTTGCGACTTTAGCAACATTCCTCTATTTTTTTTAAATAAATTACTTTAAGTTAAAAGAGTATTAACAACTCTGTATACTACCAAGTCGATTGAGAGCGTCCGGTCTGCATCAAGTGTAAAAAGTACTTTTTACACTTGATGCAGACTCTTTGCACTTGCAAAGAGCAACTGATAGAAATCCGACGACTGACGAAACACGAGGTTTGCCGAGTATTTGTACTGTACTTAGCTTCGCTTTGTATGAAGATGTAGGCAGGATCGTCCACTGCGACCCACGACCACGCTACGCACGAATCCGTGGCTCGAAAAGAAATTAACCTGGGCAGCTAACGTGGCAAATCTCTCTGTGCAAATCCGCGGCGACGGTGACGGTACCTATGGATGGTCGACTTAAATCGCTTAATCTAGTAAAACTGACTAGTAAACTAGTAACTAGTTGACTAGCTAGTACTAGTTCGTCCTCACTTGAGAACCAACTGTTTCCTTATTTGCCGCAAATTCAATAGAAACTTTAACAAAGTGAGTTATTGTATAAATGTGAGAACTCGATGCGGGTTCTAAGTTATGATTGAGATTAGTTTGTTCCATCATAATTATAAGAGAACGAGTGGTGACAATTGTGTTTTATGACTTGGTGTATCTACTTGACTACTTACTACCTTAACAATCTCTATAATGCTGCATTTATTGTTTTGGGGAAAATAACAAACAATATCCGAACATGGATGTTGACGAAGCAAAAGTAAAAAAACAAAACAGTGGCACTCCGGGAGTGCCGACAGAAGTGAAAACTTGAACAAGATCGCCTTGGTGTAAGAAAAATACTTGTATAGAACATTGGTCCGTAACTTTATCGAAATAAAGAGCACAATCGCGTTTACAAAAACAAAACTTCCAAAACCTTTAAAGTAAAAATATTTGCATAGAACATTGATCCGTAAAGTAATATAAATAAAGAGCACAATCGCGTTTACAAAAATGAGGTGTCGGTGACGCTGTCGCGAGTTCAATTGTTTTCCCCATCTCAAAAATGCCCAACGCGCTAAAGAAGTTTTCACTCAAAAAAAGGAGTATGTAAGGATCGTAGCAGGTACCATTTTGTAGTTTCTGCCAACCCCCATGGGAAACAGCGTAATACTGAATTAAATTTAGAGACTGCACATGGCCCCATCAACTTAGATGTAGAAATAGCTCAGAAATTTGAAAACTTTTTTGCTAATGTTCCCCTTAAAACTACCGAAAATTTAAATTCATCACCCGCGCTTTCTGCCGCCTTACTTAGAAATAATGTAAATGCATGCCCTTTAGAGTTTAGGTTTCAGCATACAAACCCCCAGGCTGTTATAAAAGCTTTTAAAGATCTTAAAATTAAATCAACAGAAGATCTATGGGGAATGTCTGTAAAAGTCTGTAAATCTATCATCGAAACCATTGCGCCCTATTTAGCTTTCATATTTAACACCAGTGTAGACCAAGGAGTCTTTCCGGATCTCATGAAACTCAGTAAAGTAGTTCCATTGTTCAAGTCCGGTGATAGTAAGGAACCCAACAATTATAGGCCCGTGTCAATTCTGCCAGTTCTCAGTAAAGTGTTTGAAAAGTTGATGCTTAATCAAATGTTACGTCACTTTAATAAAAATTCCATCTTTCATGAACAACAGTACGGTTTCACCAAAGGGCGTTGTACCACTGACGCCGGTGTCACCCTAATAAAGAACATTTTTAATGCCTGGGAAGAAGCACAAGATGCCATTGGAATCTTTTGCGACCTCTCGAAGGCGTTCGATTGCGTAAACCATGAAACACTTCTGCTGAAACTAGAACACTATGGGATTAGGAATACAGCTCTTGATTTACTAAGATCATACCTGAAAGATAGAAAGATTAAAGTTCAAGTAAACGGCGTAAATTCGTCGGGGTCTGAAATGGCAATGGGTGTTCCTCAAGGTTCGATATTGGGTCCATTCCTCTTTTTAGTTTACATAAACGATTTACCCCAATTACTTCAAAATCAACCGAAGATGGTGTTATTTGCAGATGACACATCATTGATCTTTAAAATAGACCGACGGTCACAAAATCTTGACGACGTGAATAACTCTATTCTTCAGGTCCAAGATTGGTTTACGGTAAATAATTTGGTACTTAATGAGAAAAAAACCAAATGCATTAGATTTAAATTACCGAATGTTAGAAGTAGCGAATGTGACATCATATTGAATGGAGAAAAACTGGAATTTATTCATCAAACAGTTTTCCTGGGAATCACGCTAGACGAGAAATTACAATGGGGACCTCATATAACATCTCTTGCGGGGCGGCTAAGCTCAGCCGCTTATGCTGTTAGAAAGATAAGACAGTTAACAGATGTAGAAACCGCGCGTTTGGTCTATTTTAGCTACTTTCACAGTATTATGTCATATGGCATTTTACTGTGGGGTCGGGCTGCTGACATTGAATCCATCTTTATTTTACAAAAGAGGGCTGTCAGAGCCATTTATAATCTATGTCGTCGCGAATCTCTCAGGGAACTATTTAAAAAGATTAATATTATGACGGTACCTTGCCAATTCATCTATGAAAATATTATGTATGTAAGGAAAAATCTGCATCTTTTTAAGAAAATAAGTGATAGACATAATTTTAATACTAGAAATAAAGATAAAATAGATCAACCATTTTTCAGATTATCCAAAGTACAAACATCTTTTATGGGGTACTGTGTTAAATGTTATAACAAAATACCTTGTGATATATTACAATTAACTGAAAGAAAATTTAAAACGCATATTAAAAGTACTCTTTGTAAACAAGCATATTACAAATTAGAGGATTATATCCTAGATAAGAATGCTTGGAAACATGCTGGTCTAGCTCCATAGGATAATTTTGAGTCTAGACAAAATCAAACTGGTTGCTAATTTAATTGTGTAATTAAATATTACAACATTTTTTTTTTTTTTACATTCTGTGATTACTTGAACTCACACACTGACGAATTAGTATCACTTGTAATTTTTTTAGGAATATCGTATAGGTTTTACAATGCTTGTAAATATGTGAACACCATGTATCCATTACATAATTATTTTATCTATCATTGCTTCATTTTTATTTTTACCTATTGTGGTATATAAATCTTATTCCAGGTGCATCGTTTTCACATATAATTATATAATTAATGTATACAAAATATTGTAAAACATTTTAAAAGAGTAACGGTGGAGTTTCTTGCCCATTCTTCTCCATACGAAAACTACCCTTTGGAAGGGGCGACTAGAATCAATTCTATTTTTTGTTTTTGACGTTCAAAAGTGCCTTTTTGTGCCTAATTGAAATAAATTATTTGACTTTGACTTTTGACTTTGACTTTGAAAAAAGCGTGAGTTTATGTATGTATGTATGAATCCGATCGTTCTCCTAAGAAAGAATCAATATTGTGTAGTTCGCAGAATACGGAAACGGTTAGGAGCTTGTGGCTAAGTAATAACAGCCGCACGGATCAATCCATCAGGTTAAGCTACGCTTGCCAGGGTTGATCCGTGGATAGGTGACCATCTTTACATACCGAGACTCCTCTTTGCCTCGGAAAGCACGTAAAGCCGTTGGTCTCAGCTGTCATTCGTGGATCCTTGACAGTCGTTACAGATTGTCAGAAGCCCGAAAATCTGACAACTAGTCTTACCAAGGGGTATCGTATTACCCAGTTACTGGGTTGTCGAGGTCAGATAGGCAGTCGCTCCATGTAAAATACTGTTATTCAGCTGCATCCGATTAGACTGGAAGCCGACCCCAACATAGTTGGGAAAAGGCTAGGCAGATTGATTGTTATTCTAGGTACTATCTGAATTAATTACTACCTACTCATTTAATAGATATTAATTACATCCGTAATAATTTAACATCTAAATCCCCAAAAACTTCTCAGTATCGCCAACACCCGGCAATCAAAAAACTGTATTATTTTACCGGTATTTGCTTAACCCTATTTTGCCCGTATGACCTTCGGGGCCGGATCGGGACAAATATTTATTTGTGCAATCCAGAAGGACGTCCTTTATTGCCATCCCCTTAGATATAACGGTGATTGTAATAGTAAATATCCCATTAATCGGCAAGGGGAATGCCAAACGATTTCACCCGAGTTCTGGGAAAACGATGTTTCAATTTGTGACCATTTAAAATGAAAATAGTAGATGGTTTAATCCATTTTTGTATGAGCAAGTTTTTCCGGGTTGCAGACAATGAAACTAGTTTGTAAGGATTGATGAACATTAATAAAGTTTTTCTAGGATTATGGAGGAACTAGCAGCGCCCCGCGGTTTCACCCGCTTAAGTCTCAATCCCGTGAGAATATTGAGATAAAAAGTATTCTCCAAGTTCGCAAGTATCTGTGCGGCAAATTTCATCCAAATCCGTTGAGTAGGTTTTGCGTGAAAGAGTAACAAACATCCATCCATCCTCACAAACTTTCGCATTTATAATATTATTTAATATTCATTTAATTTAAATGTTTAAATTTAAATTATTAATTATTATTATTAGCAGGATTGTAGGATTAATATTTAATAAGGAGATAGTATTGTTTTAGTTGGGGGAGGCCTAAGTCCAGCTGTGGCCGTCTTTCGGCTGAAATGATGATAAAGATAAGGTTTTCTTCCTCCTCAATATATTTTAGTTACCTACATGTTTCTTCCAATATGTTTACTTCCATGTATTATTTTTATTTAAGTATGCTGTACTGGTACAGCGTCTTAATATTTGTTTGCTGCACCGGTCAACGTCATTACGTCGGCGCCGGCTGTCGCTGAAAACCAGCGCTGGGGCTCTGTCTTGCAAAGGGTCGTAGCATAATGCTGAGCGATAGCCGATTTGCGTGGATGTGACGTATGCTTCCCCCAACTTTTTCTCATCTTTGTATTCTAAACTATTTTTTGCGTCATGTTTACCGCAAATAAACGTTTTTTCATTCTTTCAATAGTTTTTTTTTTTTTTTTTTTTCTTTTTAGTTGTGGTTCTTACCTCATCACACCAATTCGTATACCACTACTTGCTGTGTAAACAACAGTGACAGGAAATATTATAACATCATCAGAATACACAAAGTGAATTAAATACGTACTATCAAAGCTAGCTCAAAAACTACCCCAGCAAAGTTAATAAAATTTATGTGGGACCACCGCGCAAGCTTCCTCTACCAAACGAATGAATTTTCACAATGTTCCCACTACTGGGACACAGGCCTCCTCTCTGTGAGAGGGAGTGGGCCGCCCGGCCGTAATCCACCACGCGGGCCCAGTGCGGGTTGGTAGATGTCACATGTCTTCGAATATTCGGTTCTAGGACATGCCGGTTTCCTCACGATGTTTTCCTTCACCGTTTTGAGAGCAGTGGTGATGAAATAATTTACACAAAGTAAAGCGCCTGTCTGGGTTCGAACCTACGACCAACAACTCGTAAGTCGCGGCCGTTACCACTGCTCCTCTGATCGTCGAAAATACATACAGATAAACATAATAACCTCCTCCTTTTTTGAAGTTGGTTAAAAATACAAAATAAAGCAATATTACCTACATCAAAAGAAACATCGACGTTGCAAAAAAAAACACCTACTTCAAAATTCACGTTACCGAATGTATTTATTCCAGTACAATATGTAAAAAGCCGATTTTCTTTGTAAATAAAAATCGCGTGTAGATAATGTGTTCGCAATATTGTGAATCATTTATAACCTTTTTATTTGAAAAGAAAATAAGTGAACTGTGGCAAGATAAGTGTATTATTCGAATGAAGAAAATGTTTCTTTCTATAAAATTGTATTTTACGGAGCGATAAAGGAAAATATGTAAAGGTTATATAATTTTGTAATAAATGCAAAAAAAGGTGCATAACCAAAGAAAAAACATCTTTAAGGGGCTATACTACCTCAAATGGCTTAGCATGATCCTACGTTATATCGAAAATGCTGTAGCATTAATTTTGAAATAAATATATGTTAAAGTTAAGGATTAATGTTAAATACTATGTTAGACGAAAACACGATTACATACAATTTTCTCGATAGAAAAAAAATCCAAAGTTACCTCCAAACCGAACAATAAACGGCTGGTATTAAAAAAATACTTCAAATTAGATCATGAAACTTTGAATAATAACTGAACTAACTATAAAGCAGCGACAATGTTTTTTATTTTTTTTTAATTACCATTATTTTCGCCGTAAAAAGCAATTACCTAAATTATTGGCGCCTCGGAGCCGCTAGCACCCCGCTCCGTCTCGCTCTCACTCAGCCCGCGAGCAGTATGGTGTGAGCGAGATAAAAAGTGAATTTGAGCTGAGGTAGTATAGGCTCTTAAGAGTATAAAATAAATAAGTCGAAACTTAAGGACGCGTTCACACCAAATATAAACCTCGCTCACAGTCAGCAGCCACAATCAGTAATCATAAAATAGTTGTTTTTAGTCATGGGTACATTTTGAACATCGAGTTTAGTTTGTGTTGTTTCAATCGGTGGCAGCTGATTTTTGGTTTGAACGCGGCCTTAATCAATCACATTTGACGTGATACTACAGATGCACTCCAAAAAAACCTACAAACAGATCAAAAACAAACTATTTTCAGTACTGCAATACAATTCCCATTTCCTTTACGTACCTACCTAATTTTATGAAAGAAAAAATAGTAATTGTTTCATTTTTTATTCAAAGCAAAGAGATATAACAAAAAAGCCGACGTATCAAAAGCAGACAACGCGTAGGAATAATTTGTTTAATGTCATGTTGATTTGTTCTAAGATAGTTAAAGAATAAAATTAAAATAAATAAAGTTAGTTTCTTAACTGTAACTCTTTTTTATACAAAGCCTCGTTTAAAGTACTAGTACTGTACAGTAACTAAAGTTATTTAGGTAATTATTCGAAACAAAAGTTAAATAACTTAAATAAAAAATATTATTTATTTATTTATCTCTCCCTTATAACTATCATTACAGTTTCATCACCTAATGTGATAGCGCGGTCTCTTATAATATGCTGTCTTTATATAATAAAAAGTATATAATAGAAAAAATAAATGTAAAATGTTTCTTATTTTATTTAGAGTAAGGTGGTGCAAGAATGCGGACTTTTACCCGACTGCGGCTAAGCCAAAAAAGGAGGGCTATTAAGGACAACCCTTTATGAGTCTTGGCTCGAAATAACAGTTTTTAATTTAATTTAATTTAATTAAAAGAGAATTTGAGCAACGATGCTGATGATCAGTCAAGAAATAAATATGTTAACTCAAGGTTATTTTTACATGCACCTTGTTATTTTTCCGACGATGTTATTGGCAACATTTTGAATGAAAATGACAATTCAAATATCGCATCTTTACTTCAATAACGTGATAAGTCTGACAATAATATTGTCGGATTTTTCACGTTATTGAAGTAAAGAGGCGATATGTGATATGCGCCTACTATGTGGGAAAGGAATTTGTTTGAAAATTGCATAAAATTATCACTTCTTGACCGTACAATCAGCGAAATAAGCAAATTTTTTAACCAACTTGTGTGTCTGACTAGGCACGCGTATTCTCAGGAACGCGTGGAGGTATCAAGTTGAAATTAATATCAAATATCTACGATCCCATAGAGCTCTAACAAAATTAAACTCATAAATCAACGCAATTAAAAAAATACGGTCATTTATGCGATTTATTTTGATACTCGCTGATACTTCTACTGATAAATCAAAACCTTACTGTAGAATCATGAAATTTGGCAAGAAGCAAGGTCTCACAGCACAAGTAAAGGAAAAAGTTAATTTGTAGTTTTGTCACATAAGATTAAATTTTTTTCGTTTACAAACTTACATTTGCAGTTGGAGAATTGTTCTAAAAGATGCGCCATAGTAACAGTCGGGTACAGGGCCTAAGTGCTTCAGTGTTCGAACCCAAGGCACGCACCTCTGACTTTTCGGATTTATATGCGTAATGTATAATTATCGCTTGCTTCAAAAACGGTGAAGGAAAACATTGTGAGGAAACCAGCATGCCTGAGAGATATTTCTCGACGGCATCTGGAGTCAAGTCAGAGGCCCACGGGCAGCTTTAAAACTCTGACACTAGGATAGTCACTAACCACACGAAAAAGAAGAAGTGCCTCAAAAAGAACGTAAAAAAGTCTTTACACTCTGAAAGCCGAGAGCCCGAAATGTCAATTTAATTAAGTAAAGTACATCAGTTTTTGCGCCAACCCAATTGCAGTTTGCAGTAAAAGTTTTTTCGTAAAAGCCGCAAACTAGAAAAACGTGTACTGAACGAGCAACTCTTTAGTAGATGCACTACTATATTGGAAAACTTTACAAAAAAACTCGATACTATCGAGACCCAGACCATTCGTTATAGCAATTTACGGTTCATTCCCCACAAAAGCAAATAGGTTTTTTTTTACATTTCTACTCCGTAGAAGATCTGGTAGATGTTTTTCAGGGAAGCTCTAAGGTATCAACAGACTAGCTTTATACCCGTGACTTCGTCCGCGTAAAACTTCTTGTTACAGCTTGATTTTTATAACCGTGCGCTTGGAGTTGTTAAAGTTGTAGGTATTATTGAAGTGAAAACTTCTTTATGCGCGTTGGGCATTTTTGAGATGGGACTAAACCATCGATTTCATGACACTGTAACGCAATTTACCGACACCGTGGAATAAAAGACATCAACGCGTTGATTACAGCGGTGTCGATTTTTTTGAAGTTTTCACTTCTGTCGGCACTCCCGTAGTGCCACTGTTTTTTTTTTTAATTCAACCCTCTGGTTACCTCCTCAGTGCCCCGACGCCTCTTAGTACGGTCTACAAAACTCTTGTTGTCTGCACAGTTCTGATATATTATTCTTTAAGTTGTTATTGTTATTAATTTAATCTAAAATACTGTATTTTGACATTGACAAACGCACAGTTATTAAACTTGGGTTACATAACATAAAATATGACACAGCTTCTCATTACTGAAAGAATTTTCGGAATTAGATCACTAGTTCCGAAGATTTCCACCTATATCCAAACTCACAAATTTTACTTGTCTATAATATGGACACATCCTTCACAATTTGTCCAGTAAATTTTGAAGATTTGACATCTTTTCTTTTTGAAGTGAAAACTTCTTTAAGCGCGTTGGGCATTTTTGAGATGGGAAAGAACAATTGAACTCGCGACACCGTTACCGACACCTGATTTTTGTAAACGCGATTGTGCTCTTACGGATCAATGGTCTATGCAAGTATTTCTACTTTTCACAATAAAATTGTTCAAGTTTTCAGTTCTATCGGCACTCTCGGAGTGCCACTACTTTTTTTTTTTAATCATTCCAAAACTACACCTCCGCTCTGTGCATACACGTTCACACACACACACATTTCACAAAATCAAACTCACCTATGTAAGTGCACACATGTTTACCAAACCGACCTCACGTCACTGTTGACAGCTCTATGTCTTGGTTTTATATTTGGTTTGAGTGGTTTATCATAAAAACTTCACCAATGTCACAACTAGCACAATATTATGCTTGTAAAAACTTCGACCTATGCCTTTGAGAAAAACAAGCGTGAGACATGATCTTCCACCCAGGCATTTAAAACGAAGGAAGCGCTCTTAAAACAAATGTTCATTGAAGCAATTTTATCTATCTTACACGAACGGAATTAAGTAGGTAGGTAGGATCTTCCCCAATGATTTACTGGCGTTCGGCGTTTCAGCTGAAAATCGTAGTACAGGGAATGCCCTGTACTACGATTTTCAGCTAAAAGCAAAGCTATTAATGAATAGCTTTGCATTTCTGAAGGTATTTTAGAATTGGTTGCTGGATTCCTGATTTTGAGAAAATGTTGACTCGGAATTTTTTAATAACCTGCAAGCTGAAAGAATTAATTTCAATTAAACAATTTACTGGCACTTTTGAATTGTCAGGGAGTCTGTCAGTTTTGCGGGAAAGTACGAAAGGGATACCGGGGCCCCTGGCAACATGGCAACTGAAGGATTACGGGCGAGTTTTAGTCAGTAAGAGTCTGACACGCCCTTCCGCTTCGCCCAGAGCGGGCGAAGTTATTTGATAATGTCCCATCCAAAAAAAAAAGGGATTCTGTCAGTTGGACAGAAAGATGAAGCTAGTTGTCTGTTCCAAAACTTAAATCTCTATGACGAATAATGGGCAAGAAATTCCACAGACACTCTTTTAAATCAAGATATTACAAAATTCTGCGTACCTACATTATTCTCGTTGCTTCATGGGAACAATTAAAGTGCTGAGGAAATTCCACCAACCCGTACTGGGCCAGCATGGTGGATTACGGTCCACTCCCTCTCAAAGAGAGGGAGCCTGTGTCCCAGCAGTGGGAACATTAAGTATAGGCTGATTATGCTAAGTAAATTCAGAAATACCTATACCTTCGACCTTTCCAATTCGTACCTACGTGCTCCACAAAAATTTTATATTCATGACCATTTTCATTAGTCATTCCAAGGAATCTCAAACCAAAAAACAGAATGTATTCAAAAAGATTTTTTTTAGTATATTTGTGTATTTATGTGTACTTGTATATATTTAGGTTTAGGTAGTTGTAGGTCGTAGGTTCGAACCCAGACAGGCGCTTTACTTTGTGTAAATTATTTCATCACCACTGCTCTCTAAACGGTGAAGGAAAACATCGTGAGGAAACCGGCATGTTCTAGAACCGAAAATTCGAAGACATATGACATCTACCAACCCGCACTGGGCCCGCGTGGTGGATTACGGCCCACTCCCTCTCACAGAGAGGAGGCCTGTGTCCCAGCAGTGGGAACAATTATAGGCTGATGATGATATATAGTTTTAATATGTATAGGTATATATCCTTATATTTATGCCTCGTTGGTCTAGTGGTCGCAAGCGCTACTGCTGAGCATGAGGTCCTGGGTTCGATTCCCGGGTCGGGCAAAGTGTTATTGGGTTTTTCTATCTGAAATTTCTCAGTAGCAGCTCGGAGTCTGGATTTGTGCCCGGTTGATGGCAATAGGCTCGCCCCCTATTACATGGGACTTAAACATAACTGGCGAAATGTGGGTGTACCTGCTACAGGGACACCTCTGCCCAACCCTTCGGGGAAACAAGGCGTGATGTTATGTTATGTTTATGTTATTTAAATAAATATTTATTCCACAATTTTCGTATTGCACCTACCACTGTTTGTCTCTGCATCACCCAAAGGTTGACTGGTAGAAAACTCTGTACATATATGTACTTAAAGTATATTACTTTTTAATTGATTTAATTAAGTGATAGATACATATGTACAAGTGTGGAAATAATTTATAACTAATTTGATAAAAAGTATTATATAAACAAAAAAAAAGAATCACTTTGCTTCATTCAAAGATGGGGTAGAGAAAACTGCTGCAATCGTATTTGTAATTTTCAGTCAACTTTTACCTCGGAATGTCCACTGGAACCACGAAATAAACTCTCAAAGAAGGCTCACTCTGCAAAATACTCCAAGGAAAACTTATACTTCTAATTCTATGCCCACGTCAAATTAATCAAAAATGTATAGATGAATGTCGTAAGAAAAATGAAACATTATGAATTGTAAAGCTAATATTACAGCCGCATCGGGCCGTAGTATATCCCATTTTAATACAAGAATTCAATACATTTTGTATGAACTATCGTTTACTACAGGCGCGCCGAATATAGTCAATGTTTTAAATAATTCAAAGCATTTATTTCAATTTAACCATTTACAAGCACTTTTAGTCTCAAACGGGCAAGAAACTCCAAGGACAATCTCTTAAATATATGTCGGAGACGGGTATGTGACTTTCGTTATTATCAGCGATATTTTAACTACTGTGGGCGTAGTGTGGGTAGTGTTGGTTAATGCGCAATAGAAAAACAGTTTGTAGTTCAAATCACATTATAATTTATTATCAAATGAATCACACTAGCTAAATTAAACACACACTGGGTGCGACGGCGTTTATTAAAATCACCAATTAACACAATGATCACAAATTACAACTAACACAATAACTGAGCACCACGAATCGAGAACAGTTCCGTGACATCTTCTCTCCGATGCGACCAGAGGCTGAATGCCCTCCTCGCCGTGGCCTTAAAAAATGATAGTTTACACAAAATTTACGAAAGTGTTTTAGGAGGGGCTCGTGGCTAAATAATAACAGCCGCACGGGTCGATCGAAGGTTAAGCTACGCCTGCCGAGGTCGGTCCGTGGATGGGTGACCATCTGTTACATATCAAGACCCCTGCGTGCCTTGGAAAGTGTTTTTTCCAGCTGTCATTTGTAGATCTTTGACAGTCGTTACGGGTAGCCCTAAAGTCTGACAACCAGTCTTACCAAGGGGTATCGTGTTACCCAGTTACTGGGTTGTGGAGGTCAGATAGGCAGTCACTCCATGTAAAATACTGGTATTCAGTTGCCTCCGGTTAAACTGGAAGCTGACCCCAATATAGTTGGGAAAAGGCGAGGCAGATGATGTTGTAGCAGGACTTCTGCAATGCGGCGCAGTTCTAACCTTTTAAGCTAACACATATAACAACATAGAAACCACCACCATTAACTTTAGTTTCTACATTTACCTTTATGAGTAGGTATCTAAACTTTTAATTTGCCTGTACTTATACAGGGTGGCAGGGACATCGACGCGAAAACTTTTACGATGGATTCAGTACATGGTTCTGAACCCCCCTGTGTTGAAAATTTTCGTCAGTTATTGAATAAAAAATCTGCTGTTTTATAGAAAAGTGCAATACCTACGCGGTCAAAATGTATGAAACAGCTGTTTTTTTTTAATTACAGACGAAAATTTTCAACGCTGGGTTTCAGAATCATGTACTGAATCCATGGTAAAAGTTTTCGCGTCGATGCCCTGCCACCCTGTAGAATTCTCCTTCTGTATTCTTTTTATTTCGTGTCAAAATGATGTGGATTCCAAAGAATTCGCTTTTACCGCACATTTTGGAGCAAGCGACGCGAAAACTCCGAAGTGATATCTTGTGACAGTTTTATTTCAGCTGTTTTGTAATTCCCTTTGATATTACGTTGCACTTTTGTGGTTTTTAAAAACTTCTTTTTTGTGGAATGTGATTTTTTGGAGACTAAAACACATAAATAAAAACTGATATGAGGAAAGTTGTGAGAAGTTTTATCTTTGTGGGATATATAAGTGGTCGTTTGAATCCTAGCCTTTTCCCAACTAGGTTGGGTTCAGCTTTTAGTCTAACTGGATGCATTTGATACATTCGTTAAATACATCCGGTTATATAATCATTGCATGTAAAATACTGGTAATTTTACGTGGAGCGACTGCCTATAGATCTGACCTCCACAACCCAGGTACTCCCAGGTACCAGGTATCCCTGGGTAAAGGTGGTTTTATACCGGCGAGGCGAGGCATGGATGGGATGGGCGAGAATTTAAATCACGCTTATCCTTTTACACCGAAAGATGTCCAGCGCTGCCTCGCGCCGGCTCGCGATGTCTCACGCCGCGCTGGCTCGCGCTATCACGCGCCGCCCGGCCAACCGTGTCTGGCGCACCGGCCAGCCGAGTATATAGTATGCGGAGATGTCTCGCGATGGTCGGAGCGAGCCGGCGCGTGTCAGCGCGTGCCAACGCGTGCCAGCGCGAGACATCGCGAGATATCGCGAGTCAGCGCTTGACGGAGAAAGACCGTGCGGGTCCTCGATGGCCGGCGCGAGTTTTGCATATTCGGTTTACAGAGTAAATAAATGCTCTATTCATACAGCAATAAAGTTCAATATTGTACTAACAAATATTTCAATTCTCGCCTCGCACATCCTCAGGCATCTAGACCTTTTACACCAAAGATGAGCAGGGCGTGAATAGAAATTTTGCCATACAAATTTAAATTCTCGGCCATCCCATCCACGCCTCGCCTTACCGGTGTTAAACCACTTTAAGACTGGTGGTCAGACTTTCGGGCTTCTGATGACATTTTTAACAAATGTCAAAGATCCACGAATGATAACCGGGACCAACAGCTTAACATGCAATAAGTGGTCGTTTGAATAAATGATTCTAATTTATTAAAATGATCAAATAATAAATTATGCTAAGCTTTGGTAGATTCGTGTATTTAAGCACTAACAGAAACGGACATTAATAGTGTATTAAGTTCAAACTGTTTCATAAACCATTGTATTTAGTGATATTATTTGTATATTAATAAAGAGGCTTTTTTATTTAGTTATTACTAGCTTCCGCCAGCGGCTTCACCTGATATCTTTATAAGTTATGGCCTATCTTACTAAGTAATAATATGGTGAAATAATTTTTTAAATCGGTTCAGTAGTTTTTGAGTTTATTCATTACAAACAAAAACACAAACATACAAAAATACAAATCTAATCTCTTTATAATATTATATTAAATATGTATATATGTAGCAGAACGCATTAAGTTGTTAACTTTGTGTAGTGTTTGGGTTACCAAGATACAGGCTGTGCCTAGTTTGGGACCCGCTGTCAAATCTAAGTCTTCTGTTAGTGAGAATTTCATACCATGCTATTTAGGTTGTATATTTAAGAACTTTGTGTAAGCTAAATAAATGAATTTGAATTTGAAATATTAATATTATTAAGTAAAGATATAGATTAATTAAACGCAGTAGTTATTTTTTTAAAGCAATAATTCAGAATTCATAAACATTGACTACAGATAATAAAAACCTATGTATAAAACCATACCTACTAATGATATCGAGCTTTCCAAGCTTTTCGAACAGAGTTAAAACACAATGAAAATAGTAACAAATAAATGCTCTCCATATTGCTGGCTGTACTAACAAACAGTAGGGTACCGAGCAGTATATAATACTTAGTTACTACAAAGAACTCAAAAATAGTTCACCAAGGTATTCAAAATAAAATTTAGACCTTTGCCTGTTTGAGCAGAAACTTATAATGAGTTTCTCGGACTTGAAGGCAGAACCTAGTGAAATTGAGTAGCAAAGACTTTGATACACATCCTGTTATTTGAAATTAAACTCTATGCCTGTTACGTAGGGTTTAGAATGGTGTGGACAGGTGGAAGTAACAGCCGGTGCAGTGGTAGGTAGTAAAATAAACTTTTATTTTGTTCGTGTAATTTTATTTTCTTATTGTTATTTTACGTAGGCATTTGATGCGTTGTGTTTCACCAACCCTCACTGGGCCCATATGGGCCTGCGCCCACTGGTGGCATGGCACGACAAGGGATTTTTATGCGACGAACAGGAATATAACTTATATGTACTTATGACAATAGAATTGAAATTTCAGTGATGATGCCTAAAGACGTTGCGGCATGCCTAAGGATACCGGGGCATCGTAGCCGTTGAAATTTCAATTATATTGTCATATTATTAAGTTATATTTCTATTCGTGGCATAAAAATCTTTTGCCGTGCCGTGCCGCCAGTGGGCGCAGGCCCTATGGTGGATTATGGCCCACTCCCTCTCACAGACAGGAGTCCTGTGTCCCAGCAGTGGGAACATTATAGGCTAATTGTGCTGTGATGCGTGTGAATTTCATTCTAGTATTCCGTATATAGGCCATTTTTTTCTTTATGGTATAAGAATTAGTAAATAAGTGATTGTATTAGATTTGGTAACAGTATCTTTAACACAAGAGGGGTAAGTTTATCTACCAGCAACTGCTTTTCAATTCAAAGGAAAATGAGCAAAAGTGTCGAGTACCATGTAGGCTATTAGATACAGAATATATGACTTTACAGTCTGGCTGTTTTAAGTATTCTTATGTGGCCTACGAAAATGTCTCGTAGATATGGTAGTGTCATGTGACGGGTTGTTGAGTTGACATAAAATACGGTTGAGCTGCACGATGACTGATTCTTGCATACCGTCATCGGTTGGGACACGTCAACTCTCTTTCTTCAAAATGCCCTTCCAGACATGGACCTGCATTGTCAGACTTACATAATATCCTAATAATTTACCCCTTTATTTACAAACGTTGATTAAAGATAAGAGACGTTTAAGCGTCAATGAGTTAGTTTCGGCATTTCTTTTCAGAAATGCCGCTCATTAGAATTTTAAAATATTGACCAAAAAATGTACAGTACCGACCAAAAGTCCATGAGCAATCTCACAAAGCAATAGACTGACACTTCGGTTTGACTTACGACCTTCTTCTATAAATTGTTACAATACTATAGACACGCACAGTACACACACACACACTCACTTTGTCTGCAACCAATGACTAGTTCGATAATCATTCCTTTTTTGTTTCATTCGTCTTGTTCACATAAATATTAAAGTTTAGCAGGTAGACCACAGAAAACTAAGTAAATTATTTCGATTTCTGTAGGGTAGACAGATACAGTTCGTTACGAGTATTCAATTAATAGAACTTTGTTGGCTCGTGGATAATATTGGTGACGAGTATTTAGCGCAGTGTTGTGGTTATTATTTTCAAAAAGCAGGCATAAAATATATTGAAGAGATCAGATCAGATCAGAGAATATTATTGCGCTGCGTAAAAGTGAAGTGAATATCTAATGAAACCGGACTAAGTGTGAGTGTTATCATTTATATATTTCATATTTTAGTAAACATAAATCTTAATCAAGGATATTGTTGATAGAACAGAGGTATTGTTGAGACAGAAGATGCCTTTAAAGTTTTAAATTAATTATGAGGTTTAATTCGATTAGTGAATAATAAATAATTAGGTATTATGTGTAATAAAAACAATGTTTTTCTTTGTTCTAGAGAAATACTGTGAGGGTTAAGAGATATGAGGAAGGGGCTTATTATCGAGGTGCAGCGACGTCAAATGATGAATGAATATGAAACAAATGGTTTCATACCAACGAGATATTTTGCTGAATTATTAAAAACACGTCATTATGAACCGTTCGCCGTGCACTCTGAAGGCTTGCATCACTGAAGACCAGCTAGAAAACCGTTTTTGACCTTAAAATATTGACCGTACCAACTTAATAAACAACAGATTCATTATTGCATGAATTTATGGTAACGAATTTTTTAAGCACGTTTCAATAGGGTGTTTGTCGTATTTCTTGCAGATAGACCGAAATTGTTTAATTAATATTATTTTAGTAATATTATTATTTTAGGATTCAAATTTGAGGTTGAGTTTCAATCTTCTTTTCGTAAAGAAAATGAATACTTAAGCTATAACCTCAATACCAACCAATATTTACTAAAGCCAAATAAAATTTAAAATAATACTTAACCTTAAAATCAACAATATTGTCAGTAGATTTTTTTACATTTTAAGTAGACTAATATTCTTATTTATTGCTTAATTACTTCGAACATGATCAAAGCTTTATATATATGGTGAAAAAAATCCAATTAAAATTTAAAATATTTCAAAATTTAAATATGTCAAAATAATACAAATTGCTTCTAAGTTTCTAGACATCTATTTCACATAGTATTCAGGTGAAGTAATGATAAATAATTGTAGCAGTTTACTAACTATACTTAAGTAAAATAAATATAACGAATAAATATTATTTATTTTTTATTATCACATATCACGCATTTTTATTCTAAACCCTTTATTGCAATAACAACATTAATAAATAGGCAGGAATATTTAAAAATATTATTATTGCAAACAAAAATAATAATATTTGCAAAAACAGCGCCGTGATTTACGAGATTAGAACCTTAGCCATCTCGAATCTAAGACCAACGCTTAACGCCTTCTGCTATCTGCACTTATAATTTACTTTCGAATTTTAGCAATGCCATACACTGGCCAAGGTCACGCGTATGATGCATGCTAACAAAAGTGATGGAAATATAAGTGCGGCGCCCGCGAACCGTGACGATACGACAGTGTGTAGTGCAAATATGCGTTCTCTGTTGTGTGTGTACGGCACTCACACCACAGACGTCTGACTGTTTACACATACAAATGTACGGACTATACCGCGTGTTCACAGCAATACGACTCTTAGCGTGCTTATGCACTTTTGAGCGCTTACTGTACATGTCAAGGTATTTAAAAAGGTCCTTACAGAACTAGATCTTTACATATTGTCTGATATTGGGTTTTTCTATCTGAAATTTCTCAGTAGCAGCTCGGCGTCTGGATTCGTGCCTGGTTGATGGCAATAGGCTCGCTCCCTATTACATGGGATGTTTAAACATAACTGGCGAAATGTCCTGCTACAGGGACATTAATTTTTACTTACCGAAAAAATCTCAGCTATGTCCGTCAACATTGATTTTAACTTTATGAAACCTTTCAGTAAATATTTTATTTTTCACTTACCCATCGCTTGCAAATCTGTACTAAAATAAAACATCAAATTACGTATTGTAACACAAAACATTTTATTTATGCCACTTGGAATTTAACGACGCCATTTTGTAAACAGTAGGTAAAGGACCATAAAATGTAAGAGGTTATGTTCAGGAAATGGAGCGGGCGGTGTTAACGCGAAAGCGGACGGCAACTGGCTTTAAAAACTGGTTTGCACATATTTTCTTTAATGTTTCAAAGATAAAGAAAAGAACTACCTACGTTTTTCTTACCGAGTACTCCGTTATGTGGCTTTTAAATTCGGTCCCGTATACCATAAAGTAAGCCAGAATAAACAGCGATTAAAAAAAAAAAAAAACTGAAATCTTTAGGTGCGTTGGGCATTTTTCAGATGGGAAAAACAATTGAACTCGCGACACCATTACCGACACCTCATTTTTGTAAACGCGATTGTGCTCTTTATTTACATTATGTTACGGATCAATGTTCTATGCAAATATTTTTACTTTAAAGGTTTTGGAGTTTTTTTTTTTTTGTAAACGTGATTGTGCTCTTTATTTAAATAAGGTTACGGACCAATGTTCTATACAAGTATTTTTCTTCCACCAAGGCGATTTTGTTTAAGTTTTCACTTCTGTCGGCACTCCCGGAGTGCCAGTTTTTTCTCTCAAGAATATTTTCATCAGCAGTCTTGGAGTTTGGTGGTTATAGTAAATGGCAGTAACCCCTTACGTTGTCAAAATTTGGGATTGCATATTCGTACACTGACGGAAACCCAAAACAGCAAATATTTTTTTAATAATACATTTGTTTCCCCAAATTGTCTATTACATACGGTACTTTGTCTGCATAATTTTGGTAGCACAAACATGCCCAGCGTGTTGCAAGCAAAAATAGACCTTAATGTGATTACACCATGCACAATTTGGTTGTACCACGAACCTACTTCTTAGAAAATTAGAGGCATAATATTAAAGGTCAAATTAGATTGTTCTATTCAAAAACCCTAATCGCTTATCGCTTATCGCAAGCTCTAGCTGGTACAAGTGCTTGCTATTAGCTGTCAATATGGGCATTAAATAGATTTATCGTGGGTCGCTCGTAAACCTGCCTTAAGCTCTTAAGGGCAAGCCAAGCTCTTTATATTGAACGTAATTTGTAGCCGGTCCTGTCCGATTCTCGCTACATTAGACGGGAAAAAAGTAATTGAAATAGTTTTAAAATTAATTCAGTTACATTAATTTAAAAAAAAACTTTATAAAGATAAAAAGTTAACAATTAACTAACAAATTAAAACCTTATAAATGTCTACTTCACGTCATATTTTCCTTGTAAAAATATTTGAAAAGAATACAAAATGATATTTTTTCAAGACGAACAATAATTTTGCGTAGATAAATATTAGTTATTGTTCAGTAATTTTATATAAATTAAATAAAAACAAAATATTCTTTTTGTTTAACCCAACTGCGGTGAAGCCCAAAAGGAGGGACTACTTTAGCCAAATAATTTCAGAAGAATGTTGGACATTAACCTTGCCCAAAAATCCCCACCCCTACGTTCTCCATCATAAACTTTCATGACCCTACCCTTTAAGGTCATACCAATGGGGATCAATAAATAATACATAAAACCCCTGTCAGGAACATTTTGCCCTATTAATAAAATGGCAGTTTTATTGCCCAAGACAGTGTAATTACTGATTCTATCGTGTTAAGGACTTGACATTGTTTGTCTGATACCTACTCTGCACGATGTGATGGTCAATTAAAACATTGTTGAATGGTTGAAGTGTCAGTATAACGGGTTATTGTTAAGGTTTTATTATTTGGTAAACGTCCATTTTAAAGGCTTCCTGACAGATTGCTAAAGAAGGAACAAGGGTTTTTAGAACGAAGATCTTTAACGCGGCTTGCGGTAGGAGTAAACTGGCACAACATTTCACGTGAAAAAGCGTTCATACTTGCGACTGTCTTTTTCTAATTCAATAGAGAGAGAGAGAGAGTGAATTTGGTCAAAATGAAAATCCATTTGGCCAAAAAATATAAATCACAGCTGTGATTTATATTTTTTATTTTTTTCATGGGTGTCGTTATCATGGTTTTCGAAGGTGTTAAAACCAATACTGACGTTAAATTTAAATCCAATATGGCGGCTGCGAAAAATTTTAAAATTTTCACTATGGTTGCCTATCGTTTTCATAGTTTTCGAGAGTGCTTATGTCGATAGTGAGGTCAAAATGTAAATCCAAGATGACGGCTCCGAAAATATTGTTTTTGCTTTAAATCATACCTTGAGAAGGAACTTTGTTCCTGACAGTGGTCCCTCGACCGCTCACATTTTTTTTTGTTTTATGATCACGCTAGTTCGATGGATTTGTGATTTAAATGCTCTTCCCACTCTCACTTCGCGTTCTTTTTATCAAAGGTAGCAGGGACTGGTCCATGTCTAATTAAAACATTTCGTTTTTGATAGTATCATAATTTTTCAGCATGCTTAAACCTTTGCTAAGATACCAAAGCTGGGGCTCTCTTCTGATAAGGTTTGCTATTCAAGAGCAAAAGTATTTTGTTTTTGCAATTTTTATAGGTAAGTAATTATCAAATTAACAAAGGCGAACTTTTTCAGGCTGAATTTTTGAGACGGGGCAGTAGGGGCAAATTCCTGAAAACGTTTTTATGAGACTGTCCTTAACTTTTTGAGTAATCGCTAACTGCATTCACAGCTTTTGTAAAATTAGAACAATAGGGCAGTTGCCTGGGTAAAAAAAAAGAAATTTTATTTAGTATGTCTTTCAGATGATAAAAAATATTGGACACGTATTTTTTGCTTTATCATAATAATCAAAAATAACTTAGAAAACACGCATTAAAGTTGGAGAGTAGGAGCTCGCTACATAACAACGCAGTATTAAATCTAGCAAGGCGTGACGTCATGCCATATTTTAACTCAAATGTATCGCCGTAATCTTTTGATTACCTACGTCAAAAAAGAAAAAATACGTGTTCAATATTTTTTAATAATCTAAAAGATAAACAAAAAAATATTTTTTGGACACAGACCTATTAGCCAGAAAAACGGTAAAGGCAACTGCCCTTACTGCCCCGTCTTAAAAATCCAACCTGTATATCACATATTTGCTTGACACACATGCAAGCTTATACCAACTCAATTAACCTATACACTCACTAATTGATAGCCTTAAGCTAACAATGTTAAAGTTTGCATGGTTAGTCAAAGAAACCACCTAACTTCCATAGGTGCAACTAATGGACAGAAACTTTCTCCATACGTACGATGCTGTGCCCCATTTACACTACAAGCCAGGAATACCAACGATGCACTTAGTGCATGCAGTATCGAATACTGTTCAAATAAAATTTTCACGTGGTGTGAAAGACGTGGCAGATGGCGAGAAAGTATTTAATTAGCCTGTGTCCATCCAAACAATGATAACGTCATTTGCTGACAACGTTTATAAATAAACATCAAAGAAGTTTATTTATACATAAACGTTGCTTAAATTCAAGAAATTATTAACGTTTGCTTAACCACATTACTTAGCATGATCCACCGTTAAATCGAAAATACTGCAGAATTAATTTTTGAAATAAAATTTTGAAATAAATGTTTATGGTAAAGTTGAGGATTATTACAAATATTTTTATTAGTGTATTTTTTAAACAAAATAATCAGCAGATGACTCTTGAAGAAACGTATAAAACTAAAAACCTACATAATCTACACTTGTAATTAATTTATAAAGAGAAAAGATTTGTATTTTTGTTTATGATGAATAAACTCAAAAACTAATTTTTAAAATTCTTTTTTTCCCAGTAGAATGCTATATTATTACTGAGTAACATATGATATAATTTATAAAGATATCACGTGAACGAAGTCGCTGGCGGAAGCTATAAAAATAAAGCTTGTAGTTCCTCTTAATTGCCCTGGCTGGAGGCTTTGAGTGTAGTAGCTTGAGGCAGCCACAGGATTGACCGGTTAAACAGTGACGGTTTCTCAAAACCAGCTGTGAGATGCCATTCCGAAAAAAAATAAAAAATCCTCTTAATTGCATTCTCCCATTTCTTACAGCATCTTTCCTACCTTAAGGGCGAAGATAAAATAAATTGTCCCTATTAGCGCCTGTGCTAAGTTTTTATTAACGCCGTTGTGCTTTAAATAGCCTGTAGCTTTGTTTTGCAGGATATATTTTCGGGCATTTTAATTTCATTGTGCTTTAAAATAAGATTTAAGCTGTATTTTGCTCGTGATTCTGTCAGATTGTGTAGTAGGGTGGAGCGCTCAAAGTATGAAAAAAATTTTTTTTTGGAATTCCTTTTGTGCGGGGTTATTAAAAGTGGCCAATATACTTAAGCATTACGTATGTTAAATATTTTCCTAATCAAGCCATTAGAAGTACTGCCCCCAGGCCCTCAAACTTTAAAAAAAAACAAAAATCTTGAAATTTTCATAGGGTCTTTACAAACCAAACGAATTGACTTATCATCAATTTTTAATGTAAAATCAGTAGTAAACAGACACAAAAACCAATATAAGACAGCAACAGCCACATTTGATTGCTACTCATCTCTAAAATATTCAAAAATCAAAGTACACAAAAACGTCAAGATCTTGTCAAAAATACATCGGCAATTGTTGCTATCGAAATCAAAACGATTTGGGGGAAGCTTCTATTCCCATTATAAAACGTACTATAACAGCTCTGATAAGAGTATTTCACGACAAATACCGGTCTATTTTAAAACCTTACCAAGGTAGAAAAAATAATTAAAATTATATACGTAAGGTAGAACAATTCAAAAACGACAGTAACAAGTTATTTGACATTGCTTCCTGCAAATGTTTGTCCTTCGTTATTTGTTTGTGTGAAAAAGACCGCAAAATACCGATTCAAAAAAGACATTTCCTGACTAATCAAAGAACAGAAAGAAAAATGATTATTGGATCAATAGATTTAGTAACTACCAAGAAAATTGAGAAAAAAATAATTAAAAGACAAATAAAACGCAAACCTTGCGAAAACCAACATTTACAGGGTGCGACAATCAACAAACAAACACCTACTATTGAACGATCAACCTCTTCTACGGAGATAATTATTGAAAGAAGCTGTGAAACTATAAACGACATGCCGTCGACATCTTCTATTGTATCTACGCCAAGCATCACCGTGCTACCAGGAACGTCGTATGTGGCAGTTACTAGAACATTGGATCGTTTCGGAGTTTCTGATGGAGCTGGTGCTGCCATAGTCTCTGCTACGCTCCAAGATATTGGTTTAGTGACAAATGAAAACACGGATAATATTGTTGATCGGTCCAAAATTCGCAGATTCCGATCGAAGACAAGAAAATCTTTGAAAAAGAAAATTTTAACTGACTTTCAAGATAATATTGGGATTTCGTTTGATGGCAGAAAGGATAAGACATTAGTTCAAGAAGACAGTAGAAGGAGAGTCATAGTTGAAGAACACCACCCTTTTGAAAGAGCCGGGGTCCAAATACTTGGGTTACATCTCCTTAAAGTCTGGGAATGCTAGAACAATAGCCAATAAGTTGTTTTCGTTTTTAGTGGAAAACTCAAATAGTTTGACAAAAATAGTGGTTATTGGTTGTGACGGAACCGCCGTGAACACTGGTGCTAAAGCTGGAATTATTAAACTGCTTGAAAGCAAGCTGCAACGTCCACTACAATGGCTGGTCAATGGCTGGTATGTCATGCAAATGAATTGACTTTAAAACATCTTTTTGAGCATTTAGACGGTACTACCACTGGCCCAAAAAGTTGTAGTGGTTCAATAGGAAATACACTAAATAATTGTGAGTGCCTACCAGTCAAAACATTCAGTGCCTTAACATGTTGTTTGCTAGACATAACGAAGACCCGTAACGATCTGAGCACGGACCAATTATATCTTTTAGAAATGTTTCAAGCAATCAATAAAAGCCAGTGTCACGAAAGTTTGGCCAAACGTAAACCTGGCAAAATATGTCACTCAAGGTGGCTTACTACGGCAAACAGTATTCTGCGACTCTACGTTTCGACTGAAAACCCATGTGATAATCTGAAAATATTGTCGAGTTCGTGGTAAAAGTCTACGCTTTTATGTGGTTCCGTATTAAAACTCATCCGCATTGCATTTATGGAGCCAAACATTTGTTTGATACAATTAAACTATCACGATACCTGCCAGATAGTCTCAAACAGGTAATAGATCCCGTGATACAGCGAAATGGGTATTTTGGCCACAATTAAAATTTATTAATTGCCTTGTTAGCGGACAATCGAAAACACATTAGAGAAATTGCCCTTCGACGAATTTTAAAGATACGTGATCGTTCTACTGGCTTTACCTACTCCTTTGCGTGTGTTTAAATTACCACAATTCAATTTTGGTGCTCAAGATTTTACAGATCTTAAACATTGGGTATAGCTTACGGAACCACCTCTTACCAAAATGATTCCTACCGAAGTGATTTTAGAAGCCTTGACAGATTACCATAAAGTGGATTCCGAAATTTTATCAGAACGTTACACAGCACTCAAGCAACCGAAAGATGCATAAAATTATTTTCAGAATCTTGCTAAGCAGTCTGTGGATCGGTAAAAAAGGAAGGCTGGATTAGGAATATGTTGGAGTCGTGTCGTATTATACCCTCGTTCAATACAAAAAAACCGGCCAAGTGCGTGTCGGACTACGCGCAATGTAGGGTTCCGTAGTTGAGATGAATTTATTTATCCCAAACACAAACTTAACATTGTAGTTGAAAAACATGTTCTCCCATACATTCCAACTGCAAATCGTCGTTCGGCATCCAATACCGCGAATGTGACATTTTTTACGTTTTTTTTTTTAATTGCAGGATCACTTATTTGAACGTGTAGAATGAAATAAAACAAAAATCAGATTTTCGTTAAAATTTTCTCATTCGCGGTATTAATAATACATACATACATACATAATCTCACGCCTTCTTCCCATGGGAGTAGGCAGAAACTATAGAACGCCACCTGCTACGATCCTTACATACTCCTTTTGCCTCGTTTACGTTCATACATCTGGTCATACACGCACGCCGGTTGCGAGTACTACGCACCTGGCCTTTCTGAAAGAACATCACCAATAAGGTCAGTATATGTCCTCCTAGGGCGTCCCCGCCCGGCCGTTCCCTTCACATCAGCCTTGTAAATACATTTTGTTGGTCGCCTTTCATTCATCCTCTCAACATGCCCAAACCATCTCAGCATACCCTTTTCAATTTTTGTCACTACTTCTTAATAATCTAAATCTAATACCTTTAAACGGGCAATTCTCGTATGTATGTATATATAATCTGAATCTCGGAAACAGCTCCAAGAATTTTTATTAAATTTAGTATGCAGGGGGTTTCGGGAGCGATAAATCGATCTAGCTAGGTGTCATTTTTAGAAAACGTCGTTAAAAAAAAATGGTCATCCAGATATTTTTCTTTATTCAAGTAAAAAGGACTCATTCTGTTTGTAAACTTATGAACTATGTTAGCTTATTTTACCAGGTCACTCAGAAAGTTTTGCGACTAACAGTTTTTGTCTATAGGATACTGGCTGGCTTTGATGTCAATTAAAACTATGACTATTTATTACAAAAAAACATCTTCTTACTGAAAACTGGATTTAAAACGAGAACATTTTCGCGCGATGATTTTGTACGATTTCAAATGTCGACTAAAACCAGAAGAATCGTTTGAAAGACTTCGAATGGTGTTCATAGAAAAAAGCCCTGCTAAAGCGACTGTTTTCCGCTGGTTCAAGGAATTTATGGGTGGTCGAGTAATTTTGGCGGACAAAGAAAGAAGTATGACGGTTGTTACATAACAAAACGTGCTGGCTGTGAAAATTTTAATTACATATGAAGAGGTTCAGCATATACTGCTGATTGGATCGGGAAGTGTGTATGAAATATACACAGGCATCTTCGGTTATGGAAGATAGTTTCACGCTGGTACCGTAAAATCTAACGCAGGCTCAGAAAGGTTCGGGTAGAATGGTGCCGAGACATGATAGCAAAATTTGTAGCAGGCTCGTCTCGGCGCGCTTAAGATATCATTACGGGTGATGAATCTTGGATTTATCAATATGATACAGAAATGAAGCGTCAGTCGACCGTGTGGCTGTTTCAAAATGAACCAACGCCTACCAAAGTGAAACGAGCCAGAAGTGCAGGCAAAATTTTGACGCAAGTTTTTTTTCTTTGCCGGGTTATCTGGTGTCAGTACCCTGACGAGATCAAAAGAGCATCAATACTGAATGGTATGTTACCAAATGTTTGCCAGAAGTTTTTACTACTGCAAGCAGCAAGCGACCGAACACTGGCCTCCGTGGGCTACTGCTTTACCACGACAACGCGCTGGCTCACTCGGCGCTCAAAACAAGGGACTTTCTGGACAGCACACCGGTCAAATTTAAAGGTCATCCTCTTTACAGTCCCGATTTGGCTCCGTGCGACTTTTTCTTGTTCCCCAAAATAAAAAACTCAACTCAAAGGAAAACAGTTTTCATCACCTGAAGATGCACTGGCTGCATTTGAGAAGGAGCTTGGAGAGGTGTCTAATGCGGACTGGATAATGTGTTATAAAAATTGGTTTAGACGTATAAAACTGTGTATAGACGCCAATGGAGAGTTCTTTGAAAAGATATAATAAAAAAAGTATAACCTGTATTATATTTTTTTCTAGTATCACAAAACTTTCTGAGTGCCCCACGTAATCTAGTTAAAATTTATTTCACCCCATGGGAGATGGCACTACAGTGATTGATGTACAGGCAATCCAGCCTGCTAGCGATTATTTTCAGCATATTGTTGGAGCTGGACCGCACTCTGCGCACCAGGGATGCACACCTCATTCGCATCGTTGCGTAAAAGCAATTAATATGTGAAAGAAAGAAAGAAAAATAAGTTTAATTGTCATAGAAACAAGTGCATAAAAGAAAAGAATAATAAAATAAAATAAAAAAATAGATTTAAATATCACGAGCACAAAACAGAAATATGCGGCAGCTGCTGGCACGTCATGACTGTGACAAGAAGGCTTCCACTCAGCATGATGCTGTGCTATGGGTACCTACAGCACAGCGCTGATTTTCAGTGGTCACCAATGTGCGTCCGCGAACATTCCCGATGCGCTACAAAAACGGGGCAGCCCCACCTATACCCTGAAAGCGTTGTTGTATTGGACACGAAGGGCGTTGCACGACCTTTGGGTATATCTAGCCCAAATCCTGCCTCACCCCGCATTCCAACCTGTATGGCCTGGAAAAAGTTCCAGCCCATCGTACACTATTGATCTGGTTACCATACCACTATTTAAAGATGTTTATAAGCTCCATTGGCAACCTATCCTTCTCCATCTTTCTCCACAATACGTCATAAGCAACCAGATCAGAAGCCTTGAATAAGTCGAGGAAGCTAGCATAAATCGGCGTCCCACGCTGTGTATAGTAAGTATGTGATAGTATGCTTAAGACACAACACTGCATTTTCTGTTGACAAACCACGCCGAAACCCAAATTGGTTGTCATGAACATATACAGTTTTATTTATTTGTGTATTAAGCAGACGGTCAAACACTTTTGATATTTTGATATTATAGTAGCTAGAGAGATAGGCCTATTGGATGCCGAGCGACGAAATGTAAGTTTGTACGCACAATATTGATAGATTCACCATGTTATTTTAAGACCATAGACTTCTTATAGGTTTTCCTGTAATCTATGAGTAAAGAGCCATACTATGTATTTTTTTCAAAATTTTTGGTCCAGTAGTTTCGGAGATAAGGGGGGGGGAATGGTCAATTTTCATTGAATTTATTAAATATCTTTAAAAGTATTTATTTTAAAATTATATAAAAAATATATTTAAGATCCTCGCAACAAGCCCTTTCATTTGATATGTCACACGGTACTGTTAGCAAAACTTTTTTTTTTAATTTTATTGTTTGTGCCCCAAAAGTGACCCCTATTTTCAAAATTTATTTATTTACGTTACACATTCGTGTTTGGGTCACAGAAATACATATGTGTACCAAATTTCAACTTAATCGGTCTATTAGATTCGGAGTAAATTGGCTGTGACAGACGGACAGACAGACAGACAGACAGACAGACAGACAGACAGACAGACAGACAGACAGACACACGAGTGATCCTATAAGGGTTCCGTTTTTTCCTTTTGAGGTACGGAACCCTAAAAAGAGTACAAAACTAAAGATTTTTTTTTTTTTCTCTTGCATGTCGAACGAATTAATTCAATTTTTATTTTTTTAATGTTTGTTTTATTTTCTTCACATCTTGTCAAACAGTAAACTGTACTAATTTAATTAAAACATATTCCGTGGATTTAATTTTTTAATTTTTCTGTGAACCTAGTTTTTTCATTTTTTTTGAAAACTTCAAAGTACTTGGGGCAGTACTTCCACTAATTTAATTTAATTGTCTCCATAATAAGTTTTAAACCTGATACCAAGATGCAACTTTCCCACTATCCGCCATTCCTAAAATCTAAAAAAATAAAAAACGCTCCACCCTATTGTGTAGGCTGTTCTTTCTTTGACAGGCAGTTCCATCACTGTAGAACTATTCGCCAAACATACTCGTAACTTCTAAACTCAAAACGTATAATTTTTTTAATTGAGGTTATTATGTAATCCCCCGTTTTAAAAAATAAATAAATACTACATGCTAAAGACGACGTTTCCTCACCATAATACATAATATTTTCATAGATGAATTTAATACACATTACACATTGAGGTTATTGTCGTCTGTACGTGTTATTTTTTCTTCCATATTTTCGTCAAATGTTGACTGATTTAAAAAATTATTCTTTAATTTGCTAGAAGAAGCTTGCGCAATGGTCCCATATAAATTTTATTAAGTATGCTTGGGTAGTTTTTAAGTGAGCTTCGATAAATAATACGTATGCAACCCACTTTGCGTATCTTGATGATGTTATAATACTTCCTGTCACTATTGTTTACTTAGAAGTAGATACAAATTTGTTTGGAGTAGGTAAGTACCATAACTAAAAAGTGAAAAATAAAAATAAACTTTTTTAAGTAAAAAAAAAAACAACCGACTTCCAAAAAGAAACTACAAAGTGAAAAATAAATCTAATTTCGGAAGTCGTTGGCAAACAACTAAAATACAGATCCAAAGACACCGACTTCCGAAATTAAAGTTATAATTGTAAAAAGTTTTTTTTGTCACGTCATGAGTTAGGTTCGACAAGAATTCTCCAAATGGCAGTATTGAACTAAAAAGTACACGAGTCTTTTACAGAATTCAACCCGTAAAGGAACAAAACTTTGACATGCAGAGAACAGCCAGCTGCAATCAAAATATTACTGGCTTATCTCATACAAAGAAAGAAAGAAAGAAAATACATGTATTTAGCACAGACCAAAAATCACATAAAATAATTAACAGCAAATAAAAATAAAATAAAAAGTGTAAAGTCAAAAAGAAGAAGAAACAGCAGAAGGTGTCAGAAGGTCTGAGTATTTATGCGGATTGAGTGTACCACATCATTAACATTATCCTAACTATATAATATTATAAATGCGAAAATTAGTTTTTAAGCTAATGCATAGCTTTTATCGCGGGCTTTGAGCGCGGCGACCGAATCAAGAAATTCCGTAACGTAACGAAAATAAAACCTAACACCCCCACTCCGCCTACCATGTAATGACGGTTCCCATGACAACGTGATGTTGTCATGTGTTGTCATGGGAACGTAATTTTTGTTTTATGTCATCACGTCATCATCCCAAGTGTAGCGTTGACAAATAGGAAGTATGGAGGTTACAAATGCTATGCAACAGCTTTACCGCGGCAGTCCGCGAGTGCCATACGTTTTTTGTTACGCTTTCATTCTAAAACGGGTGAACGGATTTGGAAGAAATTAGGCACATGCGAAGAAGACCATGAGGTTAGAACATAATATACTTTTTATCCCGATATTTCCACGAGATCGAGATATCAAAAGCTAGTTTATCAATAGTTCGCAGTCATATTTTTACCGCAAATAAACGTATTTTCTTTTAGTTTTTGTTTTCGTTGAACCCCAGAAATTGACAGCACACTAATAAAAACAAAACAAATTCCCCTTCACTGCTTCCGAACATATAAAACACAACTCCCCATTGACGCACACGGGCTATAAAAGTTTCTTGTTGAAATGTCTAGTTTCAAATTGAATTATATGTCTCAAAGGGCCTGTCGCTTTGACGTTTTTTTATTGACCTGATTCGCCACTCAGACGATAGATTCGTCCTGTTTCAGTGAAGATCTCTATACGTGTAAATGTGTTTCAATGTTAGTAGCATCCATAGTATGAACAAATGTGAAAACTACAAATCAAAATAATATAAACTAGCTTCTTCCCGCAACTGTGTCCGCGTGGAAGTCGGAAAACAGACCAAATTATGTGATAAATGATTTAAAAAACAGTGGCACTCCGGAAGTGCAAGATCGCCTTGATGGAAGAAAAATACTTGTATAGAACATTGGTAGTACTATCGCGTTTACAAAAAAAAATACTTGCATAGAACATGGATCCGTAACGTAATATGAATAAAGAGCACAATTACGTTTACAAAAATGAGGTGTCGGTAACGGTGTCGCGAGTTAATTTTTTTTGTCCCATCTCAAAAATGCCCAACGCGCCTAAAGAAGTTTTCACTTAAAAAATCTGGTGTTTCATAGGAAAGTTGCACTTTTCTATGAAACACCAGATTTTTTACCTACGCGGTCAAAATGTATGGAGGGGCAATTTTTTTTAAATTAGCTGACAAATAATTTCCGATTCACGTACTGAATTCATGGTAACAGTTTTCACGTCGATGTCCCGGCCGAAGTGTGGAACTCTCTGCCAGCGTCTCTGTTTCCTTCCACATACAGGGGTATGCATGTAAACACAGACGCTGGCAGAGAGTTCCACACTTTGGCTGCGCGCAAAATAAATATGACATATACTTACTTTTAGCTATAACCGCGAGTTGGTACATACCAATATAATAATAGCAGTGTAGAGCAGTGGTGGCCCAGTGGTAACGGCCGCGACTTACGAGTTGTAGGTCGTAGGTTCGAACCCAGGCAGGCGCTTTACTTTGTGTAAATTATTTCATCACCACTGCTCTCAAAACGGTGAAGGAAAACATCGTGAGGAAACCGGCATGTCCTAGAACCGAAAATTCGAAGACATGTGACATCTACCAACTCGCACTGGGCCCGAGTGGTGGATTACGGCCCACTCCCTCTCATAGAGAGGAGGCCTGTATCCCAGCAGTGGGAACATTTATAGGCTGATGATGATGATGAACATAATAATAGAAACATGGCACTTTCAGCTTTGTCTTTAAGCAAAGTACCTGCAATGTCCAATGTCCATTTACCAAGGTGGCAGAGCTGACTACGTATCATCTGATTTGCCCACAAAAACATAACCATGAACCAATACGGGTCCTGCCTCGGTGACTGCCTCGTTGGTCTAGTGGTCGCAAGCACTACTGTTAAGCATGAGGTCCTGGGTTCGATTCCCGGGTCAGGCAGAGTGTTATTGCGAGTTTCCTTCTGGAATTTCTCAGTAGCAGCTTAGAGTCTGGTTTGTGCCCGGTTGATGGCAATAGGCTCGCCCACTATTACATGGGACTTAAACATAACTGACGAAATGTGGGTCTACACCTGTAGGTACACCTCTGCCCAACCCTTCGGGGAATACAGGCGTGATGTTATGTTATGTTATGTCAATACCAGTCCTTAACTCATAGAATATTAACTAGTAATTTGTTAATTAATACAACAACATGCTTGCTAGATAACTGGCTTTGTGCACGTGCATGCAATTGCTCATCTTCAATTCAACACACTATTATTAAATCGTACTTATATCTGAAGAACAATACTAAATTAATTGAGTTAAGTTAGCCTACAATTATAAGAATAAATTGCAGTGGAATGCGATAAGAGTTGATTTATTTCTTTGAATAAAGAATTGAATTATTATTCTAATTAATTATTGCATGTACCACCAGCTATTATTAGAATAATTTGATTACGTAACTAGCTTTTGCTTGGAGATCGGAAATTATCGCACAGGAACGTACTTCCAGGATAGTAACACCCGTATTTATAAACAAGTAAAAGTAATTACTCAAGTAATGATTTTTATTCTATAGTTTAGTAATTGCTTGAAGTTAGAACTGTCAAAAGTTAGAATTCTTAGCCAAGTAATAGTCACCATTTCCTTTACTTAAGCATTGAGAATTCGACCATTTAGCATTTTATTATGCGGTTTTATCGAGAATTTCGGACTCTTTTGATTTCATTAAGTTTCCAGTAAATTAAAGTCCTTTTTTATTTTATTTTTCTTTAATTAAAAAAAAATATGTATTTTTATTTTGTCCTGTCAAACGCTTTTTTTTTCTTCCAACAATCACTTCTTTAAATTTAGACAAAATTTCATGAAAAAAAGTATTTTATTAATTAAAATTAATATTTTAATGATAATTGAATTAAAATTGATATTTAATGAAAATTGTATTAAAATTAATATTTTAATGAAAATTATGTTAAAATTAATATTTAAATGATAATTCTAAGTATTAAAATTAATATTTTAGTGATAATTGTATTGAAGTTAATATTTTAATGATAATTGTATTAAAATTAAAAAGTAAAATAAAATTTAAGTAGGAGGTATTATTTAAGTTACAGTAAAATCATCTACATCTCACGTATAGGTATAATGAAACAAAACGCAGTAACTGAGTGAGAGGGAAACAGCTATCGAGGGTAGATTCTTACTCAAGTATTTACTCAAGTAAGTAACGTACATTACTCGACTATAGAATAAGATTTTCTAATGAAGCATTCTATCCTCAAGTAATGACTTCATTGAGTAATTACTTAGCAGCAAGTAATTACTTGTTTATAAATACGGGTGTAAGTATCCTATGTCCTAACCCAGGTCATGGGGCCATGCCCTGAGTATGACGGATTTTTATTAAATTTGGTGCATTGGCCTGTGTGCTTAGGTTATCAATTGTGAAAGGAACAGTTCACGAACCTTGCAAACCCTTCAAAGGTGATTTTTTACAAAAAGAAAATCAGTCTTGTGGCATATTTGATGTTTTATTGAGCACCTTAATAGTGCAAGAGATGCTTGGCCCAAAACCTTTTCAGTTTTTAGAAAACACCACTCACAATCATTTAAATTCTTCCAGCAATTTCATAGAAATATGTTCAGCCGTTAAGGAACAATAAAATAAAGTACTATTATCTATACTGTGCTAACACAACCAGTTTTACCGAAGGCTATCGTGCTACCCAGTAACTGGGTTATGGAGGTCAGACAGGCAGTCGTGTCATGTAAAGTACTGGTATTCAGCTGCATCTGGTAAGACTGGGAGTCGACCCCAACATAGTTGAGAAAAGGCTAGGCACATGATGATACTGTATTTAAAACCTGGCAGACAGACAGAGTTACTTTGCATTAGTAATTTAGTATGGATCACAAAATAATAATGCGGCACTTGTAAAATACGACTTGTTTTATTTAAATTATGGAATATGATTTAATCCAAACGCATTCATTATATTTGCGTTTAATAAATTGTTAATTGATATGCTCCATTTGTTCCACATTCGCCCCACAATCGCCTCACATTTATAATATTCCCTGTTCGCATCACATTTTATTCCTTGTAGGCTCCGAAAATAATTTGTTTCATTAGGATTCCGTAGTAAACAAAGGAACCCTTATAGTTTCGTCATGTCCGTCTGTCTGTCTGTCCGCGGTCGAGCTCCGGGACTCTTAGTACTAGAAAGCTGTAATTTGGCATGGCATATTAATTACGCCGACAAAACGGTAAAACAAAAAATAATTTTTTTTTGGGTACCTCCCATATACGTAAAATGGTGATGTTTTTTTTTTCTTTACAATAGTGTGGAAATTGTGAGTATGTGGAAACCATTTTTGGATTAAGGGATCCGTTTGCGAAAAATTAAGCTTCAAAATGCAAATTTTTGTTAGAGTCAAGTGTCCTCGTCCCCCCCTGCCAGCTAAATGGTTGGTTTTGGATGTATGAAAAAAGTTAGTTAAGTTTATATAACGAAATTAAAAGGAAAACTATCACAGCTAAGTAGGCTCTACAAGTTAACGAGTAATAATCGACCAACTTATATTTGCAGTTACAAAAACATGTTTTCCCATACATTCCGTATCGGAGAACATGTCTTCCAACTACAAAGTTAAGTTTGTTTTTTGGATAAATTCATCCCAACTATGGAACCCTTCATTGTGCGTGGTCCGACACGCACTTGGCCGGTTTTTTTTAATAATTATTTTAGTTCTGTTTCGTCCCATTACTTGCTCCTTATTCGCCTCATTTTTTTTGGAGACTGCTTACATTCCTATTAGGTGAAGCATAGGTACTCTAATCAATGTAATTTTTTACAAAAACCATTCCTGCCATTGTAGGTATCGTGCCAACAAAATGTAGCTCGATTCCAACACAAAATCCAATGGATTTAAGAATTAGGAATTCTTTCACCGTAGCCCAGAACCAAGGGGAATTTTAAAAGCGTAATCGTTAAGATACTGTGAATTCTTTATATTGCTCCACAACACTATTTCAGTAGGAGATTGTTTATTTAAAAATGGAGGAGGTTTATGGAAGCGCTTAGGAGATACAAACTGGAACAGGACGATAGGATTTTAGTAAATTAATCATTCTTAGTAAGAAAGAGAGCAATGAATGTTTTATCCAATCCAGTAAGGTCCCGTTTACAGACTTGCGACTCGACTTGCGTCAAACGACACGAATGTGTTTCACCTGTTTTGGTCCTTCACTCCGCAAGTCGCGTCGCGGTGACTCGTGGCGTGCTGTAAACAACATCTTTAATTTGTTTTCCTCGCAGTCGATGTCGCAAGAGTGCTCGTTTATGGATACGCAGGGCGTAGCGCGACGCGTTGGGCAGCATAACATATGGCGTTGTATGAAAGCGTTGACGGAGAAGCGATTTTATACGCGTTTGCTTGAAATGCAGGCGGAGCCCGTGGATGGCATCGCCGCGTCGCACGCAGTGTTGCAGCTAGCTATTCTTGCAATTCTCCGTTCACGGTAAAACGGGGCCCGCGGCGTCGTACGCGCCAATACGAACATCGGCGATACCGATCATGTGATACGATAACCCGACGCGCAACGCCCCGCATCTCCGTAAACGAGCATAAGCTCGTGGCCACGGAGTATGGCTATTTTTGGGATCCTGCTTCACGGAGGCTTTTTGATACACAATTAAATTAAAGCTTGTTGCAAAAACTATCCCGTAGGTCAAATAGACAGGCGCTTCATGTAAAATACTGGTACTCAGTTTCATTCAGTTAGACTGGAAGCCGACCCCAACATAGTTGGGAGAAAGCTAGGCAGATGACGATGATGAAGGTGGCGTTCTATAGTCTTTGCCTATCCCCAAGGGAAAGTATAGCCTACATTTAGCCAAATAGCTGAAGACATACGTGTAATTCAAGAACCATATCAAGAGTTTCATTAAGGTGCTAAAGAGTTTTCTAAAGCGCTAATGAGCCATGAGGCAGCAAAGACATTAAGGCTCTTAAGAAAATATGAGAACTGCGGACATTATGAGCTGGTATATTACGTTTCTTCGTACATACTCGTATCTAAGAATAGTAGTTTATGAAACTGTTGCATAATGAGGGGTATTAAAACATGAGTGTGTGTTTAAAAACCGAGCCGTGTGCGAGGTTTTTAATAGTATCACACGAATGTTTTAATACCTAGTTATGTGCAGTTTCATACACTACTTTATCTACTCTCATACATTGGGATTGAACCTAATACTAAATAAAAGATCAAAGTTAAAAAGATCAAGAATAAATTTGAAAATTCAGTACAACAAAACAAATGAACGTCGCCTACACCAACACATCACCGCACATGCGCTACAGCGGGTGCTGCTGTCCCCCGTTTAAACGTTCCAATACAAAAATTGATGGAAATTGTTTATAGCATTATTTTGTTAGAGAAAAAATGTTATAATATGATTCTATTTTTAAATTTCGGTATTGTGTTCATGAAGTATGTCAATATAAACTCGTTTTGAATTTTATAATTCGAATATTACGCTATGAGAGTAGATAAACAATTTTATCTACTCTCATAGCGTACCTAATATTCGAATTATAAACTTCAAAACAAGTTTATATTGACTTATAAATTCTTTATAAACATAATACCGAAATTTAAAAATAGAATCATATTATATTTCTCTAACAAAATAATGCTACTAAACAATTTTTTTCTAATACGATACAGGGCAAATCCAAGAAGTTAATATGACCAAGGAGTTTCCATCAACTTTTGTAATGAAACATCGTGTGAGCGGGGGACAGCAGCACCCGCTGTAGCGCATGGTGTGGTGATATTATATTGGTGCAGGCTACATTCATACGTGCAGATGAACTGAATTTCGTGGGATTTTTTAATGCTTGATCTTTTTGATCTATTATTATTATTTATTAGGTTCAATCCCAATGTATGCGAGTAGATAAAGTAGTGTATGAAACTGCAAATACTAGGTATTAAAACATTCGTGTGATACTATTAAAAACCTCGCCTACGGCTCAGTTTTAAACACACACTCATGTTTTAATACCCCTCACTAAGCAACAGTTTCATAAACTACTATTAACAGTGTCCAACCGAAAATGGATTTTCAGCCGAAAACAAAAAGAAGCTTCGGCTTTGGTCTTATTTTCGACCGAAAACGAAAATGATTTAGACATTATAAAATATAAATAGTTCCGCTGTAAACTGAACTTTTGTTTGTTTTTTTTTTTACACCTAGGGAGACAAAGAGCAAATATAGGCCTTAATAGAAATAAAACACGATAATTCCATTAGAGGATACAAAATTTCGTATATTTCTTGTTGTATTGATTCACCTGATATTACCGAGCTTTACGAAGTAGGTCGAATGACGCGCGACAATTCACGAACTTCTGATTTTTGGCTTGGCCGAAGCTTCGGCTGGTTTATGACCAAAAACGACAATATAGCCGAATAATGATTTTTGGCCAAATATGGCCGAAAACAGTCACAAATTTTAACAAGTAAAATGTGGGTGTTTTTCACCTCTGCCTTTATTCTCGTATAAATTCAAATACAAAATGATTGTTAATGAATTAATGACTATGACTATGAATATAGACTATGTTTTAATATTATTTCAATAATTTAGTTTTCGGTATTTTTACGACTTGATTCCCTCGAATTACTTTAGGTGGATATTCCCTCGAATTACTTTAATCAATTGGATAGCCATCCAATTGATTGAAACTATAAAAGCCTGAAGTATGCTTGTGCTTGCCAATTTCAGTTTTCACGAAAGGACTCGCTTTAACTGAAGAATTTCTCAGTAGCAGCCCGGAGTTTTGATTTGTATCGAGTTTTGATTTGTATCGAGTTGATGGCAATGGGCTTGCCCCGTAGGTATTGAATTCTTTTTTTTTTTGTGTTGGAAATTATCAAATAACTTCTCCCGGTCTGGGCAGAGCGGGAGGGCGTGTCACTCTCACTGACTAAAACCCACTCGTGTTCCTTCAGTTGCCTGTATGTTGCCAGGGGCCACGGTATCCCTTTTGGACTTTCCCACGACCCCAGCAGGCATAGGCCCTAGCTGACCCCTTCAGTTGTGCTGACATCTCTTTCAGGCGCGTGTGGAACACAACGTGCCGTCGACCCGGGCCTTGTTCTTATCAGACGGCGAGCTTCCCATTGCTCACCGTCCGCAAGCCCGGCCACGGTATGCCTTTTGGACTTTCCCGCGACCCTGGCCGACATATTTCTATACCCCTACCTAACCCTTCAGGGAATACAAGCGTGATGTTATGTTTTGTGTGACTCACCTGTTTCAATGGTCATCAGTCTTTTGGCTGGCATAACTAGCCCACTGCCACTTCACCTCCCTGACTTTGCAACCTATGTGATTCCGGTTCTCTTCAGTATAATCTTATTGCAAATGAACTAGTCACCCAAAGGGCAATGGAAAGGGCTATGCTTGGAGTTTCCCTACGTGATCGAATCAGAAATGAATAGATCCGCAGGAGAACCAAGGTAACCGACATAGCCCGAAGAATTACCAAACTTAAGTGGCAATGGGTAGGGCACATTGCTTGCCAAACAGATGGCCAATGGGGCCGAAAGGTTCTGGAGTGGCAACCGCGTTTACCGGAAGACGTAGCGTTGGAAGGCTTCCCACAAGATAGACCGATGACCTTGTGAAGGCCGCAGGAATCCGCTGCATGCGGGAAGTACAGAATCGGTCGAAGTGGCCTATGTCCAGCAGTAGACGTCTACGAGCATTGCTCACACCGAGGTTTTGTGCAACTGTCAACGTCTGCGTTTTAATCAGAAGTGTTTTTAAAAAACTCATGGGACGGTGCTGCTATTCTCCTAAAAAAATCGTTTTCCTCGGTTACTTTTGCTTAACTTATAAGCAAAGAGACGGAGGCTTTTATAATCCCTTATCTGTATGGTATCTATTAATATCATATTCAATCCATCAAGAGCAAGTACTCGATAGATATACATAACAAAGCCCTGTAAATTGGCACAAGGTACACCCCAGAGGTTCACAGAGGTTGTAACTATAGCAACCGTGGCACAAGAGGATTAGTGACCACAACACGTGGGTATACCTGCCAACTATAATTGAAAGACATCACTGGATATATAGGTACAGTGCGTTTATTAGAACTTGATGTAAGACGCGATTGGTGGTATATAATCGTGTCACGCATAGAAATATAAAAAACAGGAGAAGTTGCATGGTGTCTGTGTCTGCGCACCATGATCAAAATGCTCATGGTATAGGCAAATGGCCGTCTCCGCAAACTAGTGCACTTTCGACCGCGATCGTGACAACATTTAAGAATACCGTGTTGTTCAGTGGTTTCTTGTAAAAATCGAAGCCAAACTAATTTTTTTTATAAATCATGGAACCATTTATTATTTAACAGGACAAGTATTTTACTATATTTGTCTTGAAAAATCATGAAACAACAAATCTTAAAATATTTCTCGCCTTTACTACGTTATTTTTGTTTTCATATATCACAGCGACTGTACTATTTTTGCAGCAAATACATTGCTTCTTAACCACTACCTAAGTATGTCGCTTACTCACTGGACAAGTAATGTAAAAATCACAAAGCGATACTTTAGTTATGCAGTTGCATCGCGTATTACAGCTGCTGTCTCTTGCTACAAGCTAGTGATGTGCTTGTGCAGATCCACTAACGTAGGATATCGACAACAATGTCGATTGTCGTATAAATTTATATTAATATGAAAGTTTGTTCTACAATTTGTCAACAGTTATAGCCTGATTAGAAGGCCGATGTGAAATCTTGTTTCATACTCATTTAGATTTTCTCATAATGTTGAAATTAATTGATTTACTTTTCTTTCTTTTTGTGTCGTTTTCTTTATTCATATCAGCTATATGTAAATCGTTTTTTTTTTTTCAGGAACTACAAAAATTTTAATACAGTAATTAATGGGAGAATCGATAAGTTTCCGATTTAGTCAACCACTAGCGTATATGTAAAATAAATGGCTACTGCAGAGCAACAACGATGTTTTCGTGTGAGTGAGTTGTATGGTGCATTGTAAATGCACGCTATGTTTGATGGCATAAGGTTTATAATTGATTGTGTAGTACGTTCTGATTTATGAATTGCAAGTATGAGCGCGACTTCGTATCTATTCGGTTTACTGATTTGCATGTGTAGTTGTGGCGACGTGGTGGGGACAAATTTAAGAAATTGGATTTCGATACATTTTCAACTAACGGGCATATCTCCTTCTTCCTTATATCTATGGTGTTACGCGTCAAGTTATAATTAATGCACTGTACTGAAGACCGGCTCCAAACAACGAGTGAAATCAGGCATCTCAAACAAATGCCAGTCGCGAGTACGTTTGCACTCGTGAGTACGCCTGCACTCGCGAGTACGCCTGCACTCGCGAGAACGCCTGCACTCGCGAGAACGCTTGCACTTGCTGTACGTGCAGCGTGTCTATGTGTGCGTGCATTTTCCCTTGCATAATGGAGTCGACCTACTGTAAAATTTTATTTTGTGTAGATGTTGCTGCCCATTGAAAGTAATTTAGGTTCTATTAGAAATAGTATTGAACGAATCATTTCTGTCCCTTTGTTGTGGTTTCGGCACAATAGTTGTTCGTTTTAGAATGGCTTTGACTTTTGTTGAAACTTTTGTGGTTTTAAATTTTAGACCATTTTAAAAGGAAAACTTTAAATTCTATGTAGACATTCCATGCCTTAAAAATAGGTACCATTTTTATTGATTTTAGACCATCATGTTTGATTTAAAAGCTTTTAAAATTTTAACCAATTGCAAATCAAACCAGGTGACAAAGGGGCTATCCCCTCTAATAACAAATAAATAACGGAAACGGAACAATAAAATCTCGTTTAGCCATCCTTGGCAAATTTTCCCATAAATCAGCACCTGTATACCATGCTTTTATCTTTACAATGGTTAGACAGCCCATGGGTCCTATCATATTCCCTGAAGTCCCATTTACCAAAAACCCGGACGGCACTGTACAGCTTTCAGTGTGAAAAAATAAACCGTACGATGATGATATAAGGTATATTTTGAAGTGTGGCCAGTGATGTGATTGCGTGTTTTTGGTGTAAAGTTTTGGTAAAAAATATTTTTCGCAAATTTTTTTAGGGCTCGTTGACCAGTAATGTTCATGGTTGCGTGTGATAAGATTTTGATAGAATTTTGAACGAGATTCGAAATAAAATTAAATGTAAAACCTAAATTCACTTAATGACACAAAAATGAATATGAAAGTCAGAATAGTTAGGACTCATATCAGTTTTTCTAAAAGTCCATTCATAAATCCATTAATTTACTAGACAAACATTATCTTCATTTAAACATGCCTGAATTATGTGCTGCAAACTAAATATATATAAAAAAATGTTTACAAAGTTTTAGTGAAATTAACTGTTTGAAATTAATGTTCTAATAAATAAATCTCATTTAATTTAAGTGTTTGATTCCGACATAAAACAAATACACTTTAATATTATAAAAAAGGTGGGCGTTTTTGGGGGACTGTCTTATGTAATTTTGACGTTCGAAAATTGCTGATTCTCAGCCTAGTTTGAATAAATGACTTTTGAATTTTGAAAGCTAAAGTAACTATCTGTCTCTTTTCACCTGCTTCTTTGTTCCAGACAATTACACTGCCGCGGCAGAAAGCAGAGGGTGTTTGCTGTATCTCCATGTCGCACTGTTGCGCGTGCTATGTGCTCATAATATGTCCTGGCTAGATCTTAGAATTGATCATTGATCATGAAGTGTTCGACCATTTCATGAAATGGTTGCAAGATTTTATTGGCAAGTCAGTACAACTGAGAGAGGGATTCATGAAAGTATTGTTTTTTTTTAAATTGTTTTTACTTGAAGTTTATAGTTTTATATTTTCTATGTTCCGACCAACACGCTGACGAAGACGCAGACAAAAACTAGTACCTCATATAAGTTTAAAATTAACATCTACTGAAAAATTTAATAAATTCGGTTTTAACTATTTTTAATGCAGCTACAAAACGACACTGACCATTCCGACTTACCTGCATAAATCTTGATTTGAGTAAAAAACTTTGACACGACTGGGAACTACATAATTCCTTTTATGAAAGAACATCCAACTAGTTTTTCATCCCGAGTGTGGGGAGTAACTAAGATTTACAAGATAATAATTTTGGTGCAGGTGTGAATTTTATCTCTAATATACTTTATTACTATACTAGCAGCGCTCTGCGGTTCCACCCGCATATGTCTCGATCCCTTGAGAATATCGAGATAAAAAGTATCTATAAGTATAACTTAAAGTTGATGTTATGGCACGATTCCAACCTTTCAACCCTCAGAGTCCACTTAGTCTTCACTTTCAAATACTGCACGACTTCCTCAGTTGTAGTGGAGTGATGCAGATGAAAGGTACAGCTGCGTCGTAGGCACAGCAGCATATTGTGTCCACTGGGTGCAGTGTCGCACAGGTTACGAGAACAGGGCTTCTTTTTCTTCCTTTCTACTTTCGTGAAACCCTCCTCATCAACTTAGCTGCTGGTTCTTGGCAAGGAGCTACGGACCGCAGTAAGTGCAGGTTGAGCACCCTTTTTCTGTTGTGTCTGTGTTTTATCATATGATATCCGTCATGTCTGCAGAGTTTTGCTAGCTAATTTAAATTAACCTTGTATGTTACGGTGAGTAATTTGAGTTTTGACCTTGACACGATAATAACCATGAAGACTGAAAGAGGGAGAGAGCGACCAATGAAAAGTGACTGGATAATGAGGGCTGTTAAGAATGAAATAGGAGTGAATGATATCAAGAAGGCTGCCTGAAGTCATTTAACAAGGCTAAAATCGGAGCTGAATACCCAGTGTACTATCCTAGAAACGCATATCTGTACACTATAAGGACTATTCTTGCTTTCAGCGCTCGGCCGCTATAGTATCGCTTACCTACGAAAAAAAAGTGTCGTCTGCACGGGATTTTGTTTTCAAATTGGTTAGATATGCATTACCCCGATGGTACTTTGTAGGTACTTAGGTTGTTGGAAGGGTGGATACTTTTCTCAGTCAACCGACCATACATCCATCCTCACTCGTCGAGGCTCTTTCAATGCACACTATAATTTTTAATAGTTGTGCCATTTTATTATAATTATCATTATATTTCTAAAAAAGCAAGCATAACCTTTAAACTCTGCATACACTTTTCTATCTAGGTCACCGCATTGCAGTTTCATCATCAGACTTTTGCGTTCTGCCGCATAACTATTCATTAATGATCTGTTTTCCATGTTTTGCTTTCAAAACTCATGTTTCTTTCTCAAAACGGTGAAGGAAAATGTCGTCAGGAAACCGACATGTCCTAGAAACAAAAATTCGAAGATATGAGACACTTTTTAAAGCAAACTGAACATTTCTGTACTCGAGCGCTCTATGGATTAGCTGTACCAAACGTGCCGCCAATGCGGTGCGTATTCAATACAACAACGCTTTTAGGGCGCTGTTGCGACTGCCCCGTTATTGCAGTGCTTCTGCAATGTTTGCGTGAGCCAGAGTGGATAGCTTCTCAGCTGTAGTTCGGAAAAAAAATGCTTCTCTTCTCACAAGGCAGCGGGACAGTGGCAACAGCCTCCTGAAAGCTATTGCTGATGGGCCTGACGAAAGCCCCATAATGAGGCATCTTATTAAAACCACCCTGTCAGTAGTAGAATAAAAGTACTAACATAACAAGTAAGTTAAATTGTTTACTAACATCTAGAATTGTATGTAATGTTTTTGTTTTGTAATTGGATCTAGTTGTCTGATAAATAAATGAATAATAGTAAAAAACACAACTTCCAACTGGGCCCATGTGGTGGATAACGGCCTGTTTTGTCTTAGAGAAAGGAGGCCTGTGCCCCAGCACTGGGAATATTATAGGCTGATTATTTTGCATGTTTTACTAATTTTAGGGTTCCGTACCTCAAAAGGAAAAAACGGAACCCTTATCGGAACCCGTGTCTGTCTGTCCGTCTGTCACAGCCAATTTGCTCCAATCTAATGGACCGAGTAAGCGCTCAAAAGTGCATAAGCACGCTAAGAGTCGTATTGCTGTGAACACGCGGTGTAGTCCGTACATTTGTGTGTGTAAACAGTCAGACGTCTGTAGTGTCAGTGCCGTACACACACAACAGAGAACGCACACACTGTCGTATCGTCACGGTTCGCGGGCGCCGCACTTATATTTCCACCACTTTTGTTAGCATGCATTATACGCGTGACCTTGGCCAGTGTATGGCATTGCTAAAATTCGAAAGTAAATTATAAGTGTAGATAGCAGAAGGCGTTAAGCGTTAGTCTTAGATTCAAGATGGCTAAGGTTCTAATCTCGTAAATCACAGCGCTGTTTTTGCAAATATTATTATTTTTGTTTGCAATAATAATATTTTTAAATATTCCTGTCTATTTATTAATGTTGTTATTGCAATAAAGGGTTTAGAATAAAAAATGCGTGATATGTGATAATAAAAAATAAATAATATTTATTCGTTATATTTATAGTTAACATTTGTCATTACTTCACCTGAATAATATGTGAAATAGATGTCTAGAAACTTAGAAGCAATTTGTATTATTTTGACATATTTAACCGGTCAGGCGCCGTGGGTGGTCCGCGCGGTGACAGTTTTACGACCGCACTTAAATAAACAAACACTCGGATTTCTTTACAACGTCTCAAGTAGTATTGTTAATGTTTTTTGCTACTCGAATAGATTAGGAATACGTTTCAAATGGTTGCAGTCTTTGTAAACAACGTTCACTTATCTTTATTACCCGCTTTTGTTATTATTTCTTTTGTTCTTTGTGATAACGATTTCTGATAAAACTACCGAACCAATTCACACGAAATTTTGCAGGGTACATTATGGATAGATAAGTTATCTAACAAAAGCGTTTTTAGAGACAAACATTCAAAACAAAAAATTCAAAAAATCTAGATTTTAGATGATCTAGAATTTCTAATGCTTACGTAACTTTCTCCGTCCCAAAAAAAAATTTTTTTGTATTATTTTGTGCTAAATGTTGTCTAATACGATGATAAATGTAATATAGAAAAGAAATAAAACACTTACGGATCAGATCCATACAGAAAAACCACAAAATATCACAACTTTCACTGTGACGGGAACTTTCTCTTATCTGTTTGTTTACACTTTTTTGGTTAGGTCAAAATAGGTATAACATGATGTTATTTATATCTAAAACGATGTAATATTTACTTCAAAATGAAAATATCACCACTTTCCGACGATTTACACACAAAAACCATTAAAAAACGAATTATTACAGCGAACGCGAGTGACGTTTGACTGACATTTTACCGCGCGGGAACGTGATTTTCAACATTTTTTTAAAATGTTGCCTATTAATATTTTTGCTTTTAGTCGATTTATTTGACGAGAATATCTATCCGACCATAGACACAAAAATTCACAGACAATAATAGCCATTACAGCGAATACAAATAGAGTTGTAAGCCGCGTGGGTGATTTGTATCCGCTCGGATACAACGGTACTTTAGCGGTTAAATTTTGAAATGTTTAAAATTTTAAATGGATTTTTTTCACCATATATATAAAGCTTTGATCATGTTCGAAGTAATTAAGCAATAAATAAGAATATTAGACTACTTAAAATGTAAAAAAATCTACTGACAATATTGTTGATTTTAAGGTTAAGTATTATTTTAAATTTTATTTGGCTTTAGTAAATATTGGTTGGTATTGAGGTTATAGCTTAAGTATTCATTTTCTTTACGAAAAGAAGATTGAAACTAAACCTCAAATTTTAATCCTAAAATAATAATATTACTCAAATAATTTTAATTAAACAATTTCGGTCTATCTGCAAGAAATACGACAAACACCCAACCCAATAAACAACAGATTCGTTATTCATGCAATAACGAATCTGTTGTTTATTAAGTTGGTACGGTCAATATTTTAAGGTCAAAAACGGTTTTCTAGCTGGTCTTCAGTGATGCAAGCCTTCAGAGTGCACGGTGAACGGTTCATAATGACGTGTTTTTAATAATTCAGCAAAATATCTCGTTGGTATGAAACCATTTGTTTCATATTCATTCACCATTTGACGTCGCTGCACCTCGATAATAAGCCCCTTCCTCATATCTCTTAACCCTCACAGTATTTCTCTAGAACAAAGAAAAACATTGTTTTTATTACACATAATACCTAATTATTTATTATTCACTAATCGAATTAAACCTCATAATGAATTTAAAACTTTAAAGGCATCTTCTGTCTCAACAATACCTCTGTTCTATCAACAATACCCTTGATTAAGATTTATGTTTATTGAAATATGAAATACTTATATAAATGATAACACTCACACTTAGTCCGGTTTCATTAGATATTCACTTCACTTTTACGCAGCGCAATAATATTCTCTGATCTGATCTGATCTCTTCAATATATTTTATGCCTGCTTTTTGAAAATAATAACCACAACACTGCGCTAAATACTCGTCACCAATATTATCCACGAGCCAACAAAGTTCTATTAATTGAATACTCGTAACGAACTGTATCTGTCTACCCTACAGAAATCGAAATAATTTACTTAGTTTTCTGTGGTCTACCTGCTAAACTTTAATATTTATGTGAACAAGACGAATGAAACAAAAAACGAATGATTATCGAACTAGTCATTGGTTGCAGACAAAGTGAGTGTGTGTGTGTACTGTGCGTGTCTATAGTATTGTAACAATTTATAGAAGAAGGTCGTAAGTCAAACCGAAGCGTCAGTCTATTGCTTTGTGAGATTGCTTATGGACTTTTGGTCGGTACTGTACACATATTATGTATTTCTGTGACCCAAACACGGACGTTTAACGTAAATAAATGAATTTTGAATATGGGGGGCCAATAAGAACATTAAAAAAAAACAGTGGCACTCCGGGAGTGCCGAAAGAGGTGAAAACTTGAAAAAAAATCGACACCGCGGTATTTAACGCGTTGATGTCTTTTAGCCCACGGTGTCGGTAAATTGCGTTACAGTGTCACAAAATCAATGGTTTAGTCCCATCTTAAAAATATCCAACGAGCCTAAAGAACTTTTCACTTCAAAAAGGTTTTCAAACCGTGTGATATATCGAATGAAAGGGATTGTTGCGAGGATCTCATTTTTTTTAAATTATTTTAAATTAAATAGACATTTTAAGATATTAAGCCTAAGAAAACAGATGAAAATTTACCATTCCCCCTCCTTTATCTCCGAAACTACTGAGATTAAAATTATGAAAAAAATACAGAGTATGGATCTTTACTCGTAGATTACAGGAAAACCCATAAGAAGTCTATAGTCTCAAAATAACATAATAAATCTCTCAATATTGTGCGTACAAACTTACATTTGCAGTTGGAATGTATGGGAGAACATGTGCGTAACACACTAACAGTAGCAATGGTTTTCATTTTGACAGTTCAACAACATTCTCTTCTTCATTTCGTGTGGTTAGTGACTAACCTGGTGTCAGAGTTTAAAAGCCGCTCGCCCATGGGCCTCTGACTTGGCTTCACATGCCGTCGAGAAATATCTCTCAGGCATGCCGGTTTCCTTACGATGTTTTCCTTCACCGTTTTTGAAGCAAGTGATAATTTTACAATACGCACATGAATCCGAAGTCAAAAGTGCGTGCCACAACATTCATTGCGTTATTACCTTTGTTGATCAGACAATTTTTTCGAACATATGACGCAATAAATTAGTAATATCCTTTAAAATCATTCAGATTGTGATTGAAAAAGTGTTACGCAATTCCTGTACCAGCTTGCCGACTGGCTAATATTTTACCATTATTATGAGATATTCTACTATAACATACTACTGTATTCTATTTTCTTAATATCCCTCGGGAATCATCGCATTTCCGAATACAAACGAATGCTCATTTCCATGTTCATCAATTATAAGATTTATCTTGTATAATAATTTGAATTCAGAACTAAGTACTTTATTGTTGTTTTGTTTCATGTGAACTATAAAGAGCTGTAAAACTATTTTCCTCTCTGTCGTGCCTGCGACTTTAGCAGCTTTCCTACCATTTTTAAAAGAGTATTAACAACTCTATATACTTCCAAGTCGATTGAGAGTGTCCGGTGTACACCAAGTGCAAAGGGTAACTGATAGAAATCCAATGACTGACGAAACACGAGGTTTGCCGAGGGACATTAAGAACAAATTTGTACTGTACCTACTTAGTTCAAGACGAGCAAGAGGTCAGAGGGTCAATTCCCATAGTTTTAGATACGTTGGCATTCCAATCTCAGTCTCAATTGGTCAAGAATACCTAAATAATTTACCTAAATTTTTGACTAATTTTTGACATTGACTGTCACCGAGATAAAATTGCGACAAGATTTTGAACGTATTGTAGAGTGTGTCAATGGAATGGTTTACTTTTTATTGAAAAACCCTACACTATTGACCTTCAGTCAACCGCATTCTATCACCAAACATTCTGACTTCCATCACTGAATATGTAGAGTGTGTCAATGGAATGGTTTACTTTTTATTGAAAAACCCTACACTTTACATCTCTGTCAACATTTCACAGAAATATCCATTTGAAAGTGACATTTTCCAGCAAATGATAATGTATCAAAGAACCTGGTGTGATCGTCGACATCCGCTGCTGTTCGCAATATACAAATTGTTTTGCGTGAGGCATTCGATGGTTCAGTGCTACTGTTGTTTCCAAACTCGTTTATTTTGGGCCTAGACAAAATGACATTCGGTCAGCGATGCAAGTCAAAAATGTGTTGAAACATATTATACTACCGAGAGCAGTCGTGCCCCAGTGGTAACAGCCGCGACGGTTCGAACCATGATATGCGCTTTACTTTGTCTTCTTCTTTTCGTGTAGTTAGTGACTAACCTGGTGTCAGAGTTTTAAAGCCGCCCATGGGCCTCTGACCTGGCTTCACATGCCGTCGAGAAATAGTTCTCAGGCATGCCGGTTTCCTCACGATGTTTTCTTCACCGTTTTTGAAGCAAGTGATAATTATATAATATGCACATGATTCCGAAAAGTCAGAGGTGCGTGCCTTGGAACTAAAGACCTATAACTTGGCAGTCCGACGATCACACCACTAGGCTATCACTGCTATAGTTGCTTTACTTTGTGTAAATTATTTCATCACTACTGCTCTCAACACGGTGAAGGAAATTATTGTGAGGAAACCGTCATGTTCTAGAACCAAAAATCACGAAAACATTTGACATCTATCAACCCGCACTGGGCCCGCGTGATGGATGACGGCCCACTCCCTCTCGTAAAGAGGAGGCCTGTGTCACAGCAGTGGGAACATTTTAGGCCGATTATGCATTCTTCTTATGATGTTAAAAATCGTTGTAGAAATACAAAACGCTTTGAAAGCGATTGCCATTTGATAGGCCCTTGTTGTTAAAATACACTCATGTGAATTGAGAAAAGGTAAGGCCCTTTCTCATTCTATGGGAGACGATGGGAAGACGATTTGAGAACTATATTCTCAAATCGTCTTCCCATCTTTGAAATGGTCTTCCTCTTTTCCTCTTTCCTTCTCTGGGATACCATTCTGTTACTTCTCTCGCCCATCTTCCGTTTTGCCCCTGATGACATGACCTGCTAACTTCCATTTTAGTTTTTTATTGTGTAAGTCACGTCTGCTACGTTTGTTTTTCTTCTTATAAGATTGAGATTTACTTTGTCATTTTTATTTATATTTATCATGCTCCTTCCAATCTTTTATGTCTTCTTTTGGCCACGTTTGGCAACCGTAGGTCATACTAGAAAGAATGCAAGAGTTAAATATGTGACTTTTTAGTCTGAGTGGTATTGATGGGTTTTTTGTAACTTCTTTTAGTGACCAGTATCTTTTCCTTTTGTTTTTTATTTCTTTAGATGTGAGTTGTGCAAGAGAAATGATTTGGCCTAGGTAAACGTATAATTTTACATATTTAATTCAGTTTTAGATGTGAAAAAAGTATTTGGAAACTTTTTTTACAGCTAAAACGGTTACAATATCAAATTTAGAGTTATAATTGCAATTCATTATTAGATAATACTCTAGTTCACTAGTTAACGATATTTCTTATTTCCATACAGTAATATTGCCAAATTAATCATAACAAGAACAATTAAGATGACAATAGATGATTACCCGCATAATCATAAATAAGACAATGTATACACTGAACGAAAAAAACGATCACAAGCGACCATAATGTCACACAAAACATAATTCTAAGACTCGAAAACAAATATTTCGCTTCCAAACTCGTAGTAGGGCCACACGTGTTAGGAATTCAGTTTATAACGCAGCCGCTCTTCGAAAATATTTGTGCGAATACTTTGAAAAATATCCCATCCAATCCGGGCGCGGCATTTGTGCAGTATGCACTACCCCTCCGGCGGGAATGATATTATAATTTGTGCTACCTGCCTTACTTTAGCTTGAAGCTGCCGAGTAGAAGTTGTTTAGCTCCGCTGTTATTCAGGGAAGTTTTATATATATGTAGTTCTCTGTTGTTTACTGTTTTTTTTCTTGTTAGCAGTGTAGCTTCTTTGTTTTTATGCAGCGTGTAACAAAAACCTTGTCTGATCCGCGAGGGTGTTGTTAAGAATCATACTGAGACATACTACATAAATAGGTATCTAATATTCAGGAAATACCAAAAAAATAATACAATGGGTAATTTTCACGGGTTATTTACACGGGGCGCGAGCGGCCGTCATTTAGCGGGTGTCTACAAGTCATAACTTATAACTCTTAAATTGAGATAATTTTTGTGCTAAAAACGTGAATTTTAAAAAACAATAACTTTTTTATTTTCAATAATAAGTAATATATTTTTAAGCTATTGCATAGCTTTTATCGCGGGCTTTGAGCGCGGCGACCGAATCAAGAAATTCCGTAACGTAACGAAAATAAAACATAACACCCCCCACTCCGCCTACCATGTAATGACGGTTCCCATGACAACGTGATGTTGTCATGGGAACGTAATTTTTGTTTTATGTCATCACGTCATCATCCCAAGTGTAGCGTTGACAAATAGGAAGTATGGAGGTTACAAATGCTATGCAATAGCTTTACCGCGGCAGTCCCCGAGTGCTACACGTTCTTTTTATGACTTATCTTAGCTAATGTTATTGTAGTACCTATGTGCCCTTTTCGAATCAAACAGGGTTTTTGTAGGTAACACATTGTGTATGGGCCATAGCAGACAAAATACTTTTTGCTTCGGCATCGGCAATTTGTCGACTGCATCGCGTTTTGGCGACTCGCTGCGTTCGGTTTGGCGATCGTTTTTTGTCTGTCGCTGTATAGAGCTTGTGAAAATCGCTGGTTGCTGATTCTAAAAATAACATGTCTGTAAGGGCCCAAATGTAAACAATTAAGGCACACTGGTGGACGGCAGGGGAGAACATCGAGCATCGAGGGGGATTCCTCTATGCATCAGCGCACAGTGACAAGGAAAATCTTCTGCGATACCGCGAGCGTCCGCCAGCTTACTGGAACATTCCCGGTATGCCGGTGGCATACACCGGTATGCTCCAAGGTCGATCACCGAGCATTGAAATATAGACCTTATTTCTATTGGACAAGTATTAAATTCAATTGATAAATAAAAAAATCCTCTGGCGTCCTGTCCGCCAGTCTGCGCAGGCCCTTTAGTCAGATTTACACATTGGCTTTTTAGGGTTCCGTTGCCAAATGGCAAAAAATGGAACCCTTATAGATTCGTCATATCTGTCTGTCTGTCCGTCCGTATGTCACACCCACTTTTTTCCGACACTGTAAGAGCTATGCTGTTGAAACTTAGTAAATAGATGTAGTCTGTGAACCGCATTAAGATTTTCACACAAAAATAGAAAAAAAACAAATAATTTTGAGGTTCCCCATACTTAGAACTGAAACTCAAAAATTTTTTTTCATCAAACCCATACGTGTGGGGTATTTATGGATAGGTCTTTAAAAATGATATTGAGGTTTCTAATATTATTTTTTTCTAAACTGAATAGTTTGCGCGAGAGACACTTCCAAAGTGGTAAAATGTGTATCCCCCCTGTAACTTCTAAAATAAGAAAATGATAAAACTAAAAAAAATATATGATGTAATGTAAACTTCCACCAAAAATTGGTTTGAACGAGATCTAGCAAGTAGTTTTTTTTTAATACGTCATAAATCGTTCGTGTTCGTGTTTTTTTTTTTTTGGTGTACATTATAAAGAATAACCTATCTATCTAATCTAACTGCAATTTACCTTTCATTCAATGTTACTTGCTGCTACGGATCCCTTCATGGGCGAGTCCGACTCGCACTTGGCCGCTTTTTTCAACTATTTTCTTTCTGACATGATTTAAACATGAGGAATTTTTTATTGTTCTTTCTTTTTATTTTACTGCTAGTTAAATATGCTCCAATCATACCCAACCTACCTACGTACATTAAACTTCAAAGTAATACTGACGCACCAAGTTAGCGTACTTGATTACGTGATCCGACATAGATGGAACGAACACTCGCGGATTCTAATTAACGTAGCAGAGTGAGTTGTAAGCTTGCCGGGTAAGAATGGGAGTGCTCCATCACTTTAGTAGCGTGATTAGGTTATGGGAAGCAAGGCAGATTGGTAAACCACTATGGAGGGGAATAGGTACCTACCTAATAGTAAATAACCTATTATTTAAAATGAAAACATTGTTTTATTTATTTTAATATTAAATTATTTTCATTTTTTTTTTACCTATTATTTAAAATTAACACATTGTTTTATTTATTTTAATATTAAATTATTTTCATTTTTTTTTTATATACTTAGGTACCTACCTACTAGTAACTTTTACCTATTATTTAAAATTAACACATTGTTTTATTTATTTTAATATTAAATTATTTTCATTTTTTTTTTATATACTTAGGTACCTACCTACTAGTAACTTTTACCTATTATTTAAAATTAACACATTGTTTTATTTATTTTAATATTAAATTATTATCATTTTTTTTTTAATATAATTAAGTTTGATTACCATTCTGTATTATAAATATCTATCATCTGAATATTTTTTATAATTTAAATCATTGCAATAAAAACAAAAATATTTGCACATAGGCCTATTCAAATCCCGGGTCAGGCAAAGTGTTATTGGATTTTTCCACCTGAAATTTCTCAGTAGGATTTGTGCCCGGTTGATGGCGATAGGCTCGCCCCCTGTTACATGGGACTCAAACATAACTAGCGAAATGTGGGTGTATTATACCTAGGTACATCTCTGCCCAACCCAACCCGGAATACAGGCGTAATGTTTATTGAATAACAGTATTAAATTGTAATTGAAAAATTGCAATTTAAAAAAAAACAGTGGCACTCCGGGAGTACAGACAGAAGTGAAAACTTGAACAATTAAAAAAAAACTTCCAAAACCTTTAAAGTAAAAATACTAGCATGGAACATTGATCCGTAACGTAATTTAAATAAAAAGCACAATCGCGTTTACAAAAATGAGGTGTCGATAACGGTGTTGCGAGTTCAATTGTTTTTTCCCGTCTCAAAAATGCCCAACGCGCCTAAAGAAGTTTTCACTTCAACAAGACAAGCCAAGACAAAGGCCCTAGGGCGGCTTAAAAACTCTCGACACCAGGTTAGTCACTAACCAAACGAAAAAGAAAGAAGATTGAAAAATAATCGACGAAAATAATTTAGGTTATAAAATTAACCTCGTTTTTTTCTCTCCCGAATTGAGCCTATTGTGAACTTCATGTGGCATTGTGGTAATCCCTTTTTATTGGAATGCTCTAAGTACATAGTTCCGTAGGTATTAACTAACCAGTCTCATTTTAGAACTTCCTCGCAATCTTTGAAAGAGTGCATTTCGAAAGGAAGCCCCATGAAAGATTTTTCAAGATTTTTCTCTTATGCAATCGATTTCTATGATGTAATTAGGAACTTTTAAGCCTTGCCGGATAAGAATGGGAGTGCTCCATCACTTTAGTAAAGCGTGATTAGGTTATATCTAGTAGGAAGCAAGACAGATGCCAATCTGCCTTGTTTTAAACTTATTTATACTCCATTTGAAATAAGATTAGATATTTAACTAAACCGTTTTTACAGTCCATTCAACCGATTTTGACTTCTATTGCGATGGTGGCATGACAAATGGCAGCTGCAGTAAACAGTTGGTATTGTAACCACTTTTTTGCTTTTAATGCCATCCTTATGCCTACGGTATAGAAGTCAAAATCGGTTGAATGGACTGTAAAAAAGGTTGTATAAATGTCTAATCTTATTTCAAATGGAGTATAGAAGGCACATCATCTGCCTAGCTTTAGACGCTTAGTACTAGAAAGCTGTAATTTGGTATGGGTAAACATATTAATCACGCTGATAAAGTGGTGAAATAAAATCAAGTTTTTTTTTCTCATCTATCCCGTTGTCGGGTGTCGTTGGAAAAATCGTTCAAAAATATTGTGAGTTTGTGAAAACCATTTTTGGATTCAAGAATCCGTTTTCGAAATATTAAGCTAATGCAAATGATGATTATGTGATGATTTAGTGCAAATTTTTGTTACAGTCAAGTGTGTCCCCCCTTTTTTTTTTTTTTTTTCTGGGTGGAAATTATCAAATAACTTCTCCCGCTCTGGGTGGAGCGGGAGGGCGTGTCAGACTCTTACTGACTAAAACCCACCCGTGTTCCTTCGGTTGCCCTGTTGCCGGGGGCCACGATGTCCCCATCGGTTTTCTTCGAACCCCCGGCAGGCATTGGCCCTAACGGACCCCGTCAATTCTGCTGACATCTCTTTGAGGCGCGCGTGGAACACAACGCGCCGTCGACCCGGGCTTGGTCCTTATCGGACGGCGAGCTACCCATTGCTCACCGTCCGCAAGCCCGCGCCTACGGTGGCCGGAAATCGGCTCGCGATTCCCGCCCCGGGCGTCTCCTCCTGCGGCGGTTAGGGGCGTGAGGGCGCGAAATTTGCCTCTCCCTCACGCGTTCCGCCTCCTCCTTCGCGAGCATTACCGCTTCGCAGAAGGAGGTGACGGCCTGCCATTTCCTCTCGCTCCGTACCATGGCCTGAACCAGGGCCGGACGCGAGAGATCACCGCCGCCGATCGCCTCCACGAGGACACGGCGTTGCTCCGCCCAAGCCGGGCAGACCTCCACCGTATGCTCCACCGTGTCCTCAGGCCGATCCACACAATGGTGACACCCGGGTGTTTCCTCCCGCCTTATCCTGAACAGGTACCTCCCGAAGCACCCGTGTCCGGTGAGGACCTGCGTCAGGCGGAAGGTGAGGACGCCGTGACGCCTCTCAAGCCACTCCTCAAAGAGGGGTCTTATCGCCGCAATTGTGGCGTGCCCAGCGCGGGGCTGCGACAATCGCACTCTCCATGACGCCATGAGATCCCGCCGGAGCTCTGTCCGCTGTGCCGCGATTTCTTGCGGCATCGGAGTTAAGCCCCGGCGTTTCGCCTCCTCGCGCCACTCCCAGATGTGCGCGAGGACCTTTGCCTCCAGATCCCATGGCGGTAATCCGGCAAGGAGGCTCGCCGCCTCGCAGGAGACCGTGCGGTATCCTCGGGCCAGCCGGATGGCCATGACCCTCTGGGACGCGTTCAACCGGCGGGCTGGCCGCAGCCTCAATGAACGCGCCCACACCGGCGCCCCGTAAAGGGCCATGGACCGCACGATCCCCGCATAGAGCCTCCGGCAGGAGGCGTTTGGACCTCCCAGATTGGGCAGGAGCCGCTTCAAGGCAGCCCCGGCCCGGTCCAGTCTGGGAGCCAAACGTCGGAAGTGTTCGACGAAATTCCACCGGCTGTCGAGGACGAGTCCCAGATACTTCATCGTCGACTCGACACCGATGTGAACCCCTCCCGCCATTACCTGGGAACCCGACGGTGAAGTGTCCCCCCCCCTGCCAGCTAAATGGTTCTGAACTTCTTAAGGCGCGTTGGGCATTTTTGAGATGGGACTTAACCATTGATTTCGCGACACTGTAACGTAATTTAGCGACACCGTGGAGTAAAAGATATCAACGCGTTGATTACCGCGGTGCAGATTTTTTTCAAGTTTTCACTTCTGTCGGCACTCCCGGAGTGCCACTGTTTTTTTTACAAGTTTCTATGCCCGGGAGTACGTAAGCATAGAAATTTTTAAGAAATAAAACTGTTGGACACATAAGATTAGTCATATTAATAACTAATCCTTTAAATCCAACATTTTCAATTTCAATAAAAATGTACTTCCATCGTCCAAAATACAACCAAAATCTCCACCTAAACATGACAGATAATTGTAGCCTACCCTCAAATGTGACGAGTACCACACGGCGGTACGTGCCCCCGCATAGATCGAGAGACCCGGTTCTAATTAACGTGGAGTACCGCCCGCTATTACTGGTGCCGAGAGAAGCCTATAGTTTCTGTGATTTATTTAGGTAGCGGTTCCTATATTGTGGAACGGATAGTTCGAGTTACCAATCGTTCGGTCTTCTAAACGTGAAACCAGACCTTTGAAAATAATTTATATCGTGTTGTATTATTAACCAGTATAAGGTGGTCTCTTATTCTATTGAAAATTCGTACTACGCTAGGCCAGCTTAAGGTCGAAGAGTTACCACAGACGTGTGTCAACTTAAGGCATTTACGCAACCCTGTAAAAGTTTCTTAACACTTGCAGGTACTCTTGCAAGAGTCTTAAGGTGGCCACACACGTAACTGCAAGTATGACAAGCCTGCATGAACAATAATTTTGTACAAGGGTGGTTGAGCGTCTTTATGATGATTTTGTGCAAGCATCTTGCTTGTGCAAGCGGCATGAAGATTGATAGAATTTTCATTAGGCGGCTTGAACAAGCCACGCTTGTGCAAACATAATTGAACGTGTGTATGCAGGTTAAGCTTGCGGAATCATACACACGTCAGTTGCACACAATTAATGTAGTTAAAACAAGCGCGTCGTTATCGTCCATCGCTCAAGCAAAAACTGATGCTGCTCCAACTTGCTTGTACAGTGTGTAGCATATAGGGAAATTTAATTTAAAAAATTATTGTTTATGCAAGCTTGTCATGCTTGCAGATACGTGTGTGGCCACCTTTTGTTTTAACCAATAACGGTAACTATTCCATATTCAAATCCTTGTTTCCAAATTGATGTTATTTTCACTGAATGAAATATCAACTTATAACATAACATCACGCCTGTATTCCCCAGAAGGTTAGGCAGAAGTGTACATATATTCACTCACATTTCGCCAGTTATGTTTAATATCAACTGTTACTTATCTCTGTTGTAAATAAAGTTGTTTTCAGAATAACTATATTCCATTTTAAATAAGATTAGACATTTAAACAAACCTTTTTTACAGTCCGTTCAACCGATTTTGACTTTTATACCGTAGGTATGGATATCAACTGTTTACTGCAACTGCCATTTGTCATGCCAACAACGCAATAGAAGTCAAAATCGGTTGAACGGACTGTAAAGGTTTCATTAAATGTCTAATCTTATTTCAAATGGAGTACGGTTGTATAGAAAAATGTATTAAAATGTGATGCACAAACTGAACTTTATTGTGAACGAGTTAAAGTATTTTTTTTCCAAAAACACACATTTGTTTATATTTTTGGAAACTAAATTGCAAACGCGATATACATATCGTCGGTGTAGGTGGAGAACTGAATAACTGCGATTTTGGTCAAATTGACTTTTCACCATTTTCGTAGCACACAAATCATGCCGCATAAATAAATCGCAATTTTCTCCGTTTTTTATTTTTTTTTTATTTAGTTTTCCACCTACGCCAACCATATACGATATTAGAAATCGGATATTTAAGCGTGATCTTCATGGTAAGTTTAGTTTTTTTTTTCACGTTGAGTTGAACTGAATGAGGAATCGAAATAAAAAATAGGTTATTACCCGACTGCCCCAGAAGGAAGGTTATGTTTTTCGAGAGGGTTTTTCCCAGTAAAGTAGACTATGCCTACCTAATCGGATATTGTTAAAGGTGTTCGACAAGGACTCGAAATACTTTTTAAAGATCTCTCTCTGTAAGACTTCTTCTTCTGTTTCTTTCTTCTTCTTCTGCTTATGTCTTCTTCTTCTGCTTCTTTCTTCTTCTTCTGCTTCTTTCTTCTTCTTCTTTCTGTGTCCAAATAAATGTTTTCCTTTCTTTCTTTTCTTATTTTAATTTCAATATAACTTTACCAATACGATTCACAAAAGCTATCACTAATAAAACAAAGTCCCCTCGCCGCATCAGTCTGTTTGAACGCGATAAACTCAAAAACTACTGAAAGGATTTCCATACGGTTTTCTTCAATGGACGGAGTAATTCATGAGGAAGGTTTAGGGGTTATATTTCATTAAGATTTTGTGTAATTTGGCTGAAATATGACGATGATTGTTGAAGATGTCGGAAAAAATCATGCCGACTGAGAGCTTTACTTGGCATGCGCGTTACAGAGTAGTACTTTTCCTTGGAATAATTTCCTACCTCTACGTGGGTGAAGCCGCGGGCAAAAGCTAGTAAATGATAAAATAATTTTTGATATTCAATGTTCAAAAGCTTCAAAATATTTGAAGACATAAGAGGACTATGTGTGATAATTAATATCAGTCCAAATTTCACATTAATCTCTATTATAGTATATATCTTTTAAACAATTAATATTTGATCCAAGTGTCATGCTCATATTAAACAAATATTATTTCTATGAGCACATATCACCACGCTTGGATTCCTTTGTGGGTTGAACTGAAATAATATATCATTGTCTTAAATTGTAAAGAGATACTAAAACATAAGGAGTCGTTAGAATAAAATATTAGGTTTCGTGCCTATTTAAGCCTTCGTAGTATTTGAGTGCTATGTTGAATAATATTTCGAACTATCTGGTGCCCGTGGCTTCGCCCGCATGGACCCTAATTATTTTACGAAAAATTATCTAAAAACTTCCCCCGCTCTGGATGGAGCGGGAGGACGTGTCAGATTCCTACTGACTAAAACCCACCCGTGTTCCTTCAGTTGCCTGTATGTTGCCAAGGGCCACGATATCCCTTTCAGACTATCCCGCGACGCGACCCCGGCAGGCAACGGCCCTAGCGGATCCCGTCAGTTCTGAAAAGTAGCCTAAGTAGTACTCATATTCAATTGATTCAGGCGTAACCTTGCGGAAATCCATTATAAAATACAATAGACGTGGATATATTTAGTAACCTGTTCTGCTTAACTATTCCTAAAGTTCCGCTCCGTTCGTTAAGTTGTTCCTTATGTTACTCATTATAACATCATCCATCCATCCATGCCAGTGAAAAACTTGTCAAAATCGGTCAAGCCGTTTCGGAGATTATCCGGAACAAACTGACATACAGACAAAAAATACGACAAAAATTTAAAAATTGTTTATTTATAAGTACATTTAGTAAAAAACTGTTATTTAGAGAGTGAGTTTATGTATGAATGTTATATTGTTTTAACTTTTCCTCTTTTCTTTGTGCTTTTTACTGCCTATAAATAACATTAAATCCAGTCTGTAAAAACGAAATTGACTCATATTTTAGAAATTAATTTTAACTGTGACAAAGTATGTGTAGTAGTGTAGTGTAATATAAAGACTAACACTCGTGTGTAGCATTATATTCATATCTAAAGGAAACAGCTCGTTGATCTAGTGGTCGCAAGAGCTACTGCTGATTATGTGGTCCTGGGTTCAATTCCGGGGTCGGAAAAATGTTATTACGTTTTTCCATCTGGAATTTCTCAGTAGCAACCCGGAGTCTGGATTTGTGCCCGTTTGATGGCAATAGGCTCGCCCCATATTACATGGGACTTAAACATAACTGGCGAAATGTAGGTTGTACCGTAGGTTCACCTTTTGCTTGCAATACAGGCGACTGTGAAAACTTGAAAAAAAATCGGCACTGCGGTAATCAACGCGTTGATGTCTTTTTAATGATCAAAAGCTGGTGTTGTCACAGTGTCGCGAAATCAATGGTTTAGTCCCATCTCAAAAATGTCCAACGTGCCTAAAGAAGTTTTCACTTCAAAAACCGCCCCGTAAATTCGTAGTTTCTATTTCCAACAAAGTCAACGCCTACAGCAATTCCAAACACGTCTTTCTAAAAACTTAGATTCTAAAAACTACGCACTAAATAAAATTACATAGGGGTGAACATATGAACGTTAGCTCTCACCCGTGAATATTGTCTGAAGGTGAATTTACGAATTTTTTCCCATGTTTTATTTTCTTCGATAACGTTCCAAGTGGATTATGATGTTTTTTTTTGCCTATAATGTTCTGTTGTTGAACATATCCTTAAAGAACTTGTCTTAGTTAGAGATACAATACACCGTGAAATTTGAATCACAGTTTTGCTAGAACAAACGTTGTTCAGACCATGGTCTACTACCATACTACAAAATCCAATTAAAAAAAAAAACATAATTGGTTTTGAAAAAACACAAAAAAAAACAAAGTTTAAAATGTCAAGATTAAAAATATTTATTTCACAAACTAGTAATAGTGTGTGAAATAAATATGTGTCATTTAGAATCTCCATTACATGTGCGAGGTTTCTATGAAGGTTTTTTCTTTATTTTTAAAATTTATGAGTACATTATGAATGGCCCAAGTTCAGGTAAAATTTTTGGAGGCTTATACTGAATTTATTTCTCGAAATTTTTATTTTGTGGTTTCATAGAAACCTAGTAAGTGCACAAGATACCTATTAGTTTAAACATTTCAAGAAAGAGGCGTAACAATGCCATAATAACGTACGAGCGTTTGTATGAAAAGTATGACGGGTTGGCCGCTCTTAAGGGGACTACAGAAGCTAAACGCAAGTTTTACAATGCCCAAAAGTATATGATCCACTGCAGTAAACAAAGTCAAAAAAAATTATTGTTATTACTTATTCTAGTTAGATAGTTTTTGTTGAAAACATAATACAACTAATTTGCTACTATGAAAAAAAGTCGCGAAGATACCTCAGAAAAATTGTTTAAACGATTAAAAACCATTTTAATATAAATCAGATTTTTTGTCGGATTATTCTACAAGCAACTTATTAACGTAATAATGTTTTATTTTTTTAGTCCAATTAATATATATTTTGTAAATAGATAATGGCTTCATATTTTGTAATAAATTACCATACGTTTTGTCATCGCGCTTCTCTTTCTTTTCTATGCAGTCCGACAGTGACTGCTGATGACAGTGGCTTTAGCTGTTGTCAGCCTCTTAAAGAACTTAAGCAAAGGCCTGAACAAGAAACAACTGGATCTGTGACAGTTTTAATCGCGGAAGAAGATTTAAGCAAAGATCCAAAAAATCACCTAGCCTTTTCCCAACTACGTTGGAGTCGGCTTCCAGTCTAACAAGATGCAGCTGAATACCAGTATTTTACATGAAGCGACTGCATATCTGACCTCCACAATCCAGTAATTGGGTAATACGATACCCCTTGGTAAGACTTGTTGTCAGAGTTTCGGGCTTCTGACGACCCGTAATGACTGTCAAAGATTCACGAATGACAGCCGGGACCAACAGCTTAACGTGCTTTCAGAGGCACGCAGGAAGCTCGATATGTAAAGATGGTCACACATCCATGAACCAACCCCGGTAAGCGTAGCTTAACCTGATGGATAGAACCGTACGGCTATTATTACTAAGCCACGAGCTCCTCTATCCTCCGCTGTCCTAACTTGGGTTAGGACATAGGATACTTTTATCCCGATAGTACGCTGTCAAGGGATTATTTCCGACGACCACATGGCCGAAGCCGCAGGCAAAAGCTAGTAACGCATAAAGACACAGCATAAACTGCACTTCCATCAAAACTAAAACTTGTTTTAACCAAAAACAAATTATCTGAAGCAGTTTAAGGGATTTCTCATTGGATGCAATCAAAGCGTCGGCAAAGAAAAACTGGATCATAACTTTATAACTGGCAAAGTATAAACCACAGAGCACAGAATCGCAGCGTCTAGTCACGACAGTACAGTCAACCTCAAAAAGACGTACCTATAGGGTTTCAGGGATTGCATAGGAAGCCGTCACCTCCTTCTGCGAAACAGTAATGCTCGCGAAGGAGGAGGCGGAACGCGTGAGGGAGAAAAGAAGTTTGCGCCCTCACGCCCCTAGCCGCCCGCCGCAGGAGACGCCCTTGGCGTCGGAAATCCCAGGCCGATTCCCGGCCACTGCAGGCGCGGGCTTGCGGATGGTGAGCAATGGGCAGCTCGCCGTCCATTACGGACTAGGCCCGGGTAGACGGCGCGTTGTGTTCCACGCGCGCCTCAATGAAATGTCAGCATAACTGACAGGGTCCGCTAGGGCCGATACTTGCCGGGGTCGCGGGATAGTCCGAAAGGGTATCCCTTTCGGACTATCCCCCCTGGCAACATACAGGCAACTGAAGGAACACGAGTGGGTTTTATTCAGTAAGAGTTTGACACGCCCTCCCGCTCCAGCCAGAGCCGGAGAAGGTATCCTATAATTTCCCAACCAAAAAAAGGGAGCAGAGATATCGACGCGTAAAGTTATGTTGCCAGGGGGGATAGTCCGAAAGGGATACCCCTTTCGGACTATCCCCCCTGGCAACATACAGGCAACTGAAGGAACACGAGTGGGTTTTATTCAGTAAGAGTTTGACACGCCCTCCCGCTCCAGCCAGAGCCGGAGAAGGTATCCTATAATTTCCCAACCAAAAAAAGGGAGCAGAGATATCGACGCGCAACCTGTTACCATGGATTCAGTACAAGATTCTGAAATTTTTCGTCAGTTAATGTATTTTCTTTTTGATAACTGACGAAATATTTGTACGCTAGGGTTTAAATCCTAGCGTACAAATATTTCGTCAGTTGGTGGTAGGTTAGTTGGTGGTATTTAGTGGGTAGCATCGATGCTACAATGTACAAATCAACAAGAATTAATTTAATTGTTGGAAATCTTTAGTCTATAACATTGTTTCAAAATTCGAGCGATTTATCAGCGAGGCGATTGTTCAACACCACGTGTGCAACGTGTGCGCCGTGTTTGCGTAACGAGAGCGATTGACGTGAGTGTACAAGAGAGAGCGAGACAAGTGACTGTACAATATGGTGAAAACGCGGCGTATACAGGATTATTGATTATACGTCGAAAATCCGTTAAAGGGATGTAGAAGAGGTCATTTGCAACCAAATTACCCCTGATGACCTAGGGGTCACATAAAATTTCAAATTGCTCGAAAATGTTTGACATTTAAAATTTGTGAAGTAAAAATATAAAATGTCAAATTACGCGAATATTGTTGAAATTTGTATAGAAGTTAGTCGGCGTCATTTGGTTGTAAATGAAGCCTCCTACATCCCCTTAATGTATTACCGACGTATAACCATTAACCCTGTATATCAGGGTTATTGGTAACATATTATATTTTTATTTCATACATTTTAAAATATAAAATGTTAAATTACTTGAAAATGGTTACGTTTAAACCTGTATATCAGGATTATTGGGTACATTTTATATTTTTACTACATACATGTCGCCTTTTGTATCGTCTCAATATTGTTAATAATTATGGGAAAGAGCGAGATAGCCCCAACACAAGTATTATCAATTACTTACTGGGGATGTCTCATTCCATGTAACTGTTTTGGGACCAATAAACATTTTTAATTTTTTTTTTTCATACATTTAAAAAAAGTAAAATTACTCGAAAATGGTTGACATTGGCACAGGGGTTATCAGGGGTAATTTGGTTGCAAATGACCTCTCCTACATCCCCTTAACGGATTGCCGACGAATAACCAATATGTACCTGTATGTCGCGGTTAGTTCGCTTTGCACCCACGGAGAGCACGTTCACAAATTGCCTCGCTGGAAACACGCTGGCAAATTGTCAGTGTGATTACGCTCTAAAGCGGTGACACACTTGGTTTGTATCGAGAGTGTTGATAATGCCCCCTCTAGCAATGGCGAGGTATCTCTGTGTTCTGTGCTGTAAACTTCAATAACTGAGAAACAAGTAAAAGAAGCGAGATACTTCATCAAAGGAAACTATGAAGTATGAGTTGATAAGGAACGGAAAAGCTATTTTGTTACAAAGACGACGCGACGGTATGAACTTTGATAGAACACTATTTGAGTAGGTAGCTTTAAATGTCAATGAAGTTAATTACATGAAATTCAAATACATGAAGTCTAGCTCATTTTAGGCTCGGAAACAAGGGTGAAAAGATTTTTTTTGTCTTATATATAATTAATTAAAGCAGTACAACACTAATTACATTATTATCATAGAAATATTTAAAAGTAAGTGCGAGTCGGACTCATACACAAAAGGTACTGTACCACCGTACAATATTTAACTGTACATATTTTTCAACACGTGTGTAATGGAATTGGGGACAGAAGCCAAAAAGTCTGACAGCCAGTCATACCAAAGGGTATCGTGTTACCCAGTAACTGGGTTGTGAAGGTCAGATAGACAGTCGCTCCATGTAAATACTGGTATTCAGCTGCATCCGTTTAAACTGGAAGCCGACCCAAACATAGTTGTGTAAAGGCTACGCAGATTGAGTGTGGTTGATTGCATAGGTGTATTTCTCAAAGCCATACCCAGCCAGCTGTATCTACTGCAAATTACTTTAACAGTACAAAGCTAGGCTAAACATTAAGGCTGCCTGTTCATTGACGTGGAGCGAGACAGCAGAGCAAAGTCAAAGTCAAATCATTTATTTCAAATAGGCCCATGTATGGCACTTTTGAACGTCAAAATTTACAAAATAATAGAATTGATTCTAGTCGCCCTTTCCAAAAAGTAGTTTTCGTATAGAGAAATGGCAAGTGATGTACACCGTTATACTCTTTTAAAATGTTTTACAATAGTTTGTATAGGTACGTACATTATTTAAATAATTATATGTGAAGACGATGCACCTAGAATAAAATCGGAGCGGAGTGAGGCAGCGGAGAGGAGCGGAGTTGCGGACAGTGTTTGTCCATTGATTCGAAGCGAGGCAGCGGAGCGGAGTTCCGAACTGTGCGGAGCGTGGCAGTGGAGCTGAGCTGCGGACTGTGAGCGAGGCAGCGGAGTAGAGTAACAGACAGTGCCCCTCTCTACTTCCCCGCTCCGCTTCTCCGCTCTGCTTTTCCGATCCGCTTCCCGGTTTTGTATGAATTTTTAAACAAGTTCGCAAATCCCTATCCACTGAAGTGGAGCGGAGATGTTAAGCAATTTACTGGCACAAGTCCGCTCCGCTCCTCTCCTCTCCGATACAGTGGACAGGCAGCCTTTTTTTTTTTGTTGATTGGAACATTATCAAATAACTTCTCCCGCTCTGGGCGGAGCGGGACGGCGTGTCAGACTCTTACTGACTAAAACCCACCCGTGTTCCTTCGGTTGCCCTGTTGCCGGGGGCCACGATGTCCCTATCGGTTTTCTTCGAAACCCCGGCAGGCATTGGCCCTAGTGGACCCCGTCAATTCTGCTGACATCTCTTTGAGGCGCGCGTGGAACACAACGCGCCGTCGACCCGGGCCTGGTTCTTATCGGACGACGAGCTACCCATTGCTCACCATCCGCAAGCCCGCGCCTTTGGTGGCCGGAAATCGGCTCGCGATTCCCGCCCCGGGTGTCTCCTCCTGCGGCGGTTAGGGGCGTGAGGGCGCGAAATTTGCCTCTCCCTCCCTCACGCGTTTCGCCTCCTCCTTTGCGAGCATTACCGCTTCGCAGAAGGAGGTGACGGCCTGCCATTTCCGCTCCATACCATGGCCTGAACCAGGGCCGGACGCGAGAGATCACCGCCGCCGATCGCCTCTACGAGGACACGGCGATGCTCCGCCCAAGCCGGGCAGACCTCTACCGTATGCTCCACCGTGTCCTCAGGCCGATCCACACAATGGTGACACCGGGTGTTTCCTCCCGCCTTATCCTGAACAGGAACCTCCCGAAGCAGCCATGTCCGGTGAGGACCTGCGTCAGGCGGAAGGTGAGGACGCCGTGGCGCCTCTTAAGCCACTCCTCAAAGAGGGGTCTTATCGCCACAATTGTGGCGTGCCCAGTGGACAGGCAGCCTAAGGCAACGATAGGTAACTGACTTTTAATGATTTTATACTGAGGATCACGTCACAGCGTGTTAATGATTTGGAAAAAATATATGTTAAATTAGAGCATTTTTTAAAAACTTAATAATTTTAGATTATGTTTATATTAGGTACATAGTTAAATTAATTTGTAAATTTATGTCTAATGCGGATAAAAAACTGAGAATCAAGCAAAATCTATCAAGCGTATTTTTCTGAAACCTTCATCATTTTTAAGATAATTTAATTATTGATCTTTTATTATACGTGTTTTATTAAAATACCTTTTGTTTTATGTATTATAAATTAATAATGCATCTAATTTGGGACAGCGCTCCTTGACGGGCGAGTCCTATTACTGGCTGGACGTACGATGCGTTGCGTGAGATCAGGACAGAACACGCAAGCAAGCTAACCACTCAAGGTCACTGGCATATCAGATATATCGTCTTAATTTGTAGATACATCTGTTCCACAGGTTTAATTGAACTCGACGCTCACTCGCAGTCCAGCCAATCTGTTCTCAACAGCTTCCGTACTTCAATTGTACTTAATATGATTAAAGCCTGATCGCTTTGATATTACGATGGTTTATTTGTAAGGTCAAGAAAATTTAATGTTTATCAAATTGATATACTACGTCAATGTGCCGTGTTATAACCATTTAATACAATTGTGAAAGAATTACAGTTGTGATTTGAATATACGGACAACATAAATAAAAAATATAAGTTGGTCGGTAGATATATTTTTTGTAATAAATTAAAACAAGTATTTTTAATATTTCCTCTCGCTTTCCTGCAATCAAAATCAAAATCTCAATATAAAAAAAAAAACAACCGACTTCAAAAAAACACTACAAAGTGAAAAATAACTTTAATTTCGGAAGTCGGTGTCTTTCTTTGTTTTGAATTTTCGTTTTTTGTCACCGACTTCCGAAATTAAAGTTATTTTTCACTTTGTAGTGTTTTTTTGAAGTCGGTTGTTTTTTTTTTTTGTAAAAAGTTTTTATTTTTCACTTTTGAGTTGTGGTACCTACCCCACACAAATTTGAAAACCACTACCAGCTATGTAAATAACAGTGACAGGAACTTATCATATCATCCACCTACTAAGTGGGAAAAACTACGTATTATTGAAGCTAACTCAAAAACTATCAAAGCAAAGTTAATGAAATTTATATGGGACCATTTCGAAAGCATACACTTTCAAACAAAAAAAGAATTTTCAAAATCGGTCCACAATTGACGGAGAAATCGGTGGACATACATAAAAAAAAAGGAAAAAAAAAAAAAAAAAAAACAAACATACGCGACGAACATATAACCTCCTCCTTTTTGGAAGTCGGTTAAAAATCAAAATAATCAAATCTTTGGGAGTGATTTCGTGTAAAGGAACGGAAGTGTGTCACTGGAAGCCGGGGAAGCGCGCGTTATTTTTTTATTAGAGTATTTTTTTTGTTGACACTGCTTGAGCTGAACAAAATCCAGAACATAAAATATCCCCTTACGACTCGTGAAACAAAAAAGAAGGTAAAGATCTGGCTACTGAGACAGGACTACAACGCAACTGAAAACTTACTGCAATCAACCTAAATATTTAGAACACAAATCACTGGTATTACACACACATAAACAAACCCCAACATGCACGCACAAATACACATACACACACGCATACCAGTAGGTACCCCCAGTTTTTTATTTAATTTTGTTTAATCCTTACTTTAATAAATTATGATTTATTTTTATTCTAATTTAATTATATTAATATTTGTTCCTGATTAATCCACATTTTTTATTGTAATATTATTTTGATTAAATGAGAGTATTTTATTTGCTTTAATTCTAATAAATTTTTCTAATTCTATTTTTTAAACTTAATTTTAAATAAGATCATTTTTCTCAAACATGCATGGAAATATTGTCATTATTTTCGAAAAAAGAACACGCGATGTATCGAATTTACGGTCAAAGAAAATCGAATACATTGCTGGAGCGTTTTTTGAATTTGGAACATTACAACGCTCCAGCAATGTTGTATGAAACGGCGTGCTTGGGTTATTAAATACTCTTTGATTGGATCTCTTTATCATTCTTGTCATACCAAAGTAAGTCTTTTTGCATAGTACAAATTGCGTTCACGTGGCTGTATAGCCATAAATGCTTTTGCCTTTCGGCACAGATGATAAAGAAGTTCAACAAACAAATATAAATGTACCGCGGAAATCAATAACATTTTCTTTTAGCCCCAGTATGACTAATGTAACTTTTAATATTAATTAAATTAAATGTATAACATAATAACTTCAATTTCAGAAGTCAGTGTCTTTAGATCAGTATTTTAGTTTTATGACACCGACTTCAGAATTTAAAGTTATTTTTCACTTTGTAGATTGGAAGTCGGTTGTATTTTTTGTAAAAAGGTTTTTATTTCTCGCTTTTTAGTGGGTCAATTTGTAATTTATCCAAGTTACATTAGCCTAATGCCAACTGCTCATCACCTTTTACAAAATATTGCTTTTTCCTATTCAGGGACGTGCATCGTTGAGGAGTTCTCCTGGTACTTCACCATCAGCTCCACTTCTCCATATGCATTGTGATGAGCATAAATTGCATTGCAACCATATTAAAGTAATCGAATCGCAACCCGTGAAATACTTATTATTGAATAGTTCCGGTGGCTATTTGTGGTCTTCATCATTAGTTCCACTTAACTAAGTGAGTGGTACTTTCCAAGAGCAACTGCACGAGTTACTATAAAAAATATCCAAATCGCTATAGGTTTGCCTGTAATATTTGAAGAGTTCTCTCGATGTCTCTAGGATGCCATCATCAAATCCTGGTTTCCTTATCATGGTACCACCCTTGAGATATCTCCTTTCCAACAAAAAATAATCATCAAAATCGGTTCATAAACGACGAAGTTATCGGCGAACACACATAAAAAAAAAATGGTCGAATTGAGTAACCTCCTTTTTTTGAAGTCGGTTAAAAAGTATGTTTTATTTCCCTGCATTCTTTTGAGAATAGCACTATATATGCCTCGGCGGAAATGTTAATTGCCTGTCTCGTATTATTAAATTCATACTCGACCTTTTTTTTTTTTTTTGGGTGGGAAATTATCAAATAACTTCTCCCGCTCTGGGTGGTCGCGTGTCAGACTCTTACTGACTAAAACCCACCCGTGTTCCTTCGGTTGCCCTGTTGCCGGGGGCCACGATTTCCCTATCGGTTCATACTCGACCTGCAATTGCCTATTTCACGGCCTTTGCAATAATATACTATTACCACCTTTTGCTGCACAGACTTGCTAATTGTAACATCAATGGAAGAAGTCACTGGCTCCTCCTGAAATACAGGTACTCTAACCTAGCTCTGGAGCCAGGGTGTCACCTGCTAAACAAAGATCTATCCAAAGTTGTGGAGTTCTACGCAATATTACATACAAGCCTTCTTTCGATCATTTCACGTTCCAATAAATAACATTTTCTCGTTAATCGATAGTCTATACTGGCTTTACGCTGCACAGCATCCATAGATCTTACCTTCACAAAACAGCACAATAGGAACAGCAACAGTACGGCCAAAGATTTATCCCTATTGTTTCCCAATCTCACCCGCTTAGGGGCAAAATGGGCAAAGCGAAGCAGTCCAGTCGAAATGAGGTCAATCACTTTTTGTCGTAACGTTCACTTGTCTCAGATTATACTGCTTCAATATCAAATACGTACTTAGCTACATCTGGATTTCATTTACCAGGGTTGCAGATCGATAGGGAACTGCGAAAAATTGACAAGGAATTTTGAACTCTGTCTTGTAAGGTATAAGGTGGAGATTTGGGTGGTGTTTTTAAATGAGAAAAACAATGTATCAGCTAGTTATCTGTCGCGTAAATCCTAAGGCTTGACTGGAACGGGTTATGGGCTCGAAGGCGTTGGCCCGGCAACCTATAACTAGATTTGGGGCAATAAATAAATATCTTTGTTTCTAAGTCACTTTGTAGGTAGGAAAAAAACGTAAGAAAATTAATAAACGTTATGTAATCCATAATACAACTATTTATCTTCTTCACCTACTAAAACTACAAAAAATTAACTACTAAATTAAATTACCAACTAAATTATCAAGTCAAATGGCTAGCTGTAGTTTCAGAAAAGGGGAATTCGAAAAGGGAGAAAATAGAAAAGGGGGTTTCAGAATCATTTACTGAATCCATGGTAACAGTTTTCGCGTCAATGCCACCCTGTATACATAACATAGCCATCGACTCGATAAAAAGAACAATATTTTAAATATATAAATTTTATGTACGTATGTAATTATACAGAGGAGAAAAAATAAAATAAAGGAACAGCTTATTGGGCATAAAAAAATTCCTTCGCATCGTTGTCAGTTTTTTTATTATTTTTGTGTTAAATGTATATTGTAAAATAAAAATAAAGAAAATCATTAAAATTGTTTGTGTTAGGTAAATTATGAGAATTATCCTATTCACATGAAGAGTTGGAACTTTAAAAATAGGAAATAATAAAAAAATCGATATAAATCACAACACAAATCTTTCACTTTATACAACACAGCCTATTCAAGTAAAAGTACAAACTGATGAATACAAAATGACTGCTTCTCATCTAAAATCTGGGTAAATTCAAGTCCAAATTTTGTTGCCAAAATATTCATACCAACACTGTTTATAGAACAATGAAGACACCTCTCAATCAATCCATTTCAGATAAAATACAATTAAAAAAATCAATTAATTAATTTAGCCTATAATTTACAATAAATTTCCGCACAGTTTTAAAGCAAGCCCGCACCGACAGCTTTTATGCAATTATACGCAAAAAAACGGCGTCGCTACTGAAGAGAGTAAGGGGCAGTCAAAACAGCATTCTGAAAACTGTAGCGGAGAGCTTCGGCTCTCCGATTGTCCAGCAGTTTGTACGGAGGTTGATTTTTACTAACACTAGGCAATAAGTTATTTTTTGTATGTTACTAACACTATATGGATATTGATGTGCCTCCGGAAAACATACAGCATTGTTTATGAAGAAGCAGTGTATACTTAGCCTTATATGCGCGTTAATAGTATAGATACTTTAGTTAAACTTTAGAATACTAGATGGCGTATCTATCGCCGACGTTGTATTTACTCTGTGCCAGCTAGGACGCGGGAACCGCTGTCACTTTCCGAATTCATAGCGTTGTATACTTTCGCCGCGTGCGGTCGAAATCCAAAAATATTCGGTTAATCGGTTAACCTTTTCTAAAAATTATTTAACATAGTGTTAAACAATTTAGTAGCGCTTTAATTATTGGTTGTATTTTCAATCTTAAACATTAAAATAATGGTTTTTTCGTAATGAATCCCGCGCCGAGTGACGAACCCGATGTTGCCACCGCCGAGGCCAATCGGTCGATCGTTTCGAACTCGCCGACTTCGAGAGGGATCAAGAAAAGGAGGATTGCTCGTGCTGGGCTAGCAGTTCATCGGACTGCGAAGCCAAACGAGAGATTCCTCCACGCAAGAAACAAAACCGGGATTCACAGGTAACTGTCGATCCTCGGATCGACGCGTTATGCAACCAGGTCAGTTTTCTTACAAACTTTATAATGCACACAAGTAACGTGATCGAACAAACGTGTAATATCAACACATTTTAACACCCCACGTGGCAACATATAGATAGAGGGTATGGATGGAATACTCTTTATTCGGTACACCATATCCGTTATATTTATAAGAAGGCATTAGTAGAAATGCTCGCCATCGCTAAATTCCAAAAGTCTGGAACTTTTCGAATTTAACAAGGGGAACTATTGCAATTCGGGAAATAATTTATCCTTCGTTTATATAAATGCCTTTGTTTATATAATCCTAGTAATATCTTCAGGCTGCGGAAGCCATGAGGTATTTGGAACACTTGGGCTAGCAATTCAACCACCAAAAATAAATAATTATAATGTCCCTACCATTAAAAAGAATACAAAATAATTCAAGTTAATTACGGGCGCGAAATAGAACTCCATAAAGACAGTCGTAATTCACTTTTCAATACATTCCCATTAACGTAAAAATAAACTTAAAATCATCTGTAATACATTCCTAGAGAATTTGATCTATTCGTAAAACATCTAAATCGTAATTATCGCTACCTACTACCTACAGATATTAAATTTTTCCATGTGGAATATGAAATATATTATAATACTTAATTCTCAGAATAAAAATTTGATAATCATCATAGCGTTGTGTTTTGCCTATAATATTTCACCAGCAGATAACAAACACGTCTTCATAAACAATGCTGTATGTTTTCCGGAGGCACATCAATATAACGGTTTTACATAAAAATAAAACCGATATTATGTGCCGAGAGGGAAAACATACAGCATTGTAGGAAGTTCTTCCTGGTGAAGACTATGAATTCGGAAAGTGACAGCGGTTCCCGCGTCCTAGCTGGCACAGAGTAAATACAACGTCGGCGATAGATACGCCATCTAGTATTCTAAAGTTTAACTAAAGTATCTATACTATTAACGCGCATATAAGGCTAAGTATACACTGCTTCTTCATAAACAATGCTGTATGTTTTCCCTCTCGGCACATAATATCGGTTTTATTTTTATGTAAAACCGTTATATTTTGTGTCCGAAATAAAACAATTTGAATTTGAAATTTAAAGAACACCCTGTACGAATATTTAAATCTAAGCCGACTGCATTATTATTAGAAAAATATTGTTTTTATATAAAAGACTTTTTAATGATAAAAATATATGTCGGATCCGGTCATTAGTACGGACACGAAACGAATCGCAAGCGCGCCACTGGCGACATCAAGAGTGAACTACCTACAACAAAAAAGGCGCGCTTCTACAGAGTCGTGATGTTTGAAGGCCACGGCGAGGAGGGCATTCAGCCTCTGGTCGCATTGGAATCGAGATGTCACGGAACTGTTCTCGATTCGTGGTGCTCAGTTACTGTGTTAGTTGTAATTTGTGATCATTTTTGTTAATTGGTGATTTTAATAAACGCCGTCGCACCCAGTGTGTGTATAATTTAGCTAGTGTGATTCATTTGATACTAAATTATAATGTGATTTGAACTACAAACTGTTTTTCTATTGCGCATTAACCAACACTACCCACACTACGCCCACAGTAGTTAAAATATCGCTGATAATAACGAGAGTCACATACCCGTCTCCGACATATATAACTATTAAAAAATATAAATGACATATACGAGAATTTATATTCTATCAGAATGACTTAATTATTAGTATTGTTAATTTAGATGAAAATTGTATCGTTAGTATTTACGACTGCATGATTTATTTGAAAACTGTATTTTTTTTAGTTTTTACGACTTTGCATGCCAGGTGAAGCTCGCTTCTAACTTCGTCCTGATCATCATTTACCATCAGGTGGGATGCAGGCCAAGAACTAACCATGGTGGACAAAATAAAAGAAAAAAAAACTTCTCGTTTAAAAAAATAAAATATTCCGACAAAATAACTGAACCTAATGCACACAGACATAAGTCTTCATTAACATCATTCCGTACACCCTCGACAAGAGTATGATCAATTCCATACAATGTTGTCAGATCCCATCTATAATGTCTAACAAAAACCATTAATATTTCAGCAATGCGAAACGCAACCTCCTCTGTTAGATGGGTTAACCCTAGTAGCGAAGAAGGCCGTTAAACCTCTTAACGTCTTCATGGTGGGTGAATAAATAAAATTCTTGCTGCTTTTGATACATAATGCTGTAAAGATTGTCTGACTTTTTTATCAATTTCATGTTCATCTCTATATTTCACAACCTAGACAATGGCGAAGGCAACTGTCAAAATGGCGCTATCGTTGCCAGTTCTCAAAACAAGCTAATAAATAATACAAGGTGATGGTTAATTTAATTTTTGACAAAATGACGCGTTATTGTGCTCCTAAATACTCTTAAGAGTCCACCATTTTCCGAAAGAACCTAAAATTATAAGATTGTGGCTTAAAGCTATTTGTAGAGATAAAAAAAACAGTGGTCGAGGTTATGTCGAAAACATTTTGAAGAAAGCGATTTATGGTTTAAAGTTCTGACATTTTCCATGTTAATTCATTTAAAATGTGAAATGAAACTAAACTCATGAATGAACATGAAATAGAATGAATGAACGAAATGTCATTGTAGTCTTTAGGGACCTAGCAATGGCCACGCTATCTACAATTAGCTTTCGACTTTCCCCATAAAAATCGCTTTCAAAGCGTTCCGTATAATAAAATTGTGTTCAACGACTTTCAACAGGCTGTTTATGTATGTGAGTTAAAATGTTTGTAAACGCACCCACAATACTGGAGAAATTCCTAGAGTGGGGAAAAGTATTAAAAAAAAAATTACATACGCTTGTAGCTTATGAGTTATGACAGTCCCATACATTTTTGACATTACCATCATTGTGATCGCTGATAGAATTTAACTTTGTCGAGGCCCTGTGCTTTTGAGTTAGTGAGAGAGCCACATCCAGCAAAGTCGTTTTAGACGAAGTTTTCTGAAAAAAAAAACGGATATGGAAGTAGAAGAACTGTAATTTTTCAAACCTACCTTTCAAAACTATTCATAAAGAAACAAGTTGCTTACTAGAATAGGTATTGCAAAAATTATTATACTAACTACATACCTAATCGTCTGTTGTTCCATACAGTCGTATGTCACAAGCCCAAAGGAGTTCCCGCGATTTTATAGCGTGTCTCAAAAGGCCTATACATCCCGGTGCCGACCCGAAGACATCTTTATAGACTTTGCCAACGACGATATTTTGCACACTGTGCAACTCTGTTGGGTAAACGAATTTTTGATCAAGATTACGTTCAAGAATAGTAGATTGTATCTAATGGCGCATCCACACATGCCGCCGGCTTCTGCCGCCGGGTTTGCCGCCGGCTTTCAGGCTGCCTTGTCGCTGAATAGAAAAAAAGTTGCGCGTGCCGCTGGGTTGGCCGCCGGCCGTGCCGCCGGCCGTGCCGCCGGCCATGCCGCCGGCATGTGTGGATGCGCCAATAAGGGAGCAAAATAATATTTTTACGGCAAGGGCGCTTTTTTTAATCCAAAGCGAAGTGAGGGATTCTAGAGTAGAATCCCGAGCGTAGTGAGGGATTCTTTAGTAGAATCCTGAACGTAGCGAGGGATTCAAAGTACGTCGCCCGACCCAAAAATATGTTCATCATCCTCTATGAGAAAATAAAAGGCGCCTAATATTATTATCTATTAAAACATAGAGTAACAACTAAATTGAAATTAAATAGTATCTAATAATAAAACAACTAAAAACTTATATTTACATTTGAGACATTTTCGCAATTATGAAAATTTATTGTTACAGGTTTTATTAGGAATAGAGATTGTTGTAGATTTTATATTCTGCGTGTTTGAAATAATGTCCGAATCTGGCTCATTTTGAGGAAAATGTGACGGTGAATCTCGTTCTTTGGATGTAAATGGGCGCGGCGACAGTGGCATGGATGGATTAACTGAAGGTTGCAATTTAATGTTTTCCACGATGCGTTCACATGTTTTCGCCTTGTTCTCAATGGAATCTTCTTTAAACCCCTCTGCTACAGCACTCGACTTCCATCCACCATGTCGCTTGAGAACAGTTCGTCGCTCGCATGACTAAAAGTCCTATCTAATTCTGTTCGGATTGATAAATAAAATTTTCACAAAGTGTTCTATCTGTTTTAATAATTAAAAATAAATACCAATATTGAAAATAAATAAGTAGCTATATCGTAAAAATAAAGTACTGTAAATACTCTTTACGAATAAATATAATTAAATATTCAGAATTACCGATAGATTATAATTTTATCTTAGTTAGAAATGTCGTAACTGCAAAACGCTTTTCCTGAATAATTGACAATACGGAGATAGGACCGTTAGTCATGCGAGCGACGAGTTAAGGGACGATAACTGACTTTTAATGATTTTATACTGAAGATGACGTCTAAACGAGTAGTGTTTAGTGATTTGAAAAAAATAAATGTTGAATTACAGCATTTTTTTAATATTTTAATATAGGCATATTTTTGATTATGTTAATATTACATAGTGAAATTAATTTGTAAAGTTATGTCTAACGCGGATAAAAAACTGAGAATGACGCAAAATCTATCAAGCGTATTTTTCTGAAAACTTCATTATTTTAAAGATAATTAAATTATCAATCTTTTAGTATACGTGTTTTACTAAAATACCTTTTGTTTTACGTGTAATAAATTAATAATGCGTCTAATTTGGGACAACGTTCCTTGATGGGCGAGTCCTATTACTGGCTGGACGTACGACGCGTTGCGTGAGCTCAGTGCAGAACACGCAAGCTAACCATTCAAGGTCACTGTCATATATCTGCGTCTTAAGTCCGCTCCAGAATCTGCCAAAAGGGTAGCAGAAGTACAACAAAAACATTGTCCTGTACTCAGTTTGATATCTGGTAACTTCAAATAAGTGGCGATTTCTTGTGGCATGTTAGAAATTTTATTTTTTCCCATAACTTGTTTGAAGCACTTACCATTTTGATAACGGATTGTTCTAATACTTTCAGGAGTTAATTCTATTCTTTCACTGTCACTTGAAGAATTCAGTTTTTCAGTTCAAAACCATGAATAGAAATTCATGGTTTTGAACTGAAAAACTGAAAATTGACGAAAACGCGGGCTGTAGTTCGCGCGTTTTTAATTTGATTTCTTTTTTTTTATTCAGCCGGCTGCGCGACTATGGGTCGTCGTACCAGCCAGTCTTTATTCAAACAATATTTGCGTTCTATTTTCTTGCTGAACACTAAGATGTTCCAAATTCAAAAAGTGCGCGGCAAAGATAATTGCGGCGCACTTATAAAAGGATTAAAAACTCATTACTGCCCGCTAAAAGTTTCTTATAGAAAACACCAAGTCGTCCTTTTTGAATAGATAGAATGAAAAAGACAGTGTTGCGTTACTAGCAAGAATGTTTGTTTTGGCCTAATACTTTCCCCTAATTCTATCTACATATATGAGTTCGAGAAACTTCTGACATTTGTGTTTTAGACGACGACGACGAAGAAACTCTGCTAGCCAATGAAAAAGAAAAGTGCAGACAAAGGTGAGAACGTCACACGGGTAATTTCAATATCTACTGTATACCTATTATACCTACAAATTATTTTCTCTCAAACATGCTTGGAAATTCGAACATTATTTTGACAACCTTCTTCGAGATAAATCGAAATTGCGGTATTGGCCGAATACAAGCGAGTGCCCGGCCGGCAATGTTTGTATGAAAATCCATATCTGTCGTGTTTAGCGGCCAAATAAATTACTATGAAAACTCATATCTATCGTGTTATTTAAAAATGGAACGAACTTGTCACTTCAACACATGGCGACTAAGGAGGTAAATATCAAAGATTTTATTTAAATTTCGATTTGGCTTACAAATAGAGCTGTTTAAAGTAAAGAAGAAACAAATGAACGTATTGGCGCGTGAAAAATTATATTATCGTTTTTCGTCATTGATTCTGGAATTTATAATTGATTTACTCAATTTGATTTACCGCGCATTATTTGACAAAAGTACTATACAAGTCTTGGCCGCAATCAGGCATTGAAAATGCACCAGTTGCAAGTCGCGACAGTACTATACCATTACATCACAATTGCGTATCATCATCCGCCTAGCTTGAGCTAGGAAAACAATACAAAGGCGAGAGGTCTATATTCATTTACTAGTATCTTGGCAATCGCATTTAAATCGATATTCGACCATTCTCATCCAGCTATTTCCAGGCACTCCGCGAAGATTCTCAAAGATACATACATTATATAAACTCACGTCTTCTTCCCATGGGGGTAGGCAGCGACTATAGAACGCCACCTGCTACGATCCTGACATACTCCTTTTGCTTCGTTTACGTTCATACATCTGGTCATACACGCACGCCGGTTGCGAGTACTACGCACCTGATCTTTCTGAAGAACATCACCAATAAGGTCATTATATTATGTCCTTCTAGGCTGTCCCCTATCGGCGTTTCCAGTCACATCTGCCTTGTAAACGTCATCGTCATCGTTAGTCATCAATAAATCTGGTTTAAAATATTTCATGGTTTCTTGAACTCTCAACAAAGGTTCCAATCAAAAGAGTTGATCATAAAAATCAATCATTTTAGTGTTCTGAGAACCGTGGTGCTTCTAATATTAAAATATTCTAGAAAAACGAAAAAAAGCAATCTTGCAGTGACCATGCTCCTTTGTTAAAAATAAGCCGAATTTTATTTTATGGTGGAGAAAGTTTGATAAATTGATTCCATTTAAAACAATTTCGCTGACCCTAACTTTCTTTTGTCGAATTATTTCGGATTTAAAATATATTTTGGGCCACAATTTTTTGGCTCAATGCCATCATGCATAAAGATTTCACTAACGAACGTTTAGATGCGTCATCATCGCCTAGCCTTTTCCCAATTACGTTGGGGTTGGCCTCCAGTCCAACCGGATGCAGCTGAATACCGTATTACATGGAGCGATTGCCTATCTGACCGCCACAATCCAGTAACTAGGTGACATAACACCTCTTGGTAATACTAGATGTCAAACTTTCGGGGTTCTGGCTACCCGTAACGACTGTCAAAGATCTATGAATGAGAGCGGTTTTAAAATCAACGGTTTAATTAAAGTGCTTTCCGAGGCACATAGAAGTCTCGGCATGTAATGGATGGTCACCCATCCTCAGACTGACCTCGGCAAGCGTAGGTTAACCTTCGATCAACCCGCACTGCTGTTATTTCTTAACCACGAGCATGCGTATAAAGCTTTAATCTACTAAAGTCAAAGTCAAACTACAATACTAAATGACGAATATAATGTGACGTGGTAACCAAATATCACATCTTTGAAATTCAAAGTAAATACTATAATTTGAGAAAATCTTTTCAAGAATTAAACTATGTGCTTCATTAGCGGTAAATAAGTTCCAAATTAATAAAGACCGGTTTTTAACGAGCAAAATATTTTAACGAGGTTCCAGTTTCTATTGGATACCAAATTAAGTTTTTTATTAATAGAATAAATTCTTTTAAAACCTTTAGAATGCCTTTTTATTAATTTTTGTGGTTTACTTTGATAAAATTAAGCTTTATTAAAGCCCGAAATCTTGACAACCATTTTACCAAGGGTATCGTATTACCCAGTGACTAGGATGTGGACTGTGGAGGTCAGATAGGCAGTCGCTTCATGTAAAATACTGGTATTCAGCTGCATCCGGTTAGACTGAAAGCCGACTCTACCATAGCTGGGAAGATGCTAGGCAGATAATTTGGATAAAATTAAGCTAAATTAAAACAATGATGCCAATTTCCAACAGACTATCATAATATTAATCGTTAGTTTTTAATTAAGTGAAGGGTCGAATTAATTACGACAGTTTTTCCCCTATCAAAAAATTTAATATTAGATCATTCATAATTTAAAACTAAGTGATTAATCCTTACTTTTACATATATTTATAAATGTTTTATTTATATTAATATTATAAAAGCGAAAGTAAGTTTGTTTGTTTGTTATACTTTAACCGCTAAACGGATTTAGATGAAATTTTGCTCATGGGTTGACCATGACCTGGGTTATGACGAAGGATACTTTTTATCTCGATATTCCGACAGAATCGGGACTTATGTGGGTCAAACTGCGCGGGGCAGCTAGTCTAAGATAAATTCTTCGTAAAGCTACACAAAGATGGATTTACGGCTGGCTTCAAATAATACTTCAAAATTAATTTGTCAACAAGCAAAGCCCAAGCTTGAAACGTGAGCCTAAACAACTCACCTCAAAATTACTTAATAAAGACGTTTATTACTCATTTAGGAGATAATATAACACCTTTTACTTAGTTAGTGGTAAGTACTAAATCTATGTAAATCCTCTAACTGCGTTATTCAATGTAACATGTCCAAAGCTCGGCAAACTTGTAGAGGGTAGTTTGTAATTAAAACTATTCGTCAACGGAGCAGGCGGACTAAGTTTATAATGCACTGCATTTTGATGTGGTATGTCTAGTTTGAGGGGTTTGTGGCTAGGTTTGAAAAAATACGTAATTTTACGGAAAACGCTGGTAAAATACGGGTATTTTACGGTTATTTATATAAATTACGACTTATGAAGTTTACAATTTTAATTTGTGCTGTCCTCTGCTCTGCCTCTGCACATAGATGATATTATTACTATCCATAACATGGTGTGATACATAATCTTGAATTCTTGACTCGAGAATTAACTTTAGGGTTTCTTTGTACGCTTGAGTCGCACGAGCCCAGTTTTCTGGTTTTTTTTAAGTTACAATTCTGCTTATATCTCTGGCAAATTTAATTCAAATCCATTTATCCGTTAGTAGTGAAGTAGTGACATACACATGATACACACAACATACTCACTTCCGTATGACTGTATGAGTACGTTTAATACGTTTTTTTAACCGAAAATTACCATATTTTGCCGTAAAATACCATAAATTACGTAAAATAACATTTTTTACCGTATTACACCCAGGCAATTTTACCGTTTTATATCCCTACTTGTGGCTAAGTAATAACAGCCGCACGGGTCGATCGATCATGTTAAACTATGCTTGCCGCGGTTGATTCGTGGATGGGTGACCATCTTTACTTATCAAGACTCTTGCGTGCCTCGAAAAGTGGTCCCGGCTGTCATTTGTAGATCTTTGACAGTCGTTACGGGTAGTTAGAAGCCCAAAAGTCTGACAACTCAAACAAAACTCAAAACTCAAAGCATTTATTTCAATTAAACCATTTACAGGCACTTTTGAATTGTCAAGGAATCGGTCAGTCAGAAATAGGTATGAAGCTAGTTGCCCATTCCAAAGCGTAGTAGGTACCTATGGAGAAGAACGGGCAAGAAACTCCACGGACACTATTTTAAATATTTTTTTTTACAAAATGTTGATTACATCATTCATGTTGAAATTATACATGTGAGAACAATGTAGAAAGACGTGCACGTTAGAGGCGTCCGTAATAAAAAGATAAAACAAAGAACAATAAAAAAAACAAAAAAAATTGCCCTGGCAGCTAAGAGATGACCAACTGACGGCGCCCGAACATGACGCATGGATTAGCACCATTCAGCTCAACCATTTTGAAGGGAGCTAAATGATCCAACACACACGCCACCATCAGCGAAACATTTGAGTGAGCATAACATACTCACAGCCGCCAGGGCAAATTCAAGTCAATGCAAGACATATTACCCGGTAAATGGTAACTCTTTAATACATAGTGCTCACAGCTGTGCTATGCAATTATATAATACAATGGAGATTGAGTTTATACAATGCAAAGATAGTCTTACAATCTTCAGCAGCTGCAACAGTATTTGCAAATGTTAATCAATTAGTTGTGGAGCAGGACCAGCATTGAGCCAAGCATTTTTATCAGCGATGTAATCCCCCAACGTATAATATGCCTGCCTGCATAGTGTGCGTTTTATACAAGATTTGAATTTCGTCTCATTCAGTTGAAGTATGTGGAGAGGAATTTTATTGCAACATTTTAAACAGTATCCCATGAAAGATGAATCTACTTTAGCCAGTCTGAAACCTGGTTGAACTAATAGGTCCCTATTTCTTGTACTATAATTATGTCTATCACCTCTTTTGCTAAAAAGATGTTTTCATAGATATATTGACAAGGTACCGTCATGATATTAATATCCACTATCAACACAGTCTTACCAAGGGGTATCGTGTTACCTAGTAACTAGGTTGTGGAGGTCCATATAAAATACTAATATTCTGCTACATCCGGTTAGACTGGAAGCCGACCCCAACATAGTTGGGAAAAGGCTGGGCAGATGATGATGAGATGATGTCTAGTTTACACTGTTATCAGCTTAACGAGTTTGCTGTTTTAATAGAGGAAGTAACATTGTGGATTTTTAGGATTCCGTACATCTGAATGATAAAACAAAACCCTCATAAGACCCCTTCTTGTTGTTTAATAACAATAACAAATGCGATGCTACAAGTGGGAATTTGAAGGAGCAATTAGATCACATAACGTAATCTCTTCCTTTGGACTGAATGAGATGGCCAGTCACGGAGGAGTGATGGAGTCATGGGGGATTAGTGACCAATCTTTGGTCTCTCTAAAGCTGCTTCGCGGTGGCTATCCCCATTCAACAGTGCAGTATTCTAACTGCCTTTACTAAGACTTCCACCAGGATGTTTCCTCGCATACAGCTGGACTTAGCCTTGGAAAATTTGGTCGCTTTCAGTTTTTACACTCCCTTTTATCGTTTTCCTGGTTTCCAACGTCCCCCAAATACAACTTGGAAGGACGTTGAGGTGATTTTCCTACAACAAACTTGAAATCCTTGAGAAAGTTTATGCAAAACAAAATTATAAGTTTTTGGGCCATTGGCTGCAAACACGATGACAGAAACAGTTAACCTTGAAAATGCAATTGAAGGTCACGATGACGAAAAATTTTCTCCCAGTTACCGCAAAACTTTTACAAATTTTTGTTTTTTCCTGACAACGGATTTGTTTGAGTCAGTTTACACCCTCTTTTTCCTTAAGGAAAAAGTACTATATTAACCTGAATTATTATTATTACTGTCATTGTTTTCACTGTAAGCTTATACGAGTACTGCCATTTCGTAGATACTTTATCATGTCTGACAAGGGGTTTATGTACCATCGGGGTAACGCATATCTAAGCAATTTGAAAACAAAATCCTGTGCACACGACCCTTTTTTACGGTTCCGTACCAAAATGGTAAAAGGAACCCTTATGGTACGACTCAGTCTGTCTGTCCGTCTGTCTGTCACAGCTGGATATCTCAAGAACTACTTATGCTATCAAATTGAAATTTGGAATAGTTTTAGATGACGTTTGTCCTACTATTTTGCAAATAAGAAAGAAATTAAAATGTTTTTTTTTGCAATAGGAACTGAACGGGGGTCTTAAAAATTCGAGGTGGAACTACTAACGGATGTGAGGGAAGAGTTCTCATCATATGAAAGAGCGCTATTTGCACATTCTTAAATTTTTTTTAGGCTGCTTTGTTTTCGACTTATGACGTAAAATGTAAAAAAATACCGTTTCCCCCCCTATCTTCGAAGTTTGCAAAGAGAAAAATCTGAAATTGGTAGATGTCACATGTCTTTGAATTTTGGAGATTATTTTCAATAATCAATAATATTTATTATCATTAATTTACTGTCATTTGATGCGTAAGACTACACATTAAAATGCAACGCAACGTATCGGTTCGAATGAAACTTTTCAATATTCATTTTCCATTACATTATTCACAGCTACACTCGTAATAATTAAGAGTATTGTTCAAAGGATTAATATTATTCCTGTTAAAATTTCTGACATTTATATGAAATTATTGGGAATGGTAATATGAACCGCTATTGAATTGGTAGAATTAATTTGGTACAACAACATCTGTTAAGCCAAGTGCACATTATAGCCGCATGGGCCATAGCGTAATCAATTTTCACACAAAATTGGGCCCGCCTGTGCAAACCGTTCATTATAACTTGTCCCTTGCCGTCATGTGGACACCATTGCTTGTCAAGCTTACTTTCAATACTAATAGTTCAAAATGGCGACTGACAGAACAGTACTTACTATAGTCCGTGCAATCCACGACGACGCGCCCCACTCCGCGATTACTGTACAGTAAGCTGAACTCTAGTACGGCGCGGAGCGGAGTGGGGCGCGTCTTCGTGGATTGCGCGGACTATACGAATCGCGTTACGGGTCAAGTTATATTGAACACACTGAAGTGTGCGTTGGTTCATAGAAAGTGTACGAAAATGATGAAGGAGAATTTTTGCAATGAAAGAAAGAAAAAGAAAGAAAGAAAGAAAAACTGTTTATTCTGCACAAAATAAACGCACATTACAAAAAATAAAATATTACGTAAAATACACATTCACCAAAAGCCAAAAGCCTCGTATTCAATATTCGAAAACAAATAAAAAGTTCGACAAATTTTGTTTTTGAATGTTGCGTTGCGGCACGGCCCGCCCCAGTCTGCTATAGCCTTTACTGCGTGTTGTGTGAAATCACGGTTTAAATTAAACGTTACATTTAAAGTGAAAAAATGAAGTCGGGAAACGATACGTAAAGGTGTTAATTTTAAAGGTTTCAGCAGTACTACATTTTTGAATGCTACTTTTCTTAGGACTGTCGTGTAAAAACAAACATTTTTAATTTTATTCACCAACTAAATACATAGACATTATTAACTCACAATCGTTTAGGAAAGCAAGCATGTACTTATTGATAGCTGTACTTTTACAACAAAAAAAAAAGTGATTTATTAACATTTTAAAATCGCATGCAAAAAAAACAATGGCATTCCGGGAGAAGTAAATGCTTGAAAAAAAAATCGGCACTGCGATAATCAACGCGTTGATGTCTTTTATTCCACGGTGTCGGTAACAGGTCACAAAATCAATGGTTTAGTCCCATCTCAAAAATACCCAACGCGCCTAAAGAAGTTTTCACTTCAAAAAAATATTTAATTTTATTGTGCTATGGGCCAGCTCTTGACTTCAATCTCGCCTGATGGAAAGCAATGGATGAGATCTAAGATGGAACGAGCAAGCCTGGTGATGCCTGTTCACCCTTGCTTTGAAGGCTGACGGGTTATACGTGGAAGGGAACATAGACGCTGGCAGAGAGTTCCACACTTTGGCCGAAGATGGAGGAGAACTACTGAGTACGACTAGTTGGTATATCGTGCGGATGTTACCTTGCAGTAAGTCTAGAAGTCCGGTAGTGAAGGGTTAAACCACGAAACTAATAATAATAAAACAATGAATCCATAGTTCCAGATCACCAGTCAACTTAAGCTGCCCAAACCCATAATCCAATAGCTTTATTTCCATATGCTGCAATAGTCCTACACCCACTGGGGTTTGTCCTTGGGTGCACTTGCATAGTGCATATAAGGATGATTGTCGGTTGGTACCTCATTCCATATAAAATTGGCTACTAATAATAATAATAATTGGAGTTGGCTTCGGCCCCTCGTACGCCTTCCAAAAGACCGGAACCCTAAGGTCCTAAATATTTTAAACACGCCACAATTGCGGCTATAAGTCCCCTCTTTGAGGAGTGGCTAGAGAGGCGCCACGGCGTCTTCATCTTCCACCTGACGCAGGTCCTCACCGGACAGGGCTGTTTCGGGAGGTTCCCGTTCAGGATAAGGTGGGAGGAAATGCCCGGTTGTTACCATTGTGTTGATCGCTCGGAGGACACGGTGGAGCATAAGGTGGAGGTCTGCCCGGCTTGAGCTGAGCATCGCTGTGTCCTCGTGGAGGCGATCGGTGGCGGTGATCTCTCGCGTCCGGCCCTGGTTCAGGCCATGTTATGGAGTGAGAGGACATGGAAGGCCGTCACCTCCTTTTGCGAAGCGGTAATGCTGACGAAGGAGCAGGTGGAACGCGTGAGGGAGAGGCAAATTTCGCGCCCTCATACCCCTAACAGCCGCAAGAGGAGACGCCCTGGGCATCGGGAATCGCAGGCCGATTTCCAGCCACCGTAGGCATGGTCTTGCGGACGGTGAGCAATGGGTAGTTCGCCGTCCGATAAGGACCAGGCCTGGGTCAACGGCGCGTTGTGTTCATGTTACTAAACATTTGGTATCCGACGAAACAGACAAATAACAAAAGAAAACAGAAAAAATGGATGACAAAACGAGTAACCGGGGACACGTACGAAGCAAGTAATAATATATAAAGCTTGTAAAAAAAAGAAACACGTCCTCCATTCTTTACTCATCTTTGCATACAAACAAGTACCAAAAGCGAGGTGCATGAACAAAAATTAAAGTTGTACCGCAAATGTAATGAACACGCCAAATGAGAACCCACACGCAATTGGCGAAAATAAGCCTAATTTCCTCCCTAAACCATTTACTACCTTATTTGAAAGCAATAAGGTTGTTATTGATATAACAAAGGATACAGGAGTTATAAATTTTGATTGGGTTAGATACGCTGCTAGAGATAATAACAGCAGGAAACGTGGGGTTATTTTTAGGGATATTAATGAAAATTACCTAAGGAAAAGATGTTTTTGTATGGGGGAATGGTCTTGAGAAACAAATGCTATGTTAAATAGTAGGTTTTGTGTACTAAATAATAATAGAATTTTATCTTTCTCGATAAGAAAAGATAATTTGCTTAATTCGAGAGAATTTAACACGTTCTAAGTTGGCAATTTGCAAACCAGTTGACTCTTATTCTGTATACAAAATTCCTACCTAGAACCAATGTGCAAAACCTGAACCAAAAACTACCTATGTTACACATTTAGAAAAAAAATGTTTGGTGGTTGTATTGTTCAGAAAACACCAATCAATTTCCTTACAATTTTTCTATATCTGTTATTATTTTAATGTGTTTTTATAATAACAATACGTCTTATTTAAACTATCATTCTTGCATTTTTTATAGTGAAAACTTCTTTAGGCGCGTTGGGCATTTTTGAGATGGGAAAAACAATTGAACTCGCGACACCGTTACCGACACCTCATTTCTGTAAATGCGATTGTGATTTTTATTTATATTACGTTATGGATCAATGTTCTACGCAAGCATTTTTACTTTAAAGGTTTTGTAAGTTTTTTTTGTAAACGCAATTGTGCTTTTTATTTGAAAAAGGTTACGGACCAATGTTCTATACAAGTATTTTTCTTCCACCAAGGCGATCTTGTTCAAGTTTTTACTTCTGTCGGCACTCTCGAAGTGCCACTGTTTTTTTTTTCCTTGCTTTCTATTAACCCAGTTTTATTTCATTTTACGATTAAACTTAAAAGATTTCAATTCATTATAAGTAATACCTAGAATTCTCGTCATCTAATACTTCGATAACAGATAGAGTAGCTAGATATAGATGGTATTTTATTGTATCTGTGGCGCGCCTTGCTGAGAGGCTTTGTGGCTAATGACTGAAATAAAAAACGACTGCGAGTGAAATCTCGACCTCTCAGACAGCATTGGTAAAAGTCTGGATTTTTTCTCCCATTTGTAGTCCCGTATTAGGCATTAGCAATAAGACCTTAACGTTTAATCCCTTTGGATTTTTTTTTCTTCTTTTCAGATTATTTTACACCATATTCTTTCGGTGTTTATTCTTTGGTCCAAATGTAAAAGTTGATAATCTTTTAGAGGTCTCTTGTAAATGAAAGACAAATGCGTATGGTAATGAAAAATGACTATTTATTTCTATAAAACATCTCCTTATATATCCGTAGGGTACCTAGCGTACAAAAGTAGTGGTGGACTAAGGAGGTGGTAGACCAATAGGTGATCAGCATCAAGAATGACGTATGACGCGCGCGGTGCGAGTGCGAGCGCAATACAGGTGGTGCGCGCTCCCAACGGTCAGTGCTCGATGGTCTTCGACGCAGGGATGTTGTCACTCTCCATACGATCGCCAGCGCGGGCGCGGACCGCAGAGGTGTCGCATTCATTTGGAGAGGTGGCACGGTGCGCGAGCCGCGCGCGCGCGCGCACCCTGGCGGTCGCTCAGTGCGCAGCGCGCTGTGGCGGCAGCCGGACGCGTGATGCGCTCGTATTATGTTTATGTAGGTCGCTACATTATTCCCCCCTCAGCGAAGCGTACAGGAGGTTTTGATGTCCTGCCGGATTTAGTGACGTAGCTGAAGGTGACTGGTGTCTCATCTGCCTGCTCCTCGTTGCACTTGAATGCAGGCTTCAGCCGATCGACGGATATATTCGATCTTCTATTCTCCAACTGTACGGTGAAGTACTTATCTGTGCGATCGATAACGCGATATGGACCGTTATAGGTAGGTGTTAATGGTTTGCGTACAGCGTCGTTGCGAACGTAAACGTGTGTTGATTTAAATAGATCGCCGTGAATGAAAACAGCAGTGCTTTTGTTTGCTTCGCGCTGCACCTGTGCTTTTTTCAATGCTTCGCTAAGATGATTCATGAAATGCGATGGCGTGTTGCATGTTGTGCTTGATTCACCGTACAATTCACCGGGCAGGCGTAGTGTTCTACCGAATAATAATTCCGCAGTACTGGCGCCGATGTCTGTCTTGTATGCGGCGCGCAGACCAAGTAATACGGTGGGTAACTCGTACGTCCAGTTCGTTGTATTTAATCTTGCGGTGAGTGATGCTTTTAATGTGCGGTGCCAGCGTTCCACCAACCCGTTCGATTGGGGATGGTACGCCGTAGTTCGTACATGCTGGATTCCCATGCGATGCATCAACTTATGGAATAGTTCAGATTCGAACTGTCTGCCTTGGTCTGTTGTTATGGTCACTGGGCAACCGTATCTTGCAATCCATGTTTCATACAACGTATTTGCGACTTTTTCTGCCGTTATATCCTCGATTGGTTGAGCTTCTGGCCACTTCGTTGCTCTGTCGATCATCGTCAGTATATAACGACAGTTGTTTGACGTTGGTAAGGGACCGACCAAATCAATGTGCAGATGACTTAAGCGGTCTACCGGCGTGAAACTGGATACTGGTGCCTTGGTGTGGCGATGAATTTTCACTCGCTGGCATTGGTCGCAAGCCCTTGCCCAGTCTGTGACGTCTTTCTTAATGGTCAACCAGAAATAACGTGTGGTAGTTAATCTTCTCGTCGCTCTTACGCCGGGGTGATTTAGGTCGTGTATCGCTTGATAAGCTTTCTTCCTGAATTGAAACGGTAAGTACGGGCGAGGACTTTTTGTTGACATCTCGCATACGACTTGGGTAGTTGAACCGGGCACTGCTATTCGCTTGAATTTGAACCTGTCGCTTTTCATGAGTTGCTTGAGTTCTTCATCCTGCTTTTGAGATTTTGCTAACTCGTCGTAATTTATCGGTGTTGGACATGAGATTGTGTCCACTCGTGACATGGCGTCGGCGACACAGTTATCCTTGCCCGACACGTGTTTGATATCGGTGACAAACTGGCTGATATATTCTAAATATCTTGTGCGCCTCGGGGTTTCATCTTTGTAGTTCGCTTGCAGTGCAGTGGTTAGGGGTTTGTGGTCCGTCAATATGGTGACTTCACGGCCTTCTATGATCCGGCGAAAGTGACGTACTGCCATGTATATAGACGTAAGCTCCCTGTCGTACGTGCTGTATTTCCTTTGAGCGTCGTCGAACTTCTTGGAAAAAAACCCGAGCGGTCTCCAATGGCCTTGACTTTTTTGTTGGAGTACCGCCCCCGCACAGCTGTCGGATGCGTCGGTCATGAGCACGAAAGGTAGTGTTGACGATGGGTATGACAACAGTACGGCGCTGGTGATGTCGTGTTTGCATTTTTCAAACGCCTGACTCGCTGTCTCGCTCCAACTAATTTTCGTCTTGTCGTTTTTCTTTGAATGTTTCAGGTAAACGTTTAGCTCTTTCTGATACTCGGCGGCATGTGGGATATTCTCGCGATAAAAGTTTATCATTCCCAGGAATCGACGTAATTGTAGGACTGTTTCTGGGCGTGGGTATGATTTTATGGCTTCAACCTTCTCGTCAGTTGGCTTAATTCCTTCGGTGTTAATAGTGTAGCCCAAAAAGTTGAGTGTTTGTTGGCCAAATTTACACTTAGCTACATTTAGTTGTAGCCCATGGTCGTTAAGCCTTCTGAATACCTCTTCTAGTTCACTTCTGTGCTGTTCCTTTGTTTCAGAAGCCACTAAAATGTCGTCTACAAATGGGAAAACTGGTAGTCCCCGTAGAACATTGTCTATGTGTCGTTGGAACGTTTGCCCAGCGTTGCGCAAACCGAAGCACATCCTCGGAAATTCATATAACCCGAACGGTGTGATAACGGCAGTCTTCTGTATATCCTCTTCGCGAGTTCTCACTTGATAATAGGCCTTTTTCATGTCGATTATGGAGAAATATTTCTTCCCCAGTAAGTTGTAGGTAAAATCATGTAGTCTTGGAATGGGGTAACGGTCAGGCACGGTCACTGTATTGAGTCGACGATAATCTCCACAAACTCTGTATTTGCCATCCTTCTTTAGGACAAGGTGTATTGGACTGGCCCAAGGACTCTTCGACGGCTGACAAATACCTTGTTCGATCATCACGTCAAATTCTGCCTTGGCTGCCTTGTACTTGTGCGGTGGCAGAGGGCGTGATTTTGCATATAATGGTGGGCCGGTAGTCTGTATATAGTGTTCCACTTCGCTGTGACAGAGCTTCAAATTCGGTCGGGTAATGTCTGGGTACTTTGCGAGCAGATCGTGGTATGGCTGCTGGTCATCTACGGAGTTGATACTAAAATCTGAAGTAGATGTTACGCTGCCGACCACGGATAGGCCTGTTTTTTTATCTATTAACCTTCGTCCGTGTATATCTACCGTGAGTTGGTGCTTATGCAGGAAATCAGCCCCCAATATCGGTTTGGTCACTTCGGCGACGACGAAATTGCACATATATGGTCGTCGCAGTCCTATATTCAATGTCATAGCGCGTTCCCCATAGGAGGGTATTCGTGAGCCGTTGGCGGCGTAGAGATATTCGGTCGGCGTCGTTTTTTCTCCGCGTACCCTCTTTACAGGTAATACTGAGACGTTCGCACCGGTATCGATGAGGAAATGTAGACCGGTTCCCAGCTCTTTAATAAACAGACGGTGTCGAATTATGTCGTTGACTTCGGCTCCCGTCGTAGCCAAAGTCGGGACTAGTTTTCCTGGCTCGTATTCATCTTGCTCGCAAAGTTACAGGGCCTCCGACAGCGAAACGCCTCCTTGCCGAACTTGCGATGGAAATAGCAAATCGATGTATCACGATTCGCGGACTTGGAACGAGATCTTGAACGGAATCTGCCACGCTGCGGTCCACGGTGATAGTTACGCGATCTGTCCATTTTCAACTCTGCGACCTCTTTCGTAAGTGCCTCGATCATGTTCATAATTCGATCGTTAGGCGATGGTGTCGATGTTTGTGACGCGGCGCTAGCGTGACTGCAGGAACACACGGAATTGACCTCTTTCGTCTGCTCACTCATCTTGTCGGCCATCGCCGCTAGCGAGTCTAATTTCGATGCCTCGCTGACCGCCAATACAGCTCTCGTCGAAGAGGGTAGGTGGCTCATCCACAACATTCGGAGGGTTTCATCGGGCATCTTGTCACGAGCCAAATCGCGCATACGCCGCAGCAGCTGGGAAGGACGCTGGTCGCCTAGTTCAACCTCGTTGAGTAATTTTTGTAGCTGCTTATTCTCTGACTCCTCGTAGACTGATAATAAACGGGTCTTTAGCGCTTCAAATCTACCCGTCCTAGCCGATGATAATATGATGTCGCTAATTTGTTCAACATCCACCTTGTCGAGTTGCGCCACAGCAAGTCCAAACTTCGCTTCTTCGCTAAGCTTTTGGTTCGACACCATGGTTTCAAACTGCGCGAACCATAATCTGGGCTTGTCACGCCAGAATGGAGGTATCCGAGACTTGACGGAGATCATCTCTATATCTTCTTCAGACAGCGTGGTTCGCGGCTCTTGACTTGTTTCGGCCATGACTTTGTTCAAATCACGTCGGGGTCACCAATTTAGAGGTCTCTTGTAAATGAAAGACAAATGCGTATGGTAATGAAAAATGACTATTTATTTCTATAAAACATCTCCTTATATATCCGTAGGGTACCTAGCGTACAAAAGTAGTGGTGGACTAAGGAGGTGGTAGACCAATAGGTGATCAGCATCAAGAATGACGTATGACGCGCGCGGTGCGAGTGCGAGCGCAATACAGGTGGTGCGCGCTCCCAACGGTCAGTGCTCGATGGTCTTCGACGCAGGGATGTTGTCACTCTCCATACGATCGCCAGCGCGGGCGCGGACCGCAGAGGTGTCGCATTCATTTGGAGAGGTGGCACGGTGCGCGAGCCGCGCGCGCGCGCGCACCCTGGCGGTCGCTCAGTGCGCAGCGCGCTGTGGTAGAGATGGGTTGTAACAGGTTAAACACGATATCTGTTATCACTGTTACTGTTACACAAAAATAACAGATCCAAATATCTGTTATTAAATAACAGCCTGTTATTTTTATACGGACGATAAATACGTATACATAAATAACAGCCTGTTATTTTATACGGACGATAAATACGTTTTAAAATCTCAATTGAATATCTTCTTTGTTTCTTTTCGTTTAAAGTTCAAAATCGTATCCGAACTTTTGTCTAGGAATGACGGGGTAGTGTGAATTACGTTTATTTATAAATATACCGACCCCAACGGCAACATAGTTGTAAAAGGCTAGGCAGATTGATTGATTATTATTTTAAAGTAAATTCCAAACTGAACACTTTCCTTCATACTTTATTACAGGCTTAGGACTGTCAGTTTATTATAAATTTATGAATATAGCAACGTAATTAAAAATTTATTACGTTACTCAAACTGGCGCACTTAAAAGTGTTCAATTCATTTTATGTACATGACTATTTACATTATCTCCTATTCTATATGTACATGACCATTTACATTATCACCTATTCTATATGTACACGACTATTTACATTATCACCTATTCCATATGTACACGACTATTTACATTATAACCTATTCTATATGTACACGACTATTTACATTATCAGTTTATCACCTATTCTATTTATCTACATTTACTTTATATTTATATATTTACATATTTTGATTTAGAAAAATGAGTTGTTGTAATTTTCTGACTCCTAACCGGGTCCGCCTTTCATTAAGGATATTCCCTGCAGCAGAGAATACCCTTTCGCAGGGAACCGACGAAGCCATTGCGTTGAGCTTTGTGGCTGCTATCTTATATAAAGTGGGGTACACCGATTTGTGCTCTCTCCACCATTTCAAGGGGCAGTCGGTTCTAGAAATAATTTTGTCATCCTGATACCGTTGCACCTCTACGATGGCACGGGATTGAGCTGTGCCCTCCGGTTGAATGCCTTGCATTCTTCTTTCAAAATCTTGCCAAATTGATTTGGTTTGGTTAGTGGAAGATGTTGTAGGTTCAACTGCTTGTATATGTACGTCGCTTTGAGTCGCCGCATCACGCGAATGTTGAGCTGCAACTAAAGAAATTATGCGTCGTTTTGTTTCTTCTGCCACATTTAGATCGTCGAAATAAAATTTAAATCGGGGATCGAGAAACATACAATTTCCGAACGTCTTGCTATGATTTAAATTTAAAAACCTTCGTTTTATGTTACCTATGAGGTCCTGACGTAACCCATCTACGACTGGCATGAAAACATTTTGATCCCCCAATTGTTCCAATGCTTTTAAAAGCCCTATAGTTATAGGAATAACCAAGCTGCCAGTAATGTATTTTTGCCCACTTAACTCGCGTGTGACTTCTTCACATGGATGCAGTATCTGACATAAATCTTGACAGATTTGCCACTCGTAACTCGAAATAGGGGTCATGCCCAGGTTTACCATGGCACTATTTAGGGGTTCCCTTAGTTCCACACACCGTTGGAGCATATAATAGGTGGAGTTCCACCTCGTTTGGACTTCTTGTAAGGGCCGTTTAGCCGTGGTGCCGGCTTGTTCCTGGTATCTCTTTAGTTTTTCCCAGGCAACATTGCTTTGCTTAAAGTGCCGGACGATTCCCTTAATTTTTGTAAGCAATTCAGCAATTTCTGTGTCTTTCAACACGTCATTAACTGCCAAATTTAAGGTGTGGGTATAACACGGGAAATGTTTCCATCCCAGTTCCTTTTCAATAGCGTTTTTAATGTTGGCGCCATTATCGGAAACGCCCAAAAGTATTTTGTGCGCCACATTCCATTCCTGACATATTATCTTTATTGTGTCAGCCAAATTTTTTGCCGTATGGGTATTCAAGAGAGGAATACAATCTAACAGAAATGATTTCAGGGCAAACTCTTCCTCCTCGATGTAATGCCCAGTCACGGCTAGCACCGAGTCATTTGCGCAGGATGTCCAAATGTCTACTGTGATACACAGTGACTTTACTTGGCTGCTGACAGTTTCTTTTAAGTCTGCCTTAACCTTCTCATACACTGCCGGCAACATAGTGCTGGCAAAATATTTTCTAGTAGGGATGGTATAGTTCGGGAATGCGTACTCCATCAGCTCCCGAAACCCAAGATCCTCAACCATCCTAAAGGGCTGAAAATCTTTTATAAAAAGATTCATAATCTTTTTGTCTATTTCCGCTTTAACATTATTGCCTCGCCTGTGTACAAAATTTGTTATAGCCTGATGGCCATACGTTCTTCTTGGTGGCGGCTGTGACGGCGGCTGTAAGAATACCTGGGATGGCGGCGTGGTTAATGACTGGGGCGGAGGTGCGGATGATGACTGCGGAGACGGATCAATTGATGGTTCTGCTAGTGACTGGGATGGCAGTACTACTTGACCGCTGGCACTCGAACTACCGATTCTGTCAAGCACCCGAACCGTGGGATGCTTCCTATCTATATGTTTTTTAAGATTTGTCACGGAGGCTCTAAAAGATAATTTTGCTTTACATATATTGCAGGTCGCGTAGTGACCACCCACATCCACAAAATGGTCCCACACAACACTAACTCTTCTATTTATATTAGCCATTGTTTTTCTTACCTAAACCTTTTAATATTCACAACTTAACCTAAATAAAATAAATAACTGCACTATTACAATAACACTCCTAAACTATAAAACCATTAACCTAAACTAAAAACTATAATATACATAAATCGAATATGAACACTAAATACTAATACGCCGTAAACACTCAGAAATGTTTTCGAAATAATTTAAATTACAATTCACCAGTTCGCCTTTCGTTAGAAAGAAAGAAGTGAAAAAAAGCAATCGTATCAGATTTCAAAAATTCAAAATTTTAAAAATGTCAATAAACTAGCCAAATTAAATTTCAATTAAATATCATCTCTAAGTTTATTTTAATAAAGTCGTACATGCACAGAACATTTTGCGACCAATCCCGTCAAACCATTATGTCTATGCGTCAAACCAAAGATAATAAAGGCGTCCGGACACGATCACTACAATTTTTGTGGTTGCATCACAAAGAAAATAATATAGAATTATAGTATTTTTGATGTCAACAACAAACAAACCAGGCAAATTACTCTCAATAAAATTGTTTAATCCATCATGGTTTCTCAAAAAAATCGTGGAACATTTTGGGATTTTCCGTCAAACCACAGATAAAGGCATTCGGATACGATCACTAGACTACGCGCAAGATAAGTCTGCATGCGACTGGTGGTGTGCTTAATTCTATCTGTAATGTATTATTTAAAATATAATATTGAATATATATCAATAATTATTCTATTAATATTTATTAATTAAATAATTCTCAAACATAAACGTCAAGACGGCACGGCGCGGCATACGATTAGTTCCGATTTCAGCCGCATGCAGACATATCTTGCAAGCAGTCTAATTTTTTTGGTTGCAAATCAAATTACCATAAAGAAAAATAGAGAATATATTTATTTTTTTGTTATGGTCACATTGGTCAGTAACAGTCTCTGTCTACGGTAACAGGTAACAGGTAATACGACCTAATTATGGAGTCACATTTTTGATAATGTTTGTTCCTGTAAAACCACCAATTGTGTTTTAGGGATAATAAATACTAAGTGCTTCTCTTTTTAGCGTAGTTTAACCGCTTTAGTAAGAGTGAGAAGCAAACATATTTCTAAGTAAATAATAGGTGTTTCTCTTTTTAGCAAGGGTCATACTTTAAAGAGGAAGAGAGATAAATCGATAACCTTGATATATACCTTTCTTTGTGTGAGTGTATAAGTAAGTAACAGCCTTAGAACAGCTGTGTGGGGTCTAAGATAATGAAATATCAGTAACAGCCGCCGCCGTAACAGTCTTTGAGGGTCTGTTATTTTAGGTAACAGATATGTTGTATTGAGAAGAACAATTGTTATTTGTTATTTTTAAATATCTGTTATTTCTACCTGTTACGATAAATACGCCTCACTCCTACGCTGTGGCGGCAGCCGGACGCGTGATGCGCTCGTATTATGTTTATGTAGGTCGCTACAATCTTATAGTACACTGTAGTATTCAATATTGCGTGACTAATATTGGAACACGCGCCGCCATCTTAATTTTTAACAGACTTCCAAAAAGGAAAACGTTATATGTTCGTCGCGTATGTTTTTTCTTTTTTTAAGTATGTCCACCGATTTCTCCGTCAATTGTGGACCGATTTTGAAAATTATTTTTTTGTTTGAAAGGCTATGCTCTCGAGGTGGTCCCATATAAATTTTATTAACTTTGCTTGGGTAGTTTTTGAGTTAGCTACAAAATACGTTTTTTTTTCGTACTTAGTATGTAGATGATAATTATGATAAGTGCCTGTCACTGGTAGCAGGTAGTGATATTCGAATGTGTGTGGGGCCTACCCAAAAAGTTTTTATTTTTCATTTATAGTTATGGTACCTATACCATAACTATAAATGAAAAAAAAAAACAACCGACTTCCAAAAAACACTACAAAGTGAAAAATAACTTTAATTTCGGAAGTCGGTGTCTTTGGTTTCGAATTTTCGTTTTTTGTCACCGACTTCCGAAATTAAAGTTATTTTTCACTTTGTAGTGTTTTTTGGAAGTCGGTTGTTTTTTTTTGTAAAAGTTTTTATTTTTCAATATAGTTTCACCAAAAATCCATGTAGCACTGTATATTCAAAAGCTTTGACCACGCTTTAGAACTGCATATGGTTTTGGCCTGTCCTTCAAAAATTCTACTTTCAAAGATTTGTCATTAATGTATCTTTAATAGTCGTTACGGGTCAACAGCCCGAAAGTCTGACAATCAGTCTTACCAAAGGGTATCATCGTATTACTCAGTTACTGGGGTGTGGAGGTCAGATAAAACGTTGGTATTCAGCTGCAGCCGATTAGACTGGAAGCCTTTTTTTGTTGTTCTTAATTGGAAAATCCTCATGGATATCCTCTGCCCTGGGGCGGGCGAAGGGGTCTGTCAGACTCCTACTGACTAAAAACCACCCCGGTGTTCCCTTCCCAGACTTGGACGAGATCTTGTGCGCCTTCCATGATCCCCGACTGATGCCGACTGGTGCCGCTTTTGCGGGCCACTTCAAGGCTTGTGCAGACCAGCGCGACACGCGACGCGACACAAAGACACCGCTCATCGTGCGACGAGCGGTGCCTTTGTGTCGCGTCGCGTGTCGCGCTGGTCTGCACAAGCCTTCATGCCCGCGAGGGAAGTGAGGTGTAAGACTCCCTCCGCGACGTCAAATAGGGGTCCGCGAAGACTACGCGCCACCACCTCGGTAGACTGGAAGCCTACCACAAGCCCCAACATAATTGGGAAAAGGCTAGGAAGATTGTTTTGATACTTTTCAATTATATTTAAAAATAGCTAAAACGACCGGGGCTTGATACCGCAATCTCAAACTCAAACTCAAAGCATTTATTTCAAATAAACCAATTACAGGTACTTTTGAATTGTCAAGGGGTCGGTCAGTCAGAAAGATGCAGCTAGTTGCCCAAGTTTCCGAAATAAACGTTTTATTATTATTATTATTTTTAGTTTTTAACTATTCTCGGGACCATGGATCCCGGTCCTTTAGAAGGCGTACGAGGGGCCGAAGCCAACTCGTAGAAGCCCGTTAGACGCTTTTCAAGAAATGAGGCACCAACCGACGATTATCCCTGTATGCACTATGCAAGCGCACCAAAGGACAACCCCCGGTTGGTGTAGGACTATTGCAGAACATGGAAACAAAACATTGGACTATGGGTTTGGGTAGCTAAAGTGGACTGGTTACCTGGAACTATGGTAGGACTATAGCCCCTGCCTGATCAATGTTTTATATTTACACGGATAAAATGGCAGGGGGTGACTTGCACACTCAATAATGGGCCCCCAGAAACGGTCGCTAGCACATAGTGACGTAGCAACAAGGGGGCAACATGTCCTGAAGTGCTTGAGGAGTGGAGAGGTATTCCATGGCTTTCAGAACAATCCCAGAGCCCGGAAGATGGTCAAGGTCCCTACGAGCACTTACTGGAATACTTCCTTCCTCCGAGCACGTTTGCTCTTGCAAATCTCCACTTAAGCCAGCCAATTAAGGCAAGAATGAGGCGGGAGCGCCGTTCCTCGTCAGTGTTCACTCCAGCCGGCCAATAAAGGCAAGCCAGAGGTGAGGAACAAGACTTCTCCCGGGAGATAGGGTCCGTGGGGTCGCTACTGCCCAACAGCTTGCCACATGCTACCCTGCGGGATTTTGTATCTCTCTTGGTCTGGCTCCTCATCCCAGACCTGTTCCGGCAAAGTAAACTGTACCTAGAGTTCGGAGCGCGCAAGCCCCACCACGACGTCAACGTAGAGATACGGCGGTGGGGCTATTATTATTATTCCAAAGCGTAATGGGTACCTATGGAGAAGAACGGGCAAGAAACTCCACGGACACTCTTTTAAATCAAAATATGGTTACAAAATATTGGTTACATCATTTATGTTGAAGTTATACATGTGAGAACGATGCAGAACGTTAAAAGCGTCCGTAATAGAAAATAAAACAAGTAATACAATTAAAAAATTAAATTAAAATAAGCCGTGGCAGCTAAGAGATGACCAGTCCCTACTGACAGCGCCCGTTTACGAACATGACGCATGGATTAGCACCATTCAGCTCAACCATTTTGAAGGGAGCTAAATGATCCAACACACACGCCACCGTCAGCGAGACATTAGAGTAAGCATGACATACTCTCAGCCGCCAGGGCACATTCAAGTCAATGAAAGACGTACCTAGTAAATGGTAGCTTTATAGTAGGTACATAGTACTCACACATCTCGGGCGAACCGAGCCTGACCACAGAGGACTGAATCTGTTAGTGAACTGGCATAATTACTACAGATATTGGAACCTCTCACAACAGCTGTCAAGAGCCTTATAACAAATTCATACTGACAGCCTGTATTCCCTAACCTCACCCTAATCCCCGAAAGGTTACGCAGTGGTATACCTATACTACATTTGAAATAAGATTAGACATTTAAATAAACTTTTTTACAGTCGGTTCAACCGATTTTGACTTCTATACCGTAGGCATAAGAATGGCATTCAAAACAAAAAAGTGGTTACAATAGCAACTGTTTACTGCAGCTGCCATTTGTCATGCCACCAACGCAATAGAAGTCAAAGTCAAATAATTTATTTCAATTATGCACAAAAAGGCACTTTTGAACGTCAAAATTTTACAAAAAATAGAATTGATTCTAGTCGCCCCTTCCAAAAGGTAGTTTTCGTATGGAGAAGAATGGGCAAGAAACTCCACCGTTACTCTTTTAAAATGTTTTATAATATCTTGTATACATTAAATATATAATTATATGTGAAGACGATGCACCTGGAATTAGATTACTATACCATAATAAGAAAAATAATTAAAAATGAAGCAATGACAGAAAAAATAATTATGTAAGTAATGGATACATGGTGTTCACACATTTACAAGTATTGTAAAAGTAGATACCTATACGATATTCCTAAAAAAATATACAAGTAAGTAATACTAAAAGTCAATGTGTAAGTTCAAGTAATCACAGAATGTAAAATAAATGTTATAATAATTAATTACACAATTAAATTAGCAACCAGTTTGATTTTGTCTAGACTTTGTCCTATGGAGCTAGACCAGCATGCTTCCAAACATTCTTATCTAGGATATAATCCTCTAATTTGTAATATGCTTGTTTACAAAGAGTACTTTTAATATGAATTAAATTTTTTTTTTCAGTTAACTGTAATATATCACAAGGTATTTTGTTATAACATTTAACACAGTACCCCATAAAAGATGTAGGTACGTACTTTAGATAATCTGAAAAATGGTTGATCTATTTTATCTTTATTTCTAGTATTAAAATTATGTCTATCACTTATTTTATCGGTTAAACGGACTGTAAAAAAGGTTTATATAAATGTCTAATCTTATTTCAATTGGAGTATTGTAACATCCAAATTTTGTCAGTTTTATATAGTTGTTATGTGTCCCATGTAATAGGGGGCGAGCCTATTGCCATCAACTGAGCAGAAATCCAAAATCTGGGCTGTTACTGGGAAAATTTGTAATGGAAATCCAATAGCACTTTACCCGGGGATCTAATCTAAGACTTCACGCTCAGTAGTCGCGTTTGCAAGAACTAGATCAACTAGGCAGTAAGTTTTTTCCTGAGGCTTCACCCGCAGGAATGTCTGAAACTATCCCACGGGAACGTACTACCGGGATAAAAAGCATCCTTTACGTCGTTTGTCGACTGCACCGTGAACGGGATGTCAAAGAAAACAAGATGACGACGATGAAGTAGCGACAGAAGTAATTCTATTTTCTTAATGTCCCTCGGGAATCATCGCATTTCCCAATACAAACGAATGCTAATTTCCACGTTCATCAATTATTTGATTTATCGTGTGTAATAATTTGAATTCAGAACTAAGTACTTTATTGTTTTTTTTTTTTTTTTTTTTTTTTTTTTTTTTTTTTTTTTTTTTTTTCGATTTAACGTAGTTTATTGTCATTTTATTTTATCTTGTTTTAATTGATCTTGGATTTTTTTTTTTTTTTTTTTTTTTTTTTTTCATTTTTACAATTTATTCATTTTTAACATATAATATACACAAACATATTTACAACTAACTACTATATATATTATGTACAAGTATGTAAAGGAAAAAGTTAAAAATAAAGATAAGAGCTCATTGGGCGTCAAAAAATTCGTCCGCATCGCTGTCAGCGGGGAAAGTGCCCAAAAGGCTGGCAGCATTGCCACGTTGGATAGCGATGCTGATTCTTTGGCCTAAGAATTGGCCAGCCCTCTGGTCACGTAAAGAGTCGACCAACCGCTTGGCGATGTCCCGGAATACTCGGTGAGCACTCGGACCCCATGGCCCTAGTGTTTCAACCCCAAACGGCTCAAAGATATAGCTACCAGTAAGGTTGCTATATTTGCGCCGTTTGAGGTTTTCTGCACCTGCAGCAGCCGCCCCGGCACAGCCCGCAGTGCTAGGAAGATGGGATGGCGCAAGGGTGTCGACACAGGTTGCATCCCACACCAAAGGCCTACCCAACTTCCAAGGCATTATGGTCATTCCGTCTGGCCTCTTTCCATCGTCGCGTGCCAAGCCATTGGGTTCTAGAACAGCTGGCACCCCGGCGGTGACAAGAGCCCGACGGAGGATGTCATTAATGCTTGCGTGCCGTGCCAACCGACCAGCGCTTTTGCTGCAGGAAAGGCCATGGTGTGCGAGGCGGTCGACAGCTTCACCGCACTGACAGCGATGTGGAGCCCCGCAAGGAGCACCCAGACGCAGACTTGTAGCGAGCCGGAAAGTGGTGTCACCCAGCATAGTGCCTATGTTGGGTGACGGTAGCGCCTGAAGCCAGAGGCCCGACTCCCATTCTCCCACAGCTAGCAGGCGGGCACGCTCGGCAGTGTTGGTGGACGTATTTACGAGGTTATTCCGTACCAACCTGCAGAGCGGCTCATCCCACTGTCTCTGAGAAGACGGGTTCTCGGGCTGCTCCGTATCCGGACAAGCCATTTTCCATGCGTTCATCGCATCAGTCAAACACGGCGCTTCAGAGTCAACCTGAGAAGCGGTTAAGATTTTTCTGGTTAACTCTTCGGTGCTGTGGACCGAGGACAGAAACGCCGGTAAGCTTACACTAGAAATTTTGCGGACGCCGAGCCCACCGAAGCGGATGGGTAGTGTGGCTTGCAGCCACGCGCGGTCGTCCAATGCCACATTTATAATTGATGTTAGAGTACTTCGAATAATTTGATCGATTTTGTCCAAAAGGTGTGGCTTCTTCCATAAAGGGGAAGAGCGGAGAAAGTACATAAAATTTGGACCGAAACAGCAGTATCTGATAAGGGTGAATGCCGAATGTAAGTTTATTTTAGAAAGTCTGTCTGAAATATCGTTAAAGTGTTTAATTTTTACATTAAGTTAAAAGAGTATTAACAACTATATATACTTCCAAGTCGATTGAGAGCGTTCGGTCTGCACCAAGTGCAAAGGGCAATTGATAGAAATCCGACGACTGACAAAACACGAAGTTTGCTGAGGGACATTAAGAAAATATAAATACTGTACATTTAATATGGCCGCGTAATCTCGTTTCTCGTTGATGTGAGTTCACGGTGCGGTAGACAAACAGTGAAAGTGTCACTGAAACGATAAATTGCAATCAATTTTAATTATAGTAATGTTGTTAATCGTTTCAATAGCATTTGGAAGACGATCAATTTGCGCATCAATGTGTACTTATCAATCATGTAAAAATTGACAATGACAATTGATCGTTTCGAGGACCGGGTCCTAACCCAAGTCATGGTCAGTTTAGCGTGAAAGAGTAACAAATAAACAAACTCACTTTCGCATTTTTTAATATTAGTTAGGAAAACCAAACTAGCCAGATCCAATCCCGAAACCCACCTTACATAAAACATTCATCCCGCAATCGGCAAACTCGTTTTACTCTCAATTTAAATGAACAAAAAAATCTATTTGGAATACGGTGTAAAAATACATGCCCCGATGGTCCGATAATTGCCTACCCTCAAGGGTAGAGGGTAAAGGTACCCATAACTTTATGTGATTTATTTTGGGGCGGACATATTTTTTTCCAAAATTACACGCATTCAGCCTTGGGCCTATAGGAGCCTAGAATTGGGGTGGATGGAAATATATTTATGGAGCTAGATAGTTGTGGTATATTAAGCTACTTAATAGAAAAGGATTTTTTTTTTGTGACCACAACGGAAGCGTTTTCCTTTCAATCTTGTTTAATACTGAAATAAATTTAATAGACTGCCTCGTTGGTCGCAAGCGCTACTGCTGAGTATGGAGGTCCTGGGTTCAATTCCCGGGTCGTGAAAAGTGTTATTGGGTTTTTCCATCTGGAATTTCTCAGCAGCAGCCCGGAGTCTGGATTTGTGCCCGGTTGATGGTAATAGGCTCGCCCCCTGTTACATGGGACTTAAACATAACTGGCGAAATATGGGTGTACTATAGGTACACCTCTGCCCAACCCTTCAGGGATTACAGGCGTGATGTCATGTTATTAAACGTATTACTATTGTCTTTAACTATCTCTTTAGCCGTAGTATTCAAGAACCACAGGAGTTAGGTACTTATTTTTGAAGTAAAAACTTCTTTAGGCGCGTTGGGCATTTTTGAGATGGGAAAAAACAATTGAACTTGCGACACCGTTATTGACTTCTCATTTTTGTAAACGCGATTGTGCTCTTTATCCATATTAAATTACGGATCAATGTTCTATACAAGTATTTTTATTACTTTAAAGGTTTTGGAAGTATTTTTTTAAATTGTTCACGTTTTCACTTCTGTCGACACTCCCGGAGTGCTACTGTTTTTTAACCACAACGGGGAAGCCTTTGCCCTTCAATCTTGTTAAATAGGTACTGAAATTAAATTAATACGATTGTCTACAACCACACAAGTTAAGTACTTCTTTTTTTATCACCTGTCAGGGAAGCTCTTGGCCTTCATCTCACCTGATGGTAAATGATGATCAGGCCGAAAGTGGAACCGAGCTTCACCCGAAATCCTCAACCACAGGGGAACTGGCTAATTACCTCTAACTGCCGAAACACAACAATGCTGGCATAGTATAAAGAGAGGTAGTAAGCTATCTTCATAGAAACGCACCGCGCGCGGCTTGTATGTGTGGGGCCATAGTATCTATGCGTCGAAGCACGCACACTTAACAAAATCTCGACCCGTTTCTCGTGAGAAACCGCCGAAACCGGTCGAGATTTTGTTAAGCGTGCGTGCGGCGACGCATAGATACAAGCCGCGCACACATACAAGCCGCGCGCGGTGCGTTTCTATGAAGATAGCTTACCACCTCTCTTTATACTATGATGCTGGTAACATTGTTGTTATGACTACAGACTTAGTTAAGATGGTGGTAGCTAGCCAGGCGGACTTAGAACGGCCCTACCACTTACCAAACCGAGCAGACATAAATAAATTATGTAACCTTTTTTAAGCCTTACGTAAAATTCAAAAGCTATTTTCTCGTGAAAAAACGTTTACAAATTTGAGAAAAAACCTATTTTACATAGCATAATCAGCCTATAATGTTCTCACTACTGGGACACAGGCCTCCTCTCTGTGTGAGAAAATGGGCTGTAATCAACCACGCGGACCCAGTAAGGGTTGGTACTCGTAGATGTCACATGTCTTCGAATATTTGGTTCTAGGACATGCCGGTTTCCTCACGGTGTTTTCCTTCACCGTTTTGCTTAAGTCGTGGCCGTTACCACTGCGCCACCACTGCACGCTATTTTACATATTCTATACTTACTAAAAATAAAGCTGAAGAGTTTGTTTGTTTGTTTGAACGCGCTAATCTCTGGAACTACGAGTCGGATTTGAAAAATCATTTTTTTCATTTGGTAGCCCTTTTCTTGAGGTAGGCTTTAGGATATCATGCTAGGACTCTTAGCCTCTTGAATCATGGTGATAATTATAACATCAATCTTAACTCCCAGAAACTACCCTAAACCCTCTAAGCCTAAACCATTTTGCAATTTCTTTAGCCCTACAAAACAGTTGCGTCTGAGGCAACGTTTTTTTGGAAGTGAAAACTTCTTTAGGCATGTTCAGCATTTTTGAGATGGGAAAAAACAATTGAACTCGCGACACCGTTACCGACACCTCATTTTTGTAAACACAATTGTGCTCTTTATTTATGCAAGTATTACAGTAAAACAGTGGCACTCCGGGAGTGCCGACAGAAGTGAAAACTTGAACAAGATCGCCTTGGTAGAAAAAAAATACTTGTATAGAACCTTAGTCCGTAACCTTATCTAAAGAAAGAGCACAATCGTGTTTACAAAAAAAATACTTCCAAAATCTTTAAAGTAAAAAAAACTTGCATAGAACATTGATCCGTAACAAAATATAAATAAAGAGCACAATCGCGTTTACAAAAATGAGGTGTCGGTAACGGTGTCGCGAGATCAATTATTTTTTCCCATCTCAAAAATGCCCAACACGCTTAAAGAAGTTTTCAGTTCAAAAATTTCATGCGGACGAAGTCGCTAATCTCTGGAACATCGTCAGAACAGAAGAACAGAAAGTAAGTTGAGCAAGAACGAAGAGATTTATCTATAATCCGATTTCTTTTAAATTAAACGGCTGGAAACCGCGTGGCACAGCTCGTAAGTAATAAGGCTATGGTCTAAAACTATCGCCAATGACTAAAGATCATAATCCATTCATTTTCAGTCATTTTATTGCTAATTTCAAATGTCGTAACATTTAAATCCATTGTTCCTCACGACATTTGAAATTTCCACCGTATATATGTATAAGTGTTATAGTTGTTATTTTGCCACATAAACAAACTATAAACTCTCAAGACTTTCGAAGTTATACACACGGCAATATATCAAGCTATACATATATTTCCAGTATAAGCTGATCTTGCATTGTATAGGATTACCGTACAATGAGAAATCAGCTTATACTGGAAATGTATAGCTGAGCTGAGATGAGAAGGCCTCACAGGTAGGTAAATAAAAGACGATGCGAGGAAGAGGTAGAGTATTCGGATTGGCTCATGGTCACACCGGACTATTAGAGACCCACCTTTTAGTCAGTTTTCCGCGCGGATCGCACTTTTTAAAACTCCTTGCTCTGTGTGCGTACGGGACACCTTTTGGATTCCTGGGCGGACACAGAGGAAGCAGCCCCGGGCTGCCCGGCGAGTATCGCCGCCGCGGTCGCGGAGGCCACGCCCCAACATGTCTAATCCCGGCAAGCGCGGCTCGCTAGGCCGCGATGCCGGGAACCAAGAAGAAGCCCACCCGACGTTGGACCGGGCGACGTCGTTGCCTAACATAGGTGACGCGTCGTCCGGTGCGCCGCCGGCCGGCCGAAAACCCGGAAGTAAAAAGAAAGGAGGAGGAGAAGAAAGGAGGAAGAAGACGGATGTTACTGGGGCAGCTGTGGCTGCCGGCCCTCCGACGTCATCGGCGCCTGCGCGCGTTGCGCCCACGCCGTCGTCGAGCCGGACGCACGCTGTTCCGGTCCGCCCAGCCGCGTTTCGCCCGGTGCCCATACAGGCCCCGGGGCCAGCCGCGAGTGCAAGTCGCGCGCCCTATGCGCGCGCACCGACCCCATCCGCGCGCCCACCCGCGCTCCGGACACCATACCGCGCCCGCCGCGCGCTCCGGCGCACCCGTTGCGCGCCCGGCCGCGCCGCGCGCTGAATTTCCGGCGCTGCCTCCGCCGCGTACTGCGGTACCGTCGGCGCGTGCTCGCGCCCCCCCGACTCAAGCCGCCGCTCCGCCGCCGCGGTTCGTGTCGCCGCCGCCAATGAAAAAGCTGGGTAAGTCCAACCCAGTTTTGACCACCCCGCACGCCGCTGTCCCCGGCCTCCGCCTCTCGCTGGCGGGTCCGGCGCTGGCTGAGCGGGAGCGACCACCCAGTGCTGGGCCATATCGGCCGGCACCACCACTTACTAGGGCGCCTGACTCGCCGGCGCCCCCCCGAGTCTCTGCCTGCGACTCGCCCGCCATGCTGTCGGCATGCTCCTCACGTGGGGGATCGAGCATGTCGCTGGCATCTGCGGGCTCGGCCGCGTCTGGTCGCGAGGACGTGTCACTTGATACGACCCCGCGAGCCAGCCCGCGGCCCACCGTGGGAAGAGCAGCGGCTGCCGCGGCGACAATGATGTCGCCGGCGTCGCCGACACCATCAACGTCGCTGGGGTTCGACTTTGACTTCGATCTCGAGGCCATCAGACCCCAGCGACGCCGCAGAAGCTCCGACGAGACCGCGTCGGAGGAGGCGAAGCGCTACTGCCTCGACCCGCCGCGTCCACAGCGCCAGCGCGCTACGCGGGGTCGGGACACACTTGCGTCGCCCACTTTTTCTGACGCGGTCCGTCGCACCCCGCCTCAGTCACCGACACCACCGAGTTCGGCCGGGGTGAGTAAGCAACTCCCCACCCCGGCCCCCAATACGTCCGCCGCCCCCCCCCCCTGCTGATGTCCCTGATGCCACCGCGGCCACACAGTCGCCAAGCAAGCAGCAACAACAGCAACAACAACAGCAACAACAACAGAAAGGGAAGAAGGGGAAGAAAATGAGATTCCCTCCGCTGGTAGTGGAGAAGCTTCCTAACTGGGCCATGCACTTCCGGGCCATCCGGGAGAAGCTGGGCCGGCCTCCCAATGCACGACCGTACGGAACCGGGGTGAGATTTACCCCGGAATCCGAAGAAGAATACAGGCTGGTCCAGCGGTATCTACTAAATAGCGACGGGGCGCTTAAGTATACAGCGGAGGACCGGGCGGAGGTCTTCGCTGAGCACCTGGAGCGTCAGTTCCGCCCTAACCCGACCGACGACCACGAGCATGTCGCAGCGGTCGAGAAACACCTTGGGGAGTACTTCGCACCGCCGATAGCTCCCGAGGAGAGCCCTATCTTCTTCTCGCCGGGCGCAGTCAGACGCGCCATCCTAAGGACGAAACCAAAAAAGGCCCCTGGGGCGGATGGTATCGCAAACACAGCGCTGCGCCACCTGCCGTTCCGTACCGTAGCGGCACTGGCGCGCCTGTACACGGCGATACTCCGCACGGGGGCCTTCCCCGTCGCATGGAAGGAGGGGCGCGTCATTATGCTGCCCAAGGCGGGAAAGAATATCGCCAAGCCGGAGAGCTATCGGCCAATTACATTGCTGCCGACCATCTCCAAGGTGTTCGAGCAACTCCTGCTGCGACACCTCACTCCGCATATCGCCCCGAGACCGGAGCAATTCGGGTTCAGGGCGGAACATAGCACGACGCTCCAATTGTCGAGGGTACTGCACCTACTAACTACAGCGCTAAATAAAAAAGAGTGCTCCGTTGCAGTATTCCTCGACATGGAGAAGGCCTTCGACCGCGTGTGGCACGAGGGCCTTATATATAAACTGGCCACCTCAGACGCGCCCCGTCGCGTCGTAAGAGTGGTCTCATCCTTTCTGTCCCACAGGACCTTCCGGGTGGTGGTCGACGGGGCGCTATCGGGCGCCCGCCCGGTGATGGCGGGCGTGCCCCAAGGCAGCTGTGTCTCGCCGGCGTGTTACTCACGGTACACCGACGACATCCCCACCACTCCCGATGCCACGCTCGCGCTGTATGCCGACGACGCCGCGTACATCACTACATCGCTTAATGCGAAGTACGCGGCGGTCAAAATGCAGCGCGCCCTCGACCTTCTTCCCGAGTGGCTAGCTAAATGGCGTCTGTCGGTGAACGTGGGTAAGACGCAAGCCATGGTGACTGGCTTTGCGCCCCTCCCACCCCCCCTGAAGCTACATGGGGTCGACGTCGATTGGTCGCCCCAGGCCAAGTACCTGGGTGTGACCATCGACCGCCGCCTCACGATGGGGCCCCATGTCCGCAAGGTCGTCGCGCAGGGTAAGGTCGCCCGCAACCTCCTTAGACCAGTGCTCTCATCCCGCATCCCGACGCGCGTCAAGCTGAGCGTGTACAAGATGTACATACGCTCAGTCTTGACGTACGCCGCCCCGGCCTGGTTCGCCCTCACGAGCGAGTCGAGCCGAAAAACGCTCCGCACGCAACAAAACTTTGCGTTGCGGACAATAGTTGACGCCCCTCGCTGCGTGAGGAACGATGTTCTCCACCGGGACCTCGAGATTGAGAGCCTGGATGAGTTTGTAGGGCGACTCGCGAAGGCAATGTTCGCGCGGGCCGACGCTTCTGCCTGGCCCCATGTCAGGCAGATAGCGCCATTGCACGCGCGCCCGCCTGACGCGAAACCCCTGCCCCGCGACCTGGTAGCGGACCCCTCTCCCCCCTGGACCTCTGAGGAGCTCAGACGCTTTTAAGGAGACCCGCTGTTTAATTAAATTCAATATTTATATAAAATTTCTGCAATTAAATCGAGTTAAAAAAATAGGAGTTCATCACTTTCGAGGAGATCTTACTTTCGCCCAAAAGTCGTAGTCTGTCATTGAAGTGACGCACCGCTCCAGCTCCACCTGCGCTGCCACCGCCCACTGCTGCCAGCAGCCCGCCTCCTGGGGCGTAACAAACTCCAGCCAATTAGCTGCGCACGCGCAAGGCCACGGCTCCGCATCACTACCATAGCTGGGAGGTACGTACCGGTGCTCCTGGTATTTCGCTATTACTTCTCTCGCACGGCTCATCGACACCCTATTACAGCGCTTTTGTCCTGGTACGTCGCTTAAATCGACGATACAATAATGCCGCTTAAACGCACACCACCGAAACAGCAAATACTCTCGGAGACTGACTCTGAGAGTGTTGAGGGAAGCGACCGGAGTAACATGAATATGAGGCGTATGTTGAAACGTAAACAACAAGAAAACGATTTTAGTCATTTTATGCAAGAGGTACGCGATTCCTTCGCGAAGTTCTCTGAGGAACATAATTTAAAATTACAAAGTTTAGAATCGTCTTTAGCTGAAATAAAAATCCAGAATGACAGTATTAATACGTCTATGCAGGCCTTGTCCTCCAACTATGACGTCATACTTAAAGAATTAGAAAGCCTCAAGTTTGAACGTAAGGAAAATTTGACTTACATAAACTCCCTGGAAAATAAAATAGAAAACCTTGAAAGGCAGTCCTGTTCAGCTAAGATAGAATTGAGAAACATTCCAAAATTACAAAACGAGACGAAAGTTGAGCTGTGTAATGTGGCGAAGAAAATCGGAAATGTTCTCAATCTTCAACTACAAACCTCGGATATTAAAGACATTTATCGTCCTTTTGCAAAACCGAACGTACTGAAACCGATTGTCGTTGAATTCACCTCAGTTCTTACAAAAGAAAGTGTCCTAAACAGTGTAAAAAACTTAACTATGACACAGAAGACCGAAAAGTTAAATACTAGCTTAGTCAGCCTTGATAGCCCCCGGAAACCGATCTTTATATCAGACTGTCTAACACCAAAGGGCAGGCGACTATTTTTCTTGGCGCGTGATTTTGCAACTACGTATAAGTACACTTACTGCTGGACTTCCTATGGAAAAATTTATTTGCGAAAGAAAGAGGGTATGCTGCACATCCGTATTAATGAAGAACAAGACCTCAATAAGCTTAAGGATGAACAGAAGGCCACGGAATGACTATGTCTATATTATTATGTTCTCTCTGCTCAATCTCAATCCTTAAGTTCTCATTCATTATCCCTAGGTTTTTTGTTATTGCATGTTAATTATATAAAAAATACTCTTTGTTATACAAATACTGTAATACACCAAACACTCAAACACTCCACACTAATACTTAGCAACCTTAAATACAGCCTTATCTGCAAAATACGTACATTTACGTCTGTTTTTAATTCTATAACGCTTATTATAAATACACCACAAAAAATAGTTACATCCTGTTGGAAAATGTATCGCAATAACGACGTAACCAGTCTTGCTCGACTACTTAATAACTCAAAAAAATTGTTTATCTTCAAATATTCTAAGTTACATTTAATTGATCCTGTGCCTACATATTTAATTAAAAATGCTTGACATTTCAACGGAAATTGATGAGATATCAGTGTCAAATTCAGTTGCGTGTGATGTCGAGGATTGCAGGGGTTTGATTCCTTCTCCGAATGACTGTTTGACTGTTGTTACCCAAAATATACGCAGTTTATCTCGAAATTTTGATGCATTCACGGTGTTTCTATCTAGATTGGGTATCGGCTGTGACATTATTATCCTGACAGAGTGCTGGTTATCATGTAACCCTGTATTACCTAATCTCGACGGATATAATAGATTCTCTTCAAATAATTATGCTAATCAAAATGACGGAGTTACTGTATTTCATAAAGCAAGTCTCCATGCTATTTGTGAGGAGCCGCCATGCCGAGACTGTAATTGCCTCGTCCTGAAAATCGGCACCGAAACTGCAATAGTTGCAATTTATAGATCTCCCTCAAATCGAAACGCTGATAACTTTCTTTTATGTCTCAATAACATCTTAACTAGTCTCAGTACCTTTAGAAATATCTCTGTTATTGGAGATATTAACATAGACATCTGTCCGGAAGGCCAAGGCCCTAAATCCTTAGAGTACTTAAATCTATGTGCATACCACGGTATCTTACCTGCCCACACCCTGCCCACGAGAAGTGGCAAAACGTGCCTTGATCACGTGATGCTTAAAACGCAATCTCCGGCACTCACTGCTGTATTGCAATCGACAATCACTGATCATCAGGCTGTTTTGCTATGTCTTCACCGTAGGCAGGCAAGAACATTTGCCCACGTCTCCGTCAGCAAAATAAATGTTGAAAAATTAAGCTCTAAATTATCCCAAATTGATTGGCAACCGGTCTACTCCACATCTGACGCAAATATTGCCGTGGAATTTTTCATAACAACTATTCAGAATGAAATTGCAGCAAACACTACCATACTAAAATTATCTAGACGTAATCAAATTATTAAACCATGGATAACCCCAGGGCTGATCCGTTGCATGAGACACAGGGATAGATTACATACAAAGTTAAGAAAGTCACCTGAAAACAACACTCTTAAAGTTAGCTACACAAGGTACCGAAATTTCTGCAACCGTCTACTAAAGAAAGTTAAAACATCATATGAAAAGAACCTATTGAAAACTGCGGGCACTAATAACAAAAAAATATGGGATGCAATAAAAACTATAACGAACACTAAAAAAACTAAAAACACTGCGACGGAATTAATTAATACTTCTAACGCAAGGGAATCAGTGGGAAAACTGAATGATTTCTTTGTCAGTGTAGGTAAAGACTTGGCTGATAGTACTACAAACTGTGCAAATCCGGAGCACCTTCATTTCTCAACTGAAAACCCAAAGCACTGTCTGAAATCTCTAGCCTTATTGGACACAGATGAGGCGGAGGTAGAGAATTTAATCATGGGTCTGAAAAATGCCTGTTCCGTTGGTTGGGACTCTATACCAAATAGCCTTCTTAAGGGCAATAAACACATACTTGTGCCCCTTTTGACACATATTTTCAATACTTGTTTATCACAAGGTGTTTTTCCTACAGTCCTAAAGAAATCAGTGGTGCATCCGATACATAAATCCGGAGATAAGGACCGCGTCACCAACTATAGGCCCATTTCTATTTTGCCCTCTATCTCCAAGCTCCTTGAACGCATCCTCAATAAAAGACTCATAAACTACTTAGAAACAAGTAACCATCTTTCTAACAACCAATTTGGTTTCCGAGCTGGCAGGTCGACAAGTGATGCAGCCCATAAGCTCGTTGATTACGTAGTAGGAAATTTGGATGCGGGCAAAAAGACCATGGGCATATTCCTGGATTTGGCCAAAGCCTTTGACACGGTCTCTGTGCCATTGCTTTTACAAAAATTGGAACGAATAGGCGTTAGAGGAGACCCACTCAACATTTTTAAAGACTATCTTTCTAATCGGACACAATGTGTGAAAATAGGTGATACCACAAGCAGTGACTTACCTGTCTCCTTCGGTGTCCCTCAGGGTAGTATTTTGGGCCCAAGTCTATTTCTTATCTATTTAAATGATCTTTGTGAGCTACATCTTGATGGAGGTAAAATAATATCATACGCAGACGATACGGTGCTTCTGTTTTCGGCTGATACTTGGGAAAATGTCTTTAAGAAGGCGCAGCATGGATTTAATATAGTAAGCCACTGGCTGCAAAAGAATTTACTTACTCTTAATGCAGGTAAAACGCAGTATCTCACTTTTTCTATGCGTAATTGTAATCCCCCACCCTCAACTCTCTCCATAATAGCACACAATTGCTGTAATGATGTAAGCTGTTCTTGCCCTGCTCTAATTAAAGCGAACAAACTAAAATATTTAGGAATAATTATTGATCATAATCTATCTTTTCGACCTCATATAGACATGGTTACTTCTAGGGTAAGAAAACTAATATTCGTTTTCAAAAATTTAAGACATGCAGCTGACCCTAAATTGATTAAGCAAGTGTACCTAGCTCTTTGTCAATCAGTGTTGCAATACTGTATTTCTGTATGGGGTGGCACGTCAAAAACTATACTCAAACCTTTAGAAGTTGCACAAAGAGCAGTACTCAAAGTCAGCACTTTCCGCCCCTACCTATTCCCAACATACCTTTTGTACCAGTCTTGTGTAGTCCTCACAGTCCGGCAGCTGTTCGTCCTGCACGCGGTCTTGAGATATCATGCTTGTACAAAGTATGACAAGTCCTCGTATTTGTCTAAACGTAGACGTAAGGTGATATACAATGATCTAACGACCTATAAACACCCATACGCTCGCAAGTATTACTGTTACCTAGGCTCTTTTCTGTATGAAAAAATAAATAAGCTTGTAGATATACACCCCTTAAATAGGAACAAATGTAAATCTACGGTAGTAGATTACATCTGCAAGCTAAACTACAATGAGACCGAAAACCTGTTGTCTACAGTAAAGTAGCCTTTAATAATACTCACCCTCCTACACACACACATCCACTCATTTACACTCTACTCACCGGAGGCCATCACTACATTAATTATTATTTTAAGATTATTCCCCCTCTTTTTGTCACTTTCTTTTTTTTTTTATTTTTATTATTATTATTTTTGTCTTACTTTTTAATCAAAAATTATGTGTTTTATAAGATGTAAAGAGAGGTCAAACAAAGTTATTTGCTAAGTGTCGCCTACAACAGGGGAGAGCGCTGATGTCTGAAATACAGATATTATATATCTAGTTCAGACACAGATGTTCAAAATCTGTTCGTACAAACAAGTGTCTTAGAGTGTATTACCATAATTAAACTGATGTATATTTTTGAAAATAAATTATACTTACTTATACTTATACTTATAGACCCCATCGCACCGGACTGGACGCCTCGGGTAAGCAGCAACCAGGCTACACGCAGCTTACCCGAAATAATAAGACTCTACAGATGTACACATACATCTGTTGTGTGGCGTGTGCTAAGTTAATATAGGCACGTCACATAACTAAAATACAGACATTCACAACTACACATGCATCCATACACAACACGTGCAGGCGCGATGCGGGTCGCGACGCACGTATACACTGAGCGGTGTTACACTACAACACTAGCCGCTCACACATACGCGACTGCCTACCCCTCAAACCGTAAACGGCTCGATCTGTAAGCGGGGAGAGGGGGAAGCTACATATTAGACCTGTAGGGCGTCGAGTCGGCATCACCGTCGCTGGTCGTTCTCGCTGGGCCTCCCCCGGGTAACCGGGGGTCTCACCTGGCGGGGACAGACCGCCGGGATGTCGTGAAGAAAGCGGCGCCAGGAGCTGGCGTCGTGGCGCGCCTACAGAAATATTCAGAGCAACCATTTACATCGACGCATTATTGCTTCACAATAATGCGGTCGTTTCCATTAGCCGCTGAAGGCGAATATAATGAGGGGCGCATCTTTATGAGCCAACGTATGGCCTCCGCGGGCGAGGGGCGAAGCCCCGACCCCGCTCGCCACGCCCCCTTGCGGGGGCGTCGCGACATCTTCACATTGGTAGAGTATTCAAACAGCATTCGTTACAATTTTACGTAAAACCACTTTATTGCAAACATGTTTAACATATTAGTACAGACAGAGAGGGTTGTGAAAATACTAGTATGAATTTAAATAATCCTATAATAAAGTTTAGTCAGAGAATTAATTTGTTTATAGAACTGACACCCTACGTCAATATGCCATGTTATTGCCATTATCAAAGAATGAGAGTTGTCATTTTAATTACGGACAATTTAAGTACAGTACGACACAACTTAGATGAAGCATCGGCAAAATTCGTAAAACCGATCACCATCCGAGCTGGATGCGCCATCAAAATCATCAATCTTTATTACTACTTTAGGTGAAAATGATCTTCACGCAAACGCAATATTAACTTTAGTCATATTATAACCAAATACATTCGTAAAATTGAAATGAATGAATGCAAGTTTTCAAATTCATGCTACATCTAAGTTGTGTCGTACTGTACAATATGCTGATCGATTTGATCAATATTTAATTTCCTTGAGTTCACGTCAGGTCCAATTGACGGCTGGGCACGCCACAATTGCGGCGATAAGACCCCTCTTTGAGGAGTGGCTTGAGAGGCGTCACGGCGTCCTCACCTTCCGCCTGACGCAGGTCCTCACCGGACACGGGTGCTTCGGGAGGTACCTGTTCAGGATAAGGCGAGAGGAAACACCCGGGTGTCACCATTGTGTGGATCGGCCTGAGGACACGGTGGAGCATACGGTGGAGGTCTGCCCGGCTTGGGCGGAGCAACGCCGTGTCCTCGTGGAGGCGATCGGCGGCGGTGATCTCTCGCGTCCGGCCCTGGTTCAGGCCATGGTACGGAGCGAGAGGAAATGGCAGGCCGTCACCTCCTTCTGCGAAGCGGTAATGCTTGCGAAGGAGGAGGCGGAACGCGTGAGGGAGAGGCAAATTTCGCGCCCTCACGCCCCTAACCGCCGCAGGAGGAGACGCCCGGGGCGGGAATCGCGAGCCGATTTCCGGCCACCGTAGGCGCGGGCTTGCGGACGGTGAGCAATGGGTAGCTCGCCGTCCGATAAGGACCAAGCCCGTGTCGACGGCGCGTTGTGTTCCACGCGCGCCTCAAAGAGATGTCAGCAGAATTGACGGGGTCCGTTAGGGCCAATGCCTGCCGGGGGTTCGAAGAAAACCGATAGGGACATCGTGGCCCCCGGCAACAGGGCAACCGAAGGAACACGGGTGGGTTTTAGTCAGTAAGAGTCTGACACGGGAGAAGTTATTTGATAATTTCCCACCCAAAAAAAAAAAAAAAAGGTCCTATTGACGGCACGGTTGGCGCACTGGTTAAGCGATTGACTGCTGCGCGAAATATTTGTATGACCTACAAGTAGTTGTTCCCGGTCTGGCTGTTGTATATGTGAGTTTAAATGTTTTCTAAACGCACCCACAATACAGGAGAAATTCCTAGTAGGGGCAACGTTTAAAAAAAATATTTACTTCAATATCTACACAAAATTACTAAAATCCACAAGTCGCAGAGTAATCAAGTCAACATCGAATAATGAATTACATAATATTTGATATAACGGTAAATGCGAAATCACAAACCAACGAATGATTTGCATAAATCAACTAATATTGGTTTATCTTTCATCAACCAACACGGAAGGATTTACATCAAACCTTGTCGAAATAACCTCAAAACTAATTAAAGTTTCTCGATAAATTAACGTTTTATCGGCTCAGCATCAAACTTTGTTTTGATTGATCAAAGTATAAAGTAAATGTTTTTAGCTACCTACTTACCTTAGGGTTTCAACAAACTACCAATTGTTATCAGTCGACTTTGACAGTGGATTGGCTGAATTCATGGTCGTTGGTATCCAGTAAGTACCTTAAGAGCGTTTATTCTGAAAGTGGGCAACGTCACAAATAGATGTCAAACATTTCGCTGTTTTGATTAATTTGGCAATATTACTGTATGGAAATAAGAAATGTGGCTAACTAGCGAACTAGAATTTGAATAATGAATTGCAATTATAACACAGAATTTGATGTTTTAGATGTAAAAAAGGCATTTGGAAAGTTTCCATATACTTTTTACATCTAACGCTAAATATTCGGTGTTACGATATTAATTTTTGAATTTTAATATTTTAGTTCCCTAGTTGGCCACATTTCTTAATTCCATACAGTAATATTGCCAAACTAATCAAAACAGGTAAATATTCGACAGTTATTTACGACGTTGCCAACTTTTAGGATGAACCCTCTTAAATGCGTAACAAACTTTTAATCACGATCCGAGGGTTTTGGAGGAAATTTCTAATCTATTGCTTCATAGGTTTGAAAAATACGTCTGCGCAACAGTGTAAACAATGCTATGAACGTGACTGAACTGTCAAAATGTATCGCGTATTGCGATCGATTGCCATTTTGTGTGTATAACGCAATTACCTTGCAGTTTCCTCTACTCAAACTCAAAGCATTTATTTCAAATAAACCAATTACAAGCGTGCGGAGACTCACACCTAATAAAAATGAGCCTTCAAAGCAACTGCCAGACTAGACGTGCGGTGCAGGTTCTCCGTATACCGAACGTATCGATTAATGAAAACGATTCCCTATGGCATGCGTTACAGAAATCTCCCGCACCGCGCATACGAGCCCTATCAACCAATGATAATGAGCCTTTAGTCAGACCATGTTGAGCAAAACATGTGAGTACGATGTAGGGATTACGGGCAAGACTCGTAAGTATACAAATGTCAAAAAGCGCAAATTTTAAGCAATTTTCAAACAAATCCCTTTTATATCGGTCTTTTCGAGTTGTCATTTTTATTCAAAATGCTGACAATGACGAAGTCGGAAAAATAATGATGTAAAAGGAAAAATTTACCTTAAGGTGCTTAACATATTTATTCTTAGACTGTACCTGCCTACTAATATAAGTTGAGATAAAGTACCTGTAATTGGTTTATTTGAAATAATTCAAATAAACCAATTACAGGTACTTTTGAATTTTCAAGGGGTCTGTCAGTCAGAAATATGAAGCTAGTTGCCCATTCCAAAGCGTAGTAGGTACCTATTGAGAAGAACGGGCAAGAAACTACGCAATACATTGTGCTGTTAGTTGAAATTAAAGGCAGGTTTATACGAGCCCAGTAATGTGACAGTACAGTAAGTCAGTCCAGCGCTGACTTGCATCTGGGCCCGTGCAGATACTAGTTTCAACCCAGTCCAATGCTGACATCACGCCCTCAAGTCAGTCCAATTGACTAACCTACCCGTCTATTTTCGGGCCCAGTAGCTTCCCCTGCCTGACTTACTGAATTACTGCCAATCTCGTCTACATGAACCCATTGACTGGGTCCAAAATTCCGAGTCCTTGGGTCCAGTCACTGCCATCGTATAAACCAAGCATCATGCAAGGATCGTTTGACACTTAAATGAAACATTGACATGGATTTGTTGTATAGAACATTGGTCCGTAACCTTGTCTAAATAAAGAGCACAAACACTTTTACAAAAAAAAAAAACTTGCAAACCTTTAAAATAAAAATACTTGCACAGAACATTGATGCGTAACGTAATAAAAATAAAGAGCACAATCGCGTGTACTAAAATGAGGTGTCGGTTACGGTGTCGCGAGTTCAATTGTTTTTTCCCATCCCAAAAATGCCCAACGCGCCTAAAAAAGTTTTCACTTCAACAAATTGGGGGCATTAGTTCCAACTTTGCCCACTTGCCAAAATCGTATACGAAATCCTACTTGAAAGCCAGAATAAACCCTTTCATACAGGTTTCTGTATACTTAAGTGGCTTATGGAAGATTAAAAGAAGTGTCAAGAGTCTGATCGATGGGTAGCAGCATCTTCCCGTCCACTAACTGCATAAATGAAGTAATGACTAGGGACATGGCAGACGGATTGGTAATCGCAGATTTATCGTAAAGGCATTTTATAAGGAACTGTTGTTGTAGTTATTTATAATACCTGAACGCAGCCGTAGCTTCATCTGTATTCATCTGTGGCACAGCTGCCAAAGTGAAGTTTCAAATAAAGGGTGCTGTCAAGTTGAAGTTTCAAATAAAGCACTAGGTACCTACAGAGCTAGGTTAGTTTGGCGCGTGGCCACAATTGGAACTAACTTCACCATCTTGTTTCGTCAATACAATTTCTGCCACAATTTTTTTTAATAACAACGCCTTCAATGTCGTTCAGGCGTCAAAATATCCTTGTAGCACTACGTAAACCACTTCTAAAAATCTAACAGGAACCAAGTTAGGAGTTTTCTGGGCCGATAAAAATAATTATACGTAGTAATAATAGTAATAGCCCCACCGCCGTATCTCTACGTTGACCCCCACCGCCGTATCTCTACGTTGACGTCGTGGTGGGGCTTGCGCGCTCCGAACTCTAGGTCTGTACAGTCCGGTACAGTTTACTTTGCCGGAACAGGTCTGGGATGAGGAGCCAGACCAAGAGAGATACAAAATCCCGCAGGGCAGCATGTGGCGAGCTGTTGGGCAGTAGCGACCCCACGGACCCTATCTCCCGGGAGAAGTCTTGTTCCTCACCTCTGGCTTGCCTTTATTGGCCGGCTGGAGTGAACACTGACGAGGAACGGCGCTCCCGCCTCATTCTTGCCTTAATTGGCCGGCTTGAGTGGAGATTCGCAAGAGCAAACGTGCTCGGAGGAAGGAAGTATTCCAGTAAGATGCTGGTAGGGATCTTGACCGTACTTCCGGGATTGTCCTGATAGCCGTGGAATACCTCTCCACTCCTCATAAGCACCTCAGGACGTGTTGCCCCCTTGTCGCTACGACACTATGTGCTAGCGACCGTTTTCGGGGGCCCATTATTGAGTGTGCAAGTCACCCCCTGCCATTTTATCCGTGTGCATATAAAACATAGATCAGGCAGGGGCCATAGTCCTTCCATAGTTCCAGGTGACCAATCCACTTTAGCAACCCAAACCCATAGTCCGATATCTTTGTTTCCATATCTTACAATAGTCCTATACCAACCGGGGGTTGTCCTTGGCTGCATTTGCATAGTGCGAACAGGGATAATCGTCGGTTGGTACCTCATTTCATCAAAAACGTCTAAGGGGCCTCTGCGAGTTGGCTTCGGCCCCTCGTACGCCTTCCAAAGGTCCGGGACCCCTGGGTCCCGAGAAATGTCAAATAGTAATAGTAATTTACATACAAAACTTCAATAACATAACATCAATGTGATCTCGACTGTGAAAACTGTGTGTCACACATTTTTCGGACGCAGCCGGTCGTCAGCCACTCACTAAGTCGCGAAGCTATCTCCTTCTCTTGATGGGCGATTCGGGAGATTTTAATCTGAGTAAATAATGGACGGAATTAATCAGTCCGCCATTATCTCAGTTAAGAATGAGACGTTACTAATGGATCTGGAAGAATTTAATTCGGATTGTGAGAGAGTTTTATAAAGCAATTTGTTTTTTATGAAACTTATCATTAGCTAAGCTAAGAATTAGGCTATTTTTTTCAACAATCCTGGTGGGCATTTCTTTACAAAGTTTTGAAGTTAATTCAAGTTTTGAAGTTAACGATGCGGATAAAAATTTTACAGAAAAAAATATTAAAACGGATCATCTATTAAAACAATCTCAATAATACCTTCCTTGAAGCGGGGTTTTAGGAAAAGTACTAAAGCTTCGTATCAAATTAAAGAATTAAATTAAATTTATTATTATAATCCAGAATATTATGTTGCTGTCCCATAAATGGCAATATAGGGTTTCCATGATAGTTATGGGACATTTTTATTCATCGATAACTCGGTCGATATACATCATGCGGGGACTCCCTGCATGCGGGGTAGTGACAAATGAAAATCATAAGTCGATAACACGGTCGGTAGACCATCTGCCCCCAAATCTCCGTAGCGGGCGTAGCGACTAATGAAATTCATTAGCCGGTAAAAAGCGTGCGGAGACTCACACCCTATAAAAATGAGCCTTCAAAGCAACTGCCAGACTAGACATGCGGTGCAGGTTCTCCGTATACCGAACGTATCGACTAATGAAAACGATTCCCTATGGCATGCGTTACAGAAATCTCCCGCACCGCGCATACGAGCCCTATCAACCAATGATAATGAGCCTTTAGTCAGACCATGTTGAGCAAAACATGTGAGTACGATGTAGGGATTACGGGCAAGACGCGTCGTATGCATGTCAAAAAGCGCAAATTTTAAGCAACTTTCAAACAAATACCTTTCATATTGGTCTTTTCGAGCTGTCATTTTTGACAAAATGCGGACAATGACGAAGTCGGAATAATAATGAGGTATAAGGAAAAATTTACCTTAAGGTGCTTAACATATTTATTCTTAGACTGTACCTACCTACTAATATAAGTTGGAGGTAAGGCGCAATTTCGCACTGGTTAAATATGTTTTTATGGTTTCTCGTGGTATGCTAAATAATCCTCAAGTACTAGAATCTTTGGGATTGCTCGTTCCAAACAGTAGGCTGCGGCAAGGGCCGAGAGAAAAGCTGTTTAAGGTCTAAGTGGCCGGAAAAACCTGTTAAAGTTTGCACCAGTGGGGCGGGCAATAAAGATACGTTGAGTATCTTTATTGCCCGCCTGCGTCTCTTTGCAAGTGGAATTCCAGAGGGTGACACTTAACATATTGTCCTCTGAATGACTTGTGCCACACAGTGGACATTGTGACAATATTGCTGTATTGGGTTGAACCTATTAAAACAAATATAAGTGTGATTAGTAAATAAATAAATTTTGACCGCCTCAGAACCTAAGTGAGAAAATGCAACTACACCCTCTCAAAGTGACGTTACCTCGACGGTACGATAGCAGGGTGAGGAGTTGTGGCGCACACCACCTCTAATCCTGCCGTCTGTGCCCTAAAAAATACAGGCATAGTGACCTCTACACTGCCACCGACGATGCCGTGGAAGTAGCCTAGATTTGGTCCTACAAAAATGAATACCCTGTCGTGCCATCGACACGACGAAGAAAAATAATATTATATAATTAAAAGCAACTTCCCGAATAAAATTAGCAATTGTCCTTCCTAGTAGGGGCAATAAAAGCTTTTTCTTGTCGCCATAACGATGTGAAAAGGCTACATGAATCTTTCAATCACTTCGGAGGGCCGGAGTTTATTTTCATTATACTGTTCGTCCATCCGGCGTCGGCAATTTGATAAATTGCCAAACGAAACAAATTAAAGGGGAATTTATGCAAAATGTAAAAGAGGAATGGCAACGCGGGTAACGCAGTGCCGGTATTGACACCAAATAATTGTGAACCAAATTGACTACCAAGTTAAATAATTGACCATAATTATATGAAAATAAATGGACCAAATATGAAAATTGCCCATACATGAAAATTTACTAATTCAGAGAACAGGTAAATAAATCCACCCTATATGCAAGGCGCGCGTCAAAGGTGCATTACCAATCGGCCGGACCAACCTCCGGCCGCTAGGAATCGCCAGTAACCGCGGGACGGAGCCCGCGGTTACTGGCGGTTCCTAGCGCCGCGACACTTAATTATCCGGCACGTTTAGACACACATCCTTTAGTACACCCGGGTTGGAGATCTTTCCATGCAGTAACTTAAAAATATATGTAACAAGTGCCAAATCCCTTCTTGTTTCCAACAATACGGTAGTACTAACATAAAAAAAAACAATTTAGTTCGTCTTTTAGATAATAAAAAAATATTAAACACGTATTTTTTGCTTTATCATATTAATCAAAAATAACTTGGAAAACACGCATTAAAGTTGGGGAGTGGGGGCTCGCTACGTCACAACGCAGTATTAAATCTAGCAAGGCGTGACGTCATGCCACATTTTAACTCAATGTATCGCCGTAATCTTTTGATTACGTCAAAAAAGAAAAAATACGTGTTCAATATTTTTTTTATAATATTGTAATTGTAATTTGAATTAAAGCATGATGAAATACAAAATACTCGCAGGCGAAGTCGCGGGCAACAGCTAGTTATCAAATAATTCGCCAACTTTTGCTGTTCGACAACTTTCATCACGAATTTCTCGCAACTTCTATAAAGGACGTTACAAACACTAATTACTCTTTGATGTCTTTAACTGTATTACTTTAAACAAACTCAATTTAATCCTTTTATGGCGAATCTTTGTTAATTAATAATTATTAATTAGCGAGTGGGATCATCTTAAGGCACCTGTCCCACCGCCACCCGACGAGGGAGAGCGACTACCAAAAGTTATCAAAGAGAGTACCTATCGATGCTCGCTTGGCAGGCAGAATACTTGCTGAGAGACTCACTTTTGGTACTGTGGCGGCATTTACATCGCCACTTACGAACTACGCAACAAAATCCTGACGTCACACAAATCCTGCATCGCGCAATTAGAATTTACCGCACGAACACCATATATATAACTTCCCCGACATCAATCGTTGGGCAGTTACCTGCCAGACACGATACCCGTCTGCACGCGTAGCATGACGCTTTCTATTTGTACGAAGAATAGATACAGCTCTTTCTTTACAAAGTGACATTTCGTTTCTCCATTTTTGACATCGCATCATAGAAATCATTCTACAATCTGTCTTCTCTTGTCGTCTCTTTTGTTTTTCGTTTTTGACGATATTTGTCTAGGTCCTTTTACATGTAGACTATTTCAGAAGAAAGTTTTCTATCCCAAAATCTGTCAAAATCACTAAGTTAGTGAAGACTATTTGATTTTGTAATCGCCATGCTAAAGGCAGTAGAAAACTCTTTACTCGACGGCCACAAAGAATATCTACAAAATCATGATTTTACAGGAGAACGTTTTGAACGCAAAACTGTGATAATTAATACAAGAACAAAGCTATCTTCTCCTCTTTTCCATAATTTAGTTAATAGGGCATTACCATGAAGCCAATATTCCTGTAATTTTTGTTTTCGTTCCAAAATTTGGTGCTTCGACACTTTGAAAAAATTTGTTGTAGTTGACGTGACTTAATATCAGTAAAAATTGAAGATCAAGCAGAAAAAAAAATCCTATGACAAAACAAAGAATTCTGAGTCAAATTATGCAAAAGAGTAAATTTCGTAAAAAAGTGCAGTTGACTCTTTCTACTTTGTTGCGGTCGTACTGTCTACTCGGAACGTCATTTTTGTCTGTCTCTTTCATCGACGAAACGATGCTCATGCTAAGCCTGCTGGTTGGAGGATCCTCCCTTGTCAATAGAGAATGAATGAACTTTACACCCTTTTTTTTTTTTTTTTGAGTGGGAAATTATCAAATAACTTCTGCCGCTCTGGGCGGAGCGGGAGGCCGTGTAAGACTCTTACTGACTAAAACCCACCCGTGTTCCTTCGGTTGCCCTGTTGCCGGGGGCCACGATGTCCCTATCGGTTTTCTTCGGACCCCCGGCAGGCATTGGCCCTAGCGGACCCCGTCAATTCTGCTGACATCTCTTTGAGGTGCGCATGGAACACAACGCGCCGTCGACCCGGGCTTGGTCCTTATCGGACGGCGAGCTACCCATTGCTCACCGTCCGCAAGCCCGCGCCTACGGTGGCCGGAAATCGGCTCGCGATCCCGCTGCTCGTTGCTCGCCAACTCGCTTTTCGTTAATCGCCGGCGGTGGGACAAGTCCATAAATAAGTTGGTGCCTGTCTTCGTTAGGCCATCAAAGTTCAAATTTTGTTATTATTTTATTAAGCGTACCAAAGTTTTAAAGATACGATACAGAGGTATTTTCGTTAATGAAGTGACGGTAAAATTATATCTTAAATATTTAATGATATAATAATTTTATATAATACATTGGGTGATAGGCTCACCCCCTATTACATGGGACTTAAACATAACTGGCGAAATGTGGGTGTACAATTGGTACACCTACATTAATTATAACTGCTTAACTGGACCAATTGCGAACTAGACCAATTGCAAACTGGACCAATTGTGAACTAGACCAATTGCAAACTGGACCAATTGAGAACTGGACCAATTGCGAACTGGACCAATTGAGAACTGGACCAATTGCGAACTGGACCAATTGCGAACTGGACCAATTGCGAACTGGGCCAATTGCGAACTAGACCAATTGCAAACTAGACCAATTGCGAACTGGACCTATTGCGAACTGGACCAATTGCGAACTAGACCAATTGCAAACTAGACCAATTGTGAACTGAACCAATTGCGAACTGGACCAATTGCGAACTAGACCAATTGCGAACTTGAACTAGACCAATAGCAAACTAGACCAATTGTGAACTGGACCAATTGCGAACTGGAACAACTGAGAATTGGACAGTTGGACATTTTTCGAATAGGATATAATGCGCCCAAAGGTTTTTATTACCATTTAAGATACTTTTAATTAGAAACTAAAGCGGTGGTGGATGGTTCTAATGAGCACTAACAGACTTTTAATAATAAATGATTTCATGTCTTTAAGCAGTGGCAGATCCAGGGGTAGGACAAGGCTAAAGGGCTGAAGCCCCCCAAAAGAAAAAAAAAGGAAAAAAAACTTGTTTATTCTGCACAAACAAAACGCACATTTAAAATAACTGGACAAAATACACACGAAACAAAAATAGCCAAAAGACTCGTATTCAATTAGTAAAAGCATCTGAGTTCATCCGTGACAAATCTTAAACTGAACTTGATATTATTATAATTAAACTTTTTAGCAAGCACTATCTAAGGTACAATTGTCATCGGTTATCCATAACTTAAAAGTATTATGTTTTCAAGAGTATGTTTTTGGGAAAAGTAACCCGAGGACTCAAGGAGGCTAGTTATGCTTTAAGCAAAATAAAATGGTAGCCCCTCCAAGCCCCTCCCAAACGACAATCCAGTATCCGTCTTTAAGTAGGTTTGTACAAACACTTTTATACGTCAATTAATTTTTTTTTAAACTTGATTAGGTCGGCGTTTCCTATCTGACTACTCTGAGAAGAAAGGCCAAAACAAAAACAGAAGTTACAGTCTCTTTTAAAGTCCAGACATACTCTTGGTCGGTTCATGTGAAGACCATGTGGATTGGTGTCTCAAATGGTCTTTTCAGGAAAGAACTACACAGATTGAATTGACCTGTCCAGTTAGTGCACGCATTTGTCAGAAAGAAAGAAAGAAAGAAAATAAATTTATTTGACACAGGTTAAGGCACACAGTTTTCAAAAACAAAAAACAAAGAAAGTTTAAAACAGTATTGTGTGCCTCACGGCTGCGACAAATAGGCCCAGTTCAGCATAAATGCCAGACAACTAGTGCCTGACGCTGGTTTTCAACTGAACCTTATGTTACGAGTACGTCTTACGGATGTAAATCAGTTTTATAGTGTGTGTAAATATTTAATTAAATAAAGAATAAATAAATATGTGTAGCAAATAATAATAAAATCGAAATGATACAATTAAGTTAAAAAGATAATTAAAGATTTAAACAGTGGTATTTAACAAAATAATTAAAATGGCATGGTTACACAATAAACAAAGGACTAAAAGGACTGTCCGTCAATAAATAATAGATAAATTTATCATAATACAAATTAAATCAGTGAGACATTAAGGTTGATCATGTCTAGCTTCCGTTGCGCATCCATGAGATACTGCCGTAAGCGTCTTCTAAATGTGTCGATCGTATGTCAGTATCTAAACTTTGGGCGACTGAGCTCTGCTCGGGTGAAAATACGGAGAAAACGAATTTTCCCATATATGAGGCCTAGCTAGATTAGATCGATTTTTTGCCCCCGTAAACCCCTAATTTGAACTTTCACCCAATGTAAAATTTCTAAATATATGTCTGTAATTTTTATGGTGTACATAATAAAGAATATTCTATCTATCTATCTATCTTTCATCGAAATTGTTAGAGCCGTTTTCGAGATATATACACAAATATTGCTCGTTTAACAGATCGGATAAGATATTTTGCCAGTTATATAGGGGGAGTCTATTTCCATCAACGGGGCAAAAATCCAGACTCTGGTCTGCTACTGAGAAATTCCAGACGGAAAAACCCAATAACACTTTGCCTGACCCAAGAATCGGACCTAGGACCTCATGCTCAGCAGTAACGCTTGCAACCAATAGGCCAACGAGGCAGTCCATACAAAAGTAAGATGACAATAATGAACTGAAAAGAAGATTTCTATTAAAACAAAAACATCCCTTGTGAACAATAAATCTGTAATCGAAAATCCCGTTGAGGACAATACTCAATAAAACATTGCCGCTCAATTTGAGTATTCTCCTAAGGAATATCTTATCGACGTGAGATATAATAATATTATTTAGAAATATAGACACAAATTCTTCGTTATTGATAGCACCGATAGTTAACAGTAGTTAACTATTGTTTAATACTACTGAAATTAAACTAATACGATTGTCTTTAAATATCTCTTTAGCCGTAGTATTCAACAACCACAGGAGTTATGTTTTTTTTTTTTTAATTAACAACGTCAGGGAAGGTCATGGCTAAAAAAAAGGCCGATGCCTGCCGGGGTTGCAAAGAAATCCGAAAGGGAGATCGTGGCCCCCGGCAACATGGCAACCGAAAAAACACGGGTAGGTTTTAGTCAGTAAGAGTCTGACACGCCCTAGCTCCGCCCAGAGCTGGAGAAGTTATTTGATAATTTCCCACACAAAAAAAAAAAAAAAACAGTAAGCTCTTGGCCTTCATCTCACCTGATGGTAAGTGATGATCAGGCCGAAGTTGGAAGCAAGCTTCACCCACAATGCTCAACCACAGATGAACTGGCTATCTTACCTCTAACTGCCGAAACAACAATGCTGTTAACATTGTTGCTATGGCGACAGACTTAGATAAGATGGTAGTAGCTAGCCAGGCGGACTTAGAACAAGCCTTACCACTAACCAAATCGAGCAGATTTTTTTACCCCACTGGGAATCGAACCCGGGACCTCTGGATCTGCGACAGGTGGTCTTACCATTAGACCACAGAGGCTGTTAAAAGGTGGATTCGTTCTTCAAAATCGTTCTTTTTAGAAGAAGTTAGGTTTAATTTGTGCCTTATAATATGTTACTGCTAGTAGTGCTTCGTTACAATTCCTATTAAATCTAACCTAAAAACTAGTATTCTTTTTCGTGTAGTTAATGACTAACCTGGTGTCAGAGTTTTAATACCGCCCATGGGCCTCCGACTTGGCTTAACATGCCGCCGTCGAGAAATATCTCTCAGGCCCGTTTCCTCACAATGTTTTCCTTCACCGTTTTTGAAGCAAGTGATATTATTATACAACAATACGCACATGAATCCGAAAAGTAAGAAGTCTGTACCTTAGGTTCGAACTCAAAACCTATGACTGGGCAGTCCAACGTTCACACGACTAGGCTATCACTGCTATTGAAGAACGTAGAAGAATGTATTCAAACTAGTATAGAGCTATTAAAGTCCCCACGGGCCAACAACAACGGAACAACTTTTTCCGAGGGACCAAAATAGTAATCGCAAGAAAAAAAACTATTCAATAGGTAACTTTCTTGTTCGAAGTTTGGATGGGACAAAACTTCGAACTAAAAAGTTGTTGAGTTTGATGATATATAACACCACACATTTCTTATACACGCTGTATATCTATAGTGAGACATTGATTTCAAAACAACAAAATTCAAAAAGAATGTGTAGTAGAAACAAAACACTGAAAGATTACATGAATTCAATAAAAAACATTCGGTGTTCAATTAAAATTTACACGCGAATAATTTGCTGATTTATTGATACATGACGTCGATGGATGTTGTATTTTAATGAATACAGCAGACAGTGCTACGCAATTAATTATTTACATGACCTGCCCCAATAAAATAAATATTGGGTCGATGTCGACGGTTGATTGAGGTTGTAAAAAATATGTATCAAAATCTTAGTGATTGAAATCCCAAAAAGTCTTGTCTCTAAACGTCAGTTAGACAGTAAAACTAATACTTAATACCGAAACATCAGCCGAAATTACGTGGCGGAAATTCGGCGTGCTTACGTCATCATCTGTCTAGCCTTTTCCCATTTAAGCCATAAGGCTTGACTTCCAATCTAAACACATGAAGGGGAATACGCAGTATTTTACATAGACTCTGCCTATCTGACAGGTGCAAATGTAAAACACCAAATTGAAAAAAACAACAAAGATGAAATGTCAAATTACTATCTGGGATCAAAAAACGAACTTTAGTTTCAGTAAACTAAGTAGTGTCAGTAGAATTTATTACAATAAAAGCAATCATTGCAATAAAGAATCAGCATTCCAAGACAAAGATGAAAATCGAAGATTATACCAAAATAAAGTTAAACAAAATGGTGCCGTAGATCAATAGGTAGGTATCGTCGCAAAAGTAAAATAAAGATAACAAGCGACAACCTCAAGGGACCCAAGAATAATGAGTTGGCTCGGCGTTCGGCCAACTTGATACAAAACCAAATACAATGGTACAAAGATTAGTTATTAAAACCTGGGAATTGAATGACGAAAAAGTAATCAACTGTGACAAAAGAAAATTAAATATTTTTGGGATTAGGTCTGAGAGAGAATTTCGATAAATCAATGAGTAATTTACTGAGAAAGGAGGTGAATACTGAGGTGATGAATGAAAGATGAAGGCACTGCATAATCAGCCTATAATGTTCCCATTGCTGGGACCCAGGCCTCCACTTTCTGTGAGAGGGAGTGGTGATAGGTGGATGTCACATGACTTCGAATTTTTGGTTCAAGGACATACCAGTTCCCTCATGAAATCTCCGGGTGACCACAGAAAGCGCTGTGCTGTGGGTCCCCCATAGCACAGCATCATGCTGAGTGGAAGCCTTCTTGTCACAGTCATGTCGTGCAGCTGCCGACTAATTTCTGTTTTATGCTCGTCATTTATTACGTACTTTTTGTTGTTTTCTTATTACTCTTGTTTTTTATGTATGCTCGTGTTTCTGTGACAAATACGAGTAAACCTATTTTTCTTTCTTTCTTCTCATGATGTTTTCCTTCGCCGTTTTAAGAGCAGTGGTGATGAAATAATTTACTCAAAGTAAAATACCTGCCATTCGAAGACATGTGACATCTACCAACACGCACTGGGCCCGCGTGGTGGATTACGGCCCACTCCCTCTCACAGAGAGGAGGCTAGTGTCCCGGCAGTGGGAACAATATAGGCTGATTATGCTTTTATTCTAAACTGCCTGCTTAGGTTCGAACCCACGACCTACAACTCGTAAGTCGCAGCAGTTACCACTGGGCCACCATTGCTCCGACTTGCGGCGCTTGCCCTTAATTAATTGGGTAGGACGATAGTGAATTAATTAAATATCAACTGATATTAAACCAGATAATATTATTTTGTTCTTCTAGAGAAATAAGGATCGTGGAGCGTTAATTAGATCAAAAATACTTTGTTCAAGTAAAATTGAATTACAGTACGACACAACTTAGATGTAGCATCGGCAAAATTCGTAAAACCGTACCCTAATTGCGTAATACAACACAATCACAATCTGTTTCGATTTGAAACAGATTGCTAATCTATTGCGTCATAAGTTGGAAATAAAAATCTGCTCAACAACGTAAATAACGCAATGAATGTTGTTGAACTGTCAAAATGAAAAAAAATAGGCATAATTGTTTACAATAATAAGTTACGCAATTAGGTACCGGTCACCATCTGAACTGAGTGCGCCTTAAAAATCACCAATATTTATTACTGCTTTAGGTAAAATGACCTTTACGCAAACGCAAATTGAAATTATTGAATGCAAATTTTCAAATTTATGCTATATCTAGCTTGTATCGTACTGTAGCAAGATATTCGTTACAATTTACTTTAAATTGAATTTTCTTGTTACTGTTGAATTACTCTCATAAAGGACCTAAATCAGCAATAGTCACTCAAAAGCAATAAGATAGACATCAAATATTTCCAGCGCATCAATTTGCTCAAATTTCCATTCAGTCCTTTTGATTTTAAAATAAATATCTTATGACCAATCTAAAACGAAATATTTCGGGCGAATAAAAGAAAAAGCATAATTTCTTTAATATTTTCAAGAGTCGTTTTTTAGTATTTATTTAACTTTCTGGGAATAAATATTTTTTTTTTACTGTCGGTTATACTTTAGTAGATGTAAATAAAAATGTATTTCGTAAGAAATGGTGATTTTTAGACACTTCAGACGTCTGATTTTAAATATAATATACTAGCTGTGCCCTGTGGTTTAAACCGCATAAATCTCGATCCCGTGGGAATATCGAGATAAAAATTAAAATAAACTGTATCCTTCATGGTCTACCCATGTGCTAAATTTTATCCAAATCTTTTTAGCCATTTTAGCGTGAAAGCGTTATAAACAAACTCACTAGAATTAAGATAAGATAAGATTTCATTTCTCACCACAATACAGGATAAGTTTTTATCCAGTGCGCAAATTTTAACACGTGACTTTGCTCATCATTATGAACAACTTTTACTATGGGACCAAACCTGAAATCGCGAAAAAAAAAACAGGTATTCCCTACATTTTGACGAGTTATGCGAACATGCTCGGTGATGTCTTTTACTCGAGCCCGGACTCCTTTGTATTGTCAATACAAGGTAGAGGATGCGCCGATGCAACGAGTGTCTCAGTTACGAGACTTAGGGGTAATCTTCACTCAGGAACAAACTTTCCGTGAGCATATCAATAAGATATGTAAGAAGGCATACAGAAACCTAGGTTTTGTACTCAGGCAGGCTCAGGGGTTTACCAACATCACGACACTCAAGGTGTTGCATGACGCACTAGTCAGGAGTCACCTTGAACATAGTGCAGTCATATGGGCTCCTCATGAGGCGAAATATAGTGTCATGTTGGAACGTGTCCAAAATAAGTTCACAAGACACTTGTATTTCAAGCTGTATGGGTATATCCATTTTATCCATTGATGTACCCTACACTGTTTGTACTGGGTGGTAGGGTACAACGCGTTAAAGATGCGACGGGACTTTGCACTCGCGTATGCAGTGCGTATGTAGTGAAGCTACTGCGTGGCGGGGCGCATAACCCGGGTAGTACTGCGGTACCTGGAACTTTGCGTGCCAGACTGCTACGTGTGGAGGCGGCGACGCCCGCCCCTGCTTGCTGTGCCTGCAGCCAGAACCAACCTACTGACGAGAACTCCTCTCACTAGAGCCATGCGAGTAGAGAACGAGGTTCACGAGAGGGTTAATGTATTGTGTGTAACTAGAGTGAATTCGCAAAAGTTACATAATATGTTATTTAGATGTAGGTTAAGATTTAAGTTATTACTTATTCTAGGGTTACAATGTGTATGTGTGCGTGGTGTGTGGAGGTGTGTGTGTGCGTGTGAGTGGAAAATATGATAGGAATGTGAAGGGCTAAATGCATAGAAAGGTGATACATATAAATTTCTCTACTGTTTTATTAAAAATCCAATTTTCAGTCTATTAATATTCCCAATAATTATCAGTTCAACAAATTTATGTAAAGAACCCCAAAGCGATCGTGATTAATTGAGCAAAGTTTGTTATATCGACTCGAACAAACTTACACAGTTAGAAGAATAAGTAAGTAGTTGTTACAGAGAAAATAATAATTAAAACTTGCCAAGAGATTAATTATTGCGTTGAGACGAGATATCGCAACTTTGTCGTAGTTATTCTACTGATGTTGTAATTAGAAATCTTTGATGGGAAGGATTACAAAGAAGAAGTGTATGAAAGTATAGAAAGTCGTTCGTTCGTCATAATTGGTTTCGAAGACAGAAAGAAAATACGTTTATTTGCAGAAACCTGACGCAAAGAAAGAACACAAACACAAAAAAGAACAATTTGGGGGAAAATATGCGTCACATCCACGCAAAACGGCCATCGCTCAGCATAATGCTGTGACCCTATGCGAGACAGAATCACAGCGCTGATTTACAGCGACTGGCGTTGACATGATGACGTAGACCGGTACAGCATATAATGAGATATAAATAAGACATATGAAATTTAAATGTTTGTAGAATGTTTGATTTCATCAAACTTGAAGTCGTTTATGGGTTTTGAAATATAATCAGCCTATAATGTACTGCTGGGACATTACATAGGCCTCCCCTCTGTGAGAGGGAGTGAGCTGTAATCCACCACGCGGACCCGTTGCGGGTTGGTAGATGTCACATGTCTTCATATTTTTGGTTCTAGGACATGCCGGTTTCACGATGTTTCCCTTCACTGTTTCGAGAGCAGAGGTGATGAAATAATTCACACAAAGTAAAATGATTGTCAGGATTCAAACCTACGACCTACAACTCTTAAGTCATGGCCGTTACCACTGTGCCACTACTGCTCTTGATTCAAGTGGTTTTACTCAAAACAAATGGAAATTCTTGCTCCTATCAAACTACCCACCCAAATCCCATTTAAATCCATAAAACGATTGCACCATCTTTTTCTAAGTGTGTCGATGGTAATCTAAACTGCCCAGTCGGCCCAGAACTTAGCTACAATTTTTGCGCCATCGGTTTCTGTTAAGTACAGCATCAGGACATGATATTAAAGCTAAGCGAATGCTGAGACGCAGTTGACGTAGGTCCACGCAGCGCAGGGCAGAGCAGATTTTGTAATGCATGAACGTACTGACAGCTGCGTTCGCGGCGGCGCAGGCACGTGCGACGCAGACATATGTCTGTCCTGCGCTACGTCTCGTCGTAGAGCCGGCACAGATTTCTGCGCGACGCGTGCAGGTCGTCACTTGTTTTTTACCACTGATTCATAATTTTGTTTCAATTACAGATTGTTTGTACTAGCTAGGACGCGAATGTGTCTGTGTAGCTGCGTCGCAACATGCGCTCGCTGCCTATGTCTGCCTCACCTGCCCTACCCTGCAAAATCTGTACTGTGCTGTGTCACCTGCATCTCAGCATACGCTCAGCCTTAGTGTGCTACATTTGTGGAATAGAACCTCATTTTTATTGCTACATACATTCCTCGGAAACCCACATTATTAAACATAATCCATTCAGTTTCAAACGCGATTTAGCAAAGAAGATAGTCCCGCATAACATTATAAACTTCACAGTTTACTCTCAAAAGATAATCATTGAATATAATATGTCGTCTAATGAACATCGTTTAGACATTCCGCAGTTTCCAAAACCGTGCCACGTAAGTATATTATACAATTTGCATGCTTTAAATATCTTGTAAGGGGAATGAAGGAGTATTCTGATAGATGTGTGTGAATGTGGGATATCGTGTGAAGATGATAAATGATTTTAATTCGGTAAATGGATTTGTTCAAACACTTTTACACGTCAAAAATAAATTGTCTTAAAACTTTTCGTTTTTAGGTATCCGTACCTCAAAAGGAAAAAACGGAACCCTTATAGGATCACTCGTGTATGTGTTTGTCTATCTGTCCGTCTGTCACAGCCAATCTAACCTAATCTTATTTAAGTTAATCTAATTTTGCCTAATCTTGACCAATTTCATTTAATTTCAACAAATTGTGTCTACTTTTATGTAATTTAATCTAATTTTATGATTGTATGTGTAATTATAATTACTGATAAATATTGACCTATGACTTGTATGTGTGGTGTAAACTGTTAGTATAAGTTGGTTTTTTTAATAAATAAAATAATTAAATTTACTCCGATCTAATGGATCGATTAAGTTGAAATTTGGTACACATTGTATTTCTGTGACCCAAACATGAACATGTAACGTAAATAAATGAATTTTGAATATAGGGGTCACTTATGGGGGCAAACAAGAAAAAAAAAAAAAGTTTTGCTAATAGTACCGTGTGACATATCAAATGAAAGGGCTTGCTGCGAGAATCTTAATTTTATTTTTTTTATATAATTTTAAAATAAATTCTTTAAAAGATATTTAAGAAATTCGATGAAAATTGACCATTCCCTTAATCTCCGATACTACAAGACCTAAAATTTAGAAAAAATGCATAGTATGGCTCTTTACTCATAGATTATACAAAAATCTATAAGAAGTCTATGGTCTTAAAATAACATGGTTAATCTCTCAATATTGTGCGTACAAACTTACATTTGCAGTTGGAATGTATGGGAAAACATGTTTTTCAACTACAATGTTAAGTTTGTTCTTGGGATAAATCAATTCATCTCAACTACGGAACCCTTCATTGTGCGTAATCCGACACGCACTTGGCCAATTTTTTTCATTATCAATATATTTATTTCTTTTAAAAGTATAACAGGAAGTTCTCTGATAACTTCAGGGTCAATGTTAAGCTGTTCTGGAAACAGGTAAGATTGGCTCGTGGAGTGACAGGAACATCGAGTATGAATGTTATAAGAGCAGAAGATGGATGTTTACTAAGCGAAGAATGTAAGGTCTTGGAACGCTGGAAGGGATACTTTGAAAGTTTATTTAGTTGTCAGGATAGTGTGCAAGGAGTGGGTAACTGGGCAGACGCTAGTTTTGAAGACCCAAACTCAGATGTAGATGACGAAAATGCGATAGAAATAGATGAGATTGTAAGAGCGCTGAAAGGGATGAAAGTTGGGAAAGCTGCAGGGTACGACAGAGTGTTTGCTGAAATGCAGAAGGGCGGTGATGGGGTGGTAGCAAGCCTGTTGTGCCGAATCTTTAATATGTGTTAGAGATGTATGGATGTGCCGGATGATTGGTGCAAGGCTGTAATCGTACCACTATATAAGGAAAAGGCTCTCAGCAGGAGTGTAAAAACTACCGCGGCATAAGTCTTTTGAGCGTTGTCGGCAAACTGTTTGCGAAGGTTTTAATAAATAGAGTGATAAAAGTGACAGATGATAAAATATGGGATGTACAGGTAGGATTTAGAGAGGGAATGGGCTGTATGGATCAGATCTTCTCCCTAAGGTGCATAACCGAAAAACATCTAGCAAAGCACAAGAACGTATATTGTGCTTTTGTTGATTTGGAGAAGGCCTATGACAGTGTGTGGAGGGAAGAACTATGGTCGACACTATCCAAGTACGGTGTGGATTGACGCTTGGTACGGGCACTGAAATCTTTATACAAGGTTTCCAGTGCTTGTGTTAGGATAAATGGGAATTACTCGAACTGGTTTTGCATCTCAAGGGGTGTTAGACAGGGTTGTGTAGCGTCACCGTGGCTGTTCAACTTGTACATGGATAGTTGTCTGACAGATTTCAAAGAAGGTGAGTGCGGATTGACGATAAATGAGTTGCCTGTCAAATGCCTTATCTACACAGATGATCAAGTTCTTCTGGCATCGTCAGCAGAACAGTTGCAAGACATGGTGACTGTGATGGATGAAGCATATAAGATGAAAGGGATGAATATATATGTGAATAAGACGAAGGTCATGGTGTTTGAAAGAGGAGAGGATGTATCGGTGTGTGATGTGAAAATAAATGATAAAAGTGTGGAGCAAGTAAGTGAGTTTATATATTTGGGGAGTCTGTTCACAAGGGATGGAAAGATTGATGGAGATGTGGAAAGGAGAATAAACGCGGGAAACAAAATGAATGGTGCTATACAAGCGATTGTGACCAGCCAGTCGATGTCTAAAAAGGCTCGACTGGCTGTACACAATGGTGTGCTGGTGCCCACGTTTATGTATGGAAGTGAATGTTGGGTGTGGCAAAAACATCATGAAAGTAGAATAAATGCTGTGGAAATGCGTTCCTTGCGAAGAATGTGTGGTCTGACTATGAACGATAGGCTGAGGAATGATGTGATAAGACAGCGGTGTGATTTAAAAAAAGATGTAGTGACATAAAATTGAAAAGGGTATGCTAAGATGGTTTGTTCATGTTGAGAGGATGAATGAAAGGCGACTAACAAAATGTATTTACAAGGCTGATGTGAAGGGAAAGGCCGGATGGGGACGCCCTAGGAAGACATATACTGACCTTATTGGTGATATTCTTCAGAAAGGCCAGGTGCGTAGTACTTGCAACGTGCGTGTATGACCAGATGTATGAACGTAAATGAGGCAAAAGGAGTATGTAAGGACCGTAGCAGGTGGCGTTCTGTAGTTTCTGCCTACCCATGGGAAGAAGGCGTGAGTTTATGTATGTATGTATGTGTTATTTCTTTTACTGTATTTAAATTAGGTACTAAATGAAATTACTAATTTACTAACCTTACAAATAAATACAAAAACAAAAGGACATTTAGGCGTCGAAGTACTCATCCGCATCGCTGTCATCCGGAAACGTGCCCAGAAAACTGGCAGCATTCAGATAATAATAGCTTTTATTTCAATGCAAATACGAATCTTACGAACTAAAACAGCACATGAAACCTTTACAATTCTTTTTATGTTTTTTTTTCTCTCTGAAATAGGTCAATTTAATTAAAAATCAGTTGGGGTGTCTGAAATTTTGCGCATTTAACGTTACACGTTGTATAAGATTAAACATTTCTGTTAAATTTATTTCTAAACTTAATTTTGTAAAGTATCTGTGACCTACTTGCATCAGTTTTTTTTACGTTTTTTGTAAGTCGTTATCGTATTAAAATTAGTAGTTGCTTTTGTTCTTGTCAAAAATAAAATATGTAGGTACTTAAGATAATTAATTGATTCAGGCGTGACCTTGCGGAAATCCATTATAAAATACAATAGACGTGGATATATTTAGTAATTTGTTCCACTTAGCTATTTCTAAAGAGCCATAAAAAACTGAAAGAAATCGACAGGTGTTTCACCTCTCAACGAGGCATCTTCAGGATCAGGCATCATCAGCACACACGTCTATTGTATTTTATGTAGGTATTTAACGATTTGTAGTTTTTGGTCAAAATAGGAAAACTTTGAAGTAAACGGTCACAAGCACTAGGTAATTCCATAGTATTAGCATTCAGAGATACGAAAACAAAAACCTGTTGTCTGTAGATTTTTATGCCATCCTATCCAATCAGTTTTTAATACCGAAAGGTCATGCATTCATGAACGCAAACCATATTTGTTTTTTAACCTAATCGGTGTTCTGCACTACTAAATTAAAAATTAAAATGAAAAAATTGTTTATTGGGTCTCAAACAGTTACATTTGTTTAAGGAACTACGCTCAAAACAAAATTCAACCGTGTATATCGTGATTATATTATATTATTATTTACTATCCGGTAGAATTTGCGCGAAGCTGGAACATACATTCAGATAAATAGACAAAAATTCTAAAAACTGCATTTTCGGCATTAGAACTCATAGCAATTACTTAAAAAAATAAAATGTTCCGTTTTGATTTCGCTACGATTTTATTATAATTATAAATTTTTTTTCGATAACACTTTTTTGGATGTAACATATATTAATAATATACAGGCTACATTTTACATGGACAAAATTAAAATAATATATTTATATTAATTTAGTCCATATAAAATGTAGCCTGTAGATGACATCTCATTCATCAAAATCGGATTAGTAGTTACAAACATACATAGACTGCTAAAAAAATAACCCTTCCTTTTGGTTTAGTCGTAGTCGAGTAATAAATATCTTTGCACCAGTCTTAGTCGTAGAATGTATAAGCTTATTCCATGGGATATGAAGCAAAGACGTAGCATATATCCTCTAGAGACGATAGATTAAACGAAGTCGTATAACACTTTTGAAGAAGTAAACCCACTTACTGAAAAGCTCCTCAAGTCTCATAGCATTTACAGCGTACCAACATAGTTTCAAGCCAACGTTCTCAACTCGGTTGAAGCAATATTGATGAAGCTGAAGCTCACATTCTAAAGCACATTATTGGAAAAAGATTTGGAGCCATAAAACCTCACGCTCCCTTGCATTAAATTGACTTGTGTTACAAAAACTGCTGGCACTTGAAATTTTATAGACAGAACCTTAGGCAGCGCGCACTTTGGACACGAATTTGTATCGTACGTAAACGTACGACCGCGGTCATACAAATTGAGTGCGCACACTAAATACATTTTTCTCTTTCAAATAGGTAGTGTTCCGGTGATATCGCATTAATCGTACGAAAAATCCCAACAAGTTCGGATTGTTTTCGAACGTCGTCGGAACTATACGTACGTTTACGTACGACTAATTCGCACCCAGTCCGCGCTCTCTTTTTACTTGGAAGGCCGGGATCGTTCGTGCGTATTTGTACGTGTTCGCACAAATGAAATTCGTACGAAAATGCGTCCAAAGTGCGCGCGGCCTTAGAAGTTCGACAGGAAAATTTATTAAGGAAAAGTGTTTTTGCTTCTTCTGCGTAGGTGATAACTTTATGCTCAGATGAATTAAATAGATGGCATTTTTTTGGTAATTAAAGACACCTCTCCTCTTCTCCTCCTCGTAGCTCTTGTGATCGCAAGCGTTACTACTGAACACGAGGTCCTGGATTCGATTCGGGCAAAGTTTTATTGGGTTTTTCCATCTGGAATTTCTCAATCGCAGTCCGGAGTCTGTATTTGATGTCAATAGGCACACCCCCTGAGTATACTTTGGGTGCACCTCTGCTAAAACCGTCGGGGAGTTAAGGCGTGAAATTATGTTTTTAATTAAGTGGTTTAAAAAAAAACCTGTCTTTAACAGTACCTGTCTACGTGTTTAGAGTAAATAAATAATTGGATAGTAGTCTACAAGTATCTATAAAATATTATAGTGGATAGTCATACTATCCAAACCCTCATTATTCTCGTGACTCGGGTCGGATCTATTTTTTACATTTTCGTAGTCCCTTTTTAGACGAAAGTTGTAAAGATGGAAATGGACACCATTAGGTACCAAACCGCCTCCCAGACATGACTTATTATTTCTTGAAAACCACATTTTACCTAATAAGAGGAAATACAGTTAAAATATCCAATATCTATTAACCTCTCGAATGCCGTAATTACAGAAACAATTAAAAAACCATTGTGTCTCGTGTAGATCTACGTTCCGGCATACCAAGGGTTAAATTATCTGGAAAAGAACCGGAGGTACCGCTTGCAAAGTAAGCAAGCTGTAGTGCCAGTAGGCTGGCTATGTTTTTCGAAGGACCGATGGCCGGTGGAGCAGACGAGTCCTGGAGTGCAAACCGCGTATCGACAAGCGTAGTGTGGGACGCCCCCCAGCTAAATGGGCCGCCGACCTTAAGAAGGTTGACGGAACAGACAGGATGCGGAAGGCGGAGGACAGAGTGTTGTGGTGCAGCCTGGGAGAGGCCTATATCCAGCTGTGTTGAAAGTTAAACAATTAACATAAAGAAGACTACCGAACACTAAACAAAGTTTGTCATGCTGACTTGTGTCAAACCCATAACAACATGGTCTAAAAATAAGTAACAATTATTTAAAAGGAAATTACCCATAACATTTTCAAGCTACTTCAAGTCCCTAACGACCTGTCAATCGCCTTGAAAGCATCAGAATAAGTCCGCAAGACTATATAGCGTCTCATTGAAACGCAAATTGGATTCGACGCCGGAGCAAGTGTCCCTTTTACTGAGATTTGCATAAGAAACTCGTGTTGTGACGTCATCGGCTCAGTTCCATCAATGCCAACCTTAGGACAGTGTTCCTCAAGTGACACGCCTACTGCCATGATCGTATGGACGCCCAGTTTTACGATCAAGGGAATTTGTAATGGTGTGCGATGTTGAGACGGTTTCGGGTTTAGGGTACATCGTTGGACTATTGTCGTTTGTAGTTGTTCCCACCGGATTTCAACAAAAGGAAAAACTGAACCCATATTGGATCACTTCGTTGTCTGTCCGTCAGTCTGCCAACATCCATTTTCTCAGGACGCGTAGGGTTATCGAATACATAGATCTATGCTCCCTTTGAGCACTAAAAAAATCAAGTTTCTAAGTCAACGCAATAAAAAAATATGGCCATTTATGTAACATATTTTGATACTCGCAAATAAATCAAAACCTGCAAGGTATTTCTCGTTGACCTAGAATCATGTGGCAGGAAGCAAGGTTGCACAGCACAAGTAAAAAAAGTGCAAAAATTGATAATTTGTAGTCTTAAAACAAAAAAAAATATTGCTATTACAAACTTACATTTGCAGTTGGAGAATTGACCGTGACGTATAATCGATATACTGGAGAACATAAAATATTTCTCAACAACTAAGTTAAGTTTGTTCTTGGGATAAATTCATCCCAACTACGGAACCCTTCATTGTGCGTAGTTCAACATGCACTTGGCCGGTTTTTTAGGGTTCCGTAGTAAATAAGGAACCCTTATAGTTTCATCATGTCCGTCTGTCCGTCTGTCTGTCTATCTTTCTGTTTGTTCGCGGTCTAGCTCCGAGACCCATAGTACTAGAAAGCGGTAATTTGGCATAGGGACACCTCTGCCCAACCCTTCGGGGAAATAAGGCGTGATGTTATGTATGTTATGTATGTATACATATTAATAACGCCGACAAAGTGGTAAAACAAAATTATGAAATACAATTTGTTTTAGGGTACCTCTCCTACACGTAAAGTGGTGATGTTTTTTTTTTAACCCTTTGTGTGGGGTATCATTGGAAAGGTCCTTTAAAAACATTGTGAGTTTGTGAAAATCATTTTTGGATTCAAGGATCCGTTTACGAAATATTAAGCTTTAAAGTGCTATTTTTAATTAGAGTCAAGTGTCCCCCCTGCCAGCTAAATGGTTGGTTTTGGATGTGTGAAAAAAATCAAAGCAGTAGTTTATATAACGAAATTAAAAGGAAAACTATCACAGCTAAGTAGGCTCTACAAGTTAACGAGTAATAATCGACCAACGTAACTTTGCAGTTGCCAAAACATGTTTTCCCATACATTCCTTAGGGGAGAACATATTTTTCAACTACAAAGTTAAGTTTATTTTTGGGATAAATTCATCTCAACTACGGAACCCTTCATTGTGCGTGGTCCGACAGGCACCTGGCCGGGTTTTTTTTTGTTAAAATTACTTTTCGTAAATTAAGTGCAAAAGTTTTTTTCACTTTTTGAATAAAGAAACGTTGAGATCCACTGAACTAAACGAATGTAAAGGCTGATCGAGACATTTGTGAGAACCTTTGATTTGGGTTTAAGTTTAAAAGAAAAATGCGTGCACATATTCTTTTGGATTTGATCCCAGAGGTCGACAACGATTTGATAAATCGAAACAGTTTATTTTGTTAGGGTTAGATAAATATAGTTGTCAATGAGAAGTAAATTGGTTTGTTCAGAGTTGGATCCATATCTGTTTGCCGCAAAAAGTAGCCAAGTTTTTTCATATATTTTAAATACCTACGATATAAAATATTTTAATTAAGACTGTTCGAAATCTGATATATTAAGAATCTGGTATTTAGAGCATCTTGTATTTTGAGAATTTGGTATACTGAGAATCTGGTATTTAGAGAATGTGGTATTTTGAGAATCTGGTATTTCGAGAATATGGTATTTTGAGAATCTGATATTCTGAGATGGAGCCTTCAATTCATAATTATGTACTTTCTGAGTTTATCTTGGACTTAATAACATTAGTGAAGGAAAACGTCGTTACGATTCGATCCTCAAGCTTGCACTTGCTCAAGACGGGTTGATGAGCAAGCGTGGTGATCAATGCTCGTACCTTCTCTGCCTGAGAAGAGGCCTTTGCAGTGGGATAGTAATAGGCTAGTATTATTATTATTTATTAATCCTGAACAAACCACAAATTAACATTCAGTATATACAGGGTGATTGGAAGATGGGTGCAAAGCTTTAAGGTGAAGATAGTATAGACAATTTAGAACCATTTAAGCCATGGTTGTTTTAGATGAAGTCTCACCAAATTTTTTTAACCAAATTTTTAAGTTTTTTTTCGGAAATTCTCAAAATTTAATGTAAACTGCATAATTATGGCCAAATTGAATGATAAATGAATTCATTTTTTATTTATTTCATTAAAGTAATGTGTAAGCAACCAAGCAAAACATGTTTTAGGCTTCTGTGTCATTAGACATTTTTTTACAGACATTTAAAGCTCAGAAAAAATAAAAAATTTGTACAATACGATTAGAAAAAATAAGAAATTTGTAAAATATTTGGTAAGACTTCGTCTAAGACAACCATGGCTTAAATGGTTCTAAATTGTCTGTACTATCTTCGACTTAAAGCTTTGCACCCATCTTCCAATCACCCTGTATATACAGATCATTCAACATCAGAAAGTAAGCAATGATTGGTAGGTCAAATTTTAATAAGACTATACAATATTTTCTGTGCATGTTATAAAAATGGATCCTCCCTTTTTAATGGGGGAACTTTCCACCGAATTTTTTCATCCCCTAAATACTCACAAATATCATGAGAGGCTCACTTCTGGAAACAGGCCTCGCCCAAGGATTGGCACAACGATTAGTTCTGTGCCTCCCACAACCAGCATTCCCGCGATCTCCCACTAGGTCGTCGACTTATGGTGACAACCAAATAAAACAAAGAACTAAGCTTATTGCACTTAAATCTCAGATACGAATTTAACTGTTAAGGTGTACCTACCTACACACGGCTACACATCAAGCTATACATTTCCAGTTTATGCTGATCTCGCATTGTATAGGATTTCCGTACAATGTGAGGTCAACTTGTACTGGACATGTATAGCTTGATGTATAGCCGTGTCGCAAAACCGTCACTTTGAAGATCACTGGAAGATTCAGGTAACCACTCTTGTATGTTTACAAGTCTCTTGTATCTTTTAAGTTTACGTGGAGCGTGCAGACCACACGAGGGCCGACTTCAGCACTTAAGGACCTTAGTGGTCTCCAGTACTTAGTGACTACCCTCAAGGATACCGGCGTTGGACTGTAAGTAAATCACACCGCCGCGGTCGTATTTCGACAACACTCACCCCCGTCTCATTTTGCGAAAATTATGCCTTAAGGCGAAAACGCCAGGGTAGCCCGCAAAATTCCTTATGTTTTCTGAAATTTGCAGGTCAGTATCAGGTTGTTGATAAAAATGTGGTTTAAAAAAAAATCGCACCGCCCCGACATCCCCATCTACACGTCCAGTGTCTTTTCCAAACGCGATCGGTGCATTGCCGTACAAATGCGACTTGATTGATCGCGCGACTATGTGTTCATATTAAAGAGCGCGACTCTTGCTTTTGGATAGAACGTGGCCTCAAACTGTCAGTCGTAAGAAAAAAATCACTTAATTTTTATTTTTGGTATTTGAGTTAGTAGGTTAGAATTGGGGGTTCTGCATCACTTGCTCTCGCTGCGCTCGCGCCGTGATGCAGAATCCCCAATTCTATCAGCGAGAGCAAGTGATGCAGAATCCCCAATTCTATCAGCGAGAGCAAGTGATGCAGAACCCCCAATTCTATTTCGACGTGATGCAGAACCCCCAATTTTATTTCGATAAATAAGCAATGAAATCTTCTTGCACTGTATCGCTGACCTGAGACTTTGATGAGTCTATGCTCGATTTATAATTTGCAACAAGTATTAATTATAAACTCTCTTCCTTTTACAGCGTTCAAATAAAAACATTGAGGAAAATGTATAGCATGTTGCATCCAAGGATCGTCATAAATCTCCCAATCTTCTATAACACCTCCACATGAGAAACATGCTACTTTATCATCTATACTATTGCCACAATAAAAGAATCCAGCGTCAGCCATTTCCATCACTAATCTTTTCTTTGAATCAGCCGTTGCCCAGTAATAATTAAATGAAAATTCACGCATTTTATAAGTATTATACATGTCATAGCGGGGTTTGTATTTATTTTGAGACATGCTTCGTTTTATAGATAAATGCATAATGACATCGCTTAGCTACAGTTAGTAGCTTTTAATGATTTGATGACGTTGGCTGGGTTGGGAGGGATAGGAAACGTTTACCTAAGTATTTATATAAATTAAACAAGAAAATATTTTTATTTAAAAATTTTATTATCATAGCACCATTTATTTAAACACAATACATTTTTTAAAGCACAAACAGAGTCATGATACATACAACTATACAAATCTTGACAGTATTTATATTGATTGTACAGACTTGACAAACTAGAACAACCTTTGTCTTCTAAATTAAATATATTACTATTACTGTTTTCTAATATATTTTTTAACCACGAGACTTTTTCTGAACCCTTAACATAGACACATTTATCTCTTAAAATATCAGCAATAAAATTCTGGTAGTTGGAATAAGGTACAAATCCTTCACGCCAATATATCTTTCTGTTACGTTCAATCCAACTAACTTGCTTTCTTTCTGCTTTTGTCAAATTGTAAAATGGAAATGGTGGCTTAATCAAAAACAATTGAATTTTTTTATTATACAATATAGCGATTTCTTTTATTATAAATTCATCTGTTTCTGTTCGAAAACCTTGAATATCTACAATAGCAATCATGATAACCGGCGTACAGTGTTGGTGAGAGGTTTATATTCCACAAGTCGATCGTTTATAATCAAACAATATGCAGTTGTCTTATCTGGTATTGGCGTTGAACATTCAATTTCTAATCGCACGTCCACTGGACCTGATTTTAGACTATCGTTTTGCCTTGAGCAGTCTAAGATAAAGAGGGGAGCTTTTTCTTTAAAGTCCTTTAGGTCAAGCAACGGGTCTGCTGGACAGTTGTAATATGACTGACGAAATTTCACATACATTTCGTATAATATACTGTATTTGTTGTCAGAAAACTTTAAACCCAAAGGCTCATAAGGATAATATTGTGAATTTAAGAAAAGCGTAACGTTTGTCACCTCGCAATGATCGAATAGCGAACTGTCTTTAGTTTTATTATTTTTTCTATTAGTTTGTAAGCAAAAAATTACATATCTAGGCTTTTCCAATTGTGAAGCAGTCTTAACTGACCAAGAATGTTTTGTGGTTTTAGGTAGTAAAGGATATTCATATAAATCCCAATTTCTAAAAGCCATCTGAATGGGTTTATCTCTTTCTAAATGCTTTAAAAGTGTTAATCGTTCTCGATCTGACACTTTTATGTGTGGCACCCTCCATTGAACTCTTTGCATATCTATTTGAAAATGAGCAACATCATCAGTAAGAATAACGCTGTTTAAGTTAGAGTTACTTCTATTCAATATAAGTTCGTGTTTACAATTTATAACGATTTTATTGTAATCCTCTGCAAACCCTAAAATCTTATTTAACGGTATCACAATACTAAAATGACCATCACTTTGGAATCCGTTTAAATTCCAACCCCATAGTGCAGCAACTTTATTTTCACCTTCATTTAATGAGATGTATGATTTTATTGCTGATGTTATTCCAGAATTTTTTATACGATCTATTTCAATACCATTCATTTCGTACCTGATGTCTTGAAACAAAGACATAATAGGGTTATTAGTGAACGAAACAGTTTTCTTGATCGGATTCCCATCTTTACCGAGCAGCTTTGCTTGGCCTTCGATGTAAATTGAACTGGCTGATGGTAGCACGTATATGTCTTGCTGATGTATGGGGATTCTGATTTCATCGTTTTCTCTAAAGCTGTTGTTGTAGGGATTATATGAATGGATTTCATAACTTTCGATCGAACTATCGAAGTGAGGTAATTCAGTAATTTGTAGTATATTCATACTTTAAAACCTAGGGCTCTAAGAAAATCTCTATTTGCTTTAGTCAATTTCTTAACTTTTTTCTTACGTCTACGCACCTTAATGGTTGTAGAAGGAATAAGACGTTTTATTTTCACAGGAGTGTTTTTATAATATACTATCATTTTGTTTTTCTTAAATGAAGGCGTAATTGAATATCAGGTTCATCACCAAAGTTAATACAATAACCAGATTGATCAACAATCTTAACAGATATAGATGAAATTAAGTTTTTGTTAACTGGAAAGTAAATAACGTTTGGCGGTATTTCTATGCACTGATGACCAGGAGCAGTATTAAATACAAATTCATGAATAAAATGAGTTGGTAATCCATTACAGTAGGAACCGTGTACAAGATCACATTCGATTCGGATTACAGATTGACTGCTGATATTGATGGGCACATTTGGTCTTGAATTTAACACTGAAAAGTATAACAAACCGCACTCGTATGGATCAGATAAATGCAGATGTGGTTGAAAATATGACACCAATTCAGATTTATTTCCGGAGATAGTAACCGTAGTAGACATGCTTGCATACTGAACTCTTTCAGAATATCCTCTTTATTTTATCCCTTGACTACACCAAAAATTTTTTAAGAACTTTAAACAGAGATGGCCGCAATTGAAAGGGTGATCACGTTGTATATTATCATAATTATAATGGACTTTAGAACCTACGTATTTTATAAATTCTTTTGGAGGCTTAAGATTTCCGTAACTGTCAAAGTACTCAATATAATCATTGTATTTTGCATAGGCTACCCAATGAGAGCCAGGATCTTTAGAACTATCTAAATTAATAACTCCACATTCTTTTTTAAACGGGTATTTAGGAAGCTCATCTCTCATATAGACTCCTCTAAAATAGGGAATACTATTTCCATACTTCAAAATGTCAAAGTTAGTTAAGGCTCGTTTGGGTAGCCGACTTAGTTTTTTTCATTCGATACAAAAATTCCAAGCCCGTTTTTATGTGGTTTAAGGTGTAGTCCTTTCCCAATGCAGAGAGCTTCCATTTTTTCATTATGTCTCTTCGATTCAGTCAACAGCTTTCTAGCCATTTTGAATTCATTTATGGTTTTGGCTATACCAGCTGCCCCGCCTGCTATTGCTCCCACTGCTGATAATCCAGCAAAAATAGGAATTAAAGGTAATACACCACCAGTTTTTGGTATAGGAATAACTCGAGGAAGTTTAATGGATAAATCATCAGCTAATTCTCTGGCTGCGGCAATAGCTAATTCTATTGCCACTTTTTTGCATTTTGGCTTCAATTTTTTCATGTGTCTTTTCGTTTTAGTAATAACATTTTTAAATTTATTTTTTAAACCTTTTCCAGATGTAACTTTTCGATAGCATTTTTTGCCACGTTTTTTTAGTCCAGAACCACTTTTAATTTTTGTAGACATTGTCTTGCTTACCAAGCCTGCTGCGAGTTTTTCGCTTACACTCGCATCCGAGGCAACTACTCGCTCTTTAGCCATTTGTAGTAAAATTAAATCAGCTCTGTGACGATCCTTTAAGTTTGATGATTTATGATAGGCAATGTCGTGTTCTTTGCAATATTCGTCTAATTTATTAATACCTTCATCTCCGCGTGTAAGCCTTTTAATTAATTTTGTACCAGGGCCACAATAATTGTATCCTGGTAAGTGTAATTCAAACGGTAAATTGTTTATAAGCCAATTGAGAAGACTACTCTCTCCAATACACATCATAAGACTAATGAATCTGGATTGAACACTTTAATAAATACTTATACGATTCATTAATGACTTTGTTGTTAAGTTATTTTTATTTATAATAGTATATTCGATTTATCAATCCAACTATTTTCAGCAGAAGGCAAACCTAACCATTTTACTAAAACCCTGTTTCCTTTTCTTCTAAGAACTTTCTCAATTAGATATACATTAGGATGTTTAGTCTTTTGAAGCTCTTGTAAGTAAAATGCTCCTAAAATAGGTTGACCTCTGATTGTATCTTCAATTAAGTAGGTGATAGGAGTTGCATTTTGTATTTTTCGAATTTTAAATATTTCCGTCGACCAGTTGGGCGTATATCCTTTTTCAAATGTTCCTTTGTACTTACTGATACGTACATAATCTCCAATTTTATACTTGCTTCTTATTCTTTCGTTTTTTACCAAACCTAAATACGTTTTTAATATACATTTTTTATTAATATTATCCACATTAGCAGGGATTTCATGAATTGTCCGATGATAAGTGTGATTGTATTTATAAATAACATCATTAAGGGTATTATCTATCCAATTATAGTTACCTTTTAAACTAAATTCCTTATACAGTTTAGATTTCAATGTTCTGATAAATCGTTCAACTATTGAGGCCTTTTTTGTTGAGAAGGTTGAATAATGGTTGATATGATTAGATTTCATAAGCTTTTGAAATTTATTATTATAAAATTCTGTTCCATTATCCGTTTGGAGATTTTTTGAAACACGTCCTGTAGCCAACAAAATTTTGAAAGATTTACATACATCATCTTTGGTTTTACTTTTCAGAGGAAAGGCCCAAGCATATTTAGAAAATGTGTCAATAACGGTAAGTATAAATCTATGATTTTTATTTTCTTTTGAAAACGACTGCATATCAATTAAGTCTGCTTGCCATAGGTCATCTATATCTTTCATTATAACATGTCTTCGCGGAAAGTTCACCCTCGCATTTTTATGTATTTCGTTTACCACATCAGCTTTGCTCATTTTCAGAATTCAGTACATTTGTCTTGAATCCATCTACAATACTGAATGTAAAGCATATTATTACAACTATTTATTCTGTAATTATGTCAGCTTCTTTTAACTCTTCAATTATCGATAAAATTTCATTATCGTGGTTTGTATTGCCAGCATCTTTTGAAGCAACTAATAGTTTCAATCTTTCAACTAATTCGTTAGGGTCATCCCAATATACCAAGTCAGTGTTGTTTTTGTATTTTTTTAGTGTTGCTAAGTTTCCTCCAAGTTTAGGGTGAGCAAGTATATAATCATTTGACGATTCGGAAAACAGTGGTTTGATTATTTCACGATATTTTGTTCCTTTATCGCCTCTTATTTGTCCATTAGGATTAAAATCTCTCTTATGAGCATTTGTATAATGCAGCATATCCTTATAGACAAGCTTATCTTTGCTAGAAATTAATTTTAAATCAGGTTTTTTTCGAAGTAAAAGTTCCTTCAGGCCTGGGGTTAAATTATAGGCTTTATCATCGACTTTAATTAAAATTTCACTATCGTCATTTAAACCATCAATTTTAGAAAATGATACAACTGAATTGCCCATCAATAAAGTTTTGTTCACACTTCTTATTCCAAACGGTATATTTACACCATCATAAATATCATGGATATCACAACCCTCTAATGAAATTTCTAAATCATCTGGTAATTCCATTTTATTAGACTTTTTAGGTGATTGAATAGAATTTAGTTTTGGATCGTAGCAGTCTTCAAACTTTGTAGATGAGCTAGTATTGATGTCATCCAATTCAATGTCTTTAGAATTAGCGAGTATTGTATTTTCTAAATGTTTTATTTTTTCCATAGATATATTTGAATTAACTAGGGTTTTAAGTGGATCTGTGACAGGTTTTAGCATTTTATCGAATGACAAGTTTATCGAGTGTTCCTGGTTTTTCATTTGTTTTATTTTATTCTTTATAGAGTTTACAGACTTCATTAATTCTATTTTAATATTTTTCTCCATGTTGTAACAACTGGGTTCAGCTGAAGAACAAACAATACTAATTTTCTTTTTAAGTGTTATTTACTTATATTTAAAAACATTCAGTCAAATTTAAAAAAGAAATCAAAATTCTGTCTGTACCTTCCATTATTTAATGGTGACTCTTTATTAATAAGAAGAAATTGATATGGATTACTCCAAACAGTTTTACAAATATCTTTGAACTGATTCCATGGTAGATCGGAGTTGACATGTTCTCCATAGATATGTTTTAAATTTACATCATCTTGTTTAAATATTATAAGAAAATTGGTGTTATCACGTAACAACTGTTTCGGTATTTTGGAGTAGGTTTGCGATAAGTAAAAGCAATCAATTTGTTTATGTCTACCCATTGAGAAATAATTACGGATATTTATTTGTTTTTCACACGCAACATCATCAAATATAAATATAGAATTCGGTAACGCTTCATTGGGAGATATGACTTCTTTATTGTCATTGAATTCAATGAAATTAATCTGAGGCACTCTTCTTAATACTTCACTTAAGAAACGATATTTTGGTTGGAAAGCAGTTTTCGAGTAAAGATAAAGATTTTGGAATTTAAGACCATTTTCATGCAGCAATAAACTGATCATAGCGTTTGTTTTGCCGCAGTTCGAGGGTCCACATATTATGCAACGAATCGTATTAGGCAATAAAGCACTGTGTCTAATCTGACGAGCAGAGTCATTAAAATTGATATTATTCACGTTCAGGGATATGGGTTGTTTGATCAACTTCATCTTGCTTATTATTTATTTTCATTACTTACTATCCTTTATATATGAATATGTGAGCACATTATTCAACCAACAAGTTTGGACCTGTGTCGTTATTAAGATGATGTTCTCGTCTTACCGGCCATAAATGTATTTGTGACTAATAACCGAAAGGAGAACATATTCTAGGTATGTCAAAGTAATTAAACATTACACTTCATTGCAGTAGCTGATCAAAGTAGGACCTTACGCATATTTTTCACGATTTAAACAATAGTTTCAGTCTAAAGGTAAGTGTTTGAATAATAACCAATCAAACAAAAAGAATAAATAAAATATTTGTTTAAATGCTTATTTGTAAATAGTATTTTATTTTTTCAGAATAATGTCTCGAGCACCGTCACCATCCTACAGCCCCAGCATATTGGACAATGAAAATGTGATTTCTGTTGAACAAGAACAATCCAGATTACGTGAGGTAATCTTTGTTTTTATATTTCATAGAAGTAGATTTTCCTATTGCTATTTTTATTTTTTTACGGGGCTAATTTCTTTTTTTTTTGCAGTGGAACTCCGAGGTACTCAATGGCAATCCTGTTATGAGTTCATTTTTTTACTCCCAGGGCAACTACGAACCATATTTTGAAGGTTTAAATCAGAGCGCTAAAATTGAAAAGCTGCTCACTGGAAATGATCAAGCTCAAACATCTAAAAAGTCTTCAAAAAAGAGAAAATCTTCATTGGGATCATCATCATCATCATACATTGTTCGCAGAAAGGGAAGCGATAATGGAGGTCATCTAATTAAATTAGAAGTGCATAAACTTAAAGATTCTAAAAATGAAAATGATTATAGTGATAGTGACAATGCGTGTGTAAGTGTGCAATATGTGGTGCATGAAACTTATAACGAAGTGATGGAAGCAACAGAGACCCTTATTAAAAAAATTGGGAAGAAGTTGAGTGACCCGGAACAGTTTTAGGTAATTTTTGTATACCTAGTTAATAAATAGTTTGTACTGTCAAAATGCACATATACTTGGACATTTCGTTACTAACTTATTATTTTATTACTGTTTCGAGATTTGATTTTATTATTTTATACATAGTCGACTGTAAATGATCCATGTTTTGTTTTTTAAAACAGTTAAAAAGACTACATTTTTGTGAAAATTAAATAAATGTTATGATTATCAACTATTCTTGGGTTTCATTTTTCTTTGACTAGGTACAGTTACGAGCACTAATATGTATCCACTTACCAAAACAAAAAGCGATTTTCTCGTGGAATATTTACTGCAACTTTGAGATAAGACCTATTCCATATTGTGGGTTCCAAAATACTATATTTCGTAACAATTTAAAATGACAATCAACAGAGTAGGTGAAAATCACTTTGAAAGGTTGCTAAGTGTACCTATACATATTAGTGCTCATGACTGTACTTAGTTTAAATAAGAAGTAGGTATAGAATATCATATTTAAACACAATACATACTGATTACAAATGATTTATTTCATATTATGTAATAATTCAATACATTTTTGCTTACATACTTTACCTTAAATTAATACATTGTTATTAATACAGCGCTTAATTAAAATACTGTTTTATGATGCCCCCAAGGCAAAGTTTTGCAACCATCTTCCATTATTTGTCTTTTATCATCATCCCTACTAAGAATCAGCTTATTAATCTTCTGAGTGAAAATCTTATGATTTTTCGACTTTATAATACACATGTCATCTCTTAAGCATTCATTGTACCGTAAAGCTCGTTCATATTTTTTTATATCGAGTTTTTTCACAGCTGATTTTTTTACACCTTTTGCTCTGATGATTGAAGAAGCTAGAGAGTCTATACAATACAATTTTGCTCTTAAACCTACAAACTCGGTTATAATATCACCACCCATTTCATCCTTAAAAAAACCTGGTATTTTACAATTTGCTTTGTGTATATTAAATTGATTTCCAGTTTCAAAGTTGCTCGTATCAAAGTATTTTATATTCTGTTTCATGTCCTCATAGAAATCTTCTGTATATATTAAATACAAAAGGCTATCAGTATCAGTATAACATAGTTGAATATCATTTTCGTAAAGACGTTTCATCACAGAGTAATTAAATCGATACAAATGAGTCTTAGCCAATTCTAATATTGAGAAACCAATATAAATTGGTCTATCAAGAACAATTTTCGTTTGTTGTAACTGGATTGCTACTAATGTATCAGAAAATACAGATAAGTTTTTGAAATTGGGGGCACTTACATATTTTTCAGCTCCACAAATTTTGTTTGTTTTATTATGAATATCTTTCCATACATTAACCAGTTTTACATCGACTTGTTTTCTTTTGTTTTCTATAGTTTTTCCAAATATAGAGTTGTTTTGTTTTTTAAAAAAGTCTCTTTCAAAATCGGAAGACGCTCTTTGTCTGAGAGTAGTATTCAGCTGCAAATGGTAAATCCGAATGAGTTTCGTGAATTTTATAAGGATAACATAAGTCAACTTCTAAAATAAATCCTGTGTCACTATCATTTAAAATACACATTACATTAAAATTATTTATTTCATTTTCGTTTAAAAACCTAAAGTTTCGAGTAGGAAGCGGTTGCATCATAGCGTGGCCATATAAATTTACACAATCAAGATAAATTAAATAGCTGTCAGGTTCCTTATTGTTATAATTTGGAAGATATTTATTATTTGCCTTCGCATATCTTAAAGAACATTGGGCAAGTCCCCCCCTTATGCCTTGTTCTAACATTTGATACATATCAATATCTGAAATTAAGTCTAAATTAATTTTTGTATATAATAACATCGCATCCCAACTTAGCGAGGGAGATGATACATAATAACAAGGATCAAGGTCATAAAACTTTAAACTCATTGATCTAAACTTTTCAAAAACATCACATAAAAGTAGGACATCACATTTCAAATATAAGTCTGTGTACTCCCCTAAATTAGAAATATCAAATGTATTCCAGACTTTTAATGCATGATTATAATCTTCATCCGAAATAGATTGGGATGTGAGTTTATTATAAAATTTTGATGAATCTGGCAATTTAGTATCTTTATAACGATCCCACGAATCGATGTAATCATAACAATATACACCTTTCTTGCATGCCAAATTAAACAAATAATCATCATTAAAAAACTTTCGTAAGTTTTGAAAATCTTCCGTTTTCATCGTTTTTATTAAATTATCTAGACTTGAACTTAAAAAGTTAAAAGAATCAATAAACTTTAACTGAGCTACATTTTTTTTGTCAATCGGGACGAATTTTGTGAAAGAAATATATTTTTCTTTGTTTTTGGGAATAAGATTTATACGACCGCAAAGACCTGAAAGTTCCTTTATAAACAAATGACAATCATAACCAGAAAGATTATGAAATATGACAGGTATAAATGGACAAGATTTTGCATTCAAATTACATGAATTGTGTGCTGGTCCTCTATACATTCCGGTGAAATGATCATGATCAGCAACAACGAGGTCAGTATCAGAAAAAGTTTTCTTACATAAGTGACATTGTTTAGCGTTGTTTAAAGATATTTGTTGAGCTTTGTTAATTATTAGGGGTTTTATCTCTGACATTAGTCTACGAAGTCTTATTACATCCTGACTAATAGATTTAACGAACTTTTTCGAGCAGTCTGGCCCTCTATAAGATCTAAACTCATTTAATTCAGGTTTAGACTGACAAAAAATGTAATATCCATAACAACTTGCCATATGGATTTGAATATTTTCTACACATGGGGATTTATTTTTGTCTGAATATTCTTGTAATAGACTTTCAAAATCGCCGTAAATAACAATGGGAACTCTTTGAGTCCTATTAAAATTTGAAAAACTAAGTTTTGAGTTTTCTTCGGGAAGGATAGTTTGCACTCTTGCACAGCTATGATTGAATTGTTTTTCTGGTGAGTCGAAATACACAAAACATTCGTCACATAAATATAACTTAGACTTATGTTTTGTAAGTTGTCTCTGTACAAGCTTATTGAAATATTTAATTAAGCAAAAATGACTTTTACCGTTATTATTGAAATAAAGTAAATTTACATGATAAAGTTTTCTTTTTAAAGTTTTATACAACGGCCCTGTTACATTGTAATTCTGTTCCAAACCATAGACGTTAACACTTACGTTTGGATTTAAATCTTCAAATAATTTGATGTCGTCTAAACTGGGTGGAAATGTCATGTTCGTAATGTTTAACACTTTTGAATAGTGAGGATATGATGTAACTCTATTGGGGTTATTCTTTGCTGGGTACAAATATGCTACTATGCTCCAAAGAAAACAATGATTATCTTTATTAACTATGTTTAGACTTGATTTCGTATTTTGAATTCGTTTAGGTAATTCTAAATAAGAACCCGCTCTCAAAGGACTGTATTTAGCGAAATTAATTTCTAAATGACTAATCGATTCGATTGTCCAGCCTGACTCACTTAGTTCGAACTCAGAACATTTATTTAAGATTTTTTCTGCAAATGCATGATATGTGGATAATATATCTGTGCTTTGAAGTATAATTACATATCTTGTATTAAAAGATTTAAGACTAATTTCGTAATTTTTAGGTAAAGTGTACGAAACAAAAAGTTCGAAATTGACTTTCAAAGAAACGTGTTGTTTTAATAATTCTTTAATTAGATAGCAACATGTGTCTGAAGTTTCAGTTAAAAAAAATTCAGGTGTAATAGTAAAACTTTCAGGATTTATTTTGTAACTGACTATTTTGTTTTTAAAAGCACAAGCTATTATACGGACATTATCAAATTGAGTTTTTATGAGATTATTAGATTTATGGATGTTAGTTTTTTTGTGAGAAGAATAATTGGGACAGTTAATGTTACAAGTTTGACAGAATACCATTTTTGAATAATTTTAGAATAGCTTTATTTGTATTTTCTTAGTATTATTATTATTTAGGTTTTTGTTTTATCTACTAAGTAGATTCTGTAAGAGAACAATGCAAAAATTTAGAAATATAAGTTACATTCAGGTTAGTAGATACTTAACCAAATTAAACATATTTTTAAAACATACTATTATCGATTATATGTATATTATAAAGGATTAAATTAAAGTTGAATAAAATTTAAGTAATTTGTTAAACTAAATTTACAAACATAGTATAAGAGATAATAATTATATTATGAATATTTTATTATTTTCAATTTTAGGTTTTTATTTAGGTTTTTGTTTTATCTACTAAGTAGATTCTGTAAGAGAACAATGCAAAAATTTTGAAATATAAATTACATTCAGGTTAGTAGATACTTAACCAAATTAAACATATTTTTTAAACATGGGTACTATTATCGATTATATGTATATTATAAAGGATTAAATTAAAGTTGAATAAAAGTTAAGTAATTTGTTGAACTTAATTTTCAAACATAGTATAAGGGATAATAATTATATTATGAATATTTTATTATTTTCAATTTTAGGTTTTTATTTAGGTTTTTGTTTTATCTACTAAGTAGATTCTGTAAGAAAACAATGCAAAAATTTAGAAATATAAGTTACGTTCAGGTTAGTAGATACTTAACCAAATTAAACATATTTTTAAAACATGGGTACTAATATTGATTACATGTAGGTATATTATTAAGGATTAAATTAAAGTTGAATAAAAGTTAAGTAATTTGTTAAACTTAATTTACAAACATAGTATAAGAGATAATAATTATATTATGAATATTTTATTATTTTCAATTCTAGGTTTTTATTTAGGTTTTTGTTTTATCTACTAAGTAGATTCTGTAAGAGAACAATGCAGAAATTTAAAAATATAAGTTACATCCTTGTTAGTAGATATTTAACCAAATTAAACATTTTTAAAACATAGGTACTAATATCGATTATATGTATATTATAAAGGATTAAATTAAAGTTTAATAAAAGTTAAGTTTTTTGTCTAACTTAATTTACAAACTTAATTTAACTGGAATAAAAAGGTTTACAAATAATTTTGGGGGTACAAAATTGGTTGGATAGAGGAATAATCCTCTTTAACTGCTGCAACCACCTGAGTAACCGCCTTCCAAGTTGGGCTATTGTCATTTACCGCTGTTTTGAAAGAAACCAATGAATGTTTCCAGCGGTTGGTTGTTATGGCCTCCAACTCCTGACAATTCGATATGCGAACCTCAATATAATATTCTCCGCGCCTTGTGGGGTTGCTTTGCATAGTATAACCAGATCCGACTCGACGCGTCAGGTAGCTCTTCAGTTTTGCTGCCCGAATTGGTTCACGTTGCTCTTCATCCTGGAAACAAACCAAAAAATAGTTTCATTAAATCATCGTTATAATATGATCATTTTAATATGATGATTCATAATGATCATCAGCCCCCCCTTGCTATTGTTATAAATCATCACAATAATAATCTTAAGACATACGTATTCTTCATTGATTTAATTCGGTTTCAACATGTGAATGAAATCTTTTAGACCTTAAAAAATGTAAACCGTACAAAATCCTAACAAATCATGAGTTGACCTTTACTTATTACGTAACATCACGCCTATATTTTTCGAATAGTTATAATTTCATGCTGCTACTATAAAATTATTGAAACTTGGTCCAATTATCTACACTTAGTCAGACCTGAGAATCGAACTCAGGACTTCACAATTATCAGTAACTATGCTTACACCACTACTAAACCTGAACAACTATCTGTAGGTGGTACAATATTTATTCTGCACGGGAATCGAAGCCGCCCAGCAGCTAATCGCTCAGCCCCTGCGCCAACCGAGTCGTCAAAATATAATAATTAAATGACAATTTCTTCTCAACTTACCTCGGAATCAGGGTAGATAGATAGTTTTCGTTTCTTTTTAGCAGATGTAGACGCAAAGACAGGTGCGGTCGAAGGGCCAGCCTCTGATTCAGACCCACTACCAGCAAACGGCTGTTCTTGGAGTGGTTTTTTAGTTTTTCCTTTTGGTTTCGAGGGTTTTGGTGTTAAAGGCTTACTTGGTTTCTTCTTTTGTGATATAGGGATCACTTCAGTGTCTGAGTCAAATGGATTGGAAAACCTAAAAATAAAACATAATTTTCATCAAGTCTACTTACAAACATTCATACGTTTAGTTACAACTACTCGTATTATCGAACAGTCCAGTCATGATAAGTAGGTACCTACTACACAATAGGTTCCTGTCACGCCAAGCTATTTTTCTGCAAGGAAGTCGAACTTATAAACTCATTCTCAACAGCGACAACCTTTGAACCTATAAGACCATCGATCATATTGATCAATAAGACCTACTAATAAAAATGCCCGGTTGCACCCCACCCACACACACACCCAACTGCACCCCTCACAAATATACACTGATCACAAAATTTATAAAGTTAAAATGACACGCACATACTTACTGTTTTATTTGTTAAACGCACTAATTATTAAACGACGTTTAGTTAGACGAAAACCACTGCAGAATGCACTGCTAAAAATATTCTGTGAGACTATCGCCAGGTGACACTGATTTTATATCCATAAATTGTAAAACGGCATACACACATAATGAATGTTTATTAGTTAGAGTTTATTTAAAATTAAGCGTAAATATTGGCATACAATTTTAATCCCTATGCGTATTACACATAAGATTTATTATTATTTATTTCATAATAATCATTCATACTCAATTGTAACGTTGTCCTAACTTACCGTTTTAGGAGGATATATAATACGGCGCCGCGCGGTCGCTGAAAACTGAGACGAAATTTTTATAAGGTAATCGTACGTACTTGTATACAAATGGGTCTCTCCATCATGAAATTCTAGAGATCAACCATAACGAGTTCTGATATTAACCTTGAATAAGACTAATATAAATTGAACTCCAAAATATTTAACATTTTTTTTTATTTGTCTGCCTCGTTGGTCTAGTGGTCGCAAGCGGTACTGCTAAGTATGAGGTCCTGGGTTCGATTCCCGGGTCGGGCAAAGTGTTATTGGGTTTTCCATCTGGAATTTCTCAGTAGCAGCCTAGAGCCTGGATTTGTGTTCGGTTGATAGCAAAAGGCTCGTCCCCTATTACATAGGACTTTAACATAACTGGCAAAATGTGGGTATCCTATGGATATACCTCTGTCTAACCCTTCGGGGATTACTTCATGCGTGATGTTAAATCGATCTAGATAGGTTTCATTTTTAGAAAACTACAAAAAAAAAACGAGAAAGCTCGTTCATCCAGAAAATGTTATGTTATAACATAACATAACATCACGCCTTGTTTCCCCGAAGGGTTGGGCAGAGGTGTCCCTGTAGCAGGTACACCCACATTTCGCCATGTTATAATTTATTGAAAAACAAAGATAATATTAAGACTCATTAAAACCTCAGGTGTTCGATTCAGTGCAAGAAGATTTAATTGCTTATTTATCGAAATAGAATTGGGATTCTGCATCACTGGCTCTCGCTGATAGAATTGGGGATTCTGCTTCACTTGCTCTCGCTGATAGAATTGGGGATTCTGCATCACTTGCTCTCGCTGATAGAATTGGGGATTCTGCATCACGGCGCGAGCGCAGCGAGAGCAAGTGATGCAGAACCCCCAATTCTAACCTACTTGAGTTTTTCGGAATGGCAACGTTGAACGGTTCGCTGGCCACGGGTTATCGGGCACGGGCCATCTCTATGCACTTACATGATGTTGTTGAATATTAAAGTAAAAATGTACCGCGATTTTAAAGACATTCTGAAATCAGCTAACATTCCACCATGACGTACGGTGCTAAGACGTGGACGCTGCGTACTGGGCACGCCACAATTGCGGCGATAAGTCCCCTCTTTAAGGAATGGTTAGAGAGGCGCCACGGCGTCCTCACCTTCCACCTGACGCAGGTCTTCACCGGGCACGGTTGTTTCGGGAGGTACCTGTTCCAGATAAGGCGGGAGGAAACGCCCGGGTGTCACCACTGTGCGGGTCGCCCGGAGGACATGGTGGAGCATACGGTGGAGGTCTGCTCGGCTTGGGCAGCATCGCCGTGTCTTCGTGGAGGCGATCGGCGGCGGTGATCTCTCACGTCCGGCCCTGGTCCAGGCCTTGGTACGCAGCGAGAGGGCATGGGAGGCCATCACCGCTTCTTCTGCGAAACAGTAATGCTCGCGAAGGAGGAGACGGGACGTGTGAGGGAGAGGTAGATTTCGCGCCCTCACGCCCCTAACCGCCGCAGGAGACGCTGAGTGTCAGAAATCGCAGGCCGATTCCCGGCCACCGTAAGCGCGGGCTTGCTAACGGTGAGCTATCGGTAGCTCGCCGTCCGATAAGGACCAGGCCCGGGTCGACGGCGCGTTGTGTTCCACGCGCGCCTTAAAGAGATGTCAGCACAATTGAAGGGGTCCGACAGGGCCGATGTCTGCCGGAGTTGCGGGTTTGTCCGAAAGGGTTACCGTGGCCCCTGGCAACATATAAGCAACTGAAGGAACACGTGTGGGTTTTAGTCAAGAAGAGTCTGACACGCCCTCCCGCTCCGCCCAGAGTGGGAGAAATTATTTGATAATTTCCCACCCTAAAAAATAAAATACAATAGTCTGTGTACAGGCTGAGAGTTGCACAGAGAGCCATGGAGTATTCCATGCCTGGCATCAGGCTAATAGACCGAGTTACAAACGTCGAGATCCACAGACGTACTGTCTTCAATATCGGAAAGCATATTATGGAACTCAAATTAAGTTGGGCAGGACACCGGTAAGGCGCAGTGATGACAGGAGTGTCCAAGAACTGGAAGGCGAGATGTCGGTCGTTCGGCGGCGAGATGGGTGGACGACATTGTTGCCATCGCGGGCAAAACCTGGATGAAGATGGCACAGGAGCGTGGGGATTGGAACAAGAAAAGAGAGGCCTAGCCTATGCCCAGCAGTGGGTGAAGTCGGGCTGTGGATGATGATGACCGCGATTAAAGGATTTTTTTTTTAAGTGAATACTTCTTTAGGCGCATTGGGCATTTTTGAGATGGGAAAAAACAATTGAACTCGCAACACCGTTACCGACACCTCATTTTTGTAAACGCGATCGTTCTCTTTATTTATATTACGTAACGGATTAATGTTCTATGGAAGTATGTTTACTTTAAAGGTTTTGGAAGTATTTTTTTTAATTATTCAAGTTTTCACTTCTGTCGGCACTCCCGGAGTGTATTTTTAGGGTTCCGGCAAAAAATGGAACCCTCGAGGATTCGTCATGTCTGTCTGTCTATAGTGTCTATCTGTCCGTCCGTATGTCACAGCCACTTTTTTCCGAAACTATAAGAGCTATACTGTTGAAACTTGGTAAGTAGATGTATTCTGTGAACCGCATTAAGATTTTCACACAAAAATAGAAAGAAAATTGGTTACATAGAACTGAAACTCAAAATTTTTTTTTTCGTCCATCCCATACGTGTGGGGTATCTATGGATAGGTCTTTAAAAGTGATATTGAGGTTTCGAATATAATTTTTTTCTAAAAAAGTGGTAAAATGTGTCCCCCCCCTGTAACTTCTAAAATAAGAGAATGATAAAACTAAATTGGTTTAACCGAAAATTGGTTTGAACGAGATCTAGCAACTAGTTTTTTTTTAATACGTCATAAACTGTAAACCGCAATTTACCTTTCATTCAATGTTACTTGCTGCTACGGAACCCTTCATGGGCGAATCTGACTCACACTAGGCCGCTTTTTTTTATGTTTATTTTGTTCAAAGCACGTGATGCAGGATACGTGGTTTCATTTAATGTGATAACCTCATCGCCTGTCTGTTAATATTTAATTAGGGTTGGGCAGCAGTGTACCTTAGTACACACTGGCGAAATGTAGGTGAACTACACCCACATTTCGCAAATTATATTTAAGTCCCATGTAATAGGGGGTGACCCTTTAGCCAGCAACCGGACACAAATCCTCTGCCTAACCCTTCGGGAATTACAGGCGTGATGTTATGTTCTTTAATTTTAAAAGTTTAGGTGCAGGTTAAAAAAAACAAGAGAATCCTATTTCATAATCATTATATTTCATGTTTATAATTTGATGATAACTTAAATTACAAATAACATAAAACATATTCAATATTTTACAAAATATAATACTGTCAAACATCACGATATAATAATAATTATTATTTTATTTAATAATAATTAAGATGATTAGCAATGTGCGATGAATTACTATAGTTTGACCGAGACCACTGTACCGTGCCTTAAGAATGCCTGGCGAGGCGGGGGTAGCGTTGACGAGTGAGTGGCGGGACGCTGTGAGCGTTGACGACTGAGCAGACTGCAGTTCCCCACGTCTCGCCGCTCACGTACCTAAGGCACGGTACAGCGTTCTCGGTCAAATTATAGTAGGTGTTCTTGTTTGTCCCTTCAATTAGGCTAGATTTGGTGGGTAATAACCACAATAATCAAATAGTACATAATGAAATAAAACTGTTATAAGAAAAAAAATGGACTAATTCGCACGTAGATTTCAACAACAGACGAAAGAAAAAGTTTGACATAAAACTGAGCGAGTGAATTCAGACTTTTGTAAAGTCAGAAAAATAAATTGTTAGGCATATAACAACTAGGTACTACCAACTTAAATTGTCCGTATATTCAAATCACAGGTCATTCTTCTACAGGTGTTTTAAATGGGTATAACACGGAAAATTGACAGAATGTGTCAATTTTATTGGCAATAAATTTCCCTGACGGTACACTCTGGGCAAAAATAAAGTATAAAAGTCCCCTTTTTACTGGCTAGAATTCGGCAGAGTCTAGGATAAAAGAGACAGAAATACTATGGCCCAATTTTTCAATCCTCAGTTATCTTCTATGTAAAGAATAAATACAGCGGTTTGACGTAAAAAGTACACACACATATATTTTTCAATACAAAAGTATTGAAAAATATGTGTGTGTGTACTTTTTTCAGGGGATTAGTTAACTGACGATTGAAAAGTCGGCCCTAAGACGGATTTAAATTAGGGACTAAAATCCAATGTACAGTCCTCGTATTCAAATATAATTAAGTACTAAAATAATATAAAACGATTGAAGGACGCACATAATCATTAAAAAAGTATCAAACATTCTTCTACCTGCATTACTACCCAAAAGTATAAATCAATGATAATATCCTTATAATACCAGAGCGATTAATTTAACCACTCTTACTAATATTTTATAATTAAAACTAAGCTAAATTAATTTATATTTACAAATACATGCTATTATCACATGGATAAAAATTCGTAAAATATAAAACGATTATATTTATCGATTTTCCAACATTTTTTATCTCTCAACATTTTCTTGATGGCATTCGTCCACCACAGCCGTCATCGGGACGTCACCGAGAAACGAAATTATTCGAACCGAACGTGACGTCCCGGTGACGGCAACCGTTTGTCTCGAAGTCTCGACCGAACTCGGCGGTTCAGTATGCTATAATAGATAACACAAACGCCGGGGTACGACGCGGTGCGACGACAGTATGTGGACAAGATCGAACGTGTTTTGTACTGTCGGCAACCGGCCTGTCACAATTTCGAGCTATGACGGCGGTCGGGTGACGGCCGTGCGGTAGACAAACGCACTGACTCGTTAGTTCTTGTCTGACTAATATCGATTAATTGACATTTTTGGAGTATATATACTATTTCTACTTTCTTTTTTATTTCATAGGTAATCGAATAAAAAATCGATTACTTTAAAGGCAAGACACGCATTCGAACGATTAACAGTTGGAGAGTCAACCATAAAACAATTTTTTCTTAAACCTAAAACAGCTTCTTCATAAGTACTGTGTCCAATAACTTTACTTAAGTTTTGGTTTCCTATGAAAGCGATTCCGTCATTATAACGGCCGTCATTTTCACCTGTATTTGACATTAAGTTGTCAAAAAAACTCTGCATTTGGGCAGCCGTTATTGTGACACCATTAACTTCTTTCTTAGAAAACCATAAAATACTAGTCTGGCCACGCTAATAAAAAAAAAAACGGTGCAATTTTAAAGTCTATAGACAGCAACACCACCCTGACCAACGACAAAAAAAAATTGATACTTTGTTTGTCGTTTTGTTTTTGATAGATTATTTTGTTTATATTCTGATTTATTCCTGGTAAAGAATAGTCACTTTAGCACGATGCAGTGTGGATTTGATACAGTTTTGTCATCGTATGGAGGGAGAGCATTACGATAACAGAGTACGACATTACACATAATCTATTATACAAAAATGAAAAGGCAAAATATCAAAATCATTAGATCTACTTACAACCCCGAAACTGACGTAACTGACTGATGTAAAACTATATCATATATAAGACTTTTTGGGGTTGCCCGTTTATTCCATTGCAGACTTAGCGTGGCCAGACTCAAGTTCGAAGTCATCCATCACAACTTTAATTTTAATAATGAGTTCTCATTCAGACAATTGTAACAATTCACATAACATGACATCACACCTATAATCCTCGAAGGGTTGGGCAGAGGTATACCTATAGTACACCCACATTTCGCCAGTTATGTTTAAGTCCCATGTAATACGGCGAGCCTATTCAAACAGTATGAAATTTTTTCTTTAAAAAAATATTTTCTTTAAAAAAAGCTGTCAAACGGCAATATTTTTATTCCTCAGAAAGAAGTTAACTGATTTTTGAAAAATCAGCACTGAGTATTGTAAAGTAAAATTGCAACAAAAAGTTACAAGTTTGGGACAAAATGGTATATTGTTAAATTTATCTGAATATTTTTTGATCGTCTACTAAAACTATTCAATGCCTAACGCCTAAGCCCTATATTCCTTTGTTGCTTTTTACCATGATTTGTTTGATTTCCAAATCTTATTATCTGATTTTGTTAGCTAACTCATCATCAGCTGCCTAGCCTTTTCACAACTATGTTGGGGTCGGCTTCCAGTCTAACCGGATGCAGCTGAATTCCAGTACTTTACAGGGAGCGTCTGCCTACCTGACCTCCACAACCAAGTTACTGAAATTTATTAGCTAACTTCCAACAAATAATTATTATATTGAAGACGTTTCAAACCAAAAACAAATGTTAGGTCAAGTCTTCAATAAATTGTTTTATCAAAAAGTCAATATCAGCTAAAAGCTCTTTTGTTTCATTAACCATTTTGTATACGCTAATAAATTTACCTGACAATTAAAAAATAAATGAAACTTATCAATAGGGATGATGCCTGGGTTTAAAAAAAAAAGAAATTCTGTTTAGTCCGTCAGTCAGATAAAAAATAAATATAAGACACGTATTTTTTGCTTTATCATATTAATAAAAAACGACTCAGATAAAACGCATTACAACTATGTATAAAATCTACAAAGGCGTGACGTCATGCTAAATTTTAACTCAGTGTATCGCCGTAATCTTTTCATTACGTAAAAAAAGAAAAAATACGTGTCCAATATTTTCTAATAATCTACCTGACGGAAAAAATGTTTAGTGATGTGTATCCCTATTGTAGCAAAACAACTTTTTCCTTATCTATATACCTTCTTCAATACAATTGATTCCATCAAACATATTTTGCTCACTCCATTTTACACCTTATCACACCTACATAAACTTCAATAATGATTTGATGAGCCTCCATTTTATTAAAATTATCTACCGTATACGCCTTTCAATCACACATACATAGGCAAATATCCCTTAGACTATTGATTGCATTAAACAAAACTTTAACTGCAGTCACGTTTATCCTAAAATGGCACTTAAGTGCACGTAGAATAAGGCTCTAAAATCTTAACCAAGAAATCACAACCGTGTTCTACTCCTACCAAGTGAAGGCGTTGGTGATCCTCTGACGTCATAAACGTCAAATAATCGACTACCTGTAGTTACAAAAACTGTAGGTTTTGGATCTAAAGTCCCATTAGGCATTATATCAGTAACCGTCTCTTCAGTTTTCTCTGAAGAATCTTTTTCAGCTTCCTTCTCTTCAGCAGGAGGTGGTTTCTCACTAGTGAAAAACCGTTTAGGTCCTGGCAGCTTTCTTGCAAGTTTTGCTACTAAAGGATGTAGGAGTCTTTCATCGAAAGCGTCACTTTTGCTGCCCGTTATAAGGCCAATGATGTTGCCCAAGGTCACGCAGATTACGGTGCCAATGACTGCGTACCACATGTAGGATATTGAGTAGAATTTATGGAGTCCCGACATTCTGTAAAAAAATATCTCATTTAATGATAAATATTATGAGCAGTTTTGTTTGTAATGTGGGTTTGGGCTAAAAAGCCATGACTATATTTTAGTACTTAACCTTATTTCAAATGGATCATAAGCATTCAAATAAAAGAATTTTGTACTGCAGAAAATATCTCACTTTACCACATTTTTAAAACGAAGAAGAAGAAGATCTACCAGAGATCTATATTAGGATTTGGATTTCATGAGTAAAGTTAACGAGATGCAAGATTTTCGAATCGTATCGAGCCTTAGTAGCATATCGTCGCTCGGCATCCAATACCGCGAATGTGACATTTTTGACGAAAATCATTTTTAAATGCAGGATCACGTATTTGAACGTGTAGAATAAAATAAAACAAAAATCTGATTTTCGTCAAAAATTTCACATTCGATGTATATATATCCAATACCTACCGCGAATGTGACATTTTTGACGAAAAGCCGAGCGACGATATGTAACTTCAGTATTTACAAATAATTTATTATTATTTTCTTCTTTTTGAATGGTCAGTGACTAACTAATGAGTTATTAATACGTACACAGGAGACATGGTCGGGGCAGCTGCGGTAAAATTGATGGACTGCAGCAATGGCGCGAGATGTGCCAGCGTCATGTTCACTTCCACTGGCAGAGCTTGCTGGGTCATCGCCGATAAGGTCGCGTTTGGACATTGCTGGAGAAGTAAAAAAACTTGTTAAAGCTTATCACGACATAAATTGTCAAGTAGACCGTGAACGTGAACGTGATTATGTATAACGCTTTTGAATAATTTAATTCCAAATGTAACAAAAACTTTAATACTAATAAATCTGTTCCAAAATCTGTTTTTATAACTTAATTTTAGTTTATTACCAAGCGAAACCGTCGCTTATCTTAATTATTATGTTTTTCCTCTTGCTCGCCGTCCGATAAGGGCCAGGCCCGGGTCGAACGGCGCGTTGTGTTCCACGCTTGCCTCTTTAAGACTAACTTTTTCATACAAAATTTAACTTAAATTTCAAATGAAAAACGTCTTTAAGGTGATTTGGTGGCCCCGTACGCAAAATACGCGCTTTGACGTGGAGTTGCGGATACCAGCCCGTATTACCTATTACCTACCTAAGGTGATTTGGTGGTTTAAGTATTTGAATAATCAAATCAAAGCACTCAATATGTAAGTAGCACTACATATTGGCATCTACAGGTAAGTTTTCTATAGAATGCGGACGTTTTATTGTGGGTTATAATCTCCACTTCTACCATAGTATGCTTTCTACGCTTTTCACGCTTCTCTAAGATCACCCACATTTTTATCATAGAGAAGCAAAACTGAATACTAACCTCAGTAGACATAGGCAACATAGCAACACCCTTGTTCACATACATGAGCCTGCCAGCAGCCATCCACGTAGTGACCACGTGTGACGCAATCATTCCCCATAAGGCCCCTTTTCCATTGGCTATAGGACAGAGAGCTGCTAAGATGAAAACTCCAAGTAAGGCGCCAGATGTTGCTGAAGTGACTAGTAAGGAGCCTTCGACGACTCCGCCCACAATGCCCACGCAGAGGGAAAGGCACATGATGATGAGAGCTGGAAAAAGAAATTTAGTAGGTATTTAGTATATCGACTATGATTTAAATCCTTTCGAGATAATCTTTCTTATTGTAAAGGGATGAGTGAATTCTGCTGTATCTATTTACCAATCACTTTTTGGAGTGAAAACTTCTTTAGGCGCATTGGGCATTTTTGAGACGGGAAAAACAATTGAACTCGTGACACCGTTACCGACATCTCTGAAATACAGTCTTGTGGAATCGGAAGTACCGTACTATAGATATGTGCCCGACCCAGTCCTCGAAAATGGCAATATCACGTTGTATTGGGATCGATCTATCATCACTGACAGGACTATTGTTGCCAATAAGCCCGACATAGTGGTGATAAATCGATTAGAGCGTCGCACAATGATTATTGATATAGCGGTCCCGCATGACGAGAACCTCGTGAAAGCTGAAAAAGATAAACAGATTAAGTATCTTGACCTGGCTCACGAGGTTGTCGACTTGTGGGATGTGGATACAGCAATCATTGTGCCGATAGTCATATCAGCCAATGGCATAATAGCCAAGAGCCTCGACCAACACCTGAGGAGGCTCTCGTTAGGCAGCTGGATCAAGGGCTTGATCCAGAAAGCGGTACTATTGGACACGGCGCGTATTGTTAGGAGGTTCCTCTCTCAGGAGCCCTGACCACCGGTGGCTTGGACCCTGTTCCCGACACCGGTGGGCTACTATTTTTTATATTTTTAAATGTTTTATTTTTTATCATTTTATAAGAATATTTAAAAATGTAAATTATATGTTTATAAATGAAATAAAGGAAATAATTATAAAGAGCATTAATCACCTCCAAACCACAATTACACAACTCATTAGGCACTGTTCCACTACCTGAGTGATTGTTAATACCTTGAATTATTCGTTTCATAAATATGGTTTAGAAATGCGTCATAGTTACGTAACAAGGGAAGGAAGTGACACATGATTTTAATGTAATCTTGAGACTACATCAAATTACAATGGCGCTCAGTTTGGGTTGCAGAGCAAAAAAAATAAACGATTGTTCTAATGATGATAAAGCAAGAAAAAAATGTACAAGTTTAGAGATGAAGAAAATACATGTTTCGGTTAGTCCAAATAAATTGTTAATCAATCTGCCTAGCCTTTTCCCAACTATGTTGGGGTCGGCTTCCATTTTAATCAGATGCAGCTGAATACCAGTCTTTTACGTGGAGCGACTGCCTATCTGACCTCCACAACCCAGTAACTAGGTAATACGATATCCCTTGGTAAGATTGGTTGTCAAACTTTCGGGCTTCTGACGACCCGTAATGACTGTCAAAGATCCACGAATGACAGCCGGGACCAACGGCTTAACGTGCTTTCCAAGGCACGGCGGAATCTCGGTATGTAAAGATGGTCACCCATCCACGGACCAATCCCGACAAGCGTTGCTTTACCTGATGGATTGACCCGTGCGACTGTTATTATTTAGCCTCATAAATTGTTATTTAAGTGCAAGAGAATGATGATGATTCCCAAACGCAATTAAAAGTTAGTAAAAACTTACCATATATAACTCCAATAATCTTGATAACAGTCAGCTGTTGCTTATCACTGATATCTTTGAAGACAGGTGCAAAGGAAACGAAGTCTTCCCATGTCACCGTCGATAGAGAGTTCACGTTTGATACCAGGAAGCTGCAATACGAAAAATATTAAATGAGACCCTGACTTGAGCTACTGCACGATTACTGACAAATGCTTGCTGCACTGACTGGACTGGTTCACTCAAATCCGTGTGGTTCTTTCCTCAAAGATTATTTCAGACACTAATCTACAATATTTATATTTTCTTGATGTCCCTCGGCAAACTTCTTGTTTCGTCAGTCGTCGGGTTTCATCAGTTGCCCTTTGCACTTGGTGCAGACCGGACGCTCTCAATCGACTTGGAAGTATAGAGAGTTGTTAATACTCTTTTAACTTAATGTAATTTATTTTTAAAATGGGAGGAAAGCTGCTTAAGTGGCACACACGACAGATAGAAAAATAGTTTTACAGCTCTATATAGTTCACAAGGAAATCAAAACAAAACAACAATAAAGTATTTAGTTTTGAATTCAAATTAATACACACGATAAATCTAATAATTGATGGATATGGAAATTAGCATTCGTTTGTATTCGGAAATGCGATGATTCCCGAGGGAGATTAAGAAAATAGAAATACTGTACATGGTGCTCACATGATCGGACCATGATTGTGTCTGAACTTTAAAAGAAATTTTGACTCCTCAGTTCGTTTCGCCATTTTTTCTCAGAGGTAGTCAGATAGGAAATGTGGACTCCATCCATAAAAGAGATTCCGATTTACTATTTACAGAATTCATTTCAATTGATTAATAAAATAACGATAATAATGATTGACTGCCTCGTTGGCTTAGTGGTCGCAAGCGCTACTGCTGAGCATGAGGTCCTGGGTTCGGTTCCCGGGTCGGGCAAAGTGTTATTGGGTTTTTCTATCTGAAATTTCTCAGTAGCAGCTCGGAGTCTGGATTTGTACCCAGTTGATGGCAATAGGCTCGCCCCCTATTACATGGGACTTAAACAAAACTGGCGAAATGTGGGTATACCTGATACAGGGACACCTCTGCCCAACCCTTGGGGGAAACAAGGCTTGATGTTATGTGATGTGATTAATAAAAATGAAAATGTCATTCCTACAAGTAATGAAACTAATAATATCCGAGAATGAGTGAGAAATAAGTTCACCATATATTATATTGCGATTAGCAATCTGCCTAAACCACAATATCAACTCAATATTATGTCGTCAAATATAATTATAGACTGTTTTCGAGACCACTCGGAATATATTTTTGTATAATTCCAATGAAGATGATTGTATATATGCCTTACAATACCTACATGCAATAGACGTCATTACTAACCTCAAAGCCCCATTAAACAGACTCCCCAAAAACAATCCCAGCATTCCAGGCAGAAAACTGAACTGATCTTGCACATAGAAAGGCAAAACCTCATCAGGGGCTGCGATTTGACCCGAAGCCAACGGATCGCAGTACTTGTACATGGCATAAAGAGTCATGCCAACAACCCAGGAGAGGCTGAATAAAACAGCTACTGCAGGAACGTTTGCTAGCAAGGTTCTCCTGACCCTGGCTTCACTGGACATGGAACAGTAGCGTTGGACGAAGGTCTGTTGGCAACCGTAGATGGAAACAGACATGAAGAGTTGACCGATGATAGCTGAGAGTGTGTCGACACGGACGGTTGGGTCTCCGGTTATCCTGGAAATAGAAACGGTTTTGTTAGAAGTTTTCTGCTTGGAACATCAAGCAAGCAAGGTGTCATTAATTTTCATTACATCCATGTAGATCAAATTTATGGTTAATCTATGAATAATGATGTCCAGCGTGTAAACAAGAACATCGCTTTCGTTGTCCAATTTGCGTTAGTCGTTTATGGTTTCAATACATTGCAAGTCTTTATAAGGTCCAGTTACTTCTTTAAGATATGGAATAATCTTGGCCCCATTGAAGACATATGCAGGGTAAAAACCCGTTATTATAAATCTAAAGAGATTTCTGTTCTGCTGCCCAATAATATCAATAAAGTCATCCTCACAGGACTGTGTCCCAGAAGTGGGAACGCTCTATCCTGATTGTGCTATAAAAATGTACTCTGTGAATTGTGCAGTAAAGTCATTTTCAAGTGTGATCTGCCCTGACATCATTTATTGTTGAAAATTATAATCAAAATGACACGATTACTTTGTAAAGTATTATATTATTTTAACTATTGTGAATGTGAGGACTATGTGGATATTGTTTTTATTTCTCTGCTAGTTTTAGTGATGGTCTAGCAGTTTGAGTAGTTTATGCGGCCTACCCAAATGTCCTTTCTTTGGTATTGTTCGTCGAGTTGAGCTCCTTAAGTTCTGAGTTGAGCTCCACGATTACTGACAAATGCTTGCACTGACTGGACAGGTCCACTCAAATCTGTGTGGTTCTTTCCTCAAAAGACCTTTTCAGACACTTATCTACATGATCCTCATATGGCCTGACCAAGATTATGTCTGGACTTTAAAAGAGACTGCGACCTCTGAGTTTGTTTCGGCCTTTCTTCTCAGAGTAGTCAGATAGGAAACGCCGAACTCATCTAGCTTATTTTTAATATTTTTTTATATGACGTGTAAAAGTGATTTCGATATCCTATTTACAGAATAAACAATTTCATTTCATCAAGCAATGAACAACATTATCCAACTTTTAATTTTTAATGTTTTGAATACTTGGCTATTAGCTATTTTGTATTATTGTGTGTATTTTATCTTCTTTTTTGTAATGCGCGTCTTGTTTATGCAGAATATACAATTTCTCTTTCTATTTTCGTTACTATCAATGTTGAAGTTATTTTCAACTGCTGATGACTTACGAATCCGTCCTTTTCTAAAGTAATAATGATTGTTTATACTTACTGGAAGAATTTCAGCCTTCCTCCGTCAATATTGTCGTTGACTACTTTATTCGGGCCTCCAGCCACGATGGTTGCTTGGATGATGAATGCGCCGCTTACTAATATCATCGTTAGAGTTTGAATCACGTCAGCCCTGGAAAAGATAACAGATTTCATTAGAAGTTTTTATTGACGATTGACAATATTCTAATTAATTAAGTAACGTTCTTCTTTTTCATTCATCTTACTGGTTCATTTTGAACCGACTTCAAAAAAGAATTAGGTTGTGAATTCGTTTTCAAAATCACTTTTTATAATAATATTTTTTTAAGGTATTTATTATATTCCTAACTGAGTTAACTCTATCTACTAATTACTGGTTCTAGAAAAACTAACATTGTATTTTTCTGAACTGCATATTTATCAAGTTTGTATACGATAGTGGATGCAATAAATTTGTTTAGCAATGACGTATTATTTTTTACAAAAAACGTTGTTTTAAATTAATTGTATGTTCTTTCTGTTACTTAGCGAAAATTTGTCAATATTGCAGAACCCAAAACATGATATAAGTACAGAAAACACATTTACGAAACTGTCAAAAAAAAAATTTATACAGAGTGGCAAATTAGACACCTGCATCCGTCAAGGGGGTGATTCTACCCGTCGCGTCATACTAAATGACTTTCACCATGAAATTCAAAACCGATTCGTGAAAAAAAATCAAATTCATAGGATTTTTTTTTCACGAACTGGTAGGTGTCTAACTCACCACTCGGTTTACCTTATTATTTGACAGTTTTGTAAATGTGTTTTCTGTATATCATGTTTTGAGTTCTGCAATATTGATAAATTCTCACTTATAGTCTGTCTTGTTTTATAAACAACAGAAGACAGACTATTTCGATTCTAGTATGACATGTTTTTTTTAGGAATCGTATAATATGTGTTTTATAGCGAAAGTTGTATAGTATGACAGGTAAAATCACCCCCTTGATGGATGCAGGTTACTAAATCGCCACCCTGTATATTTAATTGTTCCCCAAATTATTCCCATTTTGACTTTCTAAAAATACTACATATTCGATTGTCTTTTTGCGATGTACCAATCTACCTGTGACCAACTAGTAAATATGCAGCGTGGTTGGTGACAGTTCTAACTTCTAACACTCGGGATGCTCCAGCTTAGCTACTGCAACCAACTTTAAAACAAGGCCCGAAAATAGAAAAGAGCTCGTTTATTTTAAAAAGGCGATCACCATTTGAACATCAATATGTTTTTAGAGGATCAATATTTACCTGATAGCCGCAGCCAGCCCTCCGAGTAAATTGAACACGATTCCCACGATAGTCAGCGCTGCTGCTGATGCCCAATGAGGCAATGCCAGTACAGCGTGAAGTGCCACTGTAGGCGTGTAGACGGTTACTGACAAGTTGAGCACTTGACGCACGAGGAAGGTAGCGGCTGCCATACGACGCACCCATCGGGATCCGAAGCGCATCTGAAATAAAAGGATAATGTTTTTTATTGCAGTTATTTCCGCTCCGACTCTTACTCGAGCTAGCCCGCGCTGCACCGCTGAGCCTGTAGCTTTAAGACCAGGCACTCTAAAAACAATTTCCACACAAACTCCGCCCCCATGCATCCCACCACTCCACTATGTGCTAAACGCTAACACATCAGTAATAAAGTTGAAAATCGCGTGCGCTCTTTAGTCGTGGTCGAGCATGGAATTAAATATGAGAAATGGAGGCGGTTGACAAAGTTTCGTGCAATTATAATTTGACAAATGAAATTATAATATCACTGGTTTGACAATGTCCCTGCGACATATACATGTTGTGGCACAGCTGGCACAAATTACCTATCGATACGCGAGTGCCTTACGGGGGTATTGTAACAATAGATGAATATTCATTAGTGCCTTATTATTAGTTAGTAAGGCTCGACAGGTAAAAGACTCACCTGTAAATACTCATACACTGAGTTAGTATGTAGCCTGTAGTACACGGGCACAAAGATCCAGCACACCAGAGGGAAGGCGATGATGATGCCGTACAGTGTCTCCCACATCGCAGACCCATAGTACACCAGCTCGGATGGGAAGCCTGGAATAGAGCAAAACGGTTTGTTAGTAACTAGCTTTTGCCAGCGGGTTTGCTCGCATATAGGTCAGAAATTATTCCACGGGAACGTTCTACAAGGATAAAAAAAAAACAGTGGCACTCCGGGAGTGCGGACAGAAGTGCAAACTTGAAAAAAATCGGCATCGCGGTAATCAATGCGCTGATGTCGTTTACTCCACGCACCGCGGTAATCAACGCGTTGAAGTCTTTTACTCCACGGTGTCGGTAACAGGTCGCGAAATCAATGGTTTAGTCCCATCTCAAAAATTCCCAACGCGCCTAAAGAAGTTTTCACATCAAAAGTGCAAACCTAGGTCATAGTCTAACTGTGTGCATTAGCACACAATTAGCAGTTGTCATCAAAGCTGTTCAACACAAAAAAAGTTACTTTCGCATTGATAATATAAGTATGGAAGACGCTAGTGCAAGGGGTACCAATCGTGTTACCCAGTAACTCGATTGAGAGGGTCTGATAGGCAGTCGCTCCATGTAAAATACTGGTATTCAGCTGCATCCGGTTAGACTGAAGCCGACCTCAACATAGTTGGGAAAAGGCTAGGCAGATGATGAGTAGATAGTAGTGGTAGATCATGGACAGAATTCCGCACAAACATCTCCATACTCCAAGAACTCGGCATCAAACAGCGTCTATCAGCACTAGTACAGTCTCGAATACTAAAGTATTTTGGTCATGTCTCCAGGCGGAATAATGACTCCATAGAGCGTCTAGTGGTGCAGAGCAGAGTGGAAGGTAATAGGCCACGCGAGAGGTCGCCGATGAGGTGGACCGATCTAATAAAATCCGCGGTTGGAGGTCCTGTTAATGAATGCACCAGACTGTCATGTAACAGAACCAGATGGAGGGAGATCGTGAGGCGGGCAACGACTACACCTGCGATTGGACACAGTTCATTGTGACCACGACCGCTCTGTCAAGAGCTAAACGAAGAAGAAGAAGAAGTAGTGTTAGTGCAAATTGTCCATATCACTCCTAGACAGTTTCTGACTGTACTGACATAGTATTTTTTTTACCCGACTACGGCGAAGCAAAAAGGATATTATTTTGACCGGTATGTATGTTCATCTGTTCCCTCATAAATTTTAAACTACTCATCATAATTTGATAGATCGCCCGATGACTTGTCCTGCTGGAAGCTCTTCCGGAAGGATGGGTTTGCGTCCTTTTTTTTTTTTTTTTTTCGGTGGGAAATTATCAAATAACTTCTCCCGCTCTGGGTGGAGCGGGAGGGCGTGTCAGACTCTTACTGACTAAAACCCACCCGTGTTCCTTCCTATGCCATGTTGCCGGGGGCCACGATTTCCCTATCGGTTTTCTTCGAACCCCCGGCATTGGCATTGGCCCTAGCGGACCCCGTCAATTCTGCTGACATCTCTTTAAGGCGCGCGTGGAACACAACGCGCCGTCGACCCGGGCTTGGTCCTTATCGGACGGCGAGCTACCCATTGCTCACCGTCCGCAAGCCCGCGCCTACGGTGGCCGGAAATCTTCCTGCGATTCCCGACGCCCAGGGCGTCTCCTGCTGCGGCGGTTAGGGGCGCGAGGGCGCGAAATTTGCCTTTCCCTCACGCGCTCCGTCTCCTCCTTCGCGAGCATTACTGCTTCGCAGAAAGAGGTGACGGCCTCCCATTTCCTCTCGCTCCGTAGCATGGCCCGAATCAGGGCCGGACGCGAGAGATCACCGCCGCCGATCGCATCCATGAGGACACGGCGATGCCCTGCCCAAGCCGGGCAGACCTCCACCGTATGCTCCACCGTGTCCTCCGGGCGATCCACACAGTGACGACACCCGGGCGTTTCCTCCCGCTTTATCCTGAACAGGTACCTCCCGAAACAGCCGTGTCCGGTGAGCACCTGCGTCAGGCGGAAGGTGAGGACGCCGTGGCGCCTCTCTAGCCACTCCTCAAAGAGGGGTCTTATCGCCGCAATTGTGGCGTGCCCAGCGCTGGGTTGCGACAGTCGCACTCTCCATTCCGCCATGAGATCCCGCCGGAGCTCTGTCCGCTGTGCCGCGACTTCTTGCGGCATCGGAGTTAAGCCCCGGCGCTTCGCCTCCTCGCGCCACTCCCAAATGTGCGCGAGGACCTTTGCCTCCAGATCCCATGGCGGTACTCCGGCAAGGAGGCTCGCCGCCTCGCAGGATGGGTTTGCGTCCTGCCGGAAGACTTCCGTGAGTCCTACTAGCAGTACGCAGTTTGTATGAGACTTTGGTCTGGTCCTTCCAGCAGTACAGTGACATCGATTTTGAACTTGCGCTCGTCAAAAGTTTTAAACATTTGGCTAATGCGTATTAAAATAAAACCCATTTGTGTAAGTACTTTAATATTTTTTATAATAATAATTAGATGTATTCGTAATTGATAAATAACTAATTATTACTATTGGAGCACATATATCTAAATATTATTTGTAGGAAAGAACCTATTTAAGGAACTATAAATCTGTCACTTTGGTTTTATAAGCACTTAAAAATTGTGCCTATGTTAACAATTAATAAAAAAGGAGCGAGTGACGATGTACCCACAAAAAAAATTTAAATCAGGAAAATGAAAAAAAAATGAATACGCTGGAATATTGAAATGTTGACGACTCCTTGTGTTTTCCGTACCCGGGCGTCGAAAGAAGTCGTGCGAGCGTGAACGCGCCACCCCCATGCACCATCGCGTGTTGATGGCGCCCCATGCGCGGGTAGCGCGTTTAGATCAAGATCAGTTGTGTTTAGGAACCGTTTCTTGGACAATGTGAAAGAGACAGAAATATTTTATATTTTCGTGCAAATTTGAAATTTGTGTTGTATATAATTAAATTACGATTATATTATCGAAAAAAGTTGCGTCCTTCTGGAAGTACTTAAAGTCCTGCTGGCAAGACGCCGGGCGATCTATCATTAAAATGAGGTATCGTTGAAAGCGTCTTGATTGACCGCTGGTTATAGGCTACGTGACGTGAAATTAAATTGAATACGGCGCCCTCTAGAGGACCCAAAATGACAAAATAATTTAAAAATATTTTTTTGTGATGCCATGTTGTATCAAATGAAAGGGCATAATTAGCGCATTTCAAAAATATATTTATATCATAACCCAAAAATAATTTTAATGAAAATAACAGTTTAAAAAAACTTCTTACAAAAAAAAAAACAACCGACTTCCAAAAAACATTACAAAGTGAAAAATAACTTTAATTTCGGAAGTCGGTGACAAAAAACGAAAATTCAAAACCAAAGAAACGTCAACCAAAGTTTTTATTTTTCACTTTTTAGTTGTGGTACATACCCCACACAAATTCGAAAACCACTAGGTACCTGTTATGTAAATAACAGTGACAGGAACTTATCATATCATCCAAATACTAAGTGGGAAAAAGTATTGAAGCAAACTCAAAAACTATTGAAGCAAAGTTAATAAAATTTATATGGGACCACCTCGGGAGCATACCCTTTCAAACAAAAAAAGAATTTTCAAAATCGATCCACAATTGACGGAGAAATCGGTGGACATACATAAAAAACGCGACGAACATTATAACCTCCTCCTTTTTGGAAGTCGATTAAAAACTAAAACCCAACTACGACAAAAAAGTACGACTAAAATAGGTATAAACAAGACACAGACAGACTAATAAAAAATCCGGAGTCACACGTCTGGGCATAAATCGAACAGATTACGTGTGACTGGATTTTTAATTTGTCTGTGATGTCTTGAGTAAATTTATTGAGATTTGGGTTTGTCAAACCCATGTTGGTCGAGGTTCGCAGTTCGTCGGAATCATTTTTTTTTTTAATTTATGTTCCCCGATTACCGATTTGAATATTTTTTTGTTTTAAAGAGTATATCTTCAAGTTGGTTCCATTGTCATTTGGTCACGATCTAATGATGGGATCTTGGAGAAATCGTAGGAACTCTTCAAATATAATAAGCACTCAAATATTATAGCGATTTGGGTATTTTTTATAGTAAGTCGTGCATTTTCTCTCAGAAACCACCATTTGGTAAAGTGGAACTGATGATGAAGGACACAGATGGCCACTGGAACTACTCAATAATATGTATTTCACGGGTTGTGATTCGATTACTATACTATGGTTGGTAAGCAATTGATGCTTGGCACATTTCATATGGTGCAGTGGAACTGATGGTGAAGTACCTGGAGAACTCCTCAACAATTAGAATCCCTGCATCGGGAAAAGCAAAATTTTGTAAAAAGTGATAAGTAGTTGACATTAGGCTATTGTAACTTAGATAAATTACAACCAATCCACTAAAAACTGAAAAAAAAAACTTTTTTTACAAAAAAAACTTTTTACAAAAAAAAAAAACAACCGACTTCAAAAAAAACACTACAAAGTGAAAAATAACTTTAATTTCGGAAGTCGGTGTCTTTTCTTTGGTTTTGAATTTTCGTTCTTTGTCACCGACTTCCGAAATTAAAGTTATTTTTCACTTTGTAGTGTTAAGTGGGAAAAAATACGTATAATTGAAGCTAACTCAAAAACTACCCAAGCAAAGTTAATAAAATTTATATGGGACCACCTCTGAAGTATGATCTACCAAACAAATAAAGAATCATCAAAATCTATTCATAATTGGCGGAGTAATCGCGTAAAAAACATACAAAAAAAAAACATACAGACGAATTGAGAACCTCCTCCTTTTGGAAGTCGGTTAAAAATACAACCGACTTCCAAACTACAAAGTGAAAAATAATTTTAATTTCGGAAGTTGGTGGCAAAAATCTAAAATACTGATCCCAAGACACCGACTTCCGAAATTAAAGTATTTTTTTTTATTATAGCCTACTTTTGCATGAGAAGATTCATCATCCAACAACTTTCTAGTTTGGCACAGAAATCCACTATTTGTCCTCTGCCCTTGGTAATTTTCATAGAAAGATCAATCATTAAGATCATTACTACGACGAAGATCGTATGTAGAAAATAGTCAATAGTCATTTTATTTCGGAAAACTTCTTGGTTGACAATCCGTGGGAGTTTCATTTGTCTTTGTGACTAACGAACCGTTCCCAAGAAAGTGTATTTTTATTTTATTATAGAAACAATATTTTTAGATGTCAACAAAATGTTACAAATAATTTTGGCGTAAATTCAAAACTAAATCTTTGGGTCAGCTGTTAATGTACTCTTTGTATATTGATGCCAAATAAAACACACTGAGGAAAATGTTTAAGTACACGGCAAGGGTATTCCCAGAATGAATCACATCGTTAAAATTCGAGTATTTTTTTGGGTAATTCACTGCCTCTGACTTCTGTGCTATTTGCACATTTCAATGATAATTTCCCTGTCCCTGTTTCAAGGTTTGTTTTGTCTCATACGGAGCAAAAAACTTGCATTCATTTTCAGGCTCACTTGCCAATACTTTCTTCACCTTCATGCAGGTACACACGGCTACACATCAAGCTATGCATTTCCAGTTTAAGGCTCTTTCAAACAGGCGCGACACGCGACACGACACAAAGGCAACGCTCGTCGCGCGACGAGTTATTTTATGTAACTTTTTAACTTGTCAAATGTGGAGAAAAGATGGCACGACCATATGACAATCAAGCGCAACGCACATACTGCAACACTTTCGTACATTTTGTATAAACTAACGCACACTACAGGCGGGCCGCACCGCACTTTTTAAGGTTCCGTACTCGAACGGTGCCAAACGCCCTAACCCTATTACTAAGGCGATTAACACACGGCACCGCGCACCGCCGCGGAAGTGAGAGGTGAGAGCACCCTCGACCGCGCGGTCGGGCGATGTACGTGTGTTAGGCATCAACGGATTTATTAGAGGTCAATGCGACATGAGATCCGCTTCACCGCCTACCGCGGCGGTACGCGGTGCCGTGTGTTAATCGCCTAAGCCTCCGCTGTCCGTCCGTCTGTCTGTCAGCGGGCTGTATCTCATGAACCATAATAGGTAGACAGCTGAAATTTTCACAGATTGAGTATTTCTATAGCCGCTCTAACAACAATATTAATATAATAAAAATTAAATAAAGATACCTAATAATTAAAGGGAAACGCCAAATAAACACGTATCCTGAGTATGTATGGGGACACCCATTTAGGATACTTTTTTTCGGCATATTTTTTGCTCGATCTTAATACGGTACCGAACCCGTCATGTGTGAGTCCGGTCCGGTTTTTTGTATGGAAAATAATACGTTGCGTTGCGGCCCACTGCGGTTTAATGTGCGGCCTTTATGGAACCATAGTGTTGTCTCAATTCTACTCGAAACTCGAGGAGCTCGTGGCTAAATAATAACAGCCGCATGGGTCGATCCATCAGGTTAAGCTACGCATGCCAGGGTTGGTCCGTGGATGGGTGACCATCTTTACATACCGAGACTCCACCGTGGCTCGGAAAGCACGGCTGTCATTCGTGGATTTTTGACAGTCGTTACGGGTCGTTAGAAGTCTGACAACCAGTCTTACCAAGAAGTATCGTATTACCCAGTTGCTGGGTTGTGGGGGTCAGATAGGCAGTCGCTCTATGTAGAATACTGGTATTCAGCTGCATCCGGTTAGACTGGAAGCTGACCCCAACATAGTTGGGAAAAGGCTAGGCAGATTGATTTATTGACTGTTCAGTTTCAATTCAACCACAAGACAAGTACGTAATTAAACTACCGTTAATCGTTCGAAGGTTTAGAAGCCAAACAAAGTTAAACACGTGTTCGAAAGATCACAGTTTGAACCACAGATATAGATAGACCTAGATAACGCAAGTATCACGATCTGTATGAAAACCAAGCGTGCCATTTTTTGACTACCTACTATGACGTCACAAGCACTAGAAAACGTTTATTTTATTGTTTCTCCTCGCATTTGTACAGTTTTTACAATTTATAACAGCGTAATTAACCATTTTCAATTTTTTTACTGACTTCCGACAAGCGTGGCACCGATGCAGACTGAGCGCGAAAGTGGCAGCTTACGATTATTGTACGTAAGCTGGGCACGAAAATGGCACGCGAAGTAGTTGCTCTTGCGTTATCTAGGTATTATATTTGTGGTTTGAACCTTGTAAACGCAAACACTAATCGTGACATTAGCTGTCACTTATAGAGGAATATTTTAACCTGGCGTATATTTCCTTATTAAATGAATAATAGATACCTACTTGTGGACATTTTACATCACACGCTCGATTTGCACCCTATACAAAGTGTAACGTTAAAAGCGCAAAACCTGAAAATAGTTTGATCAGAATAACGAGCAGAATCAATTGAACCACTTTTTAATAAAGGTCACATTTTTCAAAAAATCTTAATTAAAAACGTTGCCGTGTCTATTTATTAATAGGTCAAGCCATCACATGCGCAAACCCGCCAAAATAGGTAAACAAACACAAATTGTTGTCGACCAATTGAATTTTTCTCATACGCGGGATAATAATAGCTTTTATTTTAATGCAAATACGAATCTTACAAACTAAAACAGCACATAAAACCTTTACAATTTTTTTAAAGATTTTTTTCGCTCTGAAATAGGTCAATTGAATTAAAAATCAATTGGGGTGTCTGAGGTTTTGCGCATTTAACGTTACACGTTGTATGTAATATATTTTAATTAGAGAGAGTCAATTAATAAACAATAACGAAAATTCAATTATCAAACCTGTACCCTAATTGCGCGTAATACACGATCAATCACAATTTGTTTCGATTTGAAACAGATTGCTAATCCATTGCTTCATAAGTTGGAAAAAAAATCCGCTCAACAACGTAAATAACGCAATTAATTTTGTTGAATTGTCAAAATAAAACAAATTAGTCATAATCGTTTACGAAAATAAGTTACGTAATTAGGGTACTGGACCACCTGGCCGCCTGGTCCACGTAATGACGTGAAATATTCGCTAAAGAATGCGTTAATACTATTACTAAAATACTTGTACAATTATGTATGTTGTAATAAAATAAATTGTCTTATATTAATGTACACACAACTACACATCAAGCCATACATTTCCAGTTTATGATGATCTCGCATTGTATGGGATTTCCGTACAATGCGAGGTCAGCTTATACTGGAAATATATAGTTTGATATGTAGACGTGTGTACTAGCGACCTGCCCCTGGTTCGCACGAGTGCAATGTACTGATGCACATGTCAACATCCCAATGTTCATACGGTTTGAAACAAAATGCAGTATGAAACTGCCAAGAAACTGGGCGATGATCCCAAATCATACTGGTGGGCTATCCTTTGAAGATAGATATGATATAGATATGCTATCGCGGACTTTTTTGTTGATTTTGTTAAGATAAAAAATCCAGTAGAACATTTTTTTTTTTAATCTGTTATGTTGTAGTCAGCGTACGCCATGGAAGCACTCAAAAAAGTGCCATTTTCACGACTTACAAAACGTAAGTTTCAGTATCTATTACGTTTAAGGCTTGTGCAGACCAGCGCAACAAGTCGCGCGACACAAAGGCACCGCTCGTCGCGCGACGAGCGGTGCCTTTGTGTCGCGTCGCGTGTCGCGCCTGTTTGAAGGAGCCTTTACGTTTAATACACGGTGGCAGGGTCCCCATCGACGCGAAAACTGTTACCATGGCTTCAATCAGAAGCCCTATTCGGAACCTATCAGAATACCAGCACCGCGGTATTTAATATAATATCGCAGCATTAAGCTGAGATATGGGCCTTTTTGGCCTCGCACAGGTCGTTACTATTTTTAACCGACTTCCAAAAAGGAGGAGGTTATATGTTCGACGAGTATGTCTGTTTTTTTTTTTTTTTTTTTCCCAAATTGGTCCCATATAAATTTTATTAACTTTGCTTGGGTAGTTTTTGAGTTAGCTACAAAATACGTATTTTTTTTCCCACTTAGTATGTAAATGATATGATAAGTTCCTGACACTGGTAGTAGGTAGTGGTATTCGAATGTGTGTAGGGTAGGTACCACAACCAAAAAGTGAAAAATAAAAACTTTTTACAAAAAAAAAACTACCGACTTCCAAAAAAACACTACAAAGTGAAAAATAACTTTAATTTCGGAAGTCGGTGGCAAAAAACGATAATACAAAACCCTTGACACCGACTTCCGAAATTAAAGTTATTTTTCACTTTGTAGTGTTTTTTTGGAAGTCGGTAGTTTTTTTTTTGTAAAAAGTTTTTCTTAGTTTAAAATGCTCCTTTCTTATTTTTATTTTATTTTATTTTTGTCTGTATTTCCTGTGCGCGTCAGTGCAGAACCCCGAGACGTTGAAACTTTTCGTCAGTTATGCTATTTCATAGAAAAATGCAATACCTACGCGATCAAAATGTATGGAATAGAAGAAATTCAGTCAAATGTGATTAAAATTTTGCAGGAGATTAATCAGCATAAGACTCTACTCTATTTAATTTCAATATAACATGTTCTCCAGAGCAGTGGTGACCCAGTGGTAACGGCCGCGACTTGTACGTCGTAGGTTCGAACCCAGACAGGCGCTTTACTTTGTGTAAATTATTTCATCACCACTGCTCTCAAAACGGTGAAGGAAAACATCGTGAGGAAACCAGTATGTCCTAGAACCGAAAATTCGAAGACAAGTGACATCTACCAACCCGCACTGGGCCCGCGTGGTGGATTACGGCCCACTCCCTCTCACAGAGAGGAGGCATGTGTCCCAGCAGTGGGAACATTATAGGCTGATGATGATGATGTTCTCCTAGCTAGAGTGATCTCACACCTTTTTAAACGAACTCGACTAGGTACCCCAAGGAACTCGCGCTGACGAGGAGGATATTACCTATCTTGACATTATAACGAATATGGAGTAATAAACGACTTCAAAACAATTAAAAAGGCACAGAAACGGTCTGAAAACTCACAATATTCAACAAGAACAAATTGAAACTATAGAGTTCAGTTTAAAATCCCTATGACTCTACTAAATACAACTCAAAACTGAAATACTCTGCTAAACTTGATAAAAAATCAGTCATTCCAATCAGCTGATTTTCATTAAAACAGTGTATGATAATAATCACAAAACATTGTGTAAACATCGTCTTAAGTAAGTACCTACCTCGCTATAAGTAAAGTAAGGAAAAAAAATTTTGTAGCAATTTGACTTAGATTATATACTTGTATAATCTAAGCAATTTGACTACCCTCTTAAATTGACCGCATATTCAAATCAAAACAGCTGTCGTTCGACAGTTGTATGAAATGGCTTTAACACGGCAAATTGACGTAGTGTGTTAATTTGAAAAGCAATTCATTTCCTTGTCTGTACCTACTGTCTTAAATGTCAGTCATCGGAGTCATTTGTTGGCAATCAGTGTTACCAGCAATCATGCCGACAAATACCTGGGATGACAAGGGGCGCCTCTTGAGTCGCTTTGGCGATAATATTTGAAAATATGATCTCAAAGTATATAGGTATTTCTGGTAATGTGCCATCCTGTCTTCCGTGGTCAGGTCTGTTTGAGGTTAACGATAGTTAAATTATTTTTGTTCTTCTTTGCGGATCAGTGCATCGTCTGAATTTGTTTTAATATTAAATGAATACCTGTAAATTAATTACCTGGAATGAATATTCAAACTAATGAAAATAATGCATTTTTATAACTACTGACCTTGGAATATCTTTTACGGTGCCTACGTTTGGAATTAAATATTGCAACTTAGGTAGGTACCTACTTGGCTAAATAATATGTATAACAAAAGCAAATCACTAACACCGCTTGACAAGGAACTAATTAGCATACATTAAAAAAAAACGATAAGTACACACGGCTACATATCAAGCTATACATTTCCAGTATAAGCTGATCTCGCATTGTATTGGATTTCCGTACAATCAGAGGTCAGCTTATAATGGAAATTTATAGTTTCATATGTAGCCGTGCTTCACCAAAATTTACGAAACAGAGATACCTACTAAGGCTACGGACACGAAGTAAGCGGGCGCGGAGAGGAGGCGGCGGCGGCGCGGAGAGCGGTGCGTTTTAATGCATAGATTTATATGGAACTGCCTCGTTGGTCTAGTGGTCGTAAGCGCTACTGCTGAGCATGAGGTCCTGGGTTCGATTCCCGGGTCGGGCAAAGTGTTATTGGGTTTTTCTATCTGGAATTTCTCAGTAGCAGCCCGGAGTCTGGATTTGTGCCCGGTTGATGGCAATAGGCTCGCCCCCTATTACATGGGACTTAAACATAACTGGCGAAATGTGGGTGTACCTGCTACAGGTACACCTCTGCCCAACCCTTCGGGGAAACAAGGCGTGATGTTATGTATGTATGTATTTATATGGAACTGGCTTCGGAGGCAGCGGCGCGGGGAGAAAGAACAGTTCTATATAAAACTATGCATTTGAACGTGCCGCTCTCGCGCCGCCGCCGCCCCGCACCCGCTGACTTCGAGACTGAGGCCTTAAAAGGTATTAGAGTTGGCCTCGTAGTAAATTGGTTTAGGATTCAGCAGTTCCTCACCCCCTCGAAACTATATACAACCTGTTTTTTTTGATATCCCATAACTCTAGGGTTATATTCTGTAGGTAAAAATAATACTAAAACTCCTAGAATAGGTGGTCCAAAAATGCATCGTTTCGGAGATATTATCAATCATAATTAAATTAGGTCAAAAATTGTCACCAGTATGACGAATCTTTACTTTTGCGAGGTTACTTACCTTACCGTACAAATAAACCCTCGATGTGTCTAGGTATCTAAGTTTCATTGATAAATACAAGTAATTCATTTTTATTCAAACCAATCATTCATATTTAAAGCTAAGAAAATGCGACGTTGTCATATTTCACGTAAGGGTGTTTTACATTAATAATCGTGACTTTGCCGAATTATTTTGTATGAAAAATGAAAAAAAATAATAACGAAGGATTGGAACATAACTCATATGCCAGTTGATTCTTTGATATGGCCTCAATCATACCCTAGAGTTATGGGATATCAAAAAAAACACGTTGTATAGTATTTTTATCTCACGAAGCGACGCACGCTTTACTTGTGGTAACCAAGTGTACACACGGCTACACATCAAGCTATACATTTACAGTTTATGCTGATCTCGCATTGAATAGGATTTCCGTACAATGCGAGGTCAGCTTATACTAGAAATGTATAGTTTCATGTCTAGCCGTATGTACAGTGCCGACCAAAAGTTCATGAGCAATCTCACAAAGCAATAGACTGACGCTTCGGTTTGACTTACGACCTTCTTCTATAAGTTGTTACAATACTGTAGACACGCACATTACACACACACACTCACTTTGTCTGCAACCAATGACTAGTTCAATAATCATCATTCGTTTTTAGTTTCATTCGTCTTGTTCACATAAATGTTAAAGTTTAGCAGGTAGACCACAAAAAACTAAGTAAATTATTTCGATTTCTGTGGGGTAGATGCAGTTTGTTACGAGTATTCAATTAATAGAACTTTTTTGGTTCGTGGATAATATTGGTGACGAGTATTTAGCGCAGTGTTGTGGTTATTATTATCAAAAAGCAGGCATAAAATATATTGAAGAGATCAGATCAGATCAGAGAATATTATTGCGCTACGTAAAAGTGAAGTGAATATCTAATGAAACCGGACTAAGTGTGAGTGTTATCATTAATATATTTCATATTTTACTAAACATAAATCTTAATCAAGGGTATTGTTGATAGAACAGAGGTATTGTTGAGACAGAAGATGCCTTTAAAGTTTTAAATTCATTGTGAGGTTTAATTCGATTAGTGAATAATAAATAATAAGGTATTATGTGTAATAAAAACAATGTTTTTCTTTGTTCTAGAGAAATACTGTGAGGGTTAAGAGATATGAGGAAGGGGCTTATTATCGAGTAGCAGCGACGTCAAATGGTGAATGAAACAAATGGTTTCATACCAACGAGACATTTTGCTGAATTATTAAAACACGTCATTATGAACCGTTCGCCGTGCACTCTGAAGGCTTGCATCACTGAAGACCAGCTAGAAAACCGTTTTTGACCTTAAAATATTGACCGTACCAACTTAATAAACAACAGATTCGTTATTGCATGAATTTATGGTAACGAATTTTTTAAGCACGTTTCAATAGGGTGTTTGTCGTATTTCTTGCAGATATACCGAAATTGTTTAATATTATTTTAGTAATAGTATTATTTTAGGATAAAAATTTGAGGTTTAGTTTCAATCTTCTTTTCGTAAAGAAAATGAATACTTAAGCTTTAACCTCAATAACAACCAATATTTACTAAAGTCAAATAAAATGTAAAATAATTAATACAAATAAAATATAAACAAACTGCCCATATTTAACCTTAAAATTACCTATTCTGTAAGTAGTTTTTTTACATTTTAAGTAGTCTAATATTCTTATTTATTACTTAATTACTTCGACCATGATCAAAGCTTAATATTTATGGTGAAAAAATCCATTAAAAATTTAAAATATTTCATAATTTAAATATGTCTAAATAATACAAACTGCTTCTAAGTTTCTTGACATCTATTTCACATCTTATTCAGCTGAAGTAATGATAAATAATTGTAGCAGTTTATTAACTTATGTAAAATAAATATAACGAATAAACATACATTTTTTAATTTTGTTATCATATTTCACGCATTTTTTATTCTAAAACCTTTATTGCAATAACAACATAAAAAAGCAGCAATATTTAAAAAATATTATTATCGAAAACAAAAATAATAATATTTGCAAAAAACCGCACTGTGTTTCACGAGATTAGAACCTGAGGCAGATTGAATTCCATACCAACGCTTAACGCTTTCTGCTATCTGCGCTTGTTAAGTAACTATCGAATTTTAGCAATGCCATTAACTGGTCAAGTTCACGCGCACAGTGCGTGTGTGCTAGCATGTTTAAAGCGACGGAAATATATTGTTGTTTCGTGTAACTGCGTTATCTGTGGTGTGTGTATCGTGTTGCTTACACATACAAATGTACGAGCTATACCGCGTGTTCACAGCAATACGACTCTTAGCGTGCTCATGCACTTTTGAGCGCTTACTGTACAAACAAGCTGAGAATGTGTGGGTGAAGACCAGTAGCGTCAGCAAATAACACACACGCCGACAAACACACCGATTCCGACTTCGCACAGTGGAACGAATGTATGGGAGCGGTTGGACGTAGACATTTCCGAAAAAAAAGAGTAAAATTATGCCAAACTAATGATGCCATCTTATTCGATTACTTAATGCCTTCATAACTTGTGGTGATGAATTTCTTCATAACTCCCATATTTCGGGAGTAATTTGAGAAAATGTGAAATTTTACTATGAAAATGAGTGTATCGAGCTCTCTCCCTCCTGATTCCGGGCTTGTTTCAAGTAGCGGTCTCTAATATCATAATGCTAATACTAAGAGCTATATTTAATACTAAGACACATAGTGCGCCAAATGTGCACTTTCTGGGATAAAGAGTGATGTTTATTTTATAACACAATTTTTTTATTTTTTGTTTATTTTGTTGATTAAAACCGTTTTTCTAAAGGTTTACCTTATTACAATAACATTTCTGAGCAGCCAATTAGAGAAGATATAAGCTAATTAGGATATATAATTAGGGACTTAAGGTTTACATATAAAACTGATGCACTAATGATTACTGATAAGAACATTGCTATTATTTAATTACTAAATGGCTCTTAATACACTAATTTAGCATGCATCATTTACTAATTATCACAATAACTAATTACCTTGCAATATTTAACAAAGGATACCTGGGATACCTGGATTTTATATAAATAGGTCACTATTAGTAACTTTAAAATCAGTGTTGATTTACACCTCGTTGTATCCAAGCTAATCTCGCAATGTATTTTCCAAATTTTAATACAAATCTTGATATTCACGTTGCTTTATGCGCACGCGCACATAAAGATTTACGCGACTTTAACTATTTGTTCAGTGTTTTAAAAGATAACAGTTGTGTTCAGTTATGTGAAAGTGCTGAAACAAGTTTAAAAGACTGGTGTCGTCGATTTTGCTACCGCATTTATGCAAAATGGACACAGTCTGGAAGAAGCACAGATAAGTTTCGGAAGAAACATGAGATTTGGCTACAGGCTGCAATTCAATGGCCGGAATTACAGAATGAAAATATGGAACCTTCTACAGAAAATATAAGTGACGTCATCGAGCCCATAATTTCTCCTGCTAAATCTGATGCTTCAACTTGTACACATCCTAGTCCTCGTAAATCTTTTGAGGACCTTAGTAACCGGCAAAAAAGAAGACGCACTGAAGATAGTCTTTCATGCAGCAGTAGCAGCGCTGAAATTATGTTTTCGGCCGAAAGGGCGCTTCAAAAGGCAGGACAAAGCGATACAGCTTATGTTATGAAATACTTGACGGAGAATCCAGAAGAGGCCTCAAAAATCAAAGCCTTCATTGAAGGTAAATCAATTCAGGTACGGGAAATATCCCCTTTGAAGGCATTGGCTCTTTATGTATCGATGAACTTATCGAAATGGCGCTATAACACTCTTCGGGATTTCAACACTCAAGAAGGAGCTCTTCAATACCCGAGTTACTACATGTTGGTTAAAGAAAAAATTAAGTGCTATCCGGCCAAAGAAGATCTCACAGTTACAGAGAGCTCTGCAAAAATCAAATTACAAGCCTTGATGGATTTAACCTCAAGAAGACTTATTAGGTCGTTAGAAACCCCTGTTGATCCCAATCAACAGCTCGTATTGACCAGCAAATGGGGTTTTGACGGATCATCTAGCCAAAGCATTTATCATCAAAGGACGAGTGAAGATGAGCAAATCGATCTTGCTAGTAATTTTATGATTAGTCTTGTACCACTGCGGCTCGTCTCAAAAGGTGTAACAATTTGGGAAAACGAGCGACCATCTTCCACTTCATTTTGCCGGCCAATATTGTTTAAGTTTATAAAGGAAACCAAAGAAAATGTGCAGAGAGAGATGGCTGAAATCGAAGCAGAGATTGAAGCCTTAACTCCATCCACCATCAATGATGGAATTAGTGTCAAACACCAACTGCTGTTGACAATGATTGATGGTAAAATTCATTCCATTATATCCAATACAGCAGCTTCAGTGTGTGACATATGCAAGGCTTGTCCTAAAGAAATGAATAATTTAGAGTTAATCAAAGATAAACACGCAAACGAGGACATGTATAAATATAGCTTAAGCACCCTTCACGCTTGGATTCGCTCAATGGAATGCTTATTACACATTTCCTACAAATTAGACATAAAATCATGGCAAGTAAGGGGTGATATAGCAAAAAGGCAAGTTGATGACAGGAAGAAAAGAGTTCAAGAGGCTGTAAGAAGAGAAACGGGCTTACTTCTCGATGTTGTGAAACAAGGCAGTGGATCCACCAACAATGGCAACTCGGCAAGGAGATTTTTTGAAAACTACACTAAATCTGCTGAACTGACCGGAATAGATGCTATGCTTTTAAGAAAAATCTGTGTGATCTTGCAGTGTATTTCATCAGGAGAGAAGATCAACGTAACTAAATTCCGAGAGTTCTGCTTTGATACTGCTAAGCTTTACGTGGAGTTATACCCATGGTATTATATGCCTTCTTCACTTCATAAAATTTTAATGCATGGGCCAGACATAGTTCAGAACATGTCAATTGTGCCCATTGGTTTTCTATCCGAAGAGGCATCTGAGGCTAGAAATAAAGATTTTAGAAAATATAGAGAGGGGCATTCTCGAAAGCATAGCAGTATCTCATGCAATGAAGATATTATGCACAATCTTTTACTGTCTTCTGATCCACTTGTTACAAGTATCCGTCCAAAAGGAAATAAGTTTGTAAAAAAATCTTCTTTTAAGGAATTTTATGAGCTTACGGATTCTGAGAAAAGTGATATCGAATTTGTTAACATAAATGATTTAGCGGACATCGATTCTGAATTTGAATTAATTGATGATGATGATGATGACGAAGATAATTAAATGATGTTATTGTTTTAAAATGTGTAACTTAGTAAATTAGAGCTTACATCTTAATTATTTATTGTACTTTTAATGAAACTAGGTAATTTATTATCAACTTACTTAAAAGTCATACTCTCATCAGTTCTTGTGAATATTTTTGTTAATATATATTTCTGTATATATATAATATATTTATAGACCTCTTAATAAGTCTGTCTGCGGTTTAAAGTAAATACAAATGGGGAAAAAACGTTTTTTTTTTTAAATTTTCATTTCCTTTTATCCCAGAAAGTGCACATTTGGCGCACTATGTGTCTTAGTATTAAATATAGCTCTTAGTATTAGCATTATGATATTAGAGACCGCTACTTGAAACAAGCCCGGAATCAGGAGGGAGAGAGCTCGATACACTCATTTTCATAGTAAAATTTCACATTTTCTCAAATTACTCCCGAAATATGGGAGTTATGAAGAAATTCATCACCACAAGTTATGAAGGCATTAAGTAATCGAATAAGATGGCATCATTAGTTTGGCATAATTTTACTCTTTTTTTTCGGAAATGTCTACGTCCAACCGCTCCCATACATTCGTTCCACTGTGCTTCGCCTTTGTCTCGGAGAGCTCCTGCGTTTCACGTTGACCGATTTAAATTCCGTTTACATGGGTGGACACCACTACCTGCACGAAAGTTATTGACTTCGGGTAGTCAACAATGGAAAGCTGTTTTGAAATCATATTTGTTTGAACCTGAAAACATCCAGTGCAGAACGTGGGTTTAACAATGAACTGTATTGCTAATTACCAATGTCAAAATGGTTTTTCGAAAAAACAGGCCAACACGAGAAAGTTGACAGTCATTGTTATTGAGTATAATTGATTGAGTTAGAAAAAACCCAGTAATATATGATTAAAATTATAAAAAGAACCGTTGTGCCGTTTAGGCTTGTGCAGACCAGCGCGACACGCGACGCGACTCAAAGGCACCGCTCGTCACGTGACCAGCGGTGCTTTTGTGTCGCGTCGCGTGTCGCGCCTGTTTGAAAGAGCCTTTTTAGTTCTCGAAACAACATTTGTCGACAAACTAACAGTTTAGTCGCATTAGTGACGATTTATATAACCTGGGGTGATTTCTCTTGAAGATTTTGGTACAATGTAATAAATCAATTAATTGGTCACACAAAATAGGCTATCACTAGTAGTGACTAGTGATAGCCTATTTGTGACCGTCAGAATGCCAAGTCATAGGTCTCGAGTTGGAACCCAAGGCACGCATCTCTGACTTTTCGAATTCATGTGCGTATCGAATAATTACCACTTGCTTCAAAAACGGAGATGGAAAACATCGTAAGGAAACTGGCATGCCTGAGAGATATTTCTCGACGGCATGTGAAGTCAAACTCAAACTCAAAGCATTTATTTAAATTAAACCATTTACAGGCACTTTTGAATTATCAAAGAGTCGGTCAGTTAGTCAGAAAGTTGAAGCTAGTTGCCCATTCCAAAACGCCAAGTCAAGCCAAGCCAAGTCAGAGGCCTTTGGGCGGCATAAAAACTCTGACACCAATACCCTAATTGCGTAATACACGATCAATCGAAATTTGTTTTGATTTGAAACAGATTGCTAATCCATTGCTTCATAAGTTGGAAAAAAATCTGATCAACAACGTAAATAACGCAATTAATGTTGTTGAACTGTCAAAATAGAACAAATTTGTCATAATCGTTTACGAAAATAAGTTACGCAATTAGGGTACAGGTTAGTCACTAACTACATGAAAAAGAACTATAGCTAGAGCTAGGGCGGGGGTAGATTAATCTAGCATAACACTCTACTCTTTATAATTTCAATATAACATGATCTCCTAGCTAGATTGATCTCACAACTTTTTAAACGAAGTCGACTAGGTACTCCAAGGAACGCTCTGACTAGGAGGACATTACCTATCTTGACATTATAACGATTGTAGCTAATGTCATTTATATTGCCAAGGTCGTTCTTGTTTTCTAAACTAAGCTTGAACAATCCCATTAGCACTATTACGATGAACAGATAGACGACCGCCTCATCCATGGTTATCCTCTGTCTTGAGTTTACAAGTCATTGGGCCATTGGCTTCTTCTCTGATGCCGTGTTGTTAATATATCGCTTGTATTACGGACTAGCTTCTACCTGAGACTAAGTCCGCCTGGAACTCAACTATAAGCACCTACCATATCCAATGGCAATCCGTAGTAGTGTAGTTTTTTATCAGTGAACGTTTTTAGAGTTTTGTACCTCAAAAGGAAAAAATCGTGTGTCTGTCTGTCCGTCTGTCGTAGCCAATTTGCCCCGAATCTAATTGACCGATTAAGTTGAAATTTTGTACATATATGTATTTCTATGATCCAAACACGGACGTGTAACGTAAATAAATACATTTTGAATATGGGGCAGCTAAGAAAATTTAAAAAAAAGTTATGCGACGTTAAGTTATGTACCGTGTGACATATCAAATGAAAGAGCTTGTTGTGAGGGGAGAATGGTTACCTACAGGAAACCCTATGAGAAGTCGATGGTCTTAAAATAATATGGTAAATCTCTCAATATTGAACTTAAAAACTTACATTTGCAGTTGGAATGTATGGGAGAATATGTTTTTCAACTACAATGTTAACTTTGTTCTTGTGATAAATTCATCCCCAACTACGGAACCCTTCATTGTGCGTAGTCCGACACGAACTTTACCGGTTTTTTTGTAATCGAATCAGTGCTTTCAGACACCTCTTGCAAACACACAAACAATTTTACCTTTTTAGGGTTCCGTTGCCAAATGGCAAAAAACGGAACCCTTATAGATTCGTCATGTCTGTCTGCCTGTCTGTCTGTATGTCACAGCCACTTTTTTTCCGAAACTATAAGAGCTATGCTGTTGAAACTTGGTAAGTAGATGTATTCTGTGAACCGCATTAAGATTTTTACACAAAAATAGAAAAAAAAAACAAATAATTTTGGGGTTCCCCATACTTAGAACTGAAACTCAAAAATTTTTTTTTATCAAACCCACACGTGTGGTGTATCTATGGATAGGTATTTAAAAATGATATTGATGTTTCTAATATAATTTTTTCCTAAACTGAATAGTTTGCGCGAGAGACACTTCCAAAGTGGTAAAATGTTTGTCTCCCTGTAACTTCTAAAGTAAGAGAATGATAAAACTAAAAAAAAATATATGATGTACCTACATTACCATATAAACTTCCACCGAAAATTGGTTTGAACGAGATCTAGCAAGCAGTTTTTTTTTTTATACGTCATAAATCGTAAACCGCAATTTACCTTTCATACAATGTTACTTGCTGCTACGGAACCCTTCATGGGCGACTCCGACTCGCACTTGGCCGCTTTTTATAATAAGTTTAAATTAAGATTAATTTAGATATAAAGTCCAACCCTGATTAGGTACCCCTTATGCACAATCTACAAAGATCTCTACTCTAGCGATGCCTCAAACGCCTTTCTCTACGTTTCCCTTCAAAAAGTTGCCAGCGCAAGGTCGACTCATCGGCCATTAAATACTGCCGAACTATTCTTTCTCTAAAAATCTCACAATTGAAAACCAAGATGAAGTGAGATTGAAGTGAACTGTTATTCCACCAGATGCTAAAGATTGACACTATTGACACACTATTGTAACTTCACGATGACGTTTCTACAGAATTAATCCGGTATAAGTACACCATCATCATCATCATTTCAGCCGAAAGACGTCCACTGCTGGCCATAGGCCTCCCAAGCACCGCCACTTCGACCGATTCTGTGCTTCCCGCATCCAGTAGATTCCTGCGGCCTTCACAAGGTCATCGCTCGACCTTGTGGGTGGCCTTACGTCTTCCAGTACGCGGTCACCACTCCAGAACCTTTCGGCCCCATCGGCCATCCGTTCTGAGAGCAATGTGCCCTACCCACTGCCACTTAACACGTTCAGTGCCGGGAGCCCCCCTCGCGGAGGGCTCATTTTAAATGTAGGCTTTCTTAGCGAATTCAGCATTATAAACTGTGAAGATAAAATCAGTTGTGTATTTTAACATGATTTCAAACCTAATGCCGGTGACTCTCCTAGAGTCAACTTGCAATATGTATGGCGGCATGGCGTATGAGCTGTACGAAAAATGGGTGGAGTCGAAAGTGTTAAGACGCATATGCCAGTGACCTTGAGTGGTTAGCTTGCGTGTTCTGTACTGATCTCACACAACGCGTCGTATGTCCAGCCAGGGCCCTAATTCACTATGACCACTTAACGATTCCTTACTTCGAAATCACGTCAATTCCTTAGCTAATTACGACATCTGCTAATAACGTATTCTCTATGACACAATGAACGAAACCGCGTGAGATGAACGCGAAGTTGGCGTGGTTTGAACTGTCAAAATACCACGCTCGGCAACCGTATGGAATCGTTAGCCACGTAAGGTATACAAATGTTCTGTGATCGTTAATTTTGAATAAAGGAATATTTAAGGTAAATTTGTTCGGGTAAAATTCAGCAAAACCTATGAAGAAGGTAAGAAACACTTGTTTTTTGTATATAAATATATATTAGATAGATAGATAAATCGTTTATTTAGTGCACACAAAAGACAGCACAACATACAATAGCACGATAGAATAATAACTAATTAGCTATTAGGAAATAGCCGCAAGGTGATATTATACAAGCAAATAAAAAAAATAAAAGGAAGAAAACAAGACATTATGATGACACTATTGGCTATTACACAATGTAAAATAATGGATCAGAGTGCGCAACACAAGGGATCGTAAGGTCATGCTTCATGTAACTTATATTATATTAAAGTAACCACACTAATAAATAGGTATTATACAATGCCGCCCATGGGCATATGTGACTGCCCGTATTTTTTTGAATACCTATTCATGAAAAATTTACGAAAAAAAACTTTTTTTTCTTAAATATATTTTTTTTCAACCTCCTATGATTTTATGGACTTTATTTGTGTTTTGTTTAAAATAAATACATTTTTTTTTTTTTTGAATCGTCATATTCGAAATATTTTAGTAAAAAATGTTAGTTAATCCGATAAAATAAGTCATAAGGTTTTAGAAATAATAAACAGAATCCGAATCGAGCCAATAACATCGGAGTTATGGCAAACACTACTCAAAAAATATAAAATTGTTTATCATGAAAAATATTTTAAAGAAAAGACCCCCTTTTCAAAGTTAATTCTCGATAATTTTCATGAATATTCAGAAAAATACGGGCGGCCACATGCCTATGGACGTGAAATTTATAGTGGTTTTATTTATCTACTTTGCTAAACATTTTCTATATTTTATAGAAAATAATGATAATACTTACAATTATTCCCTTCAATCACAAAATGGTCCAATAGGTAATATTGTTGGTAACATAAATTATTTCAAAATCTACAAGAACCCTCAAAACAAACAAAATATGTACATAAAAACTCACTCGGACAGCTTTTGAAATCTTTTGAAAACAAACATCTGTTAAGTACGTTCAAAAGCATTAACTCAATACATTTTAACACTGCTGTTAAAATATTGTCAATTTATTTATTAGTTAAACAAAAATTTGCCATAAGGTTTTTAATGTTATAAATAACAATAAAATAAAATAAAAAACAATCCTTTAGGAATTATTGATGTTCAAAATGGAGTATTTGCAATTACTAGTTTTAGGATCAAATAATGTCGAACAAAACTTCAAAACGCACGCGTGGTTTCATAATTTGCCATAGACAATTTGTCTTGGAGCATACAGAATACGACATTTCGATTCCTTGCCGTAACATGGGTTTCTACAAGACACGATATTGACATGGTTTGCACGTGGTAAGACATAAGCGGGGAATCATATTACCATACAGAATTGGGGCCCAGTAGGTAATAGAACTCGCCATCAAGGACCGCTGTCCCAAATAAGACGTATTATTAATTTATTATACATAAAATAAAAGGTATTTTAATAAAACACGTATACTAAAAGATCAATGATTAAATTATCTTTAAAATAGTGAAGGTTTCAAAAAAATACGGTTAATAAATTTTGCGTGATTCTCAGTTTTTTATCCGCGTTAGACATAACTTTACAAATTAATATAAACATAATCTAAAATATTCCTATATTAAGTTATTAACAAAAATCATTAAAGTCGGTTATCTTCGCCTTAAGTTTGACAATTCTTCGGCATAACTACTGAAAACTTGACAGTTATTTGACATTTCTCTGTAAACGTGTCAATGTAATTTGTAGTTCTATACTGTTTAGTTCATTGGTAATGAACTTGAACTCGATGACCGTGACTTAGGTAATGGTCGCATGCTAAATGTAATTACGACCTAGTCGCTACTCGTTGAAAACAATAGTACTATTTTTAACCAACTTCAAAAAAAAAGGAGGAGGTTCTCAATTTGTCGGGATATTTTTTTTTTTTTATGTATGTTCCCCGATTACTAGAAGACGGTTGGGCCGATTTGAAAAATTATTTTTTTTGTTTGAAAGGGTGTACTTTCAAGTTGGTCCCATTGTCATTTGGTCACGATCTGATGATGGGATCTTGGAGAAATCGAGGGAACTCCTCAAATATTATAGGCACATCTATAGCGATTTGGGTATTTTTGATGAGCAGTTGACATAAGGTTATTGTAACTTAGATAAATTACAAATCAACCCACTAAAAAGTGAAAAAAAAAACTTTTTTACAAAAAATACAACCGACTTCCAAACTACAAAGTGAAAAATAACTTTAATTTCGGAAGTCGGTATCAAAAAACTAAAATACTGATCCGAAGACACTACTCTTTGTACTAGTAGATCTCACGCTAGCAAGCATCTAATATACCGACGTTCGCACGGATGTAATAAAACGTGGCGGGATTTTATCGTGCACTGGTTTTAAACTCTCGGTGTTATGCCGAGCGTTGAGAATCCAAAGCGCTGGGACGCACTCTCGTCCCAGCGCGTTGAAAAAACACACTGTTGGATTTTCAACTCTCGGCGCTAAGCAGAGCGTTGAAAATCCAGTGCACGAAAAAATATCACCGCGATTTTATTACGTCCGTGCGTATGTCGGCTTAAAATTTTAATAAAATATTTATCTAATTTTAATTTAAAGCTTATCCCTTAAAATATAATTTTATTTCATGAAAAAATTAATTAATTCATTTTTAAATTTGGGCAGAAACAAAAATAAGTTAACACCATCTCAAGTTTGACGAAATAACAAAAATGCAAAATTGTCTTGTTTATATTTTCACGATGACTAACGCACACCAACTCATTCATTTTCACACGATTTTCTTTAGGTACCTAACTGCTAAAAACATGGTGGACAAACCATGTTTTGTTTACTCAAAAGTTGAATGATGTCATTATCGTAATAAATATTAAATTACATCGTCTTCCTTTTTTATGGCTTTTTATCCATAATAAGGTATAATTCTTACGTTTAATTTCACCTTCATTAGTGAAAATTATGACTGACAGACTGTAAACTAAATAAAAAAAGCGGCCAAGTGGGAGTCAGGCTCGCACACGAAGGGTTCCGTACCACCATATAATATTTGACAATACATTTTTTTTTTTTACTTTTGTAAAAGTCACGTTTTTGTATGCCATCCCATACAAGAAACGTGATACGAAAACGCTTTAATATTTTTTATAACTTTTTTTTTAATATTTAAAGCTGTCATAGTAGTGCACCTATCATGTCTACCTATCACGGTTCAAAGTTATAGTCCTACTGACTAAGATATCATGGATCATTCGGTTCCCTACAAAATGTTCGAGCTGGATGGTGCTGATCCACGCGTCATGTTCGTGAACGGACGCCGTCAGTTGAGACTGGTCATCTCTTATCTGCCAGGGCTTATTTTTAATCTTATATTTCCAATTGCTTTTGATTATTGTTTGTACATTGTTATCACATGTAGAAGCAACAAGAATAATGTACCCTGGATTTTGTAATTGTATCTATATTTAAAAGAGTGTCCCTGAAGTTCCATGCCCGTTCTTCTCCATAAAGATCTACGTTTTGGAATGGACAACTAGCTTCAACTTTCTGACTAACTGACCGACTCTTTGACAATTCAAACAAACGTGCCTGTAAATGGTTTCATTGAAATAAAAGCTTTGAGTTTGATACTACCCTACCTATTCACAGACGGATGGACAGCGGAGCCCCCGCGCCACCATTTAGGTACGGAACCCTAAAAAAAATTTGATGATTGTTTGTTCGTAAGTAATGAGTAAATTACCTTAAGAAGATAAGTAGATAACACATTATAGGCAGTTGACATACTGACCGTGAAGCCTGAATTTGATAACTTAAATTGCATATCTGACCTGGTACCGTTTTAAGTAAATCTTAGGTTAGGAGAACCATAGATCACGTTGTTGTTATCTTTAGACAATTAATCCCTTTACATTTGATTATGCGCTTTATTTTACATGTAATTAAGGATAGAGGAAAATTCTGCATCTCTTTTAAAGTATAATTAGAAATAGTGGAATTTTCTTTGTCAGACGAAACCTATGATCAACGGTGAACATTAAGAAAACATAACTATATTTATATATTATTATTGTTGTTTGTCTACAATTACAGTAACATTATAGTATTAAGTTTATTATTACATTTTTAGGGTTCTGTGGTTACGAGTTTCTTGCCGGCTCTTCTCCATAGGAAGCAACCAATTGGAACCGTGCACCTAGCTTCTGACGTTTCATAAGTGCCCTTGTAGGTTTATGTGAAATAAAATAATTTGAATTTACGGAAAACTCATAATATTTTTGTTATTATTTTTTGTATCTCTCTCTATAGGTGTCTTTTTGCAAACTTTTAAACATATTTTATGAACCTTTCAAAATCTTAAAAGAATGGATTGGGAAGGTGTAAGCCAACGTTCGCACGGACGTATTAAAATCACGGCGATTTTTTTTTGTGCACTAGATTTTCAACGCTTTGCTTTTAGCGCCGAGAGTTGAAAATCCAACAGTGTGTTTTTTCATCGCGCTGGGACGAGAGTGCGTCCTAACGCGTTGGATTCTCAACGCTCGGCTTAAAATTGAGAGTTGACAAACCAGTGCGCGATAAAATCCCGCCACGATTTTATTACGTCCGTGTGTACGTCGGCTAAAGAGCTAACTTTACAAAAAGTTTCTTCTCCTTAATTTTTGGTAAAAAAACGTTGATGTTTTTTAGGGATATTTCTATCCCAAAACTGGTTGAGCCGTGGTTGAATTTCTGTTACTGAAAGTCAAAATATGGCTACAAGCGGATGTTTCAGGATTTTACCTAGGAGGATGCGCCTTAAAACTCATGCTCAGCACCCGTAGCATAACAACCATAGAAACAGGTTTTCTACGGGTTTTGTCGACGGCAGAACAGACAAAATGACAGTTTGTGATTGTTTATCTGTCATTTTGTCTATTCTTCCGTCGACAAAACCCGTTTCTATATGTGTTCATGCTAAGCATGCTGCAATTAAACTTCAGATTAAAAAGCGTGTTCCAGACGGGCTCGTGGCTAAATAATAACAGCCGCACGGGTCGATCGAAGATACGCTTGCCGAGGTCCATTCGATGTGGAGCCATCCATTACTTAACAGCGACGAGGGGTGAATTTTAGTAAGAGAGAAGCCGAAGCGAAGCCGGTTTTAACTTACTTACTTATCAATAAAGTCAAAATTAATTTATTAACATACACATACATAACATCACGCCTTGTTTCCCCGAAGGATTGGGCAGAGGTGTAATTGGGGGTGGGTGGGTGTAATTTATTAACTTAAATATAAAAGTGGTTTCTTTACTGAATTTAACAACATCTATCGTCAAATAGCAGAACCAAAAGATATAGTGTCATTATGGTTCTGCACTACACAAACATTGTTTTACACTTTAATTTTTTTACAGAAAACTCAACTAAATTAGGTAGGTACTATCATTCTAAAATGATTTTATGAATATACAGAATCGGATATTATTCAGTTGTGAAAACTAAATAAACACACTATTGACTGTGCCATTTTTCAATTAAATAGTGGTAGAGTAAGGCCTCGAGGCAGAGGCCTTACAGTCCGTGCAATCCACGAAGACGCGCCCCACTCCGTGATTACTGTACTGTAAGCTGAACTCTAGTACGGCGCGGAGCGGAGTGGGGCGCTTCTTCATGGATTGCACTATCTATACTGATGCGAACCTCGGAAGGGAAGCCGGTAGGAATCGTGTTCTACGGTGCTTTCGCCACTGTTACATAACGAGAACGTGCTTTCCGAGACACGGAGGGGTGTGAAAGCATGTTAAACCGTTAGTCCTAGTTGTCATTCGTAAATCTTTGACGGTCGTCAGAAGCCCAAAAGTCTGATAACCAGTTTTACCAAGGGGTATGGTGTCAGTCAGTAACTAGGTTGTGAAGGTCAGATAGGCAGTCGCTCCATGTGAAATACTGGTATTCAGCTGCATGCGGTTAGACCCCAACATCGTTGAGAAAACGCTAGGCAGAATTACAAAAATGTTTTCGTAAATTTCCGGAAAAATTACCTACGGAACACAGCACAGACTTGTCCCGTTTTTTGTATAAACATTACATGCATAGAAAAATAAGTATGTTATGTGTTTCACAGTCCAGTCTCCACAATAATAATACCTATACGCTTTTATTACAGCGGCATTATTTTAATAATGTCGATTATTTATTTATTTGATGCGATTGTTCGTCGACTAACGTTTGAGTTCTAATGTTTTTTTTTATTTTAATAGAGTCATTATTATAGTATGTGGGTAAATGTTATGGAATTAATTCGCATTGGAAGCAATTCTAGAATTGTGTAAAAGAAATGTAGAATAATGTATTTTGTCTCTTGAATCTGGAAAAACAATACGACAGTAGCCTGTATTAAAAATATTACACAAGGTGACATCAGGTTTATAAGACACATCCAGCCTGTCCCTTATTGTCCTCCCCCAGCGACGGCCAAAGCCGAGATCCGTACCCCACAGGGGGTGCCCTTAGCGTGTAGTCACTTAGTTTATAATTTTTATGCCTTGACTGGAGGCCTTAATTTATTGAGGCAGCACAGAAAAATCCGGTTAAGCAGCCGACAACCTCCTAGGTTGACGTGCGAGAAGCCATACCCGAAAAAAAAAAGGTCCGGATTTCACACGGGTGCATTTCATATGTGGTGTCAGTTGTGTTAAAAAAAACACTTATTCTATCTTAAATATAAGGTTTAATTTATTCTAAAAGTTCATGATTAACATAACAATTTCTTGGTGAACTATCGCCCTCTTGCGTCATCGATCAACCACGTGTAAGTTTTTTGATAAAGAGTTTTCAATATTGCTGCTATAATTTTCAACTGCTTGCTGTATAATTTGTGCAGTACCCCTTAACTCATTGAAATATAGGCGTAGGCAATTTTAAGTAGGGCATCTCGTAGTTAACCTCTGAGATCATGACTACTTAACCGGGCTTTCCTGTAGGTGCCTTAAGCTACTACACTTAAAACCTCCAGCCAGGGATTATTCAACTATGCTAATTAAAACTAGGTGAACGCTCGCTAAGGGCACCCCCTGTGGAGTACGAACCTCGGCTTAGGGCGTCAACCGGAGGGAGGACATCAAGGATGGGACGGGCTGGATCAATGTTTTGATCATGATATTATTAGTCGGGGAATTTAAAGCTACGTGCTCAGCTGCAACAACTGCTGGCACTTCGTTACCGAGAACGGGTTGGGGGCAGTATCATTTACTCGGGGAATCGCGAAGGACCTCGGCGGCGAGGTCGGAATGACGGGAGGCGTCTGTTTTTGTACAAATATAGGTGCTTGGTAAGCGTTCAGTACCGAGTATATCGAGAATGCAGTAAAACGCGTGACGTGAGTACCGCACTGGATGTTTCTACCGAGGCGCGGTAAACCGAAACGATCGCGCCCCGCTCCCGCCAGCTATACTGAGCCAATCAGAAAACCCTCATTGAAATATAGGCGTTCGGTAAGCTTTCGGCCAGTGAGGAAAAGGCCTAAGTGTTTGTAATTGAACGGTTATGCATTTAGAAATAAAGAAAATGCGTGTATGACCAGATGTATGAACGTAAACGAGGCAAAAGGCGTAAGTAAGGATCGTAGCAGGTAGCGTTCTGTAGTTTCTGCCTACCCCCATGGGAAGAAGGCGTGAGTTTATGTATGTATGTATGTATGTAAATAAAGAAACTATACCTATCTAAAATAAACATGATTGAGAAAAGTACGCCAATATTATGATTCAAAAGGCTGAATCATAGTCCTGAACCTTGAACCTACAATAATAATATCATACTTGGGGAAAATTGACCACAACAATTGAAGGGTTACATTTTAACCTTTACCCCTCTGACAAATCAATACCCATTGACCTATTGTCTTGGTCACCTAGTTGTGTCTTTTAAAAGTTTGTATTACTAATAATAAATTGATGGGTTTTCCTAATGACTTGGTTTCGGATCGGGTTTAGATGTGGTTTAGGGATACGATGTAAAGAAGACAATAAGACAATGAAAACACTGACAATACAAATGCATAGGCGTATTTTAAAATTGCCAAATAAATCCTAACACTGAAATTACGACGATTTTTTATGACTGTAATGTGATTTAATAATTTTTATAAAATGAAATGGAGGAGGGGCTTTGTGGCTAAGTTATAACAGCCGCACGAGTCACTCGATCAAGTTAAGCTACGCTTGCCGCGGTTGGTCCGTGGATGGGTGACCATCTGTACATACCAAGACAGCTCCGTGCCTCGGAAAGTACGTTTAAGCCGTTGGTCCCGGCTGTCATTTTTAGATCTTTGACAGTCGTTACGGGTAGTTAAAAGCCCAAAAGTCTGACAACTAGTCTTACCAAGAGGTATCGTATTACCTAGTAACTAGGTTGTGGAGGTCAGATAGAGGCAGTCGCTCCATGTAAAATACTGGTATTCAGCTGCATCCGGTTAGACTGGAAGCCGACACCAACATAGTTAGGAAAAGGCTAGGCAGATGATGAATGTGATTTTTTAATTATTTATTTTATTTATTTAATTGTGAAATTTATTTAAAGTTTTATTTAAAATGTGACACTGTATTGAATATTTTAATTTATGACTTGATTTATTGTTTTTATTTTTATTTTATTTATTTAATTGTGAAATTTGTTTAAAGTTTTATTTAAAATGTGACACTGTATTGAATATTTTAATTTATGACTTGATTTATTGTTTTTTATTTTTATTTTATTTTATAGTATTTTCAATGATAAATATGAATAGTTTTTTTAAACATGTACCTACTACTAACACCTACTGTGGACCAAAAAGTTGTCTTTTAAATAAATGAATTGAATTAAAATTGGAAACGTGATTTTTTTTTCAAACAAATTAATAAATAATGGTAATGAGCCGACTGTGGTTTTTGCCAATCTTTGACTAGCTATAGTAACTAAACTATTGAATATATTTGGTTGATTTTTTGTAAGCAGACTGGGTACGTCATTAGATATTCGAAATTAATTAATTTGCTGTTGTATTGCCGTCTCCACATTGTACACCTATTTTTAGAGAACACCGATAAAACAAATTGTGCACAATTAATAAAACGTTACATTAGGCAATTAAAAGTGCCTTCGTTCTCCAATGTATCGTGAAATATATGTCTTTCCCAGTTTTATTTTTAAGAACAAACAGTTTTATAAGTGGTGTGGGTGAATGAAATGAAATTATTAATTGAGAATAAGTATATTTATTTTATTTTCATCTAGTTTCTTATTAAATTACATTTTTAAATATTTCTTAAAATAAAAGAATTAAAAAAACATTTAAAAATATAAAATTATTTGCATTATTATTAATACTGAATATTTTTTTATTATTATTGTTAATTCACAATTTCAAATGAAGCGTTTAAAATTTAAAAAAATATAGAACAATGAATATTTTGTTCCATATCCTAATGCATGACATATTACCATAATGATAACTTTACAATAATCACTGCATTGTATTTATTGTTTGCATGAAATAAATACGCTTTTGAATTTTTTATTTAAATACCGTAAGTCGCTGTGGTAATAGAAAGGGCCAAGTTAGAACCGACCTCCTGTCTAGAAAACCCCCTAATTTATTAAATTTCGGTAAATTATTAATTATCGATTGAAATGCAACACTGCTACACACCAACACTTAAAATGTACAGTCACGAGCATAAATACTTGATTCAAAAGCGATTTTCTCCTAAGCTCTTAATATATATATGTCGGCGCGAGACGATGGTGTCAACTCACACCTCGTCCAGTTCTTATCAGCGTGAGACGAAGATGTCATTCACACCTCATCTAACTCTCAAGATCATGGTGGTCTTTGTTAGCGCTAAGAGCGTATTGATATTAAATAATGAATAATTGTTTCCGATATGAAAGGCGACGACGTAAATCTGATTGCGTCGAACGTGGCCGGGGGTCGGCTTGCATTTTCTCGTGAGAACGTTTTAAGACGATAAGAGTTTAGCATCAGAGGAGCCTGGATCAGGCAGTGAGTTCCTTTGAGACCGCGGGATCGACTGTGCGCGACCCGCGGACTCGTTACGCCCTTCTAATTTATTTAAGAAAAGCGTTGAATATAAGTTACTTGTAGACTTTTCTAGTTAGACTGATTACTTCACGCGTTTCCTTTGCCCACGAAGTAGATAGACAGTTAAATAACGAACAATTTAATTGATAATCACCCTTCTGACGATGATTGTGAGCTCGGCGCCCCGACATGTATTTTATGGTGTTACGAACATAGTATTGTCGAAACCATGCTATTATGAAACAGTACCACACGATCAATCACAATCTGTTTCGATTTGAAACAGACTGCTAATCCATTGCTTCATAAGTTGGAAAAAAAAACAGTGGCACTCTGGGAGTGTCGACAGAAGTGAAAACAAAAATACATCCAAGTTCTTTCAATTACATATAACATTGATACATAACGTAATATAAATAAAGAGCACAATCACGTTTACAAAAATGAGGTGTTGGTAACGGTGTCGCGAGTTCAATTGTTTTTTCCCATCTGAAAAATGCCCAACGCGCCTAAAGAAGTTTTCACTTCAAAAATCTGCTCAACAACGTAAATAGCGCAATTAATGTTGTTGAACTGTCAAAATGAAACAAATTAGTCATAATCGTTTACGAAAATAAGTTACGCAATTAGCGTACAGGTCTTTTCACGAAGTTGTAATTAATGAATGAAAGGCAATTGCAAGCAATTGAGATGAGAATGTCTAGAGGGATGTATGGTGTTATGCGAATGGTTAGAATAAGAAATGAGTACCTATACACCGTGAAATTTGAATCACAGTTTTGCTATAACAAACGTTATTCAGACCATGGTCTACTACTATTCTACAGCATCCAATAAAAAAAAAACATAATTGGTTTTTGAAAAAACACAAAAAAGACTAAGTTTAAAATGTCAAGATTATCTACTGCTTACTATGGAGGTACAATTCCGTTTAGACAATGCTGTATCCCGTGCGTGGTGTCTGTGTTGTAGGGAGTAACGATAATTATTGACATTTTAAATTTTGTGTTTTTTCAAAAACCAATTATGTTTTTTTTTATTTTTATTGGATGCTGTAGAATGGTAGTAGACCATGGTCTGAACAACGTTTGTTCTAGCAATACTGTGATTGAAATTTCACGGTGTATAAGAGGAAGTCTGAAAGTGACACCGATGACTGAAAAGTTGTGTGGAAATCGGTTGTCGTGGTATGGGTATGTGATGCGGAGGAATAAGGAAAATGTCGTGAGGAAAGTTTTGAGTATGAATGTGGATAGCTATACGAGTAGGGGAAGACCAGAGAAACGATGGATGGACTGTGTGGAAGATGATATGGCTGAGTGACTACCGAGATGACGACTAATAGAGAAATAAGGAAGAAAAAGACATAAATGATAAATGATTTTATTTCTGTAAGTAGATTTGTACAAACACTTTTACACGTCAATCATATTTTAAAACTAGATGAAGTCGGCGTTTCCTATCTGACTACTCTGAGAAGAAAGGCCGAAACAAACTCAGAGGTCTCAGTCTCTTTTAAAGTCCAGACATAATCTTGGTCAGATCATGTAAAGGCCATGTGGATTGTTGTCTGAAGTGGTATTTTGAGGAAAGCACCACACAAATTGAGAGGGCCTGTCCAGTCAGTGCACGCATTTGTCAGTTATCGTGCAGCTCAACTCAGAATTTAAGGAGCTCAACGATTCGACGAACAATACCAAAAAATTGCGCTGACACCAAATAAATTGGGATAAGGGTAGGAGAATGATGATGATGATGACAAGAAAAACGCTTTTGAATTTTGCGTAACTGTAAGGAATTTATGCTCGTGACTGTACCTCTTCCAAACGATTGTTCGAATTTTGCGTAACTGTAAGGCATTTATGCTCGTGACTGTACCTATTCCAAACGATTGTTCGAATTTTGGGTAACTGTAAGGCATTTATGCTCGTGACTGTACCTATTCCAATCGATTATCAAATTTTCGTAATTTTATTGTAAAATCGAAACTTACGACATCATCGAATCGTTACAAATAATGGTAATGATTTTGTAATTAGTTCGTTATCGACAACTCCTAAATTGCGGAGGCCACTTTATCAAAGAAAACTACTTCCTGACCATGACAACGTAATTAGTGATAACGTAGTAATCACAGTCAAATTAATGTACATTAATTTAATTTTAATAATATCGTCAATTTACTTACTTAAATATTTAATTTGTAGATCTACAACGTGCCACTACAATGGCGACATTAATTTAACACACGGGTAGGACTAGTGGCCAGTAATCATAAAAATATAATAAGAAAAAATTATTCGTAAATCGAAAAATTAAAATTTTCAATCGCTCGCCGACATAAGGCTCTCCCTTTCCTTCAATTCGCCTTCTCTTTGCACGTTATTCGTTTTATTTTCATTGAAGCGATGTTATGATCTATGACTCAGTTAAATGACCTCTGCGCTACAGTTGTTAAGTACAGGTTGCACCTAAATGCTATTTTAGAAAATTTAAAATATCAATAAATAATAACGTTTATTGAAATTAAAATATTTTTATCAAAAGAAAACGCTAATCCATATACGTGGGTTAAATTGATGTCACCATTAAACCGCCATTAATGGCGCGTGGTCGATACTTTGAAAAACATTAATGTTTTCAATGAGTGGGTTCATAGAAACAGACACATTATATTCTTGGCTAAACTAATGGCTTTTAATAGAACAATCGATATTGTTAACGAAGATAAAGGACTATACTCCGTTCGTTTAAGTAGTTAAATAAAGGTAAACAAAAAAAAACCACCTGTCGAGATAGTCAAGTAACCGACTAAACGTAATACCTGTCAATTTAGTTGTCATGCTACGTTACAGAGTTGTACTCTTCAATTTAGCAATATTATAATTCGTTGACGTTTAGAGAACTTGTCTTTTTGGGCTTTTTGCCGCAGACAGATTACAAAATATTATATTTTATTATAAATCTAACAAAAAAAAATAATAAGCTCAAGCAGTTACGTCTACGAAGAGTACTTTAAGAATAAAGTTTAACATAAGTACATAAATAAAAGGGAGATTTTTAAACAAGAAAGTGTCATCTATAAAATCCTTTTTACGATTTGTTTATCTTTATTTAATTATTTAAACCAATGGAGTATAATTATACCTATGTTTTAGAGTTTTACACATACATAACATCACGCCTTGTTTCCCAGAAGGGTTGGGCAGAGGTATCCCTGTAGGTACAGCCACATTTCGCCAGTTATGTTTAAGTCCCATGTAATAGGGGGCGAGCCTATTGCCATCAACCGGGCACAAATCCAGACTACGGGCTAGAGTTTTATTGATCAAGAAAACCTATTAAAGAACCACTGAACTGGACAAAACATAGATCACAATCACAATAGATAAGGCATTCTGTTTCGTACTCTTTCATCATAGAAAATGGCTACATTTCCTATGTACAAGTAGTAATTTTAATGAATTATTGTATTGTTGTTTTTCTATCACTAGAAATTTTCGAGGTCTTGAGCACTTGGAAACAATCATCTTCAGGTATAAGTACTAAGAGGTGGATCATTTCATAGACCTATCAAGCTCTGACCTGACTTATCATACGCGACATTTTAACGTAAATATATTGTTTACGATAAATCGGCGGCCAGGTCTCGCGATGCACTAAAAGTCAAAGAGAAAATCATTGGATCACTTACCCAAGAACGACCTAACTCCCAGTGTTCCTCTGGCTACCGACAGGATCATAGCCAGGGTAGACACGCCGCCTCCAGCGAAGATATAGGCTTGCTTGGCGCTCCCCCCCGCAGCATTTACGTCCTTCCTCCGCCTCCAGAGAGGGGCACAGGATGAGGCGCACACAAAGATGCCGAACACTATGCATTCCCACGCTAGCCACCCAGAATTCATGATTCTGGAAAGAAAGAGAAAAAATATTAAGGTTATGTTCCAAAATAGGATGTGGTGTGGTATTCCAGGCTAGGTATACTCCAGGTTCTTTCTTTATTATATCTAATAAATTATGCAACGACCTATGAAAACATATTTTGCACGACTCATTATGAGAAGCATTAAAGAGTGCTCTGCGATCGAAAAATTCTGAGACAGAAGGACGGCGGTCGGTTTTTGTTTTTGTGTGCTAAAGTACTGGTTTCACTACTACTCTCCTGGAGGAGGGTTGTGGGGTCGTCTGGGATAGTGTGAGTATGCCTTGGTCAGCGAATCTTACTTATGCGGGAGGGAGTGTAACGGGAGGCTGCCGCAATCAGGGGATTGGGGTGCTTTATAGCAGAGTCGTAAAAACGCTTTTTTTTTTAAACGCGAGAGGGGTTTCATGAACTGCTGGACAGTGGGCATTTTGAGATCTAAGTGAAGATCCAAGGTCTTGACGGGACGGATGACTGCGGTGTAGATGTGCAATTTGCACTTCAGTGACAATTTGCTGCGGGCGGTCAATATGAATTGGAGCCTACTGACAGCGAAAGCGGAGCGCGAACGAGCCGTCTTTATGCGCTCACTTAAGGTAAGATGATGGTCAAGGTTCCCTCCTATAGGTATTTAGCTCGATTTTCCCAAGGGATCGACTTGCTATTCATGGTGATCGGGCTGGGAAGGGGGGGAGGGAGACGACGCGGTCTCGAGAAGAGAACCGCCTGACTCTTATCGGGGTTAACCTCGATTCTCCATTTCTGGAACCAAGCACCTAAGACGTTTGTGGAGGTCTGGAGAGTGCGAGCGATAGCGTTCTGACATCGACCAGTGTAGTAAATGGCAGTGTCGTTAGCAAATAAAGCCAACTGAGCCTTTTTACTTTTGGGAATGTCGCTAGTGAACAGCGTGAAGATGAGGGGAGATAGCACGGAGCCCTGAGGGACTCCCGCGCAAATGGGGTAAGGAGAGGAGAATGCACCTACTATGCGATAGCGGAAAGTACGATTTGACAAAAAGTCTCGTAAGATGAGCACGAGACGGTCAGGCACTCCGAGTTGGTACAGCTTATATAAAAAGCCGTTGTGCCAAACTTTGTCGAATGCTTTCGATATGTTGAAGAACAATACGCCCGTCATCGAGTTACGCTGGAAACCAGCGCTAAAGTGCTCTACGATACGGTGGAGTTGTTGGATGAACGAGTGTTGGGTCCGGAAAACAAACCGCTCGTTGGGGATGAGGCTCTTTGCCTCGACATAGTCTTTGAGCTGCTTATAAATAAGCCTCTGGTAGATTTTGCCGAGAACATTGAGTAGACTGATGGGGCGGTAACTAGTGCGCTCAGACTTTGGCTTACCTGGCTTGGGGATATCGATAACGGTGGCCTCTTTCCACGCTTGCGGAAAAATGTTGTTGCGCCATTGAAAATGGCAGTTATGAGCATAATAAGAGGAGCGGCGAGGAGTTTGTACACCTTGTTGGTGATACCGTCCGAGCCAGGGACTTTCCTAGCGTGGAGACTGTTGGAGTTTAGCAAAAACTATACTTTTAGCCTTGTGCAGGATCACACGTCTCACATAATACAGTAAAACACACCTTCCAATGTATAAAGAAAAGGATAATAAACATATTATTGAAATCCTTAGAACGGTCTTTCTTTTAGTGTCCAACCTTAAACTCTAACAGGACCCAGAGCGCTAAGCCAAAGTGAGAATAAATAAAATAAAGTGAAATTAAAGGACACTAAATAATAATAAACTTTCTGTGAATTTACCAATATAAATAAAAAGTTATTTTAGTGCGAGTGCTTAAAAATGGATTTAAGATCTAAAAGGAACATTAGACAATTTGATGAAGATAGAAGATAGTGTGTGGAAATTCAGAATTCGCAATCTATTAAGTGAGCTGGAAGTAATCGATATCGACGATGAAGCTCCTTGTCACCGAACTTATAGCTGCATGTGCACCGAACAGCTGTGTAGCAGCATCGTCACCGCAATCGAGACATTGACTGAAGACAATATAACATTACCTTTGTGTGAAAACGGCAAAAGGGTCATTTGAAAAAGCATTGTTTTTCTTACAAAAGAGCTATTGAAAACCTAAAAACCAACAATAAAACGGTTCAATTGGTGAGCACGAAACCACATAGGTAATGGAAATACCTCTGGATTTGATTTATGATGGGCAGCGATACAATTGACAGTAATGACGGGCAAGACAATATTACTTTTGTTTTGGATTCTGGAGCATCAGATCATTTGATAAATCGAGAAGATTTAGCTCTAAACTTCACTGAGTTAGAAAAACCAATGAATATTTCTGTTGCGAAAAATGGCACGTTTGTACAAGCGACGAAGGAAGGTAATCTACAGGTTACTAGTGAGATGGGCGTACCTACTACAGGATATACTTTTTGTTCCTATATCTTAGGGGATATAGCAGTAGGTTGTAGGACCTACTATCGGTAAGGAAAATGCAGCAGACGGGAATGACGGAATGTTGTTGTGTACAATCATGATGGTAAGCCGGTAATAAAGGGTGAGTTTTTGAACAATCTTATTGGCTTAACTTTCTGCTTTAAATAGCGAGTGCTCATTAAATAGAGTCGTAAATAATAGCTAAAAATTGTGGCATCAAAGGTGGGGCCATATTGGCAAATCAAAAATTATTGGAAATTATAGGTACCTGGTATCTAGTAACAAAACCAGATAGTAGAAATATTATCGATTGTAACTTTAATTTACAGTTAAGGTTTGGAAAACCCTTGAAGTATATAAAGCGAGATTAGTGGCTCTTGGTTTTAGTCAGAAATATCAGATTGATTATAATGAAAGGTTTGCAAATTAAATAAGTCATTATATGGATTAAATTGAGCAAGCTTTGATAAAAGGGAGTTTTTAATACTCATCGGCGAACCGGTGCACCTACATTTTGAACGCTGATCATGTTTTAAAGAATATTTATGTTTTACTTTATGTGGACGATCTTGTGATTTCAACCGCAGATATAAATGCTATGAATAGTTTTAAAACTTACATAATGAACACAAATGTTTTCTGGAAATCAAAATAACCAAGTCAGAAAACATAGTTAGTTACTTTGAATCTTGAGAAGTTTAACATGAGTGACTGTAAATCTGTCACTACACCGCTTAAAAGTAAACTAGATTCCGAAGCATTAAATTCGTGTGAAATAACAAGTGCCTCTTGTAAAAATCATATTGGGTCACTCGACCTGACCTAAGTTTTTCTGTTAACATCTTAAGTCGAAATGCAAGCAAAAACAACCATTCATTATGGTCACACTTAAAAAGGTCTTGCATTATTTTAAGGGAACCATAAATCTGAGGTCAACTTTTACACAAAATAATTACAAAAATATTCTAAGTGGCTTTTGTTGATTTTGACTGGGGTAGTAATTAATATAGTTATAAAAAGTACAACGGGTTATTTGTTTAAATTATTTGATCAATGCACAATATGCTGGCAAACAAAGAGGCAGCAAACACACACTGCACTGTTCCTAGCATTATAATTTTACTAACATTAATATTTATACAAATCTACGATTCTATAGTAGCGAAAAGTACACATATTATGTATTTCTGTGACCCAAACACGGACGTGTAACGTAAATAAATGAATTTTGAATAAGAGGGTCACGTATGGGGGCAAACAAAAAAACCGTGACTTAAGAAATGAAAGGGCTTATTGCGGGGAACTCATTTTTTTAAAATTAGTTTTAAATAAATACATATTTAAGAAAATAGATAAAAATTTAGCACTGAGCCTAATTTTTAAAAAAATACAGAGAATGGTTCTTTACTCATAGATTACAGGAAAACCTATAAGAAGTCTATGGTCTTAAAATAACATGGTAAATTCTCATCATCATCATCATCAGCCTATAAATGTTCCCACTGCTGGGACACAGGCCTCCTCTCTGTGAGAGGGAAAATTCTCAATATTGTGCAAATAAACTTTTGCAGTTGGAATGTATGGGGACATGTTTTTCAACTACAGTGTTAAGTTTGTATTTGGGATAAATTCATCCCAACTACGGAACCCGTCATTGTACGTGGTCCGACACGCACTTGGACAGTTTTTTTCAATACAATTTCACGAAACAATTTCACAAATGTTTACTTACCAACGACACCGTCCTGTCAATGTCGTTTAAGCGACAAAAGATCATTGTAATACTTTAGTTTAGTTAGTTGGTGAACAAGGAAATTGGCGTAATTGTCTATTTACATGCCTTTCTCGACTTTAAACCCCCTTCAGTTTGACCCGAAACAGCTGAACACATGTTCTTAGTTCAAATATCAAAGATGGCGGTGTTTCGCTATGTGTCATATGTTATTGTTCAAATGCTCTCAACAATAGTAATTATAGCGCCCTCTATAATGGGTATGTACAGAGATTATTGTCATAATTATATGTTGTGAATAATCTTGCGTCCGGATTATTTAAAAAAATACGTATGACACAAAGATGATGTGTTTATTTATTTCTAAGAAATTATTTATTTTTATCATGTTTTTTTATCGATACCAGTCACGCAATAATTTATTATGTGTTGCTTCACTAGTTAGTTTCTTTTTATTTGAACCCTAATGTGGTTTCATCCACATTAGGGTACACAGACAGTTGTCTTACTAGGTCACAATTCCAAAATATTATTAAATAATAATAACACTAGCCTATTACCACTGCAGGGAAATTGCCTCTTCTTATACAGAGAAGGCATAAGAATTGGGCTTCGTCCATACTCATCCCCTGTACGAACTCGCCCGGTTCGTATATATCTAACTAAATGTAAAACTAGGAGGCGCAAAAGTACTGGTGGTAAGAAAACTGCTAGAATGATTTTTATTTAAAAAAAACAAAAAGAAAAACGGCAACGGTATAAAATTAACAGTAGGTAGGTAGGTACTATTAGTGTTTTTTAATATCTATAAAATAGAATCAACATTAATAAACAACATAGGTATTATACACTGGTTTAAAAGAACCATTCGTTTATCTAATATCTTAAAGTCACAGTTCGTAAGTACAATGATTAAATTTGGATTACATATTAAAATTAAAACTTTTCTCTAAAAAACACAGTTTGTACAATAATTAAATCTCTCTGCTAAAAAATCAGTCTGAATATACAATAATTCAATTCAATTACTGTAAAATTTCTAGGAATGCAATATTTATTTAATAACTACTTATTTGCACGGAATCTAAGTATAGTTTTGTTAAAAAAATATGCAGAAAAAGATCAAGACTGCCATAGTAAAATTAATATGTGATCAGTATTTACTATTTAGAAGAAGAGTATTTATTTTCTACATTGTAGCAGTTTTCCGACAAACTGTACCCTTGCAACTGATAGGCATTAAAAAAGCGGGCGAGTTTGAACTGGGGATGAGTGTGGACGAAGCTGAGAATTGATCACCATGAACGCTTGCTCAAGACTGTGTCCAAGTAGTAGGAACATTATAGGCTTATTATGATTATTAGCATACGACTAATCAGAATACAGGGTTATTGGTACTCGTAATATGTCGGCAATCTATTAAAGGGGTGTAGAGGTCATTTGCAACCAAATGACCACTATGCAAATGTGGTTGACATTTTTATTATTAACGAAGAATTTATATTTTAAAAACAACAACAACAAAAACATTTTATTTTTTTAAATGAATGAAATAAAAATATAAAATGTCAAATTACTCGAAAATGGTTGTCATTTGCATTGGGGTCATTTGGTTGTGAAATTACCTCTCCTAAATCCCCTTAATTGATTGCCGACATATTATCAATAACCCTGTATTTTACTATTTTCTTGAATAAGTACAACTGCTTTCATAACATTTATCAATGTTTTTTAAATAACTGTCTATTTGTAGTTTTCCAATTGAAAGAGATTTTATTATTGCTGAGATTTTATTATTGCTAGTTGCAAATTGTAAGGTAGTTTATAAAATCATTGTAATTTTACAAAAATATTGAAAATCCACATGGTGATAATATTTTGATTATTAAATCAAAATATTATTACAAAATGTCATTGCCCATTCATTCTCATAAGAATTGGATTGGGCAACTTCATCGTTCTGACTACCGACTCCTTGATAATTTAAACAACAAACAATTAACTAATTTTTCTTTCTTTCAAAAGTGTTTGAATCACAGTTTTGCTAGAACAAACGTTGTTCAGACCATGGTCTACTACCGTTCTACAGCATCCTATAAAAAAAAACATAAATTGGTTTTTGAAAAAACACAAAAAGACAAAGTTTAGAATGTCAAGATTATCTACTGCTTACTAAATTTCGTTTATGGAGGTACATTCATTTCCCTGTAAACAATGCTGTGTCCCATGCGTGGTGTCTGTGTTGTAGAGAGTAACGATAATCTTGACATTTTAAACATTTTTTTTTTGTGTTTTTTCAAAAACCAATTATGTTTTTTTTATTGGATGCTGTAGAATGGTAGTAGACTATGGTCTGAACAACGTTTGTTCTAGCAAAACTGTGATTCAAATTTCACGGTGTATTTTCCCACTTTGGGCAAAGGTTTCTCTGTAATTGGTTTAATTGAAATAAATGCTTTAAGGGGGATGATTTTAATGGTTTTAATTCTGTAAATACATATTTAATAAGGTCGCAAATCACTTTGTTCACATACAACCTGACACTGCCCTGCAAATTGCATAAAACGTAAGAAAATTTGAATTTCGCGGGCTACCTTAGCGTATCCCCCTTAAGGGGGCGCCCAATGGTCCACTAGCGCCACTCCGTAAAAAAAAATTGTCTCGTGACTGAGAAGGAATTATGAATAACGGCTAGTAAGGACCCTCGGTAAGTGTGTCGAGAATTTTCTGTTCTGTTCTGCCTAGCCTTTTTCCAACTATATTGGGGTCGGCTTCCAGTCTAACCGGATGCAGCTGAATACCAGTATTTTACATGGAGCGACTGCCTATCTGACCTCCACAACCCAGTAACTGGGTAATACTATACCCCTTGGTAAGACTGGTTGTTAGACTTTCGGGCTTCTGACGACCCGTAACGACTGTCAAAGATCCACGAATGACAGCCGGGACCAACGGCTTAACGTGCTTTCCGAGGCACGGAGGAGTCTCGGTATGTAGAAATGGTCACCCATCCACGGACCAACCCCGGCAAGCGTAGCTTAACCTGACAGATCGACCCGAGCGGCGGTTAAAAATATCTCAATATGAAAATTTATAAAAATAAAGTTTCATATTGAGACTCGAAGCAATTAAATAATATCTAGAGGAATGTGGCCGCTTTTCTTTAGATCGAATTTGAGACTAATGAATGACTGTACTCACAAGTACAGTCACTATTGAAAGAAAAAGTGAAACTCACACCCAATCGTCATTGTTCTAATTAAATTTACACTAACTTCAACATTTTCCTTCATAGACCAGAAGTAGCCAAGTGCCTACTTATTACTGACATACTAAGGTGGCTCGTAGAAAAAACGTTATCTATCGCACATTAAGGTAATAAATAGAACACGGGTCAACCTAATTCGTTAATTTTGGATGAAAGGTGTAAAAAAAGAAAACGTAAACAAAAAAAAACATTTATTTTTCCAACAATTTTTTTTAATGTTTTCATCCTTTTAGTGTTTTTTTTTTTTTTGAATCATCTCCTCCAGCCTTTTATTTGGACCACCCGCATGGTTATGATACTAGAATATATTTTTTCAAGACGTCTTAAATCCGCCATTTTGATTTTAATAAAACAAGACCTAGCCTTTAAAGATCTATCAATTAAAGATTATGACAAATTTGTTTCAGTTTGACAGTTCAACAACATTCATTGTGTTATTTACGTTGTTGAGCAGATTTTTTTTTCCAACTTATGAATCCAGGGTTTAGTAATCTGTTTCAAATCGAAACAAATTGTGATTGATAGTGTATTACGCAATTAGGGTACAGATCCACCGCGTCGCATCCCATCGCCCGCCCGCGCTATTTCTTCGTTTTCACTCAGCGTTCTTTCTGACTTTTTTTCTTTTTACTCAGCTCCTAAGAGTCATAGCGTGATGTTACATGGCCTATAACCTTCCTCAAGAATTGGGCTATCCAATGTAAAAAGAATTTTTCAAATCGGACTAGTAGTATTACTGGTAGTTCCTGTAAATACAGAATGCTCATTGAATAGAATCGGATAGTTCATACTAATCTCATGTATAGTACATACTAATTCCATGCTTCCATCGTAGTCTACGCATTATGGCATAAAAATCGTCGACCCTAGCGTCAGCATCAGGCATGTTTGCTGACGCTAGGGTCGACGATTTTTATGCCATAATGCGTAGAAAAGCAGCATCTCTGATGTTTAGGATCCGTGGGAGCCCCAACGGTATGCTGAGGATGATATCAGATAGGCCGGAGTCTGCAGTGCTGGGGAGGCTTATTCGGCTTCACGTGACATAATTAATATATGTAATGTTATTGTTGTTGTATTTTTATGTGGTGTTTTAATGTCTATTTGAATTTTTATAATGTGAATTAATACTAGTATACTAACATAGTTTTTAAGACCTCTGTTACTAACACTATATGGACAATTTTGTAATTATGTCTGAAATAAATGAATTTATTATTTATTATTGTTATAGTAGGTACTTACTAATTTCATGCTGCTCTGTCATTATTCAAAGGTTGGTCGCCCAAAGTTTAGAACAAGATGGTTTGTTCTAAACTTTGGGCGACCAAGCTTTCCGAGTCTTCAGTCAATCACTTTGAGCAAATGAAAACACTTTAATTGTGTCCATTTACAACTTTAATCATTAGTACCTGGGCGACCGAGCTCTGCTCTGGTGAAAATAGAGAATTTTCATTTAATAATATCGGAAAGTTTATACTAATTCCATGCTGCCGTATTTATAATGCATGCTGCCATATTATTATTCTAAGGTAGGCGTCTTGTTCTAAACTTTGGGCGACCGAGCTCTGCTCGGGTGATAATATGGAGAAAACGATTTTTTCCATGAGACCTAGCTAGATCAATTTTTCGCCCCCGTAAACCCCTATATTGCAACTTTCATCAAAATCGTAAGAGCCGTTTTGAGAACGTGATTACAAATATAATATGTTTATACAAATATTGCTCATTTATTATAATAGTATAGGATTAAGTATACGGGGCGGGAATTGCGAGCCGATTTCCGGCCACCGTAGGCGCGGGCTTGCGGACGGTGAGCAATGGGTAGCTCGCCGTCCGATAAGGACCAAGCCCGGGTCGACGGCGCGTTGTGTTCCACGCGCGCCTCATAGAGATGTCAGCAGAATTGACAGGGTCCGCTAGGGCCAATGCCTGCCGGGGCTGCGAATATGGGCTGAAAGGGAAATCGGGGCCCCCGGCAACAGGGCAACCGAAGGAACATGGGTGGGTTTTGGTCAGTAAGAGTCTGACACGCCCTCCCGCTCCGCCCAGAGCGGGAGAAGTTATTTGATAATTTACAAACCAAAAAAAGAAAAGAAAGGGTGGCAGGGACATCGACGCGAAAACTGTTACCATGGATTCAGTACATGATTTTGAACCTGCCTGCGTTGAAATTTTTCGTCAGTTTTTTTTTTACAATCTGCTATTCCATACATTTTGATTATTTTTTGGGTTCAGAATAATTTACGGAGTCCATGGTATCAGTTTTCGCGTCGATGTCCCTGCCACCCTGTATTATTTAGTACAGATTCACGTCTAAGAACACTAAAGAAATAACTCATGAATATGTAAGGAAAAACTTTATCCTCATTTTCCATGAACTAATAATAGTTAAGCGACAGGAAATATGCGGAAGTACATTCATATTATTCTTACAATGTGATTGAAAAGGTCTTTGTTTTATAGTACCTAGGTACTATTAGAAATGGTAATGCAAATAATACTTTACAACTGGATTGTATTAATTGACGTAGGAAGGAAGAAAGATGAATGGAATCTCTTTATGCTGCGGGTAAAGAAATGAAGATGTTTAAACAGACTGAATCGCGTACGTAACTGTCACAAGGAAAACACAACATTTATAAATTGACTAGCTTTTGCCCACGGCTTCGCCCGCGTGGATGTCGGAAAATATCTCACGGGAACGTACTGCCGAGATTTCATACCTAATAACAGAGGAACCGCTGCACCCGCGTTGCTCCGCGTAATTTTGAAATTGTGATATCTTTTAAACTATTCATTTAAATTACATGATATAAAGCATATTTTAATCTAAATTAAATGCCCAATTTAAATAACAATTTTTTTTTTGATAAGGATTAATACTATACCGGTCAAAAAAGCTTCGGAAATAACAATTACATTTTTATCAAATTCTGAAAGATAAAAATGGTTATTGTGGGTCATCCTTAGAAGATAGACATATGCCATCCCGGACTTTTTTGTTAAACTTTTTAAGATGAACAATACCGTAGAACATAAATTTGATGTATCTTTTTCCGTTAACGCAGCGCACGCCAGTAAAGCTCCCAGTCGGCATGATTTTTTCCGACTTCTTCAACAATAATCGTCAAATTTCAGCCAATTTACACAAAACCTTTATTAATTATAAACTAAAACCTTCCGCATGAATCACTCCGACCATTGTTGAAAACCGTTTGAAAATCCGTTCGGTAGTTTATCGCGTTCAGACAGACAGACAGACAGACGCGGCGGGGGACTTTGTTTTATAATATGTAAGGATAAGGATTACTAAAACATGGGTCAAAAGTTGTGCAGACTATCCTTAAGCTGACATCAGACTTTTCACTTTTTGTTCATTTTTAGGATTCCGTTCCAAAAAATGGAACCCTCATTGGATCACTCGTGTCTGTCTGTCTATCCGTCTGTCACAGCCAATTTACTCCGAATCTAATGGACCTTAATCGGTCCAAATTTGGTACACATATGTATTTCTGAGACCCAAATACGAACGTGTAACGTAAATAAATGAATTATGAATATAGGGTTCACTTTTGGGGGGCAAACAAGAAAATTAAAAAAAATGTTTTGCTAACAGAACCATGTGAGTATGACATATCAAATGAAAGGGCTTGTTGCGAAAATCATAAACAAATTTTTATATAATTTTAAAATAAATACTTTTATAAAAATATTTAAGAAATTCGATGAAAATTTACCATTCTCCGAAAATAATGGACCTAAAATGTTGAAAAAAATACATAATAAGTATGGCTCTTTACTCATAGATTACAGGAAAACCTATAAGAAGTCCATGGTCTTAAAATAACATGTTAAATCTCTCAATATTGGGCGTACAAACTTCAGTTGGAATGTATGAGAGAACATGTTTTTCAACTACAATGTTAAGTTTTTGTATTTGGGATAAATTTATCCCAACTATGGAACCTTTCATTGTGCGTAGTCCGACACCTACTTGGCTGGTTTTTTTACACACAAAATGTATCAAAAGTGAAAAATGAATTCATTAGTGAACTGGTCCTACAGTGTTGGATTTTGGCATTACCTAGCATCTTTCATGCTCCGAATGATCGAAAAATGAAATGAGGAGGTGAACGTTCATTCCTAAGTAATTTTATGATGTATGAACGCAACAACGGAATGAAAAAAAAAAAACTGGATAGCTGGTCTATTCTTTGAACATCTCACCGCGAAAACTTAGGTGAAGAAAGCTTGAAGTGATCTATCATTCCACTTGATGTTAAGGAATTAAAACTATTGAAGCTGGTAAGCTATTCTGTAAAATCTCACCGCGAAAACTTAAGTTAGTTTTCTGTATAAATGATTTTTTTTAAGTGAAAACTTCTTTAGACGCGTTGGGCATTTTTGAGATAGGACTAAACCATTGATTTCGCGACACTGTGACGAAACCAACTTTTTCAGCATTAAAAAGACATCAACGCGTTGATTACGGCGGCGCCAATTTTTTTTCAATTTTTCATTTCTGTCGGCACTCCCGGAGTGCCAATGTTTTTTTCTGTAAGTGTGTTTGTACAAAACACTTTTACACGTCAATCATATTTTTTAAAACAAGATGGGGTCGGCGTTTTATATCTGACTACTCTGAGAAGAAAGGCCAAAACAAACTCAGAGGTCACAGTCTCTTTTAACGTCCAGACATAATCTTGGTCAGATCATGTGAAGACTACGTGGATTGGTTTCTGACACGGTCTTTTGAGGAAAGAACCTCACAGATTGAATGGACCTGTCCAGTCAATGCGAGATTTTTACTAAATAGATCGGTAGTCACTCGAGTGAACCATTCACTCGGGTGAACCATCTGATGTCAGCTTTACTATGTGCCCTACTGTGTGCCAAACATCGAAGCAGAAAAACTTAGCCGACGTTCGCACAGACGTAATAAAATCGCGGCGATTTTTTTTCGTGCACTTGATTTTCAACGCTCTGCTTAGCGCCGAGAGTTGAAAATCCAACTGTGTGTTTTTCAACGTGCTGGGACGAGAGTGCGTCCCAGCCCGTTGGATTCTCAAAGCTTGGCTTAAGAACGCGGCGACGCATGAATTGTCCATACAAACGTAATACCTAAATCATTTGCAATTTGAGCATATTTCCACCATATTATGTTATTATTCGGATTTTGACAGTGTTTGTCTAGGCTCCTACATCATTTTTTTCCAAAAAACTTTTCTAAAATGAAGTTAAACGAATTTAATTTCGCACATTTTTACAGCGTAAATGACATGTCTTCATATTGTTTTTTCTGTATTATAAACAACAATATTTATAATATTGTTTCTGCAGAAGTATAGTTTATATTATCAAGCCACAAATTATCGTTCGTTAAGTTTTCATTCATCATTTTTGGTATTACGGAACACATCCAAATTGATCATACATTTTCGAAAGATCGTCAATGTGTGCGTGGTAGTATTGCTCACTGTAGGTGTATATCGCTCTGACAGGAACTCACACTAGCGCAATGTGATTGGAATTGAATTTTGCAAACATCTCGATTTGTAGTAGCGAGCCGTGTTCGCAGGCCTCTTAACAACGAGAGTTGAAATTATAGTGCGTAATAAAATCCCGCCGCGATTTTATTACGTCCGTGCTAACGTCGGCTTACTTTTTAGCATTTGTAATATACATATTTTTTTCCAAAAAACTTTTCTAAAATGATGTTTAAACGAATTTAATTTCGCACATTTTTACAGCATAAATGACATGTCTTCATATAATTTTTTCTGTATTATAAACTACAATATTTATAAATATTGTTTCTGCAGAAGCATAGCTTATATTATCAAGTTACAAACTATTGAAAAATATTAAGTTTTCATTCATCATTTTTGGTATTATGGAACACATCCAAATTTATCATAAATTTTCGAATGCTAGTAGTGCTATCGCGTCAAGTAATAATTGTCAATGTGTGCGTGGTAGTATTGCTCACTGTAGGTGTATATTGCTCCGACACACTAGCGAAACGAGCTTGAAATCGAATTTTGCAAACATCTCGATTTGCAGTTTTTTTTTCTTTCGATTTGCAGTTTCTCTGAGATCATGACTACTTAACCGGGCTTTCCTGTGGGTGCCTTAAGCTACTACACTTAAAACCTCCAGCCAGGGGTTATTCAACTATTCTAATTAAAACTAGGTGAACGCTCGCTAAGTGCACCCCCTGTGGGGTACGAACCTTGGCTTAGGGCGTCAACCGGAGGGAGAACATCAAGGATGGGACAGGCTGGATCATAGTTTTGATCATGGTTATTAGTCGGGAAATTGAAAGCTACGTGCTCAGCTGCAACAACTGCTGGCACCTCGTTATCGAGCAAGGGTCGGGGGGAGTATCATTTACTCGGGGACGCGGTTGCGATCGCAAAGGACCTCGGCGGCAAGGTCGGAATGAAGGGAGGCGTCTGTTTTTGTACACTGTGCTGGTTTCCCTACTGCTCTCCTGGAGGAGGGTAATGGGGTCGTCGGTAAGGAGGTCGATTTGTAGTTGCGAGCCGTGTTCGCAGGCCTCTTAAGATGTCTATTTATCAAAGTATATAAAATTACCGCAAATCTACCACGTTCATGCCAAAAGCAATAGGCACTTACTTTTATTAAGTTCGCGGTAAATCCATCGAATCTTTGCCAAATATTACAAATGTTCTCAAATTGAACGTGCATCGCATTTGTTTTCATGGGAAATCTCAATTTGTACATTCACCACTTACGCGTTTATTGACGCCATTTTGGATTCGTTTTATTTGTTGCTCTATATATACTCGTAATCAACACGTTATTGAAAGAAGAAAGAAAGAAACACGTGCCGATAATAAAAACAGTGGCACTCCGGGAGTGCCGACAGAAGTGAAAACTTGAACAAGATCATCTTGGTGGAGGAAAAAAACTTATAAAGAACATTGGTCCGTATCCTTATCTAAATAAAGAGCAGAATCGCGTTTACAAAAAAAAAACTTCCAAAACCTTTAAAGTAAAAATACTTGCACAGAACATTGATCCGTAACGTAATAAAAATAAACAGCACAATCGCGTTTACAAAAATGAGGTGTCGGTAACGGTGTCGCGAGTTCAATTGTTTTTGCCCTTCTCAAAAATGCTCAACGCGCCTTAAGAAATTTTCACTTAAAAAAAACCGAGAGGTATCGTGGCGGTCTCACGGCGTAATTGCGTAACACACAAAATGACAATTGATCGCAATAAATATCATTTTGACAGTTCACCCACATTCATTGTAATATTACCATTGTCGAGCAGACGAATTTTTCAAACCTATGAATCCATGGATTAGCAATAAATTAACACTCACGTAAGATTTATCATCTATGGGCAAGGTGTATTAACGTCCCAGCGACTCGAGGCGGTGATATCGAGGAGACGGATGCGTCAACGAAAAACTTAAAATAATTGCGTATTTTTTCATTCATTTTTTATGCACGCACGGTAATGCCTGCGGATAACTTTCTGTGTTATTTAATCGTATATAATTGGTTGTAAAGTAGCATTATATTCCAAGTACTATTTGTTTTATTTTATTTTGTTATCTATTTTTATTTAATTCATTAAACCTAATTTGGTTTCCGTACGACTTTTTTGGGTGACCACTGAAAATCAGCGCTGTGCTGTGGGTCCCCATAGCACAGCATCATGCTGAGTGGAAGCCTTCTTGTCACAGTCATGACGTGCCAGCAGCTGCCGCATATTTCTGTTTTGTGCTCGTGATTATATTCAAATCTTTTGTTTTATTTTATTTTATTATTTTTTTTTATGCACGTGTTTCTGTGACAATTAAGCTTATTTTTCTTTCTTTTCTTTTCTTTCAATGTCCTTCAAAACTCTCGGATTGTCATTGATTACACAATTAGAGCGGTTACGCACTACGTCCGAACGAATCCGAATTGGGACTGTTCTAAATTTTAACGGACAGAGTTCGGATCTAGTGACCCCTCATACAAATAGTACTACAGCCTTAGTACTATTTGTATGAGGGTACTTCGAACCAACATTTCTCGAATTCGGATCGAATACGGATCAGATGTAGTGTGTAACCGCTGTTAGGGTGCGTTGTAACGACGTTCCTGTTCCATTTGCTGCAGATTTGCTGTATATTATTTTGTACAAATAGTCTCATTAAAATAAATAAAAAAAGTTTTTGAGTAACTTAATAAAAAATGAAATAAAAATTAAGGAATGATAACAAAATTGTAATTAATTAATCATTTTAACTTTATACCACGGTAATGTACCTACACAAAGACATACGCTTGTAAACACACAAACACACAATAGTACCTAGTCTAGTGGTCGCAAGTGCTACTGCTGAGCATGAGGTCCTGGGTTCGATTCCCGGGTCGGGCAAAGTGTTATTGGGTTTTTCTATCTGAAATTTCTCAGTAGCAGCTCGAAGTCTGGATTTGTGCCCGGTTGATGACAATAGGCTCGCCCCCTATTACATGGGACTTAAACATAACTGGCGAAATGTGGGTGTATCTGCTACAGGCACACCTCTGCCCAACCCTTCGGGGAAACAAGGCGTGATGTTATGTTATGTTATGTGTAGTAAAAGTGTCGTGACGGACAAAATGCTACACTTTTTAGGGTTCCATACCTTTAAAGGAAAAAACGGAACCCTTATAGGATCACTCGTGTGTCTGTCTGTCCGTCTGTCACAGCCAATTTGCTCCTAATCTAATGGACCGATTAAGTTGAAAGGTACTCATTTCAATTTATGTGACTCAAACACGAACGTGTAACGAAAATAAATGATTTTTTTAATATGAGGGTCACTTTTCGGTGGAGTATTGAATAAAAAAAAAAGTTATGCAAACTGTACTGTGTGACATATCAAATGAAAGGACTTGTTTGAGGATCTCAAACACTTTTTTTTCAATTTCAAAATAAACACTTTTAAAGATATTTAAGAAAATAGATGAAATTTTACCATTGCCTGCCCCTTAACTCAAAAACTACTGAGTATAAATAAAATAAAAAACAGAAAATAGTTCTATACTTACAGATTACAGGAAAACCTATAAGAAGTCTATGGTCTTAAAATAACATGGTAAATCTCTCAATATTGTGCGTACAAACTTACATTTGCAGTTGGAATGTATGGGAGTACATGTTTTTCAACTACAATGTTAAGTTTGTTCTTGGCATAATTCATCCCAACTACGGAACCCTTCATTGTGCGTGGTCCAACACGCACTTGACCGGTTTTTAGTCTAGCTCTCATTTGGTAAGTGTGCGATAAGGAACTTCATTTCAAAAATGTCCATTTTGCCACAGAAATACATACATGTAAGAAATTCAACTTTTATACGTGATGAGTTGAGATATAGTGTTAAGTTTTGGGGGAATCGTTTTAAATATAACTGCCAGAGAGCCTTCGTCCTTCAAAAGAGACCCATACGAACCATGGTCCGGATATCACAAATAGAGAGCTGTCGGCCACACTTTATAAATTTAAAAATTCTTACTGTGCCCAGCCTCTATTGGAGAAATGTCTGTATTCAATAGACGATGACATATCCACGTATAAAAAAATTGATATTAGTTAATGTGAGACACGGTAACATATATGAATGAAGTAGCTTATGTTATTGAATTGAATGTTTAATTTCTAATGTTATTGAATTTTTATTTTTTTGTTATTTTCTATAATTTATTGTACTATGAATGTGTTAGTTTTATAACTTTAATGAACGTGTTTTTATTTATGTTTTCAAACACAATGTGAATTGTTCCTGAAATAAATTGAATTGAATTGATGCTTGCTTGATTGATCGCGTGTGGCTGAAAAATGCACCGGTAATAGTCGTTTATTATTGATCCATTTAAACCGAAATTAATGCAGAGGTCAATGAAATTAGACCAAGCATCACGTCAGGCAAATGCAGTCCGTCTTTGTGCAGATTTTTCTTATATGTACATATTTGTACGGAAATCCTATTCAATGCGAGATCAGCATAAACTGGAAATGCATAGCTTGATGCGTAGCCGTGTGTACATAGTTTAGAACAAAGTCGCTTTTTTCTTGTTTTTCTGTCTGACCGCTTAGATCTTCTAAATCACACAATAAAATTTGATGCGGTTTTTATAATAATTTATAGAATTTATTACGGAAGACTTATTTGTGTCTAAGTATACATTTTTTTAAGTGAAAGCTTCTTTAGGCACGTTGGGCATTTTTGAGATGGGAAAAAACAATTGAACTCGCGACACCGTTACCGACACCTCATATTTGTAAACGCGATTTTGCTCTTTATTTAGATAAGGTTACGGACCAATGTTCTATACAAGTATTTTTCTTCCACCAAGGCGATCTTGTTCAAGTTTTCACTTCCGTCGGCACTCCCAGAGGGCCACTGTTTTTTTTTTCTAATAAAAATGAAATGCTTTTAGTTGGTAAGCGCATCACTTAAGAACGGCTGAACCGATATGGCTATTTTTTGTTTTAAAATGTTTGTAATAGGAAAAATGGGAATTTCCGAAAAAACTAATAAGTCCTTTTTTCCACGGGATTTTTGTATGAATTATTGGGACACGACAATGTCTGTCGGGTCAGCTAGTTATGAATAAAACGTAGTAATAATTATGAAAAACCGGCCAAGTGCGTGTCGGACCACGCACAATGAAGGGTTCCGTAGTTGGGATGAATTTATCCCACAAACAAAAAAAGATGCGATACCTACATCGATATACTGCACGGTCAATTCTCCAACTGCAAATCTAAGGTTGTTACAGCATTTATGGCCGTATTTTTTATTGTGTTGACTTAGATGCTTGATTTTTTTAGAGCTCCAAGGGATAACAGACCTACGTATTTGATTTAAATTTCAACTTGATACCTCCACGCGTCAAAAAGGTCATGACAGATTGACAGACAGACGGACTACGAAGTGATCCTATAAAGGTTCAGTTTTTTTTTAAATTTATTTATATTTATTTATTTATTTGTACACCACAAAAATACACAACAGAAACAAAAACAAACACTACGAAATATACCTACAGTGGGCGGCCTTATCGCTTTCCGCGATCTCTTCCAGGCAACTTTGGAATGGACAGTGATTTGCCTGGACATAAAATGGTCCGTCGATCGTTGGTGCAAATAATAAATATACAATATACTAGAATAGATACACAGATATATACATATTCTAAATAATATTTTTGTTTGAGGTACGGAACCCTAAAAAGTGATTTTTGATTAATTTCAAAGACTTCAATTCAACCATTTTCCCTTTACAGTAATTTCTACTAATGCGCTCTCTTAAGCTGTCAATCGCTGTATGCTTAACCCGTAACTTTGTAAGATCTACATACATTCCAAGACTTATAAATTAGAAAGCATTTATCATCATCAATCGCAAGGATACATTCGATTTGTTACTATGTTTGCTGCATCTGTCAAAGAAGTCGTAAAGGTTAGGTAAGACAACAAGCGACGTACGCAAACTATGTATACATAGTTCACGTACACAATTTTATTAATTTATTATAGCTTCGAATCTATAATAAATTAATGAAATTGAATTTATAAATTGATGAAATTGAATCTATAATATATTAACACAATTGCATTAATTTATTATAGCTTCGAATCTACAATAAATTAATTAAATTGAATTTATAAATTGATGAAATTGAATCTATAATAAATTTACACAATGTTATTAATTTATTGTAGCTTCGAATCTCCGATCGTTTTATTATTAAAGGAAAATCTTTTGTTTTTGTTTTGGTATGCAAAACAAAAACAACAGATTTTTGAATTATTTTAATTCCTTTATCGACTGTTTATTTTATTTGTCACCTACATTATTTCCAAATATATTACTCTGATGTGACAATACAATTTGGGCAATGTATTTGTAGTGTGATTTCATTGGGAAAACCGCGACGCAAAATATTTCGACGAAGTGCCAATTTCAAAGTCCACAATTTTCCTCAAGTAGTTATAATAGAAACAATAACATGTTTTTCTTTCTATATGTCTTTTTAAAATAATAATATTACTAATAATTACTAAGTAATAAAGGCAACGGTGTGGTTTAAAAGAAGATGTAGTGACAAAAATTGAAAAGAATATGCTTAGATGGTTTGGTCATGTTGAGAGGACAAATGAAATCGATTAAAGGAAATAGCACACATATCAACTCGGAAAGGGATCGTCACCGTAACAACTCGAGCCATTCAGTATTCTTTGTATGAAACTCCCTTCAGCAACGCACACTAATCGGAATCGTAACGTAATCGCCTCGCCTCGGGACAAGCTCACGAACCGCGGCGATCCGGCGACGATCCCTTTCCGAGTTGATACACCTTACTACCTTAATAAAAAGTAGTGAGTGGAGCCCTAAGATGATATAGTGACCTTATTGGTGTTGTTCTTCAGAAAGGTCAGGTGCGTAGTACTTGTAACCGGCGTGCATGTATGACCAGCAGGGCTAACATGACAAGCGCGAGAACGCTCTTTTTCTCGTTTTATCGTAATTTGTCTACGATTTTGACGTCATTCTAATCCCTAACATGACCGCAAACGACGAGTAAACTCGACAAAGGCACTTTGACACTTCTTTATCGCGCGACGATAAACCGATGTTGCAAATTATTAAAAACAAATCATTTTTATGATAGCAACATCGGCTTGAAGTTCTGTTTCATTCATTCAATTTTATGCATGGAATTATGTATTTTATTGAATAAACGTCTCTCTCTCTTAATTATTCTCTCTTTTAATTATTTATGATTAGTTTTTTATGTAACCGACTTTTTGATTAAAATTAAATGATTTCTTTGGCATGCTGAAATTAAAATACAAAATGACGGTAATTAAAATTAGTGGCATCTATACTAATTAGATAATAACCACAAATGACAAATGGGCCGACGATCGCAATTTGACAAATCGAAGTTTATTATTGTACAAATAGATTTCGTTAATTAATTAATTTAATCACCATAATTACTACGACTATGAATCTGCCATCTTTTTTAGAGTTTTTTATGTATCATAATTTTGTCGTTTTGTCTACTCTTTATCGTTGTCAAAATCGACGACGACTAAATACAACAAAATTACTGATTATATCGTGTTGAACTGTCAAAAATCGAGATAAATAACGTGTCATGTTAGGGTTTGTCGACAAAACATCAAGTTTGACAGAACGAGCCGAGTATTTTGTATGGCGAAGCTGTCAGAAAACGATAAAACTACAGAAATAGACAAAAATTTGTCGCGCGAGAGTGGATATATGTCGCGTGTGTCATGTTAGGCCTGCAGATGTATGAACGTAAACGAGGCAAAAGGAGTATGTAAGGATCGTAACAGGTGGCGTTCTGTAGTTTCTATCTACCCCCGTGGAAGGAAGGCGTGAGTTAATGTATGTATGTGTATAAAATCGTTAAAATACTGTCATACAAACACTTCTCTGAATGCGTCGTTTGTTTAAAAACTAAAGTCTGTTTTTTGAAACAGCCATTCTTTCTCTCGTCGTTATATATGTGTGATTATTTGAAAACAAAGACAGTTTTCAATGCAACAGCTTCTGAGTATTTTGACGATTTTGTTTTTGTGACGTTTCAGTGTAGTTACATCAACTCACTGGATTGTGTGAATCATTCAGTATGCTGTATAAAAACTTTCAGAATTTAGAGGACTTTTCCAGTAGATATCTTGTCTAGCAATACTGCTTATTCTATAAAATCATAATAAAGCTACCTTATCTGCAGTTTTAAGAGGAACCAGATCGCTTAAAAACCACATACCTAAAGCCTCGTGCAGACTAGAGTGACGCAATTCTAACAAAACAATTTCTAAGGAAACTTCACGGTAGAACAATTACCGGTGTCGCATCGCGCCAGTCTGCACGAGGCTTAAATAAAGTTAACCAAGGTTAACCAGCGGGATAACACATAACACACATTAAAAATGCAATCGACTGCAATGCCATTCATTTTGACAGTTCAGCCCCATTCTTCGTATTATTTACTTTGATGAGCAGACGAATTTTTAAAACCTGTATGTACATGAAGCAAATAATTAGGACTTTCCTTCAAAACCCTCGGATTGTGATTGAAAGTGTGTTACGCAATTAGGGTGCTGGAGTTCAAAATCAAATAAAAAAAAAAAAAAAACAAAATTGCAAACCGCTTTCCGCTGCAACACTGACCTAGCCCTATGCTACACTAACAGCTTAAAGGAACGCTACCCAACCTGTAGAACCCGTCACCTGTCCCGTTACGATGACTATCGAGATCGCCTCCATTCCTATAAATAACCCTCTGATTTACTTAGAATACTAGCGAAGTTACAATGTCAACCAAGCCCTATAGAGATCAGGTTATGGTGGTAGTACTCTCAAAGTATTGTCATGGCCAGTTTAAGTTGATCTCTGTTTGTTGCGGATTAAATCATTATGCTTGTCAGAATAAGCTAAGATACATTATAATGGGTTTCGGTGGAGGAAATGCTTCATGTAAGATGTAATTTGCATTTTGTACTGTTATTCTGTTGATTTTAAAGCTTGGTTAGGCTCTAAATAGTAAATTGTTGTCAAGGAGACATCAATCGAAAATGGTTTATTTTCGGCCGAAAACGTACCTACCACATTGTTTTTTTATTTTTTTCTGTCAATAGGTTTTCTTTGGAAAATGTCAAAGAATTGTCGGATTAATCTCATCATATTGCATGCCTTTTCCCAACTATGTTTGAGTCGGCCTCCAGTCCAAACGAATGCAGTTGAATACCAGTATATAACATGGAGCGACTGCTTACTGACTGACCTCCGCAACCCATTTACTAGTTACCCTTTAACTCTTGGTCAGACTTACGGTGTGGAAACTTGAGAGGAATTTCAAAACGTGTTAATTCTCCACACATTCAGCATCCTACGAACTTAATAACAGTGTTTTTCAGCAAATCACTATGAAATGTCAATCCAAGAATACAAGCTATTAAAATTTTAATCGAGTTTTGACTTAATGCTAATCAATTTCCAGTTTATTAGTTGTTTCCGTTTACGCAAATTAAGATTCCTCACTTCTATTGAAATTAGTTCGCTGTTTGGTACGTCTTTGGGACAAAACTCTGTGTAATTTTTTTATCATCTGTTCTTACATTATCATCTATTGTTTTGTAATGTGTTACCTGCCTCGTTAGCCTAAGCTGAGCATACTATATATAGTGAGTATGTCTTTATGGGGTCTTGGATTTAACACCCACTCAGCAAACTGCATCCACCAACCGCACTGAGCGCGCGTGGTGGCTTACGGTTCACTCCCTCACACAGAGAGGAGGCCTGTGTCCCAGCAGTGGGAACATTACAGGCTGACCACAGCAAACTGTTATTGTTAGATTATTTAGGATATCCTTGGCAGCAATGCAGTAGTTGGGTCTGGTTTATCCGGGGTGTTACGAAACGGCAAACATCCTTTAAATGAGTTTTGTTGTGACTTACAACTAGTAATCACTCAACAAGTACCGATATGCACGGATATCTCGGTTTGTAAACTATGCATAAACAGTGCAATTTTTAAGATCATTTAGAAACAACACATGCTTATGTAACTACGAACACTTTACAGGAAGTAGGTACAATTTAAACATAATGTCATCATTAGAGTCCACATATAATATGATTAAATTCTGAAGTAGATATAGTATAATCGCGTTTTCGGTAGTAATGGTTGACCTTGAAAACTTAATTCGTTCATTCAACATTAGTTTCTTCAACACACTGTATAAATCGGCTTTGTTGATTCTAATTGGTGATTCACTATAGCTCAGGCCCGAAACATTATTAGGGTTGTGGAGGTCAGATAGGCAGTCGTTCTATGTTAAATTCAGCTGCATTCAGGTTAGACTAGAAATCGACCTCAAGATGGCGGATGATGATGATTGATTTTTCAGGAGTCTATGTCTTTTTTTTTTGGGTGGGAAATTATTAAATAGCTTTTCTCGCTCTGGGCGGAGCGGGAGGGCATGTCAGATTCTTACTAACTAAAACCCACCCGTGTTCCTTCAGTTGCCATGTTGCCGGGGGCCACGATTTCCCTTTCGATTTTATTCGCAACCCCGGCAGGCATCGACCCTAGCGGCCCGTCAATTCTGCTGATATCTCTTTGAGGCGCGCGTGGAACACAACGCGCCGTCGAAGGAGTCTATATCTTAGACATAGTTAGACAAATTTCGTATAAGAGGGCAAATGTAGAAAGCCCATGCTTTTGGCCAAGGATTTGATTTCTAAGTGGAACAAAAGTAAATAGTGCATCTTTATCAAGCACTATTGAAACTTCATTTTCAAAGAACCTACTGGGCAGTGATTCCGTGTTTGAGTCTTGTGATCTTGTGTGGTTAGTGACCAATTTGGTGTCAGAGTTTTAAAGCCGCCCATGGGCCTCTGACTTAGCTTCACATGTTGTCGAGAAATATCTCTCAGTTATCCTCACGACGTTTTCCTTCACCATTTTTGAAGCAAGTGATAATTATACAATACGCACATGAATCCGAATGGTCAGAGGTACGTGACTTGAGGTATGTGAGTTATATGTGTTAATAAATGCAGGTGCATTTACTAATCTACATAAGATTACCGAGTAGGTACCAAGGTTACGGCCAAAAATACCATTAGGTACGGTTACGACTAGCGATATAGCGACTAGAGATATCTACACACTTAGCTAAAACTACGACAATTTCTATTTTTAGCACACTTCAGCAACGTGCATTAGAAAAATCAACATAAATAGTAATTTGTGTCATTGGCCTGTCATGCTATAGTGGTCTAGTACTAATGGAGGGAAGCAGACACTTTTAACACCTACACTAGGATTCCTAGGTGTTGTAGTAAGTATAAATGACATGCTAGGAAATAAATACTGAGTTTCCCTTTGGTGGAGTGGCAAACCAATTAGCTTATTGTATACCTTGTTTACAGATATTTCTTACAAAAAGATTTAGTTTATACAATTATTTGTGTAGGTGCATGAATTAAAAATAAAACGTCTTAAGGGGGAAGCGTCAGGGAACCCGCGAAATTCAAATTTTCTTACGTTTTTTGCATTTTGCAGGTCAGTGTCACGTTTTATGTTAATTAAAATATGATTCGCGGTCGTAACAAATATGGCTTTAATCAATTATAATCATTACAATCAGCAATAGTGATTAAGAAGAATATAAAGGTGTTAAATGTCATGATTTCATGAAATCATGACATTTGACACCTTTGCTAACTTATAGAGTTGTATTTCTGATTGTAATGATTATAATTGAGTAAAGCCATATTTGTTACGACCTCGAATCATATTTTAATCAACATAAAACCCGAAACTGATCTGCAAAATGCAAAAAAACGAAAGAAAATTTGAATTTCGCGGGCTACCCTGAAGCTTCCCCCTTAAAACGTTGGCGCTGCACTACCTTTCCAAGCACAAACTTTAGCTTCGTTACAGAAGATAACAATTATGCAAAACCATATTTGGTGTATGGGTCTCCTATTCAGTTGATTTTATTTTTGGTAAAAAATAGGTAAGTAAATAAACAATTTCCGTAACAAATAGAATTTATCAGATCTTTCTCAAATGGACAGAAATCATGCCATTACCACGTATAACGTATCACCTACAAATAAATCCAAACAGATAGGTAGGGATGTCATAGACAGTACATTTGGCACTGAACTTGCATCGTCACACGTAACGAACAAACGTTTTATATAGACAAGCAATGACTTATACCAATAAATCAATCTGCCTAGCCTTTTCCCAACTATATTAGGGTCGGCTTCCAGTCTAACCGGATGCAGCTGAATGCCAGTATTTTACATGTAGCGACTGCCTATCTGACCTCCACAACCCAGTAACTGGATAATACGATACCCCTTGGTAAGACTGGTTGTCAGACTCTCGGGCTTCTGACGACCCGTAATGACTGTCAAAGATCCACGAATGACAGCCGGGACCAACGGCTTAGCGTGCTTTCTGAGGCACGGAGGAGTCGCGGTATGTAAAGATGGTCACCCATCCACAGACCAATCTCGGCAAGCGTAGCTTAACCGGATGAATCGACCCGTGCGGCTGTTATTACTTAGCCACGAGCAATGACTTATACCATGTATGAACAAGATGAATTTAGGAACCCAATTACTGACATTTAAGCATTTATCATCATTTCAGCTGAAAAAGGTACACTGCTCATAGGCCTACAAGCGTCGCTACATAGAAAGAAAATAAAGATAGAAAAATAAGTTTATTTATCACAGAAACACGTGCATAAAAGAAGAGAATAATAAAATAAAACAATAACATAACATCGCGCCTTGGTTGGGCAGAGGTGTCCCTGTAGCAGGTACACCCACATTTCGCCAGTTATGTTTAAGTCCCGTGTAATAGGGGGCGAGCCTATTGCCATCAACCGGGCACAAATCCAGAGTCCGAGCTGCTACTGAGAATTTTCTGATAGAAAAACCCAATAACACTGCCCGACCCGGGAATCGAACCCAGAACCTCATGCTCAGCAGTAACGCTTGTTACCACTAGAACAACGAGGACCATAATACACATTGATTTAAATATAATCACGAGTACGAAACAGAAATATGCGGCAGCTGCTGGCACGTCATGACAGTGACAAGAAGGCTTCCACTCAGCATGATACTGTACTATGGGGACCCACAGCACAGTGTTGATTTTCAGTAGTCACCCGACCGGTTCTACAATGCCAACCAAGGAATTGTCTAAATGGATTCCGCTGGATGCGCGAAGCACTGCACGCGGTTGATGAAGCCATGCTTGGGGACGGCCTATGTCCAACAATGGACGCCTTTCGGCTAATTGATGATGATCGTAATTTTCTAAATT